>CM056052.1:542687538-544071788 GCA_029574335.1 Rana kukunoris | reverse complement strand
CACATGTCCACACAGCGCTGCCACCCCACATGTCACACAGCGCTTCCCCCCCCTCACATGTCCACACAGCGCTTCCCCCCCTCACATGTCACACAACGCTTCCCCCGCCCTCACATGTCACACAGCGCTTCCCCCGCCCTCACATGTCCACCCAGCCTTCCCCCGCCCTCACATGTCACACAGCGCTTCCCCCGCCCTCACATGTCACAGCGCTCACACAGCACATCCCCCGCCCTCACATGTCACACACGCTTCCCCCACCCTCACATGTCACACAGCGCTTCCCCCGCCCTCACATGTCACACAGCGCTTCCCCCGCCCTCAACATGTCACACACACGCTTTCCCCCGCCCTCACATGTCACACAGCGCTTTCCCCCGCCCTCACATGTCACACAGCGCTTCCCCCGCCCTCACATGTCACACACGCTTCCCCCGCCCTCACATGTCACACAGCGCTTCCCCCCCCCTCACATGTCACACAGCGCTTCCCCCGCCCTCACATGTCACACAGCGCTTCCCCCGCCCTCACATGTTCACACAGCGCTTCCCCCGCCCTCATACATGTCACACAGCGCTTCCCCAACCCTCACATGTCACACCAGCGCTTCCCCCGCCCTCACATGTCACACAGCGCTTCCCCCCCAGTCCACTCACATGACACACAGCGCTCCCCCCCCCTCACATGTCACACAGCGACATGTCCACCCGCCCTCACATGTCACACAACGCTTCCCCCTCCATCACATGTCCACACACATGCGCTTCCCCCGCCCTCACAACATGTTTCACACAGCGCTTTTAAAAAAAATAGTTAAAAAAAAAAAAAAAAAAAAAAGTAAAAAAAAAAAAACACACAACACACTGACAATCCACCCCCCCTAAAATAAATAAATAAAATCACTGTTAAAAAAATAAAAAAAAATACTGCCACTGTCACATGACATTTAAAAAAGTATCGGTAATCGGCGAGTACTTGAAAAAAAAAAAAAGTATCGGTACTTGTACTCGGTCTCGGGACAACCCTAGTATACATACCAATGTAGGCCGGGCTGTCTTTAGAATTGGACAAAAAGGGGACGCTGCCCGAGTCCAGTCATTGTTGCGGGGGCCCAAAGAAGCTACTTGCAGTGATAAGTGGATTTGTCCATCACTCAGGGGATGAGGGCGTAATTGAATATTGGGGACGCTTGTGATTGGTTGGGTGTTATGTCTGCAGCCTGTGTGCTGATTGGCCAGCTCGGTAAAGCAAACCTCAGCTGTGGAGGCCCTGCACAGTCACACCGACCCCTCACCATGTCCGACAAGCCACAGACCATCGGTACGCTGAAGAACTTCTTATCCAGGGGGTTCGGCGGAGTGTGCCTGGTGTTTGTCCGATATCCTCTGGACACTATCAAAGTGAGATCGCTGGGGGAGGGTTGAAATGCAAGGTGTAATGATAGGGAGTATGGGGGGGTCCTGTGTAATGGAGGGGAAGCAGGGTCCTGTGTAATGATGGGGTAATATGGGGGGTGGTCCTTTGTAATAATGGGGGTCCTGTGTAATGATTAGAGTAGTATGGGGGGGTCCTGTGTAATAACAGGGGTCCTGTTTAATAATTGGGGGTAGTGTGAGGGGGGTTCTGAATTAAAAATGGGGGTAGTATGGGGAGGGGTCCTGTGTAATGATGGATGTAGTATGGGGGGTCCTTTGTAATAACGGGGTCCTGTTTAATAATTGGGGGGTAGTGTGAGGGGGGTTCTGAGTAATAATGGGGTAGTATGGGGGAGGGGTCCTGTGTAATGATGGATGTTGTATGGGGGGGGGGGGGTGTGGTCTTGTGTAATAACGGAGTAGCTGCAGGGGAGATGAGGGAGCACAGACAATAGATGGGAAAAGTAAGCCCAAGGGTGACCATCGCTCTCAGGCATTCTAGTCGCTGTTGAAGGCTCTCTCTCCTCTCCCCTGCAGCTGCCATTTTAGACTTATTTCCACATGTTAGCCTACTTGCTCCTCTTTTTTCTTTACCAAAGCCTGCTTAAATAATATAGTTAGATTTCAAGAAATCATGCCACGCAGCAACCCTGCCCAGCCTGACCTAACCCAACAGAACGTAAACCACCAAATTCTAAATAGTACGGCAATCTCATTACTGTTTTAGAAACATAGAAATACTTTTACTTTCACATGTGAGGTGCTCTGTGAAGAGCAACTCGCATACAAATCGCTCTTTAGCCATCACTTGACAGGTGGTAAAGAGGGCGTTTATCACATCCTCTCTGACGGCTTTAACGCCTTGGACCCTGCACAAGGCGCCCGCAACTGTGGTTTTGGGTCACTTGGAAAGCGGCCTCATTCACTTGAATGGGTTGCAATCGGCTCACAATACTACTCATGCGATCGGCTCACACATATTAATGTGATCGGCTCACACATACTATTCATGCGATCGGCTACACATACTACTTCTCATGCGATCGGCTCACACATATTAATGTGATCGGCTCACACATACTATTCATGCGATCGGCGGTACATACTATCATGCGATCGGCTCACAATACTACTCATGCGATCGGCTCACACATATACTCATGCGATCGGCTCACACATACTACTCATGCGATCGGCTCACACATACTACTCATGCGATCGGCTCACACATACTACTCATGCGATCGGCTCACACATACTACTCACGCGATCATGCGATCGGCTTCACACATACTACTCATGCGATCGGCTCACACATACTATTCATGCGATCGGCTCACACATACTACTCATGCGATCGGCTCACAATACTACTCGCACGCGATCATGCGATCGGCTCACACATACTACTCATGCGATCGGCTCACACATACTACTCAAGCGATCGGCTTACACATACTACTCAAGCGATCGGCTCACAACATTATACTCATGCTGCGATCGGCTCACACATACTACTCATGCGATCGGCTCACACATTACTACTCATGCGATCGGCTCACACCATACTACTCATGCGATCGGCTCACACATTATACTCATGCGATCGGCTCACACATACTACTCATGCGATCGGCTCACACATACTACTCACGCGATCATGCGATCGGCTCACACATACTACTCATGCGATCGGCTCACACATATACTCATCTGCGATCGGCTCACCACATACTACTCATGCGATCGGCTCACACATACTTACTCATGCGATCGCTACACATACTACTCAAGCGATCGGCTTACACATACTACTCAAGCGATCGGCTCACACATACTACTCATTGCGAGGGCTCACACTACTACTCATGCGACTCGGCTCACACATACTACTTGCGATCGGCTACATACTACTCATGCGATCGGCTCACACATACTACTCATGCGATCGGCTCACACATACTACTCATGCGATCGGCTCACACATACTACTCATGCGATCGGCTCACACAATACTATCATGCGATCGGCTCACACATACTACTCATGCAATCGGCTCACACATACTACTCATGCAATCGGCTCACACATACTACTCATGCAATCGGCTCACCATACTACTCATGCGATCGGCTCACACATACTACTCATGCGATCGGCTCACTCATGCGATCGGCTCACATTATACTCGGCACACATACTACTCATGCGATCGGCTCACACATACTACTCATGCGATCGGCTCACACATACTACTCATGCGATCGGCTCACACATACTACTCATGCGATCGGCTCAAACCTAACTAATGCGATCGGCTCACACATACTACTCATGCGATCGGCTCACACATACTACTCATGCGATCGGCTCACACATATACTCATGCGATCGGCTCCACACATACTACTCATGCGATCGGCTCACACATACTACTCATGCGATCGGCTCACACATACTACTCATGCGATCGGCTCACACATACTACTCATGCGATCGGCTCACATTACTACTCATGCGATCGGCTCAACATACTATCATTGCGATCGGCTCACACATACATACTACTCATGCGATCGGCTCACACATATACTCATGCGATCGGCTCACACATACTACTCACGCGATCATGCGATCGGCTCACACATACTACTCATGCGATCGGCTCACACATACTATCATGCGATCGGCTCACAATATACTCATGCGATCGGGCTCACACATATACTCATGCGATCGGCTCACACATACTATTCATGCGATCATGCGATCGGCTCACACATACTACTCATGCGATCGGATCACACATACTATTCATGCGATCGGCTCACACATACTACTCATGCGATCGGCTCACACATATACTCATGCGATCGGCTCACACATACTACTCATGCGATCGGCTCACACATACTACTCACGCGATCGGCTCACACATACTACTCATGCGATCGGCTCACACATACTATTCATGCGATCGGGCTCAGCGATCGGCTCACACATACTACTTCATGCGAGCGATCGGCTCACACATACTACTCATGCGATCGGCTCACACATACTACTCATGCGATCGGCTCACACATACTACTCACGCGATCATGCGATCGGCTCACACATACTACTCATGCGATCGGCTCACACATACTATTCATGCGATCGGCTACACATACTACTCATGCGATCGGCTCACACATACTACTCAAGCGATCGGCTCACACATACTACTCATGCGGATCATGCGATCGGCTCACACATACTACTCTCATGCGATCGGCTCACACATACTACTCATGCGATCGGCTCACACATACTACTCATGCGATCGGCTCACACATACTTAATCATGCGATCGGCTCACACATACTACTCATGCGATCTCACACATACTACTCATGCGATCGGCTCACACTACTACTCATGCAATCGGTCACACATACTACTCATGCAATCGGCTCACCACAAATATCATGCAATCGGCTCACACATACTACTCATGCCAACTACTCATTGAGCGGAGGAGAGAGAGAGACATCCTTACCTTACTGATAAACGTTGGCTCTAACTGAGCAGTTGCATAGCAAGGATTAAAATATTTTTCCAACTGTTTCTCTGGAAAAAACAGAAGAAAAGAAATGATTGGTCATTTATTAGGAGGATCACCAGCAATCTGATTGGGTCTTGGAAATCATTTGGAACTGCTGAGATTTTTCCTTTCTTGATTCCCGTACTGGGCTATAGCCGTAAACCCCCCCCATGGAAGCTCCTGTATGACTGCAATGTCCCCAAACTTCATACAGAATAGGAAATATGCTCATCTTTGTGTCTTTTATTACTTAAGCAAGGGTTCATATACCCCTGCTGGCAGCACACTGGAGAGTCGGGCTGTTGCTCCTAATGGAGAACTGTGCTGAGAGGTCACAATGGATGCTTTATGAAGATCTAATTTTAATTTTACAGTTCATCCCCCGTGAAAGTACATACAGTAATTTGTGCCATGTTTCCCAACTCTGGTTAGGAGTTTCAATCCACCCCTCCCCCTCCTACTTTGGTGATCCAACAACAGCTATGAAGGAGACGGCTGATTCACAGATGCATCTCTTCACAGCAGTTAAAGGGGTTGTAATGGTTTGTTTTTATTTTCTAAATAGGTTCCTTTTAAGTAGTGCATTGTTGGTTCACTTACCTTTTCCTTCATTTCCCTTCTAAATGTTTTTCCCCCCCTTTGTCTTAAAGTTGTAGTATACTCTATACTACACTTTTACCTACAGGTAAGCCTATAATATTCTTTATACCTACAGGTAAGCCTTATCTCCCAAACCTTGTAGGTTTAGGATATTTTCCCCATCGCAACACGCCGCCGATTGCAGAGGCACATGCGCAGGGGGTCCCTCGGGTGAAGGGCCGGCAGCCGCGGGACCTGATGACATCGCGCTCCAGCCAATCACAGCGCTGGACCAGGTAAGTTCCCTACACCTCGTTTTTAAAAGAAGTATTTCATATGCAGTTGCATACCAGCTCATTATGCTTTTCCTTTTCAGGTGTAATATATATATATATATATATACACATATACACAACACACAACACACACTCACACACACACACCACACACACATTTATATATATATAATATATACACACACACAACCGCTTTATCATCCATGGGGGTTACTCATCCATAAAAGCTTACTGAGGAGGAACAGGAAGTGAGACATTAAAGCGGTTGTGTGTGTGTATATATATTATATATAATGTGTGTGTGTGTGTGTGTGTGTGTGTATATGTGTGTATATTATTTATATATATACACACATATACACACACACACACACACACACATTATATATATATATATATACACACACACAACCGCTTTAATGTCTCACTCCTGTTTCTCCTCAGTAAGCTTTTATGGATGAGTAACCCCCATGGATGATGGGGAGGAGCTTACGAGGAGAAAACAAGAGTGAGAAATTAAAGCGGTTGTATTAATATATATATATATATATATATATATATATATATATTATATATATATATATACACACACATACACACACACACAAACCGCTTTATCATCCATGGGGGTTACTCATCCATAAAGCTTACTGAGGAGGAACAGGGAGTGAGAAATTCAGACAAAGAAAAGGGAAATCGAAGGAAAAGGTAAGTGAACCAACAATGCACGAACTTAAAAGGGAACCTATTGAGAATTCAGTCAGCCGTCTCCTTCACAGCTGTTGTTGTTGGATCATTAAACTGCATGTAGTGTACTCCACCCCCCCCATGTTGCTTTCTAAACCTAGTTATGGGGATCAATTTTCCCCCCAACCTTCCTGCCACGGATGATCCGACAACAGCTATGAAGGAGAATGCCGATTCATAGCTGTAGTCTTTCGGCTGTGAGCACAGCCTCTGTGTGTATTGACATACATACATACATACATACATACATACATACAATGTTGTCCCGATACCGAGTATTTGCAGGAGTACTTAGTACTCGCGCAAATGCTCCCGATGCTTCCGACGATACTTTTTTTGTATTTATCAACATGTTCTGTGAAATTTATTTTTTACTACTGCGTGACAAGAAAATAAAACATTTTTATTCATGTCTTGAGTTAGAGTTCTTCATAATTCTAAAGAAAAATACCCTTAGTCTGTATTGTGGTTTGAGAACTGTCACATGACACCTAAAAAAAAGTATCGGTATTCTGGTATCGGCAAAAAAAGTGGGTATCGGGACAACCCTAGTATATATAACTTTTTTCCGCTCTATAGACTAAAATCGACAGAAAGAGGAATATATTTAATATATATATATTGCATTTTTTATGAATTTGATTATTCATGGCCTTCTTTAGCCTAAACATTGTTGCATATACTTGTAAAACTTTATACTAATTGGTCCCGTCTTTAATCCAAAAAACAATTAAAATTAAAAATATTACACGCCATTTATTTTTTTAAATAATAGGGATACTTACAGGCAGTGGCAGTGTCTTATATCGAACATAAAACACGGAGGCAATCAAGGCAATGTCTTAAAATGATCATCACTGTTAGGGGAACTGCCAACAAAAACAACAAAAATGTTAGCAGAAGAGCTGGGGGGGGGGACACATAATAAACTGCAATATTTAATTTATACATGACATTCGGTTCTAGTGGTTATTGGGATGTTCTGCACATATACGTCGGCAGATGAGAATGGCACGGCTTGGCACAAGCACGTACCTGTACCGTCATCTTTAAGTGCCCAGCCGTGGGTTGCAGGCACACGCAGGGACCCGGTCCGAAGCTCCATGACCGCGGCCCCGATCGCCGCCGGAGTCCCGCGATCGGTCCCCGGAGCTGAAGAACAGGGAGAGCTGGTGTGTAAACACACCTTCCCCGTTGTTCTCTGAGGCGGCTTCATTGATCGTGTTTTTCCGGATATAGGGAAACACGATCAATGACGTCACATGTCTAGCCCCGCCCCCCTACAGTTAGAAACACATGAGGTCACACATAACCCCTACAGTGCCCCCTAGGTGTTAACTCCTAAACTGCAATTGTCATTTTCACAGTAACCAGTGCATTTTTTTAATGCATTTTTTGCTGTGAAAATGACAATGGTCCCAATGTGTCAAAAGTGTCCGATGTGTCCGCCAAAATGTCACAGTCACGGCATGGGTTAAACAGCGTTGGGGAACATCACAGCTTTCATTTGATAGCTGTAGTGTTCCCACCGCGTTATAGACACTCCCCCTTGCTCGGGATTGATGGGGTGTCGTGATCTGTCCAATCCGAACAAGGGGGAGTGTCTATATGCGGGGGGGGGGAAACAGCTATTCAAATGAAAAGCCGTGATGTTCCCCGTTCGGCGGCTTTCGTTGCGGCTAGGTATGGGGGACATGGCTGCATATGTGAGGGGACATGGCTGCATATGTGAGGGACATGACATGGGCTGGGGGGACATGGCTGCATATGTGAGGGACATGGCTGAGGGGACATGGCTGCATATGTGAGGGACATGGCTGAGGGGACATGGCTGCATATGTGAGGGACATGGCTGAGGGGACATGGCTGCATATGTGAGGGACATGGCTGCATATGTGAGGGACATGGCTGCAATATTGAGGGACATGGAGGCATATGTGAGGGACATGGCTGGGGGGACATGGCTGCATATGTGAGGGACATGGCTGCATATGTGAGGGACATGGCTGCATATGTGGGGGACATGGCTGCATATGTGGGGGGACATGGCTGCATATGTGGGGGGGACATGGCTGCATATGTGGGGGGACATGGCTGCATATGTGGGGGGACATGGCTGCATATGTGGGGGGACATGGCTGCATATGTGAGGGTCATGGTGGGGGACATGGCTGCATATGTGAGGGACATGGCTGGGGGACATGGCTGCATATGTGAGGGACATGGCTGCATATGTGGGGGGACATGGCTGCATATGTTGGGGGACATGGTGGCATATGTGGGGGGGACATGGCTGCATATGTGGGGGGGGCGGGGGTAGGGGGGACATGGCTGCATATGTGGGGGGACATGGCTGCATATGTGGGGGGACATGGCTGCATATGTGGGGGGACATGGCTGCATATGTGGGGGGACATGGCTGCGGAGACATGGCTGCATATGTGGTGGACATGGTTGCATTTGTGGGGGGACATGGCTGCATTTGTGGGGGGACATGGCTGCATTTGTGAGGGGACATGGCTGCATTTGTGGGGGACATTTTAAAAAAGTATCGGTATTCGGTATCGGCGAGTACTTGAATAAAAAGTATCGGTACTTGTACTCGGTCCTAAAAAAGTGGTATCGGGACAACCCTACTATAAATTGTGCGCAAACCAATCGTTAAACACTTATTGCAATTTTTTTTACCAAAAATATGTAGAAGAATACGTATCGGCCTGAACTGAGGGAAAAAATTGTTTTACATATTTTTAGGGAATATTTATTATAGCAAAAAGAAAAAAATATATACATTTTTTTCAAAATGGTCGCTCTATTTTTGTTTATAGTGCAAAAAAATAAAAACCTCAGAGGTGATCAAATACCACCAAAAGAAAGCTCTATTTGTGGGAAAAAAAGGACGCCAATTTTGTTTGGGAGCCACGTCGCACGACCGCGCAATTGTCAGTTAAAGCGACGCAGTGCCGAATCGCAAAAACTGGCCAGGTCCTTTACCTGCATAAAGGTCCAGGTCTTAAATGGTTAAATACACTAAAACTGAATCCAAACTCCAGCTCATACTTTATAAGAAGTTACAGCAATATTTTTTTTCCCCCCCACCTTTTGGAACTGGGATAAAGCTTTTACACGAGTATATAAAAGCTGATCATTGTAAGCACCCCTATCAGTGGTAAATGGTTTGTTTCTTCACTGTAACCAATTTATCTGGAAAGAAAGCTTGTTCTTTTGAAAAATAACAGCCTTCTGACTGGAACTAAATGAAAAAAAAAAAATCAGAGTATGTATGTATATTTTACACACATACATACAATATCTCCCAAAAGTAAGTACACCCCTCACATTTTTGTAAATATTTTCTATCTTCTCATGTGACAATACTGAAGAAATGACACTTTGCTACAATGTTGTGTAGTGAGTGTACAGCTTGTATAACAGTGTAAATTTGCTGTCCCCTCAAAATAACAACACACAACCATTAATGTCTAAACCGCTGCCAAAAAAGTGAGTACACCCCTAAGTGAGAATGTCCAAATTGGGCTCACTTTTGTTGCCAGTGATTTAGACATTAAAGTGGAGTTTCGACTAAAATAAAAAAATTTAAAGTCAGCAGCTACAAATACTGCAGCTGCTCACTTTTAATAAATCAGACACTTGCCTGTCCTGGAGTCCAGCGATGTGGGGACCGATGCCCCGCTCCTCTCCGCAGCGCCAGCATCGTCACTGTGGGCCACCCGCAATCACACTGCGTACTGTGACTGGCCGGGCAATCATCTGGGACCTGTGATGTGGCCAAGAGTTGAACTTCCTTCCTGCACCCGGTAAGGAAGTTGGAGCTGGAATCCTATAAGTTTTCCACCCCCCCCCCCCCCCCAAAAAAAAAATGTACATACCAAATGTGGCATGTCAGGGGGTCACCTTCCCTTAACGTGGAAGTTCCATTTTTGGGTGGAACTCCGCTTTAATGGCTGTGTGTTGAGTTATTTTGAGGGGACAGCAAATGTACACTGTTATACAAGCTGTACACTCACTACACAACATTGTAGCAAAGTGTCATTTCTTCAGTGTTGTCACATGAAAAGATACAAGAAAACAGTTAAATGTGAGAGATGTATACTTCTTTTGCGATACATAAATAAAAAAGTCTCAAAACATAACATTTTTCTTTCTGCTCCGCAGTGGTGTAGAGTGAACCCAGCATTTAGTGTACGGTCGCACTGAACGCGGGTTTGAAATCGTGCGAGTTCAGCTGAAAAACCCGCAATTTCAGTGTAAGATTGGGGGAGTGTTTGATAAAAAAAATAACTGTGCGGGTTCATGGACAGATGTCTATTGAAATTGCCCCGAAGTCGCCAAAAGTAGTGCAGGAACTACTTGGGACGGCGCCGTTTCCGGCAATAGGTTGCGATTTGGCATTCAAATCGTGGCGATGTGAGGAGAGGCTTGTGGCGCATTTTCTTTGTCTATAAGAAGATTTACTACAACTGGTGCACACAGAATTTACGCCCCCCCCCCCCCCAAAATAGAGCTTTATTTTTTTGGTATTTGATCACCTCTGTCGTTTTTATTTCCTGCGCTATAAACAAGAAAAGGGGAAAAGAGTTCCGCTCCAAGCCCTGCGACCTATGCTGTGCTCCCGCCCTGTAGTACTGACAGGTGCAGACTCTGCGCTGATCCGTGGAAAAAATAAATGTTCCTGGACTACCGCACTCTGATAGGCGATTTATTGAAACAAAATGAACAAGGGATAAAATCCAAAGCTGTACGACATCCAAAAATTCATGCAACACTGCAATCAATAGTAGAAAGTGGACATAGGGGACAAAAAAGCTAACATGTTTCACATCATGGATAGATGCTTAGTCATAGCTGGGTTGTGTGAGGATCTGAAAGGATTTTTTATTTGGATTTTATCCTTAGGCGATTTATTGAAACAAAATGAACAAAGGATAAAATCCAAATAAAAAATCCTTTCAGATCCTCACACAACCCAGCTATGACTAAGCATCTATCCATGATGTGAAACATGTTAGCTTTTTTGTCCCCTATGTCCACTTTCTACTATTGATTGCAGTGTTGCATGAATTTTTGGATGTCGTACAGCTTTGGATTTTATCCCTTGTTCATTTTGTTTCAATAAATGGCCTATCAGAGTGCGGCAGTCCAGGAACATTTATTTTTTCCATAAACAAAAGAAGAGTGACAATTTTGAAAAAACACAATGGGCCAGATTCAGAAAGAATTAGATTCCCGCAGAGTATCAGAGATACTCTACGCCGCCGTACTTTACCTGGCTCTAGGAGGAATTCAGAGAGATTTTGGCCCCTAAGGTACGGCGGCGTAGTGTATTTCTCCCGGCGGAATCAATCTACGCGATTAGGAGGCGTGAGGGATTTAAATTAAGCGCGTCCCAGCGGCGATCGAAACTGCGCATGCTCCGTTCAGAAATTTCCCGCCGTGCATTGCGCGAAATCACGTCGTTACGTCATTTTTTTTTTTGAGTAGCGTCGTTTACGGACATTCCTATTCCCGGACGACTTACGCAAAAAATTAAAAAAAATTTGAAAGTCGACGCGGGAACGACGGCCATACTTAACATGGGCCGCGTAACGTTAGACCAGCTAATAGCTGGTTTAACTTTACGTAGCGAAAAAATGACGTACGCGATTGCGAACGATGCTCGTAACTTCGTGGATCGCCGGAAAAAGCTTATTTGCATACCCCGACGCTGAAAACGACGCAAACTCCACCCAGCGGCGCCGCAAAAAGATTGCAGCGTAGATCCGAAGGCGTACGAAGACGTAAGCCTGTCAGATCGAAGCCCAACGCCGCCGTATCATGGTTTGAGGATTCAAACTAGTGATACGGCGCGCGTAATTTGAAAGTACTTCTGTCTAACACCAGTTAGACAGGCGTAATCGCTCTCTGAATCTGGCCCAATGTATTTTTGCTATAATAAATATCCCAGTTTAATATAATTTTTTTTCTCATATATATATATATATATATATATATATATATATATATATATATATATATATATATATTATATATATATATATACACACATACACACACATATACACACACATATACACACACATATACACAAACACACACACACACACACACACACACACCACTCTGTTTAGGCCGATATGTATTCTTCTACATTAGATTGGTAAAAAAAAAAATACAAAAAAGAAAAGAAAGAAGAAGATCGCAATAAGCGTATAATTGGCTTGCGCAAAAGCTATAGCGCCTTCAAAATAGGTTATTGATTTATGCCATTTTAATTTTTTTTTACTAGTAATGGTGGCGATCTGCGATTTTTATCGGGACTGCGACATTGTGGCAGGCAAATTAGACACTTTTTTGAAACCATTGACACATATACAGTGATCAGTAGGGGTGCAACGGATAAAGATGCAGCTGTAGGGGGCATCTCCACAAATACCTCTGGCCCCTTATCTCCCTCTGTCTTGCTATTTTCAGATTGAACATTACAATCATGCTTACTAGGGGTGCAACGGATCTCCTACCTGCAGGAGCTCACAGATGCTGTCTCCACTCTCCACATGTCTGCAGTGAGCGCGCTGTGCAGGGAGGCGTGTCACGCTATGCATTGGGCTCTGGCAAGCACACGGGGGTGGAGCAAGATGGCCGCCGCTCCGGAGCTAGGCCGAAGCCGGGGACTTTCCTACGGCCAAGGCTCCGGAGCGCTCCGCGGATCGCCGATCCGAACGGGGTGGCCCGTTTGGATCACGGATCGGTGACGATCCGTTGCACCCCTAGTGATCAGTGCTATAAATAGCCACTGATTACTGTATAAACGACACTGGCAGGGAAGGGGTTAACACTAGGGGGTGATCAAGGGATTAAACGTGTTCCCTGACTGTGTTCCAACTGTGGGGGGAGGGCACTCACTGGGGGAGGAGATCCATCAGTGTTCATATATACCAGGAACACATGATCGGTCTCCTCTCCCCTGACAGGATATGGATCTGTGTGTTTACATTAACAAATCCCCATTCTTGCCATGTCAGGGGTGATTGAGAGTGCTCAGCTGACATTGCGGCCGCGGGGGCACGCGCATTGGCTCCTAGGTGATGCGGCGGCACACATATACCGGCGGAAAGGGGAGGCCGTCATATATCGCCCACCCAGGATGGGAGATCCCATCTGCGGAAGTAATTTTACTATACACGGGTAATCAAGTAGTTAACAATAAATCCTGGAAGCTGATTGGTTACTATGCACAACTGCACCAGATTCTGTGGGCTCCAGTTTTAGTAAATCTTCCCCAGTGTTAGGCAAGGCTGCCCAGAGCAGTCCAACCCATTCGGTATGAATGAGCCCTAAAGAGTTATAATATAATTTTTTTTTATTGAATAATAGATAGATAGATAGATAGATATCTATCTATCTGTCTGTCTGTCTCTCTCTCATATATTATATATCTATCTCTATCAATCAATCTTATCTATCTATCAATCAATCTTATCTATCTATCAATCAATCTTATCTATCTATCAATCAATCTTATCTATCTATCAATCAATCTTATCTATCTATCAATCAATCTTATCTATCAATCAATCAATCTTATCTATCAATCTTATCTATCAATCTTATCTATCAATCTTATCTATCAATCTTATCTATCTAGGGATTTTTTTCAGGGGGAACTTGGGGGAACTCAGTTCCACCACCTCTGGCTCAGACCCTTTGGTGCCTGCTCATCACAATCACTTGTAAACACAGAAGTCTGGTTTCCATGTTTACAAGTGACAGCTCTGCACCCTGTGTGTAATCCAATCCTGGTATTTAATGCCCGTTTTAATTTTTGAAATTTGACTGACCTCACCCACTATTTGATGTAATATGGAGGGTGTGTGTGGGGGAGGGGTTTTGGGGGGTCGTGGTTGAGTTCCAGCACCTATTGTTTGAGAAAAAAAGCCCTGTCTATATCTCTCTATCTATATATATCTCTCTATAAATGACTAATACACATTCTCATCAAGTAATCAATTGCACAAGTTAGGAAAAACCTTTACAGCTTCCTCTGGGTACAAGGCCCAATCTGTACTGCGCTACTGCATACGGTGCTCCTCACAGGGAACGATATTGTCACGTGTATTGAAAAGAGAGAGTGCGAATAGAAGGAAGGATCGACCTCATGTACCTCCATGGAAGAAGAAGAAGAGACAATGTGAGCGTCTTACCTGGAATCAGATTGGCATATGTTAAACATACATATAGGACGCTGATGAGGATTTTGTCAGCGAGTGGATCGAGAGCGCTCCCCAGCGCTGACTTCTGATTGGCCCAATTCCGCGCAATGTATCCATCCAGCTGGAATAAGAAATAATATAGAGAAGAGATGACAACTTATGTAGGAGGATTCGTTTTATCTCTGTGTATCCCCTGAGGCCAGTCACTTCCCTGTCTATAGGAAGGGTTCACAATCACGTTAGGCCCCTTTCACACTTGTGCTCCCTGAAAGTCGCATGATTTTGATGCGACTTGAAGCAACGCCTGTGTAATCTTGGAGGTCTAAGGACCACAGGTTGCATCAAGGTCGGACTTAAGTAGTGCAAGGACTACTTTGAAGTTGCACAGATATGAACGGCACTCATTGGAAATCATGGGGTACGACTTGTCATGTGACTTTGCAGTCCCAAGTCGCAGGGCAAGTTGCACAAGTGTGAAAGAGGCTGTTTTTGCCCGCATGGGATGCAGGGTGTAACCCTGTGCATGCAGTCCCATTCATGTCCAGGGGTGGACTGACCATTCCGGCACTCGGGCACTGCCCGAGGGCCCCATGCCACTAGGGGGCCCCATCAGGGTTGCCAGGCTCAATAAAACCAGGGACAGTATGTAAAAATCTGTGTTTTTTTTTTACATCTGTCCCTGATATGTCCGAAACCGACATGTTTTTGATGTGAAAAACCCGAGATTTTAGCTTCTCTGCCTCTGCACTGCCTCCTGGCATGGTAGCCATTAGTAAGCCCGGGGGCCCCCATAATCTTCTATTGCCCGGGGGCCCCATGAGTTGTCAGTCCCCCCCCTGTTCATGTCAATTGGGACAAAACGGCTGCAGGGATACAACTGCTGTTCCCAATTAGACATCCATGCAGGTGTGCGAGTCCCTGAACCCCCCCACTGTCTGTGTTTGGGGACCTGCACAGAGATTGAACCAGAAGCAGCGGTTGTGTCCCAATTGACTTCAATGGAACTGTCTGCATAGAGATTACATATTACTCACATGAATGAGGTTATTACTTTGTCTACAAACATTCTATAATGATGAGCCCCCCACCCCTCCCTTTTCAGAAATACATCACTGGAGGAGTAGAAAAAAAAATGGCGCCGGATTCGCGTAGCTTTACGCCGGCGTATCTCCAGATACGCTGTCGTAAGTACAAATGTGCGCCGTCGTATTTTTACGCCGTAAAACAAGGCTTCAGCCGCCTGACGTAACTTGCCTACGCCGGCGTATCGCGGGCGCATAGTTACGCTGGACGCATCCAACCTTCCCATGTTAAATATGCAGAGTAAGATACGGCGATTCGCGAACGGAGATGCGCCCGGCGAAAAAGATACGCGGTTTGCGCAAGGCTTACGTCCGGCGTAAAGTTATTCCACCATATGGGTGGCGCAACCCATTCAAAAAAGGTATGGACCAGCCGACGTATTTTACATCGTTTACGTAGTACGTGAATAGGGCTGTGCGTAGGTTACGTTCACGTCGTAGGCAGTGTATTGACGTATCTTAGACAGCTATTTCGCCGTGACAATGAGCATGCGCACTGGGATGCGTCCAAGAGCCGACGCATGCGCAGTTCGTTTTTGAAGTTCAGCCCATCATTTAGCCCAGCGCAATGTCGAGCGCATATTCTTTGTGAATAGCATGCTTGCCTCTCAACGTTGCGCCGGCGTAGTGTAAAGAAGATGCGCTACGCCGGAACAAAGATGCGCCGATCTACGTGAATCCGGGCCTATATATATATAATTTATATTCTTCTACCTATTTTTTGTAAAAAATAAAAATATAATCACAATAAGCGTTTATCGATTGGTTTGCGCAAAATTTATAGCGTTTACAAAATAGGGGTTAGTTTTATGGCATTTTTATTAATATTTTTGTTTTTACTAGTAATGGCGGCGATCAGCAATTTTTCTTCCGGTACTGCGACATTATGGCGGACACATTGGACAATTTTGACCCATTTTTGGGACCATTGTCATTTTTATAGCGATCAGTGCTATAAAAATGCATTGATTACTGTAAAAATGCCACTGGCAGGGAAGGCCTTAACACTAGGAGGAGGATGGGGTTAATTATGTTCCCTGGGTGTGTTCTAACTGAAGGGAGGGTGGGACTGACTTGGGGAAATGACAGATCGCTGTTCTTACATTGTATAAACAGACGATAAGTAATTTCTCCTCCTGACAGGACCGGGAGCTGTGTGTTGACACACACAGCTCCCGGTTCACGCTCTGTAACGAGCGATCGCGGGTGCACGCGCCCCTATTGGCTGATTCGCGAGATGACGTAATATTACGTGATCTCGTGCAGCCGAGCCGACCTGCCACCATAAAACTGCAGCGGCTGGTCAGCAAGCGGTTAAATACAGTATTTGTAAATCCGACGGACTGTTTCCATGTGAAAATCAGAGGTGTTCTGTCACATTAGCAAGCATGTGAGGTCAGCAGGTTTGCTGCGGCTTGTAAACAGTCCGTCAGATTTACATATTCTGGGCCCGATCCACAAAGAACTGCCTATCTTTAGGCAGGCGTATCGTATCTAAGATACACTACGCCGCCGTAACTTAGAGCGCCAGGTTCCTTATCCACAAAGAATTTGCGCTGTAACTTACGGCGGCGTAGTGTAATTGTGGCGGCGTAAGGCCGCGCAATTCAAATCTCTAAGATGTGGGCGTGATTTATGGTAAATCATCGTGACCCCACGTAATTGACGGTTTTTTTTTCAGCGGCGCATGCGCCGTCCGTGGAGGTATCCCAGTGCACATTCGCGAAATCACGTCGCAAACAGTCAATGCTTTCGACGTGAACGGAACTTACGCAAATCCCTATTCGCGAATGGTTTACGCAAACAACGGAAAATTCAACGCTGTCCCAACGTCCACACTTAAAGGATCACAAAAGGAAAAACATTTTTTTGCTGAAATGACTGTTTACAGGGTATAGAGACATAAAAGTTAAGGGATTCCTTCTAAAAATAGATAAAAATCAATCATAAAATGTGCCTCTAGTTTCACTTTCGTTTTTAAACTGGTTTCATGTTTCTGTGAAGTACAGAAGACACACAGAACAAAAACAAACAAATACAGGGCAGTGTTTTGTTTTTAAAATGAATCTGATTGGTTCTGAGGAGTTTTAGACACACAGTAATGACAGCTTGGACCACAGTAAAAAGCTGCCATGAGATTTTTCATAAGGAGCCAGACAAGCAGGAAGTGTGGAGATCAGAGAACTGATCAGCAACTTCAAAGCAAAAACGAACAATGAGAACATGAAAACAGTACTGCATTAAGGTAAAGGAAGCAATTTAGCTAAAAAAAAAAAAAGAAAAAAAGGGGGTAACAGGTAGCAGGGGTAACTTTACGCCGGGCATAACGCTTACGCAAAACGACGTAAAAAAAAATGCGCCGGGCGTACGTACGTTCGTGGATCGGCGTATCTATCTCATTTGCATATTTTATGCAGAAAAGCGCCCCTAGCGGCCAGCGTAAATATGCAACTTAGATACGACGGCGAAATAGACTTACGCCAGTCGTATTTTTAGCGTAATTCCGGCGTATCATGTTTTGTGGATACAAAACGAAGATACGCCGGCGCAGATTTTGAAATTACGGCGGCGTATCTGGAGACAGTTTTGTGGATGTGGCCCTCTGTATTTAAAAGGGGTGTTCCAGCCAAAATTTATGTTTATTAAAAGTCAGCAGCTACAAAAAGTGTAGCTGCTGGCTTTCAATAAACACTCACTTACCTTCTCCACGTTCCAGCGCCGCGCCGACCGGGGCTCCGCTCCTCTACCCCCCTCCCCGGCCGGCGTCTTCATCATCTAAGTGTGGGCACCCGACCGGGACAGCCTTCGGCTTCACGGCCAGGCACCCTATGCGCATGCGCGCGCGGCCCGCCGCTGATTGGCCAGGTGATCGTCTAGGACCTGTCAGTGTCCCAGGCGATTGCCTAGGGGAGGGGCTAGGGGCTGCAATAAGGCGATTAAGCTTAATCGCCTAACCAGCCCCTCGGCGCAAGGAGGAAGTGGGACAGGAAGTCCCACTCCTCCTGAAGCCCCCACTCCCCCCCCCCCAAAAAAATGACATGCCAAATGTGGCATGTAAGTGGGAGGGGATTAGCGGAAGTTCAATTTTTGGGTGGAACTCCGCTTTAAGGACATAAGCTCCGTTTTGTGGTGAAATCTAAAACTCCGGCGGGTGTAACAAGATGTCCGCCTGCCCCCTAATCCCTCTATCATTACTGTGCAGGAGTGTGGGGTGTGGCAAGATGGCGGCAAAGATGTGACGATGCAGCGGCCGCTGCCGGGTGGACCAAGATGGCCGCCACTCCGGGAGCTAGGCCGAAGCCTTTGCTATGACCAATGTCGAATTGGGAGGCCCCGGATCGTATGTGCGCCGACCCAAAGGTGTTGATCCGTACGGATTACGGACCATGAGCACCCCTAAAATATAATATATATATACACACACACACAATTTTTTTATTAATAATAATAATAAGCTCACCAGATCAGTCAGCCCCGCGAGGCCGAATACGCCGATCGCAGTGTTAAAATCCTGAGCGATGATCAGATAGCCCAACACGGGGGACAGACCGATGCGGGTCATAGACAGCAGGTTGGGGATGGTCCACGGGTTCTCATACTGGAAGATACAATGAAAGACATTAATAGTGCGGAGGAGGGGAGAGGCGTCCCTGTACAAATCTATTATATATACACACACTATGTTACCAAAAGTATTGGGACGCACGCACATTAATTTAACGGCAATCCCATCCATTAGGGCAGTGATGGAGAACCTTGGCACCTCAGATGTTTTGGAACTACATTTCCCATGATGCTCAGCTACACTGCAGAGTGCATGAGCATCATGGGAAATGTAGTTCCAAAACATCTGGGGTGCCAAGGTTCTCCATCACTGCATTAGGGACACACGGGCACCGCCCCCCTCATCCATGCATCCGGCCCCCTGATCTACATAAAGGGTGCGGGGGACATGGATTCCAATTGAGGAGGGGGGGAGGGGGCATTTTATTTTTAGAATGTCCTTAGAGCCAGAGGCTCCAATAGGCTTCAAAAAAGGGTGGCCTTGGGGTGCAGTGATTCCCCTCAGTTATGTAATAGCATATGAATATTCACTATCGCTACACTGGTTGTCCTCATGGTCTTGAGACCCGTCACCCAATTGGTTGAAAGGACAGGCGATCCTATTGGACGCCTAGGAGGAGGAGGAGATAAGGCGACCCGTCAGATTTTGTAACAGAAGTGACATTCCAATGCCGCCATCTTGCTACACCCCGCACTCGCCCACAGTGAGGGATACAGCGAGGAGGCGGAAAGCGGCCATCTTGGTACACCCACCCGAGTCTTAGTTTTACCAGTAAAGTGAACTTATAGAGAGAAATTGTTATTTATTTCTTTATGTTGATTTTTCAAAGCAGCAGTGTTCTGTCAGATCGGCAAACCCCCGAGATCGGCAAACCCCCGAGATCAGCAGGCTCGCCGCTGCTTTTAAAATTCAACATCAAAACAGGCGGATGGATTTTAACTACTTACAGACCAAAAGACTTACCCCCTTAAAGGGTCACTAAAGGAAAGAAAAAAATGTTTTGCTGAAATGACTGTTTACAGGGTATAGCAGTGATGGAGAACCTTGGTGTTTTGGAACTACATTTCCCATGATGCTCAGGCACTCTGCAGTGTAGTGGAGCATCATGGGAAATGTAGTTCCAAAACATCTGGGGTGCCAAGGTTCTCCATCACTGGGGTATAGGGACATAAAAGTTAACTGATTCCTTTTCAAAATGATTAAAAATAGATAAAAATCAATCATATAATGTGCCTGCAGGTTAGTTTCACTTTTGAACTGGCTTCATGTTTCTGTGAAGTAGAAATAGACACACAGAACAAAAACAAACACATCCAGGGCAGTGTTTTGTTTTTAAAATGAATCTGATTGGTTCTGGGAGGTTTTAGACACACAGTAATGACAGCTTAGACCACAGTGAGAAAGCTCCCAGTATGGTGGTTATAAGGAAACAGACAAGCAGGAAGTGTGGAGATCAGAGCAGGATTACAGCAACTTCAAAGCAAAAAACAAACAATGAGGACATGAAACCAGTACTGCAGTAAGGTAAAGGAAGCTATTTAGCTAAAAAAAATTCCTTTAGTGATCCTTTAATGACCAGGCCATTATTTGCGATACGGCACTGCGGCGCTTTAACCGACAATTGTGCGGCCGTACCCAAATAATATTGAGGCCCCCCCCCCACAAATTGAACTTTCTTTTGGTAATATTCGATCACCTCTGGGGGCTTTTTGCACTACAAATAAATAAAGGGGGCGACAATTTTGAAATAAAACAAACAATATTTTTTACTCTTTTCTACCATAAATATTCCCCCCCCCCCCCAACACACATATACCGGGGAGGAGTCAGTTAGTGTAGTACCAGGTTATGGTGGGGGAGGGGGTCTGTATGGTGGAGGGGTAGTATAGTACCAGGTTATGGTGGAGGAGGGGTCTGTAGTCTGTATGGTGGGGGAGGTGTAGTATAGTACCAGGATATGGTGGAGGAGGGGGGTCTGTGGTCTCTATGGTGTGAGGTAGATGTAGTATAGTACCAGGTTGCGGCGGAGGGGATCTGTAGTCTGTATGGTGGGGGAGGTGTAGTATAGTACCAGGTTATGGTGGAGGAGGGGGTCTGTAGTCTCTATGGTGTGAGGTAGATGTAGTATAGTACCAGGTTGCGGCGGAGGGGATCTGTAGTCTGTATGGTGGGGGAGGTGTAGTATAGTACCAGGTTATGGTGGAGGAGGGGGGTCTCTATGGTAGAGGAGGTGTAGTATAGTACCAGGTTGCGGCGGAGGAGGGGATCTGTAGTCTGTATGGTGGAGGAGGTGTAGTATAGTACCAGGTTACGGTGGAGGAGGGGATCTGTAGTCTGTATGGTGGAGGAGGTGTAGTATAGTACCAGGTTACGGCGGAGGAGGGGGTCTGTAGTCTCTATGGTGGGGGAGGGGTAGTATAGTACCAGGTTATGGTGGAGGAGGGGGTCTGTAGTCTCTATGGTGGGGGAGGAGTAGTATAGTACCAGGTTGCGGCGGAGGGGATCTGTAGTCTGTATGGTGGGGGAGGTGTAGTATAGTACCAGGTTACGGCGGAGGAGGGGGTCTCTATGGTGGGGGAGGTGTAGTATAGTACCAGGTTACGGCGGAGGAGGGGATCTCTATGGTGGGGGAGGTGTAGTATAGTACCAGGTTATGGTGGAGGAGGGGGTCTCTATGGTGGGGGAGGTGTAGTATAGTACCAGGTTACGGCGGAGGAGGGGATCTCTATGGTGGGGGAGGTGTAGTATAGTACCAGGTTATGGTGGAGGAGGGGGTCTCTATGGTGGGGGAGGTGTAGTATAGTACCAGGTTACGGCGGAGGAGGGGATCTCTATGGTGGGGGAGGGTGTAGTATAGTACCAGGTTATGGTGGAGGAGGGGGTCTCTATGGTGGGGGAGGTGTAGTATAGTACCAGGTTGCGGCGGAGGAGGGGATCTGTAGTCTGTATGGTGGAGGAGGTGTAGTATAGTACCAGGTTACGGTGGAGGAGGGGATCTGTAGTCTGTATGGTGGAGGAGGTGTAGTATAGTACCAGGTTACGGCGGAGGAGGGGGTCTGTAGTCTCTATGGTGGGGGAGGGGTAGTATAGTACCAGGTTATGGTGGAGGAGGGGGTCTGTAGTCTCTATGGTGGGGAAGGGGTAGTATAGTACCAGGTTATGGTGGAGGAGGGGGTCTGTAGTCTCTATGGTGTGGGAGGAGTAGTATAGTACCAGGTTATGGCGGAGGAGGGGGGGGTCTCTATGGTGGGGGAGGAGTAGTATAGTACCAGGTTACGGTGGAGGAGGAGGGTCTCTATGGTGGGGGAGGTGTAGTATAGTACCAGGTTATGGCGGAGGAGGGGTCTCTATGGTGGAGGAGGTGTAGTATAGTACCAGGTTATGGCGGAGGAGGGGGTCTCTATGGTGGGGGAGGTGTAGTATAGTACCAGGTTACGGCGGAGGAGGGGGTCTCTATGGTGGGGGAGGTGTAGTATAGTACCAGGTTATGGCGGAGGAGGGGGTCTCTATGGTGGGGGAGGTGTAGTATAGTACCAGGTTACGGCGGAGGAGGGGGTCTCTATGGTGGAGGAGGTGTAGTATAGTACCAGGTTATGGCGGAGGAGGGGGTCTCTATGGTGGAGGAGGTGTAGTATAGTACCAGGTTATGGCGGAGGAGGGGGTCTCTATGGTGGGGGAGGTGTAGTATAGTACCAGGTTATGGCGGAGGAGGGGGTCTCTATGGTGGGGGAGGTGTAGTATAGTACCAGGTTACGGCGGAGGAGGGGGTCTCTATGGTGGGGGAGGTGTAGTATAGTACCAGGTTACGGTGGAGGAGGGGGTCTCCCCGTGTCTCCGGTGGTCTCTCCCCCGGGGGAGTGTCGGATCGGTGTCTCCGGTACAATATCCGGGCGGAGGGTGCCGGTAGGTGCTCCGGTATCCGGGCGGTGATCGGTGCACAGGCCGGGCTCGGTACGGGACGGAGGAGGACGTGTGTGGCTCGGACCCCCCGGAGGATCGTACGGCCGGGACAGCCGAGGAGGGAGACCGGGGAGCGGCCCAGGAGGAGGGCGGCCAGAGCCGACATAACGACCTTCTCCTCTACGGCCCGCCCGACTCTCCGCTCCCCATGAGCCGCGCGCGACACTCGGGCGGAACACGGCACAGAACACAGCCCGGAGAAACACTGGGGGGGGGGGGGGGAACACCTTTAATATGGGGGGGGCAGCCCTTTATATCAGGGAGGGGGGGGGGGGACGACAGCAGAACACCTCCTATATGGGGGGGGGGGGGGCACCCTTTATATCAGGGAGAGGGGGGACAGGAGCACCCTTTATATCAGGGTGGGGGGGGGGGAGGGGGGCGACAGGAACACCTCCTATATGGGGGACATTTATATCAGGGAGGGGGGGGGGGGGGACAGGGCACCCCAGGGGAAGGGGGGGACAGGTCCTATATGGGAGGGGGGGGGGCACCCTTTATATCAGGAGGGGGGGGGCAGGGCACCCTTTATATCAGGGAGAGGGGGCAGGGGAGCACCCTTTATATCAGGGAGGGAGGAGGACACCCTTTATATCAGGGGGAAGGGGGGGCCAGAGGCCGGAGCAGAGGCTGCGGAGGGCGCCGGGGGGGGGGGCCAGAGGCTGCGGGGGAGGGCGCCGGGGGGGGGGCCAGAGGCTGCGGAGGGCGCCGGGGGGGGGGCCAGAGGCTGCGGAGGGCGCCGGGGGGGGGGCCAGAGGCTGCGGGCGCCGGGGGGGGGGCCAGAGGCTGCGGAGGGCCCGGGGGGGGCCAGAGGCTGCGGAGGGCGGGGGGCTGCGGGCGGGGGCGGCGGGGGGGGGGCCAGAGGGGGGGGCGCCGGGGGGGGCCAGAGGCTGGGCCGGAGGGGCCGGCGGGGGGGGGGCCAGAGGCTGCGGAGGGCGCCGGGGGGGGCCAGAGGCTGCGGAAGGGCGCCGGGGGGGCCAGAGGCTGCGGAGGGCGCCCGGGGGGGGCCAGAGGCTGCGGAGGGCGCCGGGGGGGGGCCAGAGGCTGCGGAGGGCGCCGGGGGGGGGGCCAGGCCAGAGGCTGCGGAGGGCGCCGGGGGGGGGGCCCAGAGGCTGCGGAGGGCGCCGGGGGGGGGGCCAGAGGCTGCGGAGGGGCGCCGGGGGGGGCCAGAGCTGCGGAGGGCGCCGGGGGGGGGGCCAGAGGCTGCGGAGGGCGCCGGGGGGGGGGCCAGAGGCTGCGGCGGAGGGCGCGGGGGGGGGGGGGGCCAGAGGCTGCGGAGGGCGCCGGGGGGGGGGCCAGAGGCTGCGGAGGGCGCCGGGGGGGCCAGAGGCTGCGGAGGGCGCCGCGGGGGGGGGGGGGCCAGAGGCTGCGGAGGGGCGCCGGGGGGGGGGGCCAGAGGCTGCGGAGGGCGCCGGGGGGGGGGGGCCAGAGGCTGCGGAGGCGCCGGGGGGGGGGGGGCCAGAGGCTGCGAGGGGCGCCGGGGGGGCCAAGGCTGCGGAGGGCGCCGGGGGGGCCAGAGGCTGCGGAGGGCGCATGGGGGGGGGGGCCAGAGGCTGCGGAGGGCGCCGGGGGGGGGGGCCAGAGGCTGCGGAGGGCGCCGGGGGGGGGGGGCCAGAGGCTGCGGAGGGCGCCGGGGGGGCCAGAGGCTGCGGAGGGCCCGGGGGGGGGGGGGGCCAGAGGCTGCGGAGGGCGCCGGGGGGGGCCAGAGGCTGCGGAGGGCGCCGGGGGGGGGGGGGGCCAGGCTTGCGGAGGGCGCCGGGGGGGCCAGAGGTGCGGAGGGGCGGGGTCGGGGGGGGGGGGCCAGAGGCTGCGGAGGCGCCGGGGGTGGGGGGGGCCCAGAGGCTGCGGAGGGCGCGGGGGGGGGGGGCCAGAGGCTGCGGAGGGCGCCGGGGGGGGGGGCCAGAGGCTCGAGGGCGCCCGGGGGGGGGGGGCCAGAGGCTGCGGAGGGCGCCGGGGGGGGGGCCAGAGGCTGGGGGGGGGGGGGGGGGCCAGAGGCTGCGGGAGGGCGCCGGGTGGGGGCCAGAGGCTGCGAGGGCGCCGGGGGGGGGGGGCCAGAGGCTGCGGGAGGGCGCCGGGGGGGGGGCAGAGGCTGCGGAGGGCGCCGGGGGGGGGGCCAGAGGCTGCGGAGGCTGGGGGCGCCGGGGGGGGGGGGGCGGGGGGGGGGCCGGGGGGGGGGGGCAGAGGCTGCGGGAGGGCCGCCGGGGGGGGGGGCCAGCCAGGGCGCCGGGGGGGGGGCCA
Organism: Rana kukunoris; assembly: GCA_029574335.1. Classification (NCBI taxonomy): domain Eukaryota; kingdom Metazoa; phylum Chordata; class Amphibia; order Anura; family Ranidae; genus Rana; species Rana kukunoris. The sequence continues at coordinate 544,046,089 of CM056052.1, read as the reverse complement.
GGCTGCCGGAGAGGCTGACCGGGGGGGGGGCCAGAGGCTGCCGGGAGGGGCCGCCGGGGGGGGGGCCCAGAGGCTGCGGAGGCCCGGGGGGGGCCAGAGGCTGAGGGCGCCGGGGGGGGCCAGAGGCTGCGGAGGGCGCCCGGGGGGGGGGCCAGAGGCTGCGGGAGAGGCTGCGGAGGGCGCCGGGGGGGGGGGCCAGAGGCTGCGAGGGCGCCAGAGGGAGAGGGCACCGGGGAGGCCAGAGGGCACCGGGGAGGCCAGAGGGCACCGGGGAGGTCAGAGGGCACCGGGGAGGTCAGAGGGCACCGGGGAGGTCAGAGGGCACCGGGGAGGTCAGAGGGCACCGGGGAGGTCAGAGGGCACGGAGGGGGGGCTGTCCTCCAGCACATCACTTCCTCTCTAATCTTCTGGCACAGCTAGCACAAAGTGGTTAGGCCTTACACGGATTTAGCCAGGCCTTTAGCAATTGCCCTTTTCAGGCAGGGAATACGGGCCCCTATAGTGTAGCAAATATTAAGTCTCTGGTGCCATCTGTCCTACAGGTGGCTACTGAACCTACTAACCCATCTTCAGGCCCTGCCGGCCCTCCTTGCTGCAGCTGCCTCTTCCCATAGTCCACTCTTCTGGTTCTGCACCCATTTCAGAACTGCAAACTCTCATTCCTCCCAGGCGCGCCTCCCCAGTCCTCCCAACTGTGCTTCACTCACCAGCCCTCCTGGCTGCTACACGTTGTCCTCTCTGGTGCCTCTTAGCAGTGCTCTCTCCCTCTGTCTGCACATTGCGCTCTCCTCCAGGATCTCTTCTCCTTGCTGCACCCAAGCCCCCCCTCCCCCCCAGACTGGGTAGTTCCCTGTGGGCCCAACGGCCTCCACACTCTCTCACTCCAGCTCTTCCACCCGACTACTCTGCCCCAGCTGGGCTGACACTAGGTATTTAACCACTTAAGCAAAAAATAAAAACCGCAGAGGTGATCAAATACCACCAAAAGAAAGCTCTATTTGTGGGGAAAAAAGGACGTCAATTTTGTTTGGGAGCCACGTCCCACGACAATTGTCAGTTCAAGTGACGCAGTGCCGAATCGCAAAAACTGGCCAGGTCCTTTAGCTGCCTAAAGGTCCGGGTGTTAAGTGGTTAAGGAGGCCTGCCCCCAGCCAATCCATGTTGGGGATTTATCAGGGATCCCTAAAACACCCCAGGCAGCTCCACCTCTCCTTCCAGACCTGTCTAAATTCACCTACTTTCTCTAGCACACTACTAGAGGGTGATACATTAGTTTTGAAGAGGGATGTAGAGAGAGATTAGAAGATCTGTCAGATTTTATTGCCGTCTGTGTCCCCATTAGGGAGAGTCACCCTATGTGTTCTGTTTTACCATTATCATTTAAAGGGGTGTTCCAGCCAAAAATTGTGTTTATTAAAAGTCAGCAGCTACAAAAAGTGTAGCTGCTGGCTTTTAATAAACACTCACTTACCTGCTCCTGCGTTCCAGCGACGCGCCGACCGGGGCTCCGCTCCGCTCCTCTCCCCCCCCCCTCCCCAGCGGCGTCTCCATCCCGACTGTTGGCTCGCCGCTGATTGGAGAGGCGATCGCATGGGACCTGTCATGTGTCCCATGTGATCGCCTACAGGGAGGGGCTGGTGTAGGCGATTAAGGCTTAATCGCCTAACCAGCCCCTCCGCGGAAGCAGGAAGTGGGACAGGAGGTCCCACTCCTACTGAAGCCCCCACTCCCCCCCAAAAAAATGACATGCCAAATGTGGCATGTAAGGGTGAGGGGAGGGGATTAAACAAAAGTTATTTTTTAGGGTGGAACTCCTCTTTAAGGTGACAGAAAATCCCAACATTTGGGTTTTCCCCAGAAAAGTAATAGAGGGGACCCCAAGGGATTCCCTTAACTTGCAGAGATTTTTGCTCACTTCCTGTTTTGGTGATGGGACAGGAAGTAAAAGGAAATCTCCCAAAACAGGATAAATAAGGTAGAAAAAAACCTGACAGTGCTTACGACCCTCTTAGGGCCCTTTCACAAGTCCGTTCAGTTCATCCGTTTTTTTTGGATGTCCGTTAACGGACCTCAATGCTTCCCTATGGGTTAGCGTCCGTTAGTGGATGAGCATCCGCTAAACGTCCGTTAACATCCGTCTGCGGTAAGCTCCGTTTTTTTTTGGACGGAAGAAAACCCTATTTTTCTTCCATCCAAAAAAACGGAACGGACGAAAAACTGATCAACTGAAGGGGAAAAAACTGAAGGGGAAAACTGAACGGACGTGTGAAAGAGCCCTTACACTATCCACAAATGAAAAAAAAAAGGATTTTTAATAAACAGCTTACCTGTAAAATCCTTTTCTTGAAGTACATCACGGGACACAGAGCGCATAGCCATTACACTTGGGTTATATGGGTACCTTCAGGTGTGGACACTGGTGTAATCAATTTTCACAGGAAGTTTCCTCCCTATATAACCCCCTCCCACTGGGAGTGCTTCAGTTTTGTAGCAAGCAATTCTCCCAGGTTACACAATGTCCCCAAAAGGGGGGTGGGGAGCTCTGTGTCCCGTGATGTACTTCAAGAAAAGGATTTTACAGGTAAGCTGTTTATTAAAAATCCTTTTTTCTTTATCGTACATCACGGGACACAGAGCGGCATAGCCATTACACTTGGGGGGATGTCCTAAAGCAATGCTCTATGAAGGGAGGGAGACCGTAAGGCCAAGAATAGCCAAATAAAAACATTGTCAGGAGAAAAAAATAGCTCCACCAACAGAAAAACAAGGGGGCGTGAACCGGGCCAGAGGATTCTATACTGCTGCCCGTAGGACCGCCTGCCCAAAAGCTGCGTCCGTACCCTTTGCAACGTCCAACTTATAAAATTTAGTAAACGTATGTACGGAAGACCAGGTTGCCGCCTTGCAAACCTGTGCCATAGAGATCTGATGGTGTGCCGCCCAAGAGGCACTCATGGCCCTCGTAGAATGGGCTTTAACTGATAAGGGAGGTGGAACGCGCTTCAGACCATAGGCCTGAAAAATCAGCTGCTTAATCCACCTAGCCAAGGAAGACTTGGCAGCCGGCTGACCCTTCTTGGGGCCATCCGGAAGAACAAAAAGCACATCTGTTTTCCGAATCTTCTCTGTAGCCTTGAGATAGACCCTCATGGCTCGAACCACGTCCAAAGTATGAAGCCGTCTTTCTGGACTGGGGAGTAGGAAAGAAGGATGGTAGGACTAGGTCCTGATTCAAGTGAAAACTGGATATGACCTTAGGAAGGAAAGAAGGTTGAGGCCGCAGAACCACTCTGTCCTTATGCAGAATAAGGTATGGCTCCCTGCATGACAAGGCTGCCAGCTCGGAAACCCTTCTGGCTGAAGCCATAGTCACCAAGAAAACCAACTTTCGGGTTAGCAGCACAAGAGGGATTTCTGTCAGAGGTTCAAACGGCTGCCTTTGTAAAGCTGACAAGACCAGATTTAAATTCCAGGGGCAGAGGGGAGCTCTAATAGGGGGAGTCACATGCAAGACCCCCTGCAAGAAGGTTTTCATAAGCGAATGGGTGGCCAAGGGTCTTTGAAACCATATTGATAAGCCCGACACCTGCCCCTTTAGAGTACTAAGAGCCAACCCTTTGTCAACGCCAACCTGGAGGAATCGCAAGATCCTGTCAATAAAAAACTTTCGAGGATGCCATTTTTGAGACTCGCACCACTCCACATAGGTTCTCCAGACTCTGTAATAAATATTTCTGGAGACCGGTTTCCTAGCCTGAATCAACGTAGATATGACCTGATCTGAGAGGCCTCTGCCCTTAAGAATTAGGGATTCAGCCGCCAAGCCGTCAAATTTAGCTGCTGTGAAGCAGGATGGCAGATTGGGCCCTGAGACAGCAGATCTGGGCGCAGGGGGAGCGGCCACGGCGCCCCGACTGACATCTTCACGATGAGTGCGTACCAAGCCCTCCTGGGCCAGGCTGGGGCCACCAGGATCACAAGCCTGCGCTCCACCCGGATCCTCCGTAGAAGGCGGGGAATCATCTGCAGTGGAGGGAACGCATACAGGAGAGAAAACTGGTGCCAGGGGCAAACCAACGCATCGGTCCCGTAGGCCGAGGGATCCCTGGCTCGGGATATGAATGTGTCAACTTTTTGTTGGATCTCGTTGCCATAATGTCCACCTCTGGGACTCCGAATCTTTGGCAAATCTCTTGGAATACCTGGGGGTGAAGAGACCATTCCCCCGGGAGCAACTGTTGACGACTCAAAAAATCTGCTTGAGAATTGTCTATCCCTGGGATGAACACCGCCGAGATGCAGGGTACATGGGCTTCGGCCCATGAGAAAATCAGGTTTACTTCTCTTTGGGCTGCTGGGCTCTTCGTGCCCCCCTGGTGGTTTATGTATGCCACCGCAGTGGCGTTGTCGGACTGTATCCTTACTGGCAGACCCTGAAGGGGGAGAGTCCAGGCGATCAGGGCCAGCCGAGCAGCTCTGATCTCCAAGATATTGATGGGAAGCAGTCTTTCTGCCTCCGACCACTGCCCTTGCTGGGTCTGTTCTTCTAGAACTGCCCCCCAACCTGACAGGCTGGCATCCGTGGATACTATCTTCCACGTGATGGGGCAAAAGGATTTCCCTTTTGATACATTTTGAGAGACCAGAGACCAGCCACCAAGACAGGCTGCGCCGGACCTTCGGGGAGAGCACTAACGGACGATCTAACGCCTGAATGGACTTGTTCCATTCTATTGCTATTGATCTGATCTTTGCTTGAGGTAAAATTATCCTCTGGCAGTCTGTATCTAGCCGAAGGCCTAGATATTCCAACTGCTTTGTGGGTTTCAATACCGATTTTTCTAGGTTTACAATCCACCCGAATTCCTCTAGATGCTGAACTGTGCGACCTACTGCCTGATTGAGGTTGGAAGCTGAGCTGTCGATAACCAGAAGATCGTCCAAGTATGCCAAGACTAAAATGCCTTCTGTCCTTAGGACGGCTAGCACAAGGGCTAACACCTTTGTGAATACCCGCGGAGCTGTTGCCAACCCGAAAGGGAGGGCTACGAACTGGTAATGGCGGTGATCTATCATAAAACGAAGAAACCTGTGATGTGCCGGGTAGATCGGCATGTGCAGATACGCATCCTTTATGTCTATAGATGCTAGAAAGTCGTCTTGATGTAGGCTGGCTGCCACCGAATGTATGGACTCCATACGAAAGGTCTGAATGTTTAGAAAGCGATTTAGGCGTTTGAGGTCCAAGATAGGCCTGACGTCGCCATTGGGCTTTGGTATTATGAAAAGGTTGGAGTAGAATCCCAGACCCCATTCCTGGGTTGGTACTTCTACAATTACTCCTTGGAGCAAGAGACGATCCAATGCCTTTACAAGAGAGGCCCTCTTTAATGGGTCGCTTGGAAGACTTGACCCCTGAAAATGAGGAGGGGGGACTTCCCGAAACTCTAGCTTGTAGCCCGTGGTTACCACGGATCTTACCCAAGAGTCGGGAATTCTGGCCTTCCACACTTCGGAGAAAAACCGAAGCCTTCCCCCCACCCAAGAGAGTGGGGGCGCCCCTTCATGAATCTGACTTGAGGACTGGTTTAACCGGCTTGCGAGACCATGGCCTCTTGCCTGTCGTGGCTTGTCCTTGTGGGCGGCTATTAAATGCTGAACGCCCGGGAGGCCGTCGATACTGACGGGAAGTTGAAGGGGCCGAGCCTGCGAAGGCCTGTCGCTTAAATGCGGGCCCACGCGATCTTTTCTTGACAGGCTAGAAAGAACTTTTACCACTTGATATGGTCTGGATATATTTATCTAGGTCTTCACCGAATAGTCTCCCACCATGAAAGGGAAATCCTGCTAAAAGCCTTTTGCAGGGTGCCTCTGCTGACCAGTTCTTCAGCCACAAAAGGCGACGCATATGAACCAACAGCAGAGATAAACGGGACGCCTGTTGAACGGAGTCCTTAATAGCATCTACTGCAAAGCAGAGAGCTCTTGGGAGGTCAGCCAATTCACGAGCTTGCTGAGCCGGTATGTCCCTTAATATCTGTTTAGTCTGATCCTTTAAAGCCTGACAAACGCCAATGGCTGCCACTGCTGGCTGAACCACGGCACCTACTGTGGTAAAAGAAGCCTTCAGTAGGGTCTCCAATTTTTTGTCGACTGGATCTTTAAACACCTGGACATTTTCCACCGGACAGGTCAGGGATTTATTTACGCAGGAAATGGCTGCGTCCACGGTAGGGAGTGCCCATTTCTTTGCAAATTCTTCTTCCATAGGATAGAGAATGGTGAACCTTTTAGGAGGGGATAAAAATCCTATCAGGTCGAGCCCAATCCTGAAAAATCACGCTCTCCAGAAGGGGGTGAACCGGGAAAGACGCACCACTCAACGGTGCCTTCAAGGAACCTAAAGAGGATACCGCGGGGGCTAATTGTTCTGACACTGGAAGTTTAAAAGCAGTGCGAACCATATCTGTCAGAGACTGGATCCACAGACTCTCTGCTTGAGAAGCCGAAAAAATTTCATCTATAGTGGAATCTTCAATGTCTGACCCGTCAGGACTCAGGTCCGCTTGATCCCCCTGTGGGTCCAATTCCTCCGAAGAGAGGACCTCTGCATCCGAACCACCGTTTGCGGGATCTACACGGCAAAGAGCGGGCAATTTAAAGCAGTTAACCTTTTCTCTAGCCCACCCAGGGTGGATTCTAGCATTTCTTCCGTAACATAAACGGGAATGGGTTGATTGGGGGCCGCCTCTGCCCCTAGCACCCTCAATGGCTCCTGCACGATGCTGTTCGGTGGTCTATCTGGTGAGGGTGGGACCACTGGAGCCTGGTCCAAATCCTCTGACCCCGATGGAGACCCCTTTACTTTTTTGGCACCTTTTGCAGCCTTAGCTGGTCCTGATCCCTTGGGAGCCATTGCACAACCTTGAGACACCCCTACAGCCAACACCCAACTGTTGTAGCTAGAAGTGAAACATTAATAAGGACAGGCTATGGTAAAAAAAAATCTAAATTTTCATACGCCTGAGAAGGCGGCAATACCGAGGAAAGTCCTGTGAGTATTGCCACACCAATGCCCGTTAGCTGGAGTCCAAGGTTGCACCGACTCAGATACTGCCAGATCTAATGCCGCGTACACACGATCATTTTTTGTGATGAAAAAAAACGACGTTTTCTGTGAAGTAAAAAACGACGTTTTTGAAACGTCACTTTTCAAAGACGATGTTGCATACACACCATTGTTTTTTCACAAAAAGCGAGGTTACGTTCACCACTCTTTTCCATTGAAGCTCGCTTCATAACTAGCTTCTGGGCATGCGCGGGTTGAAAAACGTCGTTTTAAACTACGTTTTTGCTACACACGGTGACTTTTTGTGAAACAAGAAACGACGTTTTGAAAAACGACACAAAAAATTCAAGCATGTTGGAATTTTTTTTTAGTCGTTTTTTTAAGACAAAAAAAACGACGTTTTGCCCACACACGATCAATTTAAATGACGTTTTAAAAAACGACGTTTTTTTTCATTGCAAAAAACAACCGTGTGTACGCGGCATTAGGCTGAGTCCCTTTAAGAAAAAAACTTTTTTTTTTTTCCTGGTCAGTGTGGACCTGAAGATCCACAAACCACCACTGGGTGTCACTGCTAGCCAGAACTGGCTCAGCTGCGCACTCTATGTCCTCAGCCTCCACTTCTCTCAGGAGGTAATGACCAGCCAGGAAATGCTTTCTTGCTTTATCTGAGACCTGACGCTGCTGGCCCGCCCCCCCCCACGCACGCTGACGCTGTAAAAGGCGGCGTGCACGCGCGCGCTCCCGCCCCCCCATGCTGAAACCAACATGGAGGGAGCAGAGGAGAAGCCTGGACCAGCGCTAGCAACCCAACGGACACCAGGTAAGCCACCAATCTTTGTAGTGCACACATAGAGGAAGCTGTCCCCATAGGCTTCCTAGGAAACAGGAGTTTTGTCAGCATTTCCTCCCTATAACACGTGGGGCTGCAGTATCATGCTAACAGGCAAGTCTGGGGGGAGTAGCAAAATACATATCTTTAAAAGCATATATATATCTACATGTTATCTGGGTAAACATTAGTACATCCCATCCTGCCTCAAAACACATAGTGGAGATAGTGGCTGATGCACAAGCATACCATTAGCCAACCCAGAACCCCCAGGGGGATACCTACTGTCGAACCAAGTCCCGCAGGTTCCCTCTTACCTGCTCCACGCCGCAGGTGTATTGCAAAATGCAAGAGGCCCAGCCTTCCCCCATCTCCGTGGGTATTGTCTTGGACCTTCAGGGACCGGGGTCCTGTGTTAAGGAACCCACACCCCTGGACCTATATAGCATCCTGACATCAGTAGCGTTTAGTTCTTGGAAGAGACTAAGGCACTGGAGCCCAGAATCCAGCCCTCCAAGGAGAGGCATTATAGGCAAAACCCCACTCCAGCAGGGCCTGGGTACCGTACACCTTGGCTTTGAAGCACTTCGGACGGATCCGGCTAGCTATCCTGGGTCCCGAGACCTCCGAGGGACAGCTATACGTGACCAACACCTAAGACACTGGCGAAAAAACTGAAGCACTCCCAGTGGGAGGGGGTTATATAGGGAGGAAACTTCCTGTGAAATTGATTACACCAGTGTCCACACCTGAAGGTACCCTTATAACCCAAGTGTAATGGCTATGCGCTCCGTGTCCCGTGATGTACGATAAAGAAAAATAGTTTTCTGACAGCGGGGAGGGCCGAGACAAGCGTCTCCAATTACACCGTTTAATGCCTGTGATTGGACACACCCATCATGTGATCTGGAGGGCCAATCACAGTGCCCATGTCCCGCTCTCCCCCACTGAGCTCAGTGGGGAGGGCCGACAGAGACAAGTGTTTACACCGTTTGATGGCTGTTATTGGACATCACATGATCGGGAGGGCCAATCACAGAGCAAATGTCCCGATCGTGCCACTGTGCGGCTCCAAGAGGTGCATGTTTTCACTGGATGGACGGGGCCACCCCGCTGTTTATGTGCAGTGGCCGGGAGGGAGCTTCCTTTCTCAGACATCACAGATTGGGAAATGGGCACGTGTGCAAAAAACGTAAAAAAACGACTCTGGCAGTGAAAGGGTCAAAGCTTTAAAGATCAGTCTCACTATGTTACTGACCCAACGCCAGAGAAAAAAGCAATATGGTTAGAAAAACAAATAGCGTATAGGACGGTAATTATGAGAGAGGTGGAGACTAGACGAATCTTTGTGCGACAATCATCCTTTGTAGAGGGTGAGAGTGTTGGAAGGATGCTCGCGCAATTGGTGAAATCAAATTCCCCACCCTCTGATATTCGGGCCATCAGAACTGCAGGAGGAATAATAACAACAGATACAGCAGAGATAGTGCGGACATTTCACGGATATTACGAAAAGCTGTATACCACACAGAAGGTGTGGGATGGAGGCAGAGATGGAGGAGTTCCTGGGGAGGTTAGAGATTCCAGCTATCACCCAAGTAGAAAGAGACGAGTTGGAACACCCGATATCACTGACAGAAAATACAGCAAGCAGTATCTGATATGGCAAATCAAAAGTCACCTGGCCCAGATGGACTCCCGACAGAAATTTATAAGTACTATGGAGAAATATTACTACCTGAGCTGTTAAAAGCATTGAATGGAGCAGACATTGAGGGGAGACTCCAGTATCAATGATGGAGGCAACCATAATACTTATATTAAAAGAAGGCAAGGACCCTTAGACCCAGCGTCATACAGACCAATTTCCCTCCTCTGCTCGGATGCCAAAATAGTGGCTAAAGTCTTGGCTGCGAGACTTAATAGATTGATTTCAAAACTGATCCATCCAGATCAAACGGGATTCATAGCTAATAGATCCACCAGTACGAATATAAGAAGGACCTTTTTAAATTTGCAAACCCCGACAGATTTAGAGGAACGAGAGCTGTAGTGTCACTAGATGTGACAAAAGCATTTGACAGTGTAGAATGGGGATATCTGGAGGGTGCTGGGAAAGTTCGGATTTGGTCCGAAATTTACTGGCTGGATAAAAATGCTTTATAATGACCCTAGTGCCAAAATTAAAATTAATAACGAATTTTCAAAAAAGATTCTCCTAGAGAGGGGAACGAGACAGGGGTGTCCTTTGTCACCCCTGCTCTTTGCCCTAGTGATGGAACCACTGGCGATTGCCATAAGGTCAAGTACTGAGTTAGTTGGATTCCAAAGAAAGATGGGGGACGAAAGAATCGCGCTCTATGCCGATGATATCCTTCTCTATCTGGGCGATACGGAACATTCCCTGGTACGAGCAATGAGCATAGTGGAGGAATTCGGTAGCTTCACGGGATTGGAAATAAATTGGGGAAAATCAGAGCTACTACCGGTAGATCCAATTGGAGAAGCTGGGATGGATAGTGGGAATACCACAAGTGAAGGTAGTGGATACATTGAAATATCTAGGGATACGAGTAACGAAAGACCCCAAACAATACATAGATAAAAACCTAACCCCACTACTGGTTAAATTTAAACAAAAAATTGGTATCTGGAAACGGCTCCCGTTATCAGTGGCTGGCAGATGTAGCTTAATTAAGATGATCTGGCAGCCACAGCTGCTGTATATAATGCATAATAGCCCGGTCTGGATTGGTAGAAAATGGTTCAATAAAATTGAAACCCTTTTTAGAGAACTAATATGGAAAGGGGACAACCCAGGATTCGATTACGTACACTGCAGCTTCCAGTATTGGAAGGGGGACTGGCTGTCCCCCATCCTGAGGCTTATTATCTATCAGCACAATTGCAACAAATAATGGGATGTAATACCCAGGGAGGGGAGACCTCTAGTGGGAGAGTAATGCTGAGTGGGGGCCCCACATGACTCGGTCATTGAATTACTCGAAGCAAACTCCTTTAGATATAGGATACCAACAGTTAAAATGATAATTAAAATTTGGGAAAAAGTTAAGAGGCTAATGGGCTACACTGGATTTAATGAGTATACTCCCCTGTGGAACAATGCTAAGTTACAAGAAATACTACGGTTTAGGAAAGGTGGGGAATGGGAAAGATGCGGTATAAAAAGGCTGATACACCTGTATGAGGGCGATACCTATAAAAAATTTCAGGATCTGAGATTAGAATTTAATGTCCCGCAACACTCATTCGTTACCTATTTACAAGTAGGTCATGCTCTTGAAGCCAGTTTAGGACACAAAAATTAGTGTGGTCCAAAATGTTCCTGTTTCAAAAGTTAGCTAAAGGGGGACCAACGAAGGGCCTCATATCTGAAATATACACGCAGATAATCAAAAAGATCAACTCAGGGGCACATATGCTCAAAGTAAGAGAAAGATGGGAGGAAGATATAGGGGAAGTATCACAAGAACAGTGTAGAGAATATTAGAGATGGGATCAAAGGTGTCACTTTCACCCCCCAGAAAATCTCCCACCTGATGTTGATAAATAGAGCTTACTATACGCCAAAGAGACTTTTTAAATTCGGCAAAAGACCAGATGATAAATGCCCTAGATGCCTGGGCAGGGGAGACCTAGTACACATGGTGTGGCGCTGCCCAAAGCTGGTCCGGTACTGGAAGGGTGTGCTTGACACCTTGAGAGATATATTTACAATCCCACTAGAAATGGAGGCCACACTGTGTGTACTGGGTTATAGGCAGGAACGGAAGGAGAAAAGAAATACCACAGTCGTAATATTAAGATGTTTATTCCAAGCTAGAAAACTAATAGCCATGAGGTGGCAGGCAACTTCACCACCGGCAGTAAGTGACTGGATTGAGGCAGTCAATGAGTCCCTCTGTAAAGAAAGAGCAGTCTATATAAAAAGGGGAAAACTTAGAGACTTTGAGGACATGTGGAAGCCATGGCTGGAGAAAAAAGGGTGCATCACCTGAGGAGATAGGAATGTTGGCTGGAAAGGGTCAAATGGAGAGGGGCCAAGTAGTAAAACCGATAATATCAACTAAAATGAGAAAGATTGGGTGTTCCCCCCTTAACTAAGAGATTACTCACCTCCTGATATAAGTTAAGATTTATGATATGACAATGTATATCAATGTTTAAATTATGTGTTTTTATAATGAACAGTCTCCTCTCGCTTTTTAAATGAACAATTGAAAATCTTGTATGATATGAAAAGAAATAAAGAATGAATATTTAAAAAAAAAAAAAGATCAGTCTCAGGGATACTGCAAAACCAGATTGGATAATAAAAACGATACAACATTTGTATACAGTTTTAACAATATATTCTCAGTTTATATAGAATTTAAAATATATACAGGACATACAATAAGGGGACACAAACGCAGCATTACAAATCTAGCACAATAGCTTCAAATCTTAAAAGGGTTGTAAAGGATTTTTTTCCCCGCTAAATAGCTTCCTTTACCTTAGTGCAGTCCTCCTTCACTTACCTCATCCTTCCATTTTGCTTTTAAATGTCCTTATTTCTTCTGAGAAATCCTCACTTCCTGTTCTTCTGTCTGTAACTCCACATAGTAATGTGAGGCTTTCTCCCTGGTGTGGAGTGTCGTGCTCACCCCCTCCTTTGGACTACAGGAGAGATGCTCTCTATGTTGCAGATAGAGAAAGGAGCTGTGTGTTAGTGGGCGTCCTGACCCTCCTGCTTACCCCCTCAAGAGTCTTTCTTTCTCCACACCAGGGGGAAAGCCTCACATTACTGTGTGGAGTTACAGACAGAAGAACAGGAAGTGAGGATTTCTCAGAAGAAATAAGGACATTTAAAAGCAAAAGGTAAGTGAAGAAGGACTGCATTAAGGTAAAGGAAGCTATTTAGGGAAAACAATTTTTTTCCTTTACAACCCCTTTAAAATATGCTCAGGGCTTCAGAACAGTTATAAGGCTGCAGTCACACTTCAGCATTTTGAATCGCGGGCAGATTTGTCACGAACCTGTCCACGATTTAAAAGCGCAGATTTGTGAATGACAAATCGCAGGACTCGCATTTGAAATGCCATGAATTTGAATGACGCCTTAAATTGCGATGTGGGTTTGCCACACGATAAATCGCACTGCAATCATGGCACCATGCATCGCGGCAAGCATGTCGCCCAAAAGTAGTTCCTGAACATTTTTTGGGGCGACATGCTTCCCAAATTGCTCAAAACTCAAATTGCGGGAAAAAAAATTCACATTAAATCTGCCTGCGATTCAAAACGCTGTAGTGAGAATGCAGCCCAAATGAAGAACCGGTCTGATTCGTTCAACGTATACTTCTACATTCATGAACAAGCAATGAAATATCTGTTTGTCTTCTTGTGTTATCACTCCGCGTCAGAATGAAGAATCACATGGTCTGGAGCTGATAAACTTTGGGTCCTTTTTTTAGCAGGTAGCCTTGATCATTCAGCGAGCTCACAAAGCTTTCAAAGTCAGCGACCTGTAATAAAGAGCGGAGAAACATTATTCTACAATATCCGGTCTGATCAATATTCCTATTGCACACCTTCCTGGCATTTATGGCTAATAAAACGGTGGGTGCTGCAGCGATTAACCACTTAAGTCCTGGTCCATTAGGCTGCATTCACACCTAGGCGACAAGTAATGCCGCGTACGCGGCTTTACTTGCCGCGATTCGATTCATTTTTTTTTAACAAATTCTCTCCATTGATGTCTATGGTCGAATGCCAATGTCGCCTGAAAAAAAGGGTCCGGGATTTTTTTTCAGGCGGCAGGCGTACAGCGTTTCAGAGATGTGAACCATCTCTATAGACATCAATGGAAATTCGCCCCTCCAGCGGCACGAGCGTCGGGCGTTTTGTCGCCTAGATGTGAATGGAGCCTTATGCAGGTTAAGGATCTTGCCCCTTTTTGCGATTCGGCACTGCGTCGCTTTAACTGACAATTGCGCGGTCGTGCGACGTGGCTCCCAAACAAAATTGGCGTCTTTTTTCCCACAAATAGAGCTTTCTATTGGTGGTATTTGATCACCTCTGAGTTTTTTATTTTTTGCGCTATAAACAAAAATAGAACGACAATTTTGAAAAAAAAAAAATATATATTTTTTACTTGTTGCTATAATAAATATCTCCAAAAAAAGATTAAAAAAAAAAAAGGGATTTTTAAATACAGCTTACCTGTAAAATCCTTTTCTTGGAGTACATCACGGGACACAGAGCGGCATATTCATTACTATGTGGGTTATATGGAGTACCTTCAGGTGTGTACACTGGCAATCTCAAACAAACAGGAAGTCCCTCCCTATATAACCCCCTCCCCTAGAGGGAGTCCCTCAGTTTTGTAGCAAGCAGTATGCCTCCCAAAATGTTCCCAAAAAGAGGGGTGGGAGCTCTGTGTCCCGTGATGTACTCCAAGAAAAGGATTTTACAGGTAAGCTGTATTTAAAAATCCCTTTTTCTTTCTCGTACATCACAGGACACAGAGCAGCATATTCATTACTATATGGGATGTCCGAAAGCAATGCTTTAATGAGGGGAGGGAGACATCTTCCAAAGAAGGATTTAATTTAGAGGTATACTCAAATACTAGTAAATCCAACTTAAACGAGAAATGTAAATCTCAAATCAAATCAAGGGAGCCCCCTCAGATCCTGAGGAGCTTGAATCGCGGCCTGTAGTACTGACTGCCCAAAGGCTGTATCCGCATTCCTTCTTACGTCCACTTGATAAAATTTTGTAAACATGTGGACTGACGACCACGTTGCTGCCTTGCATATTCAAGCCATAGAGATCTGATGATGATGTGCTGCCCAGGAGGTGCCCATGGCCCTGGTAGAATGGGCCTTTGCCGACAAAGGAGGAGGCAACCTCTTCAAACCGCAGGCCTGAACGATTAATTGTTTAATCCATCTTGCGATGGTGGATCAAGCAGCTGCCTGACCCATCTTGGGCCCTTCCGGTAAAACGAACACCACATCTGTTTTCCGAACCTTCTCTGTAGCCTTAAGATAGGCCTTTATGGCCTGACAATATCCAACGTATGCAGCAACCCCTCCTTTCTAGAGGTGGGTTTTGGAAGAAGGATGGAAGTACCACATCCTGGTTCAGGTGGAAACTGGATATAACCTTTGGTAGAAAGGAAGAATGAGGACGGAACCCCGCCCTATCCTTATGTAAAATGAGATATGGTACCTTACAAGATAAGGCTGCCAATTCCGATACTCTCCTGGCCGAAACTATGGTGATCAGAAATACCGACTTTCTAGTCAGTAAAACCAAGGTACCTCAGCCAACGGCTCAAGGGGTTGTTTCTGTAGAGTTGACAGAACAAGATTTAAGTCCCATGGACAAAGTGGTGATTTGACCGGAGGATTAACACGTAAGACTCCCTGTACGAAGATCTTAACCAGCGAGGTGTGGGCGGCCAGCGGCCTCTGAAATCACACTGATAAGGCTGAAATCTGTCCCTAGATCGTGCTTAATGCCAGGCCTTTATCCACTCCTAGCTGGAGGAAACGTAATACTCTATCAATGGTATACTTGCGGAAACCCATCTCTTAGCCTCACACCAGCCTACGTAGGCCCTCCAAACCCTGTAACAAAATTACCCTGGAGGCCGGCTTTCTAGCCTCAATGAGGGTAGGGATTACCTGCCTAGACAGACCTCTACCCCTGAGAATCAGGGATTCAGCCGCCAGGCTGTCAAATTTAGACGCCGTAATGCAGGGTGGAGGATCGGGCCTTGTGAGAGTAGGTCTGGCCCTAGAGGAAGAGTCCAAGGGCCTCCCGCTGCCAATTTCAGGACTAGTGAGTACCAGCCTGTGGTATGATCCTGCGCCGCAGGCGGGGTAGTAACTGCAGTGGGGGAAATGCATATAGAAGTTATGATTGATGCCAAGGGCAAACCAACACATCGGTTCCGCAGGCCATAGGGTCCCTCGTTCGAGACATGAACCTGTCTAGCTTCTTGTTGAATCCTGATGCCATGACCTCCACGTCTGGCACTCCCCACTTCTGGCAGATTGTCTGAAAAAAACTTGTGGATGCAGAGACCACTCCCCCGGCGACAGGGTTTGGCGACTTAGGAATACGCCTGCAGGTGTCCACCTCGGGAATGAATGTCGCCGATATGCAGGGTACATAAACCTCTGCCCACCGAAAAACCAAGCTCCTCTCCCTCTGAGTGGCTTGACTCTTGGTTCCCCCTTGGTGGTTCACCCTATATGCCACCGCTGTGGCCTTGTCTGAATGACTTCTCACCGAGGACCCCTGTAATCTGGATGTCTATGCCAGGAGGCTAGCTGAGCCGCTCAGAACTCCCAGACCTTGATGGGCAGCTGCCTTTCCGCCTCTGCCCAAGTTCCTTGGCGAGTGAACTTGTTCAAGACCGCTCTCCAGCCTTCCAGACCACTGGGCAGAACCAAGCTGCTATAATTGCTGCCTGTAGGACACGAGCGTGGAAGCGTGTGGTATTGCCTCGAACATGGCCATCGCATACATAGGCGAATAGTTGGCTCTTTTTTGCTTAGAACCAACTGAATCAATCTCTTGATAGCCTCGACCTTTACCAGGGGCAGGAACATCCATCTTCTGTTCTGTGTCTAATCTCGTGCCGAGATATTCCAACTGCTTTGTAGGTTGAAATGCTGATCTTTCCCCGGTTTAGGACTCAGCCGAACCTCTCGAGGTACTGAACCATGAGGGCTACTACGCATTCCACCAAGGAAGCGAGTGATCTTATGATTAAGAGGTCGTCCAGGTATGCTAGGACCGAGATCCCTTGGATCCTTTGGACTGACTAGAATAGGAGCTAGGACCTTCGTGAATACCCGGGGGCCGTAGCCAGCCCGAAGGGGGGCGCCACAAATTGGAAGTGACGCTGTATCACTGCGAAGCGTAAAAACAAAAATATTTGATGTGGCTGAAAAACCTGGTACATGAAGGTAACCCTCCTTTATGTCTATAGAAGCCCGATCCTTCTGGAGTGTGGCGGCTGCTGGCCAAACGGATTCTATCCGGAAAGAGCGAACCCTTAGGTAAGCATTTAAACCTTTTAGGTCCAAAATTGGTCTGACATTGCCGATGAGCCTTGGTATGACAAACAGATTGGAATAGAAACCTAGCCCCTGTTCCTTGGGCTGGTACCTAGCTACCCATTATGCCCTGGTAAAGCAGGTGATCCAATGCTGCCCGCATTGAGGCCTTTCCTTGTGGAGGAAATTTTTTAGAAATTCTAATCTGTAGCCTGCGGCCACAGATGATCGGACCCCCTCTGTCGGGGACCGATCCCCAGGGGCCTGTCCTTGCGATCCATTGTTAAAAGTTTGATCGCGCAGGAGGACCGTACTGCCTGAAATTTGAGGGCCCTGGAACCGGGGGGGGCTGCCCTTTTAAACGCAGGACCCCGGAACTTCCTTTGACTGGTAAAAGGGTACTTTTGCCACTTGAAACAGTCTGAATGTATTTATCCAGATCTTTCCAAGGAAGGGCAAACCTGCCAGCAGTCTTTTACATGGGCTCGGCCGCCCAGTTCAACCAAAAGAGCCTTCTCATATGCACTAAAAACAGTGACAACGAGACGCCTGCTGGATGGAGTCTTTTTATAGCCTCTACCGCAAAGCACAGAGCTCTGGGAATATCCAATAACTCCTCTGCCTATCGGGCAGGGATGTCTAAGCATCTGTTTTGTCTGGTTCCTTAATGCCTGAAAAAAACTCCAATTGTAGCCACTGCTGGCTGTAGCCAGGGATGCTGGAAAAAGTGTCTCTAAACGTTTATCGACCGGGACCTTAAACATTTGTATGTTTCCCCTTAGGCCAGTTAATGATTTATTTCACCCATGAGATGGCTGCGTCCACCGTTGGGAGCGCCCCCTTTCTTTAGAAAAATGTCTTTTCCATAGGGTAAATAACAGAAAACCTTCCAGGTGGTCTCCCATCCAGGCATTAACCAGGCCCCCTACCCTGCTTAGCCTCCGAGATCAG
The DNA here is from genome assembly GCA_029574335.1 of Rana kukunoris. Lineage (NCBI taxonomy): Eukaryota > Metazoa > Chordata > Amphibia > Anura > Ranidae > Rana > Rana kukunoris. The sequence continues at coordinate 544,028,158 of CM056052.1, read as the reverse complement.
ACGAGATCGGGCGCTTTCCGGGAGATGCGGCCTCAAGGACCTCACGGGTAGTTGAAAAGCAGTGCCCGAACCGGGACCTGAACCCTGGACCCTCAGATCAAAAGTCCGATGCTCTACCAACTGAGCCATCCGGGCCCCTTTTAAAGAGCACTTGGTCAGGGGAAAGAGTGCCTGCAAGCACAAATATTTCCTGGCAGACGTGCATAAAGACTACCCTCTCGTCAGCTTTAGGCGGCAGAAAAAATTCTGTCCGGTCGTCCCAATCCTGGAAAAAACCAATTCCTCTAACAGAGGATGGGCCAGAAAAGCTGCGTTGCTTAAAGGCGCTTTTAAAAGAACCCAAAGAGGATACCGCAGGGAACCTGAGGCTCTGGAAATGGCAAATTGAATGCCAAGCGGACCATGTCTGTCAAAGACTGGACCCACAGACTCTCCGCCTGGGAGGCTGAAAACGATTCTACAGTGGTAGATCCTCTAGGTTCTGTCCCTTTTGGCGATGGGGATCTAGTCCGCTTCTTGCCAGAAAAAGAGCCAGCGATCATAGCTGTTAACCTCTTTTCTCTCTAGCCCCCCTAGGGTGACGGCTAGTATCTCCTCTGTGATAACACAGGGTTGGGGGCCGACCTGGGCCAGCCTCAGCACCAGACCCCCTTAATGGCTTATCCAGGGTGACCCCTATAGGAATAACCTGTGGGGAAAGTATTGGCATATTATCAGAACCCAGAGGAGGAACCCCTTTGTCTTTGCCTTTTCTCTTTATTTTTATTATATTTTTTTTTTTTTTGATCCTGAACCCTTGGAAGCCATAATACAAAACCGAAGGACTCCGCTTACAACAACAGACTGTTATAGCCAGGAGTACAAAAAAATAAGGTTTAGGGGACAATAGGATCACTAATGCCCCAAAACCCGGTGGGGCTCAGTATGTTTTTTCTTTTATATATTATTCACCACATACAGCCCCACCCCCAACATGTTTGCCAGCATTCAACCTGTTGCCAAGGGGATTTTGGCTTAACAAAAAGTATTGGAGCTGACTCCAGTATGTAGTACCCCTTCTCGCCACCGGGAGTCACTGCGCTGCCCAGCTCTACGTCCTCTCTCTCTCCAGCTCAGCTCTGAACTGAGCTAAGAAAACGCGCCTGCTGTGTATAACAGCAATTAAAGGCACGCCCACTCTCTACACTGCAGTCACACTCCCCGCCCCCCCCCCCCCCCTCCCGAACGGCGCGAAAATTTTCTATATGCATGCGCGCGTGCACGCGCGACTGTCGGGGGAGGAGAGCCCAGGAGGAGACGCACTCTGGAGCCCAGAAATGCAGGTTGGAGGACGCATCAGGCGGCAGATTTGAATCCCGGCAAGGTAAGGCTAACACAGGCCCCTAAGGAGTCCCTTTAGCCTAGAGACAGATCTTTTTTTTTTTTTTTTTTTAAAAGATCTTTCACCAGCGAGCAGCAGGTAGCTAGCAAACATACATAGATAGGTAGGGGGATCAAGTTATGGGGGGAAACATTTCAGGGCATCCTGTCTATCAGACATAGTGACCATGGTGCCAATGCAGAGCATACTCAGGCTACCCCCCTTAAGATCTCCCCTGGAGAGCCTGCTGTCGAACCAAGTCCCGCAGGCTCCCCTCTTACCTGCTCCATGCCGCAGGACGTTTTGCAAAACGGTCCAATCTTCTCCCATCTCCGTGGGTAGCGTAGTAGACCTTCAGGCCCTGGGGTCCTATGAAGGTACCCACTGTCCTGGACCTATATAGCACCCTGGCAAACAGGAACTTATGGTCTTTACAAACTCCAAGTCCTGGGCCCAGGGTCCAGCCCTCCAAAGAGGAGCATTATAGGCAAAACCCCACGGTTTGGGGCCCGGGTACTGTCCACTTTGGCACTGAGGCTCCTTGGACAGATCCGGTTAGCCCGCCCTTAATCCCAAGGATGTGGAGCAAAGCTATTCCGTGACCAACACCTAAGACACTGGCGAAAAAACTGAGGGACTCCCTCTAGGGGAGGGGGTTATATAGGGAGGGACTTCCTGTTTGTTTGAGATTGCCAGTGTCCACACCTGAAGGTACTCCATATAACCCATATAGTAATGAATATGCCGCTCTGTGTCCCGTGATGTACGAGAAAGAAAAAAAATTTCCTCAGTTTAGGCCGATACGTATTCTACATATTTTTGGTAAAAATCGCAACAAGCGTTTATTGATTTGTAAACGCTATAACGTTTGTGCAAACCAAACAGGGTAGTTTTATGGTATTTTTTTTACTAATAATTTTTTCATTTTTTTTACTACTAATGGCGGCGATCAGGAATTTTTTTCAGAACTGCGACATTATGGCGGACACATCGGACAATTTTGACACATTTTTGGGACCATTGTCATTTTCACAGCGAAAAGTGCTATAAAAATGCACCATTTACTGTGAAAATGACAGTGGCAGTTTAGGAGTTAACCACTAGGGGGGCGCTGTAGGGGTTAAGTGTGACCTCATGTGTGTTTCTAACTGTAGGGGGCGGGCCTTGACGTGTGACGTCAGTGATCGTCTTTCCCTATATCAGGGAACAGACGATCACTGACATTGCCACTGTGAAGAACGCGGAAGCTGTGTTTACACTCACCTCTCCCAGTTCTTTAGCTCCTGTGACCGTTCGCGGGACACCGGCGGCGATTGGGTCCACGGGTCCCGCAGGCGCGGTCACGGAGCTTCAGACCGGGTCGCGCGCTCGTGACCCCATGGCTGGGCTCTTAAAGGAGGATGTACAGGTACGTGCTTGTGCCCAGCCGTGTCCCTTCTGCTGACGTATATTGGCGTGAAGGGGTCCTTAAGTGGTTAAACCGCATATTAGGGTTGTCCCGATACCACTTTTTTAGGACCGAGTACAAGTACCAATACTTTTTTTCATGTACTTGCCGATACCGAATACCGATACTTTTTTTTAAATGTCATGTGACAGTTTTCAAACCACAATACAGACTAAGGATATTTTCTTTAGAATTATGAAGAACTCTAACTCAAGACATTATAAAAGAATAAAAATGAGTAAAAATTAATAAAAATGTTTTATTTTCTTGTCACGCAGTAGTAAAAAACTCAAAGAATTTTCACAGAACATGTTGATAAATACAAAAAAAGTATTCTATTTAGGTATCGGGAGCATTTGCACGAGTACAAGTACTCCCGCAAATACTCGGTATCGGTCCCGATACCGATACTAGTATCAGTATCTGGATAACCCTACCGCATATAAAAAAAAAAGTAATAAAATGTGCAAAGACTCGCATGCAATTTAAACAGAAATGTGGTGCGATTCCTGTCCGAATAGCACGTGGTTTCCCACACTGCTCCTATGTGAACACAGACTGAAGTCACTATGACAAGCCTAGGTTCACACAGGAGCCCTGAAGGGGGAAATCGCATGAGATTCAAACAGGAATCGCACCGCATTCCCGTTCAAATCTTAGGCGATTCTTTGCAGTGCGATTTGAGCCCATTTATTTTGTATCGACTCAAATTACACTGGAAAGGTATCAGTTTCAGGTGTCCGAGCATTTGCACAAGTAATTGTAAAAATGCTTAGTATCGGCACATTAATACTGGTGTCAGTACAACCCTAGTGTGTAGATACCCCGGACCTATAGAAAGGGATACACGCTTTATTAATAAGATATTTTGGCCATCGGCAAATTCTGAAAAATAACTTTGAATTTGGAAGGAGAAAGCAGTGATGAGTATCAATCTGTTACCTGGATCTGCAATTCCTTGGCAATCTGCCGAAGCTGTTGATATTCAAACAGGTTATTGTAAGTCCGTTCTGCAATTCTGTTAAGAGCGGAAACAAATTTCTTTGCTTGAGATCGATTACTCATTCCTGAGCCGTGCTGAGATCGATCGAAATCCAATTTTCCAAACTCGTCCGAGTACGTCCCAAGCAGGCTAGATAAAAATGGAAAGAAATAGGTTTTTAGGCCTCACTCAAAATAAGCATGCGGTTGAGGAGAAATATCTTATCTATTTTGAGACACACACACACAGCAATCGTGGATCGCCGGCGGAGATTGAGTTCGTCCAACCCGCAGGCATGCTCCCACAGTGCGCAACACCGGCAACAGCATCTGCAGTACTGCTATTTGCGCAGGAGAGCCGACCTGCCGCTGTACAACGATGGCGGCCGGTCGGCAAGCGGTTGAAGGCCCCCTATGGATCATCAGTTTAATGTTATGAAGGAGGTCTGAAGAAAACATGCTAGCATTACTTCTGTGATGAGAGAACAACATTTGGAAACTGGCCTTGAAGAAAATGTTTTCCAAGAGAATTTGTTTTATTTTTTTTAACTTTAAAAAACAGTTCACACTGGTTTAATGCCAGACATTGCGTGTGATTCGCACCGTATACCTGTGCAGATCACATGCAATGTCTGTGCGCTGCAAATACAGCCATTTAAACTTTGGCTGAATTTGCATCGCATTCGGACCAAACTTGTGCAGGACCCTTTTTCATCCACACTGGATTGCATGGGTGTACAAACCCATGCGATCCAATTTTGCAAATCGTGCTGCATTTTGTAAAACCGATTACGGGGTGTCGTTAACTTAAAGCAGAGGTTCACCCAAAAATCAACTTTCTGACATTAGATAAAAAAAATAAATAAAAAAAAAAAAAAAAAAAAAAAAAACAACAGCATACTGCAGATGTTAGCAGTATGCTGGATCTAATGGCAGAAAGTTGATTTTTGGGTGAACCCCCGCTTTAACATACACTCCACAATCCGTTTGCATCTAGTGTGAACCTGCCCTAAAGTGTTTGTTAGGCTGAGTTCACACTGGTGCGAACAGACATTGAATGCGATTCGCACTGCATTGCAGTGCAGATCACATGCGATGTTTGTGCAATGAAAATTTAGCCATACAGCCTGTGTGGCTGACTTTGCACCGCATTCAGACCACGAAAAAATAAATAAATAAAATAATAATAATAAAAAAATAAAAAAAGGTACAGGACCCTTTTTTTGGTCAGCACTGGAACTGGGTTGCATGGGTGTTCACACCTATGCGATCCGATTCCTGTACCATTTCACAGTTCGCACTGCGATCCGATCTGGGGGTGTCACTAACTTTAGACTGGGTTCACACTGGTGACACACCCCCCAAATCAGTTTGTAGAACAAAGTGCAAACTGTAAAAATCGGACGGGAATCAGATCGCATGGGTTCGAACACTCATGTGATCCGATTCTTTAGACAGGCATCTGCACCCCCACCCCCCTGAAAAGGTGTCAAATGGTGACACCGGAGGGGGGGAGGGTTCCGATCAGCGCAAGTTCCACTTTAGGATGGAGCTCCGCTTTAAAAAAGGTAGGTATGTCTGATTATGCACACATCACACTATATTAAAAATAAAACAACATTTTATTGACAAATCCTGTTAAAATTTCCAAGTACACACTTAAAAAGTGTTTTGTTTTTATAAAAATATATCTTTAACTGCTTGCCGACCTGCCGCCGTAGTTTTACGGCGGCAGGTCGGCTCTCCTGGGCGAGAGCCTGTAGCTCCATGTCGGCTCTTTTTGCGGCCACTAGGGGGGACGCAGGCGCACGCGCGCCGCCGGTGGCCCGCGCGTCCGAGTCCCGCGCGCATGATCGCCGCCGGGTACCCGCGATTGCTCGGTACAGAGCGAGGACCGGGAGCTATGTGTGTAAACACACAGCTCCCGGTCCTGTCAGCGGGGGAAATGCTGATCTTCCATTCATACAATGTATGAACAGAAGATCAGTGATTCCCCCTAGTGAGTCCACCCCGCCCCATACAGTTAGAACACACCCAGGAACATACTTAACCCCTTCACTGCCAATGGCATTTTTATAGTAATCCAATGCATTTTTATAGCACTGATCGCTATAAAAATGCCAAAGGTCCCAAAAATGTGTCAAAAGTGTCCGAAGTGTCCGCCATAATGTCGCAGTACTGAAAAAAAAAAACGCTGATCACCGCCATTACTAGTAAAAAAAAAAAAAATATTAATAAAAATGCCATAAAAATATCCCCTATTTTGTAAACGCTATAACTTTTGCGCAAACCAATCAATGCTAATTGCGATTTTTTTTTTAGAAAAATATGTAGAAGAATACGTATCTGCCTATACTAAGGAAAAAAATGTTTTTATATATATTTTGGGGATATTATAGCAAAATGTAAAAAATATTAAATTTTTTTCAAAATAGTCACTCTATTTTTGTTTGTTTTGCAGAGAGGATCAAATACCACCAAAAGAAAGCTCTATTTGTGGGAAAAAAAGGACGCCAATTTAGTTTGGGAGCCACGTCGCACGACCGCACAATTGTCAGTTAAAGCGACGCAGTGCCGAATCACAAAAAGTGCTCTGGTCATTGGGCAGCAATATGGTCCGGGGGTTAAGTGGTTAATAATATAGCTGGGGGGGCGTGTCCGGAAGTTCGCCGGGGAAGACGTGCTTTTGCTGAGCTCCATGAGCCACGAATCAATCTGCTGCCATCCCCTGCAAGATTGGCCTCAGTGACACTCCAAGACTGCGGTGCCTGTGGCTAGAATCCCCGCCGCGCTGATCCCTGCCAAAATTGCGGAGTTTGGCTGGCTCTCTGGCCTTCAGGCACAGCCGGCTCCACGCTGCCGAGGCCCGCCGCCATATTGGGGCCTACGGAACCTCCGGGATCCTCCGCGTTCGCCCACGGGGGTGGACGGCCTCCGCATCCTCGTCCACCTCCAGCACCATCTCCGGAGGGGACGGCCCGGGTGTGCGGCGATCGGGGGCGGATGGAAGAACTGCTGCCGTCCCGGCGTCCGTTTCAGGAAAGACCGCGGCTTCGGCCTAGTCCCGGAAGTCGGCGATCCGGGATCCCTACCAGCCTGCACAATCCTCCCCGACCGGGTGACTGGCTCCCTCCTCACAAGCTCCGGAGGGCCCTTGGGACTCTATTTGCCGCCTGTAGCCCCCGCAGAAGCGCATCTCCATCCGGCCTGTGGAAGGCCCCTGCACCCGGAATAGTGAGTAACCACCATCTTGCTTCACCTAGCGGGTCCCCCACCCCTCTCCCTTCCCTAATTCTACCCCTTCTCAAGCCACTGTAATCCTCTAGTCTACCTGCACCTCTCCCCTACCTCCTGCCTAACAGCAGCTAGCGGACCGTGGCTGGAAGTATGGAGCAGTAGGATGTGCTTTACCCCCGGCCCCCCTGATCCCCCACCTCCACGGACCACATAACTACTAGGAACCAGCTTAAGACTGACACATGGGGAAAGACAAGCAACGGGCACAGAAGGGAACCAACGGGGACCGACAGGGAGGAGATCTAGAGGAGTATTTCGCCCGATCCCGCGCAGCATCGCAGCGCCGATCTGAAGCCAAGATGGCGCTGGCTCCTCCGTCCCCGTCTCGTTCTGAGTCATCCCTCCATTCCCAGGCCGACTTTGTGCTCACCAGGAGTCGCTCTAATGTCTCCCTGGGTTCCGGTGATGGATGGGATTTGGAGGCACAGATTCGTTCCCTCCACAGCTACATCAGATCCCTGCCCACTAAGGCTGATTTTGAACAATGTGTCCACAGAATTGAAAAGGCCTATAAGAAAGAGATCTTTGAGTTCAAGAAGGATGTAGGCGCTCGCTTTGAAGACCTGGATGCCACCACAGACAGTCTAAACAATGCGATACAGTCTCATGATAAGATTCTGAACTCCCACACTGTCATGCTGCAGCAGTTGGCGTACCAGCAAGACGATATCGAAAATCGTAACCGTCGCAACAATATCCGCATTCGCGGAATTCCTGAATCAGTGGACGGCAAAGCCCTACCTGGAGCTGTGACTGCCATTTTTAACCAACTGCTGCAGCGCCCCAAAGATGACCCGATCGAGCTAGACCGGGTCCACAGAACCTCCGGTCCGCGAAGCCAAGACCCCTCCTTCGTTCGCGATACCCTGTGTCGGGTCCATTTTTATAAGGTCAAAGAATCTATCATGAGAGCTGCTAACTCGCAAGAGACTATACTACTCAATGATACGCCTGTGATGCTCCTCCCAGATCTTTCACGCCAGACGCTGATGATGAGAAAAGCACTGAAGCCGCTTACCCAACTGTTGCAGTCCAAACAGATGAAGTACCAATGGAGATTCCCGTTCCACCTGCGAGTGCACCATGAAGGCAAGACCGCCATTTTCCGCACGCTGGGAGACCTGCCGACCTTCCTCAGTACACTAGGACTTCCACAGGTGTCTCTCCCAGACTGGCCATTCACGCCTACTACCCCCGGATTACCCTTTGCCTCACCGTGGCAGACGCAGGGTCGTAAGCGCCACTCCAAGTCCGTGCCTCGTCGTGATGCTGAGGACTGAACTTGCCCTGGATGGATCAGTCGCATTACTTGTTTTCCCTTTATAGGGGTTCTTTCCTGGGACGTGTTGGGGTGGGAGACTCCACACCTTATCTATATTTAGCTTTATTTTTTACCTTTTTTCTTTAAGGGCTCCCTCCCCCCTCATGTGTCTAGGTTACTTTCACAGCTGTCACTTTCCATGGTTTCTCTTATATTTTTGATTCCTAAATTTTTATTTTTTGGATTTTATATTTTTACCATGGGACCGGCCTGAAGATCACCTCGGCCATTGTTTCTTTTGAGGGGTTTATCCCCCCTGAGCTCTAGCCTGCTCTAATTACTGTTATTGTTGTTAATCCATTGGTTTCCCTCCTAGGTTACTTGGAGAATTATCCGCAGACTGTACACGAATACTTTCTCCTCTATAGCTTCAGACGGTTTGTCCATATTCTACAGCTTAACCATTACTGTGTTTTTTCTCATTGTATCTGCACTTCCTTGAAGCATAGGTTTACTGGACTGTTTTTGTTCCCTGTCGCATGTTTTTGACCAACACCTTTTTCTCAGCACTAATGTTTTTTTTTTTTTATTTGGTCATGAAGGTTGTGTGTTGGTTTTGTTCCATGATTGTTTTTCCGTGGAGCTGGGGTCGGGGGGTCTGCCTTGCCCGGCGGGTTCCCACCGTACCCCCCCCCCCCTCTAAGGGGTTTTTCTTTTCTATACAGCGTCCCCATGGACGCTGTGTGGTTTATGGCTGTATGCCATACTGTAAGTTTTTTTTTTTTTCTATTTGTAGTATTTTGGAGCCACCTAGTGGCCTTTTTTGTTATTGCTACTTTTTTTTTGTCATTTACTAGGTTGTGCTGGGCTCCCTCCTCGCCACTCCGCCCTGATTGTTTCTTACCATCTCTGTTCCTCGACTGGGGTGGTGCGGACGGAGTCCACCGTCAAACCCTGCCTTTAGATGTTTCACGTGTTTTTTTGTTTTTTGTCTCACCCCGTTGTCCTCCCACCTATCTATTCCTACTCTTCCTCTCCTATGCCCTCCTCCTTCCCTCTTCCCTTCCTCTTTTTCTGGACCCTACTTCGTGCTGCTTCCATCTTCGAGAGTTGCTGAATTATGATACTGTTGCCACACAGGCTTTCCCCCCCTCCCCCTACCCTCTACTCCTACAGCTGTCATGGCCTCTGTTTGCCCGATAACCTTAGCTTCTTTTAACTGTAGGGGGTTCAACACTCCTGAGAAGCGGAGCCAGATCCTTTACCACTTTCATAAAAAACGTTCTGATATATTGTTACTACAGGAAACACATTTCCGTTCGGATTCCATTCCGACAATGCGCAACAGGTATTATCCACAATGGTTTCACAGTACTAATCCTCAGGCCAAATCTAAAGGTGTATCCATAGCTTTCCATAAATCTTTTAAACCTGAGGTCCTAGACACCCTTGTTGATATTAATGGGCGCTTCATATTTCTTAAACTGAAACTTAACGGCTTTCTCTTCACAGTGGCCAACATATACGTACCTGATGTGGGTCAGGCTCGGTTCCTCTCATCGGTTCTCACCAGACTGTCCTCCTTCGGGGGTCCCTGCTACATCGTTGCCGGAGACCTCAATGTCGTCATGTCCCCACCCACAGACACGTCCTCGGGTAAGTCATCTATCCCGCACTCTACATTGACACGCATCAAAGCTCTCCTACACTCCTCACACCTGGTGGATGTTTGGCGTGTCCAGCATCCCTCAGAAAAGGACTACAGCCATTATTCAGCAGCACACAACTCTTATAGTAGATTGGATTACTTCCTGATTTCCCAATCACTGTTAGATACTCCAGTTCAGACATCCTTGGGTCAACTACTCTGGTCTGACCACGCACCGGTTTACTTGACTCTTGCGCGCCCCCCAACGTCGCGTAGGGGCACACATTGGAGACTCAACGATAACCTACTGCGAGACCCCGTCTGTGTAGCTGAAGTTTCCGCCGCCATTCGACACTTTATTTCAGATCACTCCGCTGACACCACCTCCCCTCTCACACAATGGGAGGCCTTGAAGTGTGTGGTCAGGGGCGTATTTATTCAACATGGCTCGCGTCTCAAAAAAATGCGTTCGGGAGATATTCGCCGTCTTCTCTCCACCATAGCGGAGCTCGAACCTATACATAAGCGTAACCTAGACCCTGCCATTTTTGTTCGTTTGTCGAATGCCCGTAGAGATCTCCTCCAGCTTCTCGACTCGCACTCCTTAATAGCGCGGGATAGGGCTCGCAATTTCCACTACTCACTCGCCCATAAATGCGGTAAACACCTTGCACGGGTTTTGCATCCTAGACCGCCACGATGCTCTATTCCCTTTATCTCACATCCTGACCAATCTAGATCATACAACACGAGCGGTATATCATCCGCCTTCCGGGAGTACTATTCCCAACTCTATAACTTACGCCCCAATGGTCCGACCACACGCACCACACCCTTGGTTGATGACATGCGAGATTATATTACTGAAACGGCGTTGCCCCCCATTGACGCGTCGGCCGTGGTTGAACTAGATAGACCCTTGCACTCGTCTGAATTTCTCGGCGCCATTAAAGGCCTGAAGGTGGGCAAGTGCCCCGGCCCAGACGGATACACCCCTCGTTTCTATAAAACCTTTGCCCCGCTTTTGTCCCCCTTGATGGCTAAGGCATTTAATGCTATGGAGGACTCCCCCGCCCCGCCCAAGGAACTGTTGTCCGCTAATATCTCCGTATTACCCAAACCAGGGAAGGATCCCTCTCAATGCAGCAGTTATCGGCCCATATCTCTGCTCAACATTGATTTAAAGTTGTTTGCTAAGGTTCTGGCCAGTCGTTTGTCCCCTCTACTCCCGGGTGTAATCCACAACGATCAGGTGGGATTTGTCCCGGGCCGTGAAGCTAGGGACAACACCACCAAGACGATTCATTTAATCTCCTTTATCCAACGTAAGGGGCTTAGGGCTTGTCTCCTCTCCTTTGACGCTGAAAAAGCGTTTGATCGAGTTAATTGGAGATTTCTTCGACTCTCGCTGGAACAGTTAGGTCTAGGACTGCCATTTATCTCCAAGGTGATGTCCCTTTACTCCCATCCTTCAGCCTCAGTCTTAGTTAATGGCTCTGCCTCCGCACCATTTGACATCTTTAATGGCACTCGGCAGGGCTGCCCCCTGTCCCCCCCTCCTGTTCGTCATAGTGATCGAACATTTAGCCTGCGCCATTAGACAAAACGTCTCGATTCGCGGTATCCAAACTCCCTCCTCTCATTACAAACTATCTCTCTATGCCGACGACCTCCTGGTGTACATGCAAGACCCCCATATTTCTCTGCCATCCCTCTTTGCTGAATTCCGCCGCTTTAGTTCGTTTAGTAACTTTAAACTTAACATGTCCAAGACAGAGGCTCTCAATGTCTCCCTTCCCCCCAGTACGATGTCCTTGCTTAAAGCGAATTTCTCCTTTCAGTGGCAGACGAAGGGAATCTCATACCTTGGGATCGTTATCCCTTGTAATCTCTCCAATCTCTTTTCTCTAAATTATGTCCCCTTACTCTCCCGCCTACGGAAGGACTTGGAGGAGTGGGGAGGGTCTTCTTTACCGTGGTTCGGACGAATCAACACCCTGAAGATGGACACTCTTCCCAAACTTCTGTACCTTCTCCAAACGGTCCCCATTACAATCCCTAAACCCTTCTTTAACTCGCTACGCTCTCTCGCCATTAGATTCCTGTGGAATCGAGGGATGCCTAGGGTGCAATTCAATTTACTCACTCGCTCGAAGCTACAGGGCGGTGCTGGCGTCCCTGACTTCGAGACATATTATAAGGCCTCTCATATAGCGCGTATCTTGGAATGGTTCCCGCGTCCCTTTTTAAAGGCCTCTGTCACCATAGAGCAGGATCTGGCCCACGTGGACCTCCGTGCACTTCTATGGGGTTACAGGTCTGATTTAGCGCGTATGCCCCCTCCCTCCCCGCTTACACTGGCCTCTCTCAGACTTTGGTATAATAGGGGGTTATGTTCCCTCCTATCCTCTGATCCTTCCCCATTGTCCCCCCTATTTGACAATCCCGCCTTTCCTCAGGGTATCGGTATATCAACACTAGGCCCTTTTAAACGGTCTGAGTGGCCGCGGGCACACTCCTTCGTACATCCTACGCAAGGGTCACCGGTGACTCCGACGGGAACACACGATTGGCTCACTGAACTACATTTATCCACGTTCACAAAACACTTACATTCATCCTCCCAAATACATCGTCCCAATACGGAATTTGAACGGTTGTGCTCCCTGCCGGAGACCCCCAGACACCTTCTATCGGCCGTATATGGCCTCTTACAAGCACGCACACACACCGAGCTACCCTCTTACACTAGGACGTGGTCTGCAGACTTGGGTGAGGACATCCTGCAACCGGAATGGCAGACATCTTTTTATTTTACTCACAAGTCCACAATCTCCTGCTATTCACAGGAGAAGAACTACAAGATTCTGTCGAGATGGTACAGGGACCCCTCTACGTTACACAAAATATTTCCATCCACTCCGGATATATGCTGGAGATGCTCTGCTGCTACTGGGACCTACCTTCATGTCTGGTGGGAATGTGAGAGGATCCGCCCCTTCTGGACACAGGTATTTGAGTGTTACAACAAAATGTATGTGGAATCACTGGTTCCCTCCCCTAAAATTGCTCTTCTCTCTATACTACCGGGATCAGTTACGTCACAGAAGCGAAGTCTCCTCCGTTTCTTCATGTCCTCAGCGAGACAGCTCATACCTTCCTATTGGAAGTCGACCACAATCCCGCCCTTATCGCGCTGGGTATCAATTATGAACGACACTATGAGAATGGAGGAGATGTTGGCTCTCGACAACGATACTTTTGATACCTATAAATTACTGTGGCTCATCTGGCTCCACTTCTCCTCCTCTGACACTCTGGCTAACATGTTGTCATCCCAGTCATGAGCACTTTCTGATATTTCACTACCTTAGGTCGTGGTGGGTCCCTCGTCCCCCGCACGCCCTATATTGTCCCCCCTGACTGATTTTTCAGCAACTCGAACCCCTTGCTCTGATCTCTCGCTAGCCTTCTCCCTTTTTCCTTTCCTCTGCTCCCCTCCTCTTCCTTCTCCCCCCTCTTCTCTCCCTATCTTCTGATGCCCCAGTTTCTTGTCTTCCCATTTTAAATTTGATTTTTTGTCCTTTTTGTCCTTTTTTTTTTTTTTTTTTTTTTTTTTTGTTTTTCTTGTTGTCTTATTGTTCTCTTACTAGCAACCCTGGCCACAATTCTGCCGTCTACGGTAGGATCCTTGTGGTTGCATTTAATTATTGTTCCATGTTGAAGTCACTCCTGTTCTGATTGCATTATATGTCGGAGGGAGTCCTGTTGTGGGCGATAGCCGCTGGACTGACTTCTTACCCCATTGTACTTTTGACTGTTTTTGGATGGTGTCTTCTCCTGTTGTTTTTTCCATTTGCTAAAATACCAATAAAAATATTTTCAACTCTAATAATATAGCTATCATTTCTGTTATGCAGATTCTCCTGGAAAAGTAAATGTTGTTCATGAAGAGCGTTGACAGTTTGCCAGCATCCCACCATGGAGTACCCAAGCAACCATATATGTGATCGCTCTGGAGGTACTGTAAACACATTTTTTGTACCGGCCTCCCCCCCCCCCTTTTTAAATGTGTGCTTTAGAGTTTTACCATATTGGTCAAGAACACAGTGATTTTATTTATATAGTGTGGGGTGACCATAATCAGGCAAACATACCGTTAAAGCCACAAAGATCCTTTTTCTTGGTACTCTAATAAAAATTGGCAGAGATGCGAGTACAGCCCCTGAGAATGGGAAATGTTCATGAATACCAATCACTAATATTGGTTGATTTCCAAATGGTGACTCACCTGTATTTCATTATTTCCACAACATCTTCAGCATCTTCTTTGATGGCCTCTTCCCTCAGCTCCAGCCTGGCTCGAGCCTGGATACAAACACAAATCAAAGTAACATGCAGCTCAGTGTACATTCCACAGCATGTCTGAGAAGCCAAGTGGGTTTATTTTATTGAAGAAAAGACACTGCATGTCTCTTCTGCAATACAGAGTCTGCTTGGCCTCTTTACAGACTTTAGTTCCTCAATAAAAAGGGATAGCAACGTAAGAAAGGGAACCTACTGAATTAAAACCACAACCAACTGCAGTTTAAAAAAAAGGGAAACCCAAAGCAACAATAAGCCAATACTAATATGCACAAAGACATTGGGCCAGATTCATGTAGAGCGGCGTAAAGGTGTGCGGGCGTAGCGTATCTCAGATACGCTACACCGCCATAAATTAGAGAGGCAAGTGCTGTATTCACAAAGCACTTGCTCCTTAAGTTACGGCGGCACAGCATAAATGCTCCAAATTACGACGCTAAGACGCATTGCTTTCGACATGAACGTAAGACGCCCAGCCCCATTCACGGACGAGTTACGCAAACAACGTAAAATTTAAAACATTTGACACGGTGCCGACGTCCATACTTAACATTGGCTGCGCCATCTTTTTGTTGGAATATCTTTATGCCTGAAAACGCCTTACGCAAATGGCGTATCTTTACTGCGACAGCCGGGCGTACGGTCGTGAATCGGCTTATCTAGCTAATTTGCATATTTTAGGCGTAAACCCCCTAGCGGCGAGCGCAAATATGCAGCCAAGATATGACGGCGTAAGAGACTTACGCCGGTCGTATCTTAGCAAGATTTAGGCGTAGTGGCCCAAACAAACATTACTGCGCTTGTTGGGTATGCTATATTAACTTCAAACAGGGAAGAAGGCGCTCCAGGTGAACAGTCACTACAGTCTAGCGCCGAAACAACTAATCGATTAATCGACAACGAAATTAATCGATTACAATTTTCATAATCTATTAAATCAGCCAGTGACATAATGGGATTAAAAAAAAAAAAAAAAATAGCCCTTTATACTACAAAAAAGCAAATCGCTACTGTAAATGTTACTTTCACTGTCCCACAGTAAAAAAATGGACCCCTTACAGCAGCGATTATTTGCTCTTTTTGTACTTATAACCCCATTATGTTACTGAACATCTCAGGCCGGGGGGGTCACACCTCTGTTTCTTGGTGCTTTTTGCAGAAACACACTACAGTTCATTTACATGTTTTCCTATGGGACACGTTCACATCCAGGATTTTTTTTCAGCTGCTGCGTATTTGGAAAGGGCAGGGACTTTTAAATGCAAAACGGTGCCATTTTTTTATTTTTTTGTTCAATATACTTCAATGGAGAAACTGCAGAAAAGCATGTAATGTGTTTTTGTGGCAATTTGTGTTTTGTAATCTGCCCAACAACAACCTTTTTTTAGGCTCCATTCACACCTAGGCGTTTTAACGCCCGATGCGCGACGCTACAATACGCCGCAGGGTCGAAATGACATTATGCTCTATGGAGACTGTTCACATCTCCTAACGCAGAACGCCGTACGTCGAAAGAACGCCGAATTTCAAACAAGTCCCGGACCCTTTTTCGACGCGCGTATCGGGCGGCTTCGGCGTTCGGCACAGCCGACAAGGACTGTTAAAAAAAACACGGTTAAAAAACTACGCGTTTTGTTGCCGCAGATCGCGGTACAAAATGCCGCAATTTGTCGCCGCAATTCGCGGGACAAAACGTTGCAAATCGCCTACGCAAAGATGTGAATGCAGCCTTAAGGTCATTATCCGATTAATCAAAACAATAAAAAAAATCGGTCAACTAATGGATTATGAAAATGATAGTGAGTTGCAGCCCTACTACAGTCCTCTATTAACTGTATGTAGCCTCAGGTATATGCAGTATACATTGTTGTGTTCTGCCAGTGGGACAGGCTCAGCGCTGCACCGCCATTAACAATAAGTTTTGTATTCTATGAATGAATACAGGCTGGCAGATTTCATGATCTACATCTTATCCAATCACAGGAAGCTTGCATATAGTCACAGAATACAAAGCTTCCTGTGAAAGGCTGAGCAGAACTCAGCCCGACTCAATATTGTTTTGGGAGTGGGACGGGAGGTCTCCGTCCCACTGCTGGAACATTTCTTCCTGCTTTTAAAAGGAAGGGAACTTTTGAAACAGCATTAACCACTTGCCGACCGCCGCACGAACATTTATGTCGGCAGAATGGCAGGGCTACGCAAAGTGACGTACCTGTACGTCCCTTTAAATTGGCCATTGTGTGTCCGCGCCCCTGACGTGATCTCTGTGACCGTGCCAGCGGGACCCAATGTCTGCCGCTGTCCCGCGATCGTGTCACAAAGCTGCAGAACAGGGGGGGATGCCTTTGTGAACAAGGCATTTCCCTGTTCTGCCTTGTGATAGGACACTGATCTACTGCTCCCTATGATCAGGAGCAGTGATCAGTGTCGTGTCACTGGTAGCCAATCCCCCACACAGTTAGAATCGCTCCCTAGGACACACTTAACCTCTTCCTCCCCCCCCCCCCCCCAGTGGTTAACCCCTTCCCTGTGTCATTTACACAATAATCAGTGCATTTTTATAGCTCTGATCGCTGTATAAATGACAATGGTCCCAAAATAGTGTCAAAAGTGTCCGCCATAATGTCGCAGTCAATCGCCATTACTAGTAAAAAAAATTAATAAAAAATTATTACTACAAATGCCATAAATAAATCTATACCTTATTTTGCAGACGCTATAACTTTTGCGCAAACCAATCAATAAATGCTTATTGCGATGTTTTTATACTAAAAATATGTAGAAGAATACGTAATCGGCCTAAACTGAGAAAGAAATTATTTTTATATATTTTTGGGGATTTTTATTATAGCAAAAAGTAAAAAATATATATATATATATATATTTTTTTTAAACTGTCTCTTTTTTTGTTAATAGCGCAAAAAATAAAAACTGCAGAGGTGATCAAATACCACCAAAAGAAAGCTCTATTTGTGGGGGGGAAAAAAAGGACGTCAATTTTGTTTGGTTACAACGTCGCACGACCGTGCAATTGTCAGTTAAAGCAACGCAGTGCCGAATCGCAAAAAGTGCTCTGGTCAGGAAGGGGGTAAATTCTCCTGGGACTGAAGTGGTTAACCACTTAAGGACCGCCTACTGCACATTTACGTCGGCAGAATGGCACGGCTGGGCACATCAACGTATTTATACGTTGATTTTAGTACCCAGCCGTGGGTCGCGGGCGTGCGCCCGCGACCCGGTCCGAAGCTCCGGGACCGCGGGATTCGCGGACCCGATCGCTGCTGCAGTGCGGTGATCCGTCCCTGGAGCGGAAGAACGGGGAGAGCCGTGTGTACACACGGCTTCCCCGTGCTTCTCTGTGGCCGTAGCATCGATCGCGTCATCCCTGTAATAGGGGGACGCGATCGATGACGTCACACCTACAGCCACCCCCCCCTACAGTTGTAAACACAACACATAGGTCACACATCCCCTACAGCGCCACCTGTGGTTAACTCCCAAACGGCAACTGTCATTTCCACAGTAAACAATGCAATTTAAATGCATTTTTTGCTGTGAAAATGACAATTGTCCCAAAAATGTGTCAAAATTGTCCGCCATATTGTCGCAGTCACGAAAAAAAAAAAAAAATAAAAAAAAAAAAAAAAAAAATAAAAAAAAAATCGCTGATCGCCGCTGTTAGTAGTAAAAAAAAAAATTATTAGAAATGCAATAAAACTATCCCTTATTTTGTAAACGCTATAAATTTTGCAAAAACCAACCGATAAACGCTTATTGCGAAAATACGTAGAAGAATACGTATCGGCCTAAACTGAGGAAAAAAAATGTTTTTTTATATATTTTTGGGGGATATTTATTATAGCAAAAAGTAAAATGTATTGCATTTTTTTTTAAATTGTCGCTCTATTTTTGTTTATAGCGCAAAAAATAAAAACCGCATAGGTGATCAAATACCACCAAAAGAAAGCTCTATTTGTGGGGAAAAAAGGACGCCAATTTTGTTTGGGAGACACGTCGCACGACAGCGCAATTGTCAGTTAAAACAACGCAGTGCCGAATCGCAAAAAGGGGCAAGGTCCTTTACCTGCATTTTGGTCCGGGTCTTAAGTGGTGCACATAACCTCAGAACTGAGAAAGCAGTTCCTTATAATGGACAAATACTTTAAATGGTGTTTTCTGTACCTCGGTTAGTCGGATTAATGACTCCAGTTGTCTGGTTGTAATAGGAGTGCTATCAATGCCTTGGTTCTGTTTTCTAAGCTCCAGGTAGAAGTCTTGTAGGACGTGAGCTGCATCCGGGGACAGCTTAGGATGTACATATTGTCGGGCATAGCCAATGTACTTTCTTAATAGCTGGTGTGGAATAGGATCCAAAAATTCACCTGGCTGAACCTAAAATAGGAATAAACAGTGTGAGCAGTCCTTTAACAAATAATGAATAAGAAATATACAGTATACAAGTAATGCAAATCTACGAATAAACACGATCGGTGTGAAGTGCATCAGCAAAGTGACATTGGGTGCAGATTTCTCATCTATGTAGATTCACAACTTTCCAGGGGATTGTTTGCTTCTACATAGCAGGATTTGATGCTGGAGCAGCTAGTTGAAAATGTGGACAGATGTAGAAACCTGCTGCAATCCTTTATGCATCAAAAAGGTAACATTCATCAAGCACTGAAAATGCATTGCTGGGTGGATGCTGCTTTGATAAAAAACAAAAATCACAGATTGCTATGCATACTCGCTCGGATAAGGGCCTGGTATGGATGGGGGCATGGGGATCTTTTTATTTATTTTTGGGATCAAATTTTGTGTTCAAAACAGATGAAATGCGATTCAGATGCGTTTTCATAGAAGTCCATAACCGGAAATTTGCATCTGAACCAAGCCGCAGTGCTGAGAAAAAACGCACAAGACTCTTTCAATAAACAGCGAATCTGCGCTGCTGCTGCACCGCATATATGTGAACCAGCTCCATAGAGAAGGCTGCTGGTTCACGTCACGTGAATCGGATGCAGTTCAATGCGCATCCTTTTCACATATATGTGAACTCCGTCAATTTATTGGATTGTTGAGACTATTGAAAAGGTAAGGGAGTCCTTAGAACTCCTGCAGGGTTATTTGTCATCACTTGTTGGGACGTTAACCTCCCTGGCGGTCTTCCCGTGTGTGGCACGGGGTGAGATTTTCAAGCTACGATCGGTAACCCCGTGCCCCACACGGGCTTGCCTTGCTGGATGCAGAAAAGAGTTTACTTACCTTTTCTCTGCGATCCAGCGATGAATCCCCACAGTACACGGCGGCTGGATGTCCGCCTGATGCTGTGTGTACCTCCGATTCCCTTCCCTGCGAGCGTCGCGACGCAGGGGGGGGAACGGCGCCAAATTCAAAAATGTAAACAAACACTATACATACAGTACACTGTAATCTTATAGATTACAGTACTGTATGTAAAAAATACACACATGCCCTGTACACTACATGTCCTTTTATATAATAAAAACTTTTCTTTCTCCCTGCAAACTGTAGATTGCCCATAGCAACCAAAAGTGTCCCTTTATGGCAAAAATTGTTTTAGAGCAGCTAAAAAACAGCGATAATAAATCAGAATCACTTGCAGAATTTAGCGATAGCGATTTATGGGGAAATTCGTCATAAAAAAAAAAAAAAAAATAATGACAGCAAAAATTCTGCAACTGAGCAAATTTCAGTGATTTTGATTTGATTACATTATTGAATAATTTTTACTATAATTATATTATTATTTGTTATAATTTTTTATAATTTATTATATTATAATTTTTAATAAAAAATAAAAAAAATCATACCCGGGATGCCTATTAGACTCTTGTTTGGATAGATTTCAGTGAGTTATTCCTAAGAATTACAAGCCTACAGTATAAAACGCCAAATTCCCTTGCAAATAATGGTACCGCTTTCAGCACCTAAAATCTGAAAGAATCATACCGCCAGGGAGGTTAAAAACAGACCACAGAGGGCGGTTGTATGGTTGCGAGTGTCTGAGTGTGTGCGTGTTGGGTTTGTTTGTTCTGAGTCAGGTATGACTTTCTACTGTTTTAGGTGGCTACGGGATCCACGGCAACTATACTGGATCGCTTGTTGTTAGGGTTCCTCCGTTGGGGGCCTGGGGAATCAACTCCTGTGATATGATGTCTTCTGCCATGTATGATGTTGTCTTTATGATAATCTCTATGTGAGTTGTAACCGATTTTGTGCCTTTGTTTCTTATTCATCTGTATGTGCAGAAAACCAAATAAACAAAGTTTAAAAAAAAAAAGAAAAAAAAAAGAAACAGACCACAGAATTGACTGCGCAACATACCCAAGAGTGGTACTCAAAAACGTATTTACTCCCAGCAGGGAAAAGCTCTCCTCGATGCGAGTTCTGCTGGTTGATGGAGACCATTGGTGTTACCCCCTGGGACACGCCAATCTGATCTTTCTTAACCCCCCCCCCCCCTTTTTTTCTCCACTCCCCCTACCTTTTTCTTTTCACTCCTTTGTTTTTTCCCAAAAAAAATAAAAAAATAATATATATCTTACAGAAGGTACACTCCAGGTGTGATCTCCCGGAGACAGCCCTATGTTAGGACTGCTAGCTGGGGTCCTTTATAGTCATTTGGGTTGGTTTATGTCTATTGACTATTTATGATGCCCCTTTCTCTTTTTGGTATAGTATGGAATCACTGTTCATTATATGCATACTTCTGCTTTGTTTACTCTATGTCAATAATTTCACAGTACTGATTTGTATCACTGTTCTGAATATCAGAAACTGCTGGAAGCATTTTGTAAGTAGGGTTAGAAAAGGTTGGGCTAGATTCAGGTAGGAGCGCGTATCTTTGTGGGGACGTAGCGTATCCGATTTACGCTACGCCTCCGCAACTTTTACAGGCAAGTGCTGTATTCAAGAAGCACTTGCTCCATAAGTTGCGGCGACGTAGCGTAAATTGTCCGGCGTAAGCCCGCGTAATTGAAAGTAGGCATGTAGGGGGCGTGTTGTATTTAAAGGGGTAATTCCCCCAAAAACCTTTTTTTAACATTTATTCAGGCTCGTTATGTCAAGGGGAATCAGGTTTTTTTTTTTTTAGAAATGAAGCCGTACTTACCGTTTTACAGATGCATCGTCTCCGTCGCTTCCGGGTATGATCGTCTGGTCTGGGCGTGCCTATTTGATTGACAGGCTTCCGACGGTCGCATACATCGCGTCACGAGTAGCCGAAAGAAGCCGAGCGACGGTGCGGCTCTATACTGCGCCTGCGCACCGTCGTTCGGCTACTTTCGGAAAATCGTGACGCGATGTATGCGACCTCGGAAGCCTGTCAATCAAATAGGCACGCCTATAGTCAGAGCCCATACCCGGAAGCGTCGGAGACGATGCATCTGTAAAACGGTAAGTACGGCTTCATTTCTAAAAAAAAAAAAACTGATTCCCCTTGACATAACGAGCCTGAATAAATGTTAAAAAAAAGGTTTTTGGGGGAACTACCCCTTTAAGTTAACCGTGACCCCCACGTAAATGACGCGCCGAACGAACTGCGCATGCGCCGGCCGTGCACGTATCCCAGTGCGCATGCTCCAAATCACGCCGCAAATACTTATTGGTTTCGTCGTGAACGTAACTTACGCAAAGCCCTATTCGCGAACGTTTTACGCAAACGACGGAAAATTCTACGCCGGCCCGACGTCCATACTTCACATTACGTAAGCCTCATACAGCAGGGGTAACTTTACGCTGGACTTACGCTTACACAAAAGACGTAAAAAAATACGCCCAGCCGCAAGTATGTTCGGGAATCTGTGTATCTAGCTCATTTGCATATTCAACACGTAAATCGACGGAAACGTCACCTAGCGGCCAGCGTAAATATGCAACTAAGATACGACGACGTAAGACTTACGCCGCTCGTATCGTAGCTAAATTCTGGCGTATCTTGTTTTCTGAATACAAAAAAAAAAAAAAAAAAAAGATACGCCGGAGCATCTTAGAAGTTACGCGGCGTATCTCGAGATACGCCGACGTAACTTCTTCTTGAATCTAGACCATTGTGTCTTGTTATCTGATTATTTTGGAAACTGCACCCCTTTTTTTTTTTTTTATAATTTTTTTTATTATTATTTAGGAAAAAACTGACCACAGAATATTACCACTGAAATTACCTTTAATCTGTCTTTTAAAGGCCTGTTGGAGGGCACCTCCAGCACAGAGGTATTGGAATTCTGAGTGTCTCTACGGGTTACCGTTGCACTACGCAGCGTCTCCTTTGACCCCGCCCTCATGGCCATCACATGTTCTGAAAGTAAATGATCGTGGTCTACGTTTGGGGTATCCAGCAGGATAAACACCAGGTCAAATCTCGATAATAAGGCACTTCCCATTCTGCAAAAAAAAGCACAGATATACATTTGTTTTACCAATGTACACAATGAATGTAGCGGTGTCCTATGATCAAATATCATGCTGTGATTTATGCACACTTATGAAGAAGAAAGCATGCCATACAAGCTTTTGATTGAAAGCCAAGAGACCGTTTTGGTTGTGTAGGCCAAATGATGTTACTGTTCTTCTCGGAAAGTTTATTTTGCATTGTGTCGCAGCCGATTGTCATGACGTTATACTTTCTAACCCTTTGTCTAAAAATCTCAATAAAAACTATTGAAATATAAAAGCCAAGAGACTTTTTTTTTTTTTACTATGTGCTCAAACTTTTGAGAAGTACAGGCCACTTGGTAACCGGTCGTGGGCCATAATGAAATTAGATTTTCTATTATTTTGAATAATGAAGATTTTAAACAATAATCTGGATCATCGTTTTCCGTGGGACCAATTACCGCTGGATGTTTTTTTAAATTTATTAACCAGATCACCATTAAAGCAGAGCTCCACCCAAAAGGGGAATCTCTGCTTGTTTGCTCCCCCCTCTCCACATTTGGCACCTTTCAGGGGGGGGGAGGGGGTGAATACCTGTCAAAACCAGGTAGCCGCTCCCATTTCCGGGTAAGAGCGCTGCAATCATTGTGCAGCCATCCATTACATTTCCGGACTCTCCTCCCCCTGCTGCCTTCCTTCATGGAGACACACAGGTCCCAGAAGACAGTAAATCATTCAGAAAGCACAGCGCAACTTGCGCATGCGTAGTAGGAAACAGGAAAGCAAGGCTTCACTTCCTGTTTCCCTTAGTGAAGATGCCGGCGCCTGCCCCTGGAGCCGATTAGACGGATTGGCTTGGGGTGCCGACATTGCAGGATCCCTGGACAGGTAAGTGTCCTTATATTAAAAGTCACCAGCTACAGTATTTGTAGATGCGGACTTAAATTTTTTCTGGAACTCCTCTTTAAAATCATACTCAGGTGTGATCAGCCAAAAAAAGGTCCATAACCAGTGTGGCAGACTGCGAATCTCTTGCATTGCCAAAATAAGGACTATGGACAAGCTACAAAAAAACAAAACCAGGGAAGCGCATGCCCTAATGATGCAATAAACTTCTTTGTTGAGCAAAGATAAAATGACACATAATGCACTCACATGCTACGGGAATGACACCAAGCTCATTACACAACTGTGAGAATCCACCTTCAGAACCCCTGTGCGGAGGCCACTAGATGTAACCCACTCGACTCCGAAAGGAAGGAATGCTTAAAAAGGAGGCCACTCCCCCGAAACGCGTCATAACTATGGCAACCCACACAGCCTCCTTCGGGTGCATGCCATTCTACTGAATGATTGTTGGCCCTCCATAAGCCCAGCAGGTGTCATACACAAGCCACTATTGTGGCCGGCTCTCCGCTTTTCTTCATCTCTTTCCTAACACACAGACATGGGTAGAGGAGCCTTTAGTCGAGTGGGTTACACCTAGTGGCCTCCATACAGGGGTTCTGAAGGCGGATTCTCACAGTTGTGTCATGAGCTTGGTGTCATTCCAGGAGCATGCGAGTGCTTTATGTGTTATTTTATCTTTGCTTAAAAGGTGTTGTAAAAAAGGTAAAAAAAAAATTCCCCTAAATAGCTTCCTTTTACCTTAGTGCAGTCCTCCTTCACTTACCTCATCCTTACATTTTGCTTTCAAATGTCCTTATTTCTTCTGAGAAATCCTCACTTCCTGTTCTTCTGTCTGTAACTCCACTCAGTAATGCAAGGCTTTTTCCCTGGTGTGGCGTGTCATGCTCGCCCCCTCCCTTGGGAAACAGGAGAGTCAGGACGTCTACTAACACACAGCTCCTTTCTCTATCTGCAACGTAGAGAGCGTCCTGACTCTCCTGTAGTCCAAGGGAGGGGGCGAGCATGACACTCCACACCAGGGAGAAAGCCTCGCATTACTGTGTGGAGTTACAGACAGAAGAACAGGAACTGTTCTTCTGTCTGTAACTCCATCCCGTAATGCAAGGCTTTCTTTCTCCCTGGTGTGGAGAAGGGCTCTTGAGGGGGAGGGGGTGAGCAGGAGGGTCAGGATGCTCTCTACTTTGCAGATAAAGTGGGCGTCCTGACACTCCTGCTCGCCCCCTCAAGAGCCCTTCTCCACACCAGGGAGAAAGTAATGCAAGGCTTTCTCCCTGGTGTGGAGAAGGGCTCTTGAGGGGGGAGGGGGCGAGCAGGAGTGTCAGGACGCCCACTTTATTTGCAAAGTAGAGAGCGTCCTGACCCTCCTGCTAACCCCCTCCCCCCTCAAGACCCCTTCTCCACACCAGGGAGAAAGCATTGCATTACTGTGTGGAGTTACAGACAGAAGAACAGGAAGTGAGGATTTCTCAGAGGAAATAAGGACATTTAAAAGCAAAATGGAAATATGAGGTAAGTGAAGGAAGACTGCACTAAGGTAAAGGAAGATATTTAGGGGAAAAAAAAAAAATTGTACCTTTACAATCCCTTTATGAAGTATATTGCACTGGGCAAGCGCTTCCCTTGCCTGTTTTTTTTTTTACATTTGCTATTAAAGCGAAGTTCCAGGCAAAAAGACATATAGATATTTTAAACAATTTTTCATTTTCTTTTTGGTACCCATTTCATTTTTTCTTCAGGACTTCTATCCTATGTCGCCGGAGCGAGGTACCTCACTTTTCCAGCACCCCCCCCTCCGCACTGCCTTCTGGGACCCGGACGTACGTGCGTGTGTGTGTGTGTGTGTGTGTGTGTGTGTGTGTGTGTGTGTGTGTGTGTGTGTGTGTGTGTGTGTCCCAGAAAAGGACAGGGCCATTCAGAAAGCACAGTGCGACTCACGCATGACCAATAGGAAACAGACATTGAAGCCTTCAGGCTTCACTGCCTGTTTCCCTTACTTGCAATGCCAGTGCCTGTACCCAAAGCCCATAGATGGATCGGCTTGGGGTGCCAACTTCACGGGCTCACAGGCTCCTTATATTAAAAAAGTCAGCAGCTGCAATATGTGTAGCTGCTGACTTTTCATTTTGTTTTTCCCCCCGCTGTAATAATCATATTAGGTTTGCGGCCACATCAGGCAGCTCCAGGGGCCATGGGTTCAGTTTTATCAGATTTGTTACTAAAGGTGACTGATAAATTTATGAACAAAATGTTCATATTACCATATCGAGGTCTTCTATTTTTTGAGAGCTGCAGGTCTCAGTAAAGCTGGTGAGCCTCAGACCGTGTATACATCCCAGGATACATTGTACAATCTGACACTGGCCTATAGATGTCACTCTTACCATAATCAACTCGTACAATAAACATTGGAGCCTAGGTTTGGCGAACATACTGTAAAATGCAAAGCACTCAAAAATAAATAATTGGGTGAATATCACTCCGTCGCAAAACCATTATTTGTATATAGGAAAATATGTCCCATATGATAAATAAAAAGGCAGAGGATAATGTTACCCCCTATTTGGGGATATTTATTATAGCAAAACATTGTTTTTTTTTTTTTTTTAAATTGTCGCTTTTTTTTGTTTATAGTGCAAAAAATGAACCACAGAGATGATCACATACCACAAAAAGAAAGCTCTATTTGTGTGGGGGGGGAGGACGAATTTTGTTTGGGTACAGCGTTGCACGACCGCGCAATTGTCATTTAAAGCGACACAGTGCAAAATTGTAAAACGTGCTCTGGTCAGGAAGGGGGTAAAATCTTCCAGGGATAAAGTGGTTAAAGATAAAATGCATAGTCTTCCATTTCCGACTACCTGAAATTGTAAGTTCCCTGGCCATCTTGCCAAAATTTCATGGCTTCCTCATTTAGGCCATGTCACACTGGTGGGTTTTTGCCGCGTTTTCGCGGTAAAAATAGCGTTATTAAAACGCTCATAAAACGCTCCCATGCCCCTCTCCATTGAAATGAATTAAAAAACGCGGTAAAAACAGAGCGTTTTTAATTCATTTCAATGGAGAGGGGCATGGGGGGCATTTTAATAGCGCTATTTTTACCGCGAAAACGCGGCAAAAACGCACCAGTGTGAATGGGCCCTTAGAGATTCTGAAGATCAGCGGTCATAAAAAATCACCAGCTAAAATACTTGTTTCAGGCCAGTAACTTAATATACTGAAACCAGAGGATCAGCATGACAGCCTAACAGGCAACCAGCAATACAGAAGCAGGTCAGTGATAGCAGTCTATGTAATCCTTCCCTCGAATTATCAGAATACTTACTTCAAATTTTCAGAGACAGTTTTGCCTTTGTTGTAGTGCCCACCCACTGGGTTAGCAGCAGCAATGATGGATGTCCTGGCAGGTAAGGTGCAAACAATCCCAGCCTTGGCAAGACTAATACTCTGTTGTTCCATGGCTTCTAGTAGAGCCTGGTGCTGAGCACCCATCTTGTCAAACTCATCAATTCCACATATACCTGAATATAAAATATAATAATAATAATAATAATAATAAAGCAAATTAAATCAAAAGGACTTTAAATGGCAAAAAAATGCACACACACACACACACACACACACACACACACACCAAGTTTTGCTCACAGTAATCAAATTGCCTGCTTTCATTTTTGGTTTTATTTGGTTTCTTTAGCATAGAAGCTAAGCATATTACTTCTAAAAAGAAATAAAGTCAGAAGCTCAGCTATTTTAAGAATTATGTATTAAATTGGAGAAGGAGAAGTGGGACAGTTGCCCAAAAGGAAAGCAGCTTCTCGTTTCACTTTGCTAGCAAATGGAAAATGTAATCTAATTGGGGCAAAGGGCAGCAGTTCCACTCTTATCGCAAGTTTATGTGCAGCTATAAAAATGAAAAATAGGATTTTTGCACTCGCCGTAAAATCCTATTTTTGGCATCCATTCAGGGACGCAGGAAGTTGTAAACATCAGGTTATACTACCTCCTACAGGAGGCTTGGATGCTGGCAACTTAATAGTATAGAGCAGCCAGGAAATCTTCTCCTACTACCAGCTTACCTCAGAGGGTGCATGATCATAAACAGTGTGGTGGGACCCATGGAACCTGTGTTCCAGAATTACCGTCAAAGCTCGTTTGGCTGTACTCCTGTGGAGTTTGTTCTGCACTCCCGTGACCCATTTTCAGCAGAGAGCTGGCTGAAGTCCTCTCTCTGCTGACGTCACAGAGTCGGTCCAGGTGCCACGTCATGACCACGGAGTTGGGATCAGCCTAGACCCCTGGACCGACACCTGGCTCAGCCTCTCGGGGAGCTGTTGAGAGCTTCAGCCAAACACTCCTGCTCCCCTCCACAGCTCAGCGCTCCAGTGAGCAAGGAGGAGGTAGAGCAGAGAGCAGTCACCAGCTCTCTGCTCGAGGAACTGCGAGAACCATCGGACCAATGCTGCATCCACCTAGGTAAGTTTGAATACATTTATTTATTTTAAAACCCTATACTTCTCTTTTAATGGAAGAAAATAATTGTATGGGCAGGGCCACCAATGGGCAGTGAAGGGCCCTAAAGCAAAGCATAGGAACCGCTGATGCTCTGAAAAGATGGGTACATGAAAGCAAATATCTGATGTCCACAGAAGCCAGAAAGTCTTTCTGATGAAGGGGAGCAATGACAGATTTGATCGATGCCATGCAAAACTTCTGTACCTGAATGAAGACATACAGGGACTCCGAGATCCAAGTTTGGGCGAATGACGCCTTTGGGTTTGAAAACCGTGAACATGTTGGAGTAAAACCCCTGAAACCATTCTGCCACAGGAACTGGAGCAATTACAACTTGTTCCAAAAGACCCGAGAGGGCTCTGTGTAAATTTGCTCATCTGTGCGGAGACACGGGAAGGTTGGAGACGAGAGGACGGACAAATGGGCAGGTTTGTAGCTCTGGGATACCACTTCCTGCACCCAAGCATCTGACATACAAGCTGACATCCCCCCCACTCTGGAAAGTGAGGGTGCACTTTCACACCAAGAGTGGCTTGTCTAAGGATTTGGGAGAATTAAGAGTGCCAAGACTTAGGGTGGACTGATGTCCAAGCTTCAGGTGTCTTAAAATGGAGGTCAAGTGAGAGGAGAGACAAAAAGTTACGTTTAACAGTCCGAGAGGGAGAGGATTTTGAAATCGGTTTGAGGATTCTTCTGCCAAGGAAGATTGGTGCCCTTGCTACCACTCCATCAGGCCCAGACTGGCCATAGGGCATACCAGGCATATGGGTGACAGCCCGCAGGTCACATCTCTGTAATGTAGGGGGATCTGTAACGTAGGGAGGGGGGATCTACATTGTAGGGAGGGGAGCCAGAACTGTTAGGGGGGGGGGTGTCTGTGTAACAAACTGTGAGGGACTGTGTAATGTAAAGGGGTCCAGAGGTGCAAGGTGCTGGAACCCCACATTTCATCATTAACCGCCGCCTCATCTCACGGTGTACTTCATAAATGCATACATTTCAATATTTTTATTATTTTGGGATCTGTGTATTTGGGGCCATTTAAATTGTTTTTTGCCACAAATATTTGAATAATATGTTGTTTTGCGCTGTCAGATCAAATCATTGATTGTTTGTAAAGTAATAGCCAGGATCAAGTTAAAAGCAGGAACTGCCAAAGAAAACAGGGCCTTAAAAAGGGGCTTCCAAACACTTATTGGTTGAACCCTTGAAGAAGGGGCTAAAGCACATATTGGTTGGACCCTTGAAGAAGGGGCTTCCAAGCACATGTTGGTTGGACCCTTGAAGAAGGGACTTCCAAGCACATGTTGGTTGGACCCTTGAAGAAGGGACTTCCAAGCACATGTTGGTTGGACCCTTGAAGAAGGGACTTCCAAGCACATGTTGGTTGGACCCTTGAAGAAGGGACTTCCAAGCACATGTTGGTTGGACCCTTGAAGAAGGGACTTCCAAGCACATGTTGGTTGGACCCTTGAAGAAGGGGACTTCCAAGCACATGTTGGTTGGACCCTTGAAGAAGGGACTTCCAAGCACATGTTGGTTGGACCCTTGAAGAAGGGACTTCCAAGCACATGTTGGTTGGACCCTTGAAGAAGGGACTTCCAAGCACATGTTGGTTGGACCCTTGAAGAAGGGGCTTCCAAGCACATATTGGTTGGAACCTTGAAGAAGGGGCTTCCAAGCACATATTGGTTGGTCCCTTGAAGAAGGGGCTTCCAAGCACATATTGGTTGGTCCCTTGAAGAAGGGGCTTCCAAGCACATATTGGTTGGTCCCTTGAAGAAGGGGCTTCCAAGCACATATTGGTTGGTCCCTTGAAGGGGCTTCCAAGCACATATTGGTTGGTCCCTTGAAGAAGGGGCTTCCAAGCACATATTGGTTGGTCCCTTGAAGAAGGGACTTCCAAGCACATATTGGTTGGTCCCTTGAAGAAGGGGCTTCCAAGCACATATTGGTTGGTCCCTTGAAGAAGGGGCTTCCAAGCACATATTGGTTGGTCCCTTGAAGAA
Organism: Rana kukunoris; assembly: GCA_029574335.1. NCBI lineage: Eukaryota > Metazoa > Chordata > Amphibia > Anura > Ranidae > Rana > Rana kukunoris. Next base: position 543,997,975 of record CM056052.1, on the reverse strand, counting down.
GGGGCTTCCAAGCACATATTGGTTGGTCCCTTGAAGAAGGGGCTTCCAAGCACATATTGGTTGGTCCCTTAAAGAAGGGGCTTCCAAGCACATATTGGTTGGTCCCTTAAAGAAGGGGCTTCCAAGCACATATTGGTTGGTCCCTTGAAGAAGGGGCCTTCCAAGCACATATTGGTTGGTCCCTTGAAGAAGGGGCTTCCAAGCACATATTGGTTGGTCCCTTGAAGAAGGGGCTTCCAAGCACATATTGGTTGGTCCCTTGAAGAAGGGGCTTTCTAAGCACATATTGGTTGGGTCCTTATAGACACTTGCATCTTCCACTGGTATAATATTGTAGGGGTCTTGTTAAGACATAATAGGCAAGTAAACGCTTGGGGAAGATAATAGTTAATCAAGATGCAAATAACCCTGATTTGGGCCATAAAGTCTTGGGTGACCATGGTAAAGACCTTAACCTAAAAGGGCAGATAAACCAGCCCCAACCACACCTGAAGGAGCTACAAAGAACTCAGAGGACTTCACAGACTATGAACAGAGGTCATCATGACTTCATGATGCCAATTTCAGTAGGTAAGCTAAAAGCAGTCCTGGAACTGACCAAAGTCTCTGTATGCAGACAGCAGTTTTTCTCAAAAAAGGGTCAGTTTATATTCCTTCAGACTTTAGGGGGGTGGACTGTGGCCACTGGGAGTAGAAAATGCCCTAGCATAATTGGGAGTGGACCTTTCTCCAACATGGATGTCAGTGGGGTAAAATAGTGCCCCATTGTGGGTGCCATTGGGAGAGACGGGCCCCCCCATCATGGGTGCCATTGGGAGAAACAGTGCCCCCCCCCCATCGTGGGTGCCATGGGGAGAAACAGTGCCCCCCCCCCCCATCGTGGGTGCCATGGGGAGAAACAGTGCCCCCCCCCCATCGTGGGTGCCATGGGGGGAAACAGTGCCCCCCCCCCCATCGTGGGTGCCATGGGGAGAAACTATGCCCCCCCATCGTGGGTGCCATTGGGAGAAACGGTGCCCCCCCCCCTCCCATTGTATAATAGGAAAGAGTGCAAACGTGCCACTCCACCCAGCAGATGAAATCATTGTGCAATCCCACAGCATTAACCCTTTGCATATCATAAAACAGCAGGAATGGGGTATAAAAAGGTTCCCAGCGATCCAAGCAAATATGGTAGCTGCTGGTGCTCGATCCTATTGGCCCAGTCACTGAGAAAAAAAAATTGAATGGAACAAAGTGTGCTAGCAAAAACTGGTAGTAGGAATGGTTATTCTGGGCTGGCCTAAATTTTTATGTTTGCTAGTGTCCAATCCTCCCGTAGGTGGCCGTATAACCTAAAGGTTAAACCATAACTAATTATCTTCTGTACGAGCCAATATATAAATAAAAGTAAAAAAGCAAATGTTGTTATGGTACAATCTGATCAATTTTCCCAATCACTCCTTGCATAGCTTTGGAAGCAATGTCTGCGTTACAACGTACAAGTTGTGAAGGACAATAAACACTTCTCATACCTTGGTCTCCCAAAATAAGAGCTCCAGCTTCCAAGGCAAAATCTCCTGTGGCGCTGTCCCTGGATAGGGTTACTGTCAATCCAGAAGTTGTAGTCGTGTTTCCACAAACATAGATGCCACGAGGGGCCACATTACAAACTGCCTGCAACATAATGATAATAATATATGGATCACAAATCTCTTTTTTTTTGGAAATTTTGAATAAATGTGTATGTTCCTACAAATCCTTTTCAATAAAACAAACAATGCATAATCCTTAGTTATCCTTACCTGTAACATCTGGCTTTTTCCCAGTCCGGGATCTCCGACCACAAGCATGTGAGGATCTCCACGAATGGGAATTCTGTTTTTATCATCCACATATTTTTGACAGCCTCCAAATAGAGCAAGTGATAACCCGGCTTTAACCACCTGTAAGAAAAAAACAAAGAAAAAAAAACAAAGCTTTCACTGTATACTGTATATTACCAAACATGTTGGCACACAGAGTGATACTAAGATTTGGAAACTACTAGTATCGGTACCAATACGGCGGGGGGAGTTAGATGCACCGATCTGCCTGTATACATTTCAATACAGCCTGACCGCTTCTCCCCGGACACCCCCTCCTTTTCAGCTGCTTTAGTGAAATTTATACAGCAGTGATCGGTGCTTGTAACTTCCCCCAAAGCCGCACCGCTCATCGCTAACTGTCCCTGTATCCCCCTCTGTGCTTCTGCTGTCCTCCTTCACGCTCTGTGTCCCATTGCCTCCTCCATGATGCTGCTCTCCCCCTCTGCGCTGTTCTTCCCTTCCGGGTTCATTGTCCCCCTCCGTGTTGCTGCTGTCCACGCTCTGTGCCCCCCCCCCAAAGTCCTCCTCCACTCCCCCTGCCCTCGATCTGTCAGGATGGAGAGCGGAGGTAGAAGCCTCTAAAACTGGCTCCTAACTTTTCCGAATGAACAGAGTCAGTGATCACTGACTGTCCATTCACATAACTGAACATCGTAACCTATGTTTATGATGCTTTAGTTTATGACTGGAGAGGAGCTTCTCTCCATTCATTTTATCTGAGGCTGTAGAGAAACGGACTGGGGAATAGGCTGCATTCACACTATAACGCGGCGTATTTTGCCGCGACAAATTGTGGCGTATTGTACCGCGATTTGCCACGACAAAACGGGTTATTTTAACCTTTTTTTTTTTTACAACACATTGTTGTCTATGCCGAAAGCCGCCTGAAAAAAAGGGTCCGGGACTTGTTTCGAGCTTCAGGCGTACGGCGTTTCGGCGTGGAGATGTGAACCATCTCCATAGACAACAATGTAAAATCACCCCTCCAGCGGCACGAGCGCCGGGCGTAAATACGCCAAGGTGTGAATGCAGCCTTATAGGGGAGATGTCAGAAGAAGAAAGAAGAAGCGGACACATGTGCCACTGTCACGACATAAAAAAGTATCGGCGAGTACTTGAAAAATAAAAGTAAAGGGTCTTGTACTCGGTCTTAAAAAGTGGTATCGGGACAACCCTATTGGAAACTTACTCCGAGCTTAGTGGGGTTTTCCTCTTAAGAAAGTGAAAAAAGGTGACAAACCCTTTTTTAATTTATCGGATAATGGTTGTTGTATTTCTATACACATTACACTTGCACTAATTCAAAGCGTTCTCTGACTGGACGAGGTGGAGAAGCAGGGCGATGATGTCATGATCTTCACGTCGTCCAATCGGAGAACACTTTGCATTCATTGAAAAATGCAAAAGTTTTCCCTTAACCACTTGACCTCCAGAAGATTTACCCCCCTTCATGACCAGGCCGACGGTTAAAGTTTTATGATTTTTTTAGATATACTAGAACATTTATTATGCAGTCTGCCAACTCCGCTGGAAAAAAAAAAAATTTGGCCTTGACTGAATCGGACAATAGAGAGGTTAGACATAACACACATTTAACAATGAACATAAAATGTATTCTTGTGATCTCACTAGAATTAGAGACACAACATACAGTACATTGTATTCCGAGTTTATAATGGTAATGTAAATATAGCAGCTCACCTCATGTCCATAGATCATCGGGCACAGAGAGCTAAGAACAAAACACAAAAAGTAATAAAGTTAATAATTCAGACTTAACTGGAAATTGTTTGTCAATCATATGTTAACCACTTCAATACCAGGCACTTTTTCCCCCTTCCTGCCCATGCCAAATTTTCAGTGCTGTCACAATTTGAACCACAATTGTGCGTTCATACAACCCAAAACAAATTTTTTAGCATTTTGTTCCCACAAATAGAGCTTTCTTTTGGTGGTATTTGATCCCCTCTGGGGTTTTTATTTTCTGCTAAGCAAATGATATAATATTATATATATATATATATATATATATATATATATATATATATATATATATATATATATATATATATATATAATATAAATAAATAAAATAAATAAATAGGGATCTCAGCCCCTTTTTCCATTTCCGTTACAAAACGTTGTAAATAAGTACGTTTCCTCCTTCACTGACAGGCACCAATGAGCTGGCACTGAAAGGTAGCACTGATGGGTACAGAAAGGCAGCATGAATAGGTGGCACTGATGGGCATCACTGATTGGCAGGCACTGGGTGGCATACCTGGTAGTCTCAAGTGGTGCGCATCCCTGGCGGTCCAGTGTGGGCATCCTGGGGGAGGGGGCTGCGGCTGACAATCAGCACAGACCTCTACTGTCAAAAGGGGCAGACGATCTGCTCTCCTCTACTCGCATGTGAGATTGATCACCATGAGGAGGACATCTTAAGTGTTCATTTGCTGAGGTTTGTACATGTCTGCTAGTCTATCACTTGTAGCACAGGTAAATAACACATCATTTTGGGTACAAAAGCTGTGGCATGTGTTATGCTATACACAGCGAGTAGAGTCCAGTTTTAAGCACCCACTTTGCAACACCCACTATTTGTCAGTGTGGCAGGTTCGCTAATTTTTGTCTTCCGAGTACCCAAGACTGAACCCCCCTCCCCAGGAAAAATAATATCTACGACCCTGTTTCTAGGGACTACTTTCACATTCTGTTTTTAATTGTATTTAAAATACATAACAGTCTGCTGAATCATTATAAAAAGTCTCATAAAGTAAATGACAGGAAGGTAAAGGGCAATCAAAAAAAAAAAAACCCATAAGAAAGTTAATGCCACTAGACTTTAGAGACAATATTCTGCTTAGTAAAGTAAATGCCTAGCGATTGAGTTAATGGACACATAAATCATTAATGCCAACTCACAACAAGGAGCCATAATGGCAGCGATATGCAGTGTATACTTACTTGACTATTAATTTGAAGAGACTCTCCTGTGCCTGGATCTCTTGAATAGCATAAAGGTCTTTCAGAGAAAAATCCATAGCTGTCCCATGCCTGGTGTTCTCATCGGTGTCTTTAGCTTTCTGACCTTTGCTGTTACTCACTGAATTTGCCTCGATGTACAACAGAAACATGCATTTATTGTTTTTATTTTTAAACCCTCCTATACAAAAAGAAAATAATAAAAATTTGAGTTTAAATTATTCAGTAAATAGCTTACCTTAAATTGTTACTAAACCCACAACAGTAAAATCAGTCTGTATATGCAGTAAGAGCCGGTTCACACAGAGGCGACCTGTCAGGCGACTCAGCCGCCTGACAAGTTGCGGTCCGCAGTAGTCAATGGAACCTTTCTAATGGGAGCGACGCAAGTCGCCTGACTTAGAAAAAGGTTCCTGTACGACTTTGGGGGCAACCTGCATTGACTTCAATACAGATGTCATTTTGCAAGTTCCCTCTCAAGTCACCTCAAGATCGCCTTGCCGAGTCGCCCCGAAAGTCGCGCCACCTGTGTGTGAACCAGCTCTAAAGCGTGCTACTTATACTCACTGTGAAACCCAAGATGTTAATCCTCTGAATTGTGTAAAAAATAGGATTTTTTATGACAGCTTACCTGTAAAATCCTTTTCTTGAAGTACATCACGGGACACAGAGCGGCAATCCATTACTATGTGGGTTATAGAGTCTACCTTCAGGTGTGGACACTGGTGTAATTAACTACACAGGAAGTTCCCTCCCTATATAACCCCTCCCATACTGGGAGCTCCTCAGTTTTTGTAGCAAAGCAATAAGTGTCCCAATATCCCCAAACAAGAGGGGCGGGAGCTCTGTGTCCCGTGATGTACTTCAAGAAAAGGATTTTACAGGTAAGCTGTCATAAAAAATCCTATTTTCTTTATCGTACATCACGGGACACAGAGCGGCAATCCATTACTATGTGGGATGTCCGAAAGCAATGCTTACTGAGGGGAGGGAGACACAAACAACGCAGGCCGCCATCAGATGTGAGGATCTATAATGCTGCCAGATGCATACTGCGCCAAAAAGCTGCATCCTTTTGCCCTCCTATGTAGCTCTGACAAAAATCAGTGAACCTAAGCACAGACGCCAAGTTGCGGCCCTGAAAATCTGCGTCATAAAGGCTCGGTAAAGCATCGCGCATAAAGCGCTTACTATCCTGGTACGGAGCACCCCCCCCCCCCCCCAAGAAACAGGGGGAGTCCCACTCTCCGAACCACAAGCCTGAATAATACCCTGATGAATCAATCTTGAAAACAGTTGATTTTAGACGCTGCCTGCCCCTTCCTGGGGCCTCCTGGTAGCGCAATAACATCAGCTTTCCGTATCCGAGCAGCCGCTTCAGATAGGCCTTGACCCTTCTACTCCAAAGGAGAGAGTGTAACCATTTTAATAGCTGAACTGAACACTGCCTGCCCACATCTAGGGTCTTCTGGCAGCACAATAAAAACTTCAGATTTCTATATCTGAACCTTCAGATAGATATTTAACTGCTCTCATCTCTACTGAGAGAAAGCAATAACCTTTCCTTCCGAAAACAAGGTTTTGAAAAAGGGGGAGGTAAGAATATCTAGATTCAAATGAACACTAGATCCTTCTAGTAAATAAGGCTGGGTGAGGATTAACATCACCCTACTAGTAAGAATAAGTATGGTTTTATACCAAGAGGTTGCCAATACTGAAACTCTCTTGGAGGCTACCACAACCAAGAACACCAATTCCCTTGTTAAAGGCTGAAGGGAAATATGGTGCATCGGCCCACAGAGCTGACCCTGTAAGCCGACAAAACTAGAGCCAATCCTCCAAGCACAAGGGCGACTAAACTGGTGGACTTATGCGCGTCACCCCTTGTATAATGGCTCGGAACAAAGAGTGTGAAGCAAGCGACCTTTGGAGGCAAGGCCGAGATCGAATCCTTGATGTAACTTAAGGCTGGCTCCGTCTCCTTTCCAAATGCAGGAAGGCAGGAATTTTATCTTTGACAAACTTCCAAGGATGCCACCATCTGTTTCATACCAGGAACATGGGCTCTCCCGATCCTGGGATATCTGGTCCTGGAGGCCAGCCTTCCTGTATGAATCAAGGAAGTGCCGTTGATTCTAAAAACCCTGATCCTGAAGAATGTGGGCTAAAATAGCCAGACCATTAATTCACCTGTTGCACGACAGGATGCAATACCCCCTTCGAAGTAGGCCTGGACAAGATGTAAGGGACCGTGGGTCCTCTACTACCACTCCTACTGTCCCTGCACAGAAAAGGTCGTCAGGGCTATGCCAGAGTAATCAGGCCCGCTTCCGCCATCCTCTAATGTTGAATGGAAGCCACAAATGCCGCGGCACTGGGGGGAGAGACATAACCAGTGACCACTGGTCCCACCAGATTACTAACACATCTGCCCCGCATGCGGGTGGATCCCTTGTCCTTGACCTCAAGCTGTTCAATTTCTTGTTGAGCCTGGACGCCAATACACCTTATGTACAGGGTACTATTTCTGTGGCCCTTGGTCAGGAAAACAGTCGGGGTGTAGAGGTCCTTCTCCTGGAGACACTTGTTGACGGCTACAGCGAATCGCCTGCCAATTCTGCATTTCATGAAATGACGAATGTCAATAGGCAAGGCACAAGCTCCTCCTTGGTAAATGAAGTAAATCACTTAATATGGTATAGTCTGATTGAACTCTGACCGAACCAACCAGCCCCTGAACGTTCAGGCCCCTAAGCCAGATGCTCCATCGGTAGCTCTAGCTGACAGATAAGGCTCCCTTGGAGCTCGACTACTTCCCCTGGGCCAAGGTCTCTTCCTGACCTGGCAAACCCTTTAGTTAAGAACCACCAAGAGGATTTCCAGCCTATCTCTGGGACCGGTTCTTTGGATAATGCTAGGTCAAGATCCACTCCTTCTAGGCCAACACAATACTGTTTATAACAGTCCTGAATAAAAGTATAGGGAACTGTCTTGAATTAAGCAGCATCTTCTCTAGTGCCTTAAGCAGAAGGCCAAAAGTAAGGAACTGTTCCTTGCCGTAACCACCTAGACCAGCTTTCTTATAGCGATGGTCTTGTCTTAGGCCAAAAGTACTCTCCTGGTGCAAAACATACCCAGCTTCTTGTCAATGAAGAATGTATCTTTAGACTGGAATCCTAACCCAGGAGATCCAGATACCTGACCATGCTGGACACCCTTAGGTCCAGCCATTCTGCTGACTGATCCATCAGCAGGAGTCTGCTTCCGTATGCCATTACTGCTATACCCTGGGCCTACAGACCTGCTAGAGGCGGGCCCTAGCACCCTGACAACCCAGGCACGGAGGCTAACCCAAAAGGACAAGACCACCAACTGGAGATAGTGCTGTTCCCCTGCACAACGCAGACAACCTCTGCAGTCCCAGGTAAATAAACATATGCAACTGGCTCTCCATATGTGTATGTGGCAAGTGTTAAAGCCATATGCCTCAATGGAGGCGTGTGTACATGGCAGTGTGTGTTCATGGAAGCATGAAATCATATAAATATGTCTGACGCCAAACATGCATATAGCATGTGTGCTCTGGAACGAGCATCCTTGCAAGCAAGCAAGCATGTGCTATAAACGTGTTATGCAACAATGTGCAACATGAACCCATGCAGACACGTATCTCTATGCAAACACAAGGCATCCTGTATTGCTTAATTAAGCCACCATGTGCAACTTTAAAGTAACCATGCATGCGATTCAGCATCTTCCATGCGATCAACATCTTATGCATTTTAAGCACTACTGTGCGGACAAGAACCCTTGTGTGACCAAGCACCCCTGTGCGTTCCAACATCCTTATGCACCCAAGCATCTTAATGCGACTTTAGGCATTTTTATGCCTTCAGGCCTCTTTATGCGATTCTAGGCATTTCTGTGGGAACAAGCCTCTTTGCGTGACCAAATATCCTTGGGGAATCAAGGACTTGGGTGATCATGTAATCCTGTGTGATTCAACCTTTTTATGCATACAAGCATCCTTTATGCGATTCAGCATTTTTATGCATACAAGCATCCAAGCATCTTTATGCGACTTTAGGTACCTTGGTGGAAACAAGCCTATTTGTGTGACCAAACATCCTTGGGTAATCCAGGACGCTGATGATCAGGTAACCATGTGTGATCCAGCATCATTTTTTGCATCCAAGCAACTTAATGCGATTTTAGGCCTTTCTGTGGAAACAAACCTCTTCTGTGTAACCAAACATCCTTGGGGGAAACAAGGACTTGGGTGATCAGGTAATCATGTGTGATTCAGCATTTTTATGCATACAAGCATCTTTATGCGACTTTAGGTACCTTTGTGGAAACAAGCCTATTTGTGTGACCAAACATCCTTGGGTAATCCAGGACGCTGATGATCAGTTAACCATGTGTGATCCAGCATCTTTTTTGCATCCAAGCAACTTTATGCGATTTTAGGCCTTTCTGTGGAAACAAACCTCTTCTGTGTAACCAAACATCCTTGGGGGAAACAAGGACTTGGGTGATCAGGTAATCATGTGTGATTCAGCATTTTTATGCCTACAAACGTCTTTATGCGATTCAGCATTACAAGCATCTTTTATGCGACCTCTTTTGTGGAAACATGCAGCACCATATAGACAGAAACATGTATGTTTATGCGATCCACAATAGAATCTGCTCTGTTACTTGTTTTTATCCCACATGCATTCCAAACTCATGTATGTTATGCAACATGCGGACTGGTAAAGAGGAAATTATCCTCTGCAGATGTGAGTTTCCTCAATTAAGAGACATTAGCAATGTGTGCCCGCAACTGTGCATCCCTCCGATGCATTTGGTTAGCCTGAAGCCAACACCAGGCTGAGGATTATATGGAGGTCTTACTAGCCACCTATAGGAAAACCTCTCTTTAGACTCTAAGGAGAAGATAGAGGTGTAATCAGAACCTGTAGGGCTTTTTAATCCCTTTGTTTCAGGATTAAAGCAGGAAAAGGGGGACACCCCCTTTATTTTTTTTTATTTTTATTTTTTCTTGCAAAACACAAAACACATGCAGAGTGATTGCAATGTTGGGGGAAGGCTGCATTGCCTGACAGGTCTGATGGCTCAATCTATGAGCTGTTTAAGTCTCTTCAGAGGAGAATAAGGGTCCACCAGGTTCAGGTGGCGATCCCTCTTTATATTCCTACCCCTGACCTTATTCAATGGGGAGACCAAGTCCTAAGCTAAAGCAGAGGCACTTAACCCAGGTGCATCAAATAGCTGAATTTAGTCTGACACAATGCCTGCTAATCTGCACAGCTAGATGCGAGTAGGCGTCTTAGATGAATCTGTATCCAACTCGCACAAGGTGCTTACGTTTGTGTCCCCCTAGCTTTACAGAGCTCTGACGTCCGGGCCCTTTGAAGAGCCTTCTCTGCGACTGCACTGAGCCGGTGAGCACGTGCAACATGGTAGAGCCTGAAGCGGAGGAAGTGGGACACAATAGATCAGCTAACACTTAAGCTTCCATTTTCTGGAAAGCATGGTAAGCAAAAACATCAGGCATGTCTTCTACTGCCCATAGTAGTGGAAACACAGATAAGACTTGCAACTACTCACGGAAGACAATCCTTTGTATAGGATTAAGGGCATATTTTTTTTTTTTTTTTTTTTTATTTATGTACCGGCCCCTTCAAGGGGAGATATATAGGTACTGCAGCCATCCTGTCTAACAGACATGGTGGGCCAGGCTGCATGCCGGCTAGGGGAGGTATATGGGTGCCCTGAGCCATCCTGTCTCAGAAGACATAGTGGTTTACATTGCCCATGCATAGAAGCATAATATAGGCGAGACCCAAGTCCCCCACGGAGGACCTACTGTCGAACCAAGTCCCGTAGGCCCTCCTCTTACCTTCTCCACGCTGCAGGGTATTGCCAAGCAAGAGGCCCAATCTTCCCCCTTCACCGTGGGTATTGTCCTAGACCTTCAGGGACCGGGGTCCATGGCAGGAACACCAACTCCCCTGGACCTATATAGCATCCTGGCAGCAAAAAAAACATTTGGTCCTTAGAAGGCACAAAGTTCTGGAACCCAGGATCCAGCCCTCCGCAGAGAGGCATTATAGGCTAAACCTCGTTCTTCGTACCGAGGCCCGGGTACCGTCCACTTTGGCTATGAAGCACCTTGGACGGATCCGGATTTATGGAGGTTTTTTACATCCAGCATGGATCCCTCCAGTGGAGCTCCTAAGAGCACATGTTCACTCGTGACCAACACCTTAGACACTGATGAAAAAACTGAGGAGCTCCCAGTATGGGAGGGGTTATATAGGGAGGGAACTTCCTGTGTAGTTAATTACACCAGTGTCCACACCTGAAGGTAGACTCTATAACCCACATAGTAATGGATTGCCGCTCTGTGTCCCGTGATGTACGATAAAGAAAGGCTGTTTTAAGTGGCAGGTTTTTTTTTTATAAAATACAAGCAGTGCAGCACATCATTTAATATTAAGGAGAGATGGTAGCAAAATTCAATGCTGTGCTGCACTGCATGTATTTTATAAAAAATCTGCAGCTAAATACCTTATTTTATAGCGCCAACCAGCTAGGGAGAGAAGAGGAGAAAAACGGCCGGTCACGTGGCCGCCCGTATACAATTGTTTATTTTTTTATGGTTGAACTGGATGGACTTGTGTCTTTTTTTAACCTGACTAACTATGTAACTATGTAATAAGGTATTTAACGGTGGATATTTTAGAAAAACACATGCGGTGCAGCACATCATTTAATATTGCATAGAGGATGGTAGCAACAAAATGATCTTATGATACCAGCAGCCCTGGTACTAGCTGACAGGCAAGGAGGGGAGGGGAGGGGGGGGCATCACAGAAGTGCAGGCGGTAGATGATGGAGGCACGCAAACAAACCACGGTGTCAGGACTCAGCAGCCATGATATACTGTGGTGAGTTTACATAGGGGAGGGTAGAAACTGGCAGGATTAAACTGTTTTTTTAAGATGTTACAGGGGGCCAAATGACACAGCACAAGCACTGTGTTGTATAACATGCTTTAAAGGAGCAGGATCAATTTTTTTGGTGTTAACAAAACGCTTTAAATGGCCCTCATTCTTAAGGTGGTTGAGCACCCCTGAACTAGGCACTATGGAATTTGTAGGGTGCATAGAGCAGTGCACATATGACCAAAACAAACTTTTGGCAGTCGACAGGTTTACTTTATGAAAGTGTTCTCGAATAAAAACAGTACTTGTCTTTGTTTACCAAAAGGTTGCCACCTACCATCTTTGACATTAGACACTTTAACCACCCCTGTGATGGTCACCGTATCTCCAGGAACACAACTATCTGCTAAATCCTGGATCAGTTCACATTCAACTGTCCTTGGAATTCTCCCAGCTTCCCTCTGATCATCCAACATCAGCTCCTGGACTCTGTAACAGCAAACAGCTTTATGAAGCAAATGAGATTTCTTTTTTTTTTTTAACAACATCCTCATCATTTGACAAAGTATCAATGACATACAAGGGATTAAGATGATTAAGAGCCGGTTCACACTCCCACGGCACGACTCCGGTGGCGGCTCTGCAAGTCGTCCTTAGGACGACTTCAGAGGCGACCAGCAAAACGACTTCTGTATAGAAGTCAATGCAGGTCGCCTCGAGCCACCCCCGAAGTCGTACAGGAAGCTCTTTCTAAGTTGGAGCGACTTGCATCACTCCTGATAGAACGGTTCCATAACATTGAATGGGACGTGACTCGTCAGGCGGCTCAGCTGCCTGACAAGTCGCCCCAGTGTGGACCGGGTCTTAATGTTTACAAAGTGCTTGCTAGAATAATAAAGAATATGAAAAACACATACAGGGGATATACATCGTACCAATATATTATGTTGAAGTGGAAGGGGAAAAAGTAAAGTCCTTTCTTAAAATACACAATAAAGACATTCTGTCCAATGTCTCCTCAGGGTACACACTAAAGTATGAGGGTCTATGAAAGTGGTGCCCAAACTTTTGAAGAGCGAGGGCCACTTGAGCAACTTGGTAACCAGTCGTGGGCCACAATGAGCAGAGCGGCAGGATGACAGGTCACGGCTATTCTATAGGCCCTCAGATTCAATCCGCCCAGATGGAAGGGGACAAATTCCCCTTGTTTTTGTGGATCAGATTGGAGGTAGGCGGGCATAAGCGGACAAAAGTCTGTTTACATCTGCCACTCTATAGAGGTGAATAAAGGGTTCGATTGGGTTGGGCCAATCGTGTAAGAAGTGCCTAAGACTGCTTTCACACTTATTTGCTGCGGTTTGCCACGTACTGCACCTGTGTCTATCCTACAGATTAGCTGAACTTTGCCGTAGACTTTGCCTGTGGCAAAAGCCAGCGCTGTAAAGGAAGCATCTGCTTATGGGGGCTCTTCTCCGCAGCCGCTTTCCTTCTCTACCACCAACTACCATTCACAACACTGTGCTGTGGCGGGTTGGCAACCTGCAATCTGGGCTCGCTAACTCCCCATTCCAGAGCAGGAGGTCGCGGGCCACATTAGAGGGCTCCACGGGCCACATGTGGCCCCCGGGCCACTGGTTGGCCACCCCTGGTCTATGAGGATAAAAGACCTTTCTTAGGGATCGTTTACATGGCACTCTCTGAAAAGCAATACATGGTGGAATCATTTTTCAGAGGGCAATAGGAGCAGAGGCTGCAAGGAAAATTAAAAAAAAAAAAAAAAAAAAAATCGGGGCCGTACCACTGCCTCCTAAATTGGTGATTTTTTTAAACAGTTTTCTTTTGCAGCCAAACTAGAATTTTGTATGGGAATACTGTACGTAGGGATGCACCGATACCAAGTATTTTCACAAGTACTGGTGAAAATGCTCCCGATACCGAAACTTTGCATCCATAAAAAATAAAAAGCTGCAAATAGCACTGCAAAGAATTGCATGAGATTTGAACAGGAATGCGGTGCGATTCCTGTCTGAGTTGCATGCAGTTTCCCGCATCGCTCCTTTGTGAACCCAGGCTGGTCATAGTGATGTTTACACAGGAGCAGTGCAGGAAACAGTAACCTGCATGAAGGTAACCACCAGCTCCCGTTCCCATCTGACTATGGACATCTGTGGCACATTCTGCCTCTCCTATGGCTTTGCCCCCCCCCTCAGCGCTGACAAATCAGAAGCCATCTAGCCTGTACTGTCAGGAGAGGAGGGAATTTTGAATCCCCAGACCAGTGAAGCGGCTTTTCTGACAGCGGAGGATTGCGGCAATCTGGTAGAGCGGGACCAGAGGGAGGGGTTCCAGTGGATGGCTCGAACCGCTGGATGCTGGGGACAAGCTGCTGGAGGGAACAATGCCATAGGAGAGGCAGGAGGAGACACAGATGTCCACAGTCAGAGCTGGTGGAACCCGTCACGCAGGGAGGATACCCTGCTCCTGTGTGAACTTCAGGCTCAAAATCACTATGACAAGCCTGGGTTTACACAGCAGCAGTGGGGAAACAGCATGCAATTCGGATGGGAAATCGCACTGCATTCCTGTTCAAATTGCATGCAATTCTTTCGTACAGATGCAAATCGCACGGCAAAGAATCAGTAAATACTTGAGTACCGATACTTGTAATCTTCGATAAAAAAGGGTATCAGTGCAACCCCAAGACCCCTTTCACACTTTGGTGCTTTGCAGGCGCTACAACGCTAAAAATAATGCCTGCAAAGGGGCCTGAAAGATCTGATCCATTCACTTCAGTGTGAAAGGCCGAGGTCTTTCACACTGGAGCGGTGCGCTGGTACGACGTTTAAAAAAAAAAAAAAAAAAAAAAAAAAAGACTCCTGCAAGCAGCCGTGAAGGAGCGGTGTGTATACTTCTACTCCATTGCTCTTGCCCATTGAAATTAATGGGCACCGCTGCCATACCACCGGCAAAACGTCACTGCAGTGGCACTTTGCGGGTGGTTTTAACCCTTTTTCGAACGCTAGTGGGGGTTAAAAGCGCCTCGCTAGTGGGCAAATACCTCCACAAACGCCCCCAGAAAAGGGCCTAAAATGTGCCGCAGTCACGGGCCAAGCATTTGCGGTGTGGGTGTGGTCCAATTCACTTGAAAAAAACAGCTTTATAGATTGTGACACACAGTGACCGGAGGGACATTGGCAATGTCTCTTAACCACTTAAGGACCGCCTCCTGCACATTTACGTCAGCAGAATGGCACGGCTGGGCACAGGCACGTACCTGTATGCCCCCTTTAAGTGCCCAGTCGTGGGGTGCACACCCGCGACCCGGTCCAAAGCTCTGTGACCGCGGGACACGATCGGTCACAGGAGCTGAAGAACGGGGAGAGGCGATTGTAAACACACCTTCCCCGTTCTTCACTGTGGCAATGTCAGTGATCGTCTGTTCCCCGATATAGGGAAAGGCGATCAGTGATGTCACACGTCCAGTCCCGCCCCCCTACAGTTAGAAACACATATGAGGTCACACAACACCTACAGCGCCCCCTAGTGGTTAACTCCTAAACTGCAATTGTCATTTTCACAGTAATCCGTGCATTTTTATAGAATTTTTTGCTGTGAAAATGACAATGGTGCCAAAAATGTGTCAAAATTGTCCGATGTGTCCGCCATAATGTCACAGTCACGAAAAAAATAAAAAATAAATAAAAATAAACCATGATCGCCGCCATTAGTAGTAAAAAATTTTTTTTTTATAAAAATGCCATAAAACTATCCCCTATTTTGTAAACGCTATAAATTTTGCACAAACTAATCGTTAAAACGCTTATTGCGATTTTTTTTACCAATAATATGTAGAATACATATCAGCCTAAACTGAGAAAAAAAATATAAAAATGATATCTTTTTTGGGGATATTTATTACAGCAAAAAGTGAAAAAATTGTTTTTTTTTTCAAAATTGTCGCTCTGTTTTCGTTTATAGCGCAAAAAAAAAAAAAAAAAAAGGCAAAGGTGATCAAATACCACCAAAAGAAAGCTCTATTTGTGGGGGGAAAAAAAGGACGCCAATTTTGTTTGGGAGCCACGTTGCACGACCGCACAATTGTCAGTTAAAGCGACGCAGTGCCGAAGCGCAAAAACTGCCCAGGTCCTTTACCTGCATAATGGTCCGTGTCTTAAGTGGTTAAAGCACAATTTATTTATTTTACTTTTTCTTTCAAACACAATATTTCTCATCCATGAGTGAAAGTACAAATCTTATTTTGCAACTTTTACAGCAATAAAACTAAAATAGCAAATATACAAGGCCACCGTGGTAATCTATACACATCCCGAGATGCATTGTCACCCGTGAATAGAACAAACACCTGGATGATTCATCCGAGGCAGCGGAGAGGAAACCATGAACTCTCCCGATCAGGTTCTGCATAATTGTATTATCAGCAATTCTTTCATATGGAAATATTGGCCGATATTTATAGCGGCTTCTTCAGTCACAAAAGTAGAGACACGTCTTGAATATAAGCAAAGCTCTGTTCTAGGAGCTCAAGCACGAAAACATACGGATGATGACTAATCGCTCTAGTGTTCCAGGGCTTGTGTAGCAAACGCTTTGATGTTTAGCAGCTTTCATACAGAACAAGGATGTATAAAAATACAAAAAAGAAAGCTGAACAAAAGAAGGACACCTATTTATACTGCACTACAAGCAAACTTTGTTTTAGCACAGGCGCTCTACTTACTTGATAGTCTGCCAGTCCACGGTCACTGTCAGCGGAGAACCTCGGTCTGGTGTGAATGAACGGCCCCGGCATTCCGCCACAGGACACTGAAAACACAAATTATCTCATGTTAGAGGGAGCTTTTATTACACCTACAGATCTGATCCTTAGAGGGAGTTTTATTATATCTACATACACTATATTACCATAAGTATTGGGACGCCTGTCTTTACACATACAGTGCAGAAAATAAGTATTTGAACACCATGCTATTTTGCAAGTTCTCCCACTTGGAAATCATGGAGGGGTCTGAAATTGTTATCGTAGGTGCATGTCCACTGTGAGAGACATAATCAAAAAAAAAATTCCAGAAATCACAATGTACAATTTTTTTAACTATTTATTTGTATGATACAGCTGCAAATAAGTATTTGAACACCTGAGAAAATCAATGTTAATATTTGGTACAGTCGCCTTTGTTTGCAATTACAGAGGTCAAACATTTCTTGTAGTTTTTCACCAGGTTTGAACACACTGGAGGAGGGATTTTGGCCCACTCCTCCACACAGATCTTCTCTAGATCAGTCAGGTTTCTGGGCTGTCGCTGAGAAACACGGAGTTTGAGCTCCCTCCAAAGATTCTCTATTGGGTTTAGGTCTGGAGACTGGCTAGGCCACGCCAGAACCTTGATATGCTTCTTACAGAGCCACTCCTTGGTTATCCTGGCTGTGTGCTTTGGGTCATTGTCATGTTGGAAGACCCAGCCTCGACCCATCTTCAAAGCTCCAACTGAGGGAAGGAGGTTGTTGCCCAAAATCTCGCAATACATGGCCCCGGTCATCCTCTCCTTAATACAGTGCAGTCGCCCTGTCCCATGTGCAGAAAAACACCCCCAAAGCATGATGCTACCACCCCCATGCTTCACAGTAGGGATGGTGTTCTTGGGATGGTACTCATCATTCTTGTTCCTCCAAACACGGTTTGGGGAATTATGACCAAAAAAAAGGATTTTTAATAACAGCTTACCTGTAAAATCCTTTTCTTGAAGTACATCACGGGACACAGAGGGCATAGCCATTACATATGGGTTATATGGGTACCTTCAGGTGTGGACACTGGTGTAATCAACTTCACAGGAAGTTCCTCCCTATATAACCCCCTCCCACTGAGAGTGCTTCAGTTTTGTAGCAAGCAATTCCTCCGAGGTTACACAATGTTCCCCAAAAAGAGGGGTGGGAGCTCTGTGTCCCGTGATGTACTTCAAGAAAAGGATTTTACAGGTAAGCTGTTATTAAAAATCCTTTTTTCTTTATCGTACATCACGGGACACAGAGCGCATAGCCATTACATATGGGATGTCCCAAAGCAATGCTCCATGAGGGGAGGGAGACTGTAAGGCCAAAAATAGCCAAACAAAAAACATTATCAGGAGGAAAAATAGCTCCAACAGAAAAAAGGGGGCGTGAACCGGGCCAGAGGATTCTATACTGCTGCCCGTAGGACCGCCTGCCCAAATGCTGCGTCCGTAGCCTTTGCGACGTCCAACTTATAAAATTTAGTAAACGTATGTACGGAAGACCAGGTTGCCGCTTTGCAAACCTGTGCCATAGAGATCTGATGGTGTGCCGCCCAAGAGGCACTCATGGCCCTCGTAGAATGGGCCTTAACTGATAAGGGAGGTGGAACGCGCTTCAGGCCTTAGACCTGAAAAATCAGCTGCTTAATCCACCTAGCCAAGGAAGACTTGGCAGCCGGAAGAACGAAAAGCACATCTGTTTTCCGAATCTTCTCTGTAGCCTTGAGATAAACCCTCATGGCTCGGACCACGTCCAAAGTATGAAGCAGTCTTTCCTCTCTGGACTGGGGAGTAGGAAAGAAGGATGGTAGGACTAGGTCCTGAGTCAAGTGAAAACTGGATATGACCTTAGGAAGGAAAGAAGGATGAGGCCGCAGAACCACTCTGTCCTTATGCAGAATCAGGTACGGTTCCCTGCAAGACAAGGCTGCCAGCTCGGAGACCCTTCTGGCCGAAGCCATAGCCACCAAGAAAACCAACTTTCGGGTTAGCAGCACAAGAGGGATTTCTGTCAGAGGTTCAAACGGCTGCCTTTGTAAAGCTGACAAGACCAGATTTAAATTCCAGGGGCAGAGGGGAGCTCTAATAGGGGGATTTACATGCAAGACCCCCTGCAAGAAGGTTTTCACAAGCGAATGCGTGGCCAAAGGCCTTTGAAAACATATCGATAAGGCAGACACCTGCCCCTTTAGAGTACTAAGAGCCAACCCCTTGTCAACGCCAACCTGGAGGAATCGCAAGATCCTGTCAATAAAAAACTTGCGAGGATGCCCTCCTTGAGACTCGCACCACTCCACATAGGTCCTCCAGACTCTGTAATAGATATTTCTAGAGACTGGTTTTCTAGCCTGAATTAACGTAGATATGACCTGGGCTGAGAGGCCTCTGCCCTTAAGAATTAGGGATTCAGCCGCCAAGCCATCAAATTTAGCTGCTGTGAAGCAGGGTGGTAGATCGGGCCCTGAGACAGCAGATCTGGGCGCAGGGGGAGTGGCCACGGTGCCCCTACTGACATCTTCACGATGAGTGCGTACCAAGCCCTCCTGGGCCAGGCTGGGGCCACCAGGATCACCGGCCTGCGCTCCACCCTGATCCTTCGTAGAAGGCGGGGAATCATCTGTAGTGGAGGGAACGCATACAGGAGAGAAAACTGGTGCCAGGGGCAAACCAACGCATCGGTCCCGTAGGCCGAGGGATCCCTGGCTCGGGATACGAATTTGTCCAATTTCTTGTTGAATCTTGTTGCCATGATGTCCACATCGGGAACTCCGAATCTTTGGCAAATCTCTTGGAATACCTGGGGGTGAAGAGACCACTCTCCCGTGAGTAACTGTTGACGACTCAAAAAATCTGCTTGAGAATTGTCTATCCCTGGGATGAACACTGCTGAGATGCAGGGTACATGGGCTTCGGCCCATGAGAAAATCAGGTTTACTTCCCTTTGAGCCGCTAGGCTCCTTGTGCCCCCCTGGTGGTTTATGTATGCCACCGCCGTGGCATTGTCGGACTGTATCCTTACTGGCAGACCCTGCAGGGGGAGAGTCCAGGCGACCAGGGCCAACCGAGCAGCTCTGATCTCTAGGACATTGATGGGAAGCAGACTTTCTGCCTCTGACCACTGTCCCTGCTGGGTCCGTTTTCCTAAGATTGCCCCCCAACCTGTTAGGCTGGCATCTGTGGTTACTATTTTCCACGTGATGGGGCAAAAGGTTTTCCCTTTTGACAATTTTTGAGGGACCAGCCACCAGTACAGGCTGTGCCTGACCCCTGGGGAAAGACCTAATGGACGGTCTAATGCCTGTATGGACCTGTTCCAAGCAGAGAGAATAGCTGCCTGGAGAACTCTGGTATGGATCTGGGCATAGGGCACTGCTTCGAAGGCGGCTACCATCTTTCCCAGCAGTCGCATGCATAGGCGAATAGTCGGCCTCTTTTTGCCTAGGACTATTTGAACTGTTTGAGTCAATGACCTGATCTTTTCTTGAGGTAAAAATATCCTCTGGCATTCTGTATCTAACCGAAGGCCTAGATATTCCAACTGTCTTGTGGGTTGCAACCTCGATTTTCCTTGGTTCACAACCCACCCGAATTCTTCTAGATGCCGAACTGTGCGGACTACTGCATGATTGAGGTTGGAAGCTGATCTGTCGATAACCAGGAGATCGTCCAGGTATGCCAGGACAAAAATGCCTTCTGTCCTTAGGACGGCTAGCACCGGGGCTAACACCTTTGTGAATACCCGCGGAGCTGTTGCCAACCCGAAAGGGAGGGCTACGAACTGGAAATGACTTTGATCTATCATAAAACGAAGAAACTTGTGATGTGCTGGGTAGATCGGCACATGCAGATATGCATCCTTTATGTCTATAGATGCTAGAAAGTCGCCTTGATGCAGGCTGGCTGTCACTGAACGTATGGAATCCATACGAAAGGTCTGAATCTTTAGAAAGCGATTTAGGCGTTTGAGGTCTAGGATAGGCCTGATGTCGCCATTGGGTTTTGGTATTATAAAAAGGTTGGAGTAGAATCCCAGACCCCATTCTTGGGTTGGTACTTCTACAATTACTCCTTGGAGCAAGAGGCGATCCAACGCCTTTACGAGAGAGGCCCTCTTTAATGGGTCGCTTGGAAGACTTGACCCCTGAAAATGAGGAGGGGGGATTTCTCGAAACTCTAGTTTGTAGCCTGTGGCTACCACGGACCGAACCCAAGAGTCGGGAATTCTGGCCTTCCAGACTTCGGAGAAAAACTGAAGTCTTCCCCCCACCCAAGAGAGTGGGGGCGCCCCTTCATGAATCTGACTTGATGACTGGTTTAGGCGGCTTGCGAGACCAGGGCCTCTTGTTTGCCGCGGCTTGTCCCTGTGGGCGGCTATTAACTGCTGAACGCCCGGGAGGCTGTCGATACTGACGGGAAGTCGAAGGGGCCGAGCCTGCAAAGGCCTGTCGTTTAAACGCGGGCCCACGCGGTCTTTTCTTGACCGGTAAGGAAGAACTTTTACCACTTGATATGGTTTGGATATATTTATCTAGGTCTTCACCGAATAGTCTTCCCCCATGAAAGGGAAACCCTGCTAAAAGCTTTTTGCAGGGTGCCTCTGCTGACCAGTTCTTTAGCCACAAAAGACGACGCATGTAAACCACCAGCAGAGATAAACGGGATGCCTGTTGGATGGAGTCCTTAATAGCATCTACTGCAAAGCAGAGAGCCCTAGGGAAATCTGCTAATTCACGAGTTTGCTGAGCCGGCATGTCCTTTAATATCTGTTTTGCCTGATCCTTTAAGGCCTGACAAACACCAATGGCTGCCACTGCTGGCTGAACCATGGCACCTACTGTGGTGAAAGAAGCCTTCAGTAGGGTCTCTAATTTTTTGTCGACCGGATCCTTGAACATCTGGACATTTTCAACCGGACAGGTCAGGGATTTATTCACGCAGGAAATGGCCGCGTCCACTGTGGGGAGTGCCCATTTCTTTAAAAATTCCTCTTCCATAGGATAGAGAATAGAGAACCTCTTAGGAGGGATAAAGATCCTATCAGGTCGAGCCCAATCCTGGTAAATCACGCTCCGCAGAAGGGGGTGAATCGGAAAAGACACACAAGTTAATGGAGCCTTTAAAGAACCCAATGAGGATACCACAGGGGCTACTAGTTCTGGCACTGGAAGTTTAAAAGCAGTGCGAACCATATCGGTCAAAGACTGGATCCACAGGCTCTCCGCTTGAGAGGCCGAAAAATATTCATCTACAGTGGAACCCTCCATGTCTGAACCGTCGGGACTTGGGTCCGCTTGATCCCCTTGTGGGTCCCGTTCCTCCGAAGAGGAGACCTCCGCATCTGAAAACACCAAACTAGGTGAGGGGGATCTAGCCCGTTTGCTACTTGGCAAAGGGCGGGCAAACAAAGCAGTTAACCTTTTCTCTAGCCCACCCAGGGTGGTCGCTAGCATTTCTTCCGTTACGTAAACGGGAATGGGTGGATCGGGGGCCGCCTCTGCCCCCAGCACCCCCAATGGCTCTTGTACTATGCTACTCGGTGGTCTAACTGGTGAGGGTGGGGCCGTTGAAGCCTGGCCCAAATCCTCTGACCCCGATGGAGACCCCTTTTGTTTCTTGGCACCTTTTGCAGCCTTGGCTGGTCCTGATCCCTTTGGAGCCATTGCACAACCTTGAGTCACCCCTATAGCCAACACCTGACTGTTGTAGCTAGGAGTAATTAATATGAGAACAGGCTGAGGAAAACGAAAATTTTTGTATATATATATATTTCTTTTTTTTTTTTTTTTACCCGCCTGGGAGGTGGCAATACTGAGGAAAACCTGTGAGTATTGCAACACCAATGCCCGTTAGCCGGAGTCCAAGGTTGACTCAGATACTGCTGGATCTAAGGCTGAGTCCCTTTAAGCAAAAAAACTTTTTTTTTTTTTTTTTTCTGGTCAATAGTGGAACTAAGTCCTAGACCTGAAGATCCACAAACCGCCACTGGGTGTCACTGTGGCCAAAAGACCCAGCTGCGCGCTCTGTGTCCTTCTTCCTCTGCTTCCAGGAGGAAAAAGACCAGCCAGAGAAAACGTTTTACTTTTAACTGACCCTGACGCTGCTGGCCCGCCCCCCCCCAACGCACGCCGACGCTATAAAAGGCGGCGTGCACGCGCCCACGCGCGCGCACCCCCCCCCCACGCTGAAACAACATGGAGGAAGCAGAGAGCAGAGGAAAAGCATGGACCAGCGCTAGCAGCACCAACAGACACCAGGTAAGCACTAATCCTTACTGTAGTGCACACAGAGAGAAAGCTGTCCCCATAGGCTTCCTAAGAAACAGGAGTTTTCACCAGCAATTCCCTCTTTACAGTACGTGGGGCTGCAGTATCAATGCTAACAGGCAGACCTGGGGTGAGTAGCAAATATATATCTTAAACAAGTATACATATATCTACATGTTATCTGGGTAAACATTAGTACATCCCATCCTGCCTAAAAAGACATAGTGGAGATAGTGGCTGATGCACAAGCATACCATTAGCCAACCCAGAACCCCCAGGGGGATACCTACTGTCGAACCAAGTCCCGCAGGTTCCCTCTTACCTGCTCCACGCCGCAGGGTATTGCAAACTGCAAACTCCACGCCGCAGGGTATTGCAAACTGCAAGAGGCCCAATCTTCTCCCATCTCCGTGGGTATTGTCTCGGACCTTCAGGGACCGGGGTCCTATGTTTAAGGAACCCACACCCCTGGACCTATATAGCATCCTGGCATCAGTAGCGTTTAGTCCTGGGAGAGACCAAGGCACTGGAGCCCAGAATCCAGCCCTCCAAGGAGAGGCATTATAGGCAACACCCCACGCAGGCAGGGCCCGGGTACCGTACTACTTGGCTTTGAAGCACTTCGGACGGATCCGGCTAGCTATCCTGGGTCCCGAGACCTCCGAGGGACAGCTAGACGTGACCAACACCTAAGACACTGGCGAAAAAACTAAAGCACTCTCAGTGGGAGGGGGTTATATAGGGAGGAACTTCCTGTGAAGTTGATTACACCAGTGTCCACACCTGAAGGTACCCATATAACCCATATGTAATGGCTATGCGCTCTGTGTCCCGTGATGTACGATAAAGAAAGTTCTATTTTGGTCTCATCTGACCACATGAATTTCTCCCATGACTCCTCTGGATCATCCAAATGGTCATTGGCAAACTTAAGACGGGCCTTGACATGTGCTGGTTTAAGCAGGGGAACCTTCCGTGCCATGCATGATTTCAATCCATGACGTCTTAGTGTATTACCAACAGTAACCTTGGAAACGGTGGTCCCAGCTCTTTTCAGGTCATTGACCAGCTCCTCCCGTGTAGTCCTCACGAGGTGAGATTTTGCATGGAGCCCCAGTCCGAGGGAGATTGACAGTCATGTTTAGCTTCTTCCATTTTCTAATGATTGCTCCAACAGTGGACCTTTTTTCACCAAGCTGCTTGGCAATTTCCCCGTAGCCCTTTCCAGCCTTGTGGAGGTGTACAATTTTGTCTCTAGTGTCTTTGGACAGCTCTTTGGTCTTGGCAATGTTAGTAGTTGGATTCTTACTGATTGTATGGGGTGGACAGGTGTCTTTATGCAGCTAATGACCTCAAACAGGTGCATCTAATTTAGGATAATAAATGGAGTGGAGGTGAACATTTTAAAGGCAGACTAACAGGTCTTTGAGGGTCAGAATTCTAGCTAATAGACAGGTGTTCAAATACTTCTTTGCAGCTGTATCATAAAATAAATAGTTAAAAAATCATAAATTGTGATTTCTGGAATTTTTTTTTGGATTATGTCTCTCACAGTGGACATGCACCTACGATGACAATTTCAGACCCCTCCATGATTTCCAAGTGGGAGAACTTGCAAAATAGCAGGGTGTTCAAATACTTATTTTCTGCACTGTACATGACCTTTAATGGCATCCCAGTCTTAGTCCGTAGGGTTCAATATTGAGTTGTCCCGCCCTTTTGCAGCTATAACAGCTTCAACTCTTCTGGGAAGGCCGTCCACAAGGTTCAGGAGTGTCTATGGGAATGTTTGACCATTCTTCCAGAAGCACATTTGTGAGGTCAGGTACTGATGTTGTATGAGAAGGCCTGTTCTATCGGGTTGAGGTCAGGACTCTGTTCAGTTCAGTCAAGTTCCTTCACCCCAAACTCACTCATCCATCTCTTTATGGACCTTGCTTTGTGCACTGGTGCACGGTCATGTTGGAACAGGAAGGGGCCGTCCCCAAACTGTTCCCACAAATTGTCCAAAATGTCTTGGTATGCCGATGCCTTAAAGCAGAGGTTCACCCAAAAATCTACTTTCTGACATTAGATCCAGCATACTGCTAACATCTGCAGTATGCTGGGGTTTTTATTTGTTTTTTTTGTACTTATCGTTTTATGAGCCGTTGTTATCCGGCCCCGAGCGGGGAATCCTGCGGGGAATGGGCGTTCCTAAGCCAAGAGAAAATGATTGACAAGCTGCTAAGGCTTGTCACGTCTTCCGAAAATACCCGAGTGTCACTTCGGGTATTTTCGGAAGGCGTCACGCCTTAGCAGCCCGTCAATCAACTCCTCTTGGCTTAGGAACGCCCATTCCCCGCAGGATTCCCTAAAACGATAAGTACAAAAAAAAAAAAACAGCATACTGCAGATGTTAGCAGTATGCTGGATCTAATGTCAGAAAGTTGATTTTTGGGTGAAGCTCCACTTAAAGAGTTCCCTTCACTGGAACCAAGGCACTATTTTCGCAAAATATGCAAATGAGCATTTGCATGCACCTGGGTGCAGGAGAAGTAAATTACTCACCAAAAATGCAGATTTCTCTATTTATTTTTTTACTGAAGAATACACAACGCTAGTGTATGAGCCTGTGTGCACAGGCACATTATACTGAATGGGCTGTATTTTTGCCTAAACCTTGTGGACGGCCTTCCAAGAAGAGTTGAAGCTGTTATAGCTGCAAAGGGCGGGGGCCAACTCAAGATTGAACCTTACAGACCAAGACTGGGATGCCATTAAAGTTCATGTGCGTGTAAAGGCAGGTGTCCCAATACTTTTGACAATATAGTGCAATTATCTGATCCTTCTTAGGACTTATTAACTGCTTGCCGACCATGCGCCGTCGTTTTACGGCGGCAGGTCGGTTCTCCTGGGTGGCTCTCCTCTCTTTGTATGAACAGGACCGGGAGCTGTGTTTTCACACACACACACACACAGCTCATGGTCCTCGCTCTGTACCGAGCAATCGCGGGTGCCCGTCGGTGATCGTGCCCGCCAGGAACGCGCACGGGACTCGGCGGCACGCGGACCGCCGGCGACGCGCGCCCCCTAGTGGCCACTTAAAGGCCGGATAAGAACCACAATAAAACAATAAGTACAAAAAAAAAAAAAACAGTATACTGCAGATGTCCGCAGTATGCTGGATCTAAAGGTAGATAGTTGATCTAGGGTGAACCCCCGCTTTAACCCCTTCCCCGCCCCCTTGTGCTAACCCCTTCACTGCCAATGGCATTTTTATAGTAATCCAATGCATTTTTATAGTACTGATCGCTATAAAAATGCCAATGGTCCCAAAAATATGTCAAGTGTCCGCCATAATGTTGCAGTACTGAAAAAAAAAACGCTGATCGCCGCCATTACTAGTAAAAAAAAAAAAAAAAAAAATATTTATAAAAATGCCATAAAACTATCCCCTATATTGTAAACGCTATAACTTTTGCACAAACCAATTAATAAACGCTTTTTGCGATTTTTTTTTATAAACGAAAAATATGTAGAAGAATACGTATCGGCCTAACCTGAGGAAAAACATTTTTAGATAATTTTTGGGGGATATTTATTATAGCAAAAAGTTAAAAATATTGAATTTTTTTCAAAATAGTCGCTCTATTTTTGTTTATAGTGCAAAAAATAAAAACCGCAGAGGTGATCAAATACCACCAAAAGAAAGCTCTATTTGTGGGAAAAAAAGGACGCCAATTTTGTTAGGGAGCCACGTCACACGACCGCGCAATTGTTAAAGTTAAAGCGACGCAGTGCCGAATCGCAAAAAGTGCTCTGGTCATTGGGCAGCAATATGGTCCGGGGGTTAAGTGGTTAAAGTATTCCTAAAGACAAAAAAACATTTTTTTTCAGATTTCAATAGGGTGGTTAGAACACAAGTCGGGTATTTATTGCCGTCTGTGGCCTGGTTAGGGAGATTTGCTCTTTCTGAACGTCCCGATCGCCAGTGTCATCGGGAATGCAAGTGAGGGAAAATCCACAATTTTCAGTTGCCACCACAACAGGATTAGAGAGGAAATCTTCCAATTAGAACACTTATTACCATGACATTCCTCACATTAGAAAGATATTCTCTAACTTTCTGTTGAGCCTACAGGACAGGAAGTGAAGGAAGATGAGATACTGATGAGAGTATTAAACAAAAACACACACACACACACACACTGACAGCAGTTTTAAAGTGGAACGTCCGCTGATCTGGGATGGGGTACCTGTTTGACAGGTACCCTTCCACACTTCCTGGAGACAGCGCCATAAATTGGAAGTTCTATGCCCCATCGTCCTTCCTCTGCCACCAGGCCAGTAAGGCTGTATTCACACCTATGGCATTTTTAGTGCTTTTTGCAGATTTGCACTACAGTCCATTTACCATGGGTTCCTATGGAACACATTCTATAGTGCAAATCTGCAAAATGCAAAAAGCACAGCATGCATGCGCAGTAGGGAACCCACTGTGAACCTAAAAGGCTTCACTGCTGGTTTCCCTTACGACGAATGGCGGCAGCGGCACCCGACTGAAAAAAAAAAAATCGATTGGGGTGCCAACATCGCAGATAGGCAAGTGTCCATATATTAAGAGTCAAATCTGGTGCAGCTCTGCATAGAAATCAATACTTTGATGAAAGATCTGGAAGCCAAATTGAGCAAGCTGAGAAGCGGATTGCAAACTCTGGTATAGCTGTGCATGGTAGCCAATCTCCAGTTTTAGTTAGTCCTCTTTCACACTGGGGCGGAAGGTGCGTCGGCGGCAAAGCGCCTCTATTTTTATCGGTGCTTTACCGCTAATTGCGCAGTACTATTCTGCCGCTAGCAGGGCGAAAAAGGATAAAGGCCACAGCAAAGCACCTCTACAGAGCTTTCAATGGGCAGGAGTGGTGAAGGAGCAGTATACACACACACCGCTCTTTCACCACTCCAAAGATGCGGCTCTAGCAGGAGGTTTTTTTCTGTCCTGCCTACGCAACCGTTCCAGTGTGAAAGCCCTTGGGGCTTTCACACCGGAGAGATAGCTGCCGCTGTCTCAGGTCGGTTTGCAGGCGCTATTTTTAGCTTAATAGCGCCTGCAAACCGCCCCACTGTCTAAAGCAACCTCTGACCACTGTCAAACTCAATTTCATCGTGGGCCGCATCAGCATTATGATTGCCCTCAAAAGAGCCAGTTCTATCTGTAAGATTAGATGTCCAGCACATCGCCTCCGCTTACATTTGGATGTCAAGAGCCACCCCACCCATCAGCAGTTGAGTGCCCCAGTCTCCCTTACATCACAGTGCACCCCCCCTTTCCTTATGCTGCTGCTGGGAAGAAGCTGGATGGATTGCTTGAAAGCCGAAAGTAGGGGTCTGGAGGAGGACTGGATAGGTGCAAGGGCCACATTAAATGGCCTGGAGGGCCGCATTCGGTCCGCAGGCCTTGTGTTTGCCACCTGTGCTCTAGATATACTTTATTTTTTAAACCTCTCTAAAAGCAAGTAATAAATAGTATTTGTTATAACAGTTCAGATTCTCTTCAGTACGCCAAGCAAGCTCTCTGGCACGCCAAGTCAAAGCCGACCATAGATGGATCGAAATTCGTATGGTTCAGCAGGGACCAGCTGAATTTTGTCCCATTTGTGGTTACCACTGCTTGACAGAAGTCGACCATTAGCCGCTGATCAGTGTATTCTTATATCAGAAAGTCTTGCTGTCAGAATACAATGTCTTGGCAGGGAGGAGTCCTCCATTGACCTCACTTGTGTAGATATATTTTTTTTTTAATATTTATATTTAACCCCCCCCCCCCCCCCCCGTTTAGCCTGCTGGCTGAATAAAAAAAAAAAATAATAATAATAATAATAATAATAATAATATATGACCCACAGATGAAAGTAAAAGATTACCTTTGTTGGAATTGTGAATTTTCCATCAGGAAAAGGAAAGCTCTGCACATCTCTACACATGTTGCATACAAAGGCCATTTTGCTGCAGATCGGTTTAATGTTACTAACTCGAACCACAGTGCCACGCAATGCCACATATTTTCCATATAAATTAGCTCTGAGGTTTTTTAGAGGAATCAGTGGATCATAATTGTACACCCTGTGGGGAAAAATATATATAAAAAAAATATGTTATGAAGTCATGGAGAAAATCACCTACATCTACAGTGCATCCAGAAAGTATTCACAGCGCTTCACTTTTTCTACATTCTGTTAAGTTACAGCCTCATTTCAAAATGGATTAAATTCATTATTTTCCTCAAAATTCTACAAACAATACCCCATAATGACAATGTGAAAGAAGTTTGTTTGGAATCTTTGCAAATGTATTAAAAAAAATAAAAAAAAAATCTCATGTATACAAGTATCATCTTGATGAATGAAGTATGAACTTCGGCGCATCCTGTTTCCACTGATCATCCTTGAGGCGTTTCTACAACCTGTGGTAAATTCAGTTGATTGGACGTGATTTGGAAAGGCACACACCTGTCTATATAAATGTCCCACAGTTAACAGTGCATGTCAGAGCACAAACCAAGTCATGAAGTCCAAGGAATTGTCCGTAGACCTCCGAGACAGGATTGTCTCAAAGCACAGATCTGGGGGAAGGGTACAGAAACATTTCTGGGATTGGGGGAGAAGGGCCTTAGTCAGGGAGGTGACCAAGAACCTGATGGTCACTCTGACAGAGATCCAACATTTCTCTTTGTAGAGAGGAGAACCTTCCAGAAGAACCATCTCTGCAGGACTCCACCAGTGTCCAGACGGAAGCCACGCCTCAGTAAAAGGCATATGAAAGCCCGTCTGGCACCAAAAAGCCACCTGAAGGACTCTGACCACAAGAAACAAAATTCTCTGGTCTGATGAAACAAAAACTGAACTCTTTTTGGATTTAATGTAAAGAGTCATGTCTGGAGGAAGCCAGGCACCGCTCATCACCTGGTCAATGCCATCCCTACAGTGAAGCATGGTGGTGGCAGCATCATGCTGTGGGGATGTTTTTCAGTGGCAGGAACTGGGAGACTAGTCAGGATCGGGGGAAAGATGAATGCAGCAATATACAGAGACATCCTTGATGAAAACCTACTCCAGAGCTCTCTGGACCTCAGACTGGGGCGAAGGTTCATCTTCCAAACAGGACAACAACCCTAAGCACACAGCCAAGATATCAAAGGAGTGGTTACAGGACAACTCTGAATGTCCTTGAGTCGCCCAGCCAGAGCCCAGACTTAACCCCGCTTGAACATCTCTGGAGAGATCTGAAAATGGCTGTGCACCGACCCTCACCATCCAACCTGATGGAGCCCGAGAGGTCCTGCAAAGAAGAATGGGAGAAACTGCCCAAAAATAGGTGTGCCAAGCTTGTAGTATACTCAGAAAGACTTAAGGCTGCAATTGGTGCCAAAGGGGCTTCAACAAAAGTATTGAGCAAAGGCTGTGATACTTACGTACATTCCCCCCCCCCCCCTTTTTTATTTTTTTATAAATTTGCAAAGATTTTAAAACAAACTTCTTTGATGTTTTCATTATGGGGGATCGTTTGTAGAATGTTGAGAACAATAATGAAATTTAATCCATTTTGGAATAAGGCTGTAATATAACAAAATGTGGAAAAAGTGAAGCGTTGTGAATACTTTCCAGGTGCACCGTATTTTAAATAAAAAGAGGCAGATAATTACCTTGCATGTATGTATGGTACATCCACTATGGGGGTCTCTTCTAGTGGAAGACCCTCCTGCCCCTGCAACTCAACTGCATGCTTCTCCAAGTCTTTGGTTAGCACCTGCAAATACAACAGCGCATTTTTGGGTTGTATAAATATAATGCACAGGATCCTGTTTATCAAAGTGTATGAAAGAGGAACGATTTGTTCTGCCCATTGAAACCAGACACTCAGTACTATGTAGGATTCTAGGAAGAACAGTCCTTTCAAACTCGCCACACACATTACAGATTGTTACAATATGCTTTAGATCGGGGGTAGACAACCTCGTCACTCCAGCTGTGGTGAAACTACAAATCCCATCAGGTCTCTGCCTCTAGTGTCAGGATCTTGCAATGTCTCATGGGGCTGGAGGGCCGAGGTTGCCTTCCCCTGCTTTAGATCGACCAACTACTATGTATTGCAAGGGTCTGCCAGGTTGCATTCAGATTGATTAGTTCATTTATATAGGTCCTCATATTACCAGTTTTGGAAAATCTACAAAGGAGACTGCATAGAGCTTGAACAGTAGGATTGTAACGTGTGGTGAGCTTTACACATAGACAGTTCCTGGGTCACACACTTTGGTAAATAAGGGCAAGTTCATGGCTGGAAAATGCAGAAATGAAGACTGATGCTAAACTGATAATACAGAGGATATGGGATAATTCTAAATCCCAATGAAATTTCCCATATCAAGAGGGGTTCTGCTGCCTGCTTGAGCAACTATTGTGACCACAATCCTAGTCGTACGCTCAACAGCAATTATAGCTCCTGCAGAGCACCACAACCTTAAGAACTTTTCGTCCCTTGCTCCTTTGCACCTCCAGCAACTCTTGCGCCCTTGCTCCTTGGCGGCTCCCAGCAACTCTTGCGCCCTCGCTCCTTAGGCCTCCAGCAACTCTTCAGCCTTCACACTTTGCCCCTCCAACAAGCATTCGCCACTCACACCCACCTTACCTACACTATCAACATCTCTTCAACAGTTACACTCTGTCTATCAACTCGAGTGCTCACACCCTTTCCCTCCCGTTGATCACACACTGTCCCTCCAAAATAACCACATACAAGAAATGCAAATAGTAAATTACTGCAAGAAAAAATTACTGATAAAAATTCTCAGCAGCCATTGTTTTATTAGCAGACAAGACAGGAGATGTTCACTGTCCAAACGATTAAAAATAAATAAAGAATATATTAAAACAAATAACATGATTTTGATGCACACAGTGTAACATTCAATAAGTACAACACTGGTTTCAAGACTAAAGAAAACGACTTCAGAATAATAATTAAAAAAAAAAAAAAAAAAAAAAAATCACAATTTTGCGCCTAGGGGTTAAAAAAAATATCCGACATGTACCAAGTAATCTGCAAATTAAGTAGCTCAGTTGCTTAAGAAAGCATTAAAGCAAGCTCTAATAGATAGAGAGCATTACATCGGAGCATTAGGAATGCCAGCTGTGGCCTACCCGCTGGTCACTACACTGCAAGGAGTTTTTTTGCACACACCTGGTGTATTGCTAGCCCCATACAATCCAGAATTTTCTCAGGCATCTCTTTCAGCTCAGTGGAGAGGGAAACAGATGCTTTAAGTGCATCATCTTCCAGGAGCTCCTTGTAATCCACAAGAATGCTTCCATTTCTTTCAATTTCATCCTGCAAAAAAAACACACACACATACACAACCATTTATGACTTATTTCCAAAGCACTAGACTAATACACTATATAGCCAAAGTTTGTGGACATCTCACACCATTACACCTACAGTATAGTGCCAAAATACAAACATGTTATAGACCCCCATTGGTCGAATTCAGCCCACCAAGCCACTTCATTTGGCACACGCACCCCACCTTCAGCTGTTGCTCTCCCCTCGTCTCAGCAGTCAGTAGCAGAGGAAGACAGAACTCCTCCCGCAGGGAATGCCTCCAACACCTATGGCTGCCGATACTCGCTTTCTGCGCTGCGTTTGAATCCGCCGCCGACATATACCGAGCGCAGTACACTCGGGTATACTCGGCCAGGCTCAGCTCCCATCGCAGTTATGCGAGAGAAGCCAAGCGTGCCCAAGTGTACTGCGCTCGGTACATGTCGGCGGCAGATTCAAACAGAGCGCGGGAATCGATACTCGCTTCCCGAATTGTGTTTGAACGCGGCCGCCGACATGTACCGAGCGCAGTACACTCGGGTACACTCTGCTTTCACTCGCATAACCGTGAGGGGAGCGGAGCCTGGCCGAGTGTACTGCGCTTGGTATATGTCGGTGGTGGCCTTCAAACACAGTGCGGGAAGCGGCGATCGGCACAGAGACCAGCGCGGGACGACGCCGGACCGGACAAGGCAAGACACCAAAACGGTAAGTATTAAAATATTTTTTTTCCAGGAATGTCAGGATAAATTAGGCGTGCGCTAAATTGCATTGTTTACTGTGGAAATGACAGTTGCAGTTTGCGAGTTAACCACAAGGTGGCGCTAAATGGGTTATGTGTTCCCTAATGTGCGTTTACAACTGTAGGGGGTGTGACGTCATCGATCGTGTCCCCCCTATAAAAAGGGATGACGCAAATAGATGCTGCCGCCACAGTGGAGGACAGGAAAGCCGTGTTTACACACGGCTCTCCCCGTTCTTAAGCTCCGGGGACCGATTGCCGCACTCCAGCGGCGATCGGGTCCGCGAATCCCGTGGTCCCGGAGCTTCGGACCGCGCACCCGTGACTCATGGCTGGGTACTAGCACAGCACGTACCTGTAAGTTCATCTGCCCAGCCGTGCCATTCTGCCGACGTAAATGTGCAGGAGGCGATCCTTAAGTGGTTAAACAATATACTGTATGCGTTTTTCTTCGCTCGCTGCCACTTTATTTTTTATTTTTATCCAACAAAAAGGTTTTTATTGATGAAAAGGTGTAGTACAGCATAGGACAGTCAACATTGCACTTCAAAACCAAGATTATATTCCTCAGATACCAGACACAACATGGCATTTCAATCACCGGGCTGTCTCCCCTCCCACCAAAATACAAATTTCCCCACATTATAGCACTCATCCCACATTGAATCCCAACAATCTGTCCATGACCAGGTACACCGGTGAAAGCCCTGGTGTATCCAGCCACGGAGCCCAAAGATGCTCATATTTGCGGTTGCTTCCCCTGTGTTGATAAATGAGCTTCTCCATACGTATCATGTCACCCATCCTATCAATCCACTCCTTTAAGGTCGGAGGATTCTCAGATATCCAGTGTATCATAATCAACTTCCTGGCCTGGAACAGCGCCCTGTTCACCGCCTCCCTTGTGTACATTTCCTCCACATACTCCTCCAATACACCCAGCAAACAGACTTTGGGGTCCACAGGTATGGATAACCCAAATACAGAGTTAACAGTGCTCACCACCTCAGCCCAGTACTTGTGCAGTTTGGGACATCTCCACAGAAAATGTATGAGATCCCCATGATCTCTCTTGCATCTAGTGCACGTATCGCCCATTTCCATCACCATCAGTTGCAGCTTATGTGGCGTATAGTACACCCTGAAAATAATATACAACTGAGTGAGGCGCTGGGCCACATTCAATAAGCAGGAGCTCACCCCCTG
The DNA here is from genome assembly GCA_029574335.1 of Rana kukunoris. Classification (NCBI taxonomy): domain Eukaryota; kingdom Metazoa; phylum Chordata; class Amphibia; order Anura; family Ranidae; genus Rana; species Rana kukunoris. The sequence continues at coordinate 543,963,826 of CM056052.1, read as the reverse complement.
AAATATCTCCTCCCACTGTTCTCCATCCAGTTGTCCCACGTCCCTCTCCCATTTTTCCCTCACCATGACCGGATGCTGCCCCAGAAAATGTTGTAGTAGGATGGCGTAGCATTGAGAGATAAATCCCTTCGAGGTCACAGCATCTCCCAGAAGACCAAACACCAGGGTTGGCGACAAATGCCACTCAGAGGACCTACTTTGAGCTCTCACCGCGTGCTGAAGCTGAATATACTGAAAGAGCATCGAGGACGGGAGTCCATATTCCGCCCGCAGATCTGCAAATGGCCTGAGCCTCACATGCCTAAATAAATGTTTAATGTGCGTGATCCCATGGCTTTTCCACCCAGCCCCGATCTGTAATTTAGCCAGTTCTGTATAGGTATCATTATGCCAAAGGGAGCTGTATTCGGTATATCCATCAGCTTGCTGAATATATTTACATTTATTCCACACTTTTTGTATAAGATTGTACGTAGGGTACTTTTTGTTGGGCTTGGCAAAAGCCAGAGCTTCCAGTGCCATGGGGATTGGCCCATCCCCCACAGTGTGGAGCATCAGTGCACCGGAGGAGCCAGCCGGCTCCCCCCCGAAGCACCCCACCAGGTGTTGCAGCTGCGCCGCAAGATGGTACAACCACGGGTTGGGCAATGCCAGCCCGCCGTTGTCCTTGGGTCTCTGCAGATGTTCAAGTTTAATCCTAGGCGTCTTATTTTTCCAGATCAGGGACCGGAAGATAGAGTTTACTATTCTAAAGATCTTAAGAGGGACTACCACTGCGGCATTAGAATCATCTTCACTAGGTTCACCTTGCCCGCCACCGAAATACGAAGATTGTTCCATGGTTTGACCCGTTTCCGAAACCTCTGGAGCAGGGGGGATATGTTCAGATGGCTAAAATCCCTAGGGTTGGCCGTTACATAAATCCCAAGGTATTTAAAGGAAGTTGTGACCGGTATGGGGCAGGATAATGTCACCGTTTGCGTGGTGCCCCCATCTAACAGCAGCAGGGCCGATTTCGCCCAGGTAATTTGTAGGCCCAAGTACCCCCCGAACCTCACAATAGTTGCCATGGCCTCCCGCAGAGACGTGTCAGTATCTCCTAGCATGAACAAGGTAACGTCCGCGTAAAGCATCACCTTCTCCTGCAGGGGACCATAGCAAAACCCCAATATACCCGGATTGGCCCTAATCTCCATGGCGAGGGGTTCAATGGCTAACGCGTAGAGGAGAGGGGACAACGGGCAGCCATGCCTCGTCCCCCTCCCCAGCCATGGGACAGACACCCGAAGGCTCTAATAGCGGCCTCCGGACGGCTGTAGAGTAATCTGACCCATGCTATGTACCTATCTCCTAACCCACATATAATTCCAGTCAATACTGTCAAATGCCTTAGCAGCGTCTAAGGACAGCAAGGCCGTGTTTCCTACATTATCGGCGTCGGACTGCATGTTTAGAAAAAACCTTCTTAAATTAATGGCCGTGGACTTATTTGGCATAAACCCCGTCTGATCTCCATGTACCAGGGACGTTATGACAGTATTCAATCTCATCGCCAGCACCTTTGCCAGGATTTTTATGTCACATTGCAACAATGAGATTGTCGCTTCCACTTTATACATGTGGTGTAACACAGGCTTGCTCGGGCTAACCTGAAGAACACTCAGTTTGCACACCAGGAATAATAGCACCTATGATCTTTTGGAGGAAGGGTTTTAGAGATCTAAGGAAGGCATCTAGACCAGGGGTCTCCAAACTGTGGCCCAGATGTGGCCCTCTGCTAGCCTTTATCGAGCCCTTGGGGCAATATTTCTCCTACTGATACCAATGATGGGACACTTGTCCTCCTACTGATACCAATGATGGGACACTTGTCCTCCTACTGATACCAAATGATGGGAAACTTGTCCTCCTACTGATACCAAATGATGGGACACTACTCCTTCCCCAATACTGAATATGGTCACTAATCCTCCTATTGAAGCCAGGACATTTTCTGCTCCCACTGGCCACAGTCCGGCCCCCTGAGGTCTAAACAGAAAAGTGGCCCCTTGTTTAGGAAGTTTGGAGACCCCTGATCTAGATGAAGGACAATAGCACTCTGGTGGAAGCTCAGCAGCCCTTAGCTTCACCTTAAATGTGGTATATAGCATAAAACATGCAAAGACTTCTTGCCTGCCTGTGTTTGATGGTGAAATTTAAATGAAATCATTTTTGACATTCATTAGGAAGATTGATTGGGACTGTGACAGGAACATTATAGAGTGTGCAGTTCAATGAGCTCTGTATTAAAATAAAGCTTTTTAACTTACCTTGTCATAATATTCAATGTGCTTTGTGAAGAATCTTTCAAAGGCTTGAACTTTTAACACAAACGGGGAATTGTCACTGTAAGCTAACAAAACACAGAGAAAGGGAAAAACCGTTAATGTATACTCTGTACATAACATTTGAACGCTCATTAAAAGGATAGCTTCTTCTTTAGCTTTGCATATCTCTGTTTAATATTGTGAATGCAAATGCAACCAGTACTGCAGTCTTCTCTCCATCTTCTTGGTCCTCTTGTGCAGAGGCATCCACAGAGGATTTAAAAATGGTGTCAAGTTTAAAAGCGGAACTTTTAGTAATTTTATTGAATGTACCCCTATTCATTCACATGGAGGGGGGGGGGGTTTGCGCCTTGTTAATAACAACTTCAATACCCGCCCATTGTGAAATGACGTCCTGGGTTTCAGTTGGGATATCTGGGTTGTAGGGATACACAATTTAATTTGTGTACAGCTTTGCATGACTGCGCAGTTGTTAAAGTAGCGCAGTGCAGAATAGCAAAAAATAGCCTGGTCATAAAGATGGTAAAACCTTCCAGAGCTGAAGTGGTTGAATATAAGGCTGTAATCAGGCAATTACACTTCAACTAAAAAAATAAAAACCTATTTAGGAATATAGGAATAAAAGGGTGTTTTTATATACAGTAACACCTTGGATTGTGAGCATAATTCGTTCCAGAAGCATGCCTTTAATCCAAAGCACTTGTCTATCAAAGCAAATTTTCCTATAAGAAATAATGGAAACTCGGATGATTTGTTCCACAACCATTTATACACAAGTCCTTCAGTTTATAGTGCAACTCACTACCTCAACCTGTCCGGCTATCCCCTACTCTTGCTGCCTTCAGGCGATCCCTGAAAACTCACCTCTTCAGGGAAGCCTTTTTATTGTATTGTAACTGTATTGTCTCCCTTTTATATTGTAAAGCGCTGTGTAAACTGTTGGCACTATATAAATCCTGTATAATAATAATAATATTATAAAAAGATTATAGCAATGTGAAACCATAAAATCAACATTCCTAAATGGAAGCCTCCCCAAGGGGATAAGAGCTTTTACCAGCGGGGCCTCTGTTTAGTGTTGCCTATCACGGATGCCTGCTCATCCTCGGCCTCGGATGAGAGGACATCTGTGATAGGCACAACACTGAACAGAGGCCCTGCTGGGAAAATTTGTGTTCCGCCTATCACGGAACAGTTTGAGGAGAAGGCGTGGCTTTTGAATCATGGATGCCCGCAGCCTGGAAGACGAATCCTGCAAAAACATAAGGTAGGGAGATAGTCTTGGCCGGCACAGTGGGGGCACGTGATGGCACAGTGGGGGCACGTAATGTAATGGCACAGTGAGGCATGTAATGGCACAGTGAGATTTGAAAAAAGCCTGTTTCTGTCAGCGGTTGTTCCGGCTACCCCTCAGCTTCCAGAAAGACTAGTAGGAAGGAGGTAGTCTTATACGGCGTGTATATCCCAAAACCAAAATTTTTCCTGAAAATTAGGGGGTCGTCTTATACGCCCCAGTCATCTTATACGCCGGCAAATATGGTAGAAACTCACATGGTTAATGATTAAAATGGGCACATCTAAGTATGCAGGGATCCGGGGTAAAGCTGTCCACATAGACCGTCCTCAGCACCAACGGCTCTCACCGTTGTCAGTCTGCAATCGTGACCGGGAAAACTACCCTGCAGTAAAGTGATCTGAAAGCGAGGCTTGAACCGCTAATGGAGCGCAGTGTGGAAGGGACGATGTCAACGGCGGTGGAGGACGGTCTATGTGGACAGTTTTACCCCGGATGCCTGTATACTTAGATGTGCCTCTTTTAATCATCAACCAATGCGAGTTGCTAAATTTTGTACCTTCATTAAAAATGTAACCATATTGCTCAATCCTTGTAGGTGCTGGCCCCGGGCTCACTACCACCAGTGAGCAATGAAAAAAAAAAAAAAAGGGGGGGGGGGGGGCGATTGGCCGCATACCACATAGGGATAACTTTGATAGAAGATATAAATATTGTCACCATGCCATAGGAAATTACAGCAGCATATGCTGATGCGTTTCACATGGGTAACTCGTGCTTGTTCACAACCATATTGCTACACTTAGAGGAGCCCAAGAGAAAGTTGCCGCTCAGGTGTGGAAATCTTCAAAATATTTGCTTCTCTCAGAACCACGGGTGCAGGCAATGCATATGAGATTGCAAAACAAAAGAACGGATTCTTCTGGACAGCCGCACTCTGAATAAAAATTGCCTTTATTGTTAATCCAAATAGAAAAACAGCACTACATGTCACAGCACACGGGCAGGGCTGACGCATTTCACACTATACTTGTTTAAAGGGGTTGTAAAGGAATTTTTTTTCTTCCCTAAATATCAGTACAGTCCTCCTTCACTTACCTCATCCTTCCATTTTGCTTTTAAATGTCCTTATTTCTTCTGAGAAATCCTCACTTCCTGTTCTTCTGTCTGCAACTCCACACTCTAATGCAAGCCTTGTTCCCTGGTGTGGAGAAAGCCTCGTGAGGGGGCGAGCAGGCTAGTCAGAACACTCTCTACTTTGCAGATAGAGAAAGGAGCTGTGTGTTAGTGGGAGCATCCTGACACTCCTGCTCGCCCCCTCCCCCCTTAAGAGGCTTTCTCCATACCAGGGGGAAAGCCTTGCATTACGGTGGTGAGTTACAGACAGAAGAACAGGAAGTGAGGATTTATCAGAAGAAATAAGGACATTTAAAAGCAAAATGGAAGGATCAGGATGAGTGAAGGAGGACTGCACTAAGGTAAAGGAAGCTATTTAAAGAAAAAAAAATTTCCTTTACAACCCCCGTACGAAAAATGCCGCTTTCGAAACGATTGTACGATAATCGGATCGTTAGTACAGAGCTTCTGAGAGCCGATCAAGACAGTTCATCCGATTTTACTCTTTTTTTTGTTTAATCAGTACAGCTGTCGTTCGAAAATGCAATACAAATGCATTACACATGACATCACTTCCGATTTTTTATTCTGCCGTACGAGAATTTTCGTGACTTTAGTAAACTCATCAGATTCGACATGAGATTAGTATACAAAAACAAAAAAAAAAAAAAAAAAAAAAAGACGATTATTCGTCCGATAATCGGATCGTGTGTACTGGGCATTAGAGGAGCCTCTGGTCTCTTCACCCAGTTGTGACATGACGCTACATCAGGTTTTAAATAACATTTTTAGAAATAAAAAAGTAAAATATTTTTAGGGATTTGGCTGTGGTGAGGTCTCTTTCTCATATAGCCATGGTAGACAAGACATCGCTTGTATATCAAGTCGAAATTTTATAAAAAAGTTGCTGGTCTTGCAAAACGCTCTCAAACCAAGGTTTTACTGCATTTGCATAGAGTGGAAATTCACTGAACAAGTATGTTTTTACTGCTTATAAATTAGACATTTCTCATGCCCATACATTAGCAGTCATTGTTACGTTTATATGACAAGTAGCAATAAAATGAGTCAGTTATACAAACTGTAAGCCTCTTATCAGGGATTTAATATACATTTACAAATCATGAATTTTCAAAAGGTTAACCTTTTCAACGATGTAAAAACGTGCAATTATATGCAATTATTCTGAACACCGCTTAAAAATGCAGTACGAGTGGAAATGTGTGCGAGGTGCACAGATGAAACAAACGAGAGAAAGTAGCAAAATAGGAAAAAACTTTTGCCCAATATTAAGGCTCCATGCACACCGAAGCTGATAAACTGCAGTTTATTGGCGTTTTGGCTTTTTTTTTTAAAGCCCATGAACTGAACTCTATGTTAGCCTATGTGCCCATGCACACCTGGGCGTTTTTTCAGTGTTAACCACTTCAGCCCCGGAAGGATTTACCCCCTTCCAGATCAGAGCACTCTTTGTGATTCGGCACTGTGTCGCTTTAACTGACAATTGCGCGGTCGTGCGATGTGGCTCCCAAACAAAATTGGCGTCCTTTTTTCCCAACAAATAGAGCTTTCTTTTGGTGGTATTTGATCATCTCTGCGGTTTTTATTTTTTGCGCTATTAACAAAAATAGAGCGACTATTTTGTAAAAAATGCAATCTTTTTTACATTTTGCTATAATAAATATCCCCAAAAAAACATTTTTTTTCCCTCAGTTTAGGCCGATAAGTATTCTTCTACCTATTTTTCCTAAAAAAAAAAAAAAAAAATCCCAATTAGCGTTTGTTGATTGGTTTGCGCAAAATTTATAGCGTTTACAAAAAAGGGGGTAGTTTATGGCATTTTTATTAATATTTTTTTTTTACTAGTAATGGCGGCGATCAGCGTTTCTTTTCGGTACTGCGGACACATCGGACAATTTTGACACATTTTTGGAACCATTGGCATTTTTATAGTGATCAATGCTATAAAAATGCATTGGATTACTATAAAAATGTCATTGGCAGTGAAGGGGTTAACACTAGGGGGCAGGGAAGGGGTTAAGTGTGTTCCTGGTGTGTTCTAACTGTATGGGGGGGTGGACTCACTAGGGGAAATCACTGATCTTCTGTTCATACATTGTATGAACAAGAGATCAGCGTTTCCCGCTGACAGGACCGAAAGCTCCCGGTCCCCGCTCTGTAACGAACGAGCGCGCGTGCCCGGCGGCAATCGCGCCCGGCGCGCGCCCCCTAGCGGCCTCAAAAGATAGGACGTAGAGCTTCGTGCTCTCGCCTAGCAGTGCCACCGTCCCGCTGTATAACTGCGGTGGACGGTCGGCAAGCAGTTAATGAGCTTTGGGGTTTATTGGCTTTTTCCTGAACAATCGAAATCTGCGTTCAAAGTGCAGTTTTTCGGCGGGAAAACCGCCAAACGCCGAAAAACGCAGGCGCCAGCGTTTTTTTATCCATTAAAAAAAAAGCTGATAAAAGCTACACTATAAAACGCTGATTAAAGCTATTGCAAAAATGCTAAAAAACGTTGCAAGGCTCCCTGCAAAGCTACTGCCGTTTTTTTTATAGCTTTTATCAGCTTCAGTGTGCATGGAGCCTAAAGCCCATAAACTGAGCTCTATGTTAGCCTATGTGTCTTTGGAGTTTATTGGCTTTTTTTTTTTATACACCCGAAATTTGCATTCAAAGTGCTTTTTTTGAGCGGGAAAATAAACGCTCAAAAACATCCAAAAACTGCGGCACCAGCGTTTTTTTTTATCCATTTAAAAAAAAAAAGCTAATAAAAAAACGCTAAAATGCAGAGAAACGCTCTTAAACTGGCGCTGGCGATTTTTTAGCCATTGAAAAAAAAAAATAAAAAAAAAAAAGCTACACTGAAAAACGCTAATTAAAGCTATTGCAAAAACGCAAAAAAATTAAAAAAACGTTGAAAGGCATCCTGCAAAAGCCATTGGCGTTTTTCATAGCTTTTTTTTAGCTTCAGTGTGCATGGAGCCTTACTGTATAACCCTTTCATGCCTAAGCCTATTTATGACATTTGGTGTTTACAAGTTAAAATCCATATTTTTTTGCTAGAAAATTACCTAGAACCCCCAATATATATATATATATATATATATATATATATATATATATATATATATATATATATATATATATATATATATATATATATATATATAGCAGAGAATCTAGAGAAGAAAATGGTGATTGTTGCAATATTTTATGTCACACGGTATTAGTGCGGCAGTGTTTTAAAAACACAACTTTTTTGGAAAAGTTAACTTTCATGAATTTAAAAGTAAAGTTAGCCCAATTTTTTTGTATAATGTTAAAGATGAAGTTAACAACAAAAACCTGGGGAATGCCCAGGGAAAAACCAAGCCTACTTACCGACCAGCTAGCAGAACAACCAATTAACCTGTCTAACAATGTGCGTTAAAAACAGGGGTTTTGTCCGCACGCATTTGCAAACGCATGCGTGAGCCACAGAGCCGTGCCAAGGCACCCCATAATTCTGTGGTCCTAAAGATGAAGTTACGCTGAGTAAATAGATACCCAACATGTCACGCTTTCTAATTGCACGCACTCGTGGAATGGCGACAAACTACGGTACCTAAAAATCTCCATAGGCGACGATTTAAACTTTTTTTTACGGTTACCAGGTTAGCGTTACAGAGGAGGTCTATTGCTAGAATTATTGCTCCCGCTCTGACTATCGCAGCGATACCTCACATGTGTGATTTGAACACCGTTTTCATACGCGGGAGCGACTTCCGTATGCATTTTCTTTGTTGCGCAAGCTCACAGGGAGGGAGGCGCTTTAAACCAAAAAAATAAAAAATCGTATTTCTTTTTATAATATTAAAATTGCGTTTTTTTTTTTTTCACATTTTGATTACTTTTATTGCTGTCACAAGGAATGTAAACATCCCTTGTGACAGTAATAGGTGGTGACAGGTACTCTTTATGGAGGGATCGGGGGTTTAAAAGACCCCCGGTCTCTCCTTTACACTTCAAAGTATTCAGATCGCCGAAAACGGCGAGTCTGAATACTGTGTACTTTTTAAATCCGGCGCCATTGGCAGCCGAGAAACCCGGAAGTGACGTCATGACGTCGCTTCCACGTTTACATTTTGCAGACTAAATCAAAGCCGCTTATGGCTTTCATTCAGTTTGCACCTGGACAACGGAGGCGCCGGAACGAGGATCGGGTCTCCCGGTGGGACGGGAGGCCCGAGCAGAGCGGCGAGAGGGGGGGGGGGGATGTCCCTTCCCGCTCCTCCGGTATAACCCCTGAAAGCCGAGGACGCATTTCTGCGTACGCTCGGCGTGAAAGGGATAATGCAGTCAGAGAATCCAAGGTTTTCTTACAAAGAGAAAGTAGGGCAGAGACTGCAGAAGATAGCTCTGCTTACAACACATTCCTACAAGGGGAGACCGCTACAGTGTAATTCAGCTGGGGCTCGAAAAAAAAAAAAGAAAAAAAAAGATAGAACCCCCAAACAGTCATTGGGGCATATCGTTTTTTTTCCTGCTGTTTTGTGTAGTTTAAAAAAGAAAAATGCCTTTACATAACAAAGAACTGTGCATACTGTAAATTGCTCATTGAAGCTCATATGAATGTAGCTGGGCAAGCTTCTCCCCAGAGTTCTACTTTGCCATATGTCACCTCTTCCCTGGAGGAAGGTGATCCAGGAGAACACGGGCACACTGCTCTTTAATTCCGAGCCAGATAAAATATCTTCTCCACGTACAAGATGATAGGAATGAAAAGGTTTGGCCATTCTGTTGCAGCTATAGTACAGTTTTTAAATCCAAGCTTTTCTGAGGTTTAATTAAACTTGTCAGGTTTTAAATAAACTTTTTTTTTTTATATTTTATTAGGATTTATATGTAGGATGTGGGTGTAAAGGCAGGCATCCCAATACTTTTGGTAATATAGTGTACATCATGTAGTAGATTTGTACATATACTGAGCCAACCAGGGACGCCTCTCTCCTCCTCCGCACTATTAAAGCGGAGCTCCACCCTGAAAAAAAAAAAAAAAATAATGCGGTATATTATATATCAGAAGTGCCTGTTGCTAGGCAGATCTTCCTAATCTGCCATTTCCTGATCCGCGGTCCGTCTTTCTTCTCCTCCTCGCGGTGTCTTCTGGGACCTGGTGTGTGTCCCAGGAGACATCGCCTATTCACGTAGCGGCTCCTGCATGCGCAGTAGGGAATCGGGCGGTGAAGCCGCAACGCTTCACTTCCCGATTCCCTCACCGAGGATGGCGGCAGGGCGGCCGAGACCCGAGCGATTGCTCGGCTTCGGCTGCCGTCATTGCGGGCACCTTGGACAGGTAAGTGTCCTTATTAAAAGTCAGCAGCTACAGTGTTAGTAGCTGCTGACTTTTAATTTATTTTAATTTTTTAAACCAGACCTCCGTTTTAATGTCTTTCATTGTATCATCCAATATGAGAACCCGTGGACCATCCCCAATCTGCTGTCTATGACCCGGATCGGTCTGTCCCCCGTGTCTGATCATCGCTCAGAGTATTCGGTCTCTCAGGACTGACTGATCTGGTGAGTTTTATTATTTTTTATTTATATAATTATTATTTTAATAATAATATTTTATTTTTACTCCCTGAGTGACACATTTCTGTTAATGTTTGTAGACAAGGAGCAAAGTAATAACCTCTCTGTTTCCTTTCTTAGGTTTCATCCATGTGAGCAATATGTAAGTGTTTTCCCAGTGCGGGGATGCAGAGGCGTTTTCAATGCATCTCTATGCAGACAGTTCCATTGAAGATAAATTGGGACACAACCGCTGCTTCCAGTTTGATCGCTGTGCAGGTCCCCAAAACACAGACAGAGGGGGGTTCAGGGAAACACACACACACACACACACACACACACCTGCATGGATGTCTAATTGGGAACAGAAGTTTATATCCCAATTGACATGAATAGGACCGCCTGCACAGGGTTACACCCCTGCATCCCCATGTGGGCAAAAACAGCCTTCACACAGGTGCACGCTTAAGGCCCCTTTCACACTTTTGCGACTTTTCCTGTGACTTGGGACTGTAAAGTCACATCACAAGTCGTACCTGATGATTTGCAATGGTTACCGTTCATATCTGTGCAACTTCAAAGTAGTCCTTGCACTACTTCGGTCCGACTTTGATGTGATTTGGTGTCCATAGACCTCAAGATTACACAGGCATTGCTTCAAGTCGCATACACAAAAAAAAAAAAAAAAAAAAAACGCATGACTTTCAGGGAGCACAAGTGTGAAAGGGGCTTAAAGTGGATGCAAGTCTTTTGTGGTATTTGTGGATGAGGCTCTTTATCTTCTCAGATGGTAAAGCTGCCATTCCTCTTGGCAAAAAGCCTCCAGTTCCTGTAAATTCTTGGCCGTCTTGCATGAATGGCACGTTTGAGATCTCCCCAGAGGGGCTCAATGATATCGAGGTCGATAGACTAAGATGGCCACTCCATAACCTTCACTTTATTCTGCCGTAGCCAATGACAGGTGGACTTGGCCTTGTGTTTTGGATCATTGTCATGTTGGAATGTCCAAGTACCTCCCATGCGCAGCTTTCTGGATGATGAATGCAAATGTTCCTCCAGTATTTTTGGATAACATACTGCATTCATCTTGCCAACAATTTTGAACAAATATCCTGTGCCTTTGTAGCTCACACATCCCCAAAACATCAGCAATCCGCCTCCGTGTTTCACAGTAGGAATGGTGGACCTTTCATCATAGGCCTTGTTGACTCCTCCCTAAATGTAGTGTTTATGGTTGTGGCCAAAAGGCTCAATTTCTGAAGCAGTCTTCAGTTGCGCAACTTTCTACGCCAGTGTTCGCACACTCCGGTTATATTTTCGACAGCTCACAGAACTGGAACATATCTGCCTTAGGAATGAACCGACCTGTCATTGCCTCTCGTTGATTTACGTGTCTCTGATCCGACCGACGACAGGGTAAGTGCCCGAGATCCTTTCTAAATAGGAAGTGGACCCTGAAACCCAATTCACTGACACACAGAAGGAGAAAATTCTCCATTTCACACAAAAGTCCTTCATGGCCACTAAAATCCAAGATTACAAGATCCTGGCCCGATGGTACAGAGTATCCGCTTTTTTCCACCGCTTTTATCCTCAGGTCCCCAGTACATGTTGGCGGTGTGGCAATGCCGAGGGAACGATGCTTCAGATCTTTTGGGAATGTCCAAAACTAGGACCCTTTTGGCAGGAGGCGATGGTACTGTCAAGTCCCTGAACAACGTCAACTTTCCGCCCTGCCCACAGGAAAGGAACTGCACTTCTCAAAATCTGGGATGACTCCCTCGAAGCAGAAGATGAAGGAGAATCGTGTCTCCTGGTGCTTCCGGACCTCATCGCAGCTTTTGACACAGTAGACCACAAAACTCTGCTCACTTGTCTTGCAGAAGTAGCCGGAATCACAGACTCAGATCTACTCTGGTATGCATCCTTCTTAGAGAACCGATCCCAGAAAGTGAAACTAGGAGCTTACACTTCAGTAGCATGTAAAATTAAATGCAGAGTCCCTCAAGGATCACCCCCGTCACCCGTGCTCTTCAACATCTACGTCCATCCACTCCTCAAAATCATCATCACCCAGGACCTGCTCTATCACTCCAATGCTGATGACACCCAACTTTACCTTTGCATCACCAACAAAAAAAGACATATACTAGGCACTGGAAATTGATCTCATTAAACGACGATTGGATGATTGAGAGCCCTCTCAAACCTAATGGATCCAAAACAGAACTCCTCTTCCTCAATGCAAACTGAAATAAAAACTCTACCACAGCGTTCACACCACCCACCATCCTCAGACAAACAATCTCCCCTAGCACTAAAGTTAAAAGCCTCAAAGTCATCTTTGACTCAGACATAACAATGGACGCACAAAAAGGATCAGTAGTTAGCGGATCTCATCACCTTCTTCACTTGTTGGGTAGACTCATCCACTTCATCCTGGAAGGAGACACAGCAGTAGTAGTTGGAACAATCATCAATTCCCAACTCGACTACGCAAACTTCCTCTACCTAGGACTTTCCCAAATTTCATGTCTACAAGTCGTCCAGAACACAACAGCCAGACTGGTAACTGGAAAAATAAACTTGGGAATCAATCGTCCCGTCCCTGAGGACCCTCCACTGGCTAGCCGTGAAGGATCAGATCACATTTAAGACCCTCTGCCTCACTCACGGATGTACACAAGGCAATGCTCTGCAATACATCTGCGACAAAATAAAGCAGTACATCCCAAGTCGCCCCCTCCGGTCAACTAACCAAAACCTCCTCCACATCCCCAAGACCCTCTACAAATCGAAACGAGAACGAAGATTCGCAATCCAAGGACCCCGACTATGGAACGCTCTACCCACAGACATCTGCTTGGAAAAAAAACAATCGGGTCTTTAGGAAGAAGCTTAAGACCCATCTCTTCTGAAGACACAGGCGGACACTGGCTGCAAAAGCGCCTTGGAGGCGATTTCGTACGCATTTGTAGTGCTATACAATTTACTCACTAACTTGGAGGGGAATCCCGAAGCCTGTCTGTTTCATCTTTTGGGACATCCAAGACATACAAGGCCTCCCTCACAATTAATTTATTGAATGTGGCCAAGGCATGCATCCCCCTAGGTTGGAGATCTGAGAACCCACCTTCGCAATCCTTGTGGTTTTCCAAAGTCAATGAATATGGAGGATCTTACAGTGACCTTGCACAACAGGGAGGCGATCGTCCGTGACACCTGGAGACCGTGGCAACATTTTGTATAGACTGATGCCCATCTTTAGGGGGATTACGCACTTGGGCTGAACCCTTGAGAATGGTTACATTCCCTGGGTGAGTGGCTCCACCCCTCTTACTAAAACTTAGCTCTCCTCTTCCGTACAATGGACGATCGATCCCCTACTTTTCACAACTGCCTCTTACTTGTTCTAATATTTTTACATTTGCTCCCCTTCCTGTTTTACTGGACTCGCTCTGGGTGCTGCTCTTTTTCAGATATCCGAATATCCTGTTGTACACTGACGCCGTTTCGCGATTCCCAGTATGGGGCCCCCGGGCCCGCTCCTCTGTATTATTTTGTAAAAATATGGTTGCACAGTTTTAAGCTTACGAGTTTTCGTGCTTGGTCTTTCAACGCTACTTCATTTGTTGCACATGTATCAATAACTGTAGACCACCCTCATACTTGATCTGTTTTACCTGACCATTTATACTGTGTTTTTCTAGGTCTGTTGGCTCGCAAATTTAATTGAGAGATTTTCATTGTTTATGCTAGGTTAATTGACTGAAAATTGCAACACTTTCCAAATCAAGTCAATGAATGCTTTCACACTGGAGCAGCGTGCTGGAAGGGTGCGGTGGAAAAACGCCCTTCTCTGTTGAAATTATTAGACAGCTCTTCAAAAGCGCCTGAAAAGCTCTTCTAAAGTGCTTAGTGTGTGAAAGGGGCCTTAGAGGAAAAAAAAAAAAAAAAACAGTTACGAAAAACGAAGTCAAGGCGCCTTTAACCACCGCTAGAGGCTGAAAAAAGGGTTAAAAACCTCCCGATGGTGGTGCTGCCTATTGATTTCAATGGGCGGGGCCCTTTAGGAGTGGTGTATACACTGCTCCTACAGCGCCTCAAAGATGCGGCTAGCAGGAATTTTTTACCGTCCTGCCAGCAAACCACTCCAGTGTGAAAGCCCTCAGGCTTTCACACTGGAATGAAAGAAGCAGCTCTTTCAGGGGGCTTTGCAGGTGCTATGTTTAGTGCTATAGCGCCTGCAAAGTGCCTCAGTGTGAAAGTAGCAGTAATGTGTGGCATGTTAATATTAAAATTTATTTTCTAATTTATGCATCACAGCAAGCAATCAATATACAGCATTTTACATTCAATTCAATTTACTTTAGTATAATCAGCTGTGCAAAGTAAACTATATCGAAAAAACAAAACAAAACAAAAAAAAAGAAAAATACTAAAAGGGACATGCTGTACTGCAATTATTGGAAATGTTGCTGCCAAAGCGTGTCCCCTTTGAGAGTTGACAGGGTTAAGTGCATGACTAGCATCAAAATGCTTTCATATATCGCACAGAGAAATTGTGCGTCTTCCCCGACTCCTGACACCGGCAATCAGGAGCACAAATTGAAAAATGTTGCCCTGTTAAAGATAGTTGATGGAACATAAAGGAGGAACACAGGCAGCAGATGACGGATAGCACGCTGGAAATAAAAGGGATGGAGGAAGGAGGGTAAAGTACTTTTCCTTTACAGCTGCTGCATCAACACTAGCATGGAAATGTTCTTTGGCATCTCTCACATGTTTTACCTTCAGAGAAGTAAAGCTTCCAGCCTTTGTATGGGACATATTTATCCAAGGAAGTCTGTGTATATCGAGGTCTGGCAGGTGATCCAGAGAAACCTAAACAAATATATATAAAATAACATGAATATCGATTAGGAAAAGGGTTTTTTTCTTTTTTATTACAGCGCCATCATCCACAAAGAAATAGAAGTGACAATGTAAAATAAACGGTGTCTTTGAAAAGGTGCCTGCACTACTTTAATGTAACTTTACATTCTGTGGATCAAAGTTGCACGAAAACCGCACTGGAAATCGTGCGACTTTGGAGACTTGCTAATGTGAATGAAGCGTAAAAAAAAAAAAAAAAAAAAGTATGGTTTTAGGTATGTTTTAATTTTCAGATGTTATGCCGCGTACACACGACCGTGTATAGGCTCCAGAGCATTTTCACGACGTTAAAAATGGGCATTAAAATTTAGAACATGCTCTAAATTTTCACGTTTTTAACATCGTAAAAAATGGTCGTGTGTGGGCTTTAACGACGTGAAAATAACGCGCATGCTCAGAAGCAAGTTATGAGATGGGAGCGCTCGTTCTGGCAAAACCAGCGTTCGTAATGGAGATAGCACATTCATCACACTGTAACAGACAGAAAGGCACGAAGACTGAAAAGCGCGAATCGGCAAAAGCAGCCCCAAGGGTGGCGCCATCCGAATGGAACTTCCCCCTTTATAATGATGTCTTACGTGTTGTACGTCACCGCGCTTTTCTAGAGCATTTTTTTTTTCCACGATCGTGTGTAGGCAAGGCAGGTTTAACAATAATCGGGTTAAAATAAAACATTGTTTTTTCTAGACCATTAAAAATGGTCGTGTGTACGCAGCATTACAATTTACTTTTAGGCCCCTTTCACATTTATACGACTTGTCTCACGATTTTGGACTGCAAAATCGTACGACAAGTCATTCTCCACTATTTTCAATGACTACCATTCATACTGGCACGATTTTAAGTAGTGCCGACTTCAAAGTAGTCCTTGCACTACTTTGGTCCGATTTTGATGCCACTTACACAGGCATTGATTGAAATTGCGGCCGCGAATCACGGTAAAAAAACGCGCGACTTTGAAGTCGTACAATTGTGAAAGGGGGCTAATGGAAGATGATGCATTTTCAATAAAAAAAAAAATTGGGAGAGCAGCACAGTGGCCAAGTGGTTAGCACTTCGGCCTAGCACCAATAGGGTTGTTGGTTTCGAATTCCAACCACAGCACTACCTGTGTGGAGTTTGTATGTATTCCCTGTGCGGGTTTCCTCCAGGTACTCCGATTTCCCCCCACACTCCAATAACATGCTGGTAGGGTAATTGGCTTCCGTCTAAATTGTCCCCAGTATGTGTATGTAAGCTAGGGACCTTAGATTGTAAGCTCCTTGAGGGCAGGGACTGATGCAAATGTACAAAAATATATGTAAAGTGTTGTGTAAATTGATGGCACTATACAAAGAACCTGAACAAAAATATATATATATATATATATATATATATATATATATATATATATATATATATATATATATATATATATATATATTACGTACGTGTTACGTGTGTGTGAGATGTATAATATATATTGCACACACTTTTATTTATTTTTTATTTAAAAAAAAACAAAAAAAACAAACAATGGTCTCACTTACATGAAGGCTCATTTCCAGGGTTCTTGTTCCAAAGCGCACTCTGCCCCCTCCCGTTGCCTCTTTGCTTCCAGGGTCGGCCTCCTCCTCCTCCTCCTCCTCTCCATGCCCCCGAATATTGATTTCCTCCTCCACCACCTCTCCAACCTCTTGATCCTCCTCTCCAGCTCTGACTCATTCCATAGCATTAGAAATTACTCAAAACAGCAGTACGGCTCTCTGTAAATCAAAGGGAATGAGGAGAAAATGATTGGGCTGAGCATGTAGCTGGAATGCTAGGAGCGGCTGTATTCCTAGACCCAAGTCTTCTCTGTTTAATCTTTTATGTAATTGCATCATTAATTCTAATGTTTGTGAACAGACACTATTTTAAAGGGTACTGTATACCTGCTGTAACCGGGCCGTGGAAAGAACTTGAAGAAGATGAAGAGCTTTCAGCTGCAAACACCGGTTTGCCATTAAAGATAAGAAAAATCTGCCCTTCAGTGTAGAAGACTACAGGAGAGTTTTAAGATATTACTAAAATCATCAACGTAAAACTAAAGGCAGTTTCCTCTTTTCATTTTAGGGTAAAGGGAGGGTTATTTTGCCATTTTTGTCCCATTGGGGAGATTTTCCTTCACTTCCTGTCCCATAGCTAAAAACAGGAGGGGAAGCGAGAGGAAATTCCTCCAAAGTGAGGGAATGCCTGATTGTCACCAGAACCAGTGTCCCCATTGGAAGATTTCCCCTCTATTCTTTCCCCTCTGGAGACAACCTCAAATTTTCACTTTCACTTCCAATGATAATGATAAGCATGACAAATTTAAAGGGTGACTCTCCTCAATGAGGGCACAAGCAGCAATAGAAGCCCAACAGATATTCTAATCCAAGAGTGTCAAACTCAATTTCATTGTGGGCCGCATCAGCATTATGATTGCCCTCAAAAGGGCCGGTTGTATCTGTAAGATTAGATGTCCAGCGCATCCCCTCCACTTACATTAGATGTCAAGAGCCTCCCCACCATCAGAAGCTGAGTCCCCCACTCTACCTTATATCACAGTGCACCCCCCCTTTCCTTATGCTGCTGCTGCGAAGAAGCTGGATGCATTGCTTGAAAACAGAAAGTAAGGGTCTGGAGGAGAACCATAGGAAGGCTAAAGCTCTCCTGCAGGAAAGGTGCAAGGGCCACATGAAATGGCCTGTAGAGCCAGATTTGGCCCTCGGGCCTTGTGTTTGACACCTGTGTTCTAATCCCTCTCCACTCCATTTTGAATGAGAATACCGTGTTGCAACCGTGAGCCCAATTTACTTGAATATAACAGGACCAATAATTAACAGTGGGATGCAATTTTGCATTGATGTCAATGGGACGCAGCATGCCATTAACCCAGTGTTTCTCAATTCCAGTCCTCACGCCCCCCCAACAGGTCATGTTTTCAGGATTTCCCTCAGATGAAAAGGCTGTGGGAATTACTAAGGCAGTGAAACTGATCAAATCACCTGTGCAAAATAATGGAGAGCCTGAAAACATGACATGTTGGTGTGCCTTGAGGACTGGAGTTGAGAAACACTGCATTAACCTAACATGTGCATAACCCTATTTTCGGCCGATATATTGGTGCATTCCTATTCGAATCTCCTGTACATCCCATGGGAGCAAAAAAAAAAAAAACCCTCACATGGGTCTACGCTTAAGTATGCCTGTGTGGAAGATGCCTTATGTAATGGTCACCACTGTTTACGACCTTCCATCAACCCACGACAGCTCCTCTGACACATAGACAAACCAACAGGACCCTGATCCATATCCATTCCCCAGAAAATGAGACTGACAGCTCTATTCTCTATTTAAAAATGTATGAATACTTTATTGGTTTCTTAGCTTGCTTATATATCCAGTACAGCATGTTAAAGTTAATCACAGGACAATTCAATCTCCACCCCCCTCATCACACACTGGGGCTAATTACTATGCAGACATTTCGGCACCGATACTGACGAGACACATCACATTCCTTTATCAATAGAATTCAAACACAATACAATCACACATCTCCAGACAGACGGACCGTCTCCAAAGGAAAGGGACCCACACCTGAGCAGCAATACATTCCTTTGCTTAACATAATTGACATGCTAATTCAATACATCTGAAGAGAGACATGTGATCTTGAATACCCAATCTTTTAAGTGTAAACACAGAGGAATGAGTCACTGTCTTGTTGACCTGGTCAGGTCAACCTTAACCAACACATCCTGCAATATGAAGTATCAATAATGTCCCATCTCTTAAAATGTTCAGATCCTTATGCAAATCCTTAAAGATCTCTAATGTTTATGGACCCGTCACCCCTATTGATTCCAATCCCGAAATATTTCGTAAGCCTTATGTTAACACTCCCTCTGCAACACGTTCCAAAACGATCCTTAGAGCTGAACTAGTTTTTGAGCATGGCAAACTTTTAACCTTTGAAAATTTCTCCTCTAAACTCCCAGACCTTGGAATCTCCTCACGTGACTAACTTGATCGTGGAATTCTTGACTAAATTTGGCACAGGCCTAAGACTTCTTTTGAGATACTATGTTTAAAATCAGAGCCTCAAGACCACTATATATATATATATATATATATATATATATATATAATCTTGAACTCATCAGTTGATCCACAATTAGACAAGACTAATAGAAAATGGGAACAAGATGTAAACATTTCAATCTCAAATGACCAATGGTTTTCAGTGTTTCGCCGCCTCCATAAGGGTTCATTGAATGTCCTTACGCAGGAAAATAGCTATAAGGTTTACTCCAGATGGTATAAGACCCCTTACATTATCCACAAATACAGTCCAAATTCATCCCCCTTGTGTTGTCGCTGTAATACTGAAACGGGTACGCTTCTTCATATCTGGTGGGAATGCTACCTCATCACGCCCTTCTGGAAAACTATCCACAATCTTATAACATCCATCACCACCTACACCGCAGACTTTTCAGCCGGACAATACCTGCTGCATCTATCTTCGCTACCCAACTCTGTGTACAAAAAAAAAACTCTATTATTGTACATCTCATCAATGCGGCCAAATTGTGTATCCCCATTAAATGGTCCCAGACTTCCCCCCCCTAAAATCTCGGACTGGTTACGCAAGGTGGATCACATCGCCAATATGGAAGACCTGATTTCCCAATCTCACGACTCTTCATAGGAGTTCCAAGATAAATAGGCGTGTTGGATTCATTTTACTAAATCTTTAGAATACCAAACATTGATACTTACATAACACAACCCAGATTTACTATGTTGCCTACGTCACTTTCCTTATTGACTATAAGTTGTGATATCTCCAATGTCGTTTTGAGTTAAACTATACCATTTCATTACCAATACCTTCCCTTATCTTTTCCTTCTCCCCTTTTTAATTGATTTGATATAAGTTTAACATCCTCATGATATGTATACATGATGCTATTCTTCCGACATACACATTGTTATATGCTTCAGATGTCCTATCCTTTAGTAATTAGAATATGTTCAGTTAATGTTGACTATGTGATTATAATTGTCTTTTTAAAACCCAATAAACATATTTGAAAAAAAATTAAAATAATGTCCCATCTCATGTAATACATGAAGTATGATTTTATTAGCCACCCTACGCCCAAAGGGGCACAGGGTGGACTTAGACCCAGGAGTTATTAGTGCCGCTGGCACAGGAGTATCTCTCATCCTTCCAAAGTCTCTGGTTGTCACGGGTCATTTCGTTACACCTTAGTATAGAAATCGATTTCTGAAACAAATGGCTCCTAAACATGCAAGCTACACAAGTAACATGCAGTGAATAATAAATCTTATGATCACACTGCACTCCGTGTGTGCAATACATATTTTTACACACACACACACACACACACACATTTTAGAGCTGCACAATTAATCGTTAAAAAATAAATCGCAATCTTAATTGAAACCCCCCCCCCCCCACACTCCCAACCATCCTAATCCCACATTGTCACAATTCATGTAACAAGTGCAGAGCAGTTCCCTGCTCATAGCTGTAAAAACAAAAACAAAAAAAACACAAACAGCTGCTGCCAATATTTATCAACAACATTGCTCAGCGCTGAAAGAGCGATAAAGATTTACAGATCAAAAAGGGATGAACTTGGTCTGCAAATGAGGTCAGTTTAACCTTTAGACCCCTTTCACACTGGGGGATTTTGCAGGCGCTATTGAGCTAAAAATAGCGCCTGCAAACCGACCTGAAACAGCGGCTGCTGTCTGTCCAGTGTGAAAGCTCTGAGGGCTTTCAAACTGGAGCAGTGCGCTGGCAGGACAAAAAAAAAAAATATTTCCTGCTAGCCACATCTTTGGAGCGGTGTGTTTACCACTCCTGCCCATTGAAATCCATGGGACAACACCGCTATAGCATTGCGCAGGGGGGGTCCTTTAAAACCGAATAGTGCCACAAAATTAGCGGTAAAGCGCCGCTAAAAATGGCGGCGCTTTACTGCCACCGCACCTTCCGCCCCAGTGCGAAAGTGGCCTTGCTAAGCATTTTTCTGACATTTGTTTCTTACAAGTTAAAAAGCTGTATTTTTTGCTAGAAAATTACTTAGAACCCCCCCCCCCCCCCCACAATAATAGATATTTTTTTTTTTGCAGAGAATCTAGGGAATAAAATGACGGTCATCGCAATATTTAATGTCACACTGCATTTGCTCAGTGTGTTTTCAAATGCAATTTTTGGGGGAAAAATATACACTACAATGAATTTTAAAAATAAAAATCCAAAAAATAAAACAAACAGTAGTTAGCCCCCTTTTTTTTCATAAAGTGAAAAATGATGTTATGTTGAGAATCGTGATCTTTATTCTAAGCAAAAAATAAATAAAAATGCGTGTCTCATTTTATGAGGAATCATGCAGCTCTAATTTATAATCACTACTAACATTAGATCATTAGTACAGCGGCTCCGAATGGTTTTCTTTTTTGTTCAATCCGCTGGGTTAAAACGGAAAGAAAATTCATAGTGTGTACCAGGCTATAGGATACCACCCATCCTAGAACATGTACTATAAATTGTATTTCACACTGAAACCTTTTTACAGTGTTTTAGCGTTTAAAAAAAAAAAAAAAAAATCGCTATTAAAACGCTCATAAAACGCTCTCAATGGAACCTTTCACACCGAGTCCTGCAAGCAGCATCTTTGGAGCAGCTTTTGGGCGCTGAAAAAAACGCTCCAAAAACACCCCTCTCCATTGAAATGAAAGCGCTGTAAAAACGCCTTACCCTTTCACACTGAGGCACTGAGGCACTGCAAAAACGCCCTAAAACTTTAGGGTCTTAGCGGTGCTTTACCAACACATTGGGATTACAGATGAGGCTTCGCTCGAATAACGCCCCAGTGTGAAAGGGGCCTTACACAGAGCACATCTTTTGAATGCGATGCTCTGTATGGTGTTGCTCTCCCTACATGTTTGTATCATAAACACTTGTATATTGTAAGCTCTAATGAGCAGGGCCCTTCGATCTCTCCTGTATTGACTTGTATTGTTAAGCCCCGTACACACGATCGGACCTTTGCCCGACCAAAATCACCTCAGAATTCTGACGGAATTCCATTGCCGTAAAAGAGAACATGTTCTCTATCTAAACGATGGAAATAATCCGATGGGGCATACACACGGTCTGACTATTTCCAGCGGAAATTCCGATCGCATGTACTAGGCTTAACTGTACTGTCTGCCCTCATGTTGTAAAGCGCTGCGCAAACTGTTGGCGCTATATAAATCCTGTATTATAACAACAACAAATCTACTTTTGAAATCGGCTTCAGCAGCAGACAGAATGTTTCGGAGACCAGATAAGTTTGGTTTCCCGTCACACACTTTAATATTTTGTTGCAAACAGATTTATAAATAAACAACGAGCATTTTAAAAACATGGATTGCAATTTAGATTTAATATTTAATGTTCATGCATATCTTATGTTGCCACAGCTGGCGAATGCAGACCTAAATTTGTTTTTTCCATGCAGTGGTTCGCAACCATGAGTATGCGCAAAAAAAAAAAAAAAAAACACACAGAATAATGGCAGTAGAAAGGCTGCGATGTAAATTTTTTCTGATTGTAAACAGTTTTCCTTGGTAGACAGGGGCAGGGCAGGCCTCGGCTCCTTCGCGTAAAGTGTCTGTAAACCCTTTCATATCCCCAGGGAAGTGACTGGCCTGAGGAGATACACAGATGAAACAAATCTACCTACTGTTGTACCTGTTTATCTGCGGTCTTCTCTTCCCTATATCTGTTTAAGAAATTATAAAGGGTTGTCTGAGCTGTCAAAAAAGGGAAGAGAACTGAAACTACACTCTACAGAGCTCAGTGAGGCGAACTCTGACAAACCCTAGGATCCCTTGTGACAGTAATAGGTACTCTTTATGGAGGGATCGGGGGGGTCTATGATACCCCAAATCCCTCCTCTGCACTGTATTCAAAACATCGAGATCTGAGTTACTGTTGCCTTTCTATCATCTGGAACCAGTCTGCCCATTCTACTCTGATCTTTGCCATCAATAAAACATTTTTCTCCACACAACCTCCGCTCACTGGATATTCCCCCCCCATTCTCTGAAATCCCAAGAGATGGTTGTGTGTGAAAAACCCAGTAGATAAGCAGTTTTTGAAATACTCAGACCAGCCCGTCTGGCACCAACAACCATGCCAAATTCAAGTGTACTTAAAGTGGTTGTAAACCCATTACCGACCACGTTAACCTACAGGTAAGCCTAGATTAAGGCTCACCTGTAGGTGCAACAAAAATCTCCCAAACCTAAAAGATTTAGGAGATATTTTCAAAAAATAGAGGCACTCCATAGACATTGAGCGCAGGAGCACTGAGCGTGCCGCTTCTAACGGCGATCATGCCCTTAGTGACGGAACCCATGTGCATGCGCGGGAGTGATGTCATCGCTGCTCCAGCCAGTCACAGCGCCAGAGCAGCGATACCCGGAAGTTACACCGGGTATCATGGTTGTGTCGGAGGAGGCAATCGAGGGCCGCTGAGGAGGCTTCAATCCCAGCTAATTAATTCATAGAGTAGACAGAGTAGACAGAGTAGATCTGCACGATTAATCATCAAGAATCGTTATCGTGATCTTTTTCCCCTGCAATTCTTGATACAGGGTTTCACAATCTTTCACATGAAAATAATTTCCTGTCTGCTCTCAGCCAAGTCAAAGTCTGGGCAGTCTGCCAAGTTTTGAAAACATTCTTTATCAGTGGAAAGTTAAGTCTAAACATCTATCACATCAAAAGGAATAAACTTCTGTATGTAAATTAGGAACGTTTAACCACTTAAAAACACCAAACCTTTTTCTGACAGCTCTTTTCAAGTTACATTTTTTTTATTTTTTTTTGCTAGAAAATTTAGAACCCCCAAACTATAACTAAACTATAACTAAATTATATAATTTTTTAGTAGAGACCCTAGGGAATAAAATGGAGGTTGTTGCAATATTTTATGTTGCACTGTATTTGCACAGCAGTCTTTTGAAATGCATTTTATTTGGAAAAAATTACTTTAACCACTTAAGACCCGGACCAAAATGCAGGTAAAGGACCTTGCCCCTTTTTGCGATTCGGCACTGCGTCGTTTTAACTGACAATTGCGCGTGGCTCCCAAACAAAATTGGCGTCCTTTTTTCCCCACAAATAAAGCTTTCTTTTGGTGGTATTTGATCACCTCTGCGGTTTTTGTTTTTTGCGCTATAAACAAAAATAGAGCGACAATTTAAAAAAAATGCAATATTTTTTACTTTTTGCTATAATAAATATCCCCCAAAAATATATATAAAAAAAAAAAAAAAAAATTTCCTCAGTTTAGGCCGATACGTATTCTTCTACGTATTTTTGGTAAAAAAAAAAAAAAAAAAAAAAAAAAAAAAAAAAAAAAAAAAAATCGCAATAAGCGTTTATCGGTTGGTTTTCGCAAAATTTATAGCGTTTACAAAATAAGGGATAGTTTTATTGCATTTTTATTAATTATTTTTTTTTTACTACTAATAGCGGCGATCTGCGATTTTTTTCGTGACTGCGACATTATGGCGGACACTTCGGACAATTTTGACACATTTTTGGGACAATTGTCATTTTCACAGCAAAAAATGCATTTAAATTGCATTGTTTACTGTGGAAATGACAGTTGCAGTTTGGGAGTTAACCACAGGTGGCGCTGTAGGGGATGTGTGACCTATGTGTGTGTTTACAACTGTAGGGGGGTGTGGCTGTAGGTGTGACGTCATCGATCGCGTCCCCCTATTACAGGGATGACGCGATCGATGCTACGGCCACAGAGAAGCACGGGGAAGCCGTGTTTACACACGGCTCTCCCCGTTCTTCCGCTCCAGGGACGGATCGCCGCACTGCAGCGGCGATCGGGTCCGCGAATCCCGCGGTCCCGGAGCTTCGGACCGGGTCCCGGGCGCGCGCCCGTGACCTACGGCTGGGTACTAAAATCAACTTATATATTTTGATTTTTTTTTTGTATAAATGTAAAAGATTTTATGCCGTGAGAATCGTGATCTTCATTCTAAGGAAAAAAATCGTGATTCCCATTTTGGCCAGAATCGTGCAGCTCTAATATATATATATATATATATATATATATATATATATATATATATATATATATATATATATATATATATATATATATATATATATATATAGTCCCTCGGCAGCTGTCTTGGCTCTTCCCTGCAAGAGCTCACCCCCGTTCTGGGAAGCTCTCTCCCAAGGGGATTAGCCTGTGGGCGCGCTCCCATGATACAGCCGGTGTCCTGCCGAAAATGTTCCCCCGGGGGATAAGGACCCCCCTGTACTGCGCAGGCGAACTCAACCCAGCTTTCGAAAATAGCCGAAGATGTAGAGCTGAGAGTCGGCTCTACACGGCGCACTGACTATGACACATACCGCACACTTCCCGATGCCACTGCTACTCTGCAAGGGTGATTTTACCCATAAAGTACATGTCTTAGCGGGGCGTGTTAACCACTTGCCCACGACCTCATAGTAGACATCCTCACTTTAAAGATGGGTATCTCGGCAACGGCAGCAGCTGCTGCCACAACCGAGATAACCATCTCTTCAGTGGGCGGTTCTGTTAATGATAACGGCGGTGTGATGAAATACGGTGTGACAAAAAAGTATTGCAATGATCGCCATTTTATTCTCTAGGGCAGGGGTGCCCAACCTTTTGAAGAGCAAGGGCCACTTAAGCAACTTGGTAACCCTCCCTTGGTCCCTCCCTTTTCCCCACTCTTCCCTATCAGGTCTAATGCTCAGGGATGGAAACATGCACCATGGACAGTTTACTGTCCTCATGTTGCTACAATTTATATACAGTATTTACAGTTATGATCCAACATTTTGGCTTGACTTAGGACTCTGATTCTGTAAGTGTTGGGGGCTCCAACATACTACAATTGTGTACCAACAATTGCAATGACATACATGGTCCATGATCAGTTTATTGGTTTGTGAGTGTGTTGGCTGACATTTTACCGGGTCTCATGCAGTGTCCGGGAGCTGCGATGCGCACCGTACGTCCTCCCTCCCCCTCTGCGCCTTCGGATGCCGAGGAACGGGGCGCACGTCGCGCTGCGCATCGACGTCACGCCCCCCAGCGCCGTGTGCCTGACGTCACTCATTGACTCCGCCACACAGACGCTGCGTGATTACAACAGCGGTGCACTAGGGCTTTTGGCGCCATTTGCCAAGCAGATTCTCTGCTGAGGCTGAGGCTCCTCCCCTTCCCCTGGTTTTCGCTTGCGTGACGTTGGTGGTCACTCCCCATTTTGAGAGTATTTATACTCCCCTCGGATTGATACATGCCCCGTGCGGATGGTGGTCTGTGTACAATTTTGGCATTCATATGGACTTGATGGGTTTACCCTAAGGACAAGGTAGCTTAATGATTCACTTGCTTCAGCAGTTCTCTACCCCTGGCTGTTGCAACTCTATCTTGCACCCATTACTATTTACTCCTTGCACTAAACTGTAAAACCCCACCTAACACCATGTCCATTCCTTCTAGAGTGGTCTACCCCCACCTAGTCAGCACAACTTACACTTTTATTATTTTATGGTTCCTATGTAGTATATTGGTCTTGCTTGATATCCAGCCAGCAGACCATATACCATAGTCTATTTACATTATTATGCTTTTTATAATTTTTGTAGATATCTTCACGATTACAGCATCACCTTCCATTCCACCACCCATGGGTTATCCAACCCTTTTGAGGTTAGGTCCTCTGAGGGTTTTCTTCCACATCCATTTTGGGGATACACCGCCTCAGCTCCCGGTACTGGTGTCCTGCCCGGACATTGTACAGCCCATCTCGTTACCAATCAAATTCTTGGATTACTTGTAAGTCTTGGGACAAACCTTTTATAGGATGCCCCATACCATTTTTTTACCGCTTTTATCTCTGCCCCCTTTTACATACACTTTTCAGTTTATTCAAGACCCTATACCAACAGCCTATATTTTACTAATTTCAGATACACATTAGCATCAGCTCCTGAAGAGTGCAGTTGCACGAAACGCGTCGAGCTATTCCGATGCTATTAGAAATTACTACATGGGATCAGTTCACAATTTTTAATGTATTATGCTGTAACAATCATGACATGCATATAGCTACCATGTGTTATATGGATCAATCTATCTGACTTTGTGTATATTATTACCAAATATTGCAATGTTTTCATGCTCTATTGTATCATATGTATATATATCAATTAAATATCAGTACTATGTATTATTGTCTTGTGTGCTGAGTATAGAGATTCAGCTAGTGCAGCTTTAATATGTATTCCATTGGTCAGACATCCATTGCCCGTCATCACTCACCCAGGTGTATGTTTCATATAAAGTCCCAATTTTCTTCCAAATCTATTGTGATACAGGGATGGAGACGTAGGACCTACAAGTCCTATGCCTCATCTAAAGTCCCAAAACTCCCGTACTCCCTCTCCCTCCCTTTTCCCCTCTTCCCTATCATGTCTAACTTGGTAACCAGTCATGGGCCACAATGAGCGGCGTGGAAGGACGACAGGTCACGGCTACTCTATAGGCCCTCTGATCCGCCCAGGTGGAAGGGGACAAATGTTTTTCGGATTGAAGGTAGACGGGCGTAAACGGACATCTGTTGCTCTGTAGAGGTGAATTGAGGGTCTCATTTGGTCGGGCTGATCGTGGGAAAAGGGCCCAAGACTGCTTTCACACTGATGTGCTGTGTGTCTATCCTGCGTGCTAGCTGAACTTTGCCATATACTCTGCCTGTGACAAAAGCCGGCGCTGTAGAGGAAGAATTGGCTTATGGGGCTCCGCAGCTGTTTTCTTCCTCTACCACCAGCTTCATATCACAACACTGATGCTGTGGTAAAGCCGGTCGGCTGCCTGCGATCTTTGCATGCCAACCCGCCATTTCAGAGCAGGAGGTCGTGGGCCACATCAGAGGCCTCCCCGGGCCACTGGTTGGCCACCCCTGCTCTAGGGTGTTAAGAAAAAAAAAAAAATAATGTTTGGGGGTTTTAAATAATTTTCTAGCAAAAAAAAAAAAGTTTTAGTCTCGTAAACACTGAATCTGAAAAACAAGCCCGGTGGTAAAGTGGTTAATACAAATGGAGGGCGGGTTTTGCAATGTGCCCTGCTATGACCCCCACCCCTTGCAGAGTAGCAGTGGCATCAGGAGCGTGCGGTATGTGTCATAGTCAGTGCGCCGTGTAGAGCCGACTCTCAGCTCTACATCTTCGGCTATTTTTGGAGGCTCGGTTGAGTTCGTACTAGAGCTGCAACTAACGATTATTTTCATAAATCGATTAAATCGGCCGATTATTTTTTCGATTAATCGGATAAAATCATTAAAAAACTGTAATGTGAAATTTTTGGGTTCTAGTAATGAAAAAACTGGGTGGCGTCCCTTGTGCGTAGTGGTGATGCAAGAATTAATATCATAAAAGATAAGAAAATAAAGTATCAAATTTAGGACAGGACTCTGTGCACTGATACAAAGGACCCTATTGAGCCTTCAAAGAGAGTGTGCTACATGTGAGTATAGCTAATTGCTATAAGTGAAAAGACCTAAGATAATAGGTTCTCTAGGACATAAAAATAAGTGGTAAAAATGAAAATAAAAATAAAACGTGATCAGTGTGACCTTTTTTTTTTTTTTTTTACCCACATCAGGCTTAACCCAGGGTTGAAAGGTGTTAGAGGGGTTCATCTTTATTCCGCCCGTCATATTACCACCTCAGATTTGCATCAATTGTGGGTGTTACTCTATTTTTTCTGTATATTATCTCTCTCTTTTTTTTTTTTTTTCTACGTGTTTCTTTTGTTTTATTATTGTTATTATAAGTTTTTTTTTTTTTGTTCCCTCGATATATAAAAAAATAGTGATTACAAGAGACCACCCATACTTCTAGTAGATGGCGCAACCAATTCTCCCCCCTGAGCCCACCTCCCTGGATCTTTATGAGTTTTTTTTTTCATTTATTCCCCCCCCTCCCTATGATTGAAGCCCCCCCCCCCCTTCATACCCTCTTTTCCATGTTGGATCGGGTCGGGTCGTTCACTAATTTATTTCAGAGAGTATATCAATAACTTTTTCCGATTTTTTATAAATTCTCCACTGTTCCCATGTCTTTCCGTCTCTTCCTCCCGCCTCCTCCCCCAGGTCGACCCTTCTTAGATGCTCCATCTCTGCGGTATAGTCAACCCTGTGTATAAATTCTTTTAGGGGAGGTTTATGGGGGTGGAGCCAAAATTTCGGAATTAGGCCCTTTGCTGCGTTTAGCAACGCTGGGACCAATGTTGAGGCATATGGTTTTTTTTTACCTTTCAATAGTCCTTGTCTCCCCTGGTGCAAAGTTTTTCTATTGGGTTTTGTGCTGTGTTATCCCGTATTGGTGCTGGGAGTGTGTGATCAGTGTGACCTGATAGATAGTGGGTGTACAGGTGAATATCAGAGAAGATCTCAGTATCCGTGTTGTACACTATGGGTGTATCCTGATAATAGTGACCAGAATATAGTGCAGGTAAGTTGCTATGAATGAGGAGATGCCAGTCAGTGGCAACTATAGTAGATATCCTACAGATGCCCACCTGTATAAATCGCAAGTGGCAAATCTTAATAGGAAGGCAAACCCAACAGAGAAAAGTAGAACCAAAACAAAACCAAAAAAACACAGTAGGTACTGTTGCTGTACTGCTACTGTATTGGGTACTGGTATTGCACTGGTACTGTTTTCTACCTTTTTTTACAGCTTGGCTCTCCTCAGTCCTCACGGCTGCTTCTCGCTCCTGTTCCCTCGAGGCAGCAGCGGGCGGGGCACAGAAGTTCAGTGGGGTGCTGACGTCAGAGGCGAGGAGAAGCGCGGAGAGGCGGCGTGGACGTGCAGCGTCATACGTCGGCACCTTACACATACACGCGGCGCGGACGTGCCTCGTCATACGGCGGCGCCTTACATAGGACAATGCGGCGCGGACTAGTAGGACAGGACAGGATTACTTTGGACGGACGGACATAAAGCAAGGTGCGGACGAACCGACTAATCGATAATGAAAATCGTTGACAACGATTTTCATTATCGATTATTATCAATAATATCGATTAATCGTTTCAGCTCTAGTTCGTACTGTGCAAGCGCCGCGCCTGCGCAGTACAGGGGGGTCCTTATCCACCGAGGGGGGAACTTATTCGGCAGAACACTGGCTGCTGCAGCTGCCAACTGTGTCATTGATTTGATTGACAGCAGGGGGAGCCAATGGCTGCGCGGCTATCAATTTTCCAACGACAAGCCGCCTCAAGCTGGGGGGAAACCCATCGCGGGATCGCACCCACGGAGTTTCATGGTTCAGGTAAGTAAAACGGGGGGGCCCGAGAGTGCAAGGTGTTTTTTCACTTAGGATGCATAGATTGCAATAAGGTGAAAAAACAAAGCTTTACAAACCCCTTTTACTTGTAAGAAACAAATGTCAGAAATAGGTTTAGGCATGAAAGGATTATACAGAACATAACACAATGGACCCTTACCTCTCCGCTCCACAGACTAGAAGAACAGAGGAGAACGCTTCCCTGAACCATAAAGAGCCTTGTGACTCCTCTCAGCTCCCATTCCTGTAGCTCTCCTTCTATATTTACCTACAAAACTCCTGAGGTGAACAGAAGAGAGAAACAGAAGCAGATACAAGCCGTGTCATTAGAGAGCTGAACACTCATTTACCTCACAGCTCTCTTCTTAGGAATTCCTCAGTTCTAGTTTAGCGCCCTCCTGACGTCACTTCCGGGAGCTGTCCACCGTCGCCAAGGCAACGAGGCCTTCTCGACATTTCTCTCTTCATCCCTGTCTCTTCTATTCAGATATCCGCCGCTGAGGTGTCCCGGTCGGAGGTCTACCGGAACAGAGAGCTGGTCTGCGGAAAAAAAATAAAAAAAACGACATTGATGAGCTCCGGGCTCCATTGATCAGGTCTGAGGCGGGAGTCCCCGCCCCCCCGGAAGTAGTGAGTGAGTGTGTGAGTCACACGTGGGTACTGGTGGGAAGAGATCGGGATGTCAGCAGGCGGCATGGCTGAGGGTGTCCCCGGTGGGCAGCTCATCCAGGAGGGGGATTATGTGGTGCTGAAGAAGCAGGACGTGTACAAGGCGGTGCAGGTTCAGAAGAGGAAGTGAGTGTCTCTGGATGGCTGATCTCTTCATTCATTCTATTACATCGACGTGGGGCAGAGCTTTATTTCTCATTTATTATACAGTAAAGGAGGGTTATAACCCCTGACAGGTTTATTTTGCCATTTGTGTCCCCAATGGGGAGATTTCCTTTGACTTCCTGTCCCATAGACACAACAGGAAGTGGACTAGTGTCCCCATTGGAAGGTTTCTCCTCTGCTACTGTTCTGGTGACAACCCAAATATTTGGCTTTCACTCTCGGTGATAACAGAAAACGGGACACAGAGAGAGGGGGAGTCTACCCAACTGGGGGGCTCATAGACAGCTATACAAACTGACAGGGGATCTAATTTGGGTTGCTACCTCATCCCTTTGAAAGCAAACACAAGTTCTGTGGCTGATTAACTGGTTAAGGACCCATTCACGCCGCTATAGGTTGGCAGAATGGCACGGCTGGGCACATCCACGTGGCTCTTTAAGCCCGAAGCTCCGCGGCCCACGTTCGGTCCCCGGAGCTGAAGAACGGGGAGAGCTGTGTGTAAACACGGCTTCCCCGTTCTTCACTGTGGTGATGTGATCGATCGTGTGTTCCCTAATATATGAAAACACAATCAATGATGTCACACCTACAGCCACACCCCCCTACAGTTGTAAACACACATTAGGTCACACATAACCCCTTCAGCGCCCCCTTGTGGTTAAAGTGGAGTTCCGCCCATTTTTTTATGTTGGTCTGTGCTGCATGCCCTAATCTCATAGTGTTCAGAATGGACAATTTTTATTTATTTTGTTGCTTGTAAATACCTTTATTTTATTTTGTAGTCCTTCATTACTTCCTCCTCCTTATTAGCCTAGGGCTAGGCTATCAAGTCACATGGCTATTTGCAAGGGTTTCTGGGATAGGCATCATGTTTCCCAGTAGTCCTTGCAAACCTGACTAAAACCTATTACATTGCTTGTGCAGCACTGAGCATGTGCGAGATATGCAAAGCTGAAATCCAGGAAGTCATACAGTCTGGCTTCATGATGCCCACACTTAAGATGGCCACGGTCTATGTCTAGATTATAACCTAAATGCTGTAACAACCTAACAAAACGGACCTTAGTTTAAAGACTACCTTTACTAGAATACATTAAGCTTGTGTATTACAGGGGTATTTATATTTAAAAAGTGAAATTGTGGGTGGAACTCCCCTTTAACTCCTAAACTGCAAATGTTATTTTCACAGTAATCAGTGCATTTTAAATGCATTTTTTGCTGTGAAAATGACAATGGTCCCAAAAATGAGTCAAAATTGTCCTAAGTGTCCGCCATAATGTCGCAGTCACGAAAAAAATCACTGATCGCCGCCATTAGTAGTAAAAACATTTTTTTTTTAAAGCGGAGTTCCACCCAAAATTGGAACTTCCGCTCAATCCCCTCCTCCTTACATGCCACATTTGGCATGTAATTTTTTTTTGGGGGGGGGGGTGGGGGCTTCAGGAGGAGTGGGAATTCCTGTCCCACTTCCTGCTTCCGCCGAGGGGCTGGTTAGGAGATTAAGCTTAATCGCCTACAGCAGCCCCTCCCTGTAGGCGATCGCCTGTCCAATCAGCGGCAAGCCGTACGCGCAGTGGGTGCCCTTCTGTGAAGCCGAAGCCTGTCACGGTTGGGTGTCCACACTTAGGATGAAGACGTCGGCCGGGGAGGGGGGGAGAGGAGCGGACCCCCCGGTCGGCGCGTCGCTGGAACGTGGAGAAGGTAAGTGAATGTTTATTAACCACTTCCCCACCGCGCCATAAGCATTTTACTGCTACGGCGCGGTGGAGTTGCTTTGACACGACGTCCCTGGGACGTCCTCGTGCACTTCCGCGATTGCGCGTCCCCTGGGACGCGCTCGCGAAAGTGTCCGTGCTCGCCGGGTCTAGAAGACCCGGCGCATCACGGATCACGGTAAATTGCCGCTGATAGCGGCCGTTTACCACGTGATCGCGCCGTCGAATGACGGCGCGATCACTTGTAAACAAACCGGCGTCATTTGATGACGCCGGTTCCTCCCTCTCCTCGCTCTCCGCTCTGTGCCGTTCGGTACAGTGTGCGAGGAGAGGGGGGGGGAGCGGGGTGTCAGCAGCTGAGCTGTGGCTGGATCTGTGACAAATGCAGTCACAGATCCAGCCATCCCTCAAAACATCCCAGCTCTGCAATCCCCTAGTACCCTGCAATCCCCCCAGTACCCAACAATCCCCCAGTACCCAACAATCCCACAGTATCCCACAATACCCCAGTACCCCACAATACCCCAGTACCCCACAATACCCCAGTACCCCACAATACCCCAGTACCCCACAATACCCCAGTACCCCACAATACCCCAGTACCCAACAATACCCCAATACTCGGCAATACCCCAATACTCGGCAATACCCCAATACTCGGCAATACCCCAATACTCGGCAATACCCCAATACTCGGCAATACCCCAATACTCGGCAATACCCCAATACTCGGCAATACCCCAATACTCGGCAATACCCCAATACTCGGCAATACCCCAATACTCGGCAATACCCCAATACTCGGCAATACCCCAATACTCGGCAATACCCCAATACTCGGCAATACCCCAATACTCTGCATGATACTTTGCAATACCCCAATACTCGGCAATACCCCAATACTCGGCAATACCCCAATACTCGGCAATACCCCAATACTCGGCAATACCCCAATACTCGGCAATACCCCAATACTCGGCAATACCCCAATACTCGGCAATACCCCAATACTTTGCAATACCCCAATACTCGGCAATACCCCAATACTCGGCAATACCCCAATACTCGGCAATACCCCAATACTCGGCAATACCCCAATACTCGGCAATACCCCAATACTCGGCAATACCCCAATACTCGGCAATACCCCAATACTCGGGCAATACCCCAATACTCGGCAATACCCCAATACTCGGCAATACCCCAATACTCGGCAATACCCCAATACTCGGCAATACCCCAATACTCGGCAATACAATACTCCCAATACTACTCGGCAATACCCCAATACTCGGCAATACCCCAATACTCGGCAATACCCCAATACTCGGCAATACCCCAATACTCGGCAATACCCCAATACTCGGCAATACCCCAATACTCGCAATACCCCAATACTCGCAATACCCCAATACCCCAATACTCGGCAATACCCCAATACTCGGCAATACCCCAATACTCGGCAATACCCCAATACTCGGCAATACCCCAATACTCGGCAATACAATACCCCAATACTCGGCAATACCCCAATACTCGGCAATACCCCAATACTCGGCAATACCCCAATACTCGGCAATACCCCAATACTCGGCAATACCCCAATACTCGGCAATACCCCAATACTCGGCAATACCCCAATACTCGGCAATACCCCAATACTCGGCAATACCCCAATACTCGGCAATACCCCAATACTCGGCAATGGCAATACCCCAATACTCGGCAATACCCCAATACTCGCAATACAATACCCCAATACTCGGCAATACCCCAATACTCGGCAATACCCCAATACTCGGCAATACCCCAATACTCGGCAATACCCCAATACTCGGCAATACCCCAATACTCGGCAATACCCCAATACTCGGCAATACCCCAATACTCGGCAATACCCCAATACTCGGCAATACCCCAATACTCGGCAATACCCCAATACTCGGCAATACCCCAATACTCGGCAATACCCCAATACTCGGCAATACCCCATACAATACCCCAATACTCGGCAATACCCCAATACTCGGCAATACCCCAATACTCGGCAATACCCCAATACTCGGCAATACCCCAATACTCGGCAATACCCCAATACTCGGCAATACCCCAATACTCGGCAATACCCCAATACTCGGCAATACCCCAATACTCGGCAATACCCCAATACTCGGCAATACCCCAATACTCGGCAATACCCCAATACTCGGCAATACCCCAATACTCGGCAATACCCCAATACTCGGCAATACCCCAATACTCGGCAATACCCCAATACTCGGCAATACCCCAATACTCGGCAATACCCCAATACTCGGCAATACCCCAATACTCGGCAATACCCCAATACTCGGCAATACCCCAATACTCTGCATGATACTCAATACCCCAATACTCGGCAATACCCCAATACTCGGCAATACCCCAATACTCGGCAATACTACTCTGCATGATACTTTGCAATACCCCAATACTCGGCAATACCCCAATACTCGGCAATACCCCAATACTCGGCAATACCCCAATACTCGGCAATACCCCAATACTCGGCAATACCCCAATACTCGGCAATACCCCAATACTCGGCAATACCCCAATACTCGGCAATACCCCAATACTCGGCAATACCCCAATACTCGGCAATACCCCAATACTCGGCAATACCCCAATACTCGGCAATACCCCAATACTCGGCAATACCCCAATACTCGGCAATACCCCAATACTCGGCAATACCCCAATACTCGGCAATACCCCAATACTCGGCAATACCCCAATACAATACTCGGCAATACCCCAATACTCGGCAATACACCAATACTCGGCAATACCCCAATACTCGGCAATACCCCAATACTCGGCAATACCCCAATACTCGGCAATACCCCAATACTCGGCAATACCCCAATACTCGGCAATACCCCAATACTCGGCAATACCCCAATACTCTGCCAATACCCCAATACTCGGCAATACCCCAATACTCGGCAATACCCCAATACTCGGCAATACCCCAATACTCGGCAATACCCCAATACTCGGCAATACCCCAATACTCGGCAATACCCCAATACTCGGCAATACCCCAATACTCGGCAATACCCCAATACTCGGCAATACCCCAATACTCGGCAATACCCCAATACTCGGCAATACCCCAATACTCGGCAATGCAATACCCCAATACTCGGCAATACCCCAATACTCGCAATACCCCAATACTCGCAATGGCAATACCCCAATACTCGGCAATACCCCAATACTCGGCAATACCCCAATACTGCAATACTCTGCAATACAATACTCTGCAATACCCCAATACTCTGCAATACCCCAATGCGCAAGCAATACCCCAATACTCGGCGCATGATACTTTGCAATACCCCAATACTCTGCAATACCCTGCGCGATACTCTGCAATACCGCCTATGGAGATTTTTAAGTAGCGAAGTTTGGCGCCATTCCACGAGTGTGCGCAATTTTGAAGGGTGACATGTTGGGTGTCTATTTACTCGGCGTAACTTCATCTTTCACATTATGAAAAAAAATTGGGCTAACTTTACTGTTTTGTTTTGTTTTTTTTTTAGCACAAAACAGTTTTTTTTAAAAACACGCGTTCAATAAATTTCTGCGAAAATACCGTGCGCGATAAAAAGTTGCAACAACCGCCATTGTATTCTTTAGGGTCTTTGCTAAAAAAGCATATATAATGTTTTGGGGTTCTATGTAATTTTCTAGCAAATAAGTGTTGATTTTTACATGTAGGAGAGAAATGTCAGAATTGGTCTGGGTGTTCCAGAACGCCTGATGGCGCTCCCTGCATGTTGGGCCTCTGTATGTGGCGACGCTGTGTAAAAGTCCCACACATGGGGTATCGCCATACTCGGGAGGAATAG
Organism: Rana kukunoris; assembly: GCA_029574335.1. Taxonomy (NCBI): domain Eukaryota; kingdom Metazoa; phylum Chordata; class Amphibia; order Anura; family Ranidae; genus Rana; species Rana kukunoris. The sequence continues at coordinate 543,926,701 of CM056052.1, read as the reverse complement.
CAGAATGTGTTTTGGGGTGTAATTTGTGGTATGCATATGCTGTGTGTGAGAAATAACCCACTAATATGACAGAAACAATTTTTTTTTTTTTTTTTTTTACAGAATTTTCAGTCGTTTTTCTTTTATAGCGCAAAAAATAAAAAACCCAGAAGTGATCAAATACCACCAAAAGAAAGCTCTATTTGTGTGAAAAAAAGGACAAAAATTTCAAATGGGTAGAATGTTGTATGACTGAGTAATTGTCATTCATATTGTGAGAGCACCGAAAGCTGAAAATTGGTCTGGTTAGGAAGGGTGTTTAAGTGCCCAGTGGTCAAGTGGTTAAAAGCCAGCAGCTACACTTTTTGTAGCTGCTGACTTTTAATAAACATGATATCTCGCTGGAACACCCCTTTAAGCCCAGCCGTGGGGTCGCGCGTGACTGCAGCCCGGTCCGAAGCTCCGCGGCCCGCCGCTGGAGTACCGCGTTCGGTACCCAGAGCTGAAGAACGGGGAGAGCCGCGTGTAAACACGGTTTCCCCATTCTTCCCTGTGGTGGCATGATCGATCGTGTGTTCCCTGATATATGAAAACACAATCAATGATGTCACACCTACAGCCACAGTTGTAAACACACATTAGGTCACACACAACCCCTTCAGCGCCCCCTTGTGGTTAACTCCTAAACTGCAATTGTTATTTTCACAGTGACCAGTGCATTTTAAATGCATTTTTTGCTGTAAATATGACAGTGGTCCCAAAAATGTGTCAAAATTGTCCGAAGTGTCCGCCATAATGTCGCAGTCACGAAAAAAATCACTGATCACCGCCATTAGTAGTAAAAAAGTTTTTTTTTTAATAAAAATGCAATAAAACTATCCCCTATTTTGTAAACGCTATACATTTTGCACAAAACCAACCGATAAACGCTTATTGCTTTTTTTTCTTACCACAAATATGTAGAAGAATACGTATTGGCCTAAACTGAGGAAATACATTTTTTTTAAATATATTTTTGGGGATATTTATTATAGCAAAAAGTAAAAAAATATTGAATTGTTTTCAAAATTGTCGCTCTCTTTTTGTTTATAGCGCAGAAAATAAAAACCGCAGAGGTGATCAAATACCACCAAAAGAAAGCTCTGTTTGTGGGGAAAAAAGGACGCCAATTTTGTTTGGGAGCCACGTCGCACGACCGCGCAATTGTCAGTTAAAGCGACGCAGTGCCGAATCGCAAAACCTGCCCGGGTCCTTTAGCTGCCTAAAGGTCCGGGCCTCAATACCGGGAACTTTCACACCTTCCTGCCCAAGCCAATTTTCAGCGCTTCAACACTTTACCCAAACATTTTTATCATTTTGTAGCCACAAGTGGAGTTTTCTTTTTATGGTATTTGATCACCTCTGCGGTTTTTATTTTTTGCTAAACTAATAAAAAAAGACCCACATTTTTGAAAAAAAAAAACAATATTTTCTTTGTTTCTGATATAAAGTTTTGTAAATAAGTAAGTTTTCTCCTTCACTAATGGATAGCACCGATGGCTGGTACTGATTGTACTGACACTGATAGGCATCACTGGTGGCACTGGCAGGCATTTTTAATGGGCACCGATTGGAATATCTCTGGTGGTCCTGAGCAGGCATGCGCTGGGGGGGCTGTGCTGATAAACAATCAGCTTAGACCCCCCTGTCAGGAGAGCCGCCGATCGGCTCTGCTCTACTCGCGTCTGTCAGATGCCAGTGAGCAAAAGAAGATAAACAGCTCTTCCTGTTTACATCGTGATCAGCCGTCATTGGACACGGCTGATCACATGGTAAGGAGCCTCCGTCGGAGGCTCTTTACCGTGATGGGAGTTGCGGTGTCAGACTTACATGGCGCACCACCGATCGCCCCCACGGGCGCACCGTGGCTTTTTTCTTGCTGGAGGTCATATGACGCCTAGTCGGGATAACTGAACCACTGCCCGGCCGTCATTCTGCTATGGGCCGGGCAGGAAGTGGTTAAGGTGGTAATTAAACTCACTTGGTGCTAGGGCTGCAACTAACGATTATTTTCATAATCGATTAGTTGGCCGATTATTGTTTCGATTAATCGGATAATAGCCTTAAAAAAAAATTAGCTTTTTTAATTTTTTTGGAGCCAATTTGTTGTCGGGCAGATTACAAAACACAAAATGACGCAAAAACACATTCCATGCTTTTCTGCAGCTTCTCCATTGAAGTATATTGAACCAAAAAAATAAATAAAATGGCACGTTTTGCGTCCCCGCCCTTTCCAAATACGCAGCAGCTGAAAACAAAATCCTGGATGTGACCGTGTCCCATAGGAAATGAATAAACGTAGTATGTTTCTGCAAAAAGCACCAAAAACACAGAGGTGTGACCCCCGGCCTGAGATGTTTAGGAACATAATGGGGGTTAAAAAAATAAGTACAAAAAGAGCAAATAATCGCTACTGTAAGGGGTTCATTTTTTTTTTTACTGTGGGACAGTGAAAGTAACATTTACAGTAGCGATTTTTGTACTATAAAAGGGCAAATTTTTTTGTTTAACCCCCATTATGTTACTGGCCGATTAATCGATTATGAAAATTGTAATCGATTCATTTCATAATCTATTAATTGTCAATTAATCTATGTTGTTTCGGCCCTACTTGGTGCCTCATCTGCATTAAATTAGCCCCAGAACCTGTGTACTTCATATATAGAGGTTGACAGATAAGGGTTTTCCTCTGGCCGATGCCGATATTTAGAAATCGGGGTGGTCGATATATGTTGTGGATATTTTAGGTGTTTTTTTTTTTTCATCTCAGTAAATCTAGGGTGGAGAGGTGCGGATGAGGTTATTGTTTAGGGTGTAGAGGTGATGTGCAGCCTATTAGTGCCCACCAGTTCAGCATATCGGTGTCCATTAGTGCCCACCAGTGGAGCCCACAGTGCCACCTTATCAGTGCCCACCAATGTAGCCTATTAGGCTGCACTGGTGGGAACTATCAGTGCCACCCCACCAGTACAGCTCCGCAGTGCCCACCAGTATAGCTCCTCAGTGCCCACCAGTACAGCTCAATAATGTCATTATTAATGTCAGTGCCCACCAGCGGAGCACTCGGCTCTGTTCCGTCCCCTCACCTGGCCAAGGAGAGCTCCATTTGTCTTCTGACATGCTGCACGCCCCGCCTCCACACTACAAACCCCACAATGCAGTGCGGGCCGTAACGGCCAATCGGCAGCCGCAGCTCCACCGGGGAAAAAAAAATCAGCAAACAGTGGCCGTGATAGCCGTTTAGAATAGATGGTGGGCGGCCGGGGGGGTGATTTCCTCCCAGCACGCCCTTGCTTCTGATCCCTCACAGTTGGCCTGTTTTCACACAATAATCGCCAGATTTCTTTAACCACTTCCATACCAGGCACTTACCTTCCTGCCAAAGCCAATTTTCAGCTTTTAGCACTGTCGCACTTTAAATGACAATTGCACGGTCATGCTACACTGTACCAAAACAAAATTGACGTCCTTTTTTCCCCACAAATGGCTTTCTTTTGGTGGTATTTGATCACCTCTGCGGTTTTTTTTTCCGCAACAACTAAAAAAATAGACAATTTTGAAAAAAAAAAAAAAATTCTGTTCATTTATTTGTAAATAAGTTTTCTCTTTCAATTACGGGCACCGATGAGGTGGCACTGATGGACACTGTGGGGTGGCACTGATGGACACTGTGGGGTGGCTATTGACCAGGCAGGAAGTTGTCGATATATCGATTGACCCCTATTCATATATGTTTGGGTTTAAAGGGATGAGGTGGCAACCCTAGTTTTTATTCAAAGTTTTGGTTTTAAATTTACTTTAAAGTAGAAGTAAAGGCAAATCCTTTTTTTTTTTCATTTTGGATAGAGTAAGGAAGGGTTAGTTCTCCCGTGTTTCCCCATGGTGAGTTTTTCCTTCACTGCCTATTGGAAGCCAACCAATTTATTACCAGTGAGGCCGATATTCCCCTCTGTTATCGATCACAAAACTTTCCCATATTGCTTCAACCGGTAATATGGGGGCGATGCATGCAGGCTATTTACTAACTAGGTGACTTCTGAAGACAATTGATTCCACTAGATTTTATTTTGGGGTATCAGAGTAAAGGGGGCTGAATAGAAATTTCCCCCACACTTTTTACATATTTGTAAACAATTTTGAATATAATTTATCGGTTTCTTTCCACTGCACTATTATGTGCCACTCTGTGTTGGTTTATCACATAAAATCCCAATAAAATATATTTACGTTTTTGGTTGTAACATGACAAAATGTGGAACATTTCTGGGGGTATGAAAACTTTTTCAAAACACTGTATAGTCACTTTATTGTTTTAATGAGTCTGAAATTCAAGACTTGGTTGGGTGTAATAAGATGTCCGCTGACGCCTTCTGACTGCAGTTTTGTCAGATTAGTAAACCTGCTAGCTGTGGAACCAGGGCGGGTTTGATTTGGATCGCATTTTAAATCCCGAGTAAAAAGATTCGATTTAAATGATCCTTTTTAAGCGGTTATAAACCCTCGTTTACAACCTAACCACTTGCTTACTGGGCACCCCCCTCCTGCCCTGGTGAAATTTCAGCTTCCGCCACTGCGTCGCTTTAACTGACAATTGCGCGGTCCTGCGACGTGGTTCCAAAACAAAATTGGCGTCCTTTTTCCCCACAAATAGAGCTTTAATTTGGTGGTATTTGATCACCTCTGCGTTTTTTAATTTTTTGCACGATAAACGAAAAAAGAGCGACAATTTCGAAAAAAAACCATTTTTTTACTTTTTGCTGATTGACTGGGGGAGGTGGCGATCAGTGTCCCTATGTACAAGGGACACCGCATTGGTCTCCTCCTCTCCCTGACAGGACGTGGATCTGTGTGCTTACTCACACGGATCCACGTCCTTGTCTGTGTAATAGCTGATCGTGGGTACCTGGCGGATATCACGGTCGCCAGGCACGCGCATCGGCACCTCAGTGCCACGATGGGTGCGCAGCAGCGCTCGCGCGCCCCCAAATGGCCGGAGGAGCCAAGGACGTCCATAGACGACGTCCCGGCATTTGAGAGCCACCTTGTGGCCGTCTTTTGCCTATGGCTGTACTCCTAGGGGTTAATATTACAGGTAAGCCTATATTAAGGCTTACCTGTAACTAACAAGGATATCTCCTAAACCTGCATGGTTTAGGAGATATCCCTGTATTTGCATGTGCCGACGTCATGCGGCACGTGCGCACTTAAGCCAACTGAAGCAATGGCACTAAGTGCTGTTGCTTCAGTTGTACTGAGCCGTCATCGCAGCTCCGGCCAATCACAGCACCGGAGCCGCGAGACCCAGAAGTCACTCCGGGATAACATGGCGGCCGGAGGGGGAGACATGGACCACTGCGGGGGCTTAGATCGGAGGAAAGTAAAACATAATTGGCTAGTATGCTATACATACTAGCTGATTATGCCTTTGTCTTGCAGGATTTTTATTTTTTGAACAGAGGGTTTACTTTCTCTTTAAAGAGCAACTGTCATCTCTGTCCCGCAGCAGCTCCTCCTCTGACCCGCTGTTGTCTCACCGACACTCCATTCACTTCAATGGGACGTCTGGTGATGTGGCAGTGACACAACAAGGTGAGGGACGTGGCGGCAGCAGGTGAGGGACGTGGATGCCCCGCTAACAGGTGCTGCCATGATGTATCTGAAATGACAGGCGCTCCTTAAATATATTCTTTGGTTTTTTTTTTATTTCGTTTTTTTTTCTTTTGTTTTTTCTCTTTCTTTCCTTTTTTTTCTCTTTCTTTCCTTTTTTTCTTTTTCTTTCGTTTTTTTCTCGGGTTTTTTTTTCTTTCGATTTTTCTATCGTTTTTTTTTTCTTTTTTGTGCTTAGCTGAGAAGACTTCTGGGATGTATAAATAATGTATTTGCCTAGGCTAGGAAGTTTTTTTAAAACAAGTAAATATAATATAACTTCCTATATACTGTATTGGCGTATAATGCACACTTTTTTTTTCCACTTAAAATCAGGGGAAAATCGTCGGTGCGCGTTATACGCAGATCCGCGCTGTCTCTGAGCGCCGCCGACATAGATCGAGCCGAGTGTACCCAAGTGTACTGCGCGCTCAGCTCCGCTCGCGGTCACGCCCTGTACCGCCTCCTAGCCTAGCCGAGTGCGCAGTACACTCGGCTCGGTCTATGTCGGCGGCGCTCAGAGACAGCCGAGAGGACACCTCCAAGGCCGCAGACGGACGCCGGACAAGGCCGCCAATGGATGCCGGGCAAGACAGCAGACGGACGCTGATGACGGGCATTCAAAATGTTTTATTTATTTTTTCTTAAACTTCCCTTCTACGCTTGGGGTGCGCGTGATACGCCAGCGCACGGTATCCCCCGATAAATACGGTATTTACTAATGCTAGCAGCATAAGGATTAAAAATGGTTACATTTTTAGAAGGCCAGCCGACTGAAATGTTCCTGTTGTAAGCAAAAGTAATGGCAGCATAGGGGTTAAAAATAGGCAATGTTGATTGAATGAGAGAGAGAGAGAAGTTCCACTTTATTGATGTATAAATGATTAGAGGGCTCTGCTCTTATTCCATGTTTGGCACAGACTGGTCGGGGTTTCCAGGTAGGGCATATTAATGGCTAATTGAGTGAACTTCTAGAGAAGCCGGGCGCTGCGCTGATGTTCGTCTCGCCAAGTTCATTTCTGCAGAGCTGTCGCCTGAAGGCAAAAGCCTATTTTAAATGGATGATGTCATTGCCGAATCTGCCACGAGAGCCGCGTTTTCTGTGAGCCTCCTCCACATGACATCTGCTTGATAACGACCTACGTCTCCATTTATTAAAATAAAAACCCATTATTGGGTCACATTCCAGTTATAGCGCCTGAAAGGAAAGGCTGTGATTTTTCTGCCTTGTTCTATTAAAGGGAATATGGAACGTAGCAGAATCCATCTGTGACAATTCGGAGTTGTCATTCTCTGTCTCCTGGGATGCCGATTAGTCCTGGAAAAAAGAAAAGGTTAAAGAGGGACCGCAGGCCGCTTACATAATTTGTAATAAAAAAATATGTGTCCATTCTGAAGCTTTCCTCCAACCACTTTGCATACTATTTTATCTATACTGTGATTCTGTACTTGCCAAATATGCTGCATAAATCTCCCTTCACTGAGACTGGCTGCTTCCATTTTAACTGTGGGCAGCTGAAGCTGCTGCGTGTTCACTTCCTGGATTTATAGACGCACACTCACACACCTGCAGCTCTCATTGGCCCTCTTATGACTCATCCCCCCTCCCTGGCAAACTTCCACAATAGTGAGAGAGAGCTGTGCATGATGTCATAAGCCTAGGCTAATGACCAGACAAGAAACAGGAAGTGGGCTGTATAAGGGATTTTACTGGCAGAATTTTTTTTTTTACTATCCAAAGTTAAAACAACGAGGGCAGAAGATTTAACCACTTGCTTACTGGGTACATATATCCCCTTCCTGCCCAGGTGAAATTTCAGGTTCCGGCACTGCGTCGCTATAACTGACATTTGCGCGGTCGTGCGAGGTGGCTCCCAAACAAAATTGGTGTCCTTTTTTTCCCCACAAATAGAATTTTCTTTTGGTGGTATTTGATCACCTCGGCGGTTTTTATTTTTTGCATTATAAACAAAAATAGATCGACAATTTTGGGGGAAAAAACACTATTTTTTTACTTTTTGCTATAATAAATATCCCAATTTAAAAAAAATCTCAGTTTAGGCCGATACGTATTCTTCTACCTATTTTTGTTAAAAAAAAAAAATAAAATTGCAATAAGCAACTGGTTTGCACAAAAGTTATAGCGCCTACAAAATAGGGGACAGAATTATGATTTTATTTTTTTTAAATTTTGTTTTTTTACTAGTAATTGCGGCGATCTGCGATTTTTTTTTTTTTTTTATTATTTTAATTTTTTTAATTGGGACTGCGACATTACGGCGGACACATCGAGCCCTTTTGACACATTTTTGGGACCATTCACATTTATACTGCGATCAGTGCTATAAATATGCACTAATTACTGTATAAATGTGACTGGAAAGGAAAGGGGTTAACACTAGGGGGTGAGGAAGGGTTAAGTGTGTGCCCTGCATAGTGTTTCTAACTGTAGGGGGAGGGGACTGACTGGGGGAGGTGACCGATCTTTGGCTGGAGGAGCGGAGGACGTCCATAGATGTCCTCCTGGCAATTGAGTGCCACCTTGTGGCCGTCTTTTGTCAATTGCCGGGATGTAAAGTGGTTAATAGATGGAAAGATGAAAAAATGACTGAAGATCCGCTTTAACGTCACTGCCTGGGAAGGCTGGTATATGGATAGTACTTTACTTGCAGACTATTTCATCTATTCAGAAGTAGCTAATAAAAAGGGGTACCATGAAAAAAACACCTACAGCCATTTCATGGGTCTGTACTTTACTGCCCATATACCTGCAGGATGTGTTGGATTTTTCTAATGCAACATTACACAGCCCTTTTTTCGGGTGTAGCACCCTTTTAAGACTTTGCAAAATCTCAAGGCACCCCAGGCTTAAAAGAACGTAAAAAGGTAAATATTCCTTATCAATGGAAGAACTGAGCCTGGGATGATGCATTCAACAACTCGGGCGCCCGCCACGAGCTCCATAACTGTGCCCGCGGGATCTGCAGACTCGATGTTCGCAGGTGTCCCGCAATCCTGTCCCAGAGCGGCAGAACAGGGAGATGCCTGTGTAAACAAGGCATTTCCCTGTTCTGCCTAGTGACAGGACACTGATCTACTGCTCCCTTTCATTGGCAGCAGTGATAACTGTCATGTCACTGTTAGCCCATCCCCCTCACGGTTGGAATCACTCCCTAGGACACACTTGACCCCTTCTTCGGCCCCTAGTGGTTAACCCCTTCCCTGACAGTGTCATTTACACAGTAATCGGTGCATTTTTATAGCACTGATCGCTGTAAAAAATGCGAATGGTGCCAAAGGTGTCCGATGTGTCCACCATAAAGTCACGATAAAAATCGCTGTTTGCCGCTATTGTCAATTAAAACAAATTAATAATAAAAATGCCATAAAACGATTCCCTATTTTGTAGACGCGATAACTTTTGCACAAACCAATCAATATATGCTTATTGGGATTTTTTTTTTTTTTTTTTACAAAAAATATGTATAAGAATATATATCAGCCTAAACGGAGATTTTTATTTATATATATATAATCTCTTTTGGGGATATTTATTATAGCAAAAAATATTGCTTTTTTGTTTAAAAAAATTACGCTTTTTTTTTTGTTTTTTTTGTTTATAGCACAAAAAATTTAAACCGCAGAGGTGATCAAATACCACCAAAAGAAAGCCCTATTTGTGGGGAAAAAATTTGTTTGGGAGCCACGTCGCACGACTGTGCTATTCAGTTAAAGCGACGCATTCCCGAATCGCAAAAAGTGCTCGTCAGGAAGGGGGTAAATTCTTCCGGGGCTGAAGTGGTTAATACATTCTATACGTTCTATGCATTAAGGTGAAAAACCTTCTGTGCTGCAGCTGCCCCCGTTTTCTTACCTGAACCTGTTTGTTCCAGCTTGGAGTTGGGCTTTAAGTTTTGCACATGCCTGGTTTTAATTGCCCCCCTAAGTGCAATTTCCACATAATGTTTATATATATATATATATATTTTTTTTTTATTTGCAGAAAATTAATATTTGAAAAGCAATGGATCTATTTGGATAACGCTATCGGCAAACATTATGGCACAACGTTTGAGGTAACTGGAGGTGGAAATCTTCAAGTAAAGAGAAGTGAAGCTGCAGCAGCAGGTATAGTTGATGTCTTAAAGGGGTTGTAAAGACAAAAATATAAGTCTGAGAGTAGCTGATAAAGTAAAAAGTAATGTTTTGCAGTATAACTAGTTTGATACCTGTTAAAATCGAGCTGTTTTATTCACCTCCGTCACTCCTGAATCGTTATTCTCACTGACTTGCTGGTTTGCGGTGCGCATTCATTCTTTCTACATCACGGCCTAATGGGAGCTACAGTTCCCATTAGGCCTAGCCTCCATGCCTGTGAGGGATAAGAGAGCATCTTCACGCAGGGCTGTAGTCATAGGGAGGGGGTGAGCACATTCTGCTTTCCACCATGCAAAATGGCTCAGATGCTGGTGGAAAGCAAGAAGAGGAGAGACAGGAAATGGCATTTTCAAACCTGGATTACTGTATTTTGGAAGTCAAAAGGAAAAACCAGGTAAGTGATATTTAAATGCTCTAGCTTACAGCAATCAATGGATCTAATAAAAAATGAACCTTTAGTGTTCCTTTAAGTTTAAGCTCTTGCCGATCACTTAACGCACATGCACGACGACAGGGAGGGTGGGTCTTGGTGCCCACATCACACCAAAATTTCAGCACATCTCTAGTGTATGGGCAGTTTTACTGTTTGCGTAGTGATCACGCTGCCAGCACAAAATCCTCACCCACGACAGAGTAAAAAAAAAAAGCTACAATGAAAAACGCTGATTAACCACTTCCGTACTGGGCACTTAAACCCCCTTCGTGCCCAGACCAATTTTCAGCTTTCAGCGCTGATGCATTTTAAATGACAATTGCGCGGTCATACAACACTGTACCCAAATTATATTGTTATAATTTTTTTCCCACAAATGGAGCTTTCTTTTGGTGGTATTTGATCATCTGATCATTTTTTTTTTTGTTTTTTTTTTTTTTTACTTCAGTGTAAAAAATTCTAAATAAGAAAACACATTTTTTTTTTTAAAGCGCCCCGTCCCGACGAGCTCGCGCGCAGAAGCGAATGCATATGCGAGTAGCGCTCGCATATGAAAACGGTGTTTAAACCACACAAGTGAGGTATCACCGCGATCATTAGAGCGAGCGCAATAATTCTGAAGCCCCGTACACACGGCCGAGGTTCTCAGCAGAAACCAGCGAGAACCTCGCTGGGAGCCGCATTCTGCCGAGAACCTCGGCCGTGTGTACGCTCTCGGCGAGCCCCGCCTGTCGGGCAAATAGAGAACAGGTTCTCTATTTGCTCGACGGCCCGTCGGGATGAATGGCTGGTTGCCTTTCCCGACGGGCGGGTCGCTGATTCTGACGGCCGGCAGAGAACCTCGACGGGCGGAACGATGTGTTCCGCCCGTCGAGGTTCTCTGCCGTGTGTACGGGGCCTGACCCTAGAACTCCTCTGTAACTCAAAAAATGCAACCTGTAGAATTTTTTAAACGTCGCCTATCGAGATTTTTAAGGGTAAAAGTTTGACGCCATGCCACGAGCGGGCGCAATTTTTAAGTGTGACATGTTGGGTATCATTTTACTCGGCGTAACATTATCTTTCACAATATATTAAAAAAATGGGCAAAATGTATTGTTTTGTTTTTTAATTCAAAAAAGTGATTTTTTTCCAAAAAACGTGCGCTTGTGTTGTAAGACCGCTGCGCAAATACGGTGTGACAAAAAGTATTGCAATGACCGCCATTTTATTCTCTAGGGTGTTAGAAAAAAATATATATAATGTTTGGGGGTTTTAAGTAATTTTCTAGCAAAAATAAAAAATGTTTTAGTCTCGTAAACACCGAATCTGAAAAACAAGCCCGAGGTAAAGTGGTTAATAGATTAATCGCATAATAGGCTAAAAATAAAATAAAAATTTGTTGTTGGGCAGATTACAAAACACATTACATTCTTTTCTGCAGCTTCTCCATTGAAGTATATTGAACCAAAAAAAACGAAATGGCACCGTTTTGCATTAGAAAGTCCCCGCCCTTTCCAAATACGCAGCCGCTGAAAAAAAAATCCTGGATGTGAACGTGTCCCATAGGAAAACATGTAAATGTTTCTGCAAAAAGCACCAAAAAACAGGAGGTGTGACCCCCCGGCCTGAGATGTTTAGTAACATAATGTGGTTAAAAAAACAAAAATAAGTACAAAAAGAGCAAATAATCGCTACTGTAAGGGGTTCATTTTTTTACTGTGGGACAGTGAAAGTTATATTTACAGTAGCGATTTTTGTAATATAAAGGGCTATTTTTAGTTTTTTTAACCTCATTATGTTACTGGCCGAATAATCGATTATGAAAATTGTAAGAGAATAATTTCATAATCGATTAGTTCTTTCGGTCCTAGTGAGGATGTCCCCTTACTTTACTCTGCTGTAAGGTAACGGCATATAAAGATATTTCTAGGTACAAGCGGCATACACTCCAGCTGTTTCCTGGTGAGGCGTCTCTTGATACTGTTTAACCTAGGTCTCTAAAGAGAGTGTCCCTGTGGGGCCCCGTCTGATAGATCAGCAGTGATCCTCACAAAGGGAGATGCATATGCCAATAGTGTAGTAGTTGAAAATATTTATTGATAAAAACACAAATCAGGGTGCTCAAAATAAAGTGCATACAAATCTGCATAAAACAAGCAGCATGCTTACATATGTGCCCCCATGGGCGCGCTGGCATCCAATGCCCGATCAAAGTAACAAATACTTCTTGGCCGTCATTCTGCCCACGGCGGGCGGGAAGTGGTTAACTCCTTTTTTTTTTTCATTAGTAGACCATCTGCAGAATTTGAGAAAATGTGGTCTCCAACTGTGGCCTCTTGGCCGGACGTAGTCCTTTTTTTATGCTTTTTTTTTTTTCCGGCACCTTGGGGCACCAATGTGCGGTATAATGCCTCCCAATGACACCGATGGTGCACAGTTCTTTCCATTGATGGGGTACAATTCCTCCCAATTACACCAATGAGGGGGCACAATTCCCTCTAATGCCACCAATGACGGGGCGCAATTCCTTCCAATGCCACCAATGACGGGGCGCAATTCCTTCCAATGCCACCAATGACGGGGCGCAATTCCTTCCAATGCCACCAATGACGGGGCGCAATTCCTTCCAATGACGGGGCGCAATTCCTTCCAATGCCACCAATGACGGGGCGCAATTCCTTCCAATGCCACCAATGACGGGGCGCAATTCCTTCCAATGCCACCAATGACGGGGCGCAATTCCTTCCAATGCCACCAATGCCGGGGCGCGATTCCTTCCAATGCCGGGGCGCGATTCCTTCCAATGCCGGGGCACGATTCCTTCCAATGCCGGGGCGCGATTCCTTCCAATGCCGGGGCGCGATTCCGCCCAATGCCACCAATGAGGGGGCACATTCATCCTGTTGATCAGTCTGGCCCCCAAGTCTTAATTTTTTTTACATAGACTGCAGTTTCTGTTTAATGGATGCATTCTGTCATTTTCAATATTTAAAAAGAATATGCAAGGGTTCCCTTGGGCTTTAAAATAAATAAAAATCCCAGCATGCCTTGCAGCTGAAGTGGGATTCGTATATTATCAACAGCATTTCTAGATGCATGGCTGCTCTCTGCACAGAAATATAGAACATAATCATGTACATGCATTTTTCATCCTGATTTAAAAAATGTATTTTTCCCCTCCAGAGCCCAAGGAAGCAGGTGCTGACAACCGGAATATAGTCGACGATGGAAAATCTCAGAAACTAACCAGAGATGACATTGAAGCATTGAAGGAAAAAGGCATAAAAGGCCAGGTTGGTTCAATGTGCTGCATTAACATTCATAGAACTCCGGCTCCCTTTTTTTCACACTTACCTTTTATTTTTGCTTCCAGGGGCCTCGTCTATTATGTAGAATGACAAACTTAGTCTAGTTGGCCTCTGCTGATGTCAGGTCAATGTTTCCTTTTACATTTTCAATGTGTTTTTCTCTTCTGTGGGAGAAGGGAGTTGGTGGCTTATTGCACTATTGGTCATATCCCTTTGGATTGATTTAATTCCTTATTTTATGAGAGATTTGTTCTCGTTTTACAAGTCCAAACTAATAAAGAGATAAATTAGAACCTGCTTGTAAGAATGGACCCCCTAACAAGAACCAATCACGGTTGGGCTTACTCTAGGATGTGAATAATCTGTGTCCTATTTATTACTCTTGTGCGGAGTTGCTTATTGCAAATTGATATGTGCCAGCTGTGTTTTTTTTTTTGGATGTCACAATGTAGATAAGATTTCCTATCATCTGTGCCAAGTCTTGCCACACAGAGTTAATCCAGCGTTAAGCAATTCTCTTTTATTGTTCAGTGAAATGCAACAGATTCCCGATAAAAACAAAAGTCCTTGCTTGAGTGACAGGTTATTTACATATCTTGTGCACTAGCTTGCAGACATGCACAGCTTCTGTAAAAAGTGCACAATTCTCCTCCTTCCCCCCCTCCTCCTCCAGCTCTCCCAGGATTGGCTGTTTTTTCTGTGTTTTGATTAAATGTTTTTAAAATATGGGGTGTCCACAGTTCAGTGTCATGAGGAAATGCTCCAGTGAACAGCCATCAGAATATACCTAAAGCTGTGTATGTCTGCAAGCTAGTGCACGAGATATGTAAATAACCATCACTCAAGCAAGGTCTTAGGTTTTTATCTGCAAGTCTGTTTTATTTCACTGAACAAAAAAAGGGGATTGCTCAGAGCTGGATTAACTCTGTGTGGCAAGACTGGGCACAGATGATAGGAAATCTTATTTTCTACATTGTGACATTCACTTTAAAGTAGAATGTCACTCTCCCAGTCAACACTAATTATTGTTAATCCTTATGCTGCTAGCATCACGCCGGGAACCCTACTGCACATGCGCGAGGGGCCCGCCCCTCTCTTCTACTGGCCTGGTTTCCAGGGGAGGAGGTGGCGGGAGCCCCACAGTGACGTCATGGGCCGCGGACCAGACTCCCGGAGGTGGGAAAAGATACCTGTCAAAGACCGGTATCCTGTCACCCCTCCCCACGAAAGGTGCAAAATGTGGCACTGAAGGGGGGGAGCCATCAAATGAGCGGAAGTTCCATTTTAAGGTGGAATTCCGCTTCAATATGGCCATGGCCAGAAATGCTAGGGGGTCTTTTACAAAGTGATTTCTCAACAAAATAATGCAAGGAGACACGGATGGATGGGGGAATTTGCGTTGATTATAAAAAGGGAATTAAATTGTGGTTTGTAGGGTCAGATGCAGTGAAAAGCCGCTTTAAAGTGGGAATAAACCCCCATGTATGATTATTACCTATAGGTAAGCAGTAATGATCTCCTATTCATGTGTCATTTAGGAGATTATGTACTTTAGATGCAGGCTGTGACGTCACTGGCGCATGCACTCTGAAGGAACAGAATTTTTTTTTTTCTTGGTTTTGCAATTCAGATGAATGTAAACTTTTTTGAGGGACACAGACATTTCCCATTGGGTTATGTTGCCAGCTACACAAGGACTGCAAACTAAAACTCTGTAGGCCAGTCCAGGCTAACCCTTCCTCCTCCCAGCATAATCCAATTGTGTAGCAAAGTAGTACCAAGCGCATGATCATGAGTACAGAGGGTTGGGACCTGTCCCCCCTCAATAAAGGGCCTTATGCCCAAAGCTGGTAGAATTTAAAGAAGATGGGAACAAAAGATCAGATGGCAAACAGTAGCTTGATGCAAACAAACCCAAGAAGCCCTCATGGCTCTAGTAAAGTCTTCCTCAACAGGAAAGGGTGTAAAGTTTATCTTTAACCCTTTCACTGCCAGAGCTAATTTTGCCTTTTTTGCACAGTTGGTTTTTTTTATTTCTATTTTTTGTTTTGCATACTAGCTTGGGTGCTGGGGAAATTTTGTAAACTAAACTTTACTTGCACGTGGTTCTGTACAAAAAGGAATCCAGATGTGGGTGAAATTTATAGATCCACTGTTCAGCCAATGACCTCTGATAGGTAAAGAGAATAACACTGATTAACTCATGACCATGGCACCTAAAAGTGGGTGGGATCTATTGGGCAGCAAGTGAACATGTTGTCCCAGAAGTTGAACGTGTTGAAAGCATAATAGACAAGCGTAAAGGATTTGAGTGACTATGAGAAGGGCCAAATGTCGGGTCCCTTGCAGACCAAGGGACTAGTAACACCCCATGGAGGTTCTGGACCCAACGGCTGACTGCTGAGGGTTCTGGGACGCAGCCACGCTCCTGGACAAGGAGTTGGAGCATAATGCTGGCCATACACTATATGAAAAATAGACCATTTCGGTCATTTGGACAGTTTGTTTTTTGGCCCGTTTAATGGGCACAAAATCAATAATCATTGGGATGTTTTTGAGCCGAAAGGACAAGTTTGTAAATTTTCTGCCGAACGAACGATAAATTGAAAGGTTAATGTGTTTTCTCTCCAAACTGTCTGCACTACGTATATGGTAAAAAACGAAGAAAAAAATGTGTATGTCAACTAAATGATTTATCGGTCATTACATGATGGCACCACCGTTTGCGCTCACGGCCGAATATTTGCTTGTTCGAAAATGGATTAGGACGATTTTTCTCATAGTGTATGGCCAACATAAGATTCCTAAAGATGCCGGGGTACAAGAACCAGCAGGTTTTCCCCAGAGCTTCTGATGGTGAGGATGGACTACGCTGCAGCTGACTAGGTCGCGGCACCTACGGTCTCCCAGCTGGCTCTGGAGAATGGAAAGAATCGGCAGCACAGGGCAGTAGGCAGGCCAAGGTCGGGGTGACAAGCAGACAGGGATGGTCAAGACAAGCTAAAGTTTGGGATAACAGGCAGGCAGGGATAGTCAGGAGAAAGCCAAGTCGTTGCACCGAACAAACAAAGAGCACATGGCGTGATTGACACAGGAACGCCTAACACCAATGTTGATCGCCAAGGCTTGGCTTGCAGTGCACAGGTTAATATAGTGTTTCCTGTTAGAGGGTGGGGTGGAGCCATGCTTGAGGGAAGATTACTTTAAGCCAGTGTTTCTCAATTCCAGTCCTCACGCCCCCCCAACAGGTCATGTTTTCAGGATTTCCCTCAGATGAAAAGGCTGTGGGAATTACTAAAGCAGTGAAACTGATCAAATCACCTGTGCAAAATAATGGAAATCCTGAAAACCTGACCTGTTTGGGGGGCGTGAGGACTGGAATTGAGAAACACTGCTTTAAGCACACAGGTGAACAGCGATGGGTCTCTAAACTGAACACAACAGATTGATAAGCAGACAGACAAACATGAACATTACTGCAGATTCATGACACCAAATTGTAACGGCTGCATGACTGGGTCAGAGCAACTCCATTACTGTAGCCAGTGGCGGCTGGTGCTCAAAGTTTTTGGGGGGCGCAAACTGAAAAAAAAAAAAATGCAGCCTCACTGTGCCATGCCATCAAATGCAGCCTCACTGTGCCATGCCATCAAATGCAGCCGTTGTGTCCTGTAAAATGCCCCCGCCCAGCACTTACCTTTCTGGACGTCAGCCATCCCCCTAGTCCTTCCACATCCCTTGATGTCGTCTCCCGCCCTCGATGACGCTTCAGCCAATCAGGTTACTGATGACCAGAACCGGTGAACCTGATTGGCTGATATGCCTGTCAGTCTTATCCAAGGAACGCACCCCCGCACGTTCCCTGGATAAGCATCCGGAAAGCTAAGGCCTGTACTCTGAAAGCCTATCAGAGCTTTTGGCTCTGATAGGCACTTCCGCACAGCCAACCAGCTGCCGTTATTCAAGTGGCCGGCGCTCAAGGTCCGGCCATCTGAATCGACGAGTGGCAGCCGACATTAATATTTTCAGTGGCGGTGCGAGAGGCAGAGGGGCCGGCGCTCCAGCGCCCTCTATAGACGCACCGCCACTGACTGTAGCTCTTGTGGGATCTTCCCAGTCTGCAGCGCTCAGAACTGACCAAAAGCAGCCCATGCAAGGAAAACTGGCGACAGGATCATGGGTTGCCAAGGCTCACTGATGGGGAAACAAAGGCTGCAAATTCGGGAGCTCACAGAATGGGCGCTGTTCAGGGCAAACTGATGCTCGGACAAAATGGCTCGCCTAACACTACCCTCCTATCCTTTACAGCCAAGGAAACTGCTTCTATTTGATCTGCAACTGCCATGGTTCCACATGTGATCAGTTATGACACCAGCCATTTGAGGGTTCGATAGTTTGGTTGGGGACACAAGCAAATTTGAAAGTTCGCATTCCACGATTGTAACTTTTTTTTTTTTTTTAAACATTAAATCGATGGGTTTCGTTCTGCTTTATAATTCTGGGGCTTTTTTTTTTTTTTTTTGTGGACAGGATTGCTCCACTATATATGCAGTGTTCTATATTACATACTGTAAACCTGTGGAATCAAACTGCTTCCCTTTGCTTGCCTTTTCCCAGCCCTTGGGGACTTTTCCTCCCATCCACTGATAAGACACTATTCCTCCCATTGACACCAACAATGGGACACAATTCCTGTTCCCGACATCCGCAACACAGCACTTTTTCTCCCATTGACACCAACGATGGGGCACTAGTCCTCCCCCTGATGCGAAGGATGCTTTTATTCCCTCTAACGCCAAAACATTTCCTTCTCCCACTGGGCGCATTCCGCCCCCCCCCCCCCCCCCAAAGTCTGAAGAACCTTAAGCTGGCCCTTTGTTTGGAAAGTTTGAAGACCCCTGTAATCTAAACCATTCCAGGGTGTATGCTGTGCAATACAGTAAAACCTTGGATTACGAATATAATTCCAGGAACATGCTTGTAATCCAAAGCACTTGTATATCAAAGCAAAATCTTCCAGTTTATAGTCCATTTAAAAAGATTATAGCAATGTGATAGGTTGTGTAACCATAACATCTCCATCCACATATGGAAGCCTCCACAAGGGGATTAGACGCAGGAGCTGCAGAGTATAAAAGAGAAGAGAGGCGCCTCTAAGTGTAGCAATATGTTGTAACTTTCAATAAATGTAACCATATTGCTACACTTAGAGGCACCTCTCTTTTCTTTTATACTTGTAGTGCCCCCTTACTTTCAGTACGGGCACTACACTAAAGTTAGTGTTACTTTGCTCTCATTCATGATTTGTTAGATTACAGGTTGCTGTTGTTCCAGAACTGTCCTGTGGGTCAGTCTGCGTTCCAGGGGTGCTATCCCACCCCTGGGCGACGGTTGATGCTAGAGGGGTTCTGGCAGAGCCACCTTTCCCCATCAGCCAATTGGAGGAGTTTTTCCCTCTCTGGGCATGCTGGGGAGGTTATATCTGTGACAGACGCAATGATTCTTGTTCTCTTCATGGGGTCCACGTTCCAGGTGAGCGCATCCACAGACCCCGCCGACATGGCCCATCTGGCCGGAGCTACATGCTCCACGGAGACCCATCCAGACTTGCTTGGTCCCCAACTTTGCTGAAAAGATCCCAGGTTGTGAACCGTTCGGTGGGAGATCGGCTTGAGGAGAACCCGGAGGCAGGTTGTCCAAACGGGCTTGAACGAACCATCGGGGATCTGGTCATCAAGACATGACCGGTATGTCAGCTGTCAGTCAGTGACCATTCTTGCATTTACTGGGAGGATTCACTCAAGATCTAATTTGTTCTCTGAAGTACCAGGCCTGTGGCAGAGGTCCGAGCCAGGCCTGTGGCAGAGGTCTGTTCCTCTCAGCGATCTATAAGTGACATTTCGGCTGCCAGGCTTGTGGCTGAAGTCTGTCCGGGGGCACTTCACCCACTCGGACTGGAGTGGCGACAAGTTCTACATATAACTGAAAGCAGGCGTGCTTTCCTTGTTATCCAGGCCCGATACCGCACTGTTCTCTACTACTTCATCAACCTTTTCTATCCTACCTCCTGTTGATGTTGGCCGTTGTCGGGCCTTGAAATAAAGCATTTGAAAACCCATTTGGTGACTGGACATTCGCTCGCTGCTCACTGCCACTACCCCTAGACAAACTACAAGATAACTTAATACGCCGATCCCAAACAGCCAGCGGCTCCTTCGGGGGCGAGCGCTACATACTCAATTGTGACATGGCGCTACTTGTATATCAAGACATCGCTTGTATATCAAGTCAAAATGTATTTGAATTATTGCTTCAGTTCCGCTAAGCCCTACTATAGGTTGTATATTTCGGCACGATTTGCATTTTGTACATCATACTACATATACTCCAGACCAGTATATGTTGTACATTGTGCTGCACATTACATCATTTAGGAATGAATACATTAAATTATCTCAGCTTGGAAAGCAGAGTGAGAATTTCTACCTGTGAGAAGTATTGCCTAGGATACATGGTAGAGGAAATGTGTTGGTTTTGTTTCAAGCAAACAGTATGAAAATCTATATGTACATAACTAAGAATGGAACCTTTATTTCTTTGCCTTCTTTTCTTAGGAAATTGTTC
Source organism: Rana kukunoris (assembly GCA_029574335.1). NCBI lineage: Eukaryota > Metazoa > Chordata > Amphibia > Anura > Ranidae > Rana > Rana kukunoris. The sequence continues at coordinate 543,906,532 of CM056052.1, read as the reverse complement.
AACAGCTTATAGAAAACAGCACAACTTTTCGAGATAAAACTGAGTTTGCCCAAGAGAAATATATCAAGAAAAAGAAGAAAAAGTAAGTTTGGTTAAAGTTGGCTAATTCCTTAACACAAGCAAATGGGTGTGAGTGGGGGGGGGGGGCAAAGGGGTGTGAGGGGGGGGCGCAAAGGGGGTAAGACCCAGAATTCTGTTTCTGCGCAATTTCAGTGATCTGGCCAATGAATGAAAAATGCTAAGTAATATTTTCTGTATGTCTCACCACTTGTTGTCTTGAAGTGATTGCGATAGTCTCCTATGTTATGTTATACTTGCCTGCTAGGTGCAGTTGGTTTTACACAGAGCAGTCCAGATCCTCCTCCTATCAGGACCCTCTTCAGCTCTCCTGGCCCCTCCCTTCCTTTTGAGTGCCTCCACAGCAAGCAGCTTGCTATGGGGGCACCTGAGCCAAGCTGCAGCTCCTTGTGTCCATTCAGATCCCTCTCCCTCTCCCTCCCAAGAAGCGATGACCCCAAAGTTTAAATATCGAAATTATATCAACCGAAAGAGCCTTAAAGCGGAGCTCCACCAAGTTAAGTCCCGCTGATCGGAACCCCCCCCCCCCTCCGGTGTCACATTTGACACCTTTCAGGGGGGAGGGGGGTGCAGATACCTGTCTAAAGACAGGTATCTGCACCCACTTCCGGCCACACGTCTTGGGCAAAAGACGGGTTTTTCTGACATCCTGTCGCCCCGCCCCGTTGTGTGCTGGGAACATTCGGCTCCCAGCACACAGCGGCAGCCTATCGGCGGGCACAGCGTGACTCGCGCATGCGCCGTAGGGAACCGGGCAGTGAAGCCGGCGCGCTTCATTTCCTGGTTCCCTCACTCGTCCTCTGCTGCGGACACCGCTGGACTCCAGGACAGGTAAGTGTCCTAATATTAAAAGTCGGCAGCTGCAGTATTTGTAGCTGCTGGCTTTTAATATTTTTTTTTGGAGCGGACATCCGCTTTAAGGGTATTGGATCATTTATTGCAAATAATGGTTTAAATGAAAGACCGAGCTTCCTATGATGTTCTCTAGGGCGCACATTTATTAGTCCGTCTATGTTCTCTTCTGGAGAGCTCTCCCTAGGAATCTTTAGCTCTATATTTGAACCCCTGGGGGGGGGGGGGGGGGGGGATATATCTTGGTGGTTCTCAATGGTGCAGGACTTGCCGATCTCTTAACCTCCTGGAAAAAATACTTGTTTTCTCTTCATGCATATGTCCTAAAGAAAATATATGTTGACCTAAAATAAATTGCAGTATAGTTTGAATTCCTTTTATTGGCAAAGTCTTGTATCCCTCTTCCCTTTTTTTTTTGGACTGTTAGACGTGTAGAATTTTTCTGCCCGTGAATCCAGTATTGATCGATGCTGAACTAGCAGGAAACGGAAAGCTGATAATAAAGGTTTACCATTAATTTTATCTGCCTAACGTCACCTCTATACCCCCTGAGGTGGTTTCTGTTCTCAGTCTGCTGCGTCAGCTCCTCTGCCTGACGCTTCTCGGAAAACCGTATTTAGGAAAAGTGGAAACTGTGAGACTTTCCTGCTGAGACAGAAATTGTCTGAGCTCTGCACTGATCAGGGATGCTGTTGTGAGCTGTGTGAGATATATATGATCCTAACCAATTTAAAGGACCACTATTGTGTAAAATATTGTATTGCATACTTTGTAACAATAGTGTGCCATATATAAATTCTATTTCAAATAGCATGCCATTTCTTTTCTCTCATCATTTATGTGATCAAGCTGTCCTATAAAAGTGATTGACAAGTATTGAGACAAATTAGAACACAACTGCACAACCATCAACGATGATTTGGTCTCCACGTGCTCTATATCGGTGGTCTCCAAACTGTGGCCCTGTGCTTGCCTTTATCTGGCCCTTGGGGAATCATTCCATCCACTGACACCAACAATGGGGCATATGGTGCATTATCAAAATGGCACAGTACCTTCAATTGGCGCCAGCGATGGGCCACGGTTCCCTCCCACTGGCGCCAGCGATGGGCCACGGTTCCCTCCCACTGGCGCCAGCGATGGGCCACGGTTCCCTCCCACTGGCGCCAGCGATGGGCCACGGTTCCCTCCCACTGGCGCCAGGACATATTCTACTCCCACCAGCCCTAGTCCGGCCCTCCTAAAGTCTGAGGGACAGTAAACTGGCGCTTTGCTTAGAGAGTTTGGAGATCCCAGCTCCTATACGATCTAAAAAAAAAGGAAACGAAAGGCGCAGTATGCAAAATTTAATAAAGTGCACAAAGGGTTACATTTTGCATTTTTACATTTATTGGCCCCTTTCTTTTCCTATTTTATATCTTCAGAGTTGCTTCTTCTCTAACCAAAGTGCTGCCAGAAGTTCCATCTCATCACTATCCATCCCTATCCACCTCCACCAGAGCGCCCTTATTTCCTCTCTGTTCTATATGGTCTAGATTGGGGGGTCGACAACCTGTGGATCATGACTTATCTGATGCCGGGCAGGTGACGGTTAGGTCACGTCCCTTGGTGGACGATCCCGGAAACCTGGAGAGGAGAGGGGGGCATTTGGTGGAACTGATGGCTATATTTTCCTCCCTGCAGCAGCTGAATGCCCGCCTCTCCTCCTCCCTCCGACATTCAGCTGCTGCAGGGAGAAAAATGCAGCATCGTTTCCACGAAATGCCAAACCCCCCCCTCACTGCCGCTCCTCTTCAGGTTCCTGTTTCTTCTGTCCACTGCCCTATTGACACTGTCTACTTCTCTGCTGACTAACAGTAGGCTAGTTTTATATTTTTTACAGTGACGTTTGGTTTACTATATTTTTCTAAGTTTTTCTTACTATTTAGTTAGGCCTTGCTATTTAAATTCTTAAAAAAAAGGCATTAACCCCGGTGATCTTTGATCCCTTTCATGTTGTTCATGTAAATCTCCACCTTTCAAATGTTGCCTACCAGTGGCCTAGATCATGGCTCTACATAATCCAAGTTATAAATTAAAGCAAAACTTCACTCTCAATCAGCATGGACTATTTTTAATCCGTCTGCTGCTAGCATTAGTAAATGGATGGGAAAGTTTTTTTTTTTTTTTTTTTTTTTTTTTTTTTTTTTTCATATCTTCAGTTACTTCCTGGTTTGCAGGCCTAGGCAAATGGTGCCCTACACCTCAAGAGTCTATATGAGGGGCTTTCTCGGATAAGCACACCCTCCCGCTTGCATGCCTGGGCTAAGGGTAGATGCATTCCAGGAAGTAAATGCTACATTAATCATCTGCCCTTATGCAAGATGGCCACGGCTAGAAATGCTTAACCACTTAAGCCCCGGACCAAAATGCTGCTAAAGGACCTGGCCCCTTTTTGCGATTCGGCACTGCGTCATTTTAACTGACAATTGCGCGGTCGTGCGACATGGCTCCCAAATAAAATTGGCGTCCTTTTTTTTTTTTTTTTTTTTTTTTTCCCACAAATAGCTTTCTTTTGGTGGTATTTGATCACCTCTGCGGTTTTTATTTTTTGCACTATAAACAAAAATAGAGCCACAATTTTGAAAAAAATGCAATATTTTTTACTTTTTGCTATAATAAATATCCCCAAAAATATATATAATTTTTTTTTTTTTCCTCAGTTTAGGCCGATACGTATTCTTCTACTTATTTTTGGTAAAAAAAAATCGCAATAAGCGTTTATCGGTTGGTTTTCGCAAAATGTATAGCGTTTACAAAATAAGGGATAGTTTTATTCCATTTTTGTTTAGCGGCGATCAGCGTTTTTTTTTTTCGTGACTGCGACATTATGGCGGACACTTCGGACAATTTTGACACAATTGTCATTTTCACAGCAAAAAATGCATTTAAATTGCATTGTTTACTGTGAAAATGACAGTTGCAGTTTGGGAGTTAACCACAAGGGGGCGCTGTGACCTTGAGTGTTCCCTGTGTGTGTTTACAACTGTAGGGGGGTGTGGCTGTAGGTGTGACGTCATCGATCACGTCCCCCTATAACAGGGATGACGTGACCAATGCTGCGGCCACAGTGAAGCACGGGGAAGTCGTGTTTACACACGGCTCTCCCCGTTCTTCAGCTCCGGGGACCGATCGCCGCACTCCAGCGGCGATCGGGTCCACGAGTCCCGCGGACCCGGTCCCGGAGCTTCGGACCGGGTAATGGAAGCGCGCTGCGGGCGCGCGCCCGTGACCCACAGCTGGGTACTAGAAACCAACGTATATATACGTTGATGTGCCCAGCCGTGCCATTCTGCCGACGTAAATGTGCAGTAGGCGGTCCTTAAGTGGTTAAAAGAGAAGTATAGCCCAAGCTTGTTTGGCTGTACTTGTCCTATGGAGAACAAGAGTGCAATTAGTTTTGCACGCCTACGACCCGTTTTTAGCGCTGAAGTCCGCTCTCTGCTGACGTTGCAGAAGTCGGTCCAGGCACCAAATCATCACGACAGTCGGGATCTGCCACGTGCCTGGACTGACACCCAGTTCAGGCTCTCAGCAAGCCACTGAGCGCCTGAATCGGCCGCCCTCTTCACAGCCCAGCTTTCCAGTGAGCAAGGAGGGTGCAGAGCAGAGAACTGTGACTGAGAGCAGCTCTCTGCTCATGGAGTTGTCAGAACCTAGCGATCAGCGATGTTCGATCGCTCGGTTCTCAGTGCAGAGGCACTGGGGGACAAGTGCAGCATCGGATCGATGCTTCATCCACCCAGGTAAGTATATAAAACTGCAAAAAAGCCCAAACCAATACTTCTCTTTTTAAGGATAATTTTTTTTATTAGTCAAGTTGAGCCTCAACTTCAAAGCAGCAAGTACAACATAAATGTATACATGCCATAAATATTAATATTCATGCAATCCAATCTCAGACCGTAAATAATGGTAAAGAAGAAATTTCCTTTTGCCCCAAAGCCATAAGCAATTATCCTATTCAGCAGAGGTATTAGTCACCCACAATTTACCTGTTGTCATCTAAGGACCTTTTCATGAAATGCGTCAGTGTTTGGTGTTTTGGTTAATGCTTCAATAGGCTGTTTCCTGTTCATAAATAGAAAACTCTAAGATTACCAGCTGACATTTTTTTTTCCATATCTACAATTGGTATTAATGAAAGTCAGCTGCTGTTTTGCAGGAAAATATTCCACAATGTTATAAATTAATGATGACTTGATCCTTCACTAATCCTCCAACTCAGATATTCCTAGAGTAGAATTACAGCCTAAACCTAACTAATCCTAAAAATGTACCCTCCCACTTCCTAACATACTGACCAACCTGTGTAAAAAAGATGTACTCTATATATACATACTTGCCTATTTTTAGCCCACTCCAGTTATGTGATCCAGCTCCCCTGCGTCAGCCAGTGGCAACTGCAGGGGAGAGGAAAGGATCTCTGAACAACGGCAAAAAAATTCTGGGAGCTTTGACGTCCCACACTCCACTTGAGTGCTTCCGTCATATACCGCTTCTTATCAGTCTGGATATAGATATCAGATATTCCAGCTGCCCTCAACACACAACGAGAACCAAGAATACAAATGAGAACCAAGAATACAACCTTATACACAGTTTTTAAAGAGGAGGTAACCAGAACATAAATTAACATGAGCTAATTAACTAATCTTTTACCCAGACTAGGCGACTCATAGGCAACGTCGCGTCTCCTCGCTCACCCGCTATACAATACACATTATCATAAGTGTAAAAACAGGACATCTTCACACAATAGCAGGGTCAATTAGCACAGAGAAAATACAGATGGCTGGAGGTGATGGCATTAGCATCGAACAGTATGTGTCCCAATAGTATGAATAAGTCACTCTTATAATTAACCCGTTGAGTTCAGAATCAACAAACAGTAAATAGTTCTTGCAGATATCCTGGAATATATTGTGGATAATAATGACATAATAATCCCATCTCGGGTAGTCCAAGATATAATTTCTCAGTCATCCTATGCCCCTAGTGGACATAGGATGATTTTAGACATCAGAGGGTCCGGGGATGTCCCGGATGAGTCTGTCACAGTCGCCCATAAGCTCCCGTGCCATTGCTGTTGTTGGCGCATGTTGGAACCTTGTCAGGCGGAGTGTGCGAGACATGTGGAGCCACCTTTTACTTTCTGCTGATTTTATGCTCCATCAGTGGGAACAAGCCATTCTTGTGTGAAGCTAAAAGTCCTGTAATCAAAGTGCTTTTTCGGATTTGGTTAGAATGAGAAAGGAGTAGAACCTCAAAATTGTATTTGCTAGAACAAGGGAGATAAATGGTTTTCCAGATGATTTCAAAAGAATCCCCACAAGATGAAGAGTGCCACAAAATCATAGCTTCACCTTGACGCCAAACTATAGGACTTTCTTTCCTGGATCTTGTATATAAAATCTTTACAGCCACCAGAAAAGGAGTAGAGGGGAGATCTCCCAAAGTGGACACCAATGTCATTGACCACTACCGTGGTGAGGATTTCACTTTGCTTCAGGACATTTTCTCTTACGTTTTCTCCTTGAGGCTGCATTCACACTTGAGCGTCACGCTTATAAATTTTTTCTAGAGTTATGTGGTGCATTTTTAAACACACTTATAGTGCATTTTTGGACAGCTCTCTTAACCACTTACCTACTGTGCACCTACACCCCCTTCCTGCCCAGACAAAATATAAGCTTCAGGCACTGCGTCGCTTTAACTGACAATTGCGCGGTCGTGCGACGTGGCTCCCAAACAAAATTGGCGTCCTTTTTTTCCCACAAATAGAGCTTTCTTTTGGTGGTATTTGATCACCTCTGCGGTTTTTATTTTTTGCGCTATAAACAACAATAGAGCGTCAATTTTTTAAAAAATGCAATATTTTTCCCTTTTTGCTATAATAAATAACCCAAAAAATATAAAAAAAAAAAATTTTTTCCCTCAGTTTAGTCCGATACGTATTTTTCTACATATTTTTGGTAAAAAAAAAATGCAATAAGCGTTTATCGATTGGTTTGCGCAAAATTTATAGCGTTTACAAAATAGGGGATAGTTTATGGCTTTTTTTTTTTTTTTTTTTTTTTACTATTAATGGCGGCGATCTGCGATTTTTTTTTTTTTTTTTTTATTTATTGGGACTGCGACGTTATGGCAGACATTTCGGACACTTTTCTGACATCTTTGGGACCATTTACATTTATACAGTGAACAATGCTATAAATATGCATTGATTACTGTATAAATGTGACTGGCATTGAAGGGGTTAACCACTAGGGGGCGGGGAAGGGGTTAAATGTGTGTCCTATGAGTGTTCTAACTGTGGGGGGAGGGGGGGTGACTGGGGGAGGTGACCGATTGTGTCCCTATGTACAAGGGACACAATCGATCTCCTCTCTCCCTGACAGGGACGTGGAGCTCTGTGTTTACACACAGAGCTCCACGTCCCCGCTCAGTTACTGAGCAATCGCGTGTGCCCGGAGGCGATCGTTGCCGCCGGGCACTCGCACGGGATCCCCGCAGAGCGGCGGGTGCGCGCGCGCCGCCGGCGATGCGCGCCCGCCCGCGGCTTTAAAGGGACATCACGTCATATGACGTGATGTCAGGATAATGGAGTCGTCTGCCCGCCGTCATTTGACGGTGGGCAGATGACAAGTGGTTAAACAGTTTTTTTGAGTGTTATTTTTTTTAAATAACTTTTATTGGAAATTTCAAAAGAAAAGGTACAGTACAACTGTGGTCAAATTAAACAATCCAAAAGATAGAGGTCTTCAATAGAACTACAGTTCCCATTAGGCTTAGCCTCCATGCCTATGAGGGTTAAGAGAGCATCTTCACGCAGGGCTGTAGTCATAGGGAGGGGGTGAGCACATTCTGCTTTCCATCATGCAAAACGGCTCAGGTGCTGGTGGAAAGCAAGAAGAGGAGAGACAGGAAATGGCATTTTCAAACCTGGATTACTGTATTTTGGAAGTCAAAAGGAAAAACGAGATAAGTGATATTTAAATGCTCTAGCTTACAGCAATCAATTAATCTAATAAAAAAAACGAATCTTTAGTGTTCCTTTTAATTCTGCATAGAACATTTAAGTGTAATTTCATGAGATAATATACAAGTGTGTTTAGAGGCAGGGCAGGGTAGGGGTTGGACGGGGCAACTGGTGGCGAGTAACCCTTGAGGCCTGGCTAGTAGCTCAGGACTTGAAATTTTGAGCCCTGGCCTAATGTCAACAACTAATTGTTGGATAAAGGATGAGTTTTTAACCTTTCCCCATTCTCTCCATGGGGATCAGGCAGGATTTTTTTCCCCATCTGTAACAAATTGGATCATGCTCTGCTGTTTTTTTTTTTTTTCTTTTTTCCTTCCTCTGAATCAACTGTGGGTATGGAGTTGGGTGTATGGGATTGTACTATGTTTTTTTACTTTGTTTATTTTTTTTTGTATGGTTGAACTGGATAGACTTTTGTCTTTTTTTTTTTCAACCTGACGAGATAGAAGCAAGTAAAATTGTATTTTTTTTTTTTTTTACATTAAAGGCAAGTTGTAAATAGTTCATTTTTAGCGTGGAACTCCACTTTAGACGATGCATTAAACTTGTTACTAATAAAGGCTTGGAAGATCCCCCATCTGCTTTCTATATGGGCAAAAGTGAATTTGGGTGAACTTGCACTACACAGGTCTTCTCCTCTCGGCCTCCCGTATAGTGAATCAACCTCCTTTTTAGAATACGTTCATTAAATGTAGATAAAACCAGTTAGTTTCTTATTCTAGTTCATATTTGTGCCTTGTTATTTAAAAAAAAAAAAATTAAGTAACACGGTTTTCTTCAATCTCCAGGTACGATCCAAATATCTCAATTTTAAAGCCATCTTCGAGGATCCTTGCTATGATGTATTATGCAAGAGAGCCAGGAAAGATCTGGTAAGGGGCCTATGATTTCTAATATTGTAATAAGGAAAGGGATGGTCGGCACTCTGGATGGTACATGAACAAAGCTGTAAATCCGCATTCACCTGGTTTTCCATTTCTGGTATTGTGCCTGGAAAAAGAGCATTCTTGATAAAGAGAGTCGGGTAATTGGGTAGAGCATTGTGTTTGCTTGAGGTTTTTGTGTACATTGTTTGCCGGAAAAAAATGGATCTTTTGTACAGCTAGCCATTGTACACCATATATGTGTAGTAACTGCAAAATCGGCTCATGCAAGCACTATGGTTCCAGCTGTTATATATACTTTTTTTTTTTTATTATTCTAGGTGCACCTTGTAATTGTTTGCAGACCTGATAATGTGCTGCAGTACAGCCATGGTCAAAAGTACTAAAAACTACACAAATATACATTTTCACAAAGTCTGCTGCTTCAGTGTTTTTAGATCTTTTTTGCCAGATGTTACTATGGGACACTAAAGTACATTTTCAAGCAGGGGTTTTTGGCTGGGCGGTGGGGTTGTGTGACGAGGGGTAGGGTCACTTGCTTGTTGCTGCCTGGCTTACCAGTGCCCATCAATGCTGACCACTAAACTCGCCTACCTGACACACTGGCCTACCTAGACACACTGGCCTACCTAGACACACTGGCCTACCTAGACACACTGGCCTACCTAGACACACTGGCCTACCTAGACACACTGGCCTACCTAGACACACTGGCCTACCTAGACACACTGGCCTACCTAGACACACTGGCCTACCTAGACACACTGGCCTACCTAGACACACTGGCCTACCTAGACACACATACATTGACGGTAGTGACTTGTATGCATTGAACTACCTGACCTACCTGAAATGCATACATTGACCTACATACACTGATGGTATTGACTTGTATGCATTGAACTACCTGACCTGCATATACTGGCGGTAGTGACGTGCATACACACTGACCTATCTAAGCAGGAGACAGACTTCATGTGTCCTGCAGCTCAGCTAAGCTGTAGTGTGCGGTGAGCGGCACACCCATCTTCATCATAGCAGGCAGCTAGAGGAGGAGAGCCGAGTGGGGAACGCATAGTGATGTGGCGCGGAGACTGCATTGTAATTCCTGCCTTCTGGAGCTTGCAGCGCCTATGATGGACATCACACATCCCGCAATCCCGGCATTGGACAAGTGTGACGTCCTGTTATAGGCGCTAAAGGCTCCAGAAGGTACGACCTGCTATGTCACTCAGCCGCACTCGGCTTCGCTTGGGATCAGATCTGTCCCCTCGCTGTGGTGGCGCTCGGGGCCGGGGCTAACAATAAAATGGTGCATGCCTGAGACCCGCTGCTTTTCGGGGGTTCCAGCCCCCGATGCCACCGCACAGGACTGATGGTAGCGCTCATCTTTTCTTCTACGGACAAGGTTTTTTCTGGATGCCCCAAACAATCGGAAAGGCTATTCAGAGAAAATGACTTTCCCCCGGTCCTCAGCAGTCCAATCCCTGTACATTTTGCTGAATATTGCTCTGTCCCTGATGATTTTCCTAGAGAGAAGTGGCTTTTTTACTGCCCTTGACACCAGGCCATCCTCCAAAAGTCTTTGCCTCATGTTCTCGCACCTACCTGCTGCCATTCCTGAGCAAGCTCTGCACTGGTGGAGCCCCGATCCCGCAAATTGTCATAAAAATTGAGGCAGCAGACTGTGAAAATTTATATTTGTGTCATTCTCAAAACTATTGGCCATGACTGTAATTTTTATATAAAGGTTATGGTGTCTTTCTTAAGTGCCCGAATTTGTTCAGTTGAGATGGTTGTGTGCTGCTCAGAGCAACAACTTGGCAGCTTTTTAGTGCACTGTACCTTCCAGATTTGGAAGGTACGGTGGTACAGAAGCTTAATATAGTAATGAGCTGCAGCTGCTTATTTCATTTTTCTGTAGTCGTCTTAAAGTGGTAGTGAAGTCTTCAAAAAAAAAAAAAAAACTCCCCCCCCCTCCCCAACAAGTTAATGGCATGCGTCGCATACTAGCACATTATTAAAAACCTCCAGCAGCGTACTGTTGCCGTTGTCAGGGCGTCTATCTTCGCACAGTCTTCCTTTCTGAACGCGGCACAGCACTTTGAATTGACAGCACGTTCAGTATGCCCTCATTTCAGAACATAGTGCACATGCACCGGTGATGTCACCATCAGCAGGACTATCTCCTGAACGGTGTACATTTAGGAGATGAGAAATCTTACCTGTAGGTACAATTATTAAATTCACACAACTAGTGCATCTGCCACCTGCATATTTGCATCTATTTGTAAACCATTTACTGTGTTAAGAAGGTGCTCACTGCACGCTCCCAGCACAGCAGCTAACATGTAACAGAAAGCTCCTGATGCATACTTGTGATCGGGAGCTTTCTGGTCATGTGACCACTATGACCATCGCAGCGGTCACATGATCAGAATGCCAGCCTCCCTCTCCTGGCATTTCTATGCAGTTAAAAGGCTGTGAGGCGGGAAGGGGTTAAAAAAATGTTTTTCTCTTTTCAATGTGTTATTTCTTGCTTCTGCAAATGGCTTTAATAGTTTTTCTCAGAAGTCTGCACTAAGATACAAGTTAGTTTTTTGGCATTCCCTGCACCAAAAATGTCATCTGATCCTTCTAAATAAGGATGAGCTTCGGCGTGTTCGCATGGAACACGTGCAGAGCCCGCCAGGAAGTGTGCGCGGCGCTGCGCAAATCACAGCTGGGGAGACATTGTCCCGATGCTCGGCAGTAGAGATCGGCAAATGTCTCCCTGGCTGTGATTAGCGCAGCGCAAACTTCCTGGCGGGCTCTGCACGTGTTCCATGCGAACACCCCAAAGCTCATTCTTACTTAGATGCAGCTGCTGCCACATTAGAACCCTGCAAGTGCAACAGCTGATTGATAATTATTAAGTCACTCCCATTCACATTGCACATTGAGACAGACACGGCAATTTTTTTCAGAATGGTAACAGGCAAAAAACCTGCAGCAAAATTTGTTTAAACCCAGGTTCACACTGGGTACGATTTTGAGATGCGATGTCAAATCGCATCTCAAATCTGCGGCATTTGTCGGCAATGACACCATCCTAATCGGTGCGATGCCGCATCTGCGGTGCTGCACCAATTTCAAAAAGTAGTTCCTGTGCTACTTTTTGCGATTTCGGGCCGCAATTTACATAGAGGAAACATGCACAGATGTCTCTTAAATCGCGGCCGAAATCGGGACTGCCAGCGGGAGTGAAATCATGCGATTTCAGCTGAACTCATGCGGCTTCATTCCCCCAGCCCAGTGTGAACCTGGGCTAAGGCTGGGTTCAGACTGTGCGGCGTGCCTTGCAACAGGGGGTGCGATGCATCCTTGTTCACTGTTTTTAGGTCTGAATATTTTGCTGAAATAAGCCAAAGACGCCCAGGACTTTTCTGCTGTGAGCTCCACGGCTGGCCCAGACCTGGGTGAACTGGCTTCATTGAGAGCCGGTCACACTCTCCTGTCATGCGAATTGGATGTGGAGAAACCAGAGGGCAATTTTTTTTTTTTTTAAACAAATGTGGACTTGCTATTTAATCACTAGTGCTGCCTGTGTCTGTATCAGATCTAATTACAATGTAGCTCTTACCTGCAGAGCACTAAACCTGCGACCCAGGTATTGTGGGCTATATATGAGTGAGTGAGTGAATACCTTGTATATCGCTACAAATGCAAACTAAATCGCCTCATAGCTCCTTTGCTGTAAGTGTCAGTTCTTGGACTAGAGAGGTCATGCATTAACCTGTGCAGTGCCATGTGGCATTCCCCGTGTTTGAACACAAAGAAACTTCTGATGCCAGAATGTGAAGGTTTACTCCAATATTGGCTACAGTGCAACAAATGACACCATGGGAAAAAAAAGGCATAATCGATGGTAAACTTATGCAGGTAGAAAGGTTTATAATGCTTTTAAGTACTTTAGAAATAATCAACATTCTATTGAAGAGTATGTCTGGAATCTTTAAAGCCTTTTCTCCCATAAGGCTACACAGAGCTTGAAGTGTTTGGTATTAAAATGAACATTACATCGTTGACTGATTGTGTGATGACAGCATTTGGTACAGATCCCAGAGGAAATAACTTTTTTTTATAGTTTGGTCCTGAATGGCTACTGCTTTTGCTTTTTAATCTTCTTTTTTTAATACATTTTTTCCACAATCCAAAATTAAGATCTAATTTCTATCAAATGCAAATATCCCACGGAGTTGAAAACATCATAGTTTTCTTTTTATCTTGCCAGCCAGCTTCGTTACGATACATTGGCACAGATGCTGACGTTGGGGAATATTCACGCGGGCAGTCGAGTGATTGTCATGGAAACCTGCGCTGGTTTAGTGCTGGGTTCTGTTATGGAGCGCATGGGAGGTAAGGCATTAAAGCAACATATATTGTACATTTAATCTGTTCAAACTTCGAAGCATTATTAAAATGGATATAAACCAGGGCCATAGTTGGCCTTGGCACCGCTTGCCGTAAGCAATTGTAAACTCTCTAACTTAATAACCATTACATGCTAAAAGCTTTGTATCATAATATATATATATACACTTTGTTGTTGCATTGTTCTCCAGCAGCCAGTCTTGTCTACCTGCATACAATGCCAAGACCAGGTCCTCTAAGGTCCCAGGGCACACGTGCCAATCTGCTCAAGATATATGAACAGAAATCCCCTCGCAACAAAAACGCTGAGCATTAATTTTGCATTTTGCATTACCCGCTAAGCATAAATTACACCCCCTCCCAGTACAAATGTGCTCCCCTGCTAAAAAAAATTCTAAGCACATATCTTTAACCCCTCAAATCCCCCCCACCCCCAAAAAAATCACCAAGCAGATACTCTACCCCTAAAATGCCCCCTCCTGGCACACATATCCCCCCCCCCCCCAGTTCAAATCCCTCCCCCAGCACAGAGTCCTACTTAATCCCTCTCTTCTAGCACAAATCCTCATCCCTTCCATCCCCCCTCCCAATACAAATTTCCCTAAATGACCACTCTTGGCACCCCCTCTCCTACATTTTCCCTCCTGGAACAATGCCTACACCCCTCCCGCCCACCCAATTTCCCCCTCCCAAGCACAAAGCCCCTCACCCCCAATCTCCTTGTTGCGCGCTCCCCTTCAGCTTTCATGATACCACAATGCCCAGGGCAACCGCTTCTTTTGCCCACACCTTGTCCTGGCCTTGTTTGCATACACTTCCAGCAATGGTTGCATGGCATTTTAGACCCCATTCACACCTGGGCTTTTTGTAGCTTGAAGCCTGAAGCTACAAAACTCTGGAGGAAAAAAAAATCTATTATTCTCTATGGAGATGGTTCACATCTCCACTACAAAACGCCTGAAGCCAGAAGTTCAAAAACGCCTAAAGCTCAAACAAGTTCGGGGACTTTTTATTTTTTTAAGGCAGATTTGGGCATTTTTTCTGCTTTTAACATCGGTGACCCTAAACCTGTCCGAAAACGCGGTAAAAAAAAACGCAGCAAAAATCGCGGCAAAAAGCGGTAAAAACAGCTGCAAATATCGTGGCAAAACGTGGTTAAAAAATTATGCAAAATCGCAGCAAAACGCTACGCTGAAGTGTGAATGCAGCCTTAGAGCAGGTGTTCTGTAGGTGTGAACAGTGGACCAGGCTTGCAAATGTGTTTTTATATGGCTACTTGCAGTCTCCACCGGAAACCCATATGATGGGGTCAACCTTTATAGATATTGAAAAACATGTTGAAGGAGAGCTTAAAGCAGAGCTTCACCCAAAAGAGCAAGTTATACTTCAAGGCCTCCTCCCCCGCTCCTGGTAAAGACATGGCACTTTTGGGAGCGGGTATCTGACTTTGACAGGCATCCGCTCTGATCACCTAGGCCAGGGGTCTTCAAACTACGGGCCGTGGGCTGGATGTGGCCCTTTCCTTTGTCTTTTCTTCTGCCCTTGGGGCACTATTTCTTCCACTTATGGGGCACTATTCCTCCATCTGACATCACTGTAATGTGTTTTAAGGCCAATAAACTGGCCCTTTGTTTCAAAAGTTTGAAGACCCGTGCCCCCCCCCCCCCCCCCCCCCCCCCCAATCTCCACACGGATATTGCAACAGCTGGCATTTTATTCTCCAGGGCCACTGCTTTCAGACAACGTATAATGTTTCGGGGTTCTAAGTAATTTCTAGCAAAAAATTTAGGTTTTACAATGTATGGGAAAAATTCAAGCATGCCCTGGTAGGCAAGTGGCTAATGGAAAGTGGATGAAGCACTTGGAAGCTTATATGAGGGTTCGGTGATTGTATTTTCATACTTCGTTTTTGTTTTATTCAGCTGTATTTGCTCAGTGCAACTTGTAACGTCCAAGTAAAAAGATAGAACACAAACATGTCAGGAAAAAAATCAAAAACAGAATCACTGAGTTGGTAAAAGGATCACCCCCCTCCTAAAAATGCCTTGTAAACCTAATCTGGTGTAGCAAACCCCCCTCCTCAATGGCACACAAAGCCATTTGACTTTCAGCTGTGGTCGTTTTAAATAGCTCAGCACGAAAATGGCTTTTCCTGGAGCATTTCGGCCCCTGGTAGTGCACTAAAGCAAACAATCAACTATGGGTGCCATGGCACTGTCAAAAGATCTCTGGGATGAAGTTGTGGACAGGCACAAGTCGGATGGATACAGAAAAAAAAAAATATTCAAATGCTGTATCAATGCCTAGAAGCACAGTGAAGTCTATTAATAAGAAATCGAAGGTATGTGGTACAACACAGACCCTCCCCGGATCAGGACGTCACTCCAAACTGGATGAAAGAGTCAGGAGGTATCTGGTCAGAGACGAGCAAGAGGCCTACAGCAACTCTGAAGCAGTTGCAGGAATTTATGATGAAGAGGGGGTCATTATGTGCATGTGACAACAATATCACAAATTCTCCACAAATGTGGCTTGTATGGGAGGGTTGCAAGAAAAAGACATTAAAGAAAGGCCACAAATGCAGTTACCACTGAGCTTTGACAAAAAAAAACTTGAAGATTCTAAGGCCACATAGAAAAAGGTGTTATGGTCAGATGAGACTAAAATTGAATTATTTGGCTTCAACATCAAACGATATGTCTGGCAGAGATCCCATACAGCTCACCATCCAAATGACACCATTCCTACAGTAGAGCGTTGAGGGGGGTAATATGCTGTTATGGGGGTATTTCTCTGCAGCAGGGACTGGAGAACTTGTCAGGATAGGAGAAATGGATGGGGCAAAATACCACCAAATTCTTGAGGACAATCTGCTGCCCTCTGCTAGAAAGTTTTCAATGGGAAGAAGGGTTTACCTTCCAGCATGACAATGACCCAAAATACACAGCAACAATGAGCACACAGTGGTTGAAGGAGAAAAATGTGAATGTCCTTGCATGGTCTAGTCCAGTGGTTCTCAACCTGGCGGGACCCCATCGGGGGCGAATGATGATTTAACAGGGTTCACTAAATCCTGGGCTGTTCCTGAAGCCCGCACTGTTCTCCCAGCCTTTTACAGCTGCCCAGCTGGGCTGTTCCTGGAGACTGTGGCTGCCCAGCTGGGCTGTTCCTGGAGACTGTGGCTGCCCAGCTGGGCTGTTCCTGGTGCCCGCAGCTGCCCGTTCAGTTCATGGCATGGCTCGGGGGCAGAGACTAGAGGTCAGCTGACTGGTGAGGAATGTGGAGTGGGAGGGGCTGGAGGAGACCCTATCTTCTGATTTCAGCATATGTCACTGCTACGAGACACCACAAAGTCGCATACATAGTGAAGCCAGAGACACAGTTAGTAACACTACCTGTGATTATAGTTGCCATTGGAAGTCCCAGGAGATGATCTTGAGCAAGTGCACCTAAGTTGGCTGATCAGAACTCCCCCCAGCATTGCCACTCATCCCAACTCCCTGCCAAGGAGCAAGAGAAGGAATAAAAATAGAGAATACATGGAAGAGAGGAAACGAGGTGGAGGAACAAAGAAAAAGGGAGAAAACGAATACGAGAAAGAAGGAAGATGGCTAGAGAGAGGGATGGGGGGGGGGGGGGGGGGCAATAAAATTAGGATAAGGAGAGATAAAAAGGAAAGAAAGGGGAACAATGAAAGTGGTACATCCTAAAATGTACTATAAGGAGTTATAATACTGTACGAGTGGAATGGACTGGGGGAGCTCTAAATGTCCATGGGTTAAGGGCGCAAATTACTTGTCTTGCTGACAACCCACACTATGCTGCGGAAATAATTTTACTTGGGAAATTACATCAAGGGGTCACGATACTAGAAAGGCTGAGAACCACTGGTCTAGTCAGAGCCCAGACATAAACCCCATTGAAAATCTGTGGTATGGGGCGTGGCCTGGACATGGATGAGTGAAGCTGCTTGCTGTTAGAGCTCCCGGCCCTAAACCCCCTTTAGCCGGCCAAACTGGACTAAAAATCGGCATGCACTCGCATAAGAAGCGTGGCACCAAACCTACCACCCGTGTAACCCGTTCTGGAGCAGCTACGGGAGATTTACACAGCTACTTCCAACCCCGCCAACAGAAATCGCCAGGGGCCCGGGCGACGGCACCGCGAGGCACACCACGTGGAATACCGCCGGAGGACCTGGAGCACAGTGCTTGGGACCTCTTACCTACGGAGCCAGCTACATCCAGACCGAAGGTCCCAGACATGGAGTCCCCGGCCTCCTCCCCTGAAGGATCCTCGATGGACCAGGATATCCGCGCCCTCCTACAGGCGCTACCCACGCGAACGGACATTGAGGCCCTCATATTGCGCCTCGAGGAGACGCACCGTCGCGATATCCAGGAGGTGAAAGCGGAGGTGAACACCCTGACGGACAGAGTCTCGACGGGCGAGACATCGCTAGCGGAGCTGGAGCGACGGGTTTCGGGCCTGGAACGGGACAGAGACCAGCAGCGAGACACGGCGGTGGCCTTACAGCTACACCTGGAAGTGGTGGAGGATCGCAGCCGCCGCAACAACCTGCGGATAAGGGGAGTACCGGAATCGGTGGGAGCGGAGACGTTGGATGACAGGCTGCAGGGCCTGTTCCGTGACGTCCTGGAGGAACCGGCGGAGGAAGTCGAGGTGGACAGGGCCCATAGAGCCCTAGGCCCCAGGGTCGCGGATCGGGACAGGCCCAGGGACATCATCTGCAGGCTGCTGAGATACACGCAGAAGGAACGAATACTCCGGATGGCGTGGGATAGAGGAGAGATGGAGGTAGACGGCTCCCAAATTAAAATCTTGCCGGATCTCTCAAGGGCAACATTGCGCCGTAGAGCGCTGCTGCGGCCTGTACTGGAGCTGGCGAAGGAACATGGCTACACATACAGGTGGGGCTACCCACTATCTGTCACCTTCAGAAAAGATGGAAGAGCCTACACCCTGCAAACCCCGGCGGACCTGCCCGGCCTCTTTCAATTCCTGGGAACCGACCAGATACCAGTACCTGATTGGCTACAGCTACTACCGCGCTCCGTCGGAAGATCAGGCCCATCGAACTTCAGAGTGCCTGCACAGCCGCGCCAGCAGAGACAGGGAAGGAGACGCCAGAGAGCTCCCTCGGGAGGGGAGCTGCATGACTGAACTGTGAGTAGGCCGTAGGCCACAATCCACTAACTACTGACCGCTGCCCTCCCCCCCCTCTCACCTTTGTCTCTGTAGCACCTTTGAGTGACCCCGATGCCGCCCTAAACACCCCCTTCTTCTTAAACACACCAGGAGGTTGAACTCTCCTTGCATTAGAAGGCCTCCCCCATGGTTTGCCTAACTATGGTGCTGGTCCCCCCGGCCTTTCACTTCTTCCCTTCCTTCCCTGCGAAGCGGGATGCGGTGGGTTCCCCTACCAATATGGGTCACAGTCTGGATCACCAGTTCTGCATTGAATACCAGGGGGTGGAGGGAGGGGGATGGTAACCCGTCCAAGCCATTTGTTCGGGCCCGCACACGTCTGCAGAGGCCCAGGAACACCTCTAGACGCTCTTTACTGACCTGGAGGGACCCGAGGTGGCGTACACTGTCTCCGCAGTTGTGGGCCCTGATAAGCACCCAATCGAACCTGTCCTGCCTGTGTGTCCCCCTGGCTCCACCTATGGCTGACCAGCAGTACCACACCACCCCCTGAGAAGGTCTTGGGATCACTGTAGATGGGATGTCTCATGCGGGATAATAGGAACTTTGGACCCCCGCCGTGGGTGGAGGGGGGGGGATGGCAACCAACCCCGGTCACGGAGGGATGTATACTGTGGAGGAGTTAACCCACAACCATATCTGGCTTAGATACTCTATGCAGGCAACTGATTCTCCCCCGTTGGATGGGCCCCCCCCCCCTTGTACCACGCCCCATGATCGGCCCCCTTCCCCGAAGCTGAACTGACCCCATGTACCGCCGTCCCAGGAAACACGAAAGAGGAACCCCTCCCACGAGATGTTGCCAGGTGACATTGAGACAAGCCTTAGAGCCCAGGGATGTGGCAAGTGACTATTGCTCCCTTAGAGCCCAGGGATGTTTCTGGAAATCTGGGAGACGGAGGGATGATGCTTTGTGCTCTTATTGGTTTTGTACTTGTTTTATGTATCGGGGGTTGTGACATACGGGGGAGCAGCTGGGGGACACGCGGGGGATCTAACCGATGGGGAGGCTGGGTGGCATGGGGTCGCTCTGCACAATACCTCAGAGGGGGCCAAAGGGTACGCTATGTAGTTGTCTACTAGATAGAGGGTGGATGGCTTACACAGAGGGGAGGGAGGAGGGGAGGAAAGGTGAGGCAGGAGGAGCACCATCTCTAGCAGAATTATGCCCAACAGTTACTCATGTATATATACAGGGCTGGTCCCTTGTCTCCCTCTGTTAATATGCACTTGCAGAAACAGCCTGTCTTTAGGCGTACTTCAGTTACTGGGGAGACATGGAGCCTGCTTCTGCTTGGCTTACTTCCCCTATGTTTGGTTATATGTTCTCCTTCTCCTCTCTTTGTTATGTTGCTGGGAACGAGTCATGCAGACGCCTCGTTGGGCCTTAGGACTCTCTGCAGGATCTGAGCTAAAACACCCTGCAGGCCTGTATTCCCATAACTAAAGTTGTGTTATTACGGTTACTTTAATATATTAATGTATGTACCTTGACTACCTTATGCAGCTATCGTTAAACTTAGCTGACCTTTTTTCTTTTTTATTATAGTTGTAGTGCCGATTTGAACCACATCAACAGCTGGGGGGGGAGGGTCCCGGGAGCTCGCTCCATTGGTTCTGTCTACCCACCCGCCCACCTAGGTCTGCGCTCGATACCCGGATTAAAACCGGAGAGCGCCATAGCCGCTTCGGCTAATTTAGCTATTTCTCTTTGAGCCGCACGCTCTTGTGCTGGCTTCCTAACCTAATCTCGTCCCTTCCTTCTCTCCCACTCCTTCTCCCCCCGTACGCCCTTGTTCTCTCTCCCGAGAGGCTAGTCCTCTCCCCTCATACCCCGCCCCCCTACGGATCCTAGAGGTCTGTCTTTTGACACATACGGGCATGGACCGCCTGACTGTTGTTTCGCTGAACGCCAAAAGGCTGAACATCCCGGAAAAAAGGAGGATGCTCTTACATGATATGCGACGTCTAGGCGCCGATGTAGTCTTACTACAGGAGACGCACTTTAAAGACAAAAACTTGCCTATGCTAAAAAACAGGTACTACCCTACGGTATACCATTCCAACTACACAGCTGCAAAATCCAGAGGAGTTTCCATACTGATCTCTGCTAAGGTCCCTTGGACACATGAGGAAACTAAAACAGACATGGAGGGCCGGTTCCTGTTCCTGAGGGGTAGGATAGGCCAATCTCAAATTACCTTTGCCAATCTCTATGCCCCAAACGAACAACAAGACAGCTTTCTGTCCAGACACCTGGGTCAGCTGTCAAGTTTTGCAAAGGGACACTTAGTGGTGGGAGGTGACCTTAATGTCCCACTTGCTCCTTCAGAAGACACCTCGACGGGATTGTCCTCCACGTCGAGAGATTCGCGCAAACGCATTCATACGGCATTACACTCGGCTCAGTTGATTGACATCTGGCGCCTCTTACACCCTGGAGAGAAAGACTACACCTTTTACTCCAAACCCCACTCATCCTACTCAAGGATAGATTACTTCCTGATACCCCATGGGCACCTCTCAGCGGTCGTGGACGCTTCGATTGGGTCGATTACGTGGTCTGACCACGCCCCGGTCACTCTGATCTACGCACTGACGGAAACCCGTTCGGATCAGAGGAAACCTTGGCGACTTAATGAGAGCCTGCTGCAGGACTCAGACACCATGACAGAAATAGTGCGAGAATTAGGCCACTATTTCGACACCAACAACACCCAGGGTAGTGACATGGGGGTGGTATGGGAGGCGCATAAGGCGGTGGTGAGAGGGATTCTCATTAAACATGGCTCCCGCCTAAAGAAGCTGAGAACCGAGCGACTCGCTACGTTACTTGCAAAGTTGCAGACATTAGAGACACAACATAAACAAACCCAGACGCTACAGATAGGCTCTGACCTGAACACCACTCGAAAACAGATCACGGACTTGCTACAATACAAAGCTAAAGCGGCAATGCAAATATGCAGACGGGCCATATACGAATCGGGTAACAAATGTGGGAAGCTGCTGGCTCAGACGATACGCGCACAGACTCTAGCTACGTACATACCACACATAATATCTCGGGAGGGACACAAGGTATCCATCCCCCAGCAGATCACCCAGGAATTTAAACATTTCTACGCTGCCTTATACAATCTTCCCCCCCAGTCCCCGATCCCTGACCCGAGCCACACATACCAATACCTTAATGATTCGCATATGCCGACCCTGTCGATGGAAGCGAGAGAGCTTATGGAGGAGCCGATCACTGTATCGGAGCTCCAGGCGGCATTGAAATCCTCTAAACCCGGCAAAGCACCAGGCCCAGATGGCCTTACCACCACTTACTACAAGACTCTGCTCCCGTCTCTGGGGAGCCACCTAGTAGGCCTATTTAACAAACTAGGCACAGAAGGCACATTTCACGTATCCACACTACAGGCACAGATAGCAGTGATACATAAAGAGGGTAAAGACCCGGGTCAGTGCGGAAGCTATCGACCTATATCACTGCTAAACGCCGACGTCAAATTATTTACGAAAGTGATTGCCACTAGGTTTCAGAAGTATCTCCCTGGTCTCATTCACCTTGACCAAGTGGGTTTTGTCCCGACCAGAGAGGCCAGGGACAATACGACGAAAGTACTCAACTTACTACATGTGGCTAATAAGACGAAGACCCCCTGTGTCTTTATAGGGACGGACGCCGAGAAGGCGTTTGATCGCGTGAGCTGGCGATTTATGTTCGACACCTTGCGACATGTTGGGGTGGGACAGACAATGCTGCGCTGGATAGAGGCGGCCTACACTGGCCCGACTGCCAGGGTGCGAGCGAATAGTACCCTCTCTGACCCGTTCCCGATTACCAACGGGACAAGACAGGGTTGCCCGCTGTCGCCCCTTCTATTTGCCTTGACACTGGAACCCTTCCTACGCCACATACGACAAAACTCTGACATAACGGGACTGACAGTCGGGACTACCCAATGTAAGGTATCGGCTTATGCCGATGACATGCTATTTTCCCTATCTGACCCAGTCTCCTCCCTGCCAAACCTGATGCGCGAATTCGACCTATACGGCAGACTGTCCAATCTAAAAATCAACCTAACAAAATCAGAGGCGATGGGAGTGGGGATCCCTCACCGACTGCTGACCCAACTTAAACAAAGTTTTAACTTAAAATGGACCGACACAGCCCTGACATACCTGGGTACACGTATCCCACCGAGACTACCCAATGTGTTCAAACTCAACTTTCCCCCCCTACTTAAGACAGTCCAACAATTACTAAATCGCTGGACCACGGGCCTTCACTCCTGGTTCGGTAGATGCAGTATCTTGAAAATGACCATCCTACCTAAATTTATATACCTACTTCAGGCCCTGCCCATACACATCCCACTGAGCTACTTTAGACAGGCGCAATCCATGCTAGGGACCTTTTTGTGGGCAGGAAAACGTCCCAGACTGCATAGGAAAGTTCTTTCCTTACCCAAGCATCATGGAGGCCTAGCCTTGCCGGACATTAAAACATACTATCAGGCTTCTCAACTGAATCGTCTGATCGACTGGTGCAGACACAGACCGACAAAGCTGTGGCCACACATAGAACAAGCGCAATGTGCAGTTCTATTACCTCGAGCCCCGTGGTGCCCCGCCCTACAACAAAGGGACGTACTCCACCACCCCCTGATAGGCAACACCATCAAGGTATGTAGTAATCTGCTTAAACGGCCCTTCCTGTCTACTGACACATCACCGCTCCGCCCAATCCTAGGAAACCCCCGTTTTGAACCCGGACTTAGAGACATTAAATTCTCCACATTACGTGAGGCGGGCTACTTTCAGGCCTCCCACTTCAGCGAGTCGGGCAGATGGAGGACGACATCTGAGCTTACGGCCCAGACTGGACCATACCAATTAGACTTTTTGAGAGCGGGTCAACTCAGCCATTTTCTTAGAACCATGACCCCCCCCCCGACCAATCATAGTCCCACGCCTTTGGAAGAGATGTGTATGGGATCAGAAACACTGCCACACGCCCTGTCACTCCTACACGCCCTGCTGATTGCACCCCCAGAGGGATATCAAATCCCGAGCCTAGACAAATGGGAACGAGACCTGAACCGCAGATTCTCATCAAGTGAGAGACAACATATCCTCACATTTACACACAAGTCATCGATCTGCGCCAGGATCCAGGAGACCAATTATAAACTCCTGACGAGGTGGTACAGGACCCCGACCCTATTGAATACACTGTTCCCGACGACGCCTGACACCTGCTGGAGATGCCAGACAGATAAGGGCACCCTGTTGCACATCTTCTGGTCATGCCCACGCATTCGACCATTCTGGGAGGAGGTAAGACGAATTATACAAAAATTTACAGACCGATTAGTCCCTGATGACCCAGCATACTTCCTACTACATGCAACGGGCACTCCCACACGCGTCTATAAAAAGTCCATTGTCCGACATCTGCTGGACGCAGCCAAGGCCTGCGTCCCGCTTTGTTGGAAGTCTCCGCACCCACCGACGGTCACCATGTGGTTACGGAAGGTCGACGAGATTAGCTACATGGAAGACCTGGTTTTGTCCAAACAAGACAGAGCAGAACTTTACTCCCAGACCTGGCAACTATGGATAATGTTTAAATACTCGGAGGAGGGTCAGGCACTTAGGGGAACTGACTAACCAATCGATCAAGCCTCCCCTCCCCTCCTCCTGTGTTCTTTCCCTTGTGGAATAAAATGAATCGTATTGATGGTACCCACCCCCTTTATTACAAGACGAATTAGTTGTGGCGGTCCATGCCCGAGTACATTCCCCCCCCCCCCTTCTCTTTCTCCATCTTCCTTCTTCCCTCCCCCCCTCCCTCCCTGCTCATTGAGCAGTGTCTAGCTACATATTCCTCTTTCCCCTCCCACTTTAACTTTGAAAACGGAAAGTAAGGGAGGCTAGGCCCGCGGGCCCAAGAAACCTCGGCGAGGGTCAAGACGTTTATGCAGGGGTTAGACCCGGGGTTGGTGGGTGGTGGGGACGGGGGCATGGTATGGGCGAGGGCATGCCCTTCGGCGTCTGTGCCCCCGCCTCCGACTGCGGACTGCCCACACTGTGTTGCTCCATGGCTGCGGCCGCCAACTGAATGCAATACCCCGATATGTATTTAATTTGAATGACTACGCCTATTATATTGTACCTGTTGTATTGTTATTGATGCGGTCCATGTGGACTGGCCTTCTGTTTTGAATAAATAAACAATTTTGAAAATCTGTGGTATGACTTGAAGACTGCAGTTCACATATGATCACCATCAAACTTAACTGAACTTGAGCAGTTCTGCAAAGAAGAGTGGGCAAATATTTCAAAGTCTAGATGTGCAAGGTTAGTAGAGACAAATCCCAACAGGCTAAAGGCTGGAAATAAAGCAAAGGGTAATTCAATAAAATCCTGACACAAGGGGGTGATCCTTTTTCCAACTCAGGTGATTTCTGTTTTTGAATTACAATTTTTTTGCTGACATATTGGTGTAAGGCAGGGATCCTCAAACTATGGCCCTCCAGCTGTTCTAGAACTACACATCCCATGAGGCATTGTAACACACTGACATTCACAGACATGACTAGGCATGATGGGAATTGTAGTTCCTGAACAACTGGAGGGCCGTAGTTTGAAGACCCATGGTGTAAGGTCTTTCACTTGGATGTTATAAGTTGCACTAAATAAACGCAGCGTGATGAAACAACTGTGTCAGTCTTCATTTCAGGCTGCACAGCAACAAAATATGATAATTTTCTATACCCACTGTATACCTTTTAATGCCTCTGTTTATCTTGTCTACACCATTAACAAGCACTCGACATGCATTTGTTGTTTTTCCCCAAAATTTTACAGGTGCATTTTAGAAAGATATACTGACCAATGACCATTTTTATTTCACATTACAAGTGGAAGGTTTTCTATCGTTCCAACAATGTTATTTTTTTACAAGTGCCTCTTGTTTTGAGCACGTTTACAATTCCGAAATGGATTTGGAAGTCTGACTTATCCTAGCCCGGCGCCCTTCTTTTGTAATATTGATGTTGCCTGCGTCAGCCCTTTCATTGATGGCCATGTTCAGAGCCGAGTTAAATCTCTGTGTCTCTAAGTAAATATACAGCCTGGAGCCAGGATCAGTCGTATTGTAGAGGTGTTGGAACACAATAGGACACAAAGCAGTAATGGTTTTTCCCTTTGTTCATATTCGTAGAGAACACAACCATGGCAGGGTCCTATGACGTTCATAAATTATGGAATGATTGTGTAGGTTATACGCAGGGATACAATGGCCTTGTCTCTCCCCTGGTTTGCAGGGTTTATGTAAAGAAAATTTACAGACCTTGATGGATGAGTAGAGAAATAAAAGGGACTCCTTCATAATTTCAGGTAGTTGGTTTAACCCCTTAAGCCCCAAACCATATTGCTGGTCAAAGACCTTGCCACTTTTGCAATTAGGTACTGCGTCGCTTTAACTCACAATTGCGCGTTCGTGCGATGTGACTCCCAAACACAATTGGAGTTCTTCCCCCCCCCACAAATAGAGCTTTCTTTTGGTGGTATTTGATCACCTCTGTGGTTTTTAGTTTTTGCGCTATTAACAAAAATAGAGCGACAATTTTGAAAAAGAAAAATATTTTTTTACTTTTTGCTATAATAAATATCCCCCAAAAATATATAAAAAAAAGTTTTTTCCTCAGTGTAGGCCGATACGTATTCTACATATTTTTCATAAAAAAGTCGCAATAAGCGTTTGCTTGGCTTGCGCCAACAGTTATAGCGTTTACAAAATAGGGGATAGTTTTTTGGCATTTTTATTAAAAAATATATATATATATATATATATATATATATATATAATATTTTTTTTTACTAGTAATGGCGACGATCGGCGCTTTTTTTTTTTTTCGGTACTGCGACATTATGGCGAACACTTTTAACACATTTTTGGGACCATTGTCAATTTCATAGCGATCATTCCTATAAAAATGCATTGATTACTATAAAAATGCCACTGGCAGGGAAGGGGTTAACACTAGGGGGCGGGGAAGGGGTTAATTATGTTCCCTGGGTGTGTTCTAACTGAAGGAGGTGGGACTGACTAGGGGAAATGACAGATCGCTGTTCTTACATTGTATGAACAGACAATCGGGCATTTCTCACCTGACAGGACTGGGAGCTGTGTGTTTACACTCACAGCTCCCGGTTCTCGCTCTGTAACGAGCGGTCGCGGGTGCCCGGCGGTGATTGCGGCCGCCGGGCACGCACATCGGCGTCGGGGACAAGTGGGGGGCGAGTGTGCGTGCCCCTATTGGCTGCTCGGCGAAATGACGTATAGCTACGTGATCTTGCGCAGCAGAGCGGACCTGCCGCCGTATAACTGTGCCGACTGGTCGGCACGCGGTTAATAGAAGGCCTCCTTTTTCCAAAGAGACCCTGTTGTGTCACGAGATGAAAACATCAAAGATGTATCTGGGAACCGCCCCACTTTGCTATTGAGGATGCAACGTATGAGACTCGATGTACCACATATGTTGGGGGAATGCCCCCGGATCAAGGGATTTTGGCATGTGGTCTTTTCGATGCTTGTTGTTGTTCAGTCGTTTAGTTGTGTCCCACTCTTCGTGAGCACATGGACCATAGTAGGGCTGCAGCTAACGATTATTTTCATAATCGATTAGTTGGCCGATTTTATTGTTTTGATTAATCGGATAAATAGCCTAAAAAAATTTAATTGGCATTTAAAAAAAAAAAACTGTAGTGTGTTTCTGCAAAAAGCACCAAAAAACAGGAGGTGTGACACCGGCCTGAGATGTTCAGTAACATAATGGGGTTAAAAAAAAAAAAAAAGTACAAAAAAAGCAAATTACTAATCATTTGTGTGAAACGTGTTTACGTGACCTCGTGTTGGTGTCTTTGCCTTTTATTGTTCAAAGTGATAACACCAATCGTAATTCCTTGATGTGCAGCCATTTCTTTTCTTACAAGTTTCCCACGGAGGCGGGCCAGGGCTGGAACTCTATGAGATATTCCACCTCAGGTTACCATCATACACCTGGAGCAGCGGCTCTGTTTCTTTGTATATGGTATTACTCTGCTTGATTGGCCAGCAAACTCGCCCGACCTAAACCCCATAGAGAATCTATGGGGTATTGTCAAGAGGAAGATAAGACACCAGACCCAACACGACTAAAACTTTAAATTCTTTAACCACTTAAGACCCGCCTCCTGCACATTTACGTCGGCAGAATGGCACGGCTGGGCACAGGCACGTATCTGTCCTCTTTAAGCGCCCAGCCATGGGTCGCGCCCGTGACCCAGTCTGAAGCTCCGTGACCACGGCTTCTACAGTTAGAAACAAATATGAGGTCATACACAACCCCTAAAGCGCCCCCTAGTGGTTAACTCCTAAGCTGCAATTGTCATTTTCACAGTAAACAATGCATTTTTCTAGCAATTTTTTTTTTTTTACCAAAAATATGTTCCAATATACATATCGGCCTAAACTGAAAAAATAAAATGTTTTTTTTTATATCTTTTTTGGGGATATTCATTATAGCAAAAAGTAAAAAATATTGAATTTTTTTTTCAAAATTGTCACTCTATTTTTGTTTATAGCGCAAAAAATAAAAACCGCAGAGGTAATCAAATACCACCAAAAGAAAGCTCTATTTGTGGGGAAAAAAAGGACGCCAATTTTGTTTGGGAGCCACGTCGCACGACCGTGCAATTGTCAGTTAAAGCGGCGCGGTGGCAAATCGCAAAAAACTGTCCGGGTCCTTAAAGGGGTGTTCCAGCCAAATTTTATGTTTATTAAAAGTCAGCAGCTACAAAAAGTGTAGCTGCTGGAATTTAATAAACATACTCACCTGCTCCAGCGTTCTAGCGCCGGCCGGGTCTCCGCTCCGCTCCCCCCCTCCCTGGCCGGCATCCTCATTTCTACTGTGGGCACCCGGCCGTGACAGCTTTCGGCCAGGCACCCACTGCGCATGCGCGAGCGGCCCGGCACTGCGCCGTCCCATTGGACGGGCAATCGCCTAGGACCTGTTAGTGTCCTTGGCCATTGCCTACAGGGAGGGGCTGCAATAAGGCAATTAAGCTTAATTGCCTTACCAGCCCCTCGGCGGAAGGAGGAAGTGGGACAGGAAGTCCCACTCCTCCTGAAGCCCCCACTCCCCACCCCTTGCTAATTTACATAGAAAAATGGTAAAACTTAATTTCAAGAATTTTAATTTCCTGTTGTGTGTTTGTTTTTTCTCCAAGGATATGGATCTGTTATCCAGATGTACCCAGGCACTGGACCTGTTAGAGCTGCAACAGATTGCTTTGGTTTTCCCAAATCTTTCTCCGAATCCCTGTATGAATTTCCTCTCAGTAAGGTGGAGAGCCTGATCTCCGGGACTTTCTCTGGCCACAGCCGTGTTTCTGCAGAGCGGGACTCTGTACAAGGTGGTGATGAGGAAAGCAATGGATCAACTGCCGAAAAAAAAGAACCTGCTCAGGACGTTGCTGAAGAGACTTGTCCTGTCACAGAACCTGAAGGCTCGGCAGACTCTAGCCAGCCGGAGAACCAAGAGGAGATGGAAGTGTCTGGTGAGGAGAGCAATGAGAGAGACCAGAATCCTGAGAAGAAACAGATTGTAAGTGCCAGCCTGCCGCAACGGACAGTGTTTATTTTACAAACCGAATAACCTTAAAAGTGATACTGTCACTTTAAAGCTGAGCTTGAACCCCACAAAAATCTGTGGTGCATGCACATCCCTGAATTTATTTGTAGGTTTTTGTGTAACTTTTTTTTTTTTTCTCTTCCTGGTTTTTAACCACTTAAGGATCCCTTAACACCGATTATATGTCGGCAGAATGGCACGTGGGGTCGCAACCCTATCGCCGCCGGAGTCCCGCGATCGGTCACAGGAGCTGAAGAACGGGGAGAGGTGTGTGTAAACAAACCTTCCCCGTTCTTCATTGTGGCAGTGTCAGTGATCGTCTGTTCCCTAAAATAGGCCTTAAGAGACACCTGACATCTCCCCTTTAACCACTTAAAGACCGCCTCCTGCACATTTACGTCGGCAGAATGGCACGGCTGGGCACATGCACGTACAGGTACGTCCTGTGCTAGCACCCAGCCGTGGGTCGCTGGCGCGGGCCAGTGTCGCGCTCCCATAACCTGGTCCGAAACTCTAGGACCGCGGGACTCGCGGACCTGATCGCCGCTGGAGTCCCGCGATCGGTCCCCAGAGCTGAAGAACGGGGGGAGCCATGTGTAAACGCGGCTTCCCCGTTCTTCACTGTGGCGGCGTCATCGATCGTGTGATTCCTTTTATAGGGATACACAATCGATGATGTCACACCTACAGTTAAACACACATGAGGTCGCACATAACCCCTTCAGTGCCCCCTTGTGGTTAACTCCCAAACTGCAATTGTAATTTTCACAATAAACAATGCATTTTTTGCTGTGAAAATGACAATGGTCCCAAAAATGTGTCAAAAGTGTCCGCCATAATGTCGCAGTAATGAAAAAGATTGCTGCCATTAGTAGTAAAACAAAAATAATTAATAAAAATGCAATAAAACTATCCCCTATTTTGTAAACACTATACATTTTGCGCAAACCAACCGATAATTTTTATTTTTTTTACCAAAAATAGGTAGAATACGTATCGGCGTAAACTGAGGGAAAAAATTTTTTTGGGGGGATATTTATTATAGCAAAAAATATAATTTTTTTTCCAAAATTGTCGCTCTATTTTTGTTTATAGCGAAAAAAATAAAAACCGCAGAGGTGCTCAAATACCACCAAAAGAAAGCTCTATTTGTGGGAAAAGGACGCCAATTTTGTTTAGGAGCCACGTCGCAGGACCGCACAATTGTTAAAGCGACGCAGTGCCAAAATCACAAAACCTGGCCGGGTCCTTTAGCTGCCTAAAGGTCCGGGTCTTAAGTGGTTAAGAAAGGGATTAAGGACACAGATTCCCCAGTCCCTTTCTCTGCAGCCTCAGCTAAAATGAATGGAGATAAGCTCCTCTCCATTCATAAACTGAGGCATCGTAAACACGGGTTGCGATGCTCAGTTATGTGAATGGACAGTCAGTGATCACTGACTCTGTTCATTCGGGAAAGGTAGGAGCCAATTTTCTGCTCTCCATCCTGACAGATTGAGGGGGGACAGCACGCAGCACGGAGGGGGACAGCACGCAGCACGGAGGGGGACAGCACGCAGCACGGAGGGGGGCAGCACGCAGCACGGAGGGGGGCAGCACGGAGGGGGGCAGCACGCAGCACGGAGGGGGGAGAGCAGCACGGAGGACAGAGGGGGAAGAGCAGCGCGGAGGGGAGGGCAGCACCACGGAGCGCGGAGGGGAGGGCAGCACCGCGGAGGGGAGGGCAGCACCGCGGAGGGGAGAGCAGCACGAAGCGCAGAGTGGAGAGAGCAGCATGGAGGGCGACAGCACGGGGGACAGTCATCAGTGATTGGTGCAGCTTTGGGGGGAGTTACAAGCACCGATCACCGCTGTATAACTTTAACTAAAGCAGCTGAAAAGGGGGCAGATCAGTGCTTGCAACTCCCCTGCCGCACGATCACCCCTGACTGCATAGGTATCAGTTGAAGCATCGGAAGCATTTCCCCGAGTACAAGTTCTCGGGGAAATGCTCGGTATCGATACCGATACTAGTATCGGTATCGGGACATCCCTAGTTATAACCGTTTTTTTGTTTTGCCATCTGTGTCCCATAGGGGAGTTTTGCCTTCCTCTCCCATAGCCAAAACAGGAAGTTAGAGGGAATTTCTCCGACCCTAAAGAATTTCTGGTTGTCACCAGGGTAACCAGAACAAATGTCTCCATTAGAATATTCCCCCTCTTTTCTAGTTCTGGGGACAACCCAAAAGTTCTGCCTTATATTTTAAATAACAAAAACCCCAGTGTTGTAAGTGATAAAATATTATTTTTGGTGCAAATTTCCATTTCTGCTCATCTGTATATCCTTCTCATTCTAATAAGTCGGCGTTCACGTGTCCCGTGCTGAGCTATTGAAGGCTTATTTCATTCATCTGTAAATCATTTTTGATTTTTCCGGTTCTTTTCTCTAAAATGCTTTTTGGCCTTTTCCATCTGTCTCCTCAAAGGATAAGAAGAAAGCAATTTGTAGAATGAATTCTGCTGAATTCTTAGGATGACAATGGGAAGATGAAAGCCGGGTTATTTGCATGCAGGGATAAGAATAACATCCTCATTATGTGAATTTGATTGTTTCTGTGTTTCTTTACCCAACACAGTTGATATATTTGCTTTTTTTTTTTTACCTGCCAAATGGTGTTCTTCTTTCCAGCAAGTGTTGAAATTCACACACTTCTGCAACATTCTATAGCTATAGCCCCAAAATATTCATGAGCTATAGGTTCCTGTGTCGCCCTCCAACCACCCTAAAATTACAATCAATAATAAAAAGAAGGGAGGACAGTGGACACCACCACCCCATTCATTCCAGTACTTAAGGCCCCTTTCACACGGACAGCTGTTCTGCCGCAGTTAAAAGCCTGTTTGTTTTCTGTGAAATTCAAGACTCCAGGCACAGCGATCAGCTGCATCTGTACAGTGCGATTAGTTGCGTTTAGCTGAGGCACGATCTTGAAAGGGGATCCGACTTGGATCTCTGCCAATACCAATACTGTATTTGGTATGGATCATGAGGGGGAATTCCGCGCCAAATCTTAAATAAAAAAACAGCATGGTCTGCTATGGATTTTAAGGGGAACCCCATAAAAAACGGCATCGGGGTTCCTCCAAAATCCATACGAGACCCTTATCCGAGCATGCAGGTCGGTCAGGGAAGGGGGTGGGTACGAGCTGGCGCCCCCCCTCCTGAACCGTAGCAGGCCGTATGCCCTCAACATGAGGGATGGGTGCTTTGCAGCCCCCCCCCCCCCCTCCATTTCCCAAAGCACCTTGTCCCCATGTTGATGAGGACAAGGGCCTCTTCCTGACAACCCTGGTTGTTGGTTTGCGGGCGTGGAGCTTATCGGAATCCGGGAGCCCCCCACCCTACATGAATAAGGTAAGTATGGGGGTACATCTCACCTCGAGGTGAAAAAAGTAAAAAAAAAAAAACACACTACACAGGGTTTTAAAGTCATTCTAATTCTACTACTAGAAAGTCAAAAACTTTGCATATGGCTTCAACCATCACAACCACCACCAATTTAATTTCAGTACTAGAAAGGCAAACTTTGCAGATGACTTCGGCCATCATCACCACCACCCATTTCATTCCAGTACTAGCAACTTACTAGCAAAGGACCTCTATCCATTTCATTCAGTAGTAGAAATGAAAAACGTTGTATAGTACTTCCACCACCATCACCACTACTCATTTCATTCCAGTAGAAGAAATTCAAAAACTGATGTAGTGGGTTCCATCATTTCTGGTCAGTACCCCAGATAGAGGAACTATTTGTACACACACACGCGCATATATATATATATATATATATATATATATATATATGCGCGTATATATATATTACACACACATAGGCATCCAGCAAGCTGTAGCTGCAAAACGCTGGGAAGTGCTAGAAGCCAACCCAAAAAGTACCATTCCCAGTTCTTGTCCCAGAAGACATGCCGTCAGTCTGTAGCCAGCGGGGAAATTAGGATTTCACCCTTTCCATAAACAAGGTTGCTTTTGCTCAACACAAAAACTTTAACCAGGGTACTTGCAGTCTACATCGTCTTTCTTTTTTTCTTTTCAATCTTGCACTTTAGTCTTCATAAGTAAAACTTCATTCCTCATCCCTCTCCTTCTGCTTTCAAGTTGGGGGTAGTCCAATTCACAGCTATTGCTATTGTTGTGTTCTGTCAATATCTCCAACCCATCAGAATCTCCAACCACGCCACTTCCGGTTTATTTAAAACTTTAGGAATTTCGAGATTTTGATGAATTGGTGGTTGGACACAACACCGACAACCAAATAGTTTGGTACTGTAAGACTGAGCTGTTTTGACAGCACAGCAGATAACAAGGACAACGTTGTTGCCGCATTGGAGGGGGCCATTTTGTTGGCTAGTAACGGAGCGGAGTAAGAATCTCCACTCTTAATATCCTGCACCGGACTCTATTCGGTTGGCAGCGTTGTGTCCAACCACCAATTCGTCAGAAACTCCAATTACTGCTGGTTTTAAATAAACCGGAAGTTAAAGGTTCACTAAAGGAATTTATTTTTTATATTTTTTTTAGCTAAATAGCTTCCTTTAATTTACTGTACTGCAGTCCAGGTTTCATGTCCTCATTGTTCGTTTTTGCTTTAAAGTTGCTGTAATTCTGCTGTGATCTCCACACTTCCTGTTTGTCTGGCTCCTTATGAAAAATCTCATGGCAGTTTTTCATGGTGGTCTAAGCTGTCATTACTGTGTGTCTTAAACTCCTCAGAACCAATCAGATTCATTTTAAAAACAAAACACTGCCCTGGATTTGTTTGTTTTTGTTCTGTGTCTCTGTACTTCACAGAAACATGAAACCAGTTTAAAAAACAAAAGTGAAACTAGAGGCACATTATATGATTGATTTTTATCTATTTTTATTAATTTTTAGAACAAATCTGTAAACTTTTATGTCTCCATACCCTGTAAACAGTCATTTCAACAACACATTTTTTTTTCCTTTAGTGACCCTTTAAAGAGGTTGTAAAGGAATTTTTTTTTTCCCTAAATAGCTTCCTTTACGTTAGTGCAGTCGTCCTTCACTTACCTCATCCTTCTATTTTACTTTTAAATGTCCTTATTTCTTTTGAGAAATCCTCACTTCCTGTTCTTCTGTCTGTAACTCCACACAGTAATGCAAGGCTTTCTCCCTGGTGTGGAGAAAGCCTCTTTAAGGGGGAAGGGGCAAGCAGGAGTGTCAGGACACTCTCTACTTTGCAGATAGAGAAAGGAGATGTGTTAGTGGGCGTCCTGACACTCCTGCTCGCCCCCTCCCCACTCGAGATGTTTTATCCACACCAGGAAGAAATCCTTGCATTACTGTGTGGAGTTAGACAGAAGAACAGGAAGTGAGGATTTCTCAGAAGAAATGAGGACATTTTAAAAGCAAAATGGAAGGATGAGGTAAGTGAAGGAGGACTACACTAAGGTAAAGGAAGACATTTAGGGAAAAATAAAAATTCCTTTACAACCCCTTTTAACCCCTTCCTGCCCAAGGACGTCATATGACGTCCTGGACTTTCAGTGGGGATATCTGAATGATGCCTGCAGCTCCAGGCATCATTCAGATATCCATCTCTTCACCTGGCGATTCTGTGCACCATAAGAACGATCATAGCGGCGGTTCCGACGCCTATGGAGATTTTTAAGTACTGACGTGTGGCGCCATTCCATGAGTGTGCGCAATTTTAAAGTGTGAAATGTTGGGTATCTATTTCCTCGGCATAACTTCATCTTTCACATTATACAAAAAAATTGGGCTCCCTTTACTGTTTTGTTATTTTTTTAATTCATGAAACCTTTTTTCCCCCAACAAAAGGCGTTTGAAAATTTATTGTGCAAATACTGTGCGAGATAAAAAGTTGCAATGGCCGGCATTTTATTCCCTAGGGCAGGGGTCCTCAAACTACAGCCCTCCAGCTGTTCAGGAACTACAATTCCCATCATGCTTAGTCATGTCTGTGAATGTCAGAGTTTTGCAATGCCTCATGGGATGTGTAGTTCCACAACAGCTGGAGGGCCGTAGTTTGAGGATCCCTGCCCTAGGGTGTCTGCTAAAAAAACAGTGTTAGGGGGTTCTGAGTAATTTTCTAACAAAAAATATATAATTAATGCATGTAGGCGAGAAGTGCCAAAAAAGGCCCGTTATTGAAGTGTTTAAGCGGTTGTAGTTTTGACGGGTTGGAGAACGTAACAGAACAGTGGCACCAACTTTGTTTACATTTTTTTTTTTTTTTTTTTTTTTATACAGCTGGTCATATACATATACATTTTTTTTTAAAATGAACAGATGACTCGCTCCATCCATGCTGCACAACGAGGGTGGACGAATCTTGCACTGCATTTATATATTTTGGCAGCTGTCCCCACTGGCTGTCAAAATACCGAAACAACGCCTCCATCTGACTGGATGCAGCTGCTGTCCCGGCAAGAATTTTCCAACTGGCTTCATTGATTTTCATTCGAAGGATGCTGGCTGCAGTGGTGCCATCAGGGCCAATCATTAATCAAATGTAATTTGGTTCATCAGGAACCAGCGGAAATTTGCACAGTGTATGGCCGGCTTGAGCGTTTATTTTTTGGTCTATTCAGTGAGGAATATGCACATCGTACACGGCTCTGCCTTCAAGCCCTTGTGTATATCCATTCTTTTTATAGAACGCAAAAAAAAATGATAATGTACAAATCTCATTGGTTTTTATGTCTTTACTGCTGTTTGCTTTGTTGAATAATCAGTTGGGTTTTCCATCCACATATGTCTTCAGAAGAATACAGATCGGATTATTTTTTATATATATATCTGTTTTAGGTGATGGAGAAGAAGCGTAAACAGGATGAGAGAAGGAAGAGGGAATCCGAAGCCGCGGTCTTGTTGCAGAACAAAAATGCCGATGGGTGAGTTGACCACAGATTGATGATTTATTAACGGAGAGCCATGAAAGCCTGGGGCTGAATGGACGGACACTGGTATGTTGGGAGTTATTTCCTAGATGCCTTCAGACATGTGTGATCAATGAGTGCTAATATTAACCCAGTTCATATTCCTCACTATTTGAAACATTGCTATGTTAATCTCTTCTCAGCCAGGGCGCTGCGTTAAAGTGGCTGCAAGTGGACGATGTTGAGGCTGGAAGCGGCACTGACCCATAACAACCGGGGTTTGATGCGTTCTTCATGAACTGACAATTCTATCTTTAAAGCTAAAGTTTCTCGGTGTATTTCATACTATTAAAGAGTTTGTAAAGGTACAATTATTTTTTTTCCCTAAATACCTTCCTTTACCTTAGTGCAGTCCTCCTTCACTTACCTCATCCTTCCATTTTGCTTTTAAATGTCCTTATTTCTTCTGAGAAATCCTCACTTCCTGTTCTTCTGTCTGTAACTCCACACAGTAATGCAAGGCTTTCTCCCTGGTGTGGAGTGTCGTGCTCGCCCCCTCCCTTCGACTACAGGAGAGTCGGGATGCCCACTAACACACAGCTCCTTTCTCTATCTGCATCGTAGAGCATCCTGACTCTCCTGTAGTCCAAGGGAGGGGCGAGCATGACACTCCACACCAGGGAGAAAGCCTCGCATTACTGTGTGTAGTTACAGACAGAAGAATAGGAAGTGAGGATTTCTCAGAAGAAATAAGGACATTTAAAAGCAAAATGGAACTAGTGTGCAATTCCATGAATAGAGTGGACATAGGGTTTTCCACTCACTGATAGTTACTGAGTCCAGTGTTTGCGCTGAACAAGTTTTTTGATCTGCTGTGCCTATATATGTATAAGCCACATTTCTTTGTGTTTTTTTATGCATTTCTCCAGTATTGCACTGTAACTTGCAGAACTGTTCATGTTCCAAATGTAAATTGTTCAATAAGAACTTATTTTTTCGAAAAAGCAAAAAAAAAAAAGCAAAATGGAAGGATGAGGTAAGTGAAGGAGGACTGCACTAAGGTAAAGGAAGCTATTTAGGGGAAAAATTGTCCCTTTACAACCCCTTAAATATATAACATAGGTTCATTGGACTTCTTACCCAAATCCGGTGACATTGAAAGAACCCCCCCCCCTTTTTTTTTTTTTTTTGCATCTTCTCATATGTTCTCTAATTGGACGAGGTGGAGAGTCAGGGTGGTGATGTCATGAACTCCACATCATCCAATCGGAGAACTCTTTGCATTTTCTCAATGAATGCAAAGTGTTCTCTTAATGCCACCAATGCCAAGCAACCGACCGCCTGTGTAAGTAAACGGTGGGGCAGCCACTTTGCTCAAAAACCGAAGGCTAGAGTCTCTTAATGTCCCTCAACTAAGCAGAAAAGGAAAATGAATGTCTTTCTTTTGCATCATTAATAGAGTTGTATGTTTTTTTATTTCCCCCCCCTCGCCCCTATTCATACTTCCCTCGGTGAATGGAGCATCAGACTGATTTGCCCCAGCGTCTCTGCACTGAGAACTGAGCCACAGAACACCACTTATGGCTCGCTTCTCACTCCTCCCCGAACAGAGCCATCCTGACTGTCACTCAGCATAGCTTCTGCTCTACTTCTCCACGCTCATTGGAGTGCTGAGCTGTGGAGGGGCGGGGAGCGGCCGTCTCAGCGGCTCGCTGAGACTGACATCAATCGGGGCAGCTGGTGGATCCATACTTGGAGGTCGGGATGACACGCTGCCCCGACTGAAGGCAGTGACGTCAGCGGAGAGCGGACTTTAGACCGTTCTCTGCAGAAAACGGGTCACAAGAGTGCAAAACAAATTGCACTCCTGTGACCCAGAGGAGAAACCCAGCCTAAAAAGTAAAGGCTGGACTTCTCCTTTTAATGTACCTTTGTGACTATAACATTTTAAGTGTACATGTACAGTATCTCACAAAATCAAGTACATCTCTCACATTTGTGTAAATATTTTATTCTATCTTTTCATGTGACAACACTAAAGAAATTACACTTTGCTACAATGTTGTGTAGTGAGTGTACAGCTTGTATAACAGTGTACATTTGCTGTCCCCTCAAAATAACTCAACACACAGCCATTAATGTTTAAACCACTGGCAACAAAAGTCAGTACAAAATGTCCAAATTGGGCCCAATTAGCCATTTTCTCTCCCCGGTGTCATGTGACTCATTAGTGTTACAAGGTCTCAGGTGTGTATGGGGAGCAGGTGTGTTAAATTTGGTATTATCGCTCTCATACTGGTCACTGGAGTTCAACATGGCACCTCATGGCAAAGATCTCTCTGAGGATCTGAAAAAAATTGTTGCTCTACATGAAGATGGCATAGGCTATTAGAAGATTGCCAAGACCCTGAAACTGAGCTGCAGCACAGTGGCCAAGACCATACAGCGGTTTAACAGTACGGGTTCCACTCAGAACAGGCCTCGCCATGGTCAAACAAAGAAGTTGAGTGCGTGTGCTCAGGGTCATATCCAGAGGTTGTCTTTGGGAAATAGATGTATGAGTGCTGCCAGCATTGCTGCAGAGGTTGAAGGGGTGGGGGGTCAGCCTGCAAGTGCTCAGACCGTATGTCGCACGCTGCGTCAAATTGGTCTGCATGGCTGTCGTCCCAGAAGGAAGCCTCTTCTAAAGATGATGCACAAGAAAGCCTGCACACAGTTTGCTGAACACGAGCAGACTAAAGACATGTATTACTGAAACCATGTTCTGTGGTCTGAGACGAAGATAAACTTTTTTGGTGTCAGATGGTGTCAGGCGTGTGTGGCGGCAACCAGGTTAGGAGTACAAAGACAAGTGTGTCTTGCCTACAGTCGCGCATGGTGGTTGGAGTGTCATGGTCTGGGGCTGCATGAGTGCTGCCGGCACTGGGGGGCTACAGATCATTGGAGGAACCATGAATGCCAACATGTACTGTGACATGCTGAAGCAGAGCATGACTGGGCCGCAGGGCAGCATCCCAAACACACCTCAAATGACCACTGCCTTGCTAAAGAAGCTGAGAATAAAGGTGATGGACTGGCCAATCATGTTTCCAGACCTAAACCCTACTGAGCATCTGTGGGACTCCTCAAACAGAAGGTCTCTAACATCCACCAGCTCTTTGATGTCGTCATGGAGGAGGGGAAGAGACTCCAGTAGCAACCTGTGAAGCTCAGGTGAACTCCATGCCCAAGAGGGTTAAGGCAGTGCTGGAAAATGATGGTGGCCACACAAAATATTGACACTTTGGGCCCAATTTGGATGTTTTCACTTAAAGGTGTACTCACTTTTGTTGCCAGCAGTTTAGACATTAATGGCTGTGTGTTGAGTTATTTTGAGGCAATAGAAAATGTACACTGTAGCCGTACCCTCATTACTTTACATTGTAGCAAAGTGTAATTTCTTCAGTGTTGTCACATAAGATATAATAAAATATTTACATGTGACGGGTGTACTTACTTTTGTGAGATACTGTATATTCTCATAGTGTTCCTTATTGGGGTAAGATGAGGAAAAGTCTTTAAAAATAAAAATCCAGACTAAAGAAGTGTAAAGCCTAGCAACAGTGCAAAGTCTGATCCATATGCCTCAGTTTCCTTAGCAACACCACGCTAGATTAGAGCAACGAGGGATCGGATCTCCTTTGGGTTATATTAAGTCAATTATTTTACACAAGAACTCTATTCTAGAAGAACTTTTTTGTCTTCATCGTGATGAATTCTAATAGCCATACCGAAATAGAGATACAGGAGGGGGTAGGGTTAGAGTAGAGTATTTTATCCCCTGCTGATCTTGTAAATTTGCCCACTGACAAAGAAATTATCAGTCCTATAATTTTGTTGGCAGGTTTATTTTAACCACTTGCTTACTGGGCACATACACCCCCCTCCTGCCCAGGTGAAATTTCAGCTTCCGGCACTGCGTCGCTTTAACTGACAATTGCGCGGTCATGCGACGTGGCTCCCAAACAAAATTAACGTCCTTTTTTTCCCCACAAGTAGAGCTTTCTTTTAGTGGTATTTGATTGCCTGCCTGTGCGGTTTTTATTTTTTGCGCTATAAACAAAAAAACAATTTTGAAGAAAAATACAATATTTTTTACTTGTTGCTATAATAAATATCCCAATTTAAAAAAACAACAAAAAAACATTTTTTTCTCAGTTTAGGGCGATACGTAATCTTCTACATATTTTTGGTAAAAAAAAAAAAAAAAAATCGCAATAAGCGACTGGTTTGCGCAAAAGTTATAGCGCTTACAAAATAGGGGAGAGAATTTTTTTTTAATTTTTTTTTTTTTTACTAGAAATGGTGTCGATCTGCGATTTTTATTGGTACTGCGACGTTATGGCGGACACATCGGACACTTTTGACACATTTTTGGCACCATTCACATTTATACTGCGATCAGTGCTATAAATATGCACTAATTACTGTATAAATGTGACTGGCATTGAAGGGGTTAACACTAGGGTGAGGAAGGGGTTAAATGTGTATCCTAGGTGTGTTCTAACTGTGGGGGGAGGGGGGGTGACCGATCTGTGTCCCTATGTACAAGGAACACAGATCGGTCTCCTCCTCCATAGACAGGACGCTGTCTCTGTGTAAAACAGCAATGAGAGATGATCTATGAGATCTCTCATTCGCCGCACAGATCGCATCGCAAACGGCCACTCTGACTGGCCGTTCGCCGCGATCTGTGATTGGCCGTGTCCAAGGGACACGGACAACACAGGGCTTCCCCGCAGCGCGCTCTACAGCGCGTGCTGGGAATGCCCAAAGGGGCGGCCGTCAAAAGACGGCAGGTTGGATATTCAGACCCACGCTGTAACCGTCATTAGACGATAGCGCGGGTCTGAAGTAGTTAAAAGTGAAATAAAAATCAAGAAAAAATTAATTCAAAAAAGTTATAAAATTGATTTGCATTTTAATGAGTGAAATAAGTATTTGATCCCTTCGCAAAACATGACTTGGTACTTGGTGACAAAACCCTTGTTGGCAATCAGAGAGGTCAGACATTTCTTGTAGTTGGCCACCAGGTTTGTACGCATCTCAGGAGGGATTTTGTCCCACTCCTCCTCTTTGCAGATCCTCTCCAGTTTATTAAAGGGACATTAAAGGTTCATTTTTTTTATTAGATCCATTGATTTCTGTAAGCTAGAGCATTTAAATATCACTTACCTCGTTTTTCCTTTTGACCTCCAAAATACAGTAATCCAGGTTTGAAAATGCCATTTCCTGTCTCTCCTCTTCTTGCTTTCCACCAGCATCTGAGCCGTTTTGCATGGTGGAAAGCAGAATGTGCTCACCCCCTCCCTATGACTACAGCCCTGCATGAAGATGCTCTCTTATCCCTCACAGGCATGGAGGCTAAGCCTAATGGGAACTGTAGTTCCCTTTAGGCCGTGATGTAGCAAGAATGAATGCGCACCGCAAACCAGGAAGTCAGTGAGAATAACGATTCAGGAGTGATGGAGGTGAATAAAACAGCTCAATTTCAACATGTATCAAACTAGTTATAATGCAAAACATTACTTTTTACTTTATCAGCTACTGTCAGACTTTAATTTAAGAGGAAAATATTTTTGTCTTTACAACCCCTTTAAGGTTTTGAGGCTGACATTTTGTAACTTGAACCTTCAGCTCCCTCCACATATTTTCTATGGAATTAAGGCCTGGAGACTGGCTAGGCCACTCCAAGACATTGATGTGCTTCTTCTTGAGCAACTCCTTTGTTGTCTTGGCCGTGTGTTTTTTTGGGTCATTGTCATTCTGGAATACCCATCCACGACCCATTTTCAATGCCCTGGCTGAGGGAAGGAGGTTCTCGCCCAAGGTTTGGCGGTACATGGCTCTGTCCATCGTTCCTTTTGATATAGTGAAGTTGTCCTGTCCCCTTAGTAGAACACCACCCCCAAAGCATAATGTTTCCACCTCCATGTTTGATGGTGAGGATGGTGTTCTTGGGGTCATAAGCAACATTTGGCCTCCTCCAAACACGGGAGTTGAGTTGATGTCAAAGAGCTGGATTTTGGACTCATCTGATCACAACACTTTTTTTCTCAGTTCTCCTCTAAATCATTTAGATGTTCATTAGCCAATCAGAGGGGCCTGTGCATGTACTTTCTCGCAGGGGGACCTTGCAGGCACTGCAGGATTTCAGTCCTCCATGGCATAGTGTTACCAATTGTTTTCTTGGTGACTGTGGTCCCAGCTGCCTTGAGATCATTGACTATATTCTCCTGTGTAGTTCTGGGCTGGATCCTCACCGCTCTCTTGATCATTGAAACTCCACCAGGTGAGATCTTACATGGAGCTCCAGACTGAGGGAGATTGACAGTTATTTTGTGTTTCTTCCAATGGCAAAAAATCCACCGACTGTTTTGCGATGGTCTTGTAGCCCATTCCAGCCTTGTGTAGGTCTTGTCCCTGACATCCTTGGACAGATATTTGGTCTTGGCCATGGTGGAGAGATTGGAATCTGATTGCTTCTGTGGACAGGTGTCTTTTATACAGATAACAAGCTGAGATTAGGAGCACTCTTTGAGAGCTAGCTAGTTACCTGTATAGAAGACACCAGGAAACCAGAAATCTTGCTGATTGAGAAGGGATCAAATACTTATTTCACTCATTGAAATGCAAATTAATTTGTAACTTTTTTGAAATGCGTTTTTCTGGATATTTTTTTTGTTCTGCCTCTCACTGTTAAAATAAAAATTCCATAAAAATTATAGACCATTTCTTTGTCCGTGGGCACACGTACAAAATCAGCAGGTGATCAAATACCCTTTTCCCCTCACTGTGTGTGGATATAGGTCTCTCTATCTATATCTATAATTATAGGTTTTAGGAAGTTCTTTCATAAGGCCATCATTGCCGACCTCT
Organism: Rana kukunoris; assembly: GCA_029574335.1. Classification (NCBI taxonomy): domain Eukaryota; kingdom Metazoa; phylum Chordata; class Amphibia; order Anura; family Ranidae; genus Rana; species Rana kukunoris. The sequence continues at coordinate 543,863,468 of CM056052.1, read as the reverse complement.
TGTTAAGATACTTGTTGCCTGACTGTGTTGCTAATCCAGTTACCGGCGTATTTTCTGAATCGCGGACCTGGAACAAGTGGGCACATTAGGGATTCTCTGTACTCTCCGTTCAAGTATTGGATCAGCATGGGAGCCGGCATTTCCTAGAAAAGAGGATGATGGTCTCCATTTATCAGTACAGGTTTCCTTTCAGGGAATTCATGATTTAGAAAAGGCAATTTTCCAGTCTCCTTTTAGCTCAACAGAAAACCACAATAAATATTTGACTATGGAAGAAAATGTCAAAGTAACAAACTTTTCTGCCCTCCTGACTCTCTGCCACATTTTAAGCTTTAGCGCCATTGCTGGTGAAATCTAGTATAACCGCCTATACAAATAGCCCTGTTCTTATGAGAACCTTTATATCAACATTAGACATAACCATGATTTGTTTAATACCATAATCTGGGGATTTCCTCTCTTTATTAAAAGATATTGAATCATCAAGTCGTTGTGGGTATAAAGTAGAAAAGGATATTGTCTCCTAGATTCATCAAGTTTGGCTTGTAAACGTTTGGAGGACAAACATTTTAGATTTTTGTCCTTCGACTTTATTTTTGGGTGACAATAGGTTTTTACATGAAAATGAAATGAGGACTATTGTGAAACCTCGATTTCCACCTGTAGTTGATTTTGTATCTTTTTATGTGGAAGTATACATCAAGGTCAGTACAATTTCACAGCATTCAGGCATCTGCGCTAGATCTTTAGAGTCTCTATTGATTTCACTCATCTGTAAACCTCCGGTAAAGCTGATAATCACATCTTTTTAGGGCTGCAACTAACGATTATTCTCATAATCGATTAATCGGCCGATTTATTTTTTCGATTAATCGGAAAAAATCATTAAAAAAACTGGAATTTTGTTGTTTATTTTTTGGTTTATTTAACAGTAATAATGAAAAAACTGAGTTACATTCAAACGGCAGATTAACACCAAATGATGGGGCACTATTCCTCCCAGGAACACCAATTGGGCACTATTCCTCCCAGAAACACCAATGGGGCACTATTCCTCCCCCAGGAACACCAATTGGGCACTATTCCTCCCCCAGGAACACCAATGGGACACTATTCCTCCCCCAGGAACACCAATGGGGCACTATTCCTCCCCCAGGAACACCAATGGGGCACTATTCCTCCCCCAGGAACACCAATGGGGCACTATTCCTCCCCCAGGAACACCAATGGGGCACTATTCCTCCCCCAGGAACACCAATGGGGCACTATTCCTCCCCCAGGAACACCAATGGGGCACTATTCCTCCCCCAGGAACACCAATGGGGCACTATTCCTCCCCCAGGAACACCAATGGGGCACTATTCCTCCCCCAGGAACACCAATGGGGCACTATTCCTCCCCCAGGAACACCAATGGGGCACTATTCCTCCCCCAGGAACACCAATGGGGCACTATTCCTCCCCCAGGAACACCAATGGGGCACTATTCCTCCCCCAGGAACACCAATGGGGCACTATTCCTCCCCCAGGAACACCAATGGGGCACTATTCCTCCCCCAGGAACACCAATGGGGCACTATTCCTCCCCCAGGAACACCAATGGGGCACTATTCCTCCCCCAGGAACACCAATGGGGCACTATTCCTCCCCCAGGAACACCAATGGGGCACTATTCCTCCCCCAGGAACACCAATGGGGCACTATTCCTCCCCCAGGAACACCAATGGGGCACTATTCCTCCCCCAGGAACACCAATGGGGCACTATTCCTCCCCCAGGAACACCAATGGGGCACTATTCCTCCCCCAGGAACACCAATGGGGCACTATTCCTCCCCCAGGAACACCAATGGGGCACTATTCCTCCCCCAGGAACACCAATGGGGCACTATTCCTCCCCCAGGAACACCAATGGGGCACTATTCCTCCCCCAGGAACACCAATGGGGCACTATTCCTCCCCCAGGAACACCAATGGGGCACTATTCCTCCCCCAGGAACACCAATGGGGCACTATTCCTCCCCCAGGAACACCAATGGGGCACTATTCCTCCCCCAGGAACACCAATGGGGCACTATTCCTCCCCCAGGAACACCAATGGGGCACTATTCCTCCCCCAGGAACACCAATGGGGCACTATTCCTCCCCCAGGAACACCAATGGGGCACTATTCCTCCCCCAGGAACACCAATGGGGCACTATTCCTCCCCCAGGAACACCAATGGGGCACTATTCCTCCCCCAGGAACACCAATGGGGCACTATTCCTCCCCCAGGAACACCAATGGGGCACTATTCCTCCCCCAGGAACACCAATGGGGCACTATTCCTCCCCCAGGAACACCAATGGGGCACTATTCCTCCCCCAGGAACACCAATGGGGCACTATTCCTCCCCCAGGAACACCAATGGGGCACTATTCCTCCCCCAGGAACACCAATGGGGCACTATTCCTCCCCCAGGAACACCAATGGGGCACTATTCCTCCCCCAGGAACACCAATGGGGCACTATTCCTCCCCCAGGAACACCAATGGGGCACTATTCCTCCCCCAGGAACACCAATGGGGCACTATTCCTCCCCCAGGAACACCAATGGGGCACTATTCCTCCCCCAGGAACACCAATGGGGCACTATTCCTCCCCCAGGAACACCAATGGGGCACTATTCCTCCCCCAGGAACACCAATGGGGCACTATTCCTCCCCCAGGAACACCAATGGGGCACTATTCCTCCCCCAGGAACACCAATGGGGCACTATTCCTCCCCCAGGAACACCAATGGGGCACTATTCCTCCCCCAGGAACACCAATGGGGCACTATTCCTCCCCCAGGAACACCAATGGGGCACTATTCCTCCCCCAGGAACACCAATGGGGCACTATTCCTCCCCCAGGAACACCAATGGGGCACTATTCCTCCCCCAGGAACACCAATGGGGCACTATTCCTCCCCCAGGAACACCAATGGGGCACTATTCCTCCCCCAGGAACACCAATGGGGCACTATTCCTCCCCCAGGAACACCAATGGGGCACTATTCCTCCCCCAGGAACACCAATGGGGCACTATTCCTCCCCCAGGAACACCAATGGGGCACTATTCCTCCCCCAGGAACACCAATGGGGCACTATTCCTCCCCCAGGAACACCAATGGGGCACTATTCCTCCCCCAGGAACACCAATGGGGCACTATTCCTCCCCCAGGAACACCAATGGGGCACTATTCCTCCCCCAGGAACACCAATGGGGCACTATTCCTCCCCCAGGAACACCAATGGGGCACTATTCCTCCCCCAGGAACACCAATGGGGCACTATTCCTCCCCCAGGAACACCAATGGGGCACTATTCCTCCCCCAGGAACACCAATGGGGCACTATTCCTCCCCCAGGAACACCAATGGGGCACTATTCCTCCCCCAGGAACACCAATGGGGCACTATTCCTCCCCCAGGAACACCAATGGGGCACTATTCCTCCCCCAGGAACACCAATGGGGCACTATTCCTCCCCCAGGAACACCAATGGGGCACTATTCCTCCCCCAGGAACACCAATGGGGCACTATTCCTCCCCCAGGAACACCAATGGGGCACTATTCCTCCCCCAGGAACACCAATGGGGCACTATTCCTCCCCCAGGAACACCAATGGGGCACTATTCCTCCCCCAGGAACACCAATGGGGCACTATTCCTCCCCCAGGAACACCAATGGGGCACTATTCCTCCCCCAGGAACACCAATGGGGCACTATTCCTCCCCCAGGAACACCAATGGGGCACTATTCCTCCCCCAGGAACACCAATGGGGCCATTCCTCCCCCAGGAACACCAATGGGGCACTATTCCCCCCCCCCCACTCCCAGGAAATCCAATGGGGCACTATTCCCCCCCCCCCTCCCAGGAAATCCAATGGGGCACTATCCCCCCCCCCCCCCAGGAAATCCAATGGGGCCAATGATGGGGCACTACTATTCCACCCACCCCCAGAACACCACTGATGGGGCACTACTATTCCACCCACCCCCAGAACACCACTGATGGGGCACTACTATTCCACCCACCCCCAGAACACCACTGATGGGGCACTACTATTCCACCCACCCCCAGAACACCACTGATGGGAGTTAGGAGGATGGGGAATTCAATTGTCATGGTTGACAACGATTTTCATTATTGATTATTATCGATAATATCGATTAATCGTTTCAGCTCTACATATTTAATTGTACAATACAGGACACAGGCTGAGTATTCATAGATCCTAAGCTCGTACTCACTATTATAAGGGGAGGTGCCAAAGGGGGTGTTTTCTCATAAGCTTTGCCAGTGTCCAACCACCTGAAGGTGGTTATAAGTAGTCGCTGTTAGAAGGTAATTAAAAGTGCGCATCCATATAAATCTCAAACAATAACAAATGTCCACAATCGCTGTGTGATGAAAACAAAATGTGCACCATATAAAGTGTCAAGCCCAACAAATGCTAAGTAAATTAATGAATAAGAAGTCCTTCAAAAAGTTGTCAACCAGCGAGTAAGTGTTCATCTTCTGTGTCCTTTATCTAGCACTCGACAGCCTCTTACCAGAATATAGTGATCTCTCAAATTTTAAAGCGGTCAATAAAACTGATAAAATGAGCCATGGGAGGGAGCCTTTTACTTCATCCTGACCCAACACCCAAGCCTCAGGTCTACTTCAGATATAGACCAACCGCACGCCACTTGAGTTTTCAAATTATCCTTACTTTAGACAAAAATAGAAGACAACATAGTGTTAAACCGCTACAATGAAAGCTTGTTCCATTAGACCGGTATATTTACAAAAATATTGAGACTACAAGCAGATGAGTCGCACCTCTGCGTTTGGCGGGCGTGCTGACTTTGTGACATCACACACATCTTCCCTAGAATAATCTTTTCCCACTCCGAGTTTTTAAGTGTCCTAAGATGATGGACTTCTTCTCCCTTACAGAGATACCACTCTTAGCTCGACCCCCTGGGTTTACACTTGGTGCAAACAGGGCTTACAGCAGGGGTCCAGTGCAGTGCATCCCTGTTCCCTGTTTCAGGGACAAATCGCGCCCAAGTTATTGCCTGAAATGGAGCCAAAGACACACAGGACCCCTGTGCAATCCGCTTTGCGGCCGCTGCGGAGATGTGGGAACTGCCTCCATTGAGAGCTGGTCACACTCTCCTGTCATGTGAATTGGATGCAGAGAAACCCGCATTTCAATTCCCACTAGTGTGAAACCAGCCTAAAATGGTTGTGAAGGCTGAATTCAATGCATGAAGGTAAAAAACCTTCTCTTAGCCCAGAATTCCCCCCCTGCAATACTGGCCTGAGCCCCCTTCTCGATCCAGTGATGTGTACGAGAGCCTCCACTGTGCCGCGACTCCCGCTCCTCATTGGCTAAGACATCAGCCAGAGCCAGTGGCTCTTACTGCTGTCAATCACAGCCAGTAAGCCAATGAAAAGGGAGCGGAGGACGGAGCCGTTCATGACGCTATGTGTCTCATGGGCACATAGGGCAGGGCTCGCTGTTGGGGGCACTGGTCAAAGGGGAGTGGCCTGGAGCGCTGGCTGGGGACCTGAGGAGAGGAGGATCAGGACTGCTCTGTGCAAAACCATTGCACAGAGCAGGTAAGTAATGACATGTTTGTTTATTTAAAAAAAAAAAAAGACTACAGCTTTTAATACCACTTTAACTAGTTTATTATTTTCTTATTGGATTCTTCAATCAACTCTTCACTGTCTAATACCACAGATGGAAGCGTTGCATCTGGATCAGTTCAACCTCAGTAAAAATGTGGGACTCTTATTTGAATGCTACATGGTGGGGACGGACAATAATGTTCAGGCAATGGGTCCTACACAAACACTGAGCTTGGCATCTTGCGCCACACAGGGCTGGTACAAGGATTTTTGACACCCTAGGTAAAACCTAATTTTGCCGCTCCACCCCTTGGTCCTGCTATGTATACCCCACCTTTTTAATGAAGTGCCCCCGTCCAATGCAGCCCCACCAGTGCCCCTGTGAAAATGCAGCCCCACCAGTGCCCCTGTGAAAATGCAGCCCCGCCAGTGCCCCTGTGAAAATGCAGCCCCGCCAGTGCCCCTGTGAAAATGCAGCCCCGCCAGTGCCCCTGTGAAAATGCAGCCCCGCCAGTGCCCCTGTGAAAATGCAGCCCCACCAGTGCCCCTGTGAAAATGCAGCCCCACCAGTGCCCATGTGAAAATGCAGCCCCGCCAGTGCCCCTGTGAAAATGCAGCCCCGCCAGTGCCCCTGTGAAAATGCAGCCCCGCCAGTGCCCCGTGAAAATGCAGGCCCGCCAGTGCCCCTGTGAAAATGCAGCCCCGCCAGTGCCCCTGTGAAAATGCAGGCCCGCCAGTGCCCCCGTGAAAATGCAGGCCCGCCAGTGCCCCCGTGAAAATGCAGGCCCGCCAGTGCCCCCGTCAAAATGCAGGCCCACCAGTGCCCCCGTCAAAATGCAGCCTCACCAGCGCCCATCAATGCAGCCTACCAAGGAGGCAGCAAGAGCAGAGTAGAAACACCAGCGGTCGGGCGCCCTCGGCGGCTGCCTAGCTTGCCTAGTGGTAGCACCGGCTACCTGAGGTATAAATAACATTTTACCAATATGCCCTATTCCCTTGTACAGAAGGAGCACAAGGAAAGTGCCAGTGGTGGGTCACAGAACAGTTTCCAGCCCATAGTTGAGTTCTGCTCTACACCCATCTTTTTTTGGCAGCACAGTTTTGTAGTTGGTTCCTGGCTTGTCTTCTACAAACATTGATACATCTCTTGCCTCTGCCGTATATTTGACTTTTTATTTTCAACCATGTTCTTTCTTTTCAGGTTGATTATAGCCTCCCGCTTCCACCCTGCACCCCTGCTCCTCACATTGCTAGGCTTTGTTTCTCCATCCAGACCTTTTGTTGTTTACTGTCAGTATAAAGAGGTAAGAACTCCGGGAATATTCATTGTACTTATTCTTGAGCAGCGTTGTAAGATTTTTATATTATATATTTATTTTATTTTTTATCTTGTAAATGTGATTTTTTTTTTTTTCCCGTTATGAAAGTGTCCTTCGGCTGATATAACCTTACGAATGTGCACATTTTCCCTACACAGTACAGTTTAGTCATACTGTACTTTACACAATATTGCTATACATTAGTCACCTGCCATATTCTCTGCAATGGAAGGCGCTTTGGACAATCTGTGCTTCCCTCACTGTTGCAGCGTGACCTTTAGTTTATATCTGCGGAGCCTAACAGTGATTATTATTTTTTGCTATTAAAAGGTTTCAATGATGTAGGAAATTTAACACTGGACAATGGAAAGAGTTCCCCACTCTCCCTGGTAATTTAAGATGGGCCATTTGGAACAGTGTCAGCATTTTTCCCAGTTTTTACTCCCCCCCCCCCCCCCTTTTTTTTTTTTTTTTTTTTTTCTTTCCCCTTTTTCTTCTCTTTTTTTCTATTCTCCAGCTTAGTCCGAGATGGTAGCGGGCAATATCCTGTGATGTGACCTTTACCTCTGCTATCTTTCGTTATAATCTATAAAGGTGCTTATTTTCAGAGTATGTATTGTTATGTTTTGATTATGGATTAGCGTGTGATACCCATGTATCCTGGTTGTATTCTGTACTCTGATTTTTCTATTTTTAAAATAAAAAAGAATTAATATGAAAGAGTTAAAGTGATTGTAAAGACTGTAAGATAAAAAATATAACAAACATGTTATACAGTGGAACCTTGGATTGCGAGGGACGCTATTAACGAGCGTTTCGCACTGTATTTGAAAAAATCCTAACTCGGTCTGAGAGTGTTGTCTCGCAAAACAGGCCCAATTCAGGCCAAAGCGGTGTGCAGTACCGCGTTTGGCCTGGGGGGAGTGGCGCCGGAGAAGAGCCGAACACAGCCGATCGGCGCCGTTCGAAAATGCTTGGGAAGACACGGAAATACTCTGTTTCCGTGGTGTCCTTCAGCCGTTTCTGAGGCTCTCTGGTGCCCCCCTCACCTCTGGCCGCATGCAATGTTGCATGCCATTTTGACATCAATGCGGAACAAATTATTTTCTTTTCCATTGACTTCATACTCGCTCTGATATGCGAGTACCTTGCATTGCGAGCATTCTCCTGGAACGGATTATATTCGTAATCCGAGGTTCCACTGTACTTGCATGCTCTGTGCAATCGTTTTGTACAGATGAGTCCCGAACTTTTTTTTTGTGTTCATCAGGGGTCCTGCTCCTCTCCCCTGCTAAGTGCCCCCAGTAGCAAGCCCCTCTGTCCCTGCTGAAGAAAAGCATCCCAACAATGTGCTGCCACCATCATGTTTCACGGTGGGTTCAGTGTGATGTGCAGTGTTAGTTTTCCACCACACAGTGTTTTTGCTTTTAGGTCAACAAGTTCAATTTTGGTCTCACCTGAGCAGAGCACCTTCTTCCACATGTTTGCTGTGTCCCCCACATGGCTTCTCACAAACTGCAAACAGGACTCCTTATGTCTTTCTTTCACCAATGTCTTCTTGTCACTCTTCCATAAAGGGCAGATTTGTGGAGAACACGACTAATAGTTGTCCTGTGGACAGATTCTCCCCCCTGAGCTGTGGATCTCTGCAGCTCCTCCAGAGTTACCATGGGCCTCTTGGCTGCTCCTCTGATGAATGCTCTCCTTGCCCGGCCCGATCAGTTTAGGTGGACGGCCATATCTTGGTAGGTTTGCAGTTCCATACTCTTTTTCCCTTTTCGGATGGTGGATTGAACAGAGTTCCGGGAGATATTTGAAGCTTGAGATTTTTTTTTTTTAACCTAACCCTGCTTTATACTTCTCCACAACGTTATCCCTGACCTGTCTGGTGTGTTTCTTGGCCTTCATAATGCTGTTTGTTCACCAAGGTTCTCTAACAAACCTCTGAGGGCTTCACAGAACTGTATTTATACTGAGATTAAATTACACACAGGTGGACTTAACCTATTTGGTGACTTCTGAAGGCAATTGGTTCCACTAGATGTTAGTTCAGGGTATCAACGTAAAGGGGACTGAATACAAATGCACGCCACATCATTTTTTGTTTTTACATTTATTTGTAAAACATTTTGAAAACTATTTATCATTTTCTTTCCACTTCACAATTTTGTGTCACTATCACATAAAATCCCAATAAAATAAATTTACGTATTTTTGGTTGTAACCTAACAAAATTTTATAGCGCCATTTTGTAGGCGCTATAACTTTTGCGCAAACCAGTCGCTTATTGCGATTTTTTTCCCCCCCCCCCCCCCAAAAAAATACGTTGGAAAATGGAAAATTAAATACCTACCTTTCTGTAATTTTCCTTTCCTGGTGCCTACCCATGGCAGCATACCAATGGTCATGGCTCCGCCCCCGATCGACCCACAGGACCAATTAACTCTCTAATAAAAGGGCGTTGCTCCCCCAGTTAGGCATTCTTTGTAACTAGACCTCAGCCCCCACAGCGTAATGTCAACTAAAGGGAGGGTGTATGCTGCCATGGGTAGGCATCAGGAAAGGAAAATTACAGAAAGGTAGGTATTCAATTTTCCATTTTCCTGGTGCCTCCATGGCAGCATACCAATGGTCAATAACTCGCTTACAGGGAGGGTACTGCCTAACAATGTCTATAACGGGACACAGAGTGGAGAGCCATTGGTATGCTGCCATGGAGGAAAGAAACATAAGGGAAAGGGTATGCACTTCCATTCCCAGCTCTGATTTTATATATATATATATATATATATATATATATATATATATATATATATATATATATATATATATATATATATATATATATATATATATATATATTTTTTTTTTTTTTTTTTGCATTAAAGAATAAAATCCATCATATCCATTAATATACATCTTCAAAGATAGCATTCAAAAAACATTTTATTTATTTTTTACAAGAAAATAAAGAATTACTATCCAAAAATAACATTGAAATCATTATTATTACATAGGCTTCCCCTTCTGTCTCTTTACCTTGGCAGGGATCCATGATGAGACAGTGCAGGTGTTGGGTGGAGAGGAGTGCAAATAATGCTTCCTCACTGACAGCCTGTCCTCCACCAAGAGCCATAGGCGGCTTAGGAACACTGGGGGTACCAAGATGGCCGCCGGACATCTACTGCGCATGCGCTGCCGCGCCGACGGAGCTCCGCCCCCCGAGATGACGATACTGAGTTGTGTGACGCGCGCAAAGCGCCCGTAGCTACGGAGGAAGCCTGTCACTCGGGTAATCAGCTGGGGAGCCTCTCTCCCCCTAAAGCGTCGATGCAAAGGTTATAGCCATAGAGGTGCTAGGCCAGGGATCCTCAAACTACGGCCCTCCAGCTGTTGTAGAACTACACATCCCATGAGGCATTGTAACACACTGACATTCACAGACAGGACTAGGGCATGATGGGAATTGTAGTTCCTGAACAGCTGGAGGGCCGTAGTTTGAAGACCCATGTGCTAGGCTGTGTCCGACCGGGCATCTGAGACCCCCCCAGGCTAAGATAAACACACAGATAAGGTAATGCTTCCCATACAAACATGTCCAGGACAGCCAGCCCAAATCACCTAACGAGGAGAAGTAATGCTTCCCATACAAACATGTCCAGGACAGCCAGCCCAAATCACCTAACGAGGAGAAGTAATGCTTCCCATACAAACATGTCCAGGACAGCCAGCCCAAATCACCTAACGAGGAGAAGTAATGCTCCTGGAGGTATGTGTGCCATAAAAAGATCCACAGAAAAAAGGGCTCCTATACTTATCTGGCGCCTTTAGCAGCCCAAGCGATAGGACTCCATCCTGCAGGAGAGCATGAACCTGCAATGGTCACACCATATGACGGTGAGATAGGACTGGTGCGTGATCCTGCGGGGATGAGGACAGAAAAAAGAATGCCTAACTGGGGGAGCAACGCCCTTTTATTAGAGAGTTAATTGGTCCTGTGGGTCGATCAGGGGTGGAGCCATGACCATTGGTATGCTGCCATGGAGGCACCAGGAAAATACGTATCGGCCTTAACTGTGAAATTATTATTATTATTATTTTTTTAATGGGATATTTATTATAGCAACAAGTAAAAAATATATATATATTTTAAATTGTCGCTCTTTTTTTGTTTATAGCGCAAAAAATAAAAACCGCAGAGGTGATCAAATACCACCAAAATAAAGCTCTATTTGTGGGGAAAAAAGGACATCAATTTTGTTTGGGAGCCGCGTCGCACGACCGCGCAAATGTCAGTTAAAGCGACGCAGTGCCGGAAGCTTAAAATTTAGTCTGGGAACGAAGGGGGTTTATGTGCCCAGTAAGCAAGTGGTTAGGGGATTAGTTAATTGGCTAATGTTAATTTATATTTATGGTTATAGGTGTATTGTTGGAGTAATATGAGCAGGAGGGGGGAACCTCCTCCAGTGTATACAAGACTTGAATTCTTGTTATAATAAAGAGTTCATGTTCAGAAAACAAACGAGTATCATCTTGTTTGTTTTTGATAGAGTTTGGAATATCCTTATATCTATATTCAGACTGGGAGGAAGCGGTATATGATGAAAGCACTCAAGCGGAGCGTTCCGTTACATGGCTCCAGGAGTGTTTCTCTAATTTTGGCTGTACAATGATGCCTGGCTCCTTAGAGCAGATGGCAATGAGCAGTGCTGGTCAGCGGAGTCTGGAGCCCAGTCAAAGCGGTCCAGTTTCGCTGCCGTCTTTAGTTTGAGGAGGTAGTGGGCAGGCGCCATCGTGGGAGCCTGGGTCCAGCACCGCTCTGTTCTTATCGTTAATTCTCCTCGTCATCGCTGTAATGACCGGTCCATGCATCAGGGTAAGCCCTGGGAATAAGAAGCTGGTAATGAGAAGATACAAGGTAATCCCAGCCTATATATATGTTTTGGCGCAGAGGACGCAGTGTCCACTCATATGGAAAGCCTAGCCACGACCTCCGTACTCCTGACTTTAATTGAATAACGTTGAATCCGGACCTTTTAGTGGTGGTGTGGCCCTTCAGTTCCAATTTTTATTACACTACAAGCCAAGGAGACTGTGGAGAACATCTGGGGTGTAGAAGCCGTCTGTCCAGGAACCAGATAATTTACATCAACGGCTGATCTAGCGCTCTTTTCACTTTCCTCAAAAGATATCCACCCAGGATTTCTTACTATTTTTTTTTTTTTTTTGGAGTCCCTCTCAAATTGCGTTCTTTATAATCGAAAAGAAATGATCAATCCAAGGAAAGCATGAGCCCCTTTAGCAGAGACTGCTGCAGGAGTCCCCCGGAGATATAAATAATGTCAGTAATTTTAATATTTTATTTCACTCTCTGAAACATGCAATTTGTGTGGACAGATTTCACAAGTTCTCATGAAATGTTCACCCTAATAGATTGCGGAGTGCAACAAATGGATTTTCCTTTGCTGCATTGTCAACAATAAACCAGACATCTACCTTAAGTACAATCAGTTCCTAATGGTTCTCATCTTTGCAATGGCATGTTTTCACTTCTTTATGTAAAATGTGTTTGTCAGATGTCTTCAAGTGGCGCGGCCTCTGATCAGTGATTGTAGACGGAATGTTATATTGGGCTGTCGGCAGTCATCACCTCTTTTTTTTTTTTTTTTTTCCCCAGCCTCTACTTGAATGCTACACAAAGCTCAGAGAAAGAGGCGGTGTCATTAATCTCAAGCTGTCAGAGACTTGGCTGAGGAATTATCAGGTAATATACAGTTTCTAATAACATATTGATCAATGTGAAGTATTGCTGTCTCACAACAGAAGTCTAGAGAGCTGTAATTGTGTTCATTCAGAGGAGCCGGTATGCCCTGCGCTTTGCCGTTTAGTGAAGAGGGTTGTAAGCTTAAGTGGGACTGATCAGAATGAGATCTATTCTATTATGTTACAGCGGAGTTCCACCTGTGTTTTAGTTTATTAAAAGTCAACCGCTACAAAAAGTGTAGCTGCTGACTTTTAATTAGGGTTGTCCCGATACCAGTATCGGTATCGGGACCGATACTGAGCATTTGCGGGAGTACTTGTACTCTCGCAAATGCCCCCGATGCCTCATCCGATACTACTAACCCCCCCACCTCCCCGCCGCATGCCGCAACGCCGCCGCCTCCTGGTTAAACAGCGTGTGGGGAACATTACAGCTTTCATTTGAATAGCTGTAGTGTTTCCCGCCGCGTATAGACACTCCCCCTTGCTCGGGATTGGACAGGTGATATGTCCAATTCCGAGCAAGAGGGAGTGTCTATACCCGGCGCAGCGGGGAACACTACAGCTATTCAAATGAAAGCTGTGATGTTCCCCACACACTGATTAACCATGCAGCGGCGGCATCTAGGTATGGGGGTACATGGCTGGATATATGGGGGTACATGGCTGGATATATGGGGGGGCATGGCTGGATATATGGGGGGGCATGGCTGGATATGTGGGGGGGCATGGCTGGATATGTGGGGGGGCATGGCTGGATATGTGGGGGGGCATGGCTGGATATGTGGGGGGGCATGGCTGCATTTGTGGGGGGGCATGGCTGCATTTGTGGGGGGGCATGGCTGCATTTGGGGACACATTTAAAAAAAAGTATCGGTATTCGGTATCGGCGAGTACTTGGGAAAAAAAGTGGTATCGGGACAACCCTACTTTTAAAAAACCGACACTTACCTGCCCTATGGTACAGAGATGCGGCAGCCCGGAGGCTCGCTTTTCTCCCCCATTCTCTCCTCGGCACCATCATCGGAACTGTGGGCACCCAGCTGTGACAGCTTACGGCTTCACATCTGGGCGTGCACTGTGCATGCTGAGCGCGTTCCTATTGGCCAGCCAATCTTCTGGGACCAGAGTAGTGTCCCAGAAGATCGCTGGCAGGGAGGGGCCTCCTAGGGGAAGAGGATTCGCCGCCTAGGCAGCCAAAAAAAGAATGAGGAAGTGAGTCTGGAAGTCCCACTGAACACCCCCCCCCTGAAAAAAATGGCATGGCAGGGGGCCGAGATGTGCTTAAAGCGGAAGAACCACTTTTGGGTTGAACTCTGCTTTAAAGCATTTGTGCTTGATGATTATTATTATTATTATTTATTTATTTTTTCAATGTCATCGATTTGGTTTGTTTTTTGGGATCATGAAAGCTTGTAGTTGCAGAGTGGAGGAACTAATCGCTACAGTAATATGCCAGCGTTTTGTCACTTGAATGTTAACCTGCTTACAGGTATAAAAGTCCCTTTAACCACTTAAGGACCTTGGGTGTTTTTCAGATTTGGCGTTTACAAGACTAAAACTGTTTGTTTGTTTTTGCTAGAAAATTACTTAAAACCCCCAAACATTATATATATTTTTTCTAACACCCTAGAGAATAAAATGGCGGTCATTGCAATACTTTTTGTCACATCGTATTTGCGCAGCGGTCTTTCAAGCGCACTTTTTTTTGGAAAAAAATTAACTTTTTTTAATTAAAAAATAAGGCAATAATAAATTTGGCCCAATTTTTTTTTATATATTGTTAAGATAATGTTACGCCGAGTAAAATTGCACCCAACACGCTTGTGGAATGGCGTCAAACTTTTACCGTTAAAAATCTCGATATGGCTAGAATTATTGCTCTCGCTCGAACGATCGCGGTGATACCTCACTTGAACGCCGTTTTCATATGCAGGCACTACTCGTGTATGCGTTGGCTTCTGTGCGCGAGCTCGTCGGGGTGGGGCGCTTTAAAAAAAATGTCGTTTTGTTTTCTTATTTTTTTTTTTTTTTTTTACACTGAAAAAAAAATCATCACTTTTATTCCTATAACAAGGAATGTAAACATCCCTTTTAATAGAAAAAAGCATGACAGGTCCTCTTAAATATGAGATCTGGGATCAAAAAGACCTCAGATCTCATATTTAGACTTAAATGAAAAAAAAAAATGAAAATGTTGTCATTTGAAAAAATGACAACAAAAAATGTGCCTTTAAGACACATGGGCGAAACTGACTTTTTGACTTCACTTCCGCCCTGCTATGGAGACGGGTGGGGGCCATCTTGCCCTCACTCGCATCCCCACACAGCAGGCTAAAGGACCCATATGCCTCCGCCGCTACCGACGGCTCCGGTAATCGGGGGAGTGGGGGCCCTCCCGCCGCCGATAACTGTGATCTTGCGGCGAATCCGCCGCGGAGACCACCGTTATCATTAACGGGACCGCTCACGCTAAAGATAGATATCTCGGTTGTGGCAGCAGCTGCTGCCGTTGCCGAGATATCCATCTTTTAAAAAAAGGATGTATATCTGCGTGAGCAGGTCCTTGAGGACCGCCTACTGTACATTTACGTCAGCAGAATGGCCCGGCTGGGCACATCAACATATATATACACTCTTAAGGCCTGGCTAGTAGCTCAGGACTTGAAATTTTGAGCCCTGACATAGGCTACTGAGGGGGAAAAAAAAGTGTTTTGTTGTAAATGTTGACAATCAATTTCTCCAGAGTGCCTGCAGCTTCGGAGGTCAGTTTGTTTGACAGATAACGTGATGCTTTTAGTATCCATGGGGGTTATTTACTAAAACTGCATGGTGCAAAATCTGGTGCGGCTCTGCATAGAAACCAATCGGCTTCCAGGTTTTATTGTCCCAAGTTTAATTGAACATGCCAAAGTTAGAAGCTACTATGTTTGCTCCAGTTTTAGTAACTCTTCCACCATATGACCTAATCCCAACTATTATGGCTGTGTATACCAGGGTTTCTCCACCAGGGTTCCATGGAATCTTAAGGTTCCTCCAGAGGTTGCTAGGGGTTACTTTAAACAATGAGAAATGTCTTTGTCTCGGAAGTTCCCACTGACACCATTGATCTTTTTAGCGGTCTGTAAGGGGGGAATTCTTCCCAATGACCACAAGTGTAAGAAGCATTCTTCCCACTGCTGACCATCACACTTATGTATCATGCGATAGGTAGCAACTTTTAGCAGGGGTTCCCTGAACCTGTAAAATTATTTCAAGGGTTCCTCTGTGTTCAAAGGGTTGAGAGAAACGTTTGTATACAGTCTACAAATTGGACAATTTTTTAATTTTTTATTTTTTTGCTTTTACTTTTTTTTTTTTTAGGTCCTGCCAGACAGAAGCCATCCGAAACTAGTAATGAGCAGTGGAGGAGGATACCTACTTCATGGTATTACCGTATCTAGAGAACCGGCAAAGCCCAACAGCACCTGCCCAGAAAGAACCGGAGAACCAGCACCAAAAAAATTAAAAGTTGCAGAACTTGAAAGCTAGAATTTTTTTTTTTTTCCCCTTTTATTATTGTATTGTCATCACATGACCAAGATCCAGCATATATCGCTTAGCCACAGAGAACCAGCATTGTTACCTTGCCATTCATTTTCCAGTTTTAGACACTCGTTTGTAC
Source organism: Rana kukunoris (assembly GCA_029574335.1). NCBI lineage: Eukaryota > Metazoa > Chordata > Amphibia > Anura > Ranidae > Rana > Rana kukunoris. Next base: position 543,847,076 of record CM056052.1, on the reverse strand, counting down.
AGGAATGTTTTTTTATTTTTGCCTCTGATTCCAAAATACAAGCTTGTACTTCGTGTTTATAGTTTTATTGGACCTTTATTGTCATGATATTTATTTTGTGATTCATGTTTGGCTTACCAAGACAAAATTAAAAGACCTTGCCTAAAAACTCTTAAATTGTATCCTCAGGACAAAGAAAAGTAGTTGTTTTAAAGAGCTTTGTGGGGTGGCTGGGAACCCATGTATACAAATTCCAGAGAGCAGGTTAAGTGCTTGAAGGACAAATGTATATTCTATGGGTTGTCTGAATCCGAGACTCGGGGGGAGGCATAGAGCACTGCGGAGAAGTAAATGGCTATACATTGAATATATGCAGTAGGTGCCTTTGGTGTAGATCGAAGATACATTCCTGTTTCGTGAAAAGAAAAATAATCTTTACCATATTTTTTCTTTCCTTATTCCTTGTCAAGATGGCCTATTACATGGGTTTCTCTGCTCTGCAAAGACTCTAAGACAAGGGGATGACAAACGCCATTTCATTACAGCCCGCATCAGCGGTATGGTTGACACCAGAGGTCCAGTTTTATCTGTGGGGCGCTACGTACAGAGTTCAGGGGTGAGCTGCCTACAGAAAGCAGTGTTTAGGTGTGTGATACGAACCGTGCAGAGTTCGGGGGTGCCCTACGCTTAGGCGTGCGCCATGTACAGAGTGCATTGTTTAGGCGTGCGCCATGTACAGAGTGCAGGGTTTAGGCGTGCGCCATGTACAGAGTGCAGAACAATCCACTTTACTGGCAGTTTGAAGGCCCCATGTACACGGGATGCTGGTGCAAACTCTTCAGAACAAAGGTTGAAACTGGCGTTTATAAAACGTCCGTTTTGCCGCGTTTAGCGGCTAGAAGTGTTTAGTTGGGAAACATCATAAGGTCCCCCCCTAAGCTCAAAAAAACAGTATTAACCCTTTCAGACATTTTGTGAGACCAAAGTGAGTAGCAGCAGTTGAGAGAGCAGCAGTGTACTTGTATTGAGCGTGTCACTTGCCACGTCATGTGCCACAACCTGCAGATTGTCCACTTGCCACATCACCTGCCACAAGTTGTGTATTGTCACCTGGCCACGCCACCTGCCACAAGTTGTGTATTGTCACCTGGCCACGCCACCTGCCACAAGTTGTGTATTGTCCACTTGCCACGTCACCTGGCCATGCTACCTGCCACAAGTTGTGGATTGTCTACTTGCCACATCACCTGCCACAAGTTTGTGGATTGTCCACTTGCCACGTCACCTGCCACAAAATTACACATAAATCAAGTTTTTGTGCCTTGTGCTACATAGAAATGCATTTTTATGCGCTGCCAACAAAGTGTTAGGGCATATCGTTTGAACAAGCCCTAAGGGATCTCGGCGATTACCACCCTACCTATAAGGGAATAGAACAGCCTTTCTCATCCTTTTCAACACGGAGGAACCCTTAAAATAAACTTCTGGGGAACCCCTTCTAAAAATTTCTATATCTACAACTCATGATACATTAGTGATAGTCAGTGGGAAGGATGCTCCTTACACTTGTGGTCATTGAGAAAATCCCCCCCCCCCCCCCCCTTGTAGATGGCTAAAAAGATCAATGGTGTCATTGGGAACTTATCTGAGAGTCAGAAATTGCTCAAGAAACCCCTAGCAACCTCTAGATCAGTGGTTCTCAACCTGGGGGTCGGCACCCCCTCGGGGGGGGGGGGGGGAGCAAATAAAGATTTGCCATTGGTTACCGAATCCTGGGCTGTTCCTAAAGACCACACCGCTCTTTAAGCCTTTTTGCGGCCGCCCAGCTAGAGGAACCCTGGTTGGTTGAGAAACTGTGAAATAGACTGAATGTGTACCTTGTCCTGTGGGTGGTGCGCTAGATCTTGTCTCCCTTCAAAAGCTCCAAATGCACATACTGCCTACAACTTCAGGGGTATCGTATAGTGTGTCCTCCACTGGACGCTGGGGTTCTCCACCACCCCCAAAACGTATTGCTATGGTGGCTTGTAGTGATATAGAACAGTGTTTATCACCCCCAACAGGCCATGTTTTGGGAATTTCTCTTGGATAAATTAGCTGTCCAAAACACCAAGCCATCGACTCGATTTAAAGCACATGTGCAAGATTAAAAAAAAACTGCAATCATGGCCTGTTGGAGGTACTTGAGCACGGGGTTGAGAACCACTGGTCTCCAGGCCCACATAGAAAGTGTTGGACAGCAGTAGTGGCTCCTGGATCCCTTTTGGAAGAGCAAAGATATCCTTCACAACCCACCATACAGTTATTAGGCCTCATGTACCTGGGCAGTTTTCTCTGTACATCAAATCTCACTGGTTTCAGGCCAGCTCATGGGCATGTAGCCTTAACCACTTAACCCCCAGACCATATTGCTGCCCAATGACCAGAGCACTTTTTGCGATTCGGCACTGCGTCGCTTTAACTGACAATTGCGCGGTCGTGCGACGTGGCTCCCAAACAAAATTGGCGTCCTTTTTTCCCACAAATAGAGCTTTCTTTTGGTGGTATTTGATCATCTCTGCGGTTTTTATTTTTTGCGCTATAAACAAAAATAGAGCAATTATTTTTTTTTAAAAATGCAATATTTTTTTCTTTTTGCTATAATATCCCCCAAAAATATATAAAAAAAACATTTTTTTTTCCTCAGTTTAGGCCGATACTTATTCTTCTACATATTTTTCATTAAAAAAAAAATCACAATTAGCGTTTATTGATTTGGTTTGCGCAAAAGTTATAGCGTTTACAAAATAGGGGGTAGTTTTATGGCATTTTTTTTAAAAAAAATTTTATAAATTTTTTTTACTAGTAATGTCGGCGATCAGCTTTTTTTTTTTTTTTTTTTTTTTTTTTCAGTACTGCGACATTATGGCGGACATTTTGGACACTTTTGACACATTTTTGGGACCATTGGCATTTTTTTAGCGATCAATGCTATAAAAATGCATTGGATTACTATAAAAATGCCATTGGCAGTGAAGGTCCCCTAAAAAGAAAAAACTGTGTTCAGCAGCACCCTATTCCCTCCTTATACTTATGGCTCTGTGTCTGAATGGGCATGCAGAGCAGCGGCTCGGGAGCGAGCCTACTGGGGTGCCATTTTAGCAAGCTGTTTACTCTGGGGCCTGAGAAGAGGAGGACCAGGACTGCTCTTTCTTAAACCAACTGCATATATTTAAAAAAAAAATTATAAACTTGCCTTTAACCACTTAAGGACCATCTAACCTAACGCCGATATACGTTGGAAGAATGGCACGGCTGAGCACAGGCACGTACAGGTACGTCGCCTTTAAGAGCCCAGCCGTGGGTCGCATGCGACTCGGTCCAAAGCTCGGTGACCACGCCCGGGGGACCCGTGGACCCAATCGCCGTTAGTGTCCCGCGATCGGGTCAAAGGAGGTGAAGAACGGGGAGAGGTGTGTGTAAAAAAACCTTCCCAGTTCTTCTCTGTGTCAATGTCAGTGACCGTCTGTTCCCTGATATAGGGAATGATGATCACTGACGTCACACGTCCAGCCCCCCCTCCCCACAGTTAGAAACAGACATGAGGTCACACATAACCCCTTCAGCGCCCGCTAGTGGTTAACTCCTAAACTGTAATTGGCATTTTCACAGTAATCAGTGCATTTTTTTTAGCACTTTTCGCTGTGAAAATGACAGTCCCAAAAATGTGTCAAAATTGGCCAATGTGTCTGCCATAATGTCGCAGTTACGAAAAAAATCACTGATCGCCGCCGTTAGTAGTAATACATTTTTTTATTTTTATTTATAAAAATGCCATAAAACCATTCCCTATTTTGTGAAAGCTATACATTTTGTGAAAACCAATCGATAAACGCTTATTGCGATTATTTTTTTATTTTTTTTTACCAAAAATATGTAGAATAATACTTATCAGCCTGAGCTGAGGGAAAAAAAGTGTGTTTTTTTTTTTTTTATATATATATATATCTTTTTTGGGGATATTTATTATAGCAAAAAGTAAAAAATTGATTTTATTTTTTTTTCAGAATTGTCATTTTACTTTTGTTTATAGCACAAAAAATAAAAACCAGAGGTGATCAAATACCACTTTGGGAGCCACGTCGCACGACCGCCCAATTGTCAGTTAAAGCGACGCAGTGCCGAATCGCAAAAAATGGCCAGGTCCTTTACCTGCATAATGGTTCGGGTCTAATCGAACTTTACATTTTAAAGGGGAGGGATATTCTGCAACCTTCATTTATTTAGATGTGGTTTAATACTAATGGCCACTTTTGGGAGTACGAATCTTCTACTCTCATCACGATCGGCCACATTCCTATCAGAGTCGGCATGGAAGCCGTTTCTGAATTATTCAGCACTGGTGCGGTTGACAAGTTTGCAGAGGTGGCAATCCATTTCTACACATGCAAACTAATTGATTTCATTTTTTATCTTTTTTTTTTGCCTTTACACCTATTGTTCTTGGAAGTAAAATCTCTCCTCCATTTCTCATAACTTTAGCATGGACAAAAAAAAAAGGCTATAAAATAAAGTACAGCAATAATTTTTCTGAAGGCAGAAAATAAATCGCTAATGTGCTCCAGTGTTTTATTTATTTCCTGTGTTTTGCTCAGTTTATAAAATTACAAATTGTTCACACAGAGCTGAACTATCAGAAAGTACAGATACTGAGAAGCATTGCTCAAATACTTGGAATACATCAGAATAACATTTCTGCATTATTATATTTTTTTATGCCAGTTGCCTGGCTGTTATGGTGATCCAGCGTTAAAACGGTATTAACCCCTTAGAGCTGATGCCTGCTGGCCCTTTAACCACTTCCCGCCCGGTCAATAGTATAATGACGTCCGGGAAGTGGTGTGTTATCCTGACTGGACGTCTATTGATGGCAATCGGTGATGCGGGGTATCAGTCTGACACCCTGCATCTCTGATCTCGGTAAAGAGCCTCCGGCGGAGGCTCTTTACCACGTGATCAGCCGTGTCCAATCACTACTGATCACGATATAAACAGGAAGAGCCGTTGATCGGCTCTTCCTCACTCGCGCCTGACAGACGCGAGTAGAGGAGAGACGATCGGCGGCTCTCCTGATGGGGGTTCGCGCTGATTGTTTATCAGCGCAGCCCCCCCCTCGGATGCCCACACTGGACCACCAGGGAAGGGGGCAAAAAAAAAAATGAAAATAGATGCCAATCAGTGCCCACAAATGGGCACTGACTCACATTATGGCATAAACAAGTGATGCCCAGCAATGCCATCTGTGCCACCAATGAGTGCCCATCAGTGCTGCATACCAGTGCCGCCTCATCGGTGCCCGTAATGGAAGAAGAAAACGTACTTATTGCGCAAAAAAAAAGAGGTGATCAAATAGCACCAAAAGAAAGCTCTATTTGTGGGATCAAAATGATAAAAAAATTGTTTGGGTACAGTGTAGCATGACCGCGCAATTGTCATTCAAAGTGCGACAGCAGTGAAAGCTGAAAATTGGAATGGGCAGGAAGGTGCGTAAGTGCCTGGTATGGAAGTGGTTAGGGCTTAATAACGGCGGGAGTTATGGTCATGTAAACCACCCTGATTGGGTGTCGCGGTGTTCACATGATCAGAAAACTCCTGATCGCAAGCAGCGAACGAGAGCTGTCGGTTAGCCGTCGAGAGCCCGCATATTTGTGTGCGCTCGGCACCTAGTCCAAACCAAACTTTTATTATATTACAGCTTCACAATTCTTAGATGTGATGGCTGCATTCGTTTTGTTTTTCAGGTTTTTGTTTTCATTTTCTTCTGCTAATCCAGCCAGCAAGTCTGTTTTCCAGAAGCTCAAGCTCTCCAGCAGAATGTATCAGTTTGCATGGGTGAAACAAACCACTTAACGCTGGCAGCTGTGATTGACTTTCATTTATTAATGTAAAACCTTTATCCCGTAAGAAAAAAAAAATGTTTGCTATAACTGATTATATAGTGTGAGCTGGAGTTTGGCTTCAATTTGTTATCCAAAGTTTCTAATACACTTAACACTAACCCAACCAGACTGACATTGCTGCTGTCTGCTGTGCCTCCTGTCCTCATTCCTCCAGCCAGATCACCAGGTGAAAACAAGGAAAAAGCCCAAAAAAAGAAAACGAATGCAGTCATCTAATGAGTGGTAAGCAATAATAGAATACATTTTTGGTTTTGGGTTTAATACCAATTTAATGCTTTCTGAGGCTCTAAATCTGGAGCAAGCATGGAGCTCAGGATTTCTGACTTAATTTGCTACTAGTGTTGGGTGAAAGATTCGGACTGAGTGTAAGGCTGGCCATACATGATACAATTTTCTGTGCAATTTTCTTTTAGATTTACCAAAAACCATATAATATAAGGTCAAACTAAACAACACTTTCAATTGTATGCAATCAGGCAGGCCCTTGTACTACATAGTTGAAGGTAAATCTAAAGAAAATTGTACAGAAAATTGCACAGAAAATTGTATCATGTATGGCCAGCCTTAGTTCAGCCTAAACATTGGCTGTTCGCCCATTTGTCAGTGAGTCAGGGTAGTTTTACCCCAGTACATTGTTGTGCTTCTGTGCAGTTTTGCTGCAGTATATTGAAGCGCGTCAGTGCTTTTTTGCTGCAGTATGTTGAAGTGCATCAGTGCTGTTTTGCTGCAGTATATTGAAGTGCGTCAGTGCTGTTTTGCTGCAGTATGTTGAAGTGCGTCAGTGCAGTTTTACTGCAGTATGTTGAAGTGCGTCAGTGCAGTTTTACTGCAGTGTATTGAACTGTGTCAGTGCAGTTCTACTGCAGTATATTGTAGTGCATCAGTGCAGTTTTGTCAGCGGCAGTCCTCAAGGTAAAGTGCACCAAACACCACTTTCCATTGATTAAAGTGCATCCAATTACACATTTCCCCTCTCTATTACATTTCAGTCATTTTCATTTTTGACACTGCTTCGGGACGTCCCACTTTGTCAAGATTAAGGCTGTGTCTGTCCATGAACGAAAGAGAAAATAGGTTTCTATACTTACCGTAGAACCTTTTTCTCTGAGTTCATGGACGGACACAGCACCCACCCCTCTTTTTTAAGTTTGTACTGCTTTTTGAGAAACTGATCTACTTGGTGCAGGCTGAGGGGATATAGTCAGTAGGACCGCCCCCTGGGAAGGGCTGTTCAGCTTTGAAGTTGTTAACACTTTCTGTCTAGGTACTCCTGAAGGAAGCCTAATACCCACTTTGTCAAGATTAAGGCTGTGTCTGTCCAGGTACTCAGAGAAAAAGATTCTACGGTAAGTATAGAATCCTATTTTTCCATGGGACGAGGATGAGAGGATGTCCGTGATAGGCGGAACACTGAGCACTAACTCACTGCTGGGAAACTGAATGTTCCCCTATCACAGACGAGAACGAGGAGGAGGAGGCGGCGCGGCTTTTGAACACTGGATGAATGGCCGCCGTCTGACTGTATGAATGACACAGCTTTCATTAGGTATGTAGATCGGCACAGCGAGGCTGCAATGGGCACAGTAATGTTTGTAATGGCACAGTGAGGCTTGCAATGGCACAGTAATTGTTTATAATGGGCACAGTGATGTCTGTAATGGGCACAGTGATGTCTGTAATGGGCACAGTGATGTTTGTAATGGGCACAGTGATGTTTGTAATGGGCACAGTGATGTTTGTAATGGGCACAGTGATGTTTGTAATGGGCACAGTGATGTTTGTAATGGGCACAGTGATGTCTGTAATGGCACAGTGATGTTTGTAATGGCACAGTGAGGTGTGCAAATGGGCACAGTGATGTCTGTAATGGCACAGTGATGTTTGTAATGGGCACAGTGATGTTTGTAATGGGCACAGTGATGTTTGTAATGGCACAGTGATGTTTGTAATGGCACAGTGATGTTTGTAATGGGCACAGTGATGTTTGTAATGGGCACAGTGATGTTTGTAATGGGCACAGTGATGTCTGTAATGGGCACAGTGATGTTTGTAATGGGCACAGTGATGTTTGTAATGGGCACAGTGATGTTTGTAATGGGCACAGTGATGTTTGTAATGGGCACAGTGATATTTGTAATGGGCACAGTGATGTCTGTAATGGCACAGTGATGTTTGTAATGGCACAGTGAGGTGTGCAAATGGGCACAGTGATGTCTGTAATGGCACAGTGATGTTTGTAATGGGCACAGTGATGTTTGTAATGGGCACAGTGATGTTTGTAATGGCACAGTGATGTTTGTAATGGCACAGTGATGTTTGTAATGGGCACAGTGATGTTTGTAATGGGCACAGTGATGTTTGTAATGGCACAGTGATGTTTGTAATGGGCACAGTGATGTTTGTAATGGGCACAGTGATGTTTGTAATGGCACAGTGATGTTTGTAATGGCACAGTGATGTTTGTAATGGGCACAGTGATGTTTGTAATGGGCACAGTGATGTTTGTAATGGGCACAGTGATGTTTGTAATGGGCACAGTGATGTTTGTAATGGGCACAGTGATGTTTGTAATGGGCACAGTGATGTTTGTAATGGCACAGTGATGTTTGTAATGAGCACAGTGATGTTTGTAATGGGCACAGTGATGTTTGTAATGGCACAGTGATGTTTGTAATGAGCACAGTGATGTTTGTAATGGGCACAGTGATGTTTGTAATGGCACAGTGATGTTTGTAATGGCACAGTGATGTTTGTAATGGCACAGTGATGTCTGTAATGGGCACAGTGATGTTTGTAATGAGCACAGTGATGTTTGTAATGGGCACAGTGATGTTTGTAATGGGCACAGTGATGTTTGTAATGGGCACAGTGATGTTTGTAATGGGCACAGTGATGTTTGTAATGGCACAGTGATGTTTGTAATGGGCACAGTGATGTTTGTAATGGGCACAGTGATGTTTGTAATGGGCACAGTGATGTTTGTAATGGGCACAGTGATGTTTGTAATGGGCACAGTGATGTTTGTAATGGGCACAGTGATGTTTGTAATGAGCACAGTGATGTTTGTAATGGGCACAGTGATGTTTGTAATGGGCACAGTGATGTTTGTAATGGCACAGTGATGTTTGTAATGGGCACAGTGAGGTGTGCAAATGGGCACAGTGAAGCTGTAAATGGGCATTGTTGACCCTCTTATCCACTTACAGTAGCTGCTGCAATCTCATCCTAGGCTTATACTTGAGTCAATAAGTTTTCCCAGTTTTTAGTGGTAAAATTCTGTACCTCGGCTTATACTCGAGTATATACGGTAATTAAGTAAATACAAAACCATTTCACATTCCCTTTAATAACCTCTGAAGTCGTACTCCAAATTACTTAATTTTCAAAGAATGCACTTTTGCATGCTTTTTTCCATCGACCCCCAAATTTAGAGCTTTAGTGACTATGGGCCAGATTTAGTGAAGGGGGCGTAATTGTGTGCGGGCGTAGCGTATGCACTTTACACTACGCCTCCGCAACTGTTATGGGCAAGTGCCTTATTCAGAAAGCACTTACTCCATAAGTTGCGGCGGTGTAGCGTAAAGTGTCTGGCGTAAGGGCGCCGAATTCAAAATAGTAATGTGGGGGCGTGATTCAGGTAAATGAATCATGACCCCACGCTATTTACGTATTTTCTAAACGGCGCACGCGCCGTTCGTGAACATATCCCAGTGCGCATGCGTAAAATCACGTCGCAACTAGTCAATGTAAACGACGTGTACGTAAATTACATCCAGCCCCATTCCCGAGCGATTTACGCAAACAATGTAAACGACGTACACATCGACGCTGTCCCGACGTCCATACTTAATATTGGCTGTGCCTCATATAGCAGGGGTAACTTTACGCCGGAATAACGCTTACGCAAACGACGTAAACTACGACGCCCGGCCGCAAGAACGTTCGGGAATCGGCGTAACTCCCTAATTTACATATTCAACGGGTAAAACTACGGAAGCGCCACCTAGCGGCCAGCCTAAATATGCAACTAATATACGACGGTGTAACAGAATTACACCGCTCGTATATTAGCAGAATTCCGGCGTATCTTGTTTTCTGAATAGCAAAAAAAGATACGCCGGCTATTCTTAGTATTTATGCGGTGTATCTCTAGATACGCCAACGTAAATACTTTCTGAATCTGGCCCTATATTTCACCAATAAAGATGGATTCTAGATTATAATAAATGTCCTTGCACTACAGTGTCTACTACAGTGGTGCCCAACCTTTTGAATAGCGAGGGCCACTTAAGCAACTTGGTAACCAGTCGTGGGCCACAATGAGCGGAGCGGGCGGATGACAGGTCACGGCTACTCTATGGGCCCTCCGATCTGCCCAGATGTTTTTTTGGATTGGAGGTAGGCGAGCGCAAATGGACAGCTGTCGCGCTGTAGAGGTGAATTGAGGGACCCATTTGGTCGGGTCGATCGTGTGAAAAGAGCCTAAGACTGCTTTCACACTGATGTGCTGCGGTTTACCCACACCGTGGGTGCAGCGTAGTGCACCTGTGTCTATTCTGCGTGTTAGCTGAACTTTGCTATAGACTCCTTCTGTGGCAAAGCTGGCGCTGTAGAGGAAACATCAGCTTATGGGGCTCTGGTCCGCAGCCGCTTTCTTCCTCTACCACCTGCTTCATTCACAACACTGATGCTGTGGTATGGCAGATCGGCAACCTGTGATCTGGGCTTGCCTACCCGCTATTCCAGAGCAGGAGGTCGCGGGCCACATCAGAGGGCTCCGCGGTCCACATGTGGCCCCCGGGCCACTGGTTGGCCACCCCTGATCTACTACCTTATACTATAAATACAATTCATTTATGTAATAAAAACAATAAGAAACATATTTTAAAATGTTTTTTTTTTTTATTTATTTTTTAGCCCTGACCATATTAAGAGAAATAAAAACTATACAAAACCTCTTCACATTCCCTTTGATAAATTCTAAGAACTTATTGTTAATGTCCTGCACTACAAAATAAATATCTACTACCTAATAACCTAATACTATAAAAAGAAAAATCATTAAAAAAATGTATTAATTTATGTAATAAAAACAATAAGAAACATATTTTAAAATGTTTTTATTTTTATTTTTTTTAGCCCTGACCATATTAAGAAAAATAAAATCTATACAAAACCTCTTTACATTCCCTTTGATAACTTCTGAGCTTCTCTCTATAAACCAAGGGTGTCCAAACTTTTTTCAAAGAGGGCCAGATTTGATAAGGTGAATATGCCTAAGGGCCGACCATTTTGCCTGACATTCTTTAAACCATTACAATTTGGTCTAAGTGTGTTCGTTCGAGCACCAATACACTGCCCAACACAAATTCTCTTGCCTTTGTGGCTGTGGGTGGTGAAGAGATGAGCTTGGGCGTGTTATTTGGATATAGCGTATTTATCAGCGTATAGCACACCTTCACTTTAGGAGGAAACAAAATGTAAACAAAAAACTGTGACGCAAAATAAGGGTCATTGCCATGAATGCAGCCTCTCCATTGCCATGAATGCAGCCTCTCCATTGCCATGAATGCAGCCTCTCCATTGCCATGAATGCATCCTCTCCATTGCCATGAATGCAGCCTGATCGATGTCCATCTGCAGCCTCGAAGGAGGGGGGGGGGGGGCAGGATGAGCACCAACAGTTTACATACAGGAGAATCTCCTGTTTACACAGCAGCCTCTTTAATACAATTTCTCCCGCCTCCTATTATAGACAGAGGAGTCGTCCAATGGCAGCCCAGGAGACAGGACTTCTTATTACAGATGTAAACAGGAGATTCTCCTGTATGTAATTTGACAGCACTCATTCCCCCTCTCCCTGTCCCCTCAGTATATATCCAAATTACCAGGGGGCCATATTAAACTGGAACGGGGGCCACAACTGGCCCCCGGGCCGGACTTTGGACATGCCTGCTATAAACCCTCCAACCTAAAGCTGCACGAATTTAGTGACTATATTTTACTGATACAAATTAATTTCAATACATGTCTCATTCAGCATATAAATATCTACTACGTAATACTATTTTTGTGTTTTTTATTAAAAATTGTATTAATGTATTTTTTTAATATTTTATCATATTAAGTTGTATATATTAATAAGTAGTTTGGCACATTTGTTGTAATTACTTTTTATTATTTAGCATTTTGCCCAAAAATACTCTTAACCCCCCTGCCGGTATCCCCGAGCGCGACTCGGGTTGGAATTTTCATGTAAATATCAATATCCCCGAGTCGCGCTCGGGGTGAACATGCAGAGCCTGCAGCGCGCGCTGGCTTACCTTGGATCCAGGCAGGGTATACTGTACTTACCTTGTCCCTGGATCCAGCGATGCATCCCCGCTGTGTGAGCGAGTGGCGTCCTCCATTCGACTCACACAGTGCCCGCGCACCGCCGATCTCCGTTCCCTGCGACGTAACGGCGCACGGGGGCGGAGACCGGCGGCAAATTCAAAAAAGTAAACAAACACATTACATACAGAATACTGTAATCTTATAGATTACAGTACTGTATGTAAAAAGTACACACCCCCCCTGTCCCTAGTGGTCTGCCCAGTGCCCTGCATGTTCTTTTACATAATAAAAAAAAAAAATTTCTCCCTGCAAACTGTAGATTGTCCATAGCAACCAAAAGTGTCCCTTTATGTCAAAAGTGATTTTAGAGCAGCTAGAAAACAGCGATAATAAATGATAATCACTTGCAGAATTGAGCGATAGCGATTTGTGGGGAAATTCGTCATAAAAAAATAAAAGTAATGACAGCGACAATTCTGCAACTGAGCAAATTTCAGTGTTTTTGATTTGATTACATTAGTGAATAATTTTTATTATAATTACATTATTATTTGTTATAATTATTTATAGTTATTTATTATATTATAATTTTATGATTTTGTGTTTCAAACTTTATCATACCCGGGATGTCTACTAGACTCTGGTTTGGACAAATTTAAGTGAGTTATTCCTAAAAATTGCAGGCCTACAGTATAAAACGCAGAATTTCCATGCAAAATAATTGTACCGCTTTTGGTACGTAATTCCAGACAGAATCATACCGCCAGGGAGGTTAAACAACTAAGAAGTTACAAAACAACAAAGTCTCCAATGCAAGATTCAGTTTAATTTTATTATTTCAAATCTCAGAACATAGATGTATTAAAGTACAATTACACATAAAACATATCCACAAGCATAATAAAATGTCCCTTCTAAGTGTATGAATATATGTCATTTGTATTTTTATTTTTTTTCTATCAACAGCAAAAGTCATAATATACATTTCTGACAGTGTAAAATACTATTTGTGAACAATGAATCACATTTTTTATTTTTTAGTTTCTAAACAACATTTTTTTTCTCTTTTGAAGAGGCAGTGGCGAGAAATGTAGGAATGTTTTAGCTAAATATAGTATAGCTTTTAGTTACAGGTATTGCAGTCTATTGTGTTTCAGCCTTGTCTGTTATTGCTTAGCTTTTCAGCAATCTTCTGCAACTCCAGGTCCATAATTGCCAGGTTCTCTAATTCTTTTTCCTGGAAGGTAATAAGAATATTGTTATTAAATAAAAAATTAGTTTCTTGTTCTTTTATATATTAAAAAAAAAAAGGGAAAAAGTTACAAAAAAATAACTTATTTATTCATTAAAAATAGATAAATATTTCAGCCCCCCCCCCCCCCCACCAACCATTCAAGCCTAGGCCAGAATGAAATGTCACGCTCCAGCAGCCCGCAGGGATAATGTCGTCACATAACCCAGGAGGCTACGGGAGCCCATTAAAAGAGCGCCCACAGGGCAGAGTCACACATTTCATTGGGACCAGGATGCCTAACCAAGATGGCCATGTGGAACACCTGAACAGCAGATTGCTGTAGGACAAGGCGGGACCTGCTGGGCCAAGGAGTATGTTTTTGTTTTTAACCACTTCAGCCCCGGAAGAATTGGCTGCCCAAAGACATGCAAAGTGGCTCCCAAACAAAATTGCCGTATTTTTTTTTACGCAAATAAAGCTTTTTTTTGTGGTATTTGATCACCTCTGGGGTTTTTTATTTTTTGCGCTATAAACAAAAATAGAGCGACAATTTTGAAAAAAAAATATATATTTTTAACTTTTTGCTGTAATAAATATCCCCCAAAAATATATAAAAAAAACTTTTTCCTCAGGTTAGGCCGATACGTATTCTTCTACATATTTTTGGTAAAAAAAAAAAAAAACGCAAAAGTTAAAGCGTTTACAAAATAGGGTATGGTTTTATGGCATTTTTATTAATATTTTTTTATTTTTTACTAGTAATGGCGGCAATCAGCGATTTTTTTTCCTGACTATGACATTATGGCGAACACATCGGACACTTTTGACACATTTTTGGGACCATTGTCATTTTCACAACGAAAAGTGCTATAAAAATGCACTGATTACTGTGAAGGGGTTAACCACTAGGGGGCTCTAAGAGGTTAGGTGTGCCCTAAGGGAGTGATTCTTACTGTAGGGGGCGGGGCTGTAGGTGTTACGTCACTGATCATTGTTCCCTATATCAGGGAACAGACGATCAGTGACACTGCAACTGTGAAGAACGGGGAAGGTTTGTTTACACTCACCTCTCCCCGTTCTTCAGCTCCTGTGACCCGATCGTGGGTCCTGCGGTCAAGGAGCTTCGGACCGGCTCGCAAGCGCTCCGCCAGCTCACGCAACCCACTGCTGGGCACTTAAAGGGCAACGTACCTGTACGTGCCTGTGCACAGCCGTGCCATTCTGCCGACGTATATCAGCGTTAGGCTGTCCTTAAGTGGAGCGCCCACAGGGCAGAGTCACGAATTTCATTGGGACCAGGGTGCCTAACCAAGATGGCCATGTGGAACACCTGAACAGCAGATTGCTGCAGGACAAGGCGGGATCTGCTGGGCCAAGGAGTATGTTTTTTTTATTTTTTATAACCACTTCAGCCCCAGAAGAATTGGCTGCCCAAAGACCGGTCCATTTTTTGCGATACGGCACTGCGCCATTTCAACTAACAATTGCGCAGTCGTGCGATGCTGTACCTAAAAAAATTTATGTCCTTTTTTTCCCCACAAACAGAGCTTTCTTTTGGTGGTATTTGATCACCTCTGCGATTTTTTTTTTTTGCGCTATAAACAAAAAAAGTGCAAAAAAAAAAAAACACAGGGCCAGATTCACAGAGCCCTTACGCCTGTCTAACTAGTGTTAGACTGGAGTAATTTCAAATTACGCGCGTTTTTTAGCTAGTCAAAAACCTCAAACCATGAAAAGACGGCTGCGGGCTTCAATTCGACTGGATTACGCGTTCGTACGCCTTCGGATCTACGCTGCAATAAAATTGCTGCCACTGGGTGGACTTCCCGTCGGTTTCCGCGTCGGGGTATGCTAATGAGCTTTTGCCGGCGATCCCCGAAATTACGATCTTCATTCGCAATCTCTTACGGCATCTTTAGTCATCTTTTATTTGCGTAACACTATACCAGCTTTTTGCTGCTCTAATATTAGACAGCCCATGTTACGTATGGCCGGCATTCCCGCGTCGAATTTCTAAGTTTTCCGACGTCTTTTATTATTTTTTACGTAAGTCGTCCGGGAATAGGAATGTTCGTAAACGACGCTACTCAAACAACGAATGACGTAACGTGATTTCGCGCAATGCACGGCGGGAAATTTCTGAACGGAGCATGCGCAGTTCGATCGCCGCGGGGACGCGCTTAATTTAAATGCTTCACGCCCCCCAATCGCGTATTTCGATTACGCGGCGAGAAATAGACTACCCAGCCGTAGCGTATGGGCAAAAATCTACCAGGATTCGGTGTAGAGCCTGGTGAAATACGGCAGCGTAGAGTATTTCGATTACGCAGCGCAATATTAAGTGTATCTGAATCTGGCCCACAATATTTTGTACTTTTTGCCATAATAAATATCCAAATTTTTTTTTTTTAAAGCAGATTTTTTCCCGGTTTAGGCCGATACGTATTCTTTTACATATTTGTATTGATAAAAAAATCGCAATAATCGTATATTGATTGGTTTGCACAAAAGTTATAGCGTTTACAAAATAGGGCATAGAACTATGGCATTTTTATAATTTTTTTTACTAGTAATGGCTGCGATTGCGATTTTTATCGGGACTGCAACATTATGGCGGACACATCGGTTACTTTGGACACAGTTTTGGGATCACTGGCATTTATACAGCGTTCAGTGTTATTAAAAATTCACTGATTAATGTAAAAATTTCACTGGCAGGGAAGGGGTTAACACGTGTGGTTCCTTGCTATTAGGAACTCACGATCTGCCTTTCCTCACTGAACAGAACAGGGATTTGTGTGTTTACATACAGACATCCCTGTTCTGCCTCTCATGCCCGGAGATTGCTCGCTACGACAGTTCACGCAGCGGAGCCAGCCTGCCATAGTATGACTGCGGTGGCTGGTCCGCAAGCGGTTAAAGAGAACTCTGCATACCATATATGTCGGCAGAATGGCACGCCTGAGCAAAGTAATGTATATTTACGTCACTTTGATATTTCCGTGCACGCGCCCCTGCCGCGAGCTCCATGCCCACGGGATCCATATACTCGGAGTCCGCCGGTGTCCCACGATCTGGTCACAGAGCTGCGAAATGAGGAGAGACACGTGTAAACAAGCATCTCCCCGTTCTTCCTAGTGACACTGTCACTGATCATCTGTTCCCTCTCATCGGGAGCAGCGATCAGTGATGTGTCACTCATAGCCACGCTCCCTAACAGTTAGAATCACTCCCTAGGACAAACTTAACCACTTCCCTGCCCCTACTGGTTAACCCCTTCACTGCCAGTCACATTTACACAGTAATCAGTGCATTTTTATAATACTTTTTGCTGTGAAAATGACAATGGTCCCAAAAATGTGTCAAAATTGTCTGATGTGTCCGCCAGAATGTCGCAGTCACGAAAGAAATCGCTGATCGTCGCCATTAGTAGTAAAAAAAAAAAAATAGTAATAAATTATTATTAATTTATTAAATTATTATTAATAAAATTAAAATAAAATGATCCCCTATTTTGTAAACACTATGGGCCAGATTCACAGAGCCATTACTCCGGTGTATCTCACGTTAGACCTGAGTACTTTCAAATTACCCGCGTCGTATCATTAGTTTGAATCCTCAAACCATGATTCGACGGCTTCGGGCTTCAATCCGACAGGCTTACGTCTTCGTACGCCTTCGGATCTACGCTGCAATCTTTTTGCGGCCGCTGGGTGGAGTTCGGGTCGTTTTCCGCGTCGGGGTATGCAAATGAGCTTTTTCCGGCGATCCACGAAGTTACGATCGTCCTTCGCAATCTCTTATGGCATCTGTAGTCATCTTTTTGCTGCGTAAAGTTATACCAGCTATTAGCTAGGCTAGACGGCCCATGTTAAGTATGGCCGTCGTTCCCGTGTCAAATTTCAATTTTTTTTTTTTGCGTAAGTCGCCCGGGAATAGGGATGCACGTAAACGACGCTACTCCAAAAAAAATTACGTAACGACGCTATTTCGCGTAATGCACGGCGGGAAATTTCTGAACGGAGCATGTGCAGTTCGATCGCCGCTGGGACGCGCCTAATTTAAATGCTTCGCGCCCCCTAATCGCGTATTTCGATTCCGCCGCGAGAAATACACTACGCCGCCGTACCTTACGGGCCGAAATCTACCTGAATTAGTATTAGAGCCAGGTAAAATACGGCGGTGTAGTGTATCTCTGATACTCTGCGCCAGGGCAATTGTACCTGAATCTGGCCCTATAAATTTTGCGCAAACCAATCAATATATACGCTTATTACGATTTTTTTACCAAAAATATGTAGAAGAATACGGCCTAAACTGAGGAAAAAAACGTTTTTTTATATATTTTTGGGGGATATTTATTATAGCAAAAAGTTAAAAATATTGCTTTTTTTTTTAATTGTCGCTCTATTTTTGTTTATAGCGCAAAAAATAAAAACCGCAGAGGTGATCAAATACCACCAAAAGAAAGCTCTATTTGTGGAGAAAATAGGACGCCAATTTGGTTTGGGCGCCACGTCGCAATTGTCAGTTAAAGCGACGCAGTGCCGAATCGCAAAAAGGGGCAAGGTCCTTAAAGCGGAGGTTCACCCAAAAATCAACTTTCTGCCATTAGATCCAGCATACTGCCAACATCTGCAGTATGCTGTTTTTTTTTTTGTACTTATCGTTTTATGAGCAGTTGTTATCCGGCTCCGAGCGGGGAATCCTGCGGGGAATAGGCGTTCCTAAGCCAAGCGGAGTTGATTGACAGGCTGCTAAAGCGCATCACGCCTTCCGAAAATACCCGAAGTGACACTCGGGTGTTTACGCCGCCTGCGCAGTCAGCTCTACACGGTAGGCGCCGTATAGCGCCGTAAACACCCGAGTGTCACTTCGGGTATTTTCGGAAGGCCCGTCAATCAACTCCGCTTGGCTTAGGAACGTCTATTCCCCGCAGGAATCCGCAGGAATCCCCGCTCGGAGCCGGATAACAATGGCTCATAAAACGATAAGTACAAACAAAAAAAAACAGCATACTGCAGATGTTGGCAGTTTGCTGGATCTAATGGCAGAAAGTTGATTTTTGGGTGAACCTCGGCTTTAACCTGCATAATGGTCCGGGGCTTAAGTGGTTAAAAGTTACTTTGAAAGAACAAGCCATTGAACATTTTGTTTTCATTTAGTTAAAAATTTGTGCAACTCAACCTCTTTTGGAAGCGCCGAAGGAAAATGAATTAAACTGAAACAATTAATCAAGTAAATGAAATGATTGCTGTGGGGGGACAGTCTCTAATTTTGATAAATCATCATCACCCAGATCCTTATTTATCAACCTGTATCACGCCAAAACATCTTAATTGTTCTCTATCAGTAATGATTTATAATATTGCATACTGCATTACAGTACATAATAATACCGGTCCGAATAGGACATTAAATTTGTATCTTTTATCTCTTCATTTCATAGTGAAAGGAGAAGTAATTCACCCAACGCAGGTGGTTGGAAAGCAGGCTAATGTATGAGAACCGGATCAAATAGACCTGAAGCCAAATAGAGCCGCTGCACATCAAACAGATGATTTGTTTCATTGGAGAGATGAAAATGATTGCCAGCCGTAGGCAATGGCTTTTGTTCCCGTGCTTCGCTTCGAATTTCTTAAATTGGCCCTGTATCATTTTAATTTCACTTTATTTATTAGCAAGAGAACAAATCTGCAAAGTCAGAACCGAGACGGGACCAAACTTTGCAGGTCCGACATACAGTATACCACAAAAGTGAGTACACCCCTCACATTTTTGTAAATATTTTATTCTATCTTTTCACGTGACAACACTGAAGAAATGACACTTTGCTACAATGTTGTGTAGTGAGTGTACAGCTTGTATAACAGTGTACATTTGCTGTCCCCTCAAAATAACTCAACACACAGCCATTAACCACTTAAGACCCAGACCTTTATGCAGGTAAAGCACCTGGCCAGTTTTTGCGATTCGGCACTGCGTCGCTTTAACTGACAATTGCGCGGTCGTGCGACGTGGCTCCCAAACAAAATTGGCGTCCTTTTTTTCCCACAAATAGAGCTTTCTTTTGGTGGTATTTGATCACCTCTGTGGTTTTTATTTTTTGCGCTATAAACAAAAATAGAGCGACAATTTAAAAAAAAAAATCAATATTTTTTTACTTTTTGCTATAATAAATATCCCCCAAAAAGATATAAAAAAACAATTATTTTCCTCAGTTTAAGCCGATACGTATTCTTCTACATATTTTTGGTAAAGAAAATTGCAATAAGCGTTTATCAATTGGTTTGCGCCATTGAGGCACTTGGGCACTGCCCGAGGGCCCCATGCCACTAGGGGGCCCCATCAGGGTTGCCAGGCTCAGTAAACCAGGGACAGTATGTAAAAATCTGTGTTTTTTTTTTACATCTGTCCCTAATATGTCCGAAACCAACATATTTTTGATGTGAAAATCCCAAGATTTTAGCTGCCCCGCCTCTGCACTGCCTCCTGGCATGGAGGCCATCTGTAAGCCTGGGGGCCCGTAATCTTCTATTGCCCGGGGGCCCCATGATTTTTTAGTCTGTCCCTGGTGTTTACAAAATAGGATATAGTTTTATTGCATTTTTATTATTATTATTTTTTTTTTTACTACTAATGGCGGCGATCAGCGATTTTTTTTTTCGTGACAGCGACATTATGGCGGACACATCGGACAATTTTGACACATTTTTGGGATCATTGTCATTTTCACAGCAAAAAATGCTCTAAATATGCACTGATTACTGTGAAAATGACAATTGCAGTTTGGGAGTTAACCACTAGGGGGCACTGTAGGGGTTATGTGTGACCTCATATGTTTTTCTAACTGTAGGGGGGCGGAGCTGGACGTGAGACATTATTGATCGTGTTCCCCTATATTAGGGGACACACGATCATTGAAGCTGCCACTGTTTACACACAGCTCTCCCCATTCTTCAGCTCAGGGGACCGATCGCGGGACCCGCGGTCACGGAGCTTCGGACCAGGGTTGCGGGCGCGCACCCGCGACCCTCGTCTGGGCACTTAAAGACGTATATCTGCAGGAGGCGGTCCTTAAGTGGTTAATGTCTAAACCGCTGGCAACAAAAGTGAGTACACTCCTAAGTGAAAATGTCCAAATTGGGCTCAATTACCCCCCCCCCCCCCAATGTCATGTGGCTCGTTAGTGTTACAAGGTCTCATTTGTGAATGGGGAGCAGGTGTGTTAAATTTGGTGTTATCGCTCTCACTCTCTCATACTGGTCACTGGAAGTTCAACGTGGCACTTCATGGCAAAAAACTCTCTGAGGATGTGGAAAAAAAAATGAATTGTTGATCTACAAAAATATGACCTAGGCCAGTAATGGCGAACTTGGCACCCCAGATGTTTTGGAACTACATTTGCCATGATGCCCAACTACACTGCAGAGTGCATGACCATCATGGAAATGTAGTTCCAAAACATCTGGGGTGCCAAGGTTCTCCATCACTAGCCTAGGCTATTAGAAGATTGCCAAGCCCCTGAAACTGAGCTGCAGCACGGTGGCCAAGACCATACAGCGGTTTACCAGGACAGGTTCCACTCATTTGGCGGAGGGGGAATTATGGTGTGGGGTTGTTTTTCAGGGTTTGTGCCTGGCCCCTCGAACCGATGATACATCCAAGTAAAGTACGATTTCCAAAAATAAAACATTGCCATACTTCTCTTTAAAGCCCTCCAGCGTACAGACTGTACTGCCATCTCACTTCGTTTAGAGCTTACTCATAAGTCAAAAATACATCAGTGGTTGCCGTGTGCATACAGATGTCTTTTCCATAAAGGAATGGAGGTTATGTTGAAGTGCCGGAAATCATCTGTCTATACATTACTTATGATCTAGTTGAGCATGTTTATACCGTGTTTCCCAGAAAATAAGACCTTCCCCGAAAATAAGACCTAGCGTTATTTTTCAGGAAGGCTGCAATATAAGCCCTACCCTGAAAATAAGCCCTAGTTTAAAATCCTTGTAAAATCCTATAATCCACTCTATTATAGTATTATATAATGTACAATGTGTATGTTTCTGTAATATAATTGTGGGGGAGAGAGCTCAGGCGGGTCACTGAAGATCAGAGCGGCGCTATAACAAAGGTATTTGGCACATTTATATTACAGAAACACACATTGTACATTATATAATACTGTAATAGAGTGGGTTATAGGATTTTACAAGCATTTTAACTTAGTTCACACTGGGGATTCCTGACAGGCAGGGAGGAAGAGAGAAGACAGCACATTACATGGTAAGACCTACTCCGAAAATAAGCCCTACTGTGTCTTTTGTTGCCAAAATTAATATAGGACCTGGGCTTATATTCAAGGGAAACACAGTAGCTGCAGGTTTCTCTATTCTAACAACATACGGTAGTTACTGGTCTGTGAAATCTCATGTACCAAAAATTGATCAGGCCTCGTACACACAACCGAGATTCTCGTCGTAAAAGACACATCGTTTTCCTCGACAAGTTCCTTGTCAGGCTTGTCGAGAATCTTGTCAAGCTTTCTTTGCGTACACACTGTCAAGACAAAATCTCTTCGTTCTCAAACTCGGTGACGTACAACACGTACGACGGCACTATAAAGGGGAAGTTTGATTCCACTGGCGCCACCCTTGGGGCTGCTTTTGCTAATCTCATGTTACTGCGTGTTAAGTAAAAGTTTGGTGAGAGACGATTCGTGCTTTTCAGTCTGTTACAGTGTGACGAATGTGCTATCTCCATTAAGAAAACGCTACTTTTACAGAAGGTGCGCTCCCGTCTCATACTTTATTCTGGGCAAGCGTGGGTTTCTAAGCATACACAGGAACGTGTTTCTCGTCGTTAAACCAGCCCGACCAGAAACACGACGAGGAAATTGACACTCCCAATGAGAAAAAAGAGAGCATGTTTTCTTTTTTTTTCTCAGTCGAGAAACCCACGACAGTTTTCTTGACGAAAAACATACACACGATCGTTTTTCTCGGCAAAAATGCTCTGCCAGCTTTTTTCTTGATGGATTTTGCTGAGGAAAACGGTCGTGTGTACAAGGCCTAAAGCCGCGTACACACGATCGGTTTGTCTGATGAAAAGGGTCTGATGGATTGTGTGTGGGCCCCATCGTTTTTTTTTATCCATCGGTGAAAAAACTAGGAACTTCTTTTAAAATTATCTGATGGTTAAAAAAAAAACCGATCGTCTGTGGGGAAATCCATCGGTTAAAAATCAATGCATGCTCAGAATCAAGTCGACGCATGCTCGGAAGCATCAAACTTTATTTTTCTAAGCACCTCATTGTGTTTTACGTCACCGCGTTCTAAAACAATCGTTTTTTTAACTGATGATGTGTAGGCACGACTGATGAAAGTCAGCTTCATCGGATATCTGATGAAAAAATCCATCAGACCGTTTTCATCGGATGAACCGATCGTGTGTACAGGGCATAACAGTTTACCTATTTGCATGAGCCTGGACAGAACAGGTTACGAAGCTTAGAACTGTGCAGTGCTGCTAGGGATTACTCAGAGACATCAGATAACAATAAAAATGACCTCTAGTGCGTAAATAATTTGATTAATGTATATATGTATTATGCATGCACGTATAGCCTGTTGTGCTTCATTCATAGGCTGATAATTTAACCACTTGAGATCCGCGCTATGGACAAAAGACGTCCACAGCGCGGCTCTCAAGTGCCGAGTAGACGTCTTTGGACGTCCTGTCATTGTAATTTCCCGAGCGCGCCACTGGGTGGCGCGCAGCGGGGAAAAACAGTGCACGGTGCATCGCTGAGGAGCCGATGCGTGTGCCTGGCGGCCGCGATGTTCGCCGGGTACACGCTATGGCGGTGACAGCAGGGACGTGGAGCTCTGTGTGTAAACACAGGGCTCCACGTCCTGTCAGGGAGAGAGGAGACCGATCTGTGTCCCTTGTACATAGGGACACAGCATCGATCACCTCCCCCAGTCACCCCCCTCCCTCCACACCGTTAGAACACACCCAGGGAATGCATTTACCCCTTCCTCACACCCTAGTGTTAACCCCTTTAATGCCAGTCACATTTATACAGTAATTAGTGCATATTTATAGCATTGGTCGCTGTATAAATCTGAATGGTCCCAAAAATGTGTCAAAAGTGTCTGATGTGTCCGCTGTAATGTCGCAGTCCCAATAAAAATCACAGATCACCGCCATTACTGGTAAAAAAAAAAATATTAAAAAAAAATGATACTTCTGTCCCCTATTTTATAGGCGCTATAACTTTTGCGCAAACCAGCCGCTTATTGCGATTTTTTTTTTTTTTACAAAAATACTTAGAAGAATGCGTATCGGCCTTAACTGAGAAAAAAATAGTTTTTTTTAAAAAAAAAAATGGATTCATTTTTTACTTTTTTTAAATTGTTGCTCTTTTTTTGTTTATAGCGCAAAAAATAAAAACAGCAGAGGTGATCAAATACCACCAAAATAAAGCTCTATTTGTGGGGAAAAAGAACGTTTGGGAGCCATGTCGCACGACCGCGCAATTGTCAGTTAAAGCGACGCAGTGTCGGAAGCTGAAATTTCGCCTGGACACAAAGGGGGTTTATGTGCCCAGTAAGCAAGTGGTTAATGATTGTTAGTATTTCAGATCATAATAAAAAGTTTACCTCTTCCTCAGTTAAAGGCGTCTCTCTGAATCTCCCTCTCTCATCGTAGTTACGCTTTTTTATCTCTCCAGAGTCATAGAAATCTGGAAACTCGACAGACTTTTTCTTGTAATTTAGAAGCTGAGCCAATTCATCCATCCTGTCATACTCTCTTTTTTCTTCCAATTTGGCCATTTTACCGGCACTTCTGTTCCCACCATACCGACGTCTCAAATCTTCAAGAAATTTCTTTTTACCCCATAAACATGTATACGTGTCAATGTCTGGGAAATTCGATTCCTCTCTGTCTTCTCGAACATGGCGATTTTTACTTTCCTCGTATTGTCTCAAGTCTTTTTCTTGAGGCAGCTTTGGGTAGTATCTTTTCATCCCATCCATCATTTCTTCACCAATGTAGTACCTCTTTTCATCTTGTTTCTTTTCCTGTCTAAATGGCTCAGCCTCTTCACTCCCTTGGAGATGATTTTTTAGTTTTCTGTAGAAATTTTCTTTCTCTTGTTCGTGCTTGTGACGCTTATCAATACCTTCCTCGCTCTCTTCGCTATCTTCATTGCTTTCTTCGTAGTTTAGTCTGGAGTTTTGTTGACTTGGCCACCTCTTTCTTTCTTCTTGTCGTCTTTTCTCTTCATGGTGGTGATCAGTCCGTTCTTTCTCATTGCTTTCTTCGCTGCTATCATGGTGTTCTGCCTCTTCCTCGCTGTCGTGATGGTGGTGTTTCTTCTCTCTTGCTTCTTCCAAACTTTCTTTGTCATAATGGGATCTCTTGTCAAAGTAGTTTTTAATCAAGTGGTTTTCCATGGAGGTTTCTCCAAAGTGTGGCTTTTGTCCCCTTGGGTCTGCGAGATTGTTTCTGGGTTCTTCGTGATGACCTTGCCTTTCCTCATAACCAAAGAGCCTCTTTATAAGTTCTTCATGATTTGGTTTATAGCTTATTTTTTCTTTTTCTTCTTCCCATCCATCATTTTCTTCTGGAACTTTACTGGAATGAATGGAATGGAATTTCTCTGGTTGCAAAAGTTGTTCCTTGCCGTTTTTGCTTAAAGCATGTCTCTTTAGGATTTCCTCTAAATTCTTGACATCGTCCTCATTTTCTTCTTCTGGTAATTCCTCTGTATGTTTAGCTGTGTGATGAGCTCTTTTGTCTAAAAAGTCATGTGCAGACTCTTGTGAGTCCTTGTGGTATTTATTTCTTTTTTCCATGTCTTCTTTCTCATAATGTTCTTTGTGATCTCTTTCTTCGTCATCATCCTCACCTTCGGCGAAGTTTCTTTCTTTAGAATGCCCTGTGCTTTCCTCTTTTTCATCAAATTGTTCAGTTTCTTTTAATTTTTCCTCCTCTTTTTCCTCTCTGCTTTCAGTTTCTGCATGATGCCGCTTCTCTTCATATTCTTCTTTTGGTAAATCCGGACTCTGTTTAGGTTCTTCCTTACTGTCATGTTGGTGATTATCTAGGCCTACAGGGTCCTTTACAGTTCTTGTTTCATACTGTTTCAGTTCACCCTCTTCTTCATCCTGATTATGTCTGTTGCCTAAAAGACATTATTACAGGTCATGAAATGAGCAAGGACTCCATTCCTCCATGAAATTTGGTCAAACATAACATAACCCACTACAGACAAGGCAATACACCATACACAACAATGATGGTACAACATAAAGAAATACCCATAGCAGTGTGGGCTGTATATTGCATTGTCTGCACAAAGCCTCTCCAGGCAACACGAAAAAACATTATTTTTGTACCACTTTACAAAACTCTGGTTCAGCCATATTTTGAGTATGCCGACCAGTTCTGGTTACCAGTCTTCAGAAATAATGTGTAATTTAGAGCAGGGGTCTCCAAACTTTCTAAACCAGTGGTTCTCAACCTTTCTAGTGCTGTGACCCCTTGATAACATTTTCCAAGTTGTGGGGACCCCTAACAGTAAAAAAAAAATCATAGTGTGGGTGGTCGGCACTCAAGGCAAGACAAGTAATTTGCGCCCCTAACCGACAGGCATTTAGTGATCCCTTCCTTTCAACGGTGTTAAAACCGCTTAAGGTACATTTTAGGATTTTAGCATTGTTCTTACCTTCACCTAACCTTCTTTCTATTATTCTTTCTTTCCCTTTTATCTCTCTCTATCCTAACCCCCCCCCCCATTCCTCTCTCTAACCTTCTTTCTATTATTCTTTCTTTCCCCTTTATCTCTCTCTATCCTAACCCCCCCCCATTCCTCTCTCTAACCTTCTTTCTATTATTCTTTCTTTCCCTTTTATCCCTCTCTATCCTAATCCCCCCCCCCATTCCTCTCTCTAACCTTCTTTCTATTATTCTTTCTTTCCCTTTTATCCCTCTCTATCCTAACCCCCCCCCCCCCCCCATTCCTCTCTCTAACCTTCTTTCTATTATTCTTTCTTTCCCTTTTATCCCTCTCTATCCTAATCCCCCCCCATTCCTCTCTCTAACCTTCTTTCTATTATTCTTTCTTTCCCTTTTATCTCTCTCTATCCTAACCCCCCCCCCCCCCCCATTCCTCTCTCTAACCTTCTTTCTATTATTCTTTCTTTCCCTTTTTATCTCTCTCTATCCTAACCCTCCCCCCATTCCTCTCTCTAAACTTCTTTCTATTATTCTTTCTTTCCCTTTTAAATCCCTCTCTATCCTAATCCCCCCCCCCCATTCCTCTCTCTAACCTTCTTTCTAAAATGATCTACCACCACGTCATATACAATACCTAAAATACAACTTTTGGGGTCAGAGTATGAGAAGTTTGAAATGTCTGATTGATAGTGTTGATGGCGGACTCCCCAATATTTAGTTTTGGGCAGGGCCACAGCCAGGGCCGTTGATAGGGGGGACCACCAGTCCTCCTGTAGGGGGTCCGGGCACACAGGGGGGCCCAAACAGCAGGAGGAATTAGTGTGGTTTGGTGGAGGAGCAGTAGGATGCCCTGTGCAGCTCTCTGCAGCAGCTGAAAGCCAATTTCTCCCCCTTCTGCTGACTTTCAGCTGCTGCTGCTGCAGGGAGAGACACTGACACAGTGTATCATTCCTGTAATTGCTTCCCTGACACCCCCCCCCCGTGTGCCCCTTGTCACTGTGAATATTATTATTTTTTCTGTAAAAAACAAATAAAAAAGGGCTAATTCACACAGGTTCTCTGTTACGCTTGTGTCTACTAGTAATGATTTTAGTGTATTTTTTTGTGAAAATATGGTCTTGATATATTGGGGGGGCCCTGCCATGATTTCTAACAGCAGCCATGGCCACAGCATATCACGGGTAAGAGTTTTGATTAAAGCAGATGTTTTCAAGTTATGCTATCCAATCTCTTCTGCGAAAGCACAAAGAAACAGTCATTAATGATGACTAAAGACGCACTGGTCAACCAGGAAAATGGCACCAGATCACAGACACAATATTTTGGATTCTTTTTGCAATGGGTACATTGGCACCTTTATTGCCGCGTACACATGGCCGGACTTTCCAACGGGAAAAACTCAGTCTGAATTTCCGATGGAAAAATAGAGAACCTTCTCTCTATCTAAGTCCGTCGGAAATTCTGACAGAAAAAGTCTGATGGGGCATACACACGGTTGGAATATCCGTCAAAAAGCTCCCATCTAACTTTTTCTGTCGGAAATTCCGACCGTGTGTACGTGGCATAACTCAGACCTAGCAGTTATCGGTGGGAGCCTGGCACATCCATCTTGTAAGATGGATGTGCCAGGCTCCCACCGATAACTGCTAGGTAATCATTTTAACTGCTAGGTAATCATTTTATCAACTCCATCACAAGAGAGCATGCTGACATTTTTCTGCACTCCAGTTCTTGTGTTTTTTTTTTGTATAGGCGAGTCACTTGGCGTTGTTTACACTGTAGTCCAGATAATTCTAGTCAGAAGTGGTCTTCATGGAAGAACGTGTAAACAACGCCAAGTGACTCGCCTATACAAAAAAAAACCACAAGAACTGGGGTGCAGAAAAATGTCAGCATGCACTCTTGTGATGGAGTTTATAAAATGATTATTTTGTGTTGATGTTACCTTTCTCCTAACCACTCAAATATTGCTTTCCTTTCCTTTATTTTATTATCTTATTTCTTTTGTTTCTGTATGTGTGTGTGTGTATATATATATATATATATATATATATATATATATATATATACACACATATATATATAAATATATATATGCACATGTATGTGTGTATATGTGCATGTATATATGTGTATTGCACTAGTATTATTTTCCTTGAATGAAAGTCATGACAGAGTTAAATCCTCCCAGAGATTGATGGCAAACACATGGTCTTCTCAACCCCCTCCTCCCTCCTGCCATAGGCCAAAAGATAAAATAGCCCCCATGAGCTGAGCTGTGTGAAGCCTTGTGGTGAAGAAGCAGATGTAATAAGAGAAGACTATATGAATGAGCCAATCAGATGCACCCATATATGATGATGCTTGCTTATGTTCTTTTGTAAAGCTGTGATTTAAAAAAAGCTCTTTCCTCTTTTCCGTTAAAAACGATGATGACTGCAGCCTGAATTATTTTTCCTCCTGATTGCATGTTCACATCATGAATTTGGCTTAGCGGCAGAATAGAACATCCTGAAATTGAGCCAGGGAAAATCTATAACATTCTGGACTGATGAGTCCAAATTTTAAATATTTGGCTGCAACAAAAGGCAATTTATTTACCAAAAGCCTGGAGTGTGGTGCAAGAAAAATGTCGCGTACACAAGACCATTTTTCATGACGTGAAAAATGCAATTTTTTAAATTGGTCATTAAAAACGACCGTGTGTAGGCTCCAGAGCATTTTTCTTGTCGTAAAAAATGGGCATTAAAAATTTAGAACTTGCTCGTGTGTCGTGTGTAGGCTTTAACAAAGTGAAAAAAAACGAAGCAAGTTATGAGACGGGAGCGCTCGTTTGGGTAAAATTAGCATTTGTAACGGAGATAGCACATTTATCATGCTGAAAAGCACGAAGACTGAAAAGCGCAAATCTTCTCTCACCAAACTTTTATAAACACGAAATTAGCAAAAGCAGCCCAAAGACTGGCGCCATCCGAATGGAACTTCCCCTTTATAGTGCCGTTGTACGTGTTGTACGTCACCGCGCTTTGCTTGAGCATTTTTTTTCACAATCATGTGTATGCAAGGCAGGCTTGACAAGAATCACGTCGAGAAAAACTTTTTTTTTTCCCCATGACATTAAAAATTGTCATGTGTACACATCATAAGAATAAGTATCTGGAGGCAACAGTGAAGCATGGAGGTTCGGTGCAAGTTCGGTGCTGCATTTCTGCATGCGTTTTTGGCTATTCAGTCAAAAATAATATTTTCAATAATGAAAAGTACAATGAAAAAATAATATTTTCAATAATGAAAAGTACACGTAGATACATCATAGTCCTAAAGTCATCCTGCAGCAGGACAATGAACACATCCAAGCTCAAACAGAAACAAGAAGAACAAGGAGTTCTGAAAGGGATGGTATGGTTCCACGTGAGCCTCCATCTCAGATACTTATCCATAATGCAGCACCACAAGGGAGACATCTAATCAGTTCCAAAGTCATTATGCAGCAAATTAATGACCCCAAACGTATGTCCAACTCATAAAGAACTTTCTTCAGCAAAAAGAACAAGGAGTCCTGGATAGTACGGTTCCTACTGATCCCTGATCTCAACATCAATGAGTCTGTCTGGGATTTATTCAAGAGACAGAAGCAACCGACCCTGTCTAAATTCATAGGAAAACTGTCACAGTTAGTTCTCCTAGATCAGTGGTCTCCAAACTGCGGCCCGAGGGCTAGATGTGGCCCTTTACTTGCATTTATCTGGCCCTTGGGGCACTATCCCTTCCAATGATACGAGACACTATTCTGCCATCGGACACCGACAATGGAGCACCATTTCTTCCACTGATACCACTAATGGGGCACTTTTCCTCCCTATAATAGCAGCAATAGGGCACTATTCCTCCCCTAATACCAGATGTTTCCTCCCACTGATGCCAGGAAAATTTCCACTCCCGCCGGCCCTCCTAAAATCTGAAGAACAACAAACCGGCCCTTTGTTTAGAATGTTTGGAGACGCCTGTCCTAGATGTTTGTAACAGCCTACCTAAGTTCTTAAAATGGTTCTTAAATAATAAATAAAATCTATTTATTACAATTTTTTTCTAAGCATCCTCACTTTTCAAAGTATTATAACGTGACCTTCTCACCGCCTATTTTAGCCCCATAAATGCTAAACTACTGCAACGCAAACATGTGCATGCATTTGCAGGCAGTTGCAGCGGCACCATATTCGCCCGAATGGGTCGCATTTGGCAGACGTACTGCATGTGAACACCCCTGGCCGGCTGACTTTGTAGCTTAAGGGGTCTAATGTGGCTAAATTGCGTGTTTCTTTCTCGTACATCACGGGACACAGAGCGGCATATTCATTACTATGTGGGTTATATGGAGTACCTTCAGGTGTGGACACTGGCAATCTCAAACAGGAAGTCCCCTCCCTATATAACCCCCTCCCCTAGAGGGAGTCCCTCAGTTTTTTCGCCAGTGTCTTAGGTGTTGGTCACGGAATAGCTTTGCTCCACATCCTTGGGATTAAGGGCGGGCTAACCGGATCTGTCCAAGGAGCCTCAGTGCCAAAGTGGACAGTACCCGGGCCCCAAGCCGTGGGGTTTTGCCTATAATGCTCCTCTTTGGAGGGCTGGACCCTGGGCCCAGGACTTGGAGTTTGTAAAGACCATAAGTTCCTGTTTGCCAGGGTGCTATATAGGTCCAGGACAGTGGGTACCTTCATAGGACCCCAGGGCCTGAAGGTCTACTACGTTACCCACGGAGATGGGAGAAGATTGGATCAGTTTGCTGGGCAAACATCCTGCAGCATGGAGCAGGTAAGGGGGAGCCTGCGGGACTTGGTTCGACAGCAGGCTCTCCGGGGTAACCTAAAGGGGGGATAGCCTAAGTATGCTCTGCATGGGCAACCGTGCTCACTATGTCTAAGGGAGACAGGATGACACCCCTTTTCCCCCATCAATAGGTTCCCCTGTGTAAAGATGTGTTGCTAGCTAAACCTGCTGCTTTCTTCCTAGGACTAGTAAGGATCCCTAGGGGCCTTTGGAGAGTCTTACCTGGCCGGGGGTTTTGAATCTGCCGCCTGTTCTGCGTTCCTGGATCTCCAGCAGCGCGGCTCCTCCATGTTCTTCCTGTTCCCGGCATACGCGCGCGCGCGCGTGCGCGCGCACGTCTTATAGACGTTTTTCGCGCCGTTCAGACAGGAGGGCGGGGGGGGGCGTGCCTGCAGCGTCATACAGGGGCGCGCCTTTTTGCTGTTATAGACAGCAGGCATGATCAGTGCTCATTCTGAGACTGATTTTCAGAAGGAGAGGACGCAGAGCGGCAGAACAGTGACTCCCGGTGGCGGAAGAGGGGTAGTACATGCGGGACTTTGTTCCAAATGACTCTTTTTGTTAAGCCAAGAAATTCCCTTATTTGCAGCAGGTTGGAGGCTGGCAACTAAGTTTGGGGTCACTGTATGTCTAAAAATATATATAATATATTAAAAAAAAAAAAAAAAAAATATATATACATACGGGATCCCATCAGTTTTGGGCATTAGTGATCTATTGTCCCCTAAACTGGTTTTGTACTCCTGGCCACTACAGTCTGTTGTGTGGGCGGAGTCCCTCGATTTTGTATTATGGCTTCCAAGGGTTCGGGGTCAAAGGGTACAAAAAAGACCAAAAAACAAAAGGGTTCCCTTTCTGATTCTGATGATATGCCGATACTTTCCCCGCAACTTATTAACATAAAAGGCGCCTTGGATGAGCCATTAGGGGGATCTGGTGCGGAGGCTGGCCCAGATCAGCCCAGCCCTGTGTTTATCACAGAGGAGATGCTAGCCGTATCCCTAGGGGGGCTAGAAGAGAGAATAGCAGCATTGATCGCTAGAGCTATTCCTGGTAAAAAACGGGTTAGATCCCCATCACCAAGAGGTGTATCCTCAGATGCTGAGATTCTCTCTCTGGAGGAATTGGAATCACAGGAGGATCAACTAGACCTGAACCAAGAGGGTTCAGGGATGGAGGGGTCTGCCTCTGAGGAACCATTTTCAGACTCCCAGACAGAAAGGTTGTGGGTACAGTCTTTGACGGACATGGTCCGCTCGGCATTTAGTTTGCCATTACCAGAACCTCAGGTTCCTCCGGTATCCTCTCTGGGCTCTTTGAAAGCTCCGTTAAGCAACGCAGTTTTTCCGGTCCATCCTCTCTTGGAGGAATTGATCTTTCGGGATTGGGTACGGCCGGACAGGATTTTTCTGCCACCGAAAAGATTTGCGGTCATTTACCCCATGGAGGAAAAATTCTCCAAGAGGTGGAGGCTCCCAGTAGTGGATGCAGCCATCTCAGGTGTGAATAAATCACTAACTTGCCCGGTGGAAAACATACATATGTTTAAAGATCCGGTCGATAAAAGATTAGAGACACTTTTAAAAGCATCCTTTGCTACGGCAGGAGCAGTGGTGCAGCCAGCAGTGGCTGCAATTGGAGTTTGTCAGGCATTAAAAGACCAGACAAAGGAAATGTTAAAGGACATGCCTACCCAACAAGCAGAAGAGTTTTCTGACATTCCCAGAGCTCTGTGTTTTGCGGTAGATGCTATAAAAGATTCCATCCAGCAGGCCTCTCGTTTATCACTATTTTTGGTGCACATGAGAAGGCTCTTATGGTTGAAGAACTGGGCGGCGGAGCCCCCATGCAAAAAGCTTCTGGCAGGTTTTCCCTTCCATGGAGGACGACTCTTCGGAGAGGATCTGGATAAATATATTCAGACTATTTCAAATGGCAAGAGTACCCTTTTACCGGTAAAAAAGACATTCCGGGCTCCTACATTTAAAAGGCAGCTCTTTCCTGTCTCAGGGCCCTCAAATTCCAGGCAGTATCGACGGCCGCCTGCACGATCCAACGTTAACAGTAGATCGCAGGGACAGACCCCTGGGGGTAGGAGGCCGTGGTATCGCAAGCCGTCAAAGACAGCCCCTAAGTCTGCCTTATGAAGGGGCGCCCCCACTCTCACGGGTGGGGGGAAGGCTTCGTTTCTTCTCAGAAGTTTGGGAAGCCAAGATCCCCGACAAATGGGTCCGGGCATCTGTAACCACAGGTTACAGACTGGAGTTTCTAAGGTATCCTCCGCCTTATTTTCAAGAATCAAGGCTACCAAGGGATCCAGCAAGGAAGGCCTCAATGCTGGCAGCTTTGGATCACCTGCTTTGCCAGAACGTAATTATAGAGGTACCAGCCCAAGAGCAAGGCCTAGGTTTCTATTCCAATCTCTTTGTTATACCAAAACCCAACGGCGATGTCAGGCCAATTTTGGACCTAAAGAGGTTAAACGGTTTCCTAAGGGTTCGTTCCTTCCGGATGGAATCCATCCGGTCAGCAGCCGCCGCGCTTCAGAAGGACGATTTTCTGGCCTCCATAGACATAAAGGATGCTTACCTTCATGTACCAATCTTTCAGTCGCATCAAAGATTTTTACGCTTCGCGGTGGGGCAGCGACACTTCCAATTCAGGGCGCTCCCCTTCGGGCTGGCCACGGCCCCCCGGGTATTCACGAAGATCCTAGCCCCAGTTCTGGCCAACTTAAGGATCCAGGGGGTCACAGTCCTAGCATACTTGGACGACCTTTTAATCATAGATCACTCACGGCCGGGTCTGCAAAAGGCGGTAAACCTCACAGTTCGGTACCTCGAAGAATTCGGCTGGGTCCTAAACCGGGGAAAGTCAGCGTTCCAGCCTACAAAGCAGTTGGAATACCTCGGTATGAGGTTAGACACAGAACATCAAAAGGTGTTCCTGCCCCTTGTAAAGATCGAGGCTATCAAGGGGTTGGTTCAGTTGGTTCTAAACAAGAAAAAACCAACTATTCGCCTGTGTATGCGATTACTAGGCAAGCTAGTGGCCACGTTCGAGGCAGTACCGTACGCTCAGATCCACACTCGCGTCCTACAGGCAGCCATTCTAGCAGCCTGGGGCAAGAGGGCACATGCCTTAGAGTCCCCTTTGACGCTATCATCAAGGGTCCGACAAAGCCTGGCCTGGTGGTTGAACCCTCAGAACCTTCTAAAGGGAAAATCCTTCAGCCCTGTTGTCTGGAAGGTAGTTACCACAGACGCCAGCCTGGCAGGCTGGGGGGCGGTCTTCGAGGGGTTCTCCCGCCAGGGAACTTGGGTGAAAGTAGAGAGGCAGCTCTCCATCAATGTCTTGGAAATCAGAGCTGCTCGCCTAGCCCTTCTGGCATGGACCTCCAGATTAAAGGGGTTCCCGGTGAGAATCCAGTCAGACAATGCCACGGCAGTGGCATACATAAACCACCAAGGGGGAACCAGAAGCCAGGCCGCTCAGAGGGAGGTGAACTTGATTTTTCAATGGGCAGAGGTTCATGTACCCTGCATTTCAGCGATTTTCATTCCCGGAGTGGACAATCTGCAGGCAGACTTCTTAAGTCGCCAGAGTCTGTTGCCAGGGGAATGGTCTCTGCATCCCCAGGTCTTTCAGACAATCTGCCAGAGGTGGGGAATGCCGGACGTAGATATAATGGCATCCAGGTTCAACAAGAAACTAGACAGGTTCGTGTCTCGAGCGAGGGATCCTATGGCCTGCGGAACCGATGCGTTGGTTTGCCCTTGGCATCAATTCAAACTTCTATATGCATTCCCTCCACTACAGTTACTCCCGCGCCTGTTGCGCAAGATCAGAGTGGAGAACAAGCCAGTCATTCTAGTAGCTCCGGCTTGGCCCCGGAGGACTTGGTACTCACTAGTCCTGAAGATGGCAGTGGGAGACCCTTGGACTCTTCCTCTACAACCAGACCTACTCTCACAAGGCCCGATCCTCCACCCTACATTACAGCGTCTAAATTTGACGGCCTGGAGGCTGAATCCCTGATTCTCAGGGGTAGG
Organism: Rana kukunoris; assembly: GCA_029574335.1. Lineage (NCBI taxonomy): Eukaryota > Metazoa > Chordata > Amphibia > Anura > Ranidae > Rana > Rana kukunoris. The sequence goes on along the minus strand of CM056052.1, from coordinate 543,811,962 downwards.
GGTCTGTCTAGGCAGGTAATCCCTACCCTGATTAGGGCTAGAAAGCCGGTCTCCAGGGTGATTTATTACAGGGTGTGGAGGAACTACATAGGCTGGTGTGAATCCAAAAGATGGAATTCCCGCAAATATACTATTGATAGGGTGTTAAGTTTTCTCCAGCTAGGAGTGGAGAAAGGCCTGGCACTAAGCACAATCAAGGGACAGATCTCAGCTCTGTCAGTGTGGTTTCAGAGGCCGCTGGCCACCCACTCGCTGGTAAAGACCTTCTTACAGGGGGTCTTGCGTATTAATCCTCCTGTCAAGTCACCAATTTGTCCTTGGGACTTAAATCTTGTCCTGTCCACTCTACAGAAACAGCCTTTTGAGCCATTGGCTGAGATTCCTTTACTCTTACTGACAAGAAAGTTGGTTTTCTTGGTCGCCATAGTTTCGGCCAGGAGAGTGTCAGAATTAGCAGCCTTATCGTGTAAGGAACCATATCTCGTTCTGCATAAGGACAGGGCAGTTCTACGACCCCATCCTTCCTTTCTACCAAAGGTTATATCCAAATTTCACTTAAACCAGGATTTGGTACTACCATCCTTCTTTCCAAAACCTACATCCAGAAAGGAGGGGTTGCTGCATACCTTGGATATTGTCCGGGCCATGAAGGCCTATCTTAAAGCTACGGAAAAGATCCGGAAAACAGATGTGTTATTCGTTTTACCAGATGGCCCCAAGAAGGGGCAGGCAGCTGCAAGATCCACCATCTCGAGATGGATTAGACAGTTAATCATTCAAGCCTACGGATTGAAGAGGTTGCCTCCTCCGTTGTCGGTAAAGGCCCATTCTACCAGGGCCATGGGCGCCTCTTGGGCAGCACACCATCAGATCTCTATGGCTCAGATATGCAAGGCAGCAACGTGGTCATCAGTCCACACGTTTACAAGGTTTTATCAACTAGACGTGAGAAGAAATGCGGATTCTGCCTTTGGACAGGCAGTATTACAGGCTGCAGTTTGAAATCCTCGGGATCAGAAGCACCCTTGGTTATATAAAAAAAAAAAAAAAAAAAAAAAAGTTTTTTTCTTGACTAAGTTGGAATTATTATTATGATTTGAGTTTATCTCTGAATTGAATCCTTCTTTGGAAGATGTCTCCCTCCCCTCATTAAAGCATTGCTTTCGGACATCCCACATAGTAATGAATATGCCGCTCTGTGTCCCGTGATGTACGAGAAAGAAAAAGGGATTTTTAAATACAGCTTACCTGTAAAATCCTTTTCTTGGAGTACATCACGGGACACAGAGCTCCCACCCCTCTTTTGGGTGACCATTTTGGGAGGCATACTGCTTGCTACAAAACTGAGGGACTCCCTCTAGGGGAGGGGGTTATATAGGGAGGGGACTTCCTGTTTGAGATTGCCAGTGTCCACACCTGAAGGTACTCCATATAACCCACATAGTAATGAATATGCCGCTCTGTGTCCCGTGATGTACTCCAAGAAAAGGATTTTACAGGTAAGCTGTATTTAAAAATCCCTTTTTTTATGCCCCCCAAGCACCTTAACGTTGGCAGGAGCATGCACTCGATGTCCATCGTGTACCCTCGATCATCTCAAGGTAGCGGCAGAACGGGGAGATGCCTATGTAAACAAGGAATTTCCCTGTTCTGCCTAGGGACAGGACAGTGATCTACTGCTCCCTGTCATCGGCAGCAGCGATCAGTGTCGTGTCACTTGTATCCCATTCCCAGCCCCCACACAGAATCACTCCCTAGGACACACTTAACCCCTTCCTCGCTCCCAAGTGGTTAACCCCTTCCCTGCCACTGTCATTTGCACAGTAATCAGTGCATTTGAATAGCACTGCTCGCTGTATAATGACTGGGACATTTTTTGTGATTCGACACTGCGCCGCTTTAACTGACAATTGCGTGGTTGTGTGACGTGGCTTCAAAACAAAATTGACGTCCTTTTTTTCCCACAAATAGAGCTTTCTTTTGGTGGTATTTGATCACCTCTGCAGTTTTAATTTTTTGCGCTATAAACGGAAAAAAAGTGACAATTTAAAAAAAATATATATATATTTTTAACTTTTTGCTATAATAAATATCCCACATTTAAAATAAATAAATAAAAATGTTCTCAGTTTAAGTCGATACGTATTCTTCTTTTTGGTAAAAAAAATCGCAATAAGCGTTTATTGATTTGTTTGCGCAAAAGTTATAGCGTCTACAAAATAGGGGATAGATTTATGACATTTATTTTTATTTTGTTACTAGTAATGGCGGCGATCTGCGATTTTTGTCAAGACTGCAATATTGCGGCGGACAGATCGGACACTTTTGACACTATTTTGGGACCATTCACATTTATACAGCGAACAGTGCTATAAATATGCACTGATTACTGTATAAATGTGACTGGCAGGGAAGGGGTTAACACTAGGGGGCGATCAAGGGGTTAATGTGTTCCCTAGGGAGTGATTCTAACTGTGGGGGGAGGAGACTGACTGGGGGAGGTGACCGATCGGTGTCCCTATGTACAAGGGACACAGCATCGTTCTCCTCTCCCTGACAGGATGTGGATCTCTGTGTTTACACACAGAGATCCACATCCCTGGCTCCACACTGTGTAAGGTGACCACGTGTCCCGGATTGCCCTGCATTTTGCAGGTCTGTCCCGGGCACCTTCATTCCAGGACAATACAGTGTCCCGGAATGAAACTGACACAACCACCCCCCGGGCCAAACTAATGCCCCCAAAAAAAGCCACCACATCACTGCTTTACTCAATGACAGTACTTGTCCTGGCCTTGAATGCCTGGAGGAGCACATTCCCCGTCCCCCGCTTGTGATTGGAGAAATCATAAATCGCGCCTCTTGTGTCCAATCACTGTGCTGTGATTCGTTACATTACAAGCTGATTTTTGGGAAGGGAGGGTGTCCCTGAATGGTAGTTTGGAAATGTGGTCACCCTAACACTGTGGGAATCCCAGGACCTCATATGACGGCCCCCCGGAGGGAAGAAAGGTTCCTGCGGCCATCATATTTCTATGGTCCGGGCGGGAAGCGGTTAAAACAATTATATGTATTTTATTGGGGTAAAAAATACATGGATTTAATAATGATTATGTTTATTCTCCTCTTTATTTCTACATTCCATTGCATGAACTTTGGTGCTCTTTATGTTCTAGAAATAGTAGAAAATACATACCGGTACATCAAATGTAACGAGCTTACATCCCTACGGCAACAATTCCAAACGCCAAAGCGGAATAAAAAAAACCATCGTTAGATGTAAAAGGGCATTTTCTGCATTTACTTTGTGTTCCACCTCGCTGGGCTGCAAGGGATTATGGGAAGTTAATAAACCATTCTGTCAATAAAATGTAATAGACTGGTGACTCAGCCCTGTTCTGCTCATCTGTGATATAAACACATTGTGGAAAAATATCTCCGTATCAATCCACGAGACAAAGGCACTGTCCAATGTAATGAAAAACATCAAATACTTCTCCCACCTCCAGTCGTAGCTCAGAAAAGATAATCTTTTGATGGAGTTTTATTATTTTTGATTGTTTTTTTTTTTTATTAATTTTTTTATTGATTTATTTTAGGGCTGTTACTGATCAAATTTTTTTTTATCGATTTTTTTTTTTTTTATATCGATTAATCGACTAATTTTGATTAAATATAATGCACATACAGATCCAACTACTTTTAGCTGATCTCCTTGCAGGCCGATTCCCAGTGCAGCTCCCAACCACTGGAGACATGGATAGCAGGATACAAAAAACACACAAAGGCAGCGCTTGATGGGAAAAGCATTAAAACTTTTATAGTCTTCAAGTAGGTAACACAATAAATATTGCACTGGAGATAAAATCGATGGAGCTACATAAACTATAAAAATGGTGCGAGTAATACCAAACGGTACCAAAAGCAGTCATAAAAACATGTAGCCAAGTATGATACTGGTATAAAAATGTGTACAACGATACCACTGCTGAATCCAGATGAGGTGAGGTTAACATTGGTTCATTGGCATGTAGATGTTCGTTAAGGGAAAGTGGATGGCTGTAGAATCCCAGGTTGATAGAGGGAAGTGATAGAGGGAAGAGTAACAGCCCTTGTGTGTGGCAGATAGTAAGGTCCCACCGGCATGCAGATATGAAGGCACAGCAAAGGAGCCCTTCAGATGGACACAGCAAGACCTGCCGGTGTCCGTGTCGTCACCGGATCTCCGACGGAACTCCCTGAAAGGCCCGGAAGCCAGCGGAGAGGTGAGTACCAATTAAAACAATTTTGATCGATCAAAAAAATTAATGATTAATCGATGAATTAATAGTTAATTTCCACAGCCCTACTTTATTTGTGTTGGACAACCTGTGATTTGGAGCGTTTGGTTTAACATGTAGTAACAACTGTTAGCATGCAATAAACCTTTGTCTTTCATTATAAGAACCTGTGGTGTAGATTCAGCAACCTGCGGGTATACTACTGCCTACAGGAGGCTTGGCTACTAAGTAAAAAATATGGGCCGGCTCCCTCTAGTGACTATGGGCCAGATTCACAAACAGTTAGGCCGGCGTATCAGTAGATACGCCGTCGTAACTCAGAATCTGAGCCGTCCTATCTTTAAGCGTATTCTCCAAACGAGATACGCTTAAATCTTGCTAAGATACGACCGGCGTAAGTCTCCTACGCCGGTCGTATCTTGGCTGCATATTTACGCTGGCCGCTAGGGGGTTTACGCCTAAAATATGCAAATTAGCTAGATACGCCGATTCACGAACGTACGCCCGGCCGTCGCAGTACAGATACGCCGTTTACGTAAGGCGATTTCTGGCGTAAAGATATTCCAACAAAAAGATGGCGCAGCCAATGTTAAGCATGGACGTCGGGACCGCGTCAAATTTTTTAAATTTTACGTCGTTTGCGTAACTCGTCCGTGAATGGGGCTGGACGTAAATTACCTTAACGTTGTTTTCAATTACTCTTTTCGACATCATTTGGAGCATGCGCACTGGGATACGTTCACGGCCGGCGCATGTGCAGTTTAAAAAAAGTGGGGTCACACTTCATTTAAGTAAAACACGCCCACATGAAACACTTTTGAATTTGGCGGGCTTACGCCGGCCCATTTACGCTACGCCGCCGTTACTTAAGGAGCAAGTGCTTTGCGAATACAGCACTTGCCTCTCTAATTTACGGCGGCGTATCTGAGATACGCTACGCCCGCACAACTTTACGCCGCTCTACATGAATCTGGCCCTATACCACCATTCCAGCTGTATCAGTTAGTTTTATCTTAGTGTCCTTTCCCTCCCCCTTATGCTTTAAGATTGTCCAATAGGGAGGACCATGCTGGGGGCCAGGGCCGTCTTTAATATTGAGTGGACCCGGGGAAAATGTTTTCCTGCCCCCCCCCCCCCCCTGCAATTTTGCTCTCCATGCGCTTTCAGTGCCATTTTAATAGCATCATGGGCCCCTGGGCAAAGTAATGCTCTGGGGCCCCTACAATGATGACAGTGCAGGTAAAAAAACATCAAGTAGGTAGGAGGCAGACTTCCTCCCCTGTGTATCTATCACTCTCAGTGCCATCATGGAGCCCCCAATTTTGGTGCAGCGTAGGCTCAAGGACCAGCTGCTTTGGGGGAAAGTGCAGGCCCCCCATGCAGCTGGGGCCCCTGGGCAGTGCCCAGGTGTGCCCTCTCATTAAGACAGCCCTGTGCGCTTTTCCAGCACGTCAATCATCTATGACTTGTCTTAGGAACGCCTACTCCCCGGGGCAGAGTGAACCCAGAAGCCGGGTGAAAACTACGATAACACGATAAGTACAGCGGGGGGGGGGGGGGGGGGGGGGGGGGGGGACAGCATACTGCAGATGTCAGCAGTATGCTGAATCTAATGGTATATAGATTTTTTAGGGTGAACCCCCGCTTTAAAATCAGTTTACTGTATCAGCGATTGCGATTGGTTGCCAGAGGTTACAGCATATCATTACTGCTCACTGACTGGTTGCTAGAGGTTACACCACACATTACGGCTCACTGATTTGTTGCTAGATGTTACAGCACATGATTTCTGCTTGTTGATTGGTTGCTAGAGATTACTGTACAGTAATACTGCTCACTGGTTGCTAGAGGTTACAGCACATCATCTCCTCACTGCAGAGGGGCATGATATATATATATGAATGCTGCCTTTATTTACATATCAATGCCGCCGGACGCCGCTATTTACATATGAATGCTCCCGTTATTTACAAATATGAATGGCAGTTATTTACATGTAAACACATGGTCTGCAGGTGAGTCATCTGTACACAACAATAGGACAGAGATGGGCAGCATTAGTAGCAGCACTTCACACTGAGATATCGGGACACATCACACGACTTAAACTTCAAGGGACAAGGGAATTTAAACGTGGATAGTTGGCAAGTATGAGGCAGCTGCGTTGGGCCCCACAACAATGACAGAGCCCAGGGCAGCTTCCCCTTTTACCCTGCCTTAAAGACAGCCCTGCTAGGGGCCTCAGAGCCACCCCCATCATGCCTCTACGAGCATCTCAAGTGGACTCATTGACGCCATGGCCCTGCACACAAGTAACAGTAGCTATAGTTTTGTGTACCTCATTAAACAAAGGGGAAGAGGGAGCTGTCGCTTCAGGTGAGTGCACTAAACAATAAACAATCAATGTCCTTCTCAGAGACGTGGGTGCCGGCAATGCATGGAGCAAGACTTGAATAGAAAGCTATGACTAAGCACTGAAATTGCAGTGTAAAACACGTCAGTATACACCCCACTGCTTGCTGTGTTTTGTAGTGCTTTATTCCTTTGTATTATTAAAGGCCACCTTTTAAAGGTTTTTGTGGAAGTGCGGCTGTCCATTTTTTCATTTCAAGTCATTAAACAAAGGACCTTCAATTTTTTTCAGCTCTGGCCCCTTTTAGGTGCTCATTTTTGGTTGGCCTATTGTCACAGCTGCATGGTGACATGTTAAGAAAAGTCTATTATCTTCTACTTTTTGTACTGCTTTGCTACAACTGAGCTATAAAGAAAGAATAGCTGTACAGGCTCTAGGGCAGTGGTAATCAACTTTCTTGATATAGGGGGGCCTCAAGTGTGGCCCCTGACATCAACAAAGGGCCGGACATAGAAATTCAGTGAATATTCAGTGTCAAAAACAGCAGATACACAACAGAATATGGTCAAAGGCTAGATACATGACACAGGAGATGGTCAAAAACTGGGGACAAGCTACAGGACATGTTCAGAGACTACAGGCATGCTAAAAGACATGGTCAGAGACAACGGGCATGCTACAAGACATGGTCAGACACTACGGGCATGCTACAAGACATGGTTAGAGACTATGGGCATGCTAAAGAACATGGTCACACACTACGGGCATGCTACAAGACATGGTTAGAATCTACGGGCATGCTAAAGAACATGGTCACACACTACGGGCATACTACAGGACATGGCCTTGTCCACAAGAATGCCTTGTCCACAACCCTATGAGTTGCTACCTCACTGACAACAACCATCTCGATCCCCTACAATCTGGCTTCCGCCCACAACATCTCACTGAAACTGCACTACTAAAACTCACCATGACCTTCTAACTGCTAAAACCAATGGCCAGTACTCCATACTCATACTCTTAAGCCGCGTACACACGGCAGAGAACCTCAACGGGCAGAACACATCGTTCCGCCCGTCGAGGTTCTCTGCCGGCCGTCAGATTCGGCGACCCGCCCGTCGGGAATGGCAACCAGCCATTCATCCAGGCGGGCCGTCGAGCAAATAGAGAACATGCTCTCTATTTCTGCTCGACGGCATTCCCGACGGGATGCTCGCCGAGAGCGTACACACGGCCGAGGTTCTCGCTAGAAACCAGCGAGAACCTCGCTGGAAGCTGCATTCCAGCGAGGTTCTCGCTGGTTTCTAGCAAGAACCTCGGTCGTGTGTACGCCGCCTTAGACCTTTCTGCCTTTCACACAGTTGACCATCTACTTCTCCTCAAAAAACTTCACTCCTTTGGCCTCCATGACTGCTCTTTCCTGGTTCTTCTCCTACCTATCCCAGTGCACTTTCCATGTCACATAAAATAACATCTTCTCCACTCCTCTTCCTCTTTCTGTTGGGGTACCCCAAGACTCTGCTTGGACCCCTCCTAGTCTCTCTATATCTCTTCCTTGGGCCAGTTAATAACTTCCCATGGCTTCAAATACCACCTCTATGCTGACGACACCCAGTTCTATCTCTTGACTCCTCAACTCAGCACCTCTATCTAGACTACGGGCATGCTACTGGATATGGTCAGAGACTATGGGTATGCTAAAAAACATGGTCAGAGACTATGGCCACACTAGAGGACATGGCCAGAGACTTCAGGCATGTTGAAGGACATGGCTAGAGACAAAGGAAAAGCTACAGGACATGGCAAGAGACTATGGGCATGCTATAGGACATGGGTCTTCAAACTACGGCCCTCCAGTTGTTCAGGAACTACAATTCCCATCATGCCTAGTCATGTCTGTGAATGTCAGAGTTTTACAATGCCTCATGGGATGTGTAGTTTCGCAACAGCTGGAGGGCCGTAGTTTGAGGATCCCTGCTATAGGACATGGCCAGAGACTACAGGCATTCTACAGGACAAGGCCAGAAACTACAGGCATGCTACAGGACATGGTCAGAGACTACCGGCATGCTACAGGACATGGTCAGAGACTACAGGCATACTACAGGACATGGCCAGAGACTAAGGGCATGCTACAGGACATGGCCAGAGACTAAGGGCATGCTACAGGACATGGCCAGAGACTAAGGGCATGCTACAGGACATGGCTAGAGACTACGGCATGCTACAAGACATGGTCAGAGACTATGGGCATACTAGAGGACATGGCCAGAGACTTCAGGCATGCTAAAGGACATGGCCAGAGACAACGGACAAGCTACAAGACATGGCAAGAGACTTTGGGCATGCTAAAGGGAAATGGCCAGAGACTACAGGAATGCTACAGAACATGTTCAGAGACTACAAGCATGATACAGGACATGGCCAGAAACTACGGGCATGCTACAGGACATGGTCAGAGGCTACGGGCATGCTACAGAACATGGTCAGAGGCTACGGCATGCTACAGAACATGGTCAGAGACTACAGCATGCTACAGAACATGGTCAGAGGCTACGGCATGCTACAGGACATGGTCAGAGACTACGACATGCTACAGAAGAAGGTCAGATAGAACTACAGAAGGAGGCAGAGACAAGGCCAGTCATCCTGCACAAGGAGAGAGGGAAGCAGTGACCAGTCTTTACTAAAAGAAGCTCCTGCACAGATGCAAGGTTTCAGACTGGATTACTGCACAGATCTGCAAGAATTACACAAAGCACACCAAGGTTCAAGAAGAATGCACATGAGAAATGTATTTAGACAACATTTTCTTATCCCGGAGTTCAGCTTTAAACATCTATAAAATCAGCTTGTTAAATGGTGGCACTAATTCTATAGTTCCACGTTTTAAATTTTTTTCCAGCTCTTTAATTATTTCACCGCGCTTCTTTATTAACTAGGCTGGTAATGACTTGGTTAGACTTTCTGCGCATTATATCGCAGCTAATTATTTTAACATTTAAAAAGTCACTTGAACAAAGTAAGTTGATTATATTATTGCACGCCAACGAAATTTCACGGTGAGGGTTCATGTTCGATTATGAAGGCAGCAACGTAACCTGGATACGGGGTAAAATTCAGCTCATTGTTTTACGGAGCTACATAGTGGAAACCATGTGGAAAATGAAAACTATAAGCACCCCCATCAAATCATTCTCTGCAGCTATTAACTTTTATACCACCACCCCCTCCCTTTAGAATTAAGCTCTATAAAATAATCAATCTTGCTACACGGGAAACCACAAACAGACCCTGCCTAAGAGGGTACTACACTATAAAGCAGTGAACATGACATTCAAACATTCTCTGCAAATAAATGAATCACTGTAGTTAAAAGTGGTTGTAAAGGCTCAAGATTTTTTTTTTTTTTAACCTTCATGTATTCTATGCATGAAGGTAAAAAGCCCCCGCCCCCCCCCCAGCCCCTCCCAATAGTCACCTGTGCTCCCTCTCGATCCAGCGATCCAATCATACCTAGAGCTCTGCGGTCAGCAAAGCATGAACAGGAACTCTGCATAGGTACCAGTACTTCTAGACAAGGGCAATACTCTTCACCAAGCTGGCATGGGGAAGCATCACTACTTAGGATGTGCCCATTTTCTATATAAAAGACTTTTGTTTTGATGCACCGCAAATGTATTTAGCTGATTGTGAGCATTCAGTTGGAGAGGTCCAACACACCCGACCCCAATTCATACCTATAGCTCTGCAATCAGCAAAGCATTAACTGGACTTCTGCAGAAAGACCACTGCTTCCATGCAGAGATCAAGGGTCTATCTCTGCAGCAAGCTGCCAGGAGATAGGCTTTTCTACACAGGATGGCCTGGATTCACAAAGCACTTACGCCAGCGTATCTTCAGATACGCCGACGTAAGTGTAGCGCTGATGTATATATATAGTACATAAATGTGTATATTGCATTCCCTAAATGGCATTCATGGACATTGAGATTGTTGAGTGTTTGGAGCCATCTAGTGGCCAATTGTTGTTAATGCAAGAAGGGTTCCACTATCTGATAAATATTGAAGAAAGACTATTGGTTCTCAGATTTGACCTTTGTAAATAGGAAGTTGATCAAAGACCCAGGAACAATTTCTTGCGCAGTGCATGCTGGGATTTGCTATATAAGGAGTGGGAGCAGCCATCTTAGGCCCCTTTGGAACCGCATGGGCAGCCGGAGAGGATCTGTGAGGAGACGGGACCGAACAGCAAGGCCCACGGACATTTCCATTGAGCATCGGAGGACGGGAGTCCCCCAGCAGAGTTGGCCTGGTGTTTGATCCAGCAGACGGAGCCACGGGAGGAGGTCGCGAGACTGTACGGAGCCTGTGTCCAATTAGGTGAGTGGGTTACGGCCCACAGTTTGTCATGCCTCACACGCCATTAGACTAACACACAGGCCTCACTACATACTTCCAAGAAGAAGCGGAGGGGTTGCCTTTAGGAAGGTTGAAGGCCTAGTTGTTCGGGACGCTCTCCAGAAGGCCAAGGCAGTTAACCCACTCATTGCGGAGACATTTCTTTTTCAGGAAGTTTACTCGTTTTGTTTGGATTACAAATTACTTGGGAAACATTATTAGCTAGCGAAGAAAGAAGATCAAGAACTGACTGTTTTGTTTTTTTTTGTGAGATCTCACGGTTACCTTACAAAGTAGGGGGAGCTCCTAGGCTTAGTTTTATTTTCTTATTCATATACCTGCAGGTATACTGTTTGCCATTTGATTGCTGTATAGATTTAATTTTAATTGTGCTCTCATCCCATGTTAGGAGGATAGCACAGTTTATGTACTGGTGTTTCTTTACTTGCCAATTATCAACAGTAAAAGAATACTACTGTTTAAGCATACCAGGGTTGTGGCGTATTGCTTTATTCACTCTAGGTGCCGCTCGTGGATCCTGAAGTTACAAACAGGTATCTGGTATCACATTGTACAGTATTGTATTGTATTGCACCACAGCTGTGTAAAGGGGACTGAGCCTTATCATTGGGGTTGTAGTTAGAGTGCAGGCCCAAAATTTAATCAGCAGCTCCTGCGGGGGTCAGTGCTACACGTGGGGGCTCGTCCGGGATCCTGTCACTCTACAAGAAACCCACCCCCCCCCTTGAGGTCACCATGGACCCCATCACAGTAGTCCGTTGGTGCGAAGCAGAAGGGACACGCTCAGAAGCAAGCGTGGCCATTGAACTCCCAGGGAGCTACTGGGAGAAGAAGCAAATCAAAGAGGTGGTACAGACATTGTCTCCAGACAGAAAGGCCTACGTGGTTGCAGTGAAACCAGACTTTGGGACTGATTGCACCTATGCCTTGATAGAGTGGGGACGGGGTGTTCCTGAAAATTTCCACGGTGCCACCATAAAATTGTCCGAGAAGACAGTGTTTCACCTGACACACCCCTGCAAAAAGCAGTTAGAACCCCTAGACAGGAACGCAGGAGCCGCCGCCCAGCGGCAGGCGGAACAACAACTGGCTGAGTTACAGCGACAATACCGTGAAATACAGGAAAAGTTTCAGGAGACATCCAGCATCATAGCAGATCGCATGGATGGACTGCGCGTCGGCTCAGAAGACAAGAGAGCTGGCCAGATGACACCAAACCCAAGGAGGGAGCCAAGAAGACGCAGCAGGGGCTATCTGCAAGAAGTAACTATTAGGAAGGATTTCCGCATTGATGGCCAGATAGGAGAAAAGGGACAGAAGGGCAAACTGTCTTACACCGGCCTCCTACACCAAATAGAGCTGGGGCTACAAAAAGGATATCTGGAATTCGGAAATCAGAGAGGCTGTGATCCACGCCATCAGCCCAGGCTCAAGTGTTAGGGGCATGTTAGAGAGAAAGAGTGATTTGACTTTGAACCAGCTTAAGAGGATTCTAAAAAGTTACTATGAGGAGGAAGATGCCACAGAGCTATTCCACCAACTGATAAATATTGCACAGGACAGTAAAGAGACTCCTCAGAACTTTCTGTTTCGGGCCATTGAACTCAAGGACCGCCTGCTGTTTACCTCAGGAGAGAGAGGGAGCGGGGAACAATTTGGAGCTGAGCTGGTACAGAAGAAATTCCGGAGATCTGTGACCACGGGGCTGAGGAGCGACTATGTCAAGCTCCACTTGAAGCAGTACTTGGAAGATCCCTTAACTCCAGACGAGGTCCTTCTTGAAAAAGTGAACGAAGTGGATAAGATGGAGATTGAGAGAGACCAGAAACAGAGAAAGCTTCAAGCTTCAAACACCACAAGTGCTAAAATACAGCAGGTAGGTGTCCCCCCAGACACCCAGGAGTTGAATGTGCTGGCGGCAACCGTTGACCAGGGATCACGGTTTTCATCTGTACACCACCCACCCGCGAGTCAGACGGAGCTGGAGAGGCTTATGCAGACCCAGAAGGAGATACGGGAGATGATGGCCATGATGATGACTGAGCTGGTGAAACTAAAGGCAGAAGGAGTTATGCCAAGGAAGGTCCCAAAAGCTACCACCATTACCAGCCCTCCGAAACAAACACAAAGAGTCTGTTTCAAATGCGGAGGGATGGGACATTTCAGGCGAGTGTGCCCCAGCCCACTACCCGAGGAAAACCCACATCAGTCGGAGGGAAACTTCAGAGGGCCCCAGTGAAGGAGTCAACTGGGCGCCCGGGTGCAGTAGCGAACTCCACACCGACTCACGTGCCACGGCCCACTGGAGCCACCAACAAGGCGGGGCAGAAGAAAAAGAGGCCCTCAAAGGCCAAAGTCCGAGCCACAAAGCAGGCTAAGGGTACAGCTACCAGTGGATTTCCTCCCAAGCTGGTGGGACCTTCCCCAATTGTCCCCATCCAAGTGGAAGGGATCTACACAAAAGCCCTGCTGGATACTGGAGCCCAAGTAACCTTATTATACAGGGACTTCTATGACAAGCATCTCAAGCACCTGCCACTACGGAAATTGGAGGAGTTGGAGATATGGGGTTTGGGCACTCAGAACTTTCCATATGATGGTTACCTGCCAGTCAGACTCACCTTCGACCCAAGTACAGTGGGAGAGACGGAGACCTTTGACACATTGGCCATAGTGTGTCCTCGTCCTCCAGGAGCTGACAAGAGCTCTCTTATCATTGGGACAAACACTGACTTAGTGAGGAGACTACTTGCACCGCTGGTAATTAAGAAGGATACCCGCCCCACTGAAATACATCCCATGTTGGCTCAGACATACCGAGACCTTATACAGGAGGAGAAGGCTCCTGAAGAGGGAGTGGGAAAAATCTGGCTGCTGAACAAAGGAGAGAAAATAGTCCAGCCGGGTGAAGTAATCTGCCTAAAAGCCTCGGTCAAATTGAGCTGGAAGAAACCAGGCCCTTTCATTGTCCTGGAAAACCGCAAAGAGGGGAGAAACGGACTAGAACTCATCAATGAAGTGTTGCCCACCAGAGTATTGGAGAGAACTCACGGCAAAGTTCCAGTCAGTGTCCGCAACACAGCGACAGTGCCAGTGAGAGTGCCAGCCAGGCTACTGTTGGGACAGGTCAGTCCGGCTGTTCCAGTCGAACCAGGAGGTTTGAAAGGAGGGTCAGCCCCAGAAATCCCTGAAGAAGAGTTCAGCCCAAAAAATACGCCTCTTACTCCTGCATGGCGGGAAAGGGCCAAAGCCCAACTGCTGAGATGGAGAGCAGCCTTCTCGAAAAGTGAATTTGACGTAGGATTGGCAAAGAGTGCCACCCATCGAATTCGTCTGGAGGAAGACAAGCCATTTCGGGAAAGGGTCCGGCGGATCCCCCTAGGAGATCTGGAAGACTTGAGGGAACAATTGGCTGAACTTAAGAGGACGGGCATTATCCGAGAGTCCAGGAGTCCCTACGCCTCCCCTATAGTAGTGGTCAGGAAGAAGAATGGGTCCCTGCGCCTGTGCATTGACTACAGGACCCTGAATCGGAGGACCATCCCAGACCAGTACACCACACCCCGAATTGAGGATGCCTTACAGAGTCTGTCAGGAGCAAAGTGGTTCAGCGTACTGGACCTGAAGAGTGGGTATTACCAGATTCCTATGTGCCCTGAAGACAAGGAAAAAACCGCTTTCATCACCCCAGTTGGGTTCTTTGAGTTCAACCGGATGCCGCAAGGCCTGACTGGGGCCCCAGCAACTTTCCAGAGGTTGATGGAGAAGACAGTGGGTGACATGAATCTCCTTGAAGTTCTGGTATACCTGGATGATGTCATAGTCTTTGGGAGGACGTTGGAGGAACATGAAGAACGCCTTGAGAAGGTCTTGAAGAGACTTCATGATGAAGGCCTGAAACTCTCTATGGAGAAGTGCCAGTTCTACCAACCCTCGGTGAGTTACCTGGGACACATTGTGTCTGAAGAAGGAGTGGCAACTGATCCCAAGAAACTAGAAGCTGTCACTTCCTGGCCCAGGCCCACCAACGTAACTGAGCTCAGGTCATTCTTGGGTTTCTGCTCATACTACCGAAGATTCGTAGAGGGATTCGCAAAAATAGCCCACCCACTCACTGAACTCTTAAAGAAGCAGGAAGAAGCTGGTGAAAGTGCGGGTCAGCCGAAAAAGCCTAAAGAGGGGTCTAGAAGGAAGAAAGAGTCCATCCAGGATCAGTGGACTCCAGAATGTGAAGAGGCCTGCAGGAGGCTGAAGTGGAGTCTTACTACTGCCCCAGTGTTGGCCTATGCAGACCCTGCCAAACCATATGAGTTACATGTGGATGCCAGCCGCGACGGGCTGGGGGGAGTGCTTTACCAGGAGCATGAAGAGCACTTACGGCCAGTTGCCTATGTGAGTAGAAGTCTGACCCCTGCTGAAAGAAACTATCCAACTCACAAGCTTGAATTTCTGGCTTTAAAATGGGCAGTGGTGGACAAGTTGAAGGACTACCTTTACGGGGCTGAATTTGTGGTCAAGACGGACAACAACCCCCTCACATATCTACTCACCACTGCAAAGCTGGATGCCACCGGTCACAGGTGGTTAGCTGCTCTCTCAGCCTTTACCTTCAGCCTGAAGTACAGACCAGGAGTTGGTAACCGAGATGCGGATGCCCTGTCAAGAAGACCCCATGACCCCTTGGAAGAATGGACCCAGCTTACTCCAGAAGGAGTGAGGGCCCTATGGGAGGGCACAAGTCAGTACCAGAGAGGTGGAGCCAGAGCTGAAGAAGTAGGAGTATCCTCAGCGGCAGTACCCAGGTGCTACTGTAACGTCTCCCAGGTCACACAGGAGGGCCTACCCAAGTTATCCAGGAAGGATCTCAGGAGAGATCAGCAGGAAGATCCACTGTGTGGGCTGGTGCTTGAAGCATTGGAATGTCGACAGCCTGATGTACTGCGGAAGAGTCCTGAGAGGGAAGCCCAGGTGTTATTGAGAGAATGGGATCATTTGCAGCTGCAGCAAGGGGTGGTCTACCGAAGGGGCCCCTCTGATGATCCAGAAGCAAGGTGGCAGTTACTCTTGCCTGAAAAGCACAGAGAGACGGTACTGATTGCTTTACATGATCACCATGGACACTTGGGAGCCGAGAGAACTCTCCAACTAGTAAGGGATAGGTTCTACTGGCCTCACATGAGAAAAGAAGTGGAGAGCTACTGTCACTCCTGCCTCAGATGCATCCAACGGAAGACATTGCCCCAGAGGGCTGCCCCAATGGGCCATTTAGAGAGTCAGGGCCCAATGGACCTGGTTTGCATAGACTTTCTTTGTCTGGAATCCGATCTGAGTGGGCAAGGTGACATCTTAGTGGTGACAGATCACTTCACCCGTTATGCTCAAGCTTTCCCTACTAGGGATCAGCAAGCAACCACAGTAGCAAAGACTCTCGTGGAAAAGTTCTTCGTACACTATGGCCTGCCTCAACGCATACATTCAGACCAAGGAAGGGACTTTGAGAGCAGACTAATCAAAAGGCTGTTGGATCTGTTAGGCATACAAAAGTCCAGGACTACTCCTTACCACCCACAAGGGGACCCCCAACCGGAAAGGTTCAACAGGACTCTCTTGAACATGTTGGGGACCTTGACTGCCGAGCAAAAACCTCACTGGAGTAAACACATTGCTGCATTAGTCCATGCCTATAATAGTACCAAAAGTGATGCCACTGGATATTCCCCGTACCGACTGATGTTTGGCCGTGAAGCAAGATTGCCAGTGGACCTGGCGTTTGGTTCCTCCTTGGACCACACCTCCGAGGCCTCCCATAAAGGGTATGTGGACAGACTACGGCGGAGCCTGAAGACAGCTTACGAGCAGGCTCACGCCACCTCGGATTCCAGGGGGGAGAGGAACAAGAGGAACTTTGACCTGAAAGTGAGAGTCCAGGATCTTCAGCCAGGTGACCGGGTCTTGTTGAGGAACTTAGGCATTCCAGGCAAACACAAGTTGGCTGATCGCTGGAAATCACAGCCATTTGTTGTGTGCAGGAAACTTCCAGGGCTCCCAGTGTATGAGATCAAGCCAGAAGGAAAAACTGGGCCGGTAAAAACATGGCACCGGAATCACCTCTTACCTCTCACTGAGGCAGTCAGGACAAGCACAGAGAAGGAATCTACACCCACTGATGTGTGTAGACCAATAACCAGGTCCCAACCTGCACCTTCTATAGATGAGGATGAGGGAGTGGAGATGAGCTGGCTGTGGCTTCCTGAAGATTCAGAAACAGATGCTGATGTCCTTTCGGAGGTAGAGGAGGATGATAATGGAACTCTTAGGGCAGAGGCCCCGGAATTTGTGCCGACCACTCACTCTGTAGGAGAGCCCAGTGCTTCCATTCATTCCCTACCCTTAAGCATTGAACGGAATGATGACCTTGGCCCAGAAGGAATGGACACTCCAAAAGTGCCCAGAGCAAAGAGAGACATTCGCCCACCACGCAGACTGACTTATGACACATTGGGCGAATGCTCTGAAGCCTCACAGTTTGTGAGCAGAAGAAACTTTGAACTGCCTAGTCCCTCTACTCTTGATTTAGTAAGGGACAGCCCCAGCTCACCCCTTGACACATCTGTACCAGACATGGTAGTATCAGCTGTGGGTGCACAGGATAGCTTCCCACTGTATGACAATTGGTGGGAAGCTCCTCTGTCCGTTTTGTGTGAACGTATAGAAACTAGAATGCAAGATAGGATTAGCAATTTGGACCTCTTTGGGGGACCAAAAGAGACAAAGTAGGGGGAGTGTGTAGCGCTGATGTATATATATAGTACATAAATGTGTATATTGCATTCCCTAAATGGCATTCATGGACATTGAGATTGTTGAGTGTTTGGAGCCATCTAGTGGCCAATTGTTGTTAATGCAAGAAGGGTTCCACTATCTGATAAATATTGAAGAAAGACTATTGGTTCTCAGATTTGACCTTTGTAAATAGGAAGTTGATCAAAGACCCAGGAACAATTTCTTGCGCAGTGCATGCTGGGATTTGCTATATAAGGAGTGGGAGCAGCCATCTTAGGTCCCTTTGGAACCGCATGGGCAGCCGGAGAGGATCTGTGAGGAGACGGGACCGAACAGCAAGGCCCACGGACATTTCCATTGAGCATCGGAGGACGGGAGTCCCCCAGCAGAGTTGGCCTGGTGTTTGATCCAGCAGACGGAGCCACGGGAGGAGGTCGCGAGACTGTACGGAGCCTGTGTCCAATTAGGTGAGTGGGTTACGGCCCACAGTTTGTCATGCCTCACACGCCATTAGACTAACACACAGGCCTCACTACATACTTCCAAGAAGAAGCGGAGGGGTTGCCTTTAGGAAGGTTGAAGGCCTAGTTGTTCGGGACGCTCTCCAGAAGGCCAAGGCAGTTAACCCACTCATTGCGGAGACATTTCTTTTTCAGGAAGTTTACTCGTTTTGTTTGGATTACAAATTACTTGGGAAACATTATTAGCTAGCGAAGAAAGAAGATCAAGAACTGACTGTTTTGTTTTTTTTGTGAGATCTCACGGTTACCTTACAAAGTAGGGGGAGCTCCTAGGCTTAGTTTTATTTTCTTATTCATATACCTGCAGGTATACTGTTTGCCATTTGATTGCTGTATAGATTTAATTTTAATTGTGCTCTCATCCCATGTTAGGAGGATAGCACAGTTTATGTACTGGTGTTTCTTTACTTGCCAATTATCAACAGTAAAAGAATACTACTGTTTAAGCATACCAGGGTTGTGGCGTATTGCTTTATTCACTCTAGGTGCCGCTCGTGGATCCTGAAGTTACAAACAGGTATCTGGTATCACATTGTACAGTATTGTATTGTATTGCACCACAGCTGTGTAAAGGGGACTGAGCCTTATCATTGGGGTTGTAGTTAGAGTGCAGGCCCAAAATTTAATCAGCAGCTCCTGCGGGGGTCAGTGCTACATAAGTACAAATGTGCGCCGTCGTATCTATGCGCCAACCCACAAACCAAGATGTACGTCGAAAAATAGGCTTCAGCCGCCCGACGTAACTTTCCTACGCATATGGGCGCATATTTACGCTGGACGCATGTGGCACTCCCATTGATTTTCAATTCAAATATGAAAATATGCAACTCATGCAAAGGTATGGACCTGGGAACGAATGCCGTCAAATTTTACTTAGTTTACGTTGTATGTGAATAGGGCTGTGCGTAGGTTACGTTCACGTCGTAGGCAGTGATTCAACGTATCTTAGGCAGTTGTTTCGATTTAATTGTAAGCATGCGCACTGGGATGTGTCCAAGGCACGACGCATGCGCAGTTTGTTTTAAGTACTTGTCTGACGCTCGGCCCATCATTTGCATGGGGTCACGCTTCATTTAAATGTATCACGCCCACTTCCACCTACTTTGACTTAAGCCGGCTTACGCCTACAAATTTACGACGGCGCAGAGTTGGGAGCATTTGCTTTGTGAATTCCATGCTTCCCTCTCCGCGCTGCGCCGGCGTAGCGTAAAAGACATACGCCACGGCGGCATATATATGCGCCGATGTATGTGAATCCGGGCCAATGTGTCTGCTTCCTATTGAAAGAACTGTAAAGGCCGTAAACATGATTAGACTTTTTGACAACAAACCTCCGGCGGACCTGTTTTTGCAGACAATCCGACTATGTGTACGCTCCATCGGACAAACTTTTTTTCTTTTTCATCGGACAAATGTTCACTGTGAGAACAGACAAACTTTCTGGCAACAAATGTCCTACGTCGGCTAATCCAATTGTGTGTACAAAAGTCCAACAGACTAAAGTCCAAAGTACAAACAGGCATGCTCATAACCAATGCTAAAGATCAGACAACAATAGCAGAAGTTGCCCAAAGGGTGGCAGTAAAGAGCTGAAAAAACACGTAGTACGTCAATTACGTGAGTACGTTCATGTTTGTTGGCTGAAAAAGTCCTGCTGTGTGTATGCATACCAAGTTCACGGCCAACGCCCATTCGGAGCAAAATCCACGGAAAAGTCAGTTGAAAGGCCGATCGTGTGTATGAGGCTTAAGACTTTGCACATCTTTTGTTTTGATGTAATTTCACAAAAACAAACAATTGAATCAAGCGCTGTTCAGAAGAGGTAAAATTGTTTAGGTAAATAAAAAATCATATAAGCAGATATATACTTATATACAAAAAAGGGGGGAGGGGAAAAAAAACACCAAATGTAAGGGCAAGGGAAATGGCATATTCAAGGAATGGTTGATATAAAATGTGGAAAAATGTATAAAGTATATAAAATAGTTCAGTCCAATGGATCACGTTTATATAGTACTAGCAAGGAAATAAACTGTTGCTGGGAGGGCAGCCGACTTGTCGAGAAGAAGCAATTCTGAAAATATAAAAAAAAGGAAAAAAGCGGCGCCCTCTAAGCGTAGTATGAAATTTATTTAAAATAGATCAATAATACAATTCTTATGAGATGGGTACTCACAAGACTGCGGGGGGTCAAAGTGCATCAATATACAGTATCATCCGTGGGAGACATCCTCAGTTCGTGGGGTCCGCTGGAGCGATGAAGTGGTGACAGCTCTCTTTGCAGGCACGGCGTCCAGTTTCCACAGCCCGTGGGCTTACATAGCGGTTGAAACCCCCACGGGCTGTGGAAACTGGACGCCGTGCCTGCAAAGAGAGCTGTCACCACTTCATCGCTCCAGCGGACCCCACGAACTGAGGATGTCTCCCACGGATGATACTGTATATTGATGCACTTTGACCCCCCGCAGTCTTGTGAGTACCCATCTCATAAGAATTGTATTATTGATCTATTTTAAATAAATTTCATACTACGCTTAGAGGGCGCCGCTTTTTTCCTTTTTTTTTTTTTTTTTTTGTTTTGATGTAATTAGCTGATTTAAACAGTTTATTGGGTGTTAACTGCCCTTTAGATTAATGTATGTAAATCTATTATTAAACTTCTGTTGTCTAAGATCTTTGATGTTTTCCTGGTGCATTGAGTACTGATAAGCAGTCCACCACATGGAGATGTACATGAAAAAATTCTACATTAAGCCCCTCTGTAATGCGATTGCCAGCCATCATTTGTCACGTCTGAAGCCAACCAAACATTGATCATGGAATGTGGTCCTAAATGAAATTCTTATGCTGTCTGTGGCCTCTGGCATCAGCAAAAAGGATAATATCAATCCTTATTGTAAGTTATTGTATAATGCCAAGCTTTGATAGTTGGGGAAATATAATGCCAGGCTGTGTCATCAAAGGACTTCCTAAAGATCGCTGTAAAAACCCATGCAGATGGACTTTTCATTTTTCATCCTGGATCCTCAGGCGCCCATTCCAAGGATGCACTGATGGGCTAAAAGCTTCTTTATATCACCAAGCAGTCTTGTAGCTCTTGCTAATACTTTAAAGCAGAGCTTTTTTTCTCAGAAAATAGGTGCAGGAACTCAACCACGACCCCGTTCAGATTTCACAAACAGTAGAAGGGTCTTCAAGGGGCATTAAATCTTATCCTAACCCAACTTCAAAACCCTCATTATCTCCACAGTAATACCCATCCAATCTTGAGCCTTCCAGCATTTCAATACTTTTATTGTGTGTGTATAAACTTTTTTTTTTTTATGTAGTAGGGGCAGGAAAGGTTTTGGAAGAATTTACTGGGTCTTGGTCTCAATGGGGTTGAGATCCACTGCTCTATCCATCAGTGATAGTCAACTTGGTAGCTTATAGAATTTTAGGACCTGTGCACCCCTACATGGATAGTGCTAAGTTCCTTTTATGTTTAATTCATTAATTAAATCAAATAAACATCATTATAGTTTTATTTTATTTTTTTACTTTAGAACAGCCCTGAAGTGGTATTGGCTTCAGGGGAAGTGGAGGCTAAGTAGAACTTGAGTTCCAGTGCGTGTTTAAATCTATAAAATATTTCAGTATGTACAGATTGTAATAAATCAATAGGGATCGGCCGAACACCCCCCTGTTCGATTTGCAGCAAAACTCCCGAACAGGGGAAATGTTCTAACCCGAACGGCAAACCCATTGAAGTCTACTTTTTGTTAAAGGATTTGGCAAAAATCTTGTGTGGTTATTTATTTTGTGAACTTTTTTGGTGAATGGGTAGGGGTACTATGTACCCGATATCCATTTACATAGGCGGGCATTGGATCTGGGGATCCCCTTGTTAAAGGGGGGCTTCCAGGTTCCAGTAAGCTCCCCTGCCCAAGACCCCGACAGCCACAGCCCAGGGTTGTTGGGAGGAGGCCCTGTGCTCATCACGTGTTGAATGAATGAATGAATGAAAAACTTATATAGCGCGGCACATGCGAACCAAATCGCCTCTGGGCGCTTGTTGTATCAGTCTCTCTTGACATCAAAAGAGCAGAGTTTTAATCTGTCTTCTGAAGGTCAGGTGGTTTTCCTCCAACCGAATGCAGGTTGGCAAAGCGTTCCAAAGTCTGGGACCTTGGACCGCAAACCTTCTTTCTCCTTTGGACTTGAGTCTGGCTTTGGGTACTTTGACCAAATTTTGGTCACTGGATCGCAGAATGCAATTGGGATTGTGGGCTTCTATTTTATCGCAAAGATATTGCGGGGCTTTCCCATGGATGCATTTATGAGTCAGACAGAGAGCTTTAAAAGCAATTCTGTCTTTTACTGGCAACCAGTGAAGGGATCTCAGCGACGGTGAGATTGATTCCCAGGGTTTTTACCCAGTCACCAGTCTGGCGGCCGTAATTGCAGACGTGCGATTTGGTACTTTGGGAGTCCGAGGTAAAGGGCATTTGCATAGTCCAGTCTGGAGTTCACAATTGTTCCCACCACGACTGGCACATCTTCTTTGGGAATGAATGGAATAAGTCTGCGGAGTAGGCGCAGCAGATGGTGAGATCCGCTGACTACTGACCCTATTTGTGCGTCCATTGTCATGTGGGTGTCAAAAATGATCCCGAGACTTTTGACTTTGGCGCTAAGAGAGATGATCTGGCCCAGAATGGGTGGAGGTGTCCAGGTTGTTGCCAGTTGACTCTTGCGACTGGCCTGAAACAGAAGAAGTTCTGTTTTAGAATTGTTGAGTTTGAGATAACTCCTAGTCATCCAGTTTTCAATCGAAGAGAGGCAATTCTCTAAGCTGAGATGATGATCCTTTCTATTGCAGATGCGAAAATACAGTTGCGTATCGTCTGCATATGAGTGATAAAGTAGTTGTTGACTACTGATGACTTCAAAGAGAGGTCGAAGATAGATGTTGAAGAGCACCGGTGACAGAGGTGAGCCTTGGGGGACTCCACATGACACTGTGCGTTTTCCAGAAGTGAACGGTCCCAATTTCACCGTTTGAGATCGGTTTCCCAAAAAGGAGGAAAACCATGGTAAATCGCCCTCTGTGACTCCGGCTACCTCATTCAGCCGAGTCAGTAGCAGTTTGTGATCTACGGTGTCAAAGGCTGCGCTTAGGTCCAGCAGAACCAGGAGACAAGATTCTCCTTCGTCTGCGGCCTCCAGAACGTCGTCCCATATTTTGAGCAGTGCTGTTTCCGTCCCGTGTCCGGGACGGAATCCCGATTGCAGTGGATCGAGTAGGTTGTGGGTATCTAGATGCTGTTGCAGCTGTTGTACCACCACTTTCTCCATTACCTTGGAGAAAACGTTTAGCATTGTTATGGGACGACGGTGATTTGGATCCTTGGGATCCAGGGTAGGTTTCTTCAAGATGGGCTGGATTGTGCCCTCTTTCAGCAGGGAGGGCACTATGCCTTCCTTAAATGACTGATTTATAAGCTGCGTAATGGGAGGTGCCAGGATATCGGCACATTCCTTTAGCAGCTTAGTGGGGATGATATCATTAGGCGAAGTGCTGTTACGCAAAGCGCTGATGATATTTTCTGTGGCATCGATGGAGATAGGTTCCAGCGTGAACTTTGTTGGTTGTAGCCTGTTCCTCCGGGTGCTGTGTGGTAGCTCAGGGGTATTGTTTTGCGGAATGCTTTCCCGGATTCCCTCAATTTTATTGATGAAGAAATCCGACAATTCATCGCAAAATTCTTGGGTGTCTGCGTTGGGGGCTTCAAGACAGTCTGGATTCATGGTCTGCGAGACCAGCTTGAAGAGATCCCGGGGGCGGTTTAAGGCGCTGTTGATAGCCATGGAAATATAGTTTTTCTTGGCTTTGAAGATTTCTATGTGATATCTTCTTGTTGCTGCTTTGTAGAAGGCGAGGTTCGCCTCGGAAGCGTTTCTTTTCCAGGCGGCTTCTGCCCTTCTACGCTCTTGCTTCAGTAGCGATAGCTGGTTGTTGAACCAGCCTGCCTTGTTTTTCCGGGTAAGGACTTTGCGTTCTGGTGCTACTAAGTCGGCTGACTGTAGTAGGGCTGCGTTTATGGCGTCCAGTATGTCTGCGGCCGTTTGACCTGGCTGAATTGTTTTAATTTTATTTTCCAAGGTAGATTTGAAGAGTTCCGAATGGAGCTTCTTCTGAGATCTAGACCAGTGTGTTGTTACCGGCTTGGGTGTTTTTATCAATAGGGCAGTATTGGAAATTATGAATTTAATTGCATGGTGATCTGTCCATGGCAATGGTTCATTTTCCAAAATACTTACTTTCAGATTTTGTCTGAAGATAAGATCGAGTGTGTGACCTGAAGCATGTGTGGGCCCACGTACTAGTTGCTGAAAGCCTAATCCTTCCAGATGGTCGAAACAGGCGTCGGCCACGGGGTCTTGTGAAGAGTTGGCCCAGAGATTGAAGTCCCCGAGCAGCAAAAGGTGTTTGCTGGTTATGGCGTAAGTGGAGATGAACTCTGACCATGAGGGTAAAAACTGCGATTTAGGCCCCGGTGGCCTATAGCAGAGCAGAATACGGACGGTCTCCTGGGGGTTTGTTTGCAGTTGCAGAGTAAGGGTTTCCATAAATGGAAGCGAGTGCTGAAGGGCAGGTTTAGATATCACAAGATGCGTCTTATGGATCCCCGCCAGTCCTCCTCCTCTTTGCCCTATTCTGTTTTCAGTGATGATCCGGTAGTGTTCTGGCACCAGTTCTCCAAGAATGGTGTTACAGTCGGCTGTGAGCCAGCTCTCTGTAATAAAGAGACAGTCTAAGTTGTTCTGTAGAATGAAATCATGGATTTCTAATCGGTGTCTTACTGCCGATCTTGTATTGATCAAAGCACATGATATGTGCTTTGCTTGGGGTGGGTAGCTAAATTTTTTAACTGATGATCGTCGATCGATCCTCAAAAGTTGCTCAAATCTCAGGGCCTTTTTGGTGACGGCTGGTAGCTTTGTGGCAAATTGCCTCAGGCCCCAGATGATTTCTGCAGAATATTGCCGAACGGCCATATTCCGCCGGGGGGGGGGGGGGGGGGGGGTCAGGTGGCGGTGGGGAGTAGATTCCTTGAATCCTCTCTCCTATTTTTTAATTTGGTCCAGAGGAAGGCAAAAAAACCCTGGTTCAGCTAAGCCAATCTGCTGGGCAGGGAAAAAAATTCCTTCCTGATCCCTCTGAGGCGATCGGTTGAGACCCTGGATCAAATCTGATGATATTATGGGGGGATGGTGTGAAGGGAGTAGTTCCTGCTGGGGGGGTGTACCAAGCTGGCCGATGGCCTGATCTAGGGCCAAAGCTGGGCCACCCACTTGCTGAAATAACCCCAGAGAGGGGGTGGTTGGCTGCCAGGGAGGTGGATGGGGACATCTGTGGGTAGGGGGGTGTGATTGGGCGAAAGCCCCAGGGCGATGCAGAATGCTGTAGCCGTGCGTCACTAGGCCGCAGTTGAAGCCGCGGACTTTCCTAAGCCGCGGCTCCCGCGGACCTAGCGTGTCTGGCGCGGACCGGCGAAAACAGCAAGGGAACCGCGGCGGGGATGTGGGGACGGGCTGGGGGTACCTCTTTTGCGGACTGAGGGGGAAGGCACCGGGGCGATGCAGAGAGCTGTAGCCGTGCGCCGCTAGGCCGCAGTTGAAGCCGCGGACTTTCCTAAGCCGCGGCTCCCGTGGACCTAGCGTGGCTGGCGCGGACCGGCGTAAACAGCAGGGGAACAGCGGCGGGGATGTGGGGACCTGCTGGGGGTACATCAATTGCTGTCTGAGTGAAGGGAGCTGAATTCCCAAGGCTGGTTTGGCGCGGCTATCCTGAAAAGGACGGCCGCCCTTGATCCTGGGGGGGACAGGCTGGATTACCTGTGTGATGGCTCAGATGCTCAAAGGAGGGGGGGAAGGAGAGCTGGAGGCGGCTGGAGGTGGAGGTGATCCGGGATCTGGGTAAGATGCGGCTGTGCTGGAGCTTGGCTGGGCAGGGGAACCCTGACTGCCTGCTAGCCTACACCTGCCTGGAGCTATAGCTCGCACGCTCCTACTCCTAGGAGCCGTGTGCCGTGGGAGCTCCTGTAGCTAATCCTGCTGCCTCAACTCAACTGACTGAATAAGGTGGAAGGCATGTGGCCTGGTATGGTTCAGAAGGGGGAGGCTCACTCCCTCCCTCTCCTTTCCTGACCTGCCAGGCTGAATGCCCAGATAATGGTCTGGTATGGATTTTGGGAGGGATGCCATGATGTTGTTTTTTTCGGAAAAAAAAAAATTCACTGGCACTTTTTTTTTATTCAGCTGTCAGCGGGGAAACCCACTGATATCTGATGACTCATCGGTTGTTAAGGACGCCGCGGCCGGCTTCCCGGCCCCGCTCCTTCACAACCAGCTCACACTGTGCCCTGATTGGGCAAAGCTTTGCCCAATCAGGGCACAGAATGCACTGTGCAGTGCTCAGTATAATGCAGGTGTTCGTAGGGGTGAACACCCTGCAAATTTTGGTGTTCGACTCAAATAATGCTCGGGCCGAACTGTTCGCCCATTCCTATAAATCAAACATGCAAATATGATAAATTGACCTTAGTCATACACATTATATATTTCATCTTGAACAATGGTGATGCTATAGGAACTTTAAATGCACACAGTAGTATCCAACCTGAGTTTTGGTCCTGAAGACAGCAGCACTATCTAAAATTGTCCAATTTATTTCATCAATGTCAGTTTTGATACTTACTCTTCCTAAGGATTTCCTTACATTCTTGGTCAATGGGTGGTGCATTGGGTTTAGCCAAAGCATTGGACAGAACTTCTATGATGCATCGTGTCATCTAGAGAGAAAATAACAGTGCAACAAAAATAATGAGTAGAAATCTATATTTCATAAACAAAAAATCTGCACTTAATGATCTTTTTAAAAGCATTAAACAGCCAATAAGAATTAATATTCATGAGTCTACCCAGTCAGAGTCTAATGTCATTTGCAGAGGCGGCTCTAGGCTTTGTGAGGTCTTCAGCAAAATATAGACACGGGGGCCCCAACATGCCCATAATGGGTAAAAAAATTAAAGCAAATAAAAATGGCTGCAGAAAGTTGCACAGATCTATCACACAGTGATTAAGCAGAGGCAAATAAGGCAGCCGCGAGGCCCCTGTGAGTGCGAGGCCTTAGGCGATCGCCTAATTTGCCTAATTAAAGAGCCGCCTCTGTTCATTAGTTAGAAGGAATGGGTGACTCTCACTGATATTTTTCCACGTATGGCTGTTCACACCATATGAAGTGGGCTTTGGTGGGCAGCCTTGCCCCAACGCCATCCCAACACTTAGATAAGGCAATTTGCCTTAAAGCGGACCTGCTCTATAAAGCTCATGTTTAGCTACACTGCCTCCTCCCCCCAAATTCTCTCTGCATATGTGCTAGTTTACCCGGTTACCTGTGCACACATGGAGTTTCCCATGCACACTAAAAGACTTTTAGCAGAGAAGTTCGAAATCATCCCTGTCGTTGTGAATGCACAGAAAATCACCTGTGTGTGCGCACAGGGCCGTCTTAATAGCATCATGGGCCCCTGGGCAAAGTAAAGCACTGGGGCCCCACCAGCTTGCCCCAATTTACACACCTACAGTACTTTCAAGAAATAAAGTACAGTTGATAGAATTAAATATATATTCATATAACATATATTTCAATAAAATCTATTTTACAAAAGAAAAACATTCCATAGATCAATGTTAACACAAAGGGCACAGTACAGGGGGGAATGCAGAACGGCACAGTACGGGGGGGGGGAGGGTAGGGAGGACACAACCCTGGGATCTGGAGGGCACTGTATAGGTTCTGGGACGCTTCCTGGGACACGACCATATTGGGACAGTTTAGTAAAAAGCATGACTGTCCCAACAAATCCAGGACAGTTGGCAAGTATGATGTAAAGCAAGATTGTGGGGCCCCCATGTACCTGGGGCCCCTGGGCAATGCCCAGGAGTGCCCTTGCATTAAGATGGCCCTGTGTGTGCATATGTGCCGACAGGCCTTGACAGGACCCCGAAGGGTGGGGTGGAGTGGACTGAAGCATTGTGCTGCAGTAATGTGCAGGGGGTAATATAGGCCATGCCGGGTTATGTGACATTTCAATATACTGTAGTTGAGAAAAAGAACGTAAACGGCATTGGTCATTATGCCTTTGGGGTTGGAAGGAAACCAAAGCAAGCACGGGAAGAACATGCAAACTCCATGCTGGTGTTGTCCTGGTAGGGATTCAAACTGTGAACCCCAGTAACCTATGCTGCAAGGCAGAAGAGCTAACCATTAGGCAACTCTGCTGCCCACACCAATAAATATTCAGGCTTTCTGAGTCATATCTTGTGGACTTCAGGCAATGCAAGAGAGGATAAACTACCACATTGCAATTTATATGCTGCTATCTAAATTAAGTTAAATTAGAACATAAGATGAACAACACGCTGGAGACCAATCTGTATTGTTAGCTGCAGCCTAACAAATAACGTTGTTTGAAGCCCGACTCCATAGGGCCTCGGTACATTGATTGTTACTATCATGTAACAGATAATACAAGCTTTAAGATAAGGTCTGTACTCTTTAGCAAGTGTGAACACTCTGAGAAAAGAAAAGTAGGCAGATCTTTGATCTGTCAGTTACAGTGGCGGCTGGTGGGTTTTTTGTTTGGAAGTGGGGGGGGGGGGGGGGCAGGAAACAACCACCCTCCCGGCAGCGAGGCACTAACATCCTCTTATAGGTGTTATTGAGCTTTGGGGTGCACACCCTAATTGCAATAGGCGGCACACACCTATGCCCACCTTGTGCGCGTCTGCCGGTTGGTCCAGCACTTACCTGGATAGATAGATCCCGATAGATGGTCAGTTAGGTCATTTCGGATAAGTGTAACCTTGAAAGCCGTGATGTGGCAGAAATAAGCACCTCCCACTTCTCGCCAATCTATCACTCACCAACATTAAAAGGGCACCCTGTACAGCTACATAGTATGCCTGTCTTTGGATTCACAGAGTGAAGGATGGGAGCAGCAAACTTCTCTCAAGGGGTGTAACAGGTTCACTTGGTTTTCGTTATGCAATCCCAACAACTTTCCTTTTGTCAAGTTTATATTGCTGACTGTGCCCCTTCTGGTGGGATTCACCCTCTTATTTGTCTGTGTGTCCACTGTCACTGAAACGGAAACCAAGGAGAGATCCAGAAAGATGTTGTTACCCATGAGTATAAATCTCTCCAACGGAGCCCCAGATACAGGGGTGTGCCGCTAATGAGGCAAGCTTTTTAGGCAGCATTGAGCGTTGGGTGATAATTAGTGTTGAGCGGAATACGCCATATTCGATTTCGCGATATTGCGCGAATATATAGAAGAATATTCGAGAATATTCGCTAATATCGAATATTCGTGATATTTTATCCAAAAAAAATGTTGCGAAATTTCGCTAAAGCGAAAATGATGCGAAATTCTCATAAACGGAGATCATTTCCTGTATTACTAAACTAATATGCACTAAACACTAACTCTACACTAACTCTACTTAAAGGAAAGGAGAATAAGGGGGCAAAAGAAGGGCGGAGAAGATAATCGCGCAATATTCCTATTGCACGATTATCTTCTCCGCCCTTCTTTTGCATCAGAGCCAATCAGAATAACTCGAATATTCGGCAAAAGGAATATTGCGCAATTATCTTCTCCGCCCTTCTTTTGCATCAGAGCCAATCAAAATAACTTGAATATTCGGCAAAAGGAATATCGCGCAATATTCCTTTTGCCGAATATTCGAGTTATTCTGATTGGCTCTGATGCAAAAGAAGGGCGGAGAAGATAATCGCGCAATATTCCGTTTGTCGAATATTCGAGTTATTCTGATTGGCTCTGATGCAAAAGAAGGGCCGAGTAGCTGAGGCGATTCTTTTATGTTGTCGAAAATTCGCAATGCGAATTTTCGGCAACATAAAAGGATCGCCTCAGCTACTCGGCCCAGGGTCTCTAATCATACCAGCAATGCTTTTAGATGTCGATGGAGATCACTAGGATGTGATCTGTTTTAAAAATAAATTAGAAAAAATACGAATATTCGCCATAGCGAATATTCGCCGCGATATTCGAGTTATTCGCGAATACTCGAATATGCAATTTTCGTAGCGAATATTCGCAATGCGAATATTCGTGAGCAACACAAGTGATAATAAGGGAAGAATGTTGTGACAGATTCACCCGGGACATCCCTGAACCATCTTATGTCTAAAATCATCCTATGTCCAATAGGGGCATAGGATGACCGAGAAATGATATCTTGGACTACGTGAGATGGGATTATTATGTAAATATTATCCACAATAAATTCCAGGATATCTGTAAGAACTATTTACAGGTTGTTGATTCTGAACTTAACAGGTTAATTGTAAGAGTGATTCATTCATCATGTTGGGACACATACTGTTAGATGCTAATTGGCCCTGCTATTGTGGAGGTGTCCTGTGTTTACACTTATGATAATGTGTATTGTATAACAGGTGAGAGGAGCCGGGATGTCTACCTTAAAAGGTCATATCTCGGAGTTACCTCGTCTGGGTCAATGATTAGTTAATTAGCTCATGTTAATTTATGTTCTGGTTACCTCCTCTAACTGTATATAAGGCTGTGTTCTTGGTTATATTAACCACTTAAGGACCGCCTCCTGCACATATACGTCGGCAGAATGGCACGGCTCCAGGACCGGGACCGCGGGATTCGCGGACCCGATCGCCGCTGCAGTGCGGCGATCCGTCCCTGGAGCGGAAGAACGGGGAGAGCCGTGTGTACACACGGCTTCCCCGTGCTTCTCTGTGGCCGGAGCATCGATCGCGTCATCCCTGTAATAGGGGGACGCGATCGATGACGTCACACCTACAGCCACACCCCCCTACAGTTGTAAACACACACATTAGGGCACACATTCCCTACAGCGCCACCTGTGGTTAACTCCCAAACTGCAACTGTCATTTCCACAGTAAACAATGCAATTTAAATGCATTTTTTGCTGTGAAAATGACAATTGTCCCAAAAATGTGTCAAAATTGTCCGAAGTGTCCGCCATATTGTCGCAGTCACGAAAAAAATCGCTGATCGCCGCTATTAGTAGTAAAAAAAAAAAAAATTAATAAAAATGCAATAAAACTATCCCTTATTTTGTAAACGCTATCAATTTTGCGAAAACCAACCGATAAACGCTTATTGCGATTTTTTTTACCAAAAATATGTAGAAGAATACGTATCGGCCTAAACTGAGGAAAAAAAATGTTTTTTTATATATTTTTGGGGGATATTTATTATAGCAAAAAGTAAAAAATATTGCATTTTTTTTTAAATTGTCGCTCTATTTTTGTTTATAGCGCAAAAAATAAAAACCGCAGAGGTGATCAAATACCACCAAAAGAAAGCTCTATTTGTGGGGAAAAAAGGACGCAAATTTTGTTTGGGAGCCACGTCGCACGACCGCGCAATTGTCTGTTAAAGCGACGCAGTGCCGAATCGCAAAAACCCCTTGGGTCATTTGCCAGCGTATTGGTCCGGGTCTTAAGTGGTTAAACACTCCATACTTAGCACACAGACAAGTCTTGTCTCGTTGTGTGTTGAGAGCAGCTGAAATATCTGATATCTATATCCAGACTGATAGGAAGCGGTATATGACGGAAGCACTCAATCGGAGTGCGGGACGTTCTGTTACAAATGTCTACACCAGAAACACTGTTCTCTCTGTAGCTCAGTACTGTATATACACAAGACAGTGTTACTGAGCTGGTTACTAGAATGCTGGGGGCTGGAAATGTATGGACCATAGTAACCAATGATGCCATACAGCCTAGTCGTCTGTGTCCTAGCAGCCAATGATGCACAGCCATATGGCATCATTGGTTTTGCAATGGTGGAATATGGACAGAACAGGGGGACATCTACACACTGTGTTGACCTGGTGGATTATAACCAGAACAGTAGGGTCTTTACACACTGCGTAGACCTGGTGGATTATGAACAGAACAGGAGGACATCTACACAATGCGTTGACCTGGTGGACTACAAACAAAACAGGAGGACAGCTACACACTGTGTTGACCTGGTGGATTATAACCAGAACAGTAGGGTCTTTACACACTGTGTTGACCTGGTGGATTATGGACAGAACAGGAGGACATCTACACAATGCGTTGACCTGGTGGACTACAAATAAAACAGGAGGACAGCTACACACTTTGTTGACCTGGTGGATTATGGACAGAACAGGAGGACATCTACACACTGTGTTGACCTGGTGGATTATTTACAGAACAGGAGGGCCTTTACACACTGTGTTGGCCTGGTGGACTACAAACAGAACAGGAGGACATCCACACACTGTGTTGATTTCGGGAACTATTGACAGAACAGAAGGGGAACTACACACTGTGTTGACTTGGCAAACTAAGGACAGAACAGGAGGGCAGCTACACACTGTGTGCCCCTGGTGATCTATGGAAAGAACAGGAGGGCATTTACACACTCTGTTGGTCTGGTGGACAGAATGGGAAGGCAGTTCCACACTGGTAGTTACATTTTCTTTACTTTGAGCCTAACTTGCTCTTTTAGCTGGATATACTGTACATTACACATTGGAAGATAACATAGATGCTATATTAAGTCTTTAATGTAATAATGGCGAATGCAGTTTATGTATACCACTTACATTCATTTCTCATCTCTCAGGCTCTAGAACATTACAGATTTCAATCATTTCTGTCTCAATTTTTTGCTTTTAATTAAAATACCATTTTCCATGCTGATATCCAGATATGAACATCTGCTATCTGGATGGGAATATACATTTAAATAACGTAAAGGCTTGTCAGTTCTATTAACCCCATGTCACTACATCACTATTGTTTGATTTGAAAGAGTAATATATGTGAGGCTCACACAAATAATTCAGTAGCATAGCAGCAGTAGCGCAATGTAGGTGCAATTTAAACCCCAGGCAATGTACAGCGGCGGCTTAAATCTAAGTAACTATAACCTATATCAAGCATGATTTAGCCCTGGGGGAAATCTCCAATATCTTATAGTTTAAAAACCAATAAAACACAGGCCCAAATCTAATCATGTTTCCTAAACAGTGAAACCTTAATGGCCTAGAAATTCTTACAGTTCCACCATAATGGAGTCTAGTGAGAAGTTAAAAAAAATTGGGACCAGCCAATAAAACCCTGGTCCAAATCTAACCACGTTTCCCAAACAGTGAAACCTTAATGGCCTTAAAATTCTTACAGTTCCACCAAAATGGAGTCTAGTGAGAAGTGTATATCCTAAGCCATTACCATGAACTGGCATGGACTGGTAACAAATCTATCCTATTGCTATAACCTATAGCAAGCATGCTTTAGCCCTGAGGGAAAGCTCCAATATCTCTTATGCTGCGTACACATGATCGGACATTCCGACAACAAAACCGTGAATTTTTTTCCGACGGAAAGTGGGCTCAAACTTGTCTTGCATACCCACAGTCACACAAATGTTGTCGGAAATTCCAAACGTCAAGAACGCGGTCACGTACAACACTACGACGAGCCGAGAAAAATTCCGAGCATGCGTAGGATTTTTGTGCGCCGGAATTGCATACAAACGATCAAAATTTCCAGATATAGAAATAGTGCAGCGCAAAAACATATAATAATAAATGAAATTATAAACAAAATGTCCATAAGGTGCTCAAGTGCAATAACAGTCCAAAGTGAATACGATGAGCCAAATCAAAAGTGTGATAATATAAGAAGAAACACCTCCACCGAAAGGTAAGATTGGCCTCTCACCTTATTGCCCAGACCAACAGGTCAAACAGCATGTAGTATAATAGACCTCCTCATTCATCTATAGCAACACCAGCAGCGGATCACTCTTAGGACATCAGTAGTCTTAGCGCCATTAGGATTATGCAAAAAGAATGGAAAGGAATCTAGTGCTCTCTGAAGCTAAACATGAAATTTATTGCATACAAAAGTTGCACTAACATACAAAGCACTCGCTCCTGAGTGCAGGGTAAACGACAGATAAGAATACCACAGCCAGCTGCTAGGACACACGGTGTGCGATCGCGGGTGACGTCACTCCCGTACCTCCTCCCTCGTACGTCGTTACGTCCCTCAAGATCAACATTTCCAACAATAACTTTTGTTGTCGGAAAAATTGAGAACGAGCTCTTAACGCGGCTTAAGTTTACTAAATTGGGACCAACCAATAAAACCCTGGCCCAAATGTAAAAATTGGGAAATCTCCTGGAAAAATTGAGAACCAGCTCTCAAACATTTGTTGTGGGAAATTCCAACAGCAAATGTCCGATGGAGCCTACACACGGTCGGAATATCCGACCAAAAGCTCACATCGAACATTTATTGACAGAAATTCCGATCGCATGTACGCGGCATAAGTTTACAAAATTGGGTCCAACCAATAAAACCCTGGTCCAAATGTAACCATGTTTCCTAAACAGTGAAACCTTGATGGTCTTAAAATTCTTACAGTTCCTCCATAACAGAGTCTAGTGAGAAGTGTTTGTCCTAAGCCAGTGGTTCTCAACCTGGGGGTCGGGACCCCCTCGGGGGTCAAATTATGATTTGCCAGGGGTCACCAAATCCTGGGCTGTTCCTGAAGTCTGCACCGTTCTCCCAGCCTTTTAGCGGCCACCCAGCAGGACTGTCCCTGGAGCCCACGGCCGCCCAGCAGGGCTGTTCCTGAAACCTATTGCGTTTACAGGAGGGGCTGGTGAAGACCCTAACTCATGATTTCAGCATAGGTGTCACTGCTACGAGACACCACAAAGCCGCAAACACAGTGAGTAACACTACCTGTGATTAGAGTTCCCATTAAAAGTCCCCACTACAGTTCTTAGATTAGTAGATGACCTTGAGCAACTAAATTGGCTGATTAGAACTCCACCCAGTATTGCCACTCATCCCAACTCCCCGCCAGCACTGCCACTCATCCCAACTACCCGCCAGCACTGCCCCTCATCCCAACTCCTCGCCAGCACTGCCACTAATCCCAACTACCCGCCAGCACTGCCACTCATCCCAACTCCCCGCCAGCACTGCCACTCATCTCAACTCCCCGCTAGCACTGCCACTCATCCCAACTTCCTGCCAGCAATGCACCCCAGCAATCTCTCATACTGCATACTCTTATGTGTAGATCACCCTGTGTCTCTAATAGGGGCACAGGGTGAATGAGAACCCCACTGTGGTCTGTGCTAGTCACATTTAATGTGGTATATATTGTATATATATATATATTGTGTGTTGGCTGTAGTGTACTATAAAGCTTGGTGTGATTGCATTCTATTGCCTATTGTGGTAATTAAGTCTGCTACTGTGATAAATTGTGTATTGAATCCAGACTAACTTCTAAGGATCTTTCATTGTGACTTGTGCTAATTGACCCTGTATTATGTGAAGGTCTATTGATGATAATGTGTCTTGTGAATTAACAGACAGCCTAAAGGTCAGGTGTCTGAATCATTAGCTGTAGTTAATTAGCTCATGTAAATTAGGTCAGAGCTGGAATCAGGATGTCTGCTAAAAGATGTGTATTGGGGCTCATTAGGTAAGCATTGCATGATGTTGGTGGAGTTGGGTCATTGTTAATTTTGTTACTGCAGTATCCCAATTGTATATAAGAGCTGTACTTCTCAATAAAGGGTCTCTTCCTGTTGAACCTCAAACAGAGCTGTGTGTCTCGTTATTGGGGTTCGTTTGCCTGACTGTGGAGTGTCGGTAGCTGCCTTGTGTGTGGGAATGGAATATCCTAAACGGCTTTAACCCCTGTCCCATTTGGGGTGCCGTTACACCATCTCTTCATGCTTGCTTTTCTCACAGCTGTAAAATCAATAAGTGGCCAATGACTGGCTCCAGGGCCCCGTGGTGTGATTATCTGCTGAACTGGTCAAAGTTTATTGCTGGAATTTAATAATGGATTCTTGTTAATGGGAAGTTATAACAGATCTTCTATTGCAATTTAGCGTTCTATTAGAAATAAAGATTTCACGTTTTTACACAGTCTGTTATTATGCACCATATTGTACTGAAAAGGCAAATGACATTTTACTCCCTTGATAACTTTTGTTACGCTCTGTCTAAAAATCAATCTGAAATTAAGGTGAGGGTTCAATTGATTGTACTGTGAAGTGGTTGCCACAGGCTGTCCATTCGTACACGATGGGGGTCTGCTGCTAATAGAAGTCCAATTCCTTTTTGTCTTCTTCAGGGAACTTCAAGATTTGTACAGATACAATTACGTTCCTGTCATGAGCAATTGATTTATTATTGGGTGTGTAAATCGGATAATTTGCATTGTCAAATATGGCAGCCAGCAGATGGAAGAGCCTATAAAGTGCTTAGTGAGAGTTTCTATTGTGACAGGTCGAATAGTCATCACCTGTTTATTACAAAATATTCGGAATATAAAATAAGATATACAGATAAGTACTTTGAGTATTCCCAGATCAGCTTGTCCCTGTCACAACAACCAATCTAGAGTTTTTATTTTCTAAAAGTAAAATAGAATTTAATAAGCAGCACAGGAGGGAGGTAACTAAAATTTTTAGGGCACCAGTGAAAGAAACCATGAAGGGGCCCCCTGGCTCTTCCCACTTATCCCGGGACTCTTTACTCCCACCGTGACGGAACTCCAGAGCCCAGTGCAACCTTTGTGACCCAGGTAGTTCCGCCACCGGGGTCACTAGTTTATTTTAAGTGCTTTTTTACCATTTTATTATTTGTTTATTTACATTTTTTTTTACAGATGTTTTAGGACCCCCATTGGGGTGCTTTGGTGAAATATCAAGGGTCTAAACAGACCCCTGATTTATCACTTTTGAGTCCTACCTCCCGTCGCAGTAGCGAGTGGGAGGGGAAAACCCAGCAAGACTAGATAGGTTTATGTGAATTAAAAGAGAAGTATGGCCAGAGATTTTCTGGCCATACATCTCTCGTGGATCACAATAGATCCACTCCAGCAACAATAGTCCCCCCCCCCCCACCAGTAAGAATCAATCCATCACTTAAGGCCTCGTACACACGAGGGGATATGTTCCGCTGAAAACGGTCCGATGGACCATTTCTGCAGACATCACCGCTCGTGTGTATGGGCTAGCGGACAGATTTCTCCACCCGACAGATTTCAAAGCATGCTTTGAAATCTATCCGGTGGGAATCTGTCCGCCCGACATGTCTGCTGGTTAGTACACTTACCAGCAGACATGTCGTCCCCCACCGCCGCCGCGCCGCCGCCGAATGGATTCGGCGCATGCGCGGAAGTGTTTAACTTCCTGGTGCGGTGACGTGGCGGTGACGTGGCGGCGTCAACGTCACCGCCGCGTCACCGCCACGTCACCGCGCCGTCTGGCGGTGGGGAATTTCATCCGATGGTGTGTACACGCCATCGGATCAAACTCCCGATCGGACATATCCGATGGAAATGGTCCACGGACCGTTTTCATCGGATATGTCCGATCGTGTGTACGAGGCCTAACAGTTGATGAGTCCCAGCAACAACTGACCCCCCAACAACGTAAGGCCTCCCCCCCAACCACAATATTCCCCCCACAGGCAACAATAGACCTCCTGTAACAATAGATCCCCATCAGCAACAATAGATCCCCCATCATTCAGCATTAATAGACCCTCCAGCACACCCCAGCAACCCTTGCCATTACTACAATGCCTGCTCTTTTCACCTCCCGATTTTACTCCCTCTCTCTCATATTCTCTCTCTCCTTGACTCCTTCTCTATTTCTGTCTCTCTCTCTCTCTCTCTCTCTCTCTCCTTGACTCCTTCTCTATTTCTCTCTCACTTTTATTCTCTCTCTCTCTCTTTCTCTCTCTCTCTCTCTCTCTCTCCAGTGACTCATCCAGCCCCGGTGACTTCTGAACCTCTGGAAGAGAGAATGCAATTATATGACAGTAATTGGGTTCGTTTGTCATCAACATTTTAATTATCTACAGCATCAGATGTGTAAAGAAAAACGGTGCACAGCACTTGCAGCAACCATCCTGTCTTGTTTTCAGGCGGTTTAGCGCTGGAAATCGCCTCTGCTTAGCGCCTGAAAGCGCGCCTCCCATTCATTCCAGTGTGACTTTTCACACTGGGGCGGTGCGTTTGCGGGACGTTCCGAAAAACTCCTGCAAGCAGCACCTTTGGGGCGGGTTGGAAGAGCTGTATTTATCGCTCCCAAAACGCCCTGCCCATGGGAGCGCTAAATACAGCCAATTCATTCCCATGGGCAGGGCGTTTTGGGAGAGCTGAATAGCGACTGAAAAGCGATTTGAAAGCGCTAGAAAACAGGAGTTTTTATCACTTTTTTGGGGGTTAAAAGCACCCCGTTAGCGGCCGAAAAGCACAGCTAAAATGAGCGCGCTTTAGTGCTAACACCCAGTGCTTTCAGTGTGAAAGCGTTCTTATATTCTCAAAGATTTTATTTTCCTTTCCAGTGATACATTTTCCCACATTGGTTTGAAACAAAAGACTTCTGAAACTCAAGGGAATCTCTGAGACTTTGAAAAATGTAAATGTGTGAAGAAATGTATCGGAAATAGGGAGATAATGGTGGTGATCACAGTGCAGATACCTCTGACTACCAATCACAGTTCACTTTACT
This sequence comes from Rana kukunoris, assembly GCA_029574335.1. Classification (NCBI taxonomy): domain Eukaryota; kingdom Metazoa; phylum Chordata; class Amphibia; order Anura; family Ranidae; genus Rana; species Rana kukunoris. The sequence continues at coordinate 543,772,924 of CM056052.1, read as the reverse complement.
GAAACGTGAAAAATGATTCTGATGAATTGCTATGGGATATGGGAGAGGAGAGGGGGGGGGGTCCCTGTATTATACACATGGCTCTGTGCTTGAATAAATAAATCTGATTCTGCTATACATCTGAATAATAAGTATCGTGTTTCCCCGAAAATAAGCCCGGGTCTTATAATAATTTTGGCAACAAAAGACACAGTAGGGCTTATTTTTAGGGTAGGTCTTATGTAATTTGCTGTCTTCTCTCCCCCTCTCCCTCCCTGCCTGTCAGGAATGCCCTTCTGTGACCCGCCAGAGCTCTCTTCCCTTCAATTATACTACAGAAATACACACATTGTACATTATATATTACTGTAATAGAGTGGATTCTAGGATTTTACAAACATTTTAAACTAGGGCTTATTTTCGGGGTAGGTCTTACCATGTAATGTGATGTCTTCTCTCCCCCTCTCCCTCCCTGCCTGTCAGGAATCCCCAGTGTGAACTGAGATAAAATGCTTGTAAAATCTTAGGCCGCTTACACACGATTGAACATGTTCGATCGTGTGTACAGCCTAGCGGACAGTTTTCCAGTGGACAAAAGTTTCTAAACATGCTTAGAAACTTGTCCGCTGGAAACCTGTCCGATGGTTAGTACGCCTAACCATCGGACGAAAATCCTGCGCATGCGTCTAATTGATTTGACGCATGCGTGGAAGCATTGAACTTCCTTTTTCCAGCACGTCGGTGTGTTCTACGTCACCGCGTTCTCTGTCCGATGGGATTTTGGTCCGATGGTGTGTACACACATCAGACCAAAAGATCCCTTTAGACATGTCCTATGAAAACGGTCCGTCGGACCTGTTTCATCGGACATGTCTGATCGTGTGTACGCGGCCCTAGAATCTAATCTTCTACAGGCATATATAATGTACAATGTGTGTGTTTCTGTAATATAATTGTGCCAAATACCTTCGTTATTGCGCCACTCTGCGCTTCTGTGACCCGCCGGAGCTCTACTACCTTCAATTATATTACAGAAACATTCACATTGTACATTATATACTCCTGTAATAGAGAGGATTATAGGATTATACAAGCATTTTAAACTAGGGCTTATTTCCGGGGTAGGGCTTATATTTCAGCCCTCCTGGAAAATAACGCTAGGTCTTATTTTCGGGGTAGGTCTAATTTTCGGGGGAAACACAGTAGATACAAATGTACAAATGGTATAAATACGATATTGAAATGTGTGCAAATATAACTGCCAATTACTGGCTCTGTACAGATTTTTTCCTTTTTTTGTTTTCTAAATTTTTGACCATAACTGCCATTTGGAAAATGTATTAGCAGCATATAAACTATGTGAGGGGTTATGAGACAACCTTTGGACTCAATTTACACAAAAAAGGACTGTTTATAAGATGGTTCACAGGGCCAGCAATAGGCATGAGCAGAAGGGTGTGCCAGGTATGCCTGGGCACACCCTAATCACTATGTGCTTTGCTAAATCCTCCTACTACCCGGGCTTCACCCTTCTCATAGGCCACACCCCCACCCTGCAGTGCTGCTGTCTTCCCTCCTCTATCCCCCCCCCCCCGGCTGCTGTGGGGGATGTTTCAGCAGGATGGAGAAAAGGGGAAGGGGCCACAAAATAGTTCAGACACAGTGAACACACACACACTATCCATTCATAACTGAAGTATAGTAAACTGTGTTACGCACTTCTTCACAACAGACCGGTGTTTCGTCAGATTAGATGACCTGTCAGAATTCGTAACGGAAGTGACTTTCCTTTGCCGCCATCTTGCTACACCCCGCACTCCTTCACAGAAAAGATAGTGAGAAAGGGGCAAGCAGACATCTTGTTACACCCACCGGAGTTTTGCATTTCACACGTAAACTGAGCTTATGTAGTAAAATATAGGATTTAAAAGTCTGTGTGACTGTTTAGATGTTAACTTTTAAAAACTTCAGCGAGCCTGCTGATCTCACAGGTTTACTAATCTGACAGAACACCGCTGCTTTGAAAATTCAACATCAAAACAGTCAGAGGGATTTAAAAATACAGCAGAACCTTGGATTACGAGTATAATCCATTCCAGGAGAATGCTCGTAATCCAAAGTTCACGCATATCAAAGCGGGTTTCCCCAATGAAGTCAATAGAAATTAAAATAATTTGTTCAGCATTGACTTCAATGGCATGCAATACCACATGTGGCCAGAGGTGGGGGGCGCCTCGGCTGACCTATACAAACCTCGGAAGGGCTCGGGAACGTAGTATTTCGGAGTCTTTCCAAACATTTCTGATGGGCTCCGCTTGGCTCCAGGGAGCCCCCCCCCCACTTCAGGCCAAAAGCGGTACTGCACACCACTTTGGCCTGAATCCTGCTCGTTTTGCGAGACGACTTTCGCAAACCGAGTCAGGATTTTTTCAAATACAGTGCTCGCATTGCAAAACGCTCATTAACCGCGTTACTCGCAATCAGAGGTTCCACTGTCCAGAATTTCACTATATAAGCTGAGTTTACTGTTAAAAATAAGTGTGAAATGCAGGACTCCGGTGGGTGTAACAAGATGTCCGCTTGCCGCCTTCTCAGCGTATCCTTGCTGTGGAGGAGTGCTGGGTGTAGAAAGATGGTGGCGACGTCACTTCCGTTACAAATTCTGACGGGTCGTCTAATCTGATGAAACAGTGGATCAGATCAAATGCCGGCGGGTGACAGTGGACACATGCCCGCTGACATCAGCCGCCCCATATAGAACAATGGGTGGTCCGATCGCGTCCGCCTAAAAAAATGACAGGTGGACCTGATCACTCCGCTGGTATCTTACAACTTGTTTTCTTTAGAAAGCACCCACAGAATAAGTAGAAAAGCCTGTCCCCTGCCAGCATGCTGCAGAAAGGGACACTTCCTCACTGTGTGGAAGCAGTGATCTCTCTGCAGAGGTGTAATGAACCCCGTACTGGGTCAAACCTATAGCTTTACAATCCACAAAGCTCATGCTCCCAACAAAGCTCATGGCATAGCTCCCAACCATAGGTATGCGCAGCCTATTACATTAGGGTGTGCACCCCAAAGCTCAAACACACACTACCGATCACGTACAATGTTTATTCAGAAAGGGAAGGGGCCAGTGAATTACACGTTTACCGGCTCCTTCCCCCACTCATCCTAAAGCATCCCGCAGCAACAGGCAGCGAGAGAGGAGAGGAGGGAAGTCGGGAAGGAGGGGGAAACCAGGACAGTAGGGGAAATCTGTGCTACACATGGTGATTAGGGTGTGCCTGGGCACAACTGGCGCATCCTGTGCGCATGCCTATGCTCCCAACTGTTTCTGATTTCGAGGCACTGTCCCTGATTAGGAACAACGTCCCTCTGTCCCTCTTTCCTCCTCATTTGTCCCTCATTTTAGTCTGATCTATATAGTTGTATATAAAATGCAGTTTTTATCTTTCAAAATAATTTCCCAGAGCTAAACCTTCCATCTGATTTCTAAATTGCTGCATTTGTACATTCTAAAGCCAATATAAAGGAATAGTAGTGGTTAAAAAAAAAAACCTTGTGGATTCAAATAAACTTTTTTTGTGGGAGGGTTCTCTTTTAAGGGGGTGTGGCAGGGGGGTGTGTCCTATGTCTACATACATTTGATAGTAGGTGTCCCTCATTCCCATCTCAAAATGTTTGGAGGTGTGCTCATGGTTCCATGGTGAACTTTGGTAGAGAGACCGGTGCTTCCACAAAGGGAGCGAGGGCCCTCCTCTGCAGCATGGTGACAGAGGACAGGCTTTTCTACACAAGCTGTGGCTGCTTCCTAAAGAAAAGCACAACAACGCTTTGCACACTGTTTTGATGTACCTAAATTGCATAGGTCCATATACCTGAGCTGCATAGGTACGCATGTAAAGTTCCGTTGAATTTTCAGTGACAGAGTCAGCAGAAAATTAAAAAACGACTGATTATTGGTCTAGCACAGGGGTCTCAAACTGGCGGGCCTCCAGGTTTTGGGAAACTACAAGTCCCATCATGCCTCTGCCTGTGGGAGTCATGCTTGTAACGGTCAGCCCTGCAATGCCTCGTGGGACCTGTATTTACGCAACAGGTGGAAGAGCCGCCAGTTTGAGACCCCCTGCTCTAGCATTTATTTCATGACATCCCACAGGTTTTGTTTCTGTGAGATGGAGTCATAGCACAAACCAAAGCGAACACACGCAATAAACGGTTGCATTAGAAGTCTATTTAAGGTTCCACAAGGGAAAAAGAGAATTGACAATATTTCACTCTGACATATATTGGACCACATTTACTAAGCGACACAGAACACTCATGTATCTGACAGCCTGAGACCTAATTGAGGAGATGATGCAGGTAATAGCAGGCAATATATTGTCAGAGTGTACTCAGGAGCCACAATATTCCCTTCCGAGGATATCTACCAATCATGCGTATTACCGCGCTGTCCAAATAATAATATCTTACAATAAGTCTGACTAGGAAATTGCTCCGACTTGGCAGATAGAGAAACATCTACTGACACGAGAGGAAATTAATATCTCTGAGTTCTCACCATCAGAACAATGCAGAGTAGCTACATTTGGCAAGAACAGTGCAGAGTAGCTACATTCGGCAAGAACAATGCAGAGTAGCTACATTCGGCAAGAACAATGCAGAGTAGCTACATTTGGCAAGAAATATGAAGAGTAGCTACATTTGGCAAGAACAATGCAGAGTAGCTACATTTGGCAAGAACAATGCAGAGTAGCTACATTTGGCAAGAACAATGCAGAGTAGCTACATTTGGCAAGAACAATGCAGAGTAGCTACATTCGGCAAGAACAATGCAGAGTAGCTACATTTGGCAAGAAATATGAAGAGTAGCTACATTTGGCAAGAACAATGCAGAGTAGCTACATTTGGCAAGAACAATGCAGAGTAGCTACATTTGGCAAGAACAATGCAGAGTAGCTACATTTGGCAAGAACAATGCAGAGTAGCTACATTTGGCAAGAACAATGCAGAGTAGCTATATTTGGAAAGAACAATGCAGAGTAGCTACATTTGGTAAGAACAATGCAGAGTAGCTACATTTGGCAAGAACAATGCAGAGTAGCTACATTTGGCAAGAACAATGCAGAGTAGCTACATTTGGCAAGAACAATGCAGAGTAGTTACATTTGGCAAGAACAATGCAGAGTAGCTACATTTGGCAAGAACAATGCAGAGTAGCTACATTTGGCAAGAACAATGCAGAGTAGCTACATTTGGCAAGAAATATGAAGAGTAGCTACATTTGGCAAGAACAATGCAGAGTAGCTACATTTGGCAAGAGCAATGCAGAGTAGTTGCATTTGGCAAGAACAATGCAGAGTAGCTACATTTGGCAAGAACAATGCAGAGTAGCTACATTTGGCAAGAGCAATGCAGAGTAGTTACATTTGGCAAGAACAATGCAGAGCAGCTACAATGTGGCAAGAAGTATGCAGAGTAGTTACATTTGGCAAGAACAATGCAGAGTAGCTACATTTGGCAAGAACAATGCAGAGTAGCTACATTTGGCAAGAAATATGAAGAGTAGCTACATTTGGCAAGAACAATGCAGAGTAGCTACATTTGGCAAAAGCAATGCAGAGTAGTTGCATTTGGCAAGAACAATGCAGAGTAGCTACATTTGGCAAGAACAATGCAGAGTAGCTACATTTGGCAAGAACAGTGCAGAGTAGCTACATTTGGCAAGAACAATGCAGAGTAGCTACATTTGGTAAGAACAATGCAGAGTAGCTACATTTGGCAAGAACAATGCAGAGTAGCTACATTTGGTAAGAACAATGCAGAGTAGCTATATTTGGTAAGAACAATGCATAGTAGCGACAATGTGGCAAGAAGTATGCAGAGTAGCTACATTTGGCAAAAACAATGCAGAGTAGCTACATTTGGCAAGAACAATGCAGAGTAGCTACAATGTGGCAAGAACTATGCAGAGTAGTTACATTTGGCAAGAACAATGCAGAGTAGCTACATTTGGTAAGAACAATGCAGAGTAGCTACATTTGGCAAGAACAATGCAGAGTAGCTACATTTGGCAAGAACAATGCAGAGTAGCTACATTTGGCAAGAACAATGCAGAGTAGCTACATTTGGTAAGAACAATGCAGAGTAGCTATATTTGGTAAGAACAATGCATAGTAGCGACAATGTGGCAAGAAGTATGCAGAGTAGCTACATTTGGCAAAAACAATGCAGAGTAGCTACATTTGGCAAGAACAATGCAGAGTAGCTACAATGTGGCAAGAACTATGCAGAGTAGTTACATTTGGCAAGAACAATGCAGAGTAGTTACATTTGGCAAGAACAATGCAGAGTAGCTACATTTGGCAAGAACAATGCAGAGTAGCTACATTTGGCAAGAACAATGCAGATTGCAGAGTAGCTACATTTGGCAAGAATTATGCAGAGTATATACACTTGGCAATAACAATGCAGAGTAAGAGTCGGTTCACACACAGGCGGCACGACTCCGGGGGCGGCTCTGCAAGTCGTCCTGAGGACGACTTCAGAGGCTATTTGCAAGACGACTTCTGTATAGAAGTCAATGCAAGTCCCCCCGAGCCGCCCCCAAAGTCGTACAGGGAGTAAATTTCTAAGTCGGAGCGACTTGCGTCGCTCCGATTAGAACGATTCCATTGCACTGCATGGGAAGCGACTCGTCGGGTGGCTGAGCCGCCTGATGCGTCGCCCCAGTGTGAACCGACTCTAACTACATTTGGCAAGAACAATGCAGAGTAGATCCTGGACTGTCGCAAGTGAACAAGGAATAAAATCCAAAGCTGTATGACATCCAAAAATTCATGCAACACTGCAATCAATAGTAGGAAGTGGAATAAATCGCCTATCAGAGTGCGGCAGTCCAGGATCATTTCTTTTTTCCATGGAACAGCACAGAGTCTGCACCTGTCAGCAGGCCCGTTGGAACCCGACAGGCAAAGCAAGCAATTGCCTGAGGCCCCCGAGCTGGCCAGGGGCCCCGAGCTAGCCAGGGGCCCCAGCAGGGAGGGCCCTTGCCGCATCGCTGCATCCTCCTGCAGTCCGGTCGGCCGTGTACCATAACCGCGCTGTACAGGAGATTCAGGTTCCTGTTCCCGGCCGGACTGACAGGAAATGCACACACTGAGTGTTCACTTCCTTACAGGCCGGCCCCGGGAACAGCAAACTGAATCTCCTGTACCGCGCGGTTATGGTACACGGCCGACCGGACTGCAGGAGGACGCAGCGATGCGGCAAGGGCCCTGTGAGGCGGAGGATAATGGTAAGCCGCCAACCCCCACTCCCCGCTTCTCAACACTTTTTTTTTTTGCTTGGGGCCCCCAAATGTCTTCAAACGGCCCTGCCTGTCAGTGCAACAGGGCGGAAGCACAGCATAGGTCGCAGGGCTTGGAGCGGTACTTTTTTCCATAATGTCGCAGTCACAATAAAAATCGCAGATCGCCGCCATTACCAATAAAAAAAATATATTAATAAAAATCCCCTTTAACTTTTGCGCAAAGCAATCAATATACGTTTCTTGCGGGTTTTTCTTTTTTTACCAAAAATAGGTAGAATAATACGTATCGGCCTAAACTGAGGACAACGTTTTTTTTTATATATATTTTTGGGGGATATTTATTATAGCAAAAAGTAAAAAAAATATATATTTTTTTTTTTCAAAACTTTAGTTCTTTTATTGTTTATAGCGCAAAAAATAAAAACCGCAGAGGTGATCAAATACCACCAAAAGAAAGCTCTATTTGTGGGGAAAAAAGGACGCCAATTTTATTTGGGAGCTGCGTCGCACGACCGCGCAATTGTCAGTTAAAATGACGCAGTGCCGAATCGCAAAAAGTGCTCTGGTCAGGAAGGGGGTAAATTCTTCCGGGGCTGAAGTGGTTAAAACACACAGTGGAATTGTATTATATAAAATTATAAATGAATAAGATAAACAATGATTTGATAGTAACAGCACAGGAACTTCTACTTCCCACAACGTCTCTCTCTTTATATCTCATATATCAGCCATCTTTCCTCTCTAATCTATAGACAACGCCCCCAAAGTGTAACATCACAGTATCAGAACACCTGAAGAAGTCGGATTACTTACCATTTCCTCCTCTCTGCTTCCTTTATCAAACGGGGCGGCATTAACTGAAAGGAGAAGAAATACATTGTTACACAGTGAATATTACAGAATACAAATGAAAAGATATCAACATGTTGGTCTCCCTGGTATTTTTATTTTTTATTTTTATCTGATCCAGAACTGAGGCAAGAGCTGGATTTTAATATCCAATTACAATTGGAGTCATGGGAAACGGGAGTAGCCGCTCCAGGTGGGAACCCAGGTGAACATCCTCCGTTGCAGAGACAATCTTTGTTCATACAATTGGAGTCATGCAGTCCAGAGAAGTAATGTGTATGATGTTGTCTATAATAACTATGGTTCATATGAATCATGCCCAAGGCTGGAGAACAAATCGACTTGTTCAGTGGTATACAGTCTGACACCAAACGTTGTGCCTAGAGACCCTGTCAGTACTGGGACATAATCATCTACTGTGTTTCCCCGAAAATAGGACCTAGGGCCAGATTCAGGTAGAGTTAGGCTGGAGTATCAGTGATACTCCAGCCTAACTGTCACTTTAAGCCGGCGTTTTTGTTTTCTGTAACCAGAAAACAAGAAACGCCGGGTTGGAGTTCCGATGCGAGCGGCGTAATTGAATTTCGCCATCGCATCGCAACTTTAATTTAAAAATGGCGCCGGGGGCGTTCCCGCTGATTAACGCCGGAAAAATATGTTAATCAGCGGGAATCGGCAATTCACGATCGTATTCGAGCGCGACGCAGTGACTTTCCGACGTTTCCGTAAGCGATCCTCGGCGTAAAGATAAAGCAGCCCCCTAGTGGAGTATCCTATGTTAAGTATAGCCATCGTCATCGTGTCGAAAAAAAAATCGCGTCGCTTGCGTAAAACGTCCATGAATGGGGATTTGACGTCATTGACGTTCACTGACAGAATTTGGAGCATGCGCACTGGGATGCATTGACAGTCGACGCATGCGCAGTACGTTCGCCGCGGGATCGCGCTTAGTTTAAATAATACATGCCCAATTTGAATTCCGGCGGCTCCGCCGGCTCATTTGCGATACGCTGCCGCAACTTTAGGAGCAAGTGCTTCATGAATAACAGCACTTGCTCCTAAAATTTCGCCAGAGTAACGTAAATGAGAAGCGTTACTCCAGCTTAAAGATGCTCCCATCTACCTGAATCTGGCCCCTAGTGTTATTTTCCAGGAGGGCTGCAATATAAGCCCTACCCCGAAAATAAGCCCTAGTTAAAAATGCTTGTAAAATCCTATTATCCGCTCTACTACAATATTATATAGTGTACAATGTGAGTGTTTCTGTAATATAATTGCGGGGAAGAGAGCTCCAGGGGGTCACAGAAGCGCAGAGGGGTGCTATACCAAAGGTATTTGTCACAATTATATTACAGAAACACACACATTGTACACTATATAATATTGTAGTAGAGCGGATAATAGGATTTTACAAGCATTTTTAACCACTAGCCGACCGCCCGCTGTCATTTTACTGCGGGGCGGTGGCTCTCCTGGGCGAGAGCCCGTAGCTATTTTTGCGGCTGCTAGGGGGTGCGCGCGCGTCCCCCGAGTCCCGCGCACGTGCCCGGCGGGTGCGATCGTCGCCGGGCACGTGTGCTCGTTTGTTACAGAGCGGGGACCGGGAGGTACGTGTGTAAACACAAAGCTCTCGTTCCTGTCAGCGGGGGAAACTCTGATCTTCTGTTCATACAATGTATGAACAGAAGATCAGTGATTTCCCTCAGTCAGTCCCACCCCCCCATACAGTTAGAACACACCCAGGAACACACTTAACCCCTTCCCCGCCCCCTAGTGTTAACCCCTTCACTGCCAATGGCATTTTTATAGTAATCCAATGCATTTTTATAGCATTGATCGCTAAAAAAATGCCAATGGTCCCAAAAATTTGTCAAAATTGTCCGATGTGTCCACCATAATATCGCAGTACTGAAAAAAAACGCTGATCGCCGCCATTACTAGTAAAAAAAAAATATTAATAAAAATGCCATAAAACGACCCCCTTTTTTGTAAACGCTATAAATTTTGCACAAACCAATCAATAAACGCTAATTGCGATTTTTTTTTACGAAAAATATGTAGAAGAATACGTATCGGCCTAAACTGAGGAAAAAAAATGTTTTTTTTTATATATATTTTTTGGGGATATTTATTATAGCAAAATGTAAAAAATATTGCATTTTTTTCAAAATAGTCGCTCTATTTTTGTTTATAGCGCAAAAAAAACCCTGCAGAGATGATCAAATACCACCAAAATAAAACTCTATTTGTGGGAAAAAAAAGGACGCCAATTTTGTTTGGGAGCCACGCCGCACGACCGTGCAATTGTCAGTTAAAGCGACGAAGTTCCGAATCACAAAAAGTGCTCTGGTCTTTGGGCAGCAATATGGTCCGGGGGTTAAGTGGTTAACTAAGGCTTATTTTCGGGGTAGGGCTTTTATTGCAGCCCTCCTGGAAAATAACGTTAGGTCTTATTTTCGGGGGAAACACGGTAGATGTCCCAGTACTGACAGGGTCTCTTTAGTGGATTATAGGATTTTACAAGCATTCACACTGGGGATTCCTGAGGGAGAGAGAGGAGAAGAGAAGACATCACATTACATGGCAAGACCTACCCCGAAAATAAGCCCTACTGTGTCTCTTGTTTATTTCTCGGGGAAACACGGTAGTGCCCAGGGCAAAGATGCCAAACCAAAACTATCCAGGTACCATCAAATGGGAGGTGAATCAGCCACAATTCAAGGACCCCCTAGCAAACTCTGAAGGAACCCTAGAGTTCCATGAATCCTTGGCTGAGAATGACTGCTCTAAGGCCTGGGATAATGTGTATTCTAGTCCTTGCATGCTTCTATAGGCTTAATACAAATGGTGGCTTCAGTTGGATCATGTCTCCTTATTTATTGTAAAGGGTTTGTTGAAATTGAGACAATTTAAATCTCTTGGGGAAACTGCAAGTAATATCTGTGTGCCATCTCTATTCTGGGCACGGGGTCATACCAGTCATTTCTATGGGCCACAGGCCATGTGTGGGCAGTACCACCCTGACACATCACAGCTAAGCAAAATACTGTTCCATGCTTTACAGATACAGGTGTCTGAAGTCCATATGCCAGTACAGTAAAACCTTGGATTGGGAGCATAATTTATTCCGGAAGCATGCTTGTAATCCAAGGCACTTGTATATCGAAGCAAATTATCCCATAAGAAATAATGGAAACTGAAATGATTTGTTCCACAACCATTTATTCATAAGTCCTTCAGTTTATAGTCCATATAAAAAGATTATAGTAATGTGATTGGTTGTGTGACCATAAAATGTCCATCCACAAATAGAAGCCTCCACCAGGGGGTTAGAAGCAAAATCCAGCAGGAGCTCCAGAGTATAAAAGAGAAGAGAGGCGCCTCTAAGTGTAGCATTATGGTTACATTTAATGAAGGTAAAACATTTAGCAACTCACATGATTGATGATTAAAAGAGGCACATCTAAGTATGCATGCATCCGGGAAGACTACCCTGCAGTAGAGCGATCTGAAAGCGAGGTTTGAAGCACTCATGGAGCGCAGTGTGGAAGGGACGACGTCAATGGCGGTGAGGAGGACGGTCTATGTGGACATCTTTACCCCGGATGCCTGTATACGCAGATGTGCCTGTTTTGATAGTCAACCATGTGAGTTTCGAAATGTTGTACCTTCATTAAATGTAATCCTATTGCTACACTAAGGCCCCTTTCACACTGACACGTTTTTCAGGCGTTTTAGAGCTAAAAATAGCACTGCTATACCGCCTGAAAAAATCGAGCCCTGCTCGAAGGCTTTCACGCTGAAGCAGTGCGCTAGCAGGACCGCTCCAAAAGTCCTGCTAGCCGCATCTTTGGAGCGGTATAGGAGCTATAAGATTATCATTGTATGAAATAAACTAGTGTTATATTTTATGACTAAGTATTGGGACGCCTGCCTTTTCACCCACATGAACTTTAATGGCACCCCAGTCTTAGGGCCAGATTCTCATACAAATTCGCCGGCGTAGCGTAACGTATTTACACTACGCCGCCGCATCGTACTAGAGCAAGTGCCGTATTCTCTAAGCATTTGCTCCGTAGTTTGCGTTGGCGTAGCGAAAATGGCCCAGCGTAAGCCCGCGTAATTCAAAGGGGGGGGCTTCTATTTAAATGAAGCGCGCCCCCACGTCGAACGAACTGCGCATGCGACGGCGGGGAAAAAGCCCAGTGCGCATGCTCTAGCTCACGTCGGAAAGCGCCGTTGAAACCGACGTCAAAACAACGTGATCGTCACTACGTAATGCCCTATTCGCGAACGAGTTAGTAAAACGACGTAAAACAACGTAAGCGACGGAAAAAGCCGACGCTGACCCGACACCATACTTGGCATCCGACGGTACTTCGTAAGGTTACTCCTCATATTAGCTGGGGTAACCTTACGCGAACGAAAACGACATACGCGACGACGGTGCAGCGTAAAAGCGACCGGGAATCGGCGTAGTAGCCTCATTTGCATAGGCAAATGAGAAAACAACGTAAAGGCCACCTAGGGCCAGATTCAGGTAGAGTTAGGCTGGAGTATCAGTGATACTCCAGCCTAACTGTCACTTTAAGCCGGCGTTTCTGTTTTCTGTAAGCAGAAAACAAGAAACGCCGGGTTGGAGTTCCGATGCGAGCGGCGTAATTGAATTTCGCCATCGCATCGCAACTTTAATTTAAAAATGGCGCTGGGGGCGTTCCCGCTGATTAACGCCGAAAAAATATGTTAATCAGCAGGAATCGGCAATTCACGATCGTATTCGGGCGCGACGCAGTGACTTTCCGACGTTTCCGCAAGCGATACGCGGCGTAAAGATAAAGCAGCCCCCTAGTGGAGTATCCTATGTTAAGTATAGCCGTCGTCATCACGTCGGAAAAAAAATCGCGTCGCTTGTGTAAAACGTCCATGAATGGGGATTTGACGTCATTGACGTTCACTGACAGAATTTGGAGCATGCGCACTGGGATGCATTGACAGTCGACGCATGCGCAGTACGTTCGAATTAAATTCCGCCGGCTCATTTTCGCTACGCTGTCGCAACTTTAGGAGCAAGTGCTTCATGAATAACAGCACTTGCTCCTAAAATTTCGCCAGAGTAACGTAAATGAGAAGCGTTACTCCAGCTTAAAGCGGTATTTCACCCTAAACATAAGATCTCCCATGCGATCCAGCATACTGGCGTCAGCGCCAGTATGCTGGGTTTTTTTTTTTTTTAATAGCACACTTACTGTATTATTGTAGAATTCCTTTTCTGTCCCCCGTGGTGGACGGCGCCAGTATAGCGTGTCACATCTTCCTAAAATACCCGATATGGACTCGGGTAATCTCGGCGAAAATGCGGCGCCTGCGCACAGACCAAGGAGCTGACTGCGCAGGCGCCGTATTTCTCCGAGTCCTACGGCTATGGCGCGTCACGCCCTCCGAAATAGGACTCGGAGAAATACGGCGCCTGCGCAGTCAGCTCCTAGGTCTGTGCGCAGGCGCCGCATTTTCGCCGAGATTACCCGAGTCCATATCGGGTATTTTAGGAAGATGTGACGCGCTATACTACAGCCGTCCACCGCGGGGGACAAAAAAGGAATTCCACAATAATACAGTAAGTGTGCTATTAAAAAAAAAAAAAACCAGCATACTGGCGCTGACGCCAGTATGCTGGATCGCATGGGAGATCTTATATTTAGGGTGAACCTCCGCTTTAAAGATGCTCCCATCTACCTGAATCTGGCCCCTAGTGGCCGGAGTTGTCATTACAACTACGATCCGCAAGTGTAATGGTATTACACTTGTCGGATCTTCAGCCGTATCTATGCCAAAGTGATGCTAGGAATCACTCGCATAGATACGAGCCAAAAAAAACGGCGATACGACGGGGTATCTGAGATACCCCGTCGTAGCGCCTCTGAGAATCTGGCCCTTAGTCCGTAGGGTTCAATATTGAGTTGGCCCGCCCTTTGCAGCTATAACAGCTTCAACTCTTCTGGGAAGGCCGTCCATAAGGTTTAGGAGTGTCTATGGGAATGTTTCACCATTCTTCCAGAAGAGCATTTGTGAGGTCAGGCACTGATGTTGGACAAGAAGGTCTGGCTAGCAGTCTCCACTCTAATTCATCCCAAATGTGTTCTATCAGGTTGGGGTCTGGACTGTGTAGGCAGTTAAAGTGGTTGTACACCCTGTACAACCACTTTTACCTACAGGTAAGCCTAGATTAAGGCTTACCTGTAGATGCTTTAAATATCTTCTAAACCTCCATGGTTTAGGAGATATTTACAAAAGATTTTGGGTGCCGATGTCTACGACGCATGCGCCATAGACAATGGCACAGACGCACTTTAGAAACCTTTAGAAAGGGTGATCGTGCCGTGCATGGTCGAAGCCGCAATACCCAGAAGGAAGATGGATGCTTCGTGGAACAGGGGACAGTGGAGACATCGCAGGCTTCCGTTTCAGGTAAGTGACACACAATGGGCTACTATGCGATGCATACTAGTGCATTATGCTTTAACTTTGCAGGGAAACAAAGAGGAAGTAGAACCCATCGGGATTACTTCCTCTTTAAGTTCCTCCACACTAAACTCGCTCATTCGTGGCCCAGATTCTCATAAGATATACGACGGTGTATCTCCAGATACACCGTCGTATCTCTGTTTTTGTCCCTGGGTATCTATGCGTCTGATTCCTAGAATCATTTACGCATAGATACGGCGTAGATCCGACTGGCGTAAGTCGCTTACACCGTCGGATCTTAGATGTAATTCTACGCTGGCCGCTAGGTGGTGTTCCCGTCGATTTCAGCGTGGAATATGCAAATGAGCCTGATACGCCGATTCCCGAAGGTTTTTGCGCCGCTTCGCCGTATTTTACATCGTTTCCGTAAGTGTAAGGTTACCCCTGCTATATGAGGGGTAACCCTACGTCGGTCCGCCGTATGCCATGTTAAGTATGGACTCGGGACAGCGTCGTGTTTTTCCGTCGTTTACGTTGCCGTCGTAATCAATGTATTTGCAGCGTACTATGGAGCATGCGCAGTGGCCTACGTTTAAGGCCGGTCGCATGCGCAGTTTGTTCGGCACGGGGGCGCGCTTAATTTAAATACAAGCCGCCCCCTTTGAATTACGCGTCCTTACGCCGGGCCATTAACACTACGCCGCCGCAAATTACGGAGCAAGTGCTTGGAGAATACGGCACTTGCTCCGGTAAGTTGCGGCGGCGTAGTGTAAATAGCTTACGCGACGCCGCCGCAGGATCTACGAGAATCTGGCCCCGTGTCTTTAGGGTCCTTGCTTTGTGCACTGGTGCGCAGTCATGTTGGAAGAGGAAGGGGCCGTCCCCAAACTGTTCCCACAAAGTTGGGAGCATGAAATTGTCCAAAATTTCTTGGTATGCTGACACCTTAAAGCCGCGTACACACGATCGGTCCAAACAGATGAAAATGGACTGAAGTCCAGTTTCATCGGTCCAAACCGACCGTGTGTATGGCCTATCGGGCTTCTGTCCTTCAGACCAAAGTTTGAAAACTTGCTTTAAAATCGGACTGATGGACGCCTGACCATCGGTCCAAACCGATGGTTAGTACGCAAAAGCATCAGTTCAAAACCTGCGCATGCTCAGAATCAAGTCGACTCATGCTTGGAAGCATTGAACTTCGTTTTTCTCAGCACGTCGTTGTGTTCTACGTCACCGCGTTCTGAAGCCGCATACACACGGCAGAGAACCTCGACGGGCAG
Source organism: Rana kukunoris (assembly GCA_029574335.1). Lineage (NCBI taxonomy): Eukaryota > Metazoa > Chordata > Amphibia > Anura > Ranidae > Rana > Rana kukunoris. The sequence goes on along the minus strand of CM056052.1, from coordinate 543,757,039 downwards.
AACACATCGTTCCGCCCGTCGAGGTTCTCTGCCGACCGTCAGATTCGGCGACCCGCCCGTCGGGAATGGCAACCAGCCATTCATCCAGGCGGGCCGTCGAGCAAATAGAGTACCTGCTCTGTATTTCTGCTCGACGGCATTCCCGACGGGATGCGAGCCGAGAGCGTACACACGGCCGAGGTCCTCACTGGAATGCAGCTTCCAGCGAGGTTCTCGCTGGTTTCCAGTGAGAACCTCGGTCGTGTGTACGCCGCCTGACACGTTCGGTTTTTGGACTGATGGTGTGTACGCACATCAGACCATCAGGCCACTTCAGCGGTGACCCGATGAAAAGTCTCATCGGGTTGGACCGATCGTGTGTACGCGGTCTAAGAGTTCCCTTCACTGGAACTAAGGGCCCAAGCCCACCCCCTGAAAATCAACCCCACACCATAATCCCCCCTCCACCAAATTATTTGAACCAGTGCAAAAAACAAGGGGCTAGATTCAAAAAGAAGTTACGTCGGCGTATCTCGAGATACGCCACGTAACTTCTAAGATGCTCCGGCGTATCTTTTTTCTGTATTTAGAAAACAAGATACGCCAGAATTTAGCGAAGACACGAGCGGCGTAAGTCTCTTACGTCGTTGTATCTTAGTTGCATATTTACGCTGGCCACTAGGTGGCGTTTCCGTCGATTTATGCGTTGAATATGCAAATGAGCTAGATACGCCGATTCACGAACGTAGTTGTGGCTGGCGTATCTATTTGCGTTGTTTACGCTAGGCTTACGCCTGGTGTAAAGTTACCCCTGCTATAGTGAGGCGCAGCCAATGGGCGAGATTCACAATAGAATTACGCCGGTGTATCTGCAGATACACCAGCGTAATTCGAAAATCCCGCCGGCGTATCATTGTTTTGTATTCACAAAACAAGATACGCCGGCTTTACACTAAGTTCCTCCACACTAAACTCGCTCATTCGTGGCCCAAATTCTCATAAGAGATACGACGATGTATCTCCAGATACACCGTCGTATCTCTGTTTTTGTCCCTGGGTATCTATGCGTCTGATTCCTAGAATCATTTACGCATAGATACGGCGTAGATCCGACTGGCGTAAGTCACTTACACCGTCGGATCTTAGATGTAATTCTACGCTGGCCGCTAGGTGGCGTTGCCGTCGATTTCAGCGTATTCACGTATTCACAAAACAAGATACGCCGACTTTACACTAAGATCCGACTGGCGTAACTCATTTACACTGTCGGATCTTAAGTGTAATGTTACGCCGGTCGCTAGGTGGCTTTTACGTCGTTTTCTCATTTGCCTATGCAAATGAGCCTGATACGCCGATTCCCGAATGTTTTTGCGCCGCCTCGTCGTCGTTTACGTAATTTAAATACAGGCCGCCCTCTTTCATTTACTCAGGGATACGCCGGGCCATTTACACTACGCCGCCGCAAATTATGAAGCAAGTGCTTTGAGAATACGGCACTTGCTCATTTAAGTTGCGGCGCCGTAGTGTAAATGGCATACACTACGCCGACACGGCCGGTACGTGAATCTGGCCCAATGTTAAATATGGACAACGGGACAGCGTCGTATTGTACGTCGTTTGCGTAAGTCGATTCAGAATGGGGCTGGATGTAAGTTACGTTCACGACGTTTTCATTGACTATTTGTGACGTGATTTGGAGCATGCGCACTGGAATACGTTTACGGCTGGCTCATGTGCAGTTTGTTCGGTGTGTCGTTTACGTCGGGTCACGATTAGTTTACATACAACACGCCCCCTACCTGCCCTATTTAAATTACGCAGGGATACGCCGGTCCATTTAGGCTACGACGCCGCAACTTACGGAGCAAGTGCTTTGTGAATACGGCACTTGCCTGTAAAAGTTGCGGAGGCGTAGTGTAAATCGGATACGCTACGCCCGCACAAACTTACGCACATCTACCTGAATCTAGCCCAAGGTCCATAAAGACATGGATGAGTGAGTTTGGGGTGGAGGAACTTGACTGGCCTGACCTCAACCCAATAGAACAGGGATCCTCAAACTACAGCCCTCCAGCTGTTGCGGAACTACAAGTCCCATGAGGCATTGTAAAACTCTGACATTCACAGACATGACTAGGGCATGATGGCAATTGTAGTTCCTGAACAGCTGGAGGGCCGTAGTTTGAGGACCCATGCAATAGAACATCTTTGGGATAAATTAGAGTGGAGACTGCGAACCAGTGCCCCCATTAGTTTTATATTATGTCATGTTAAGACAACTGAAACTAAGCAAAGTAGTAGAAGGGATAAAACCGAAAGGGGAAGTGTAGACTGGCCCCTTGGCCAACTGTTTCTAAGCTGTTGGCACATAACATGCACTGAGGAATGCACCAAGTTGCATGAATTTTATCAAGCTTGCTAATGCTTAACCACTTCAGGCCCGCGCTACCGTCGAATGACGGCAACAGCGCGGGCCTGAATATCCAACATGCCGTCATTTGACGGCATGTCCTTTAGGCGTTCCCAGCGCGCGCTGTAGAGCGCGCTCCGGGAAAGCCCTGTGTTGTCCGTGTCCCTTGGACACGGCCAATCACAGATCGCGGCGAACGGCCAATCAGAGTGGCCGTTTGCGATGCGATCTGTGGGCGAATGAGAGATGATCTCTCATAGATCATCTCTCATTGCCGTTTTACACAGAGACAGCGTCCTGTCTCTGGAGAGGAGGAACCCGATCTGTGTTCCTTCCTACATAGGGACACAGATCGGTCACCCCCCCTCCCCCCACAGTTAGAACACACCTAGGATACACATTTAACCCCTTCCTCACCCCCTAGTGTTAACCCCTTCAATGCCAGTCACATTTATACTGTAATTAGTGCATATTTATAGCACTGATCGCAGTATAAATGTGAATGGCGCCAAAAATGTGTCAAAAGTGTCCGATGTGTCCGCCATAACGTCGCAGTACCAATAAAAATCGCAGATCGCCGCCATTTCTAGTAAAAAAAATTGTATTTTTCTTTAAAATTGTCGCTCTTTTTTGTTTATAGAGCAAAAAATAAAAATCGCACAGGCGATCAAATACCACCAAAAGAAAGCTCTACTTGTGGGGAAAAAAGGACGTAAATTTTGTTTGGGAGCCACGTCGCACGACCACGCAATTGTCAGTTAAAGCGACGCAGTGCCGGAAGCTGAAATTTTACCTGGGCAGGAGGGGGGTGTAAGTGCCCAGTATGCAAGTGGTTAAACTCATCTACAAGAGACAGGGCCTCTTTAATATGAGTTCTGTTTAAAAAAAAAAAAAAAGAATAAAAAATAAATAAAAAAATTGCATAAAAACAAGTTACTCTTATATCTCAGAGAAGCAGTGCTGCTTTGATGTCTTAGTAATATAAATGGTGTGCCGTGTAGAGGATGCAATCACTGCAGTATAAGGATATGGACGATCCCCTACGGTTTACTTAATCTGCTCATGTGTACACACACAGCAACTGGCCGGCCAGCAATTATTTACACCCCATCAAACAACATCTGTACATGTTCCAGGGATTAGTTATTTAATTATAATAAGCACAAAGGCAGCCATGTATTATACGCTCCTTAGATCATCTGACTGATGTGAGGTTATATAAACTCCCCTGTACACTACTGAGTCATGGTGGCTTAAAGTAGCAGATCTATCACTGAAAATCACACTTCACAGCAATCAATAGGGCAGGGATCTGCATGATCAAATCACATAGCGGAGGAGAGAAAAAAAAAATCCCAAGAAATTCTTTAAGTACATAATTAGTAAGAAAGGGAGGTCAGATCATATTGGTCTCATACAAAAAGGTGGTGAGATGGAATTCATTCTTCTCCTCAGTCTTCACATGGGAATCAGGGGGCTTCAGCAACCAAAACTGCAATGTTTATCCTCATGACACGTCACAGGAAGCACCTCCATGGCTAATAGAGGACAGAATTAGAAATAGACTTGAAAAAATTTAAATTAATAAGTCACCGGGACCACATGGCTTGCACCCGAGGGTGCTTAAGGAACTCAGTTAAGTAATTTTTACCGACAGTCTACTGTAGGGTGACCAGACATCCCCAGTTTCAGGGGACAGTCCCCTGATTGAGGACACTGTCCCCGCCGGACCAAGTCTGTCCCTGGTTTTGTCCCCAGATTGGATTTAATAGGGGGCAGGGGCAATTTCAAATTAAATTAAATTAAAAAAAAACAATTAGAATTACACCCCCCCCCCCCCGCTCAGCCGTGCCTACTAGCATAGGGGGGGTGTATTTTTCCCATTATCTGTTCCCCTTTCTGATGATCATGTGCTGGTTGGAGGGGAGGGAATATTTCTTCGGCTTCGCTCGCATTCTCTTCTACCTTGGCTCAAATCCTGGCCAGCCACCTGTCTATCTTCTTGCCTTCCCTGGCGGAGTGATCTTCCTTCGCTCCCCATCCAGTAGTAGACAGGGCCCAAAGAGTAAGACTTGACAGGCTGTGAGGCGGCGGCGACGGGCAGAGAGTTGCTGATTGTTGCCATTACTAGTTAAGAAAAAATATGTCCCCGGATTTCATTTTAAAAATCTGGTCACCTTAGTCTACTGACTAGGATGACCACATTTCCAAACTACTATTCAGGGACACCCTCCCTTCCCAAAGATCAGCTTGTGCTGTAACGAATCACAGCACAGTGATTGGACACAAGAGGCGGGATTTATGATTTTTCCAATTACAAGCAGGGGGCGGGATTGTGCTTCTCCAGGCATTCCCGGCCAGGACAAGTACTTCAGTGAGTAAAGTGGTGATGTGGCGGCCTTTTTTGGGGGCATCAGATTGGCTCAGGGGGATAGCTGTGTCAGTTTCATTCCGGGACACTGTATTGTCCTGCAATAAATGTGCCCCGGGACAGAACTGCAAAATGCGGGACAGTCCCGGACAATCCAGGACACGTGGTCACCCTACTACTGACTGGAATGGTACCAGCTGATTGGAGAAAAGCCAATGAAGCACCAATTTAAAAAAAAAGGACCAAGATACATCCTTGGGAATTACAGACCAGTCAGCCTAACATCAATAGTATGCAAGCTCTTGGAAGAAATGATAAGGGACTATATACAAGATTTTAGTAATGACGGTATCATTAGCAGTAATAATCATCATGGATTCATGAAGAATCATTCTTGCCAAACCAATCTATTAACCTTATATGAGGAGATGAGTTGCCATCTAGATAAAGGAAGGCCCGTAGACGTGGTGTATTTGTATTTTGCAAAAGCATTTGACACAGTTCCCCATAAACGTTTACGGTACAAAGTAAGGTCCGTTGCCATGGACCATAGGGGTGAGTACATGGATTGAAAACTGGCTACAGGGGAGAGTTAAGAGGGTGGTGAAAAATGGGGAGTACTCGGAATGGTCAGGGGTGGGAATTGGAGTCCCCCAGGGTTCTGTCTTGGGAAGATTATTATGGGGCCCCCATGCACCTGGGGCCCCTGGGTACTGTCCGAGATAGGACCACCTTGATCTTCAGTCTACAGAAGCAACGAGAAATGCACATGTAGGCCCGGATTCACGTAGGACTTACGCCGACGTATCTAAAGATACGCCGTCGTAAGTACAAATGTGCGCCGTCGCATCTCTGCGCCGATTCACAAAGCTAGATACGTCGAAAAGCAAGGCTTCAGCCGCCCGACGTAACTTGCCTACGCCGGCGTATCGTGGGCGCATAGTTACGCTGGACGCATTCGGCGTACCCATGTTAAATATGCAAATTAGTAAGATACGCCGATTCACGAATGTAGATGCGCCAGGCAGAAAAGATACGTGGTTTGCGTAAGGCTTACGTCCAGCGTAAAGTTATTCCCCATATAGGTGGAGCAACCCATTTAAAGGTATGGACCAGGGAACAGCCGTCGTATGTTACATAGTTTACGTAGTACTACGTGAATAGGGCTGTGCGTAGGTTACGTTCACGTTTTAGGCAGTGTATTGACGTATCTTAGGCAGCTATTTAGATGTGACTGTGAGCATGCGCACTGGGATGCGTCCAAGAGACGACGCATGTGCAGTTTGTTTTTTGAAGCTCAGCCCATCATTTGCATGGGGTCACGAGCTGGCATGGGGCCCCAAGCAGGGCCCTTTGACACGCTAAGCTTCCTATATGCTGCAGCTGCCTGAGCACTCTATAGAGAACCTGCAGCACTGCTGCCTCGAGTTGTCACTTCCCCTTCTCTGTAGCGTGGCCGAGCTCCTCTTCCTTCCTCCTGTCAGTCTGGACTCCTGTCAGTCTGGGTACCACGCGGTAAAGGAGATTCAGTTTCCTGTTCCCGGCCGGACTGACAGGAAGTGCACACTGAGTGCTCACTTCCTTTCAGTCCGCTGGAAACAGGAAACTGAATCTCCTGCCGTGCGGTACGAACCCAGTAGGGAGGGGGGTGGGGGGAGTAAAAAGAACATAGGGAGGGGGGAGTAAAAAAAAACATTGGGAGGGGGGCTTTGCGTGTGCGTGCAGGGGCATCTATGTCCATTTTGCTTGGGGCCCCCAAATACCTTCAAACAGCCCTGCCCACTTCCACCTATTTTGACTTACGTCGGCTTACGCCGACAACTATACGCTACGCCGGCGCAGCGTTGAGCGCATATTCTTTGTGCTTGCCTCTCAACGTTGCGCCGGCGTAGCATAAAGAAGATACGCTACGTCCGCACAAAGATGCGCCGATCTACGTGAATCCGGGCCATAGTACTCACTTTAGAGCCAAATCTCACAAAAATATTTATATATTTTTTGTAAAATAAAACTTTAATATGTCATGAAATAAAACATTTTTTTTTTTTTTGTGAACTGTTACATAGCAACTCTTGATAACAGAGAGAAGACGTCTTGGATTATCAATCTGCAATAGCAGTTAACAGGGGTGCGCGTATTGCTGGGCTTTCTCTTTAAAGCGGATGGCCCCTTAAAAAAAAAAATTAAAAGCCAGCAGCTACAAATACTGCAGCTGCTGACTTTTAATATTAGGACACTTACCTGTCCTGGAGTGCAGCGGCGTCCGCAGCAGAGGACGAGTGTTTGCTCATCTCTCTGCTTCTCCCCCCTCCATCCACGGTGAGGAAACCAGGAAGTGAACCGCTCCGGCTTCACTGCCCGGTTCCCTACGGCGCATGCGCGAGTCGCGCTGCGCCTGCTGATTGGCTCCCGCTGTGTGCTGAGAGCCCGAGAGTTCCCAGCACACAATGGGAGAAACCCGTCTTTTGCCAGAGACTGCGGGCCGGAAGTGTGTTCAAATACCTGTCTTTAGACAGGTATCTGCCCCCCCCTCCCCCCTGAAAGGTGTCAAATGTGACACCGGAGGGGGGGAGGGTTCCGATCAGCAGAAATTCACTTTAGGGTGGAGATCCGCTTTAAAAAACCAAGCATACTTGGTTGAACTGGATGGACTTGTGTCTTTTTTCAACCTAGCTAACTATGTAACTATGTAACTACTTTGCAAAAGCATTTATATCTATAATAACAAATAAGAAGAAGAAAAAGAATAAAACATGAAATTTGACCAGAAGCCATCATACTTTTTTTTTTTTAAAAAGCGATTATTAAACCCGTGGCTGCATGAGCACAAAATGTGATCTGTTGGCGGTTACTGAGATGGAGAGCAGAGATATCCTGCTTTACATTCTGAGATTCCTCATTATGGAATATATCTTTTTAGTGGTTCTGATGTGGTTATTTCATCTGGATTAAAAATAAATGAGCATTCCATTCTGAGGCTGAGCGCTCCGATAATGATTCCAGTCTCTAGAACATACAATTAATGCGTGGTGTAGGATCTAGCGGCACAACATTAAATTATCCGCTACGTTTTGGCTTTGATATAAGGAATGCTGAAAAGCGCCATTACAGATTCAGAAACTCATTATAAAACATTTTTTACATCAAACTACATTATATCTATAAAGTCTAATCAAAGCATTGAACCCATTGTGTACAGCCACACAAATATAATGCAAAATCTGCTTTTGGGATTAAACTGTGCCAGAAGTAATGAGGATGTGCAAAGAGCAGCAACCCCCTAGGCACCAATCAGTTTTATTTATTATTTATTACAGGTATTTATATAGCACTGACAATTTATGCAGCTTTTTACATACTCAGGACTAGGGATGAGCCGAACACCCCCGCGTTCGGTTCGCACCAGAACGTTTGAACAGACCGCCGGTTCGCGCAAACATTTAGAACCCCATTGAAGTCTATGGGACTCGAATGTTCGAATTCAAAAACGCAAATTTTAAAGCCCAATATTCAAGTTATTGTTGGAAAACGTCTTTGAGAACCTGGGATCTTGCCCCAGGGAACATGTATCAATGGAAAAAAGTTTTAAAACGCTCGTTTTTTCAGGAGGTTGGGAGACACTGGGAGACTGAGTTGCACTGTGGGAGGTTGGAGCGCATTGTCAGGGCTTTTTTGGGGCACTGTGGTCCACTATGGTAATTGGGGGGGGCAATGTGGGATGCTAAGTGGCACTGTGGGAAGTTGGAGAGTACACAGTGGGGGGCTGAGGGGCACTGTGGTCCACTATGGAAGGTTGGGAGACACTGGGAGACTGAGTTGCACTGTGGGAGGTTGGAGAGCATTGTGGGGGCTGAGGGGCAGTGTAGTCCACTATTGGAAGGTTGGGAAACACTATGGGAGACTAAGTTACACTGTGGGAGGTTGGAGAACACTGTGGGGGCTGAGGGGCACTGTGGTCCACTATGGAAGGTTGGGAGACACTGGGAGACTGAGTTGCACTGTGGGAGGTTGGAGAGCACTGTCAGGGCTTTTTTGGGGCACTGTGGTCCACTATGGTAATTGGGGGGGCAATGTGGGATGCTAAGTGGCACTGTGGGAAGTTGGAGAGTACACAGTGGGGGGCTGAGGGGCACTGTGGTCCACTATGGAAGGTTGGGAGACACTGGGAGACTGAGTTGCACTGTGGGAGGTTGGAGAGCATTGTGGGGGCTGAGGGGCAGTGTAGTCCACTATTGGAAGGTTGGGAAACACTATGGGAGACTAAGTTACACTGTGGGAGGTTGGAGAACACTGTGGGGGCTGAGGGGCACTGTGGTCCACTATGGAAGGTTGGGAGACACTGGGAGACTGAGTTGCACTGTGGGAGGTTGGAGAGCACTGTCAGGGCTTTTTTGGGGCACTGTGGTCCACTATGGTAATTGGGGGGGCAATGTGGGATGCTAAGTGGCACTGTGGGAAGTTGGAGAGTACACAGTGGGGGGCTGAGGGGCACTGTGGTCCACTATGGAGGGTTGGGAGACACTGGGAGACTGAGTTGCACTGTGGGAGGTTGGAGAGCACTGTCAAGGCTTTTTTGGGGCACTGTGGTCCACTATGGTAATTGGGGGGGGGGGGGCAATGTGGGATGCTAAGTGGCACTGTGGGAAGTTGGAGAGTACACAGTGGGGGGCTGAGGGGCACTGTGGTCCACTATGGAAGGTTGGGAGACACTGGGAGACTGAGTTGCACTGTGGGAGGTCGGAGAGCATTATGGGGGTTGAGGGGCGGGGCACTGTAGTCCACTATTGGAAGGTTGGGAAACACTATGGGAGACTAAGTTACACTGTGGGAGGTTGGAGAACACTGTGGGGGCTGAGGGGCACTGTGGTCCACTATGGAAGCTTGGGAGACACTGGGAGACTGAGTTGCACTGTGGGAGGTTGGAGAGCACTGTCAGGGCTTTTTTGGGGCACTGTGGTCCACTATGGTAATTGGGGGGGGGGCAATGTGGGATGCTAAGTGGCACTGTGGGAAGTTGGAGAGTACACAGTGGGGGGCTGAGGGGCACTGTGGTCCACTATGGAAGGTTGGGAGACACTGGGAGACTGAGTTGCACTGTGGGAGGTCGGAGAGCATTATGGGGGTTGAGGGGCGGGGCACTGTAGTCCACTATTGGAAGGTTGGGAAACACTATGGGAGACTAAGTTACACTGTGGGAGGTTGGAGAACACTGTGGGGGCTGAGGGGCACTGTGGTCCACTATGGAAGCTTGGGAGACACTGGGAGACTGAGTTGCACTGTGGGAGGTTGGAGAGCACTGTCAGGGCTTTTTTGGGGCACTGTGGTCCACTATGGTAGTTTGGGGGGCAATGTGGGATGCTAAGTGGCACTGTGGGAAGTTGGAGAGTACACAGTGGGGGGCTGAGGGGCACTGTGGTCCACTGTGGAAGGTTGAGGGACACTGTGGGAGACTGAGTTGCACTGTGGGGGCTGAGGAGCACTGTGGTCCACTATGGAGGGTTGGGGCACTCTGGGATGCTGAGTGGCACTGTGGAAGATTGGAGAGCATTGTGAGGGCTGATGGGCACTGTGGTCATCTATGGAAGGTTGGGTGATACTATGGGAGCTAGGCATTGTGAAAGGTTAAGGGAAATTCAGCTGGCTGGGGTCCTGGTGGGCGGGAGCCTGCAGCCCATCTTTAGGCGCTCACTTTTTTTATTCGCTTTTTTTTTTCAGTTTTAATGAAATAGCCCCCGGGGGTCACACTGGAATTCTCCAACAAATTGGAAAACCTTCTGTGATCAATAGCAAGCGCTTATGATGGTAGAAACACTAGTTATCATTCCCTAGGGAATCCCTACACATGGATGCAGACTGTAACGCTTACTAGCGAAGACCAGGCCATGGATGGGCAGGCACTGTTTTATTTTTTATTTTTGCTGTATCATTAAATGAACTAAAATGAACAAGAAATAAAATAAACTATATAGGACTTGTCCTAAAACCTAAATAAAACTGCCCAATCCTCGCACTGACAATGACATGAATAAAGTTACGCGTTATATTATGCCTTTAGCGACAACATTTATTTATTATTTTATTCACTTATTATTTCTTTTTTTAAAACATAGCGATGCTTAGCTAACGGTATCTCGGCTACACCGACGTTTCCACAGTCCTGTCTCACAATGTACAAAATAGCCGCCACAAACCAAAAGACGATAATGCGCTTATTTCAGTCGGATTAAAAATGAATTCCACCATTGTGACTTTGAATCCTCTGGTAATAATGACTTCTGTTTTCCGACCGGCGCACAAAATTAATGAGCGGTCTGGGGTTTGGCGACATTACATCGAATCGTTCGCTGGCTTTCAGAGAAAAATGCTGTAGAATGCAATTACAGATTCAGGGGCTACTTATATAATAATAATTACATTGTATCAAGCTGTATTATATATACACATTGGGCCAGATTCTCAGCTGAAATACGACAGTGTATCTCCAGATACACCGTTGCATCTCTGTATCTGGCCCTGGGTATCTATGCGACTGATTCTAAGAATCAGTTACGCATAGATTTTGCCTAGATCCGACTTGCGTAAGTCACTTTCATCGTCGGATCTAAGTTGCAATGTTACGCTGGCCGCTAGGTGGCGTTCCCGTCGATTTCTGCGTCGAATATGCAAATGAGCGTGATACGCTGATTCCCGAACGTATTTGCGCGCCGTTGTCGTAGTTTACGTAGTTTGCGTAAGCGGAAGATTACCCCTGCTATATGAGGAGTAACCTTGCGTAGGTCCGGCGTAAGCCATGTTAAGTATGGACGTCGGGACAGCGTCTTGTTTTTCTGTCGTTTACGTTGTTTACGTAACTCGTCGCGAATAGGGCTGTGCGTTAATTACGTTGCCGTCACAATCAATGTATTTGAAGGGGACTATGGAGCATGCGCAGTGGGCTACGTTTACGGCCGGCGCATGCTCAGTTCGTTCGGCGCGGGGGCGCGCTTAATTTTAATACAGCACGCTCCCCTCCTTCCTACTTTGAATTACGCGGCCTTACGCCGGCCCATTTACGATACGCCGCCGCAAATTACGGAGCAAGTGCTTTGAGAATACAGCACTTGCCCGGAGGCGTAGCGTAAATGGTTACGCTATGCTACGCAGAAAAAATGCAAAAGTACGAGAATCTGGCCCATTTTATGTAAAAAAAAAAAAAAAAAAAGAAGAATAGAATAGAATAGAGTCCTCATGTAATAGCAGCATAATCATATAATGATATTACAATACATACTGTAGCACTGTCAGTGTGTAGAACATGGAAAGGAACTATTATTCATTTAAAAAAAACTAACTCCATTTTTTGGCAAAACATAATAAATGAACCCATATTGTCCAATATAACATTGGGCATTTATTATTCTTTGCATTTAAAGCTCTTTTCAACCCAAAACCAAAAATGTTTCATATTGCACCTTACCAATCATTAGATGTGGTGGCTGCATTTGTGTTGTTTTTCTAGTCCTGTTTCTCTCTGTTTTCCCTGGTGATCTGGCCAGTAACACACCTCCATGTCTTAGAGTGCGCCCCCCCCCCCATTCTGGATAAAGAAGCACAGGGGGCACAGCACTTTTTGGGAACCAATGACACCAATACAGTGATTAGTGCAAAACATATGCACTGGCTCTGTACTAATGACACTGGCAGTGAAGAGGTTAAAGGGGTTGTAAAGGTACACATTTTTTTCCCCTAAATATCTTACTTTACCTTAGTGCAGTCCTCCTTCACTTACCTCATCCTTCCATTTTGCTTTTAAATGTCCTTATTTCTTCTGAGAAATCCTCACTTCCTGTTCTTCTGTTTGTAACTCCACACAGTAATGCGAGGCTTTCTCCCTGGTGTGGAGTGTCGTGCTCGCCCCCTCCCTTGGCCTACAGGAGAGCCAGGACGCTCTCTACAATGCAGATAGAGAAAGGAGCTGTGTGTTATGCCTCGTTTCCACTGAACAGAACAGTTCGGGTCGGTACAGTTTGGAACAGTTAGAATGGACCAGTTTATTCTTGTAAAAGTTTCCACTGCAAGTCGGACCGTCAGGGGCCATTCAGGGTTTAGAAAAAATGCCTAGGATGTCCACCAATCAGTGGAAAGTATTGTAGCTCCGCCCTTACCGAACCGTTCCATTTTCTATGGCCCCACATCTGAAGCAGGACCCAGAATGGTACACTTTCATAATGGAAACACCCAAAATAGCGTACTGTACCGAACCCATCCGCTCAGTGGAAACGAGGCATATGTAAGCATCCTGACTCTCCTGTAGTCCAAGGGAGGGGGCGAGCACGACACTTCACACCAGGGAGAAAGCCTTGCATTACTGTGTGGAGTTACAGACAGAAGAACAGGAAGTGAGGATTTCTCAGAAGAAATAAGGACATTTAAAAGCAAAATGGAAGGATGAGGTAAGTGAAGGAGGACTGCACTAAGGTAAAGGAAGCTATTTAGGGGAAAAAAATCCTTTACAACCCCTTTAACAGACCAAAGTAACTTTTAAAAAAAATGTATATAGGGATGTAGTAATTGACACCAGCCACTAGATGTCACTCATGTTACCTTTAACCTTCATCTATGAAGCCCTTTACACCCCCTTCTTGCCTGAAAGCATATTTCCACTTTTGCGGTCTAATTTGAGATGAACACTGGCAGACACCGGCCCATAAAAAAAAATAAAAAAATGTAAAAAAAAAAAATGTTTCATTATCATCTGAAATACTTTAGAAAAGTCACGTCTGCCAGGGTAGCCTCATTTCTAATATCCTACACATAAGGGCTAACACAAAGTAAATAATGTATGTTCTGAAGATAGGGTCATCTTAGGGAATACACCACAAACAGGCAAAAACTGTACCCTGCATGGATTAGAGCCGGTTCACACTCCCGCGGCACGACTCCGGGGGCGACTCTGCTAGTTGTCCTGGGGACGACTTTAGAGGCGACCTGCAAAACGACTGTATAGAAGTCAATAGTGGCCCCCCAGAGCCGCCCCTGAAGTCATACAGGAACCTCTTTCTAAGTCGGAGCGACTCGCGTAGAAGGGTTCCATAGCATTGAATGGGACGCAACTCGTCTGGCCGCCTGACGACTCGCCCCATTGTGAACCATTGTTTACTTGTTACCGTTATGATTAAAATATGTTCTGCACAACCCCAATGCACATCATCAATGTTCCAGAGTTACATATTTAGTCAGGTTGAAAAAAGTTCAACCATAAAAATAAATAAATAAAAAACAATATCGTACAATCCCATATATATAATTCTATACCCACAGTTGATCCAGAGGAAGGTAAAAAAAACAAAAAAACAGCAGAGCGATGATCCAATTTGTTACAGCCGGGGAAACAATTCCTTCCTGAAATCAACACTAAGGTCACTATATGGACCCCTTATATATTTGTACATGTTGATCATATCCCCCCTTATTCTCCTCTTCTCAAGAGAGAATAAATTCAGTTCCTCTAATCTTTCCTCATAGCTGAGCTCCTCCATGCCTCTTATCAGTTTGGTTGCCCTTCTCTGCACTTTCTCCAGTTCCCCGATATCCTTTTTGAGAACTGGTGCCCAAAACTGGACTGCATATTCCAGATGAGGTCTTACTAATGATTTGTACAGGGGGGGGGGGGGCAAAATTATATCTCTCTCTCTCTCTGGAGTCCATGCCTCACTTATACAAGAAAGGACTTTCCTCGCTTTGGGAACCGCAGCTTGGCATTGCATGTTATTATTGAGCTTATGATCTACCAAAACCTCCAGATCCTTCTCCACTACGGATCCCCCCAGATCTTTCTCCACTACGGATCCCCCCAGATCCTTCTTCACTACGGATCCCCCCAGATCCTTCTCCAATATGGATCCCCCCAGATCTTTCTCCACTACGGATCCCCCCAGATCCTTCTTCACTACAGATCCCCCCAGATCCTTCTCCAATATGGATCCCCCAGATCCTTCTCCACTACGGATCCCCCCAGATCCTTCTCCACTACGGATCCCCCAGATCCTTCTTCACTATGGATCCCCCAGATCCTTCTCCACTATGGATCCCCCCAGATCCTTCTCCACTACGGATCCCCCAGATCCTTCTCCACTACGGATCCCCCAGATCCTTCTCCACTACGGATCCCCCAGATCCTTCTCCACTACGGATCCCCCAGATCCTTCTCCACTATGGATCCCCCTAGATCCTCCTCCTCTACGCATCCCCCCAGATCCTTCTCCACTACGGATCCCCCCAGATCCTTCTCCACTACGGATCCCCCCAGATCCTTCTCCACTACGGATCCCCCCAGATCCTTCTTCACTATGGATCCCCCAGATCCTTCTCCACTACGGATCCCCCTAGATCCTTCTCCACTACGGATCCCCCCAGATCCTCCTCCACTACGGATCCCCCCAGATCCTCCTCCACTACGGATCCCCCCAGATCCTTCTCCTCTACGGATCCGCCCAGATCCTTCTCCACTACGGATCCCCCCAGATCCTTCTCCACTATGGATCCCCCCAGATCCTTCTCCACTACGGATCCCAAGCTCATGCATTTTAATAATGAATGTGATGTAAGACAAGGCCAATATGTCAGCTTTTATGGTCTGCAACTAGGACAGCCAGTCATTTCCATGTCCCGCGATCAGCGACAGTTCCCTCCCTTCTGAGCTCCGCACAAAACACTCTGCAAAAGTGTCTGAAAATTGCCTCCCGCTGAATATTTTATGACTTTTTTTTGCAGCAACACAGCCGTGGAAACCCTCAGACTGGAATACAACAACAAGCAGCGATGTCAGGAATGTTACTTAACCGCTTCAGCCCCGGACGATTTGGCTGCCCAATGACCGAGGCATTTTTCGCGATTCGGCACTGCGTCGCTTTAACCGACCATTCCGCGGTTGTGCGTTGTTTCACATAAACAAAATTTACTTTCTATTGGTGATATATGATCATCTCTGTGGTTCTTATTTCTTGCGCCATAAACAAAAGAAGGGCGACAATTTTGCAAAAAAAATATATATTTTGTAATTTTTGCTGTAATAAACATCCCCATTTAAAAAACAAAAAGCTAATTTTGTCTCAGTTTAGGCCGATATGTATTCATCTACATATTTTTGGTAAAAAAATCGCAAAAGGCGTTTATTGATCGGTTTGCGCAAAAGTTATAGCGTCTACAAAATAGGAGATATATTTTTTATTTATTATTATAAATATTTTTAGTAGTAATGGCGACGATCTGCAATTTTTATCGTGACTGTGACATTATGGCGGACATATCTGACACTTTTGACACATTTTTGGGACCAGTGACACTTATACAGTGATTAGTGCTATGCGCACCCCTCCTCGATCTGGGAGGACGTCATATGACGTCTTTTGTTCCTGGCGATCTAGGGCACGCACGCGCGCACCCGCGGCACCACCCGCGACCCGGCGCGTGTGCCCGACGGCCGCGAGTGCCGTCGGGCACCCGCGATTATTGGCGATCACGGCAGGAGTGTGGATCTGTGTGTAAACACACAGATCCACCTCCTGTCAGCGGTGAGGAGACTGATGTGTGTTCCCAGTACAGAGGAACACACATTGGTCTCCTCCCCCTGTGAGTCCCCCTCCCCCTACAGTTAGAACACACTAGGGAACATTTTAACCCCTTCAGCGCCACCTAGTGTTAACCCCTTCCCTGCCAGTCACATTTACACAGTAATCAGTGCAGTTTTATAGCACTAATCGCTGTGTAAATGTGAATGGTCCCAAAAACGTGTCAAAAGTGTCACCGCAATGTCGCCGCAATGTCACGGTTACACAAAAAAATCGCAGATCGCCGCCATTACTAGTAAAAAAAATAAAATGACATAAATCCATCACCTATTTTGTAGACGCTATAACTTTTGCGCAAACCAATCAATATACGATTATTGCATTTTTTTTACCAAAAATACGTAGAAGAATACGTATCGGTCTAAACTGAGGGATTTATTTTTTTAATTGATATTTATTAAATAAAAAAGTAAAAAATATTGTGTTTTTTATTAAATTGTTGCTCTTCTTTTGTTTATAGCGCAAAAAATAAAAACCGCAGAGATGATCAAATACCACCAAAAGAAAGCTCTATTTGTGTGGGGAAAAAAACATAAAGATTTAATTTGGGTACAGTGTTGCATGACCGCACAATTGTCATTCAAAATGCAACAGCGCTGAAAACTAAAAATTGGTCTGGGCAGGAAGGGGGTGAAAATGCCCTGTATGGAAGGGGTTAAAATGCACTGATTACTGTATAAATGTCACTGGCAGGAAAGGGGTTAACACTAGGGAGGCGATCAAGGGGTTAATTGTGTTCCCTGGGTGTGTTCTAACTGTAGGGGGAGGGGACTGACCTAGAGAAAATTACTATTAGGAACTCATGATCTGCATTTCCTCAGCTCACAGGACAGGGATTTGTGTTTACACACACACACGTCCCTCACGTCCTCGTACATGGAGAACGTTCGCGGTGAGCATTCATCGCGACCGCTGGTTACAAGCATCCGCACTCCCGCAATGCAGCGGGCACGCACCTGCTAGCCCGCTTAAAGCGACCTACGCACAGCTACGGCGGTTTGCCCAGCGGAGCCACCCTGCGGCAGTATAACTGCGGAGGCTGGTCCACAAGAGGTTAAAGCACTATACAAGCTGTGCCATGTCTATTATATCTGTCCCTGAACTATGAGGGCCAGTTCACGCCACATGCAGTCCAGTGCGTTAATTTTTCTGCATCAAAAACGCATGGAAAGTAGGTTATATGGTTTTCAATGGCATAGTTTACACCAGTGCTCCAGTGCGTTCCAGAAAAAAAGGAGAACAGGCTGCATTTTCCTGCACTGGACTGTACTGAAATGCTTTAAAACGCATCAAAAACGCACTGGAACACACATGTCCTTATTTAAGTTTTAGGGCCAGTTCACACCAGACGCAGTTCCGTGCGTTTTTTTTCTGCAAAAAATGCATGCATAGTGTTTTCCATGTATTCCAATGGCTCTAGTTCTAGTGAACTAGAGCCATTGGAATACATGGAAAACACTTTTTAAAGAGGAAGTAAACCCCCCGCCCCCCCTATATGGGGGAAAAAACATAACCTGCAAGAGAATAGCATAATGAGCTAGTATGCTCATTATGTGGCACTTACCTAAGATCGCAGCCACTGAAGTCCCCGTCCGCCGCCGCCATGCCCCCTTGCATCATCTTCCTGTAATTGCCGCTCCAGGGCTGTGATTGGCCGGAGCGGCGATGACGTCACTCCCGCGCATGCGTGCAGGACAGGCAGGTCCCCATGCATGCGCGGGAATACGGCATTGACCCGGGTTATGCCATTAGGAAAAACTGCACTTTCAGTGCACGTGCGCTGTAGACATCGGCGTCTGTAATTACAGTAAATATCTTCTAAACCGTGGGGATATTTCTTGCACCTACAAGTAAGCCTTAATCTAGGCTTACCTGTAGGCGCAAGATGAGTGGTTGGGTTTACAACCACTTTAAGGGCCAGTTTACGCCACATGCAGTCCAGTGCGTTTTTTTCTGCGTCAAAAACGCATGGGAAGTAGGTTATATGGTTTTCAATGGCATAGCTCACACCAGTGCTTGTAGTTCCAGTGTGTTCCAGTTCCATAAAAAATAGTAGAACATGCTGCATTCTTCCTGCACTGGAACTCTGTAAAACGCATAAAAAACGCACTGGAACACACTTGTCCTTATCTAAGGTTAATAAAAAATAGGGGTGAAAGCACTAAACTGCATCAAAAACGCACTGGAGCGCATCAAAAATGTGCATGGAAAAAAGCACCTGGAAGACATGCGGACTGCGTTTCTATGGTGTGAACTGCCCTGAGACTTTAGATCCTCACCATTCAGAAGGGCTATTTAACAAGTTGGTGAGTCACACTTATGATTAAAGAAAACCTTTCCTGGCAGAATCACGAAGGCTGGTATTGCTGACATGACTTTGAGGATGTGCGTTGCCTGGCTTTTTTTTCTGGCTTTTGTGCTTTCTGGTGGGCTCAGTGACCTTCAAACAGCATGCAGCATACAGGACTGCACAGTGGCTTAGTGGTTAGCACTTCTGCCTTGCAGCACTGGGGTCCTCAGTTTAAATCCCAGTCACACTATCTGCATGGAGTTTGTATGTTCTCCCTCTGCATGCGTGAGCTTCCTCTCACATTGGCCCAAGTATGTGAGATCGGGATCCTTAGATTGTAAGCTCCTAGGGGACAGGTACTTAGGTGGATATAAAAGGAGAGAAATGTGGTGGGATTATAAAGGCGTCAATAGATAATAATGGAAACCAAGTTTACTTCAAAAAGAAGATTTATTAAAAACACGATTAGGTGAATATAAATTGCTGATGATATATAAATAAATACCTGTAATAATAAAAATACTTGTTTTAGGCTGAGGGTCTTAAAATGAACGGATCAGCAGCAGAGTTCAGCAACGTACAACCCACCCCAGTACAACCCAGCCCAGTTTAACCCATCCCAGTACAACCCAACCCAGTACAACCCAACCCAGTACAATCCTTTCCAGCACAACCCAGCCCAGTACAACCCATCCCAGTACAACCCATCCCAGTACAACCCAACCCAGTACAACCCAACCCAGTACAACCCAACCCAGTACAATCCATCCCAGCACAACCCAGCCCAGTACAACCCACCCCAGTACAACCCATCCTAGTACAACCCAACCCAGTACAACCCATCCCAGTACAACCCAACCCAGTACAACCCAACCCAGTTTAACCCAGTACAACCCAGCCCAGTACAACCCAGTCCAGTACAACCCAACCCAGTACAACATAGCCCAGTTCAACCCAACCCAGTACAACCCAGCCCAGTACAACCCACTGAGCTGACTTACCATTGTATTCCACTATTCTAATGACGTGTTTAGATATTTTGACTGTTATCTGAATAAAAAAAAAAAAAAATTCAACCCTAAAAATTGCTGATCGCCGTTATTACTAGTAAAAAAAATATTTTTAAATAAATACAAATGCCATAAAAAATATCCCATAGTTTGTAGACGCAATAACTTTTGCGCAAAACAATCAATATAAGCTTATTGGGATTCTTTTTTTTTAAACCCACAAAATGTAGCAGATCACATATTGGCCTAAATTGATGAAGAAATTATATTTTTTACATGTTTTATTTATTTTTTATGTATATACATATGTATATATATATATACACACACACACACAAAAAACTAAAAAAACATGTAAAAAATCGACTTTCATATATATATATATATATATATATATATATATATATATATATATATATATATATATATATATATATATGTGTGTGTGTGTGTACATATATATATATATATATATATATATACATATATTTATTTTTATATTTATAATATATATATATATACATAAAAAATAAATAAAACATGTAAAAAAATATATAATATATATATAAGAAATTCAATTTTGTGTACATGTTTTATTTATTTTTATGGATATATATATATATATATATATATATATATATATATATATATATATATATATATATTTTTTTTTTTTTTTTTTAATGTGTACATATATATATATATATATATATATATATATATATATATATATTTATATATATAAACACAAGTATTTATGAGAAAGTAGATTTTTTACATGTTTTATTTTTTATTTTTATGTGTGTGTGTATATATATATATATATTTATATATATATTATGAATATAAAAATAAATATATGTATATATCTATAATTTCTTCATCAATGTAGGCCAATATGAATTCTGCTACATAGTTTTGGTCACAAAAACTTATTATAGCAGAAAGTAAAAATTATTTTATTTTTTTAAATTGTGATCAAATACCACCAAAAGAAAGCTCTATTTGTGGGGAAAAAACAAATTCAATTTTATTTGGGTACAACGTTGCAGGACCGAGCAATTGTCATCTAAAGCAACGCAGTGCCGTATCGCAAAAAATGGCCTGGTCATTAAGGGGGTAAAGCCTTCCAAAGCTAAAGTGGTTAAAGGACAAAAAGTAAGCCATAGCAGTCAATAGGGCATTAAGGGCAGCACAGTGGCTTAGTGGTTAGCACTTCTGCCTTGCAGCCTTCACTGCTACATAGGAGCGGACACTGATACTGGGAGGTACTACTGCTTAATTTGCAACATCATAGACATTTGCGCTTATTTAATGAATGTAAGTAGACAACCCACATACCATTGTGGTTTAAAACTACTGACACACTACATGACCCATCCCTGGCTTCTTGACTATGGGATCTATGGGAACTATGGGATCTATGGGAATTATGGGAACTATGGGAACTATGGGATCTATGGAGTCAATAGGATCTATGGAAACTATGGGATCTATGGAAACATTGGGATCTATGGGCTCTATGGGATCTATGGGAACTATGGGAATTATGGGAACTATGGGATCTATGGGGTCAATAGGATCTATGGAAACTATGGGATCTATGGGAACTATGGGATCTATGGGAACTATGGGCTCTATGGGCTCTATGGGAACTATGGGAACTATGGGATCTATGGGAATTATGGGATCTATGGGATATATCATTATAACCCCTCAATCACAGCACTAACTCACCAGCTGTTGTATACTGGAGGTTGTCTATGGCAGGTGTCATCCCACACAAATGTTTTATATGTGAAGGTGACATCTATGATCAGATCACATAGAACTCCTCTCTCCTCCTCTGTATTTTATGTAAATCAGACCAGATTGTCTCCTGACAGACCAGCTCAGGGAAACTTTCTCAGGTGAGAGCAGAAGCCAATGTCAATGGTGCTGAATGTAGCTGTAGCACTGACAGTTCTGTCCATGGTGCTGAATGTAGCTGCTAACAGTTCTGTAAGGGCTACAGCATCATATGAGCACAGCACTGTCCATGGTGCTGTGACACTGAAAGTGCTGTCCATGAACTTGAATGGTGCTGTAGCACTGCCGATGCTGACAGTTCTGTCCATGAAAATGCATATGTAGCACTAACAGTTCTGTCTATGGCGCTAAATGAATATGTAGCACTCACAGTTCTGTTCAAGGTGCTGAATGCATAAGCAGTGACAGTTATGTATATGGGATTAAATGCATATGTAGCACTGACAGTTCTATCCATGGAAATGCATATGTAGCACTGACAGATCTATCCATTGAAATGCATATGTAGTACTAACAGTTCTGTCTATGGGACTGAATGCATATGTAGCACTGACAGTTCTGTCCATAGAAATGCATGTGTAACACTGACATTACTGTCCATGGGGATGAATGCATAATCACTGACAGTTCTGTCCATGAAAATGCATATGTAGCACTGACAGTTCTGTCTATGGAATTGAATGCATATGTAGCACTGACAGTTCTGTCCATGAAAATGCATATGTAGCACTGACAGTTCTGTCCATGGAAATGCATATGTAGCACTGACAGTTCTGTCTACGGGACTGAATGCATATGTAGCACTGACAGTTCTGTCCATGGAAATGCATATATAGTAGTACTGACAGTCCTGTCCATGGTGCTGAATGTCTCCGATCTGTGCGGTCCCATCCCCGACCCCCCATCCGCTGTCACTTACCTTCCACAGAGCCCATCAACAGGCTCATCAGCAGTAACACGGGCAGCATCCTTCTCCCGACAATTCCCGACACTCCTCTCTGGATTCAGCAACAATAACGAGGATTTCTTCTCCTTCAATTCCCAACCCCCCCGGTGACTTCTCCCTCCCGGCTCCCGGTGTGTACAGATCCGCCCTGTCGGTGCTGGCCGCTGGAGATCCTCAGGAAGATCGGAGTGTGTGCAGCGGCTGCTGAGCCCGGCTCTATATAAAGAGGAGGTGGGGGGGGGGGGGGGGAGGGGAGGGGTGCTCTCCATCCTGCGTCACCAGATCCCCCCAAACACTCCAATCTTCACATCGCCATCAATTATTCATCCAGGGAAGTCTGAGGATCACACATCAATATACATTCATAGAAGGACAACAACCCCCCTGACTTTTATACTCAGTGCACACATATAGATTTATATACTAAATATACCTTACTGGAGACATATATATATATGATTGTGCATGGGGGGCAGCACTTGTTTTCTGCCAGCATCCTGAATCACAACCAGCAAAAAAAAATGACATTTATTTATTGGCACGTGTAGGAAATGCAAAATATATCTTCATCTTGTGCTACAACCCCTTCATGTTTAAAAATTTTTTAATATATATTAACCACTTCATTACCGGGTACTTAAACCCCCTTCCTGCCCAGACCAATTTTCAGCTTTCAGCGCTGTCGCACTTTGAATGACAATTGCGCGGTCATACAACGCTGTACCAAACTATATTTTTATAATTTTTTTTACCACAAACAGAGCTTTCTTTTGGTGGTATTTGATCACCTCTGCGGTTTTTATTTTTTGCGCTATGAAAAAAAAAAGACAAAACATTTTAAAAAATACAATGTTATAATAATATCCCATATTTAAAAAAAAAAAACATTTATTTTCCTCAGTTTAGGCCGATATGTATTCTTCTACATATGTTTGGTAAAAAAAAAATTGCAATAAGCGTTTATTAATTGGTTTGCGCAAAAGTTATAGCGCCTACAAAATAGGGGATAGATTTATGAATTATTTTTGATTTTTTACTAGTAATGGCGGCGATCTGCGATTTTTGTCAGGCCTGCGATATTGCGGCGGACACATTGGACACTTTTGACACTATTTTGGGACCATTGACATTTATACAGCGATCAGTGCTATAAAAATGCACTGATTACTGTATAAATGTGACTGGCAGGGAAGGGGTTAACACTAGGGGTTAAATGTGTTCTCTGGGAGTGATTCTAGCTGTGGGGGGAGGGACTGACTGGGGGAGGTGACCGATCGTGTGTACCTATGTACAAGGGACACAGCATCGGTCTCCTCTCTCCCTGACAGGACATGGAGCTCTGTGTTTACACACACAGATCCACGTCCTTGCTCTGTCTCTGCCGATCGTGGGTACTTGGCGGACATTGCGGCTGCCAGGAACGCGCATCAGCATCTTAGCGATGCGCCGGGCTCAGTTATTACCCAATGCGCACCCTCGGCGGCGCGCGCGGGGAATGTAAATAAAGGGACATCCAGCCGGCAGTTGAGAGCTGCGCTGTGGACGACTTTCGTTTACAGAACGGGTCTCAAGTGGTTAAGGACCAAACCTCGTTTTGAGATTTGGTGTTTACAAGTTTAAAAAGTTTTTTTGCTAGAAAATTACTTAGAACCCCCAAACATTATATATATTTTTTTTTTTTCCTAACACCCTAGAGCAGTGGTCTCTAAACTGTGGCCCGAGGGCCAGATGCGGCCCTTTGCTTGCCTTTATCCGGCCCTTGGGGCACTGTCCCTCCCACTGATACAAGACCCTACTCTGCTATCTGACACTGACAACGGAGCACCATTTCTCCCACTAACACCACTAATTGGGCACTATTCCTCCCTATGATAGCAACAATGGGACGCTCCCCCCCCCCCTGCCAGATCTTTACTCCCACTGATGCCAGGAAAATCTCCACCCCCGGCTGGCCAAAGTCCGGCCCTCCAAGAGTCTGAAGGTCAATAAACTGGCCCTTTGTTTAGAATGTTTGGAGACCCCTGCCCTAGAGAATAAAATGGCGGTCATTGCAATACTTTTTGTCACGCCGTATTTGCGCAGCGGTCTTACAAGTGCACTTGCACAAAAAATTTTGAATTAAAAAATAAAACAACAGTAAAGTTAGCCCAATTTTTTATACTGTGAAAGATAATGTTACGCCGAATAAATTGATACCCGACATGTCACGCTTCAAAATTGCGCCCGGCCGTGGAATGGCGTCAAACTTTTACCCTTAAAAATCTGCATAGGAGACGTTTGAAAAATTCTACAGATTGTATCTTTTGAGTTACAGAGGAGGTCTAGGGCTAGAATTATTGCTCTCACTCTAACGATGGCGGCGATACCCCACTTGTGCTGTTTAAACAACGTTTTCATATGCAGGTGCTACTCACGTATGCGTTCGCTTCTGCGCGCGACCTCTTCGAGACGGGGTCCTTATTTATTTTACTTGATTTTATTTATTTTTACACTGTTGAAAGAAAAAAAATGGGTCACTTTTATTTCTATTACAAGGCATGTAAACATCCCTTGTAATAGAAACAAGTATGACAGGTCCACTTAAATATGAGGGTCAAAAAGACCTCACATCTCATATTTACACTAAAAAAAAGTGCCTCTAAGACATATGGGCGGAAGTGATGTTTTGACGCCGCTTCCGCGCTGTAATATGTAATGGAGACAGGTGGGGGCCATCTTCCCCTCACTCGTCTGCATACCCAGCTAGGAAGAGGACTAAATTTCCTCCGCCGCTACCGACGGCTCCGGTAAGTGGCGGAGGGCGTGGGAGAGCGGCGGGAGGGGGGCACGTCTTCCGCCCCCGAAAACGGTGACCTTGCGGCGTGTCTGCCGCAGAGACCACCATTATTGTTTACGGGACCGGCGCCTGAAGAGATGGATACCTCGGTTGTGGCAGTTACCGAGATATCCATCTTCAAAAAGAGGACGTATATAGTCGTGCGCTGGTCCTTAAGGGGTTAAAGCGGAAGTTCCACTTTAGGGTGGAGCTCCGCTTTAAAGTGGTTGAACAGTCAGAAGCCTTCTGTGTAAAGCAGCCCTTCTCGGTCTCCCTAATACTTACCTGAGCCCCATCTCTGTCCAGCGATGTCCACGAGTGTCTCGGCCGTCTGAGACTGTTCCTCCTGATTGGTTGAGACATATCAGTGGCACCATTGGCTCCTGCTGCTGTCATTAAAAGTCAGTCAGCCAATCAGGATAGAGAGGGTTGGGGCCGGGCCACAGCTCCATGACTGAATTGACACACGGAGCTGTGACTTGGCTTGGGTGCCACACTCGAACAGGAGGGAGGGGCCAGGAGCATCAAAGAGGAATCTGAGGAGGAGGATCGGGGCTGCTCTGTGGAAAACCATAACACAAAGCAATTAAGTATAACATGTTTGTTACTTTTATGGGAAAAAAACACAAGACTTTACAATCACTTTAAGTGGTTAAACTGACCTCATTTGTAGACCGAAGTTCATCCCTTTCAGCCCTGGTTCACATTGATGTAGCGCGATTTCAAAGTAGCACGCAGGTCAGCGCGATTTCAGGTGCTACATTTTTGTAAATATGTTATTCTATCTTTTCATGTGACAACACTGAAGAAATGACACTTTGCTACAATGTTGTGTAGTGAGTGTACAGCTTGTATAACAGTGTAAATTTGCTGTACCCCTCAAAATAACTCAACACACAGCCATTAATGTGTAAACTGCTGGCAACAAAAGTGAGTACACCCCTAAGTGAAGCCATTTTCCCTTCCTGGTGTTAGTTATGTGACTCGTTAGTGTTACAAGATCTCAGGTGTGAATGGGGAGCAGGTGTAATACATTTGGTGTTATCGCTCTCACTCTCTCATACTGGTCACTGGAAGTTCAACATGGCACCGCATGGCAAAGAACTCTCTGAGGATTTGAAAAAATAATGTTTGCTCTACATATAGATGACCTAGGCTATAAGAAGATTGCCAAGACCCTGATTTTTTTTTTTTTTTTTTTTTATTGCATTTTAGTGTAAATATGAGATCTGATGTCTTTTTGACCCCCTCATATTTAAGAGGACATGTCATGCTTTTTTCTATTACAAGGAATAAAAGTGACACAATTTTGAAAGAACAGTGTAAACAAAAAAAATTAAAGGAAAAATAAATGATAAAAAAAAAAATTAAAAGCACCTGATCGCGCCGAGCTCGCGTGCAGAAGCGAACGCATACGTGAGCAGTGCCTACATATGAAAACGGTGTTCAAACCACACATGTGAGGTATCACTGTGATCGGTAGAGTGAGAGAAATATTCTAACTCAAAACATGCAACCTCTAGATTTTTAAGGGTAAAAGTTTGTCACCGTTCCACGAGCGGGCGCAATTTTTAAGCGTGACATGTTGGATATCAATTAACTCGGCGGAACATTATCTTTCACAATATAAAAAAAATTGGGCTAACTTTACTGTTGTCTTATTTTTTACTCAAAAAAGTGCACTTGTAAGACCGCTGTGCAAATATGGTGTGACATAAAGTATTGCAAAGACCACCATTTTATTCTCTAGGGTGTTAGAAATTGTATGTATAATGTTTGGAGGTTCTAAGTAATTTTCTGGCAAAATGATTAAATAATTTTTTAAACAACAAATATCAGAAAGCAACTCGGTCCTTAAAGTGGTTGTAAACTCTTTACAACCACTTTAACCTACAGGTAAGCCTAGATTAAAGGATCACTAAAGAAATACATTTTTATTTTTTTAAATAACAAACATGTTGGGCCAGATCCCAAAGACTTTACACTGACGTATCTATTGATACGCCACGTAAGTTTAAAGATGCGCCGTTGTATGTTTTTTCTTTATCCACAAAGGCAGATACGCCTGAATGTTGTGTAGATCCGACCAACGTAAGTATTAGTACGCCGTCGTATCTAGGCTGCAGATTTCCGCTGGCCACTAGGTGGCGCTTCCGTAGATTTCCGCGTTGAATATGTAAATGAGCTAGATACGCCGATCCACGAACGTACTTGCGCCCGGCGTATCATTATACGCTTTTTACGTAAGGCGTACGACCGTTGTAACTTTACCCCTCAATAAAGCAGGGGTAAGTCATGTTAACGTATGGACGTCGGAACAGCGTAGAATTTTACGTTGTTTGCTTAAGTCGTACGCGAATAGGGATGTGAGTAAGTTACGTTCACGTCGTAGGCATTGTTCGACGTATCTTAGGCATTCCATCCGACGCATGTGCACTGGCATGCGCCGTTCGTTCGGCCATGCATCTACATGGGGTCACGCTTCATTTAAATACAACACGCCCCCTACCTGCCTACTTTGAATTACGCCGCCTTACGCCGGCCGATTTACGTTACGCCGGCGCACATATGCGAGCTAAGTGCTTTATGGATACCATACGAGCCACTCTGAGTTACGGCATAGCACATATGAGATGCGCTATGCCCGCCTAAAGATACGCCGGTTTTTGTGGATCTGGCCCGTTATTCTTACCTCCACTGTGCAGCTCGTTTTGCACAGAGTGGCCCTGAACCTGGTCTTCTGGGGTCCCTCAGCGACTGTCTCGGCCCCCCCTCTGCAAGGACTCAACACCTTAATGCGAGTGTTGAGTCCTTGCGGGCGTGCTCCCCGTCATACAGCCGGCGGCCATAGCCGCTCACTTTATCATCCGGTCAATCACATCATTGGATGTGAATGTGATTGACAGCAGCGCAAGCCAATGGCTGTGCTGCTTTCAATCAACCAATGAATGAGCCAGGAAGATGGCCGAGAAGCCTGCTCGTTTACGGCGCGGGACTTTCGAGGGGTCAGGTAAGTAATCGGGGGGGGAGGCTGGGGGGCCGCTAATACAACCAATGAATGAGCCAGGAAGATGGCCGAGAAGCCTGCTCGTTTACGGCGCGGGACTTTCGAGGGGTCAGGTAAGTAATCGGGGGGGGGGAGGCTGGGGGGCCGCTAATACATATTATTATATTAATATATATATAATACGGAAAAATCATTTACCTTTACAACCTCTTTGAGGCTTACCTGTAGGTGCTTGAAATATCTCCCAGGTCTGCAGGGTCTAAGAGATATAAAAAAAATAACCGTTCAGCGTTTTGTTCTGCACATGCGCCAGATTTAGAAAGGGCACGCTGTGCCCTTTCTAACTCGGGTCATGTCATGAGTGGAGGCTCCCGCGCGCACGCTACTCCGGCCACTCACAGAGCCGGAAGTAAGAGGGGTGAAGAATGGCCGCTTGCTACTCGCGTGGAAGACAGGGACATTGTGGGCTTCTCCTGCAGGTAAGGCTGCATTCACACCTATGCGTCAGCGATTTTGGGCGTATTTGGGAGACAAAGTTTAGGCGTTTTGTACCGGCGATTTGCGGCGACAAAACGCGGCGTTTAAAAATCCCGCTTTTTGTATAGCCATTGTCGGCTATGCGGAACGCCAAAGCCGCCCGATACGCGCGTCGGAAAAGGGTCCGGGACTTTTTTCAAAATCGGCGTTCGACGTTCTATCGGCGTACGGCGTTCGGCGTTAGGAGATGTGAACGATACTGCAAATTCGACGGTACGGCATATTGTAGCGTCGCGCTTCAGGCGACAAAACGCCTAGGTGTGAATGGAGCCTAAGTGTCACATAATGGGCTACTATGCGATGCACAGTACCTTTGCAGGGAAACAAAGAGGAAGTAACACCCATCAGGGTTTATTTCCTCTTTAAGTGGTGAAAGGATACGTTTGTAACATGTTACATATTATTGTATACTATTTTGTATGTATTGCACAGTGCATGTTTGCATTTATTCAAGTCCTGATTAGAATTCAGCCTGCCTATGTTACGCCCCTTGTTTCCATAATAGTACAATTGTTATATTAATGTGATACCTACATAAGTGTATCTTTTTGTGTCTGTTCTCTACTGCAGTAGTAATTATTCATTTGGAACCACTAATCATTATGAGGATAGGAGTTGCCTATCTATACCATTTCCAGAACCAAAAATAATAATAATAAACAGAAATTTTTTTTGTAGCCCATAGAAGCCAAACTCTCGATTTCATTCCTCCGTATTGCACTAGAAGAATGAGAGGAACCTGACCAGCGTTCCTATTTCCTATAGGCCCGTTCATCAATCAGTGCAGTGGGGTCACATTTGCATTTACCGACAATTGTACCATAAAATTATACCTTAAAAAGATTAAGCCGGAGGCTTGTGTATTACTAGAAAATGCAAATATGATTATTTTCCTGCAATTTTTTAAACTTTTGAGAAGCTCAGTGAGGGAAACGCGACATTTCCATAATGGATTCCTCCAAGGACGTCTCACTGCGTGCAATCTACTATAGTACAGGAGCAAAGAGAGGGAAACACTCATTTTACATCGAATTCATGTTGGAATTCTCCATTGAACAGAACAATTTATCACGGAGTAACAAAAGCTTTACTTCTTGTTTTATAGTTTGAATTATGATTTCATTATATTACTACACCTGTATGATGAACCTTATTGGCACCTAGGATTTGGGGGCAATGCCATTCAAGGCTAAAATACACATAAATTAAAGCTTACATAAAACTAGTTGAAGTGAACCAACCCCCCCCCTCTCCCCCCACACACACTACAAGGGTCAAATGGTCATTCGGTTTAGGGGTTAGAGCAGTGGTCTCCAAACTGTGTCCTGAGGGCCGGCCCTTTGCTTGCTTTTATCCGGCCCTTTGGGGCATTATTTCCTCCACTGTCAGCAACAGTGTGGTATAGTTTCTGCCATTGACACTGACATTGGGGCACTATTCCTCCCATTGACACCTATAATTGGCCACTATTCCTCCCATTGACACCAATGATGGGGCACTATTCCTCCCATTGATACCAAAGATGGGGCACTAGTCCTCCCCTTGACACCTATAATTGGACACTATTCCTCCCATTGATACCAAAGATGGGGCGCTAATCCTCCCATTGACACCTATAATTGGGCACTATTCCTCCCATTGACACCAATGATGGGACACTATTCCTCCCATTGAAACCAAAGATGGGGCACTATTTCTGCCATTGATACCAATGATGGCACACTTCTCCTCCCACTGATACCAATGATGAGGCACTATTCCTCCCATTGATACCGAAGATGGGGCACTAGTCCTCCCACTGACACCTATAATTGGACACTATTCCTCCCACTGACACCTATAATTGGACACTATTCCTCCCATTGATACCAAAGATGGGGCACTATTCCTCCCATTGACACCTATAATTGGGCACTATTCCTCTCATTGACACCAATGATGGGACACTAGTCCTCCCATTGTAACCAAATACGGGGCACTATTCCTGCCATTGATACCAATGATGGCACACTACTTCTCCCACTGATACCAATGACGAGGCACTGTTCCTCCCATTGATACCAAAGATGGGGCACTATTCCTCCCATTGACACCTATAATTGGACACTATTGCTCCCATTGATACCAAAGATGGGGCACTATTCCTCCCATTGACACCTATAATTGGACACTATTCCTCCCATTGATACCAAAGATGGGGCACCATTCCTCCCATTGACACCTATAATTGGACACTATTCCTCCCATTGATACCAATGATGGGGCACTATTCCTCCCATTGACACCTATAATTGGACACTATTACTCCCATTGATACCAATGATGGGGCGCTATTCCTCCAAATTGACACCAATGATGGGGCACTATTCCTCCTATTTACACTGTGACAGAACTCACTGTTACTGTGTGTTTTGGAAGGGACTGTGGGCGGGCCTCTTACCCACATATTATGGCCCAGAAGAGACTGAGACTTGGGGACAAGCTGGCATTGAGATAATGTAATGTAATGCTACATCCCTTCTCCCCCATCCCCCCCTCTTGTTGCTGTGTCTAATTGTGTTGGTAAATGGCACGTAGACAATGGTCTGGACTGGAGACATCTCTTTGCAGGCGATGTGTATTGAGAGGCTGCCTGCTTACCATAATCCCTTTATGTTTATCTGTAGTTTCTGTTTCAATGTACAAGTGTTCAGTTCCCATTGGTTGTTCCTTGTCCCCTACCCCCTCCCCTCTATGACAAAGCTAAGAGGAGTGTCCCTAACTGTGTGTAAAAGTGTATGTCTTGTATTTAATAAACAGTTTTATGTCCTGCATGTTTAACCCTCAACACCTGTGTGGATTGTCTCGTGATTGAGGGGTTAAGGGCTGGTTATGGTGAATCTGCAGGCTGCAGGTGCGTTTGGAAGACAGCAGACACAGGTCTGGCGGATGTTCCCACCTGGGGTATGCAAGATCCGTCACAGACACCAATTATGGGGCATTATCCCACCCACTGATACCAATGATGGGGCATTATTACTCCCCCTAATATCAGTCATGGGGCAACATTCCTCCCATTAACACCAATGATGGGGCATTATCCCACCCACTAATACCAATAATGGGGCATTATTACTTCCCCCTAATATCAATCATGGGGCATTGTTTTCTCCCTCCGACACCAAGATATTTTCTACTCTCACTAACCACAGTCTTGCCCACCTAAAGCTTGAAGGACAGTAAACTGGCCCTTTGTTTAGAAAGTTTGGACACCCCTAGGTTAGAGGAATCAGCTATAATACTTTTTTCCTCGATGTTATGTAACCAGTCACCCAAAAGCACTCTGGCCAGTGGTCAGGGCCAACAGCCAAACAGGTCAGCTTTTTCCTCCATTAGGAGAGTTCAATTCTTGTTCTAATATAGATCTGTAAAGTTACTCGTTTCTCGGAGTCCATCCAAGTGTTATCCTGTGTTGAGCTCTGATGAAGAGGGAATGGCGTCGCCTTTGAAACGCGTTGGCTTTTTTTTTTATATTACTTTTTTATCAGCAAGTATCTTGCCCTCTTTTATCTGATTTTAGTCTGGCACTCAATTTTGTATTTTTATGATTTAACCACCGGAAGGTTTTACCCCCCTTCATGACCAGAGCATTTTTTTTCTATTCAACACTGCACTAATTTAACTGGCAATTGCGCAGTAATGCAACACTGTACCCAAACATTTTTTTTACACAAATAGAGCTAACCTTTTGTGGTATTTGTGTTTTTTTTGTGATATAAATGAAAAAAAAAGATGAAAATTTTGAAAAAAAAAATGTTATTTTCTACTTTCTGTAAAACATATCCAATAAAAAATAAAAACATTGGGCCAGATTCAGGTAGAGTTACTCTGGAGTATCAGTGATACGCCAGCATAACTCTCACTTTGAGCCGGCGTTTCTGTTTTCTGTAAGCAGAAAACAAGAAACGCCGGGTTGGAGTTCCTATACGAGCGGCGTAATTGTATTTCGCCGTCGTATCGGAACTGCAATTTTAAAAATGGCGCTCGGGGCGTTCCCGCTGATTAACGCCGAGATTATGCTAATCAGCGAGAATCGGCAATTCACGATCGTATTCGGGCCCGACGCAGTGACTTTCCGACGTTTCCGTAAGAGATACGCGGCGTAAAGAAAAAACAGCCCCCTAGCGGAGTATCCTATGTTAAGTATGGCCGTCGTCATCGCGTCAAATTTAATTTTTTTTCCGTCGTTAGCGTAAAACGTCCGTGAATGGGGATTGACGTCATTGACGTTCACTGACAGAATTTAGAGCATGACAGTCGACGCATGCGCAGTACGTTCGCCGCGGGATCGCGCCTAGTTATAATAATACACGCCCCCTACCCGCCAATTTGCAATTTGAATTCCGCCGGCTCATTTTTGCTACGCCGCCGCAACTTTAGGAGCAAGTGCTATGTGAATAACAGTACTTGCTCCTAAAGTTTTGGCGGAGTAACGTAAATGAGAAACGTTACTCCAAAATAAAGATTCGCCCATCTACCTGAATCTGGCCCATTGACTTTATAGATTTAGGACAAAATGTATTCTGCTACAAGCCTTTGGTAAAATCCCAGTGAGTGTAAATGAATTTGCCATGGGGAAGATATAAAGGGACTTGATACAGGTGTTGTCCTTCTGTGGATTTATGTAGATGGAGCTCAGAAATAAATGATCTCCATGCAACTGTAAGGCCCCGTACACACGACCGAGAACCTCGGCAGAATCCAGCGAGAAGCTCGCTGGGATCCATATTCTGCCGAGGTTCTCGGTCGTGTGTACGTTTTCGCCGAGCGTCCCGTCGAGCAAGCCGTCGAGCCAAAATAGAGAGCAGGTTCTCTA
This sequence comes from Rana kukunoris, assembly GCA_029574335.1. Lineage (NCBI taxonomy): Eukaryota > Metazoa > Chordata > Amphibia > Anura > Ranidae > Rana > Rana kukunoris. The sequence continues at coordinate 543,723,401 of CM056052.1, read as the reverse complement.
TTTGCTCGATGGCCCATCGAGAACCATGGCTCGACGCCTTTCCCGACGGCTTGGTCGACGATTTCGACGGCCGGGCGAGAACCTCGACGGGCGGAACGATGTGTTTGGCCCGTCGAGGTTCTCGTACGTGTGTACGGGGCCTCATGCTTTAAATAGGCTGTGATCACTGTTTGGAGTGAATGTGACTATTGATTTCAGTGCAGCCAATATGTGTTTCATCTCTGATGACCCTGGCTTTGGTTATCTTGGTGCTGTGGCCCCCATCCAGGGAAAGTTCTGTGCAGGCAGTGGCGTATGTCTGGATCAGTGAGATTTGTTCCTATACCCCCCCCCCCTAATGTGTGTCCTGAAGAAGCGATCCAGTGAAACGCGTTGACGCACAGGGGCTCGCGCATGTTCTGATGTGATACTGTTGAAACTTCATTTTTTGCTCATTGGGCATGAGAGCCCCAGGTCTCCAGGGACTCTCCCTTCTCACTGGCTGAGACAGCAGTGGGAGACATTGGCTTTCTCTGCTGTCAATCACAACCAGTGAGCCAATGGAGAGAGAGTGGGGCTGGGGCTGGGGCCGAGCTGTGGCTCTGTGTATGAAAAGACACCCATTGCAAACTGCTTGCTCTGGTGGCACTTGGCAGGAGCGAGGGGCCAGGCGCACCATTGGGGGATCCGACAAGAAGTGGATGGAGGCTGCCCTGTGCAAAAACTCTGCACATAGCAGACAGTCCAGAGGGGAATCCCACTTTCAGTTATCAGTGTCATGTGACCAGTGTTGACAACCGTCCGTATTTTTACGAACAGTTGGTAAAAACGGGCACTCCCCCCCCCCCCCCTCGTTCCTAAATGTCTGTGGTTGCGGAAATTTGCCAGTAAAAATAGCCGAGATCGGTTCGGCTTGGAACTGCGCATGGAGATTGGGGGCAGGGGGTGATTGGAGGCAGAGGGCGATGGTGGCTGCGGTAGAACCGCAGAAAGGGATGGAGTCAGTTGGAGATGGAGGCAGGGGGAGATGGAGATTGGAGGCAGGGGGTGATAGGAGGCAGGGGGTGTTGGTGACACCACAGAGGGGAATGGTGGCATCACAGAAGGTGGGGACGGAGACAGGGGTTGTTGGTGGCACCGCAGAGGGGATGGAGGCAGGGGACGATGGAGGCAGGGGGTGATGGTGGCTGCGGTGGAACCGCAGAGGGGGATAGAGGCAGGGGGCAATGGAGGCAGGGGGAGATTGGAGGCAGGGGGAGATTGGAGGCAGGCGGTGTTGATGACACCGCAGAAGGGAATTGTGGCATTGCAGAGGGTGGGGATGGAGACAGGGGTTGTTGGGGGCACTGCAGAGGGGGATGGAGGCAGGGGATGATGGTGGCAGGGGGTGATTGGAAGCAGGGGGCCTGGGGGAGATTGGAGGCAGGGGGAGATTGGAAGCAGGGGGAGATTGTAGCACCGCAGAGGGGGGTGAAGGCAGGGGGTGTTGGTGGCAGAGGGGGATGGAGGCAGGGGGTGATATGACTAAATAATTTGCCCTTATTATATATAAAATAACAAAAATATGTTTTTTTTTTACCTTAATATCTACTAAATCACATTGCTATTTGTCTAGTGTACTTGTTTGTAGCCTAAGTACTGAAATTTGCACCTAAAAATTTAATTTAGTAACTTTTGTGAAATGCCAGTACAAACATGGCTGCGCCAGTAAATTTTGGGTGTCGTGCCAGTAAATTTCAATCTGGTAGTTTGGCAACACCGCATTGTGACTAGAGGTGAGGAGGAGCTTCAAGTCTGACAGGCAGCAGAAATGCGGCTGCAATGCTTCAGTGATGGCTGCGGTGCTACAGCCATTCTGGTTGAGGGTTTGGACCCCCCTGACCCCCCCATTATCTATGCCCCTGCATCAAGCACTGACATAAGGTATTGGGAAAGATTCGCATGTTGTATGTTCATTTCACATTCAGGTCTGTCAGGGCCAGCTCTGCAGGACACAGTGAGATCCCTATCATAGGTTTCTAAGGTCTGTTTGGCGCAGGCTAAAAAAACAATTATGTTTAACTGAATTACAGCTACCTGTTAGTAACAAAAACTGGGATTGTTGCAGGCAGATGGTAACCACATTTTGTGCCCTAAAGGAAACATGTTTATTCCTAACTAAGTTTCTTCTGCAATCCAGCAGAAAATTGAAGTACTCAGGATCAATTAGAGCCACACAGACTTACTGCAGGGAGAATCTACGTGGTTCTATTGCTACATTAATCCCACAATTTCCTCTTTGAAGACTAAAACAAAATGAGCCGCTGTCATTGAGATCAGCAGATGACATCCACCTCTGGGCTACCTTGCTATCTCTCTATATATATGTTCACCTGCTGATCAGATGAGATTGTTACTAAACCTGCATTCAAAACAAAATGTTCCAGATGTAGATTAAGGGCAATTATTTAATCGATCAGCATATTCTAAAACTACGTTTACGACAATGATCTTTTTGGAAGAGACAAATACATGTGAGATAAGAATATATAAACCTGTTAAGTATAAGACGACCCCCTAATTTACCAGCTAAAATGTTGATTTTGGGATATACTCGCTGTATAAGTTGACCCCCTTCCTACTAGTCTGTCTGGAAGCTGAAGGGTTGCCAGAAAAAACGCTGACAGGAACAGGCTTAATTCTGCTTTTTCAAATCTCACTGTGCCCATTACATGCCTCACTGTGCCATCAACATGCCTCACTGTGCCCATTACATGCCTCACTGTGCCATCAACATGCCTCACTGTGCCCATTACATGCCTCACTGTGCCATCAACATGCCTCACTGTGCCCATTACATGCCTCACTGTGCCATCAACATGCCTCACTGTGCCCATTACATGCCTCACTGTGCCATCAACATGCCTCACTGTTCCATCCCATGCCTCACTGTGCTATCAAAATGCTTCACTGTGCCATACCTTTAGTCCTGTACTGGGGGAGTCCATTATTCAAAAGCCGCGCCTCCTCCTAATGCTGTTCCGCGATGAGCGCCTGTGTACCGCCTATCATGGAGGTCCTCTCGTTCGAAGCCGAGAATGAGAAGACATCCGTGATAGGCGGAACACCGAACAGAGGCTCTGCTGGGAAACCAAGTGTTCCGCCCATCATGGAACAGCACAAGGAGGAGGCGCGGCTTTTGAATAATGGATGCCCAAGGTCTGGTACCGGCGTACAATATGACCCCCCGGGTTTTGAGGCAAGTTTTTAAGCCCAAAAGGTCGTCTTATACGCCGGAAAATATGGTACATTGGAAACACGTAAAGATTTGTGTTGTATGAAATGAAATGTTGTATGAAATGTTTCTCACCCATGCCTCATGAGGGTGCCTTTGCGGGTCCCGGGAACTCGATGTTCCCGGGCGGCCCGCGATTGCAGTCAGCAAAGGCAGAACAGGGGGATGCCTTTGTAAACAAGGCATTCCCCTGTTCTGCCAAGTGACACGTCACTGATCGAATGTTCCCTGTGATCGGGAACAGTGATCGCTGACGTCTCACTGGTAGCTCCTCCCCCTTACAGTTAGAATCACTCCCTAGGACACACTTAACCCCTTCAGCGCCCCCTAGTGGTTAACCCCTGTGCTGCCAGTGTCATTTTACAGTAATCAGTGGATTTTTGGATCACTGATCAGTGTATAAATGACAACAGTCCCAAAAATGTGTCAAAAGAGTCTGATGTGTCCACCATAAAGTCACAGTTACAATACAAATCGCAGGTCGCCACCATTACTAGTAAAAAAAAGATTATTAAGAAAAATGCCATAAAACGATCCCCTAACCAATCAATATATGCTTATTGCAATTTCTTTCCAAAAATATGTAGAAGAATACATACTGGCCTAAACTGAGAGAAAATTTGCCTTAAAAAAAAAAAAAATTGGGGATATTTTTTTATTTTTGTTTATAGCGCAAAAAATAAAAACCGTAGAGGTGATCAAATACCACCAAAAGAAAGCTCTATTTGTGGGGAAAAAAGGTCGCCAATTTTGTTTGGGGACAACATCGCACGACCGCGCAATTGTCAGTTAAAGCGACGCAGTGCCGAATCTCAAAAAGTGCTCTGGTCTTTGGCCAGCGAAATTGTTTGGGGCTTAAGTGGTCAATGGATGTGTGGAAATATATGTGGAAATATATATTTTTTTCAAAATGGTCGGCTTTCTTTTGTTTTTAGCTCAAAAAATAAGAATCGCAGTGGTGATAAAATACCACCAAAAGAAAGCTCTATTTGTGAGGAATTTATTTCTATTTCATTGCATGACCGCGCAATTGTCAGTTAAAGTGGCGTATAGCAAAAAATTACCTGGTTATGAAGGGGGGCAAATCTTCTTAAAGTGGAGGTTCACCCAAAAAAAATGTTTTTAACATTGCATTCAGGCAAGTTTTTACAATGACAATCGGATGTTTGTTTAAAAATCGTTGCGGTACATCCCGTTTTCTATATAGATGTTCACCGCGGCTTCCGGGTATGACCTTCGGGCTAGGCGTTCCTAATTGATTAACAGGCATCCTGACCAACGCATACAGCGCGTCACGAGTTGCCGAAAGAAGCCGAATGTCGGTGCGGCCCTAAACGGCACCTGCGCACCGACGTTCGGCTTCTTTCGGAACTCGTGACGCGCTGTATGCGTCGGTCAGGATGCCTGTCAATCAATTAGGAACGCCCAGCCCCGACCATCATACCCGGAAGCCGCGGTGAACATCTATATAGAAAACGGTATGTACCGCAATGATTTTTAAACAAACATCCGATTGTCATTGTAAAAACTTGCCTGAATGCAATGTTAAAACATTTTTTTTGGGTGAACCTCCACTTTAAGGTCAAGTGCTTATATACGTGTAAGGGTTCTTTCACACGGGGCGGATCAGTAATGATCCGCCCCGTGCACCTCCGCTTGCTCAGTGGGGATCGCTCCGTGGATCCCCGCTGAGCCGGCGGATGACAGGGCGGTTCCTGCACACTGTGCAGGGACCGCCCTGTCAGCTCTCCGCTCCCCCCTATGGGGGGATCCGATGAACACACACCGTCTGTCCGTGTTCACCCGATCCGATCCGCCAGACGGATGGAAAAGTAGGTTTTTCCTCCGTCACACTTTGGCGGATCGGAGCGGGCATGTCCCTGCTGACATCCGCGGCTACATAGAGGAGCGCAGAGCGCCGTTCAGGTCCGCAAAAAAAACTGGCATGCGGACCTGAATGGGCTTTCCGTGTGAAAGAGCCCTAACATGTTTATTATTATTATTTTTTAATTTAAATCGATTCTTTCTGCAAAAAAAAAAAAAAAGCTCCTAAACACTACTGAAAAAAAACACCATTATCAGCATTTTTTGAGCCAACAGTGTGCATGGATCCTTACAATCACTTTACATAGTTGTTTTTTTGTCTTGCTGGCTATGCGGAGGAGCGGCTGAACAGAATTACAATAGAAGTATTATTACAGGGGTATTAGCTGCTTTGCCTGGAGTTTTAATGTTTGATGAGTTAGTGATGTCATATCCGCCATTTAGAACAATTCTACGGCTACCAAAGAGAAGATAAATGACTATTCAGCTGCTTGGTATTTACCTTTCCCTTTTATGCTCTCTCTCACGCAAGTCGTTTGTTTTGTATTGTACACGGGACTTTATTTCCAGTACAATTACCTTGAGCTCCTTGTGACATTCCATGTAAAACGGAAACAATAGACTGATCCATGTCCATGGAAATGAGGTGGAGGAATAATTGTTCCCACTTAGAGATGACGGGGACCCTACATGACTCAGCTGACTGATAACAGATGGAACAACACAGGTTTCCCTAAATGATTCATGGAACTGCTCCGGTTACAAAAAGCATGGATCGTTTTCTTTTTTTCCAAAATTAAAATAATTTTCATCTGCCAAAGATTAAAAAAAACAAGTTACGTAATCCTTCTATGCATGTGCCCAGTTTAAATATAAAAATAGTAAAATCAGAAACCTTCAGCCAAATCATTTTAATGCAACAACATTGGAATTAAGTAATGCAGCGGCTGAACTATCTGATACATAATAGTGTTTGGCAGTCCGCCCAGGTGTCTTATTTGTGTCCAGTTTTATATGACCTGCCGTTCTGTTTTACAGCCAAATCCTCTGAGATATTTTATTAATATAATTACTTCTGCCCCGGACCATTATGCAGGTTAAGGACCTTGCCCCTTTTTGCGATTCGGCACTGTGTCGCCTTTAACTGACAATTGCGCGGTCGTGCGGCGTGCCTCCCAAACAAAATTGGCATCCTTTTTTTCCCACAAATAGAGCTTTCTTTTGGCGGTATTTGATCACCTCTGCGTTTTTTATTTTTTGCACTATAAACAAAAATAGAGCGACAATTTTGAAAAAAATTCTATGGCCCAGATTCACAGAGTGATTACGCCTGCGCAACAGGAGATGCGCAAGCGTAAGTCGAAATGTGCGCGTGCGTTTCGATGCACGGCATCCCCAGAACGAGATACGCAAAAAATCTACTTTTTTTTGTCCCGCGTAATTTTGTTAGACTGGCGCATCCGTCCGCGCAAAAGTGCGCTAGACAGACCATTGATTTGCTAGTCAAATATGCTAATGAGGGACTTACGGGGATCCACAAAAGAACGTTGGGGCAGCGCAGGCTACGCAGTGTGCGCAACAGCAAAATGTCCTGTCTAAAATTAGAGCATATAAAAGCTGGTCTAAAAAGAGAAAAAAAGTCTACATGTCAGATAAAGCAACACTGTTAACGAGGAGCTCAGCAGTCACACATGTTGCACAACAATCTGTATGCCAACATGCCAGGGGCATCGTCGCACATAGCTATACTACTGACTTTAGATGAACAAAGAAGGATGAGGGCACGGAGGATGGCACGGAGGAGGCACGGGAGAGGATATACCGCACCCGCATAGACCTGTTTGGCACGAGTGATTCTGAGGTGTATCGCATCTTCAGATTCACCCCTCATGCCATCCTGGAATTAACCACAACCCTGCAGGAGGACATCACCAGCCCAACACACCGCTCACATCCAGTGCAGCCACTGGTCAAGGTACTGGCAACACTTCATTTCCTTGCCAGTGGCTCTTTTCAGCGTACAAGTGGAGTGGTGGCTGGGATGTCACAATCCTCCATGAGCAGATGTGTGCACCAGGTTGTCCCTGCAATTCTCAGACGCATGGCCAACCAAATCATCAAACCCACCACTGAGGAGCTGCGGCTGAAGGCAATGACAGATTTCTACAGAATTGCCAGATTCCCACGCACTGTGGGGGCCATTGATTGCACACATGTGGCACTCCAGCCCCCCCAGGAGACAGAGCACATGTACCGCAATCGGAAGCATTGGCATTCCATCAACGTACAGGTGATAGTCGATGCCCAAGGCCTCATATGGCACGTCCGTGCCAAACACCCCGGATCCAGCCATGACAGCTACATATACAATCAATGCCACATCCGAATGGAATTCGATCAGAACGTGTATGGGGCCACCTGGCTGGTTGGTGAGTGACATGGGTGGCAGGCATGACTGTACCCCCCCATGATGCACACATCACAAGTGGCACATGTATGACTAACATCCTCCTGTCTTTTCCCTTACAGGTGACTCTGCATATCCACTGGGACCCCATCTCATGACTCCTATCCGGAACCCCCAAACCCCAGGAGAGGAAAGATACAATCAAGCACATGCCCAAACACGAGCAGTGGTGGAGCGCACCTTTGGCCTCCTGAAGTCACGTTTCCGCCTGGATAAGTCTGGGGGTACCTTCTTGTATTCCCCAAACTTTGTGTGCCAGATCATCGGTGCATGTTGCATGCTGCACAACTTCGCAGAAAGAAAGGGCCTGCAGATTGACCTACGTGATGACCTGACCCCTGAACCAGACAATCCCCCCCTAACCGAGGGTCCCCCGTCTTCTGAGGGAAGAGCAGCCAGGAGACAGCTCACATTGGGCACCTTTGCACGTTAAACACACACATTAATCATGGCACAATGAGAATGCATGCATGCACACCACTGTGGTCCCTAGCACACACACCCCACATCCACATCAAATTGGATTGGCACCAGTCCACCATGCAGGACTTGTGAGCAGCAACGCCACGCCAAGGCTCCAATTATGTCACTGTACATTCATACACTATTCACACAGACCTGGGGATCACTTCTCCCTGGTCCTGGGGAACCCTTCTCCACCAAAATTGAGGGTGACACCCCTTTTCCGGCAGGAATGTCACCCCCACATTCAAACAGCATTCACAACCCAACAAAAAAAAATTACCAGCAAAATCAAAAAATTTCCAGCAAAAAAAAAAAAAAAAAGAGGGGAAAAAAAAAATTATTGCCCTTGACGTGAGCCACGTCTGGGGCGCCCCCGGCCACGGCCCCGGCTCCTCAGGGGAGACTCATGGGGAGGGGGAAAACCGGGAAAGAGGAGCAGCCCCTGATCTCTGCCCACCTGGCGGCCTGCCCTCCAAGGCCACGGCTATTCTGTCCAGGGAAGCACCAAGTATTGCCGTGTTGGCCTGGATAGCCTGGGTGAGGGCCCTCACATCCTGCCCAACGCCTGCTGATGTAGTCTGCAGGTCGTTTAGGCAGGTTGTGAAAGCCCGGGAGTGGGAGTCCAGGTTCCCCAGCGTATCCTTGATAGAGGACAGGCTCTCCTCCATCCGCACCAATGTCTGGCTGACCTGTCCCAGATGGCGGGTCTGAAGGGCCTGGTCCCTTCTCAGAGTGGCGGGCAGGAGATCGGCCAACCCCCTGGTGTTCTGGGATGAAATCCTGCCTCCAGCTGATGCTTGTGGCCGGTGAGAAGGGGAGGCCCTTGGGAGGGGAGCCATGTTGGGGGAGGAGGGGGGGCTCCCCTTTAGGGAGGGCTGCCTGCTGCCAGCCAGAGGGGAAGAGTCCTCAAAAACCAAACGTCCAGTGCCTGACATGGACTTCTCCTCCTCATGATTCTCCTCCTCCTCTTGAACCTCCTCCGCGGACTCCGGCCTTGTTGGGGGGCCTCATTAGGCTGCTGTCCTGGGGATGGTGCGGTCAGGCCAGATGGCCCTGCACCCTCCTGCACATCTGTGGATGACACAAAACATTCACAGGTTGGAAGATCCACACACTTGCCACATATTCCCTTTCACCCCCTCCCCCACACATGCTACACACCTGATATTAAAAAAAATACTTACCTGGCACCACGGGCTCCGGACTTGAGTCAAAGCCGGGCAGGCCCTCAACTTCATGCCGATGAAAGGTCAGGGCCACCGCACGCTCCTCCGCTGTCAGCCTAATACAGCATGGTGGGCCCCCTCCTGTGCCCCTGGCATGGGCATGCATTCTGGCCAGCTTCTGTTTGACCAGACGCCGGAGGTCATTAATTTTTTTGTCAATCCCAGACCGGGTCCGTGTCTCCCCCTCCCCCGCTGAATTGACCTGCTCAGTGATCATGTCCAAAATCTCCCTCCTCCTGGCCGGGGTGGTGTTGGCACTGTCTGGGCCGTGGAGGAAACGCCCATAATCGCTAATGGCCCGGGCAAGAATTATTTTTTCTCCCACAGTAAAATTGAATTTTCGCTTTCTCTCTGTCATACTTCCAAAAAAACTCACTCCCAGTCAACAAAAATCAGTCACAAAAACAAGCACAACCAATCAAGCAAGAACACACACAAAGAGAAAACTAACACCCAAAAAATCACACAAGCACTCAGCAAGAAACAGTCACAAAAACAAACAGCAAAAAATCAGCAAGAAAACAAACGAACAGAAATATATCAAACAAACAGTCACTCAAACACTTATCAAAAAACACTTTCAAAGATCTACTAACAAACACTTGATCACACAGAACACTAATCTGACAACTACAAAACACACCGCAACGAACAACAGGACAAAAGCACTTGGTTAAATGGGAAGGGACAAAGGGATGTACTTTTGCAATGCAAGTGCGTTTGTGTCTGTCTATTTATGCTGTTTGCGTAGTTCACAACGTTGCCCTAGTCCATTTCCAATTTCACTGATTGCGCCGCTCCCGAGTTGTGAGCATGCGCACAGCGGAGCTGACCATGGTCTCCTTCAAGCGCGCATGCGCGAGCCGGCCGGCCCTTCATTTGCATGGGGTCACGGCTCATTTCAATGTAACACGCCCACGTCCTTCCCAATTTGTATTACTCCGCCTTACGCCTCTGAAAAAACGTTACGAATGCGCAATTTTCTGCGCAAAAGCTACGAGAATAGGGTGATTACGCGGCAAAATTGCGCAAGTCTAACGTAAAGGCGGTGCGCTACGCCGGTCCAATAATGTGCAGATGTACGTGAATCTGGGCCTATATTTTTAACTTTTTTCTATAATAAATATCCCCCAAAAATATATAAAAAAAAAAATTCCTCAGTTTAGGCCGATACGTATTCTTCTACCTATTTTTGGTAAAAAAAATCGCAATAAGCGATAATCGATTGGTTTGCGCACAATTTATAGCGTTTACAAAATAGGGGATAGTTTTATTGCATTTTTATAAAAAAAATATTTTACTAGTAATGGTGGCGATCAGCGATTTTTTTTCATGTATGCGACATTATGGCAGACACATGAGACAATTTTGACAAATTTTTGGGACCATTGTCATTTTCACAGCAAAAAATGCTATAAAAATGCATTGATTACTGTAAAAATGACAATTGCAATTTGGGAGTTAACCACTAGGGGGATGCTGAAGGGGTTAAGTGTGACCTCATATGTGTTTCTAACTGTAGGGGAACAGACGATCAATGACAGCGCCACAGTGAAGAACGGGGAAGCTGTGTTTACACACAGCTCTCTCCGTTCGCGGGACTCTGGCGGCGATCGCGGGACTTCACAGAGCTTCAGACGGGGTCGCGCGCTCGCGACCCACGGCTGGGCACTTAAAGAGGATGTACAGGTACGTGCTTGTGCCCAGCTGTGCCATTCTGCTGACGTATATGTGCAGGAGGCGGTCCTTAAGTGGTTAATGACCAATGTGTACGCGGCATTACATGAGTGAATTTCCCTTCCCAGGGTTAGATTTCCTCTGACTTCCTGTTGTCTCCCTCCGTTCGTAAGTAGATGTCGTTTGTAAGTCGGATGTTTGTAACTAGGGGACCGCCTGTATATAAATATAAAAAAAGTGCAGTGCTAAACATAAAAATACACAATCATTAATAATAGTGAATCCAAACATTTTTATAGTTCCTATAAGTAAGTCCATAAACTTTGTGGTTCCAAGTAATGATGATCTATCACCCAAAAGAATAGAGAAAGGGATCACTAGGACATCGATCCAAGGAGAAAGGATAGAAAACTCTATATAACATTTTATTTAAAAAACAAAAAGGTTAAAACACTGACATTTTTGTAAACATAAAAAGGCATTGATTGAATGATGGATCAAAGTTACAATGGCATAGGCAGGGCAATGGACCCGACGTGTTTCGTCTCAGTCAGACATCATCTGGGTCCGTTGCCCTGCCTATGCAATTATAACTTTGACCCATCATTCAATCAATGCCTTTTGATGTTTACCAAAATGTGAGTGTTCTAACCTTTTTATTCTTAGGCCTCGTACACACGAGGGGATATGTCCGCTGAAAACGGTCCGATGGACCGTTTCAGCAGACATCTCCGCTCGTGTGTATGGGCTAGCGGACAGATTTCTCCACCCGACAGATTTCAAAGCATGCTTTGAAATCTATCCGGTGGAATCTGTCCGCCCGACATGTCTGCTGGTTAGTACACTTACCAGCAGACATGTCGTCCCCCACCGCCGCCGCGCCGCCGCCGAATGGATTCGGCGCATGCGCGGAAGTGTTTAACTTCCTGGTGCGGTGACGTGGCGGTGACGTGGCGGCGTCAACGTCACCGCCGCGTCACCGCGCCGTCCGGCGGCGGGGAATTTGATCCGATGGTGTGTACACGCCATCGGATCAAACTCCCGATCGGACATATCCGATGGAAATGGTCCACGGACCGTTTTCATCGGATATGTCCTATCGTGTGTACGAGGCGTTTGGCTTCTTTCGGCATCTCGTGACGCGCTGTTTGCGTCGGTCGGATGCTGTCAATCAATTAGGCACGCCCATCCCCGACCATCATACCCGGAAGCCACGCTGAGAATGCATATAGGAATCGCTATGTACGGACGTATTTTTTTAAAAAAAAACGTCCGATTCTAATTGTCTTTAATGTCATAAATGCAATGTTAAAAGTTTATTTTTAGGTGAACCTCCACTTTAATAACATTTTATATACGGTTTTACACTGTCGAGTGTAAGTTTGTGTAAACTCCCGTACATCTTCAAATTCAACATCTCTGGGGTTGTGATAATTCTCTTCCCCATCTGCCATATCCTCTCTATCTTGTTGTCTTTTCCTATACTTTGTGGAACACTTTTTCTTTCTCAATAAGCAGATCATTATCCAAAATATCAAACTATATCTCCTCATCCCATCTATCATTTTGAGGAGATCATATCCTCACAATCCCAGTTTTGGGATGTGACAACGGCACGTACCCTGGCTTTACTAACAGGTTTGCGGCGCTTCCTTTTCCTTAAGGCATTAATTGATTTGGTCATGAGGGCTACACACGGCTCTTGCAAATCATCAGCCTAACTAGCTGGTCCTTTAACACCTTAACTTCTGCCTCTGTCTTCTCCCTTCTTTGTGTATCAGTATAGAGATCATGAAGAAAGTACCAACCCACTGTGGACACTGTCCTCTTCTCTGCGTTAATTAAATTCAACCCCTTAAAGGGGTTGTAAAGGAAAACAATTTTTCCACTAAATAGCTTCCTTTACCTTAGTGCAGTCCTCCTTCACTTACCTTTAAATGTCCTTATTTCTTCTGAGAAATCCTCACTTCATATTCTTCTGTCTGTAACTCCACACAGTAATGCAAGGCTTTCTCCCTGGTGTGGAGAAAGCCTCTTGAGGGGGGAGGGGGCGAGCAGGCAAGTCTCTACTTTGCAGATAGAAAAAGGAGCGGTGTGTTAGTGGGCGTCCTGACACTCCTGCTCTCCCCTTCCCCCCTCAAGAGCCTTTCTCCACACCAGGAAGAAAGCCTCGCCTTATGGTGTTGAGTTACAGACAGAAGAACAGGAAGTGAGAATTTCTCAGAAGAGATAAGGACATATAAAAGCAAAATGGAAGACTGAGGTAAGTGAAGGAGGTAAAGGAAGCTATTTAGGGGAAAAAATGTGCCCTTTACAACCCCTTTAAGGCTAAAATCTACAAAATGATCTGAGACTTTATCACTGCAAGTCTTATTCAAGGGAGAAACATACTTTTCAAATTCTTTAGCAAGAGGCTCCCACTCATTGTCTCTGACCCAGATAGGTAACCATGAATCAGAAACCATGAATCAGACCAAAACAGAAGTACAGTTTAATCACACGTGTTTATTAATAAAAATAATAATAATAATAATAAAAGGTAAACAAAGTAAACATAGTCAAAACATAGAATTCAGGAACCGGAACGGATAGTCAGACAAGCCAAACATCAGGGAGCCAGAGGACAGCGTAGTGGAACAGCAAGCATGATCAGGAGCCAGAAGGAATGTCAGCCGAGCAAGTCTTTAACAGGAACGCAGGAGATAGTCTCAGTGATGTTGACCAAGGTGAAGGCAGAGATCACCTGAGCTGGACGGCTTAAGTAGGTAGGACTGATGAGCAGGATATCATCAACAGGTGAGTCACTGTGGAAAGATAGGAGCTGGCAATTAGCCGACAGCTGAGCAGCCAGCTCAGAGAAGGAAGGTCTAAGCCTAGTCCTGACACCAGAACCCTCTGCAGCCTTGCTTTTCCTAAATAGCTCAGGCAGAATTTTTACCAAGCACAAGCTACACAACACACCACAGAAAAAAACGTGTCTGCTTCAGTTGAACTTTACCACAATATATCGTGGCACAAGCCCCCAATTGTTTTGCTCGTGTCTATCTAGCAAGGTTACTTTGCGGTAAAGGCAAGGAAGCTAAGACCTCTACAGTGTGTAAATGTGCTTTTACTTTACAAAAATGCTGTACATTAGGGTGACCAGAAATCCCTGGTTTCAGGGGACAGTCTCCAGATAGAGGACACTGTCCCCAGACCAAGTCTGTCCCCGGCTTTGTCCCTGGATTGTATTTGAACAGGGGCTGGGGCAATTTCAAAGACAGTCAGTGCAGAATTGAAGAAAAAAAAATCTGAATTACACCCCCGTCTCCCCTGCTCCTACTAGCTTAGGGGGTGTATTTTTTCCATGATCTGTGCCCCTTTCTGATGATCATGTGCTGGTCGAAGCGGAGGGACCATTTCTTCAGTTTCAGGTGCATGCTCATTCGGCTCCGCTCGCATGTTCTTCTGCCTTGGCTCAAGTCCCGGCCAGCCGCCTGCCTGCTTATCTCCTTACCTTCCCTGGCTGAGTGATCTTCCTCCACTCCCCACCCAGTAGTAGCCAGGGGGGCTGGAGAGTGAGACTTTACAGGCTGTGAGATGGGCGGCGACGGGCAGAGAGTAGCTGATTGCCGCTATTACTATTAAAAAAAAAATGTTTCCAGATTTCATTTTAAAAATCTGGTCACCTTACTGTACATACAAAACTATTCCAATATTAGGAATACAGTACAAGGCTGACAGATATATCAAGCAAGATTCCTAGCAAATAAGCAGAAACTATTGTCTGTGACAGCAGAAATACGCTTAAAAGTTACTTAACTCCGGTTACTGTGTGTTTGTGATCTCCACTGACAACGAGGACTCAGGCTTCTTAAATAGTTGTTGGAAATCAGGCACAAGCGTCTTATTCAGGTATTCTGGCTGGCTACAGATTTTTCCTGATTCTAATGCATGAAGAAGTCCTAACTATGATGCCGTGTACACACGATCATTTTTCAGCATGAAAAAAAAACGTTGCTTTTCAGCATGTCCAAAAAATGATGTTTTTCCAACTTCATCATTAAAAACGACGTTGCCCGCACCCCATCGTTTTAAAAAAAATGATGAACAAAGCGCGATGACATACAACGGCACTCTAAAGGGGAAGTTCTATTCGCCATTGGGCTGCTTTAGTTGATTCTGTGTCAGTAAAAGACGATTTGCGCTTTTCTGTCTGTTACAGCGTGATGAATGTGCATACTCCATTACGAACGCTAGTTTTACCAGAACGAGCGCTCCCATCTCATAACTTGCTTCTGAGCATGAGCGGGTTTAAAACGTCGTTTTAGCCCACACACGATCATTTTTTAAAACCCGAAAAAAAACGACATTGTTTAAAAACAACGTTAAAAAATGCAGCATGTTCAAATTTTTTTGTCGTTTTTCAGAACCTGGATGTGAAGCCCACATACGATCATTTTAACCTGTTCCCTACCGAGCCATTGTAAAAAGACGTCACCAGGAACCCTTCGTCTTTCAGACTGGACGTCATATGACGTCCTTGCTTTTCCGGCCGCTAGGGACACACAGATCCATGTCCTGTCAGCGGTGAGGAGACCGATGTGTGTTCCCAGTACAGAGGAACACACATCGATCTCCTCCCCTTGTGAATCCCCCTCCCCCTAATGGCCCATACACACGATCCGAATATCGGCCGATGGATCGTACGATTTTTTTCGCTTAATAATCGCAAGTCAAATAAAATAGGTTATTAAACTCACGAAAATTCTCGTACGACAGAAAAAAAAGATCGGAAGTGATGTCACGTGTTGTAATGTATTTGTATTGTATTGTCGGACGACGGCTGTACTGACTAAAGGAAAATTTTTGCGCATGTCCGATCTAAAAATATCGGATGAACGGTCGTGATCGGCTCTAGAAAGTAGTGTACACACGATCCGAAAATCGTACGAACCATCATCGGACGATCGTTTTCGTCCGATATTCGGATCGTGTGTATGGGCTATAACAGTTAGAACACACTTTAGGGAACATATTTAACTTCTTCAGCGCCCCCTACTGTTAACCCCTTCCCTGCCAGTCACATTTACACAGTAATCAGTGGAGTTTTATAGCACTAATCGCTGTGTAAATGTGAATGGCCCCAAAAATGTGTCAAAAGTGTCCGATGTGTCCGCCGCAATGTCACGGTCACAATAATAAAAAAGAAAATCGTAGATCGCCACCATTACTAGTAAAAAAAAATAATAAAAATGTCATAATTCTAGAACTTTTGCGCAAACCGATAAAATACGCTTATTGCGATTTTTTTTTTGGCCAAAAATATGTAGAAGAATAAGTAGTATTGGTCTAAACTGAGGAAAAAAAAATGTTTTTTTTTTGGAAAAAAAAAAGTGATATTTATTGAATCAAAAAGTAAAAGATATTGTGTTTTTTTTCAAAATTGTCGCTCTTTTGTTTACAGCGCAAGAAATAAAAACCGCAGTAGTGATCAAATACCACCGAAAGAAAGCTCTATTTGTGTGAAAAAAAGGGCGTCAATTTTGTTTGGGAGCTACGTCGCACGACCGTGCAATTGTCATTCAAAGTGTGACAGTGCTTAAAACTAAAAATTGGTCTGGGCAGGAAGGGGGTGAAAATGGCCGGAATGGAATTGGTTAAATGACGTTTTTCCAAAACGATGTTTTTTTCATGCCGAAAAATGATCGCGTGTACGCGGCATCAGTCTCTGTTGCTGCATTTATTTGGACTTTTGTTGACAGGGTTACAAACTTGTTTACCTTAACAACCGACTAACAAAAAGACATCTCTGTAGCTTTCAATTAGAAAAGGGAATCTCAAATTCTACCTCAAGATGGCACTTTGTCATAATACATGCCATAGGATGTTTATTACCTGTTTACTGTAACTATAGAGACAATAGACTGCTGACACTATCAACTGAAATGCAACAATGGTATCTATGTTCCTATTGTTTGAGGACAGTCTGTGTACTTGTTACCAAGTCATTCGTTTGAGAAACATACTCATCTCTGTTAAAACTAGTCTGATGTAGAAAGTCATTCGTTTAATGTAATACATATATATATATAGATTTATATCAAACGCAACACAGATAGCTAAAAAGTTTAATGGTGTCAGTGGAAACTTATCTAAGGCAAAACCTGCACATTGCGCAAGGAACCCCCGGTAATTTCTGGAACAGGGTCTCCAAACTTTATAAGCAAAGGGCCAGTTTACCGCCCTTAGGGCTTTACGGGGGGCTGGACTGTGACCAGTGGGAGTAGAAAATGCCCCATCATTTGTTTTAATGGGAGAAATAGTACCCCATTGTTGGTGTCAATGAGAGAAATAGTACCCCACCGTTGGTATTAATGGGAGAAATAGTACCCCATTGTTGGTGTTGGTAGGAGAAATGGTGCCCCAAGGGCCAGATAAAGGCAAGCAAAGGGCCACATCTGGCCCCTGGGCCGCAGTTTGGCTGAGGTGTAGAGTCGGAGCGGTGACTGCTCCACAGCCTCCTCTTCAATTCATCCCAAAGGTGTTCTAATCGGGTTGAGGTCAGGACTCTGTGCAGACCAATCAAGTTCCTCCACCCTACACTCGCTCATCCATGTCTTTATGGACCTTGCTTTGTGCACTGGTGAGCAGTCATGTTGAAACAGGAAGGGGCCGTCGCCAAACTTTTCCCACAAAGTTGGGAGCATGAAATTGATCCCGTCACTGGAACTAACGGGGGCCAAGTCCAACCCCTGAAAAACAACCCCACACCATAATCCCTTCTCCACCAAATGATTTGGACCAGTGCACAAAGCAAGGTCCATAAAGAGATGGATGAGTCTTGACCTCAACCTGATGGAACACCTTTGGCATAGCTCCCAACTGTCCCTGATTTGAAGCAATGTCCCTCTGTCCCCCTCATTTTGGATAGAGCTATATAGTTGTATATGAAATGCACTTTTTATCTTTCAAAAAGGATTTCCCACTGCGAAACCTTTCATCCAATTTCTAAATTGCTGCATTTGTAATTTTCAAAAAGCTAATATAAAAGGAACACTAGTGGTAAAAAAGCACTTGTGGGTTTAATTAACCTTTTTTTGGTTAATTCTCCTTTAAGGGGGTGTGGCAGGAGGCGTGTCCTATGCCTACATACGTTTGCTAGTAGGTGTCCCTCATTCCCATCTCAAAATGTTTGGGATAAATTGGCCACTTAACCCACGGACCATATTGCTGCCCAATGACCAGAGCACTTTTTGTGATTCGGCACTGCGTCGCTTTAACTGACAATTGCGCGGTCGTGCGACGTGGCTCCCAAACAAAATTGGCATTCTTTTTTTCCCACAAATAGAGCTTTCTTTTGGTGGTATTTGATCATCTCTGCGGTTTTTATTTTTTGCGCTATAAACAAAAATAGAGCGACAATTTTGAAAAAAATGCAATATTTTTTACATTTTGCTATAATAAATATCCCCAAAAAATATATAAAAAAAATTTTTTTTTCCTCAGTTTAGGCCGATACGTATTCTTCTACGTAAAAAAAAAAACAACGCAATTAGCGTTTATTGATTGGTTTGCACAAAAGTTAAAGCGTTTACAAAATAGGGGGTAGTTTTATGGCATTTTTATTAATATTTTTTTTTTTACTAGTAATGGCGGCGATCAGCGATTTTTTTCAGTACTGCGACATTATGGCGGACACTTCGGACACTTTTGATATATTTTTGGGACCATTGGTATATTTTTGGAACCATTGGTATTTTTTTAGCGATCAGTGCTATAAAAATGCATTGGATTACTATAAAAATTGGCAGTGAAGGGGTTAACACTAAGGGGCAGGGAAGGGGTTAAGTGTGTTCCTGGGTGTGTTCTAACTGTATGGGGGGGTGGCCTCACTAGGGGAAATCACTGATCTTCTGTTCATGCATTATATGAACAGAAGATCAGCGTTTCCTCCCGCTGACAGGACCGGGAGCTTTGTGTTTACACACATAGCTCCCGGTCCTCACTCTGTACCGAGCGATCGCGTGTGCCCGGCGGCGATCGAACCCGCCAGGCACACGCACGGGACTCGGGGCGAGCGGGGATGTGCGCTTCCCCTAGTGGCTGCAAAAGTAGCCGACGTAGAGCTACGGGCTCTCGCCCACGAGAGCCGGCCTGCCGCAGTAAAATGACGGCGGCTGGTCGGCAAGCAGTTAGAGTGGAGCCAGACCTTCTCATCCAACATCAGTGTCTGACTTCACAAATGCTCTTCTGGAAGAATGGTCAAACATTCCTATAGACACTCCTAAACCTTGTGGATGGCCTTCCCAGAAGAGTTGAAGCTGTTATAGCTGCACAGGGGGGGCAACTCAATATTGAACCCTACGGATTAAGACTGGGAAGCAATTAAAGTGTTCGCGTTAAGGTAGGTGTCCCAATACTTTTGGCAATATAGTGTACCATAGTTTGTAGACTATTCTATAGACTCTGTAGACTCTTTTCTACCTCACCAACTATGTAACTATGGTAAGGATGTGGAATTCTGAGTGAGTAGCTTGTAAAGCGCTACAAATGCGAATTAAATTGCCTCAAGGGGCTTTGTATCCAATTTCGTCCAGATCCTTCAGAAGAAGTTGGTCTTAAGTTTTTTTCCTGAAGGCCCGATGGTTTTCTTCCATGCGGATGTTAGTCAGTAGAGCGTTCCATAGCCGTGATCCTTGGATTGCGAATCTTCGTTCTCCTTAAGCCTGCATTCACACCTAGGCGTTTTGTCGCCTGAAGCAGGACGCAAATGCAGCCCAAAGACGCTAGAGGGGAAATTTAACATTCCCCTCTATGGAGATTGTTCACATCTCCACGCCGAAACGCCGAACGCCTGAAGCTCAAAACAAGTCCCGGACCTTTTTTTTCAGGCGGGTTCGGCGTTCGGCATAGAGATGTGTACCTGGAAAAAAAATTGGGCTGAAATCGCAGCGTGTTGTCGCCGCAAATCGTGGCACAAAACGCCCTTAATTTGTCGCCGCAAATCGCGGAGACAAAACGCAGCGATTAGGTCGCCCAAGTGTGAATGCTGCCTTAGATTTGTAGCAGGACTTGGGGATGTGGAGGAGGTTTTGTTTAGTTGATTCTCTTCCACAAGCGGTGGTTTCAGCAGGGAGCATAGATCATTTAAAAAAACGATTAGATAAGCATCTAAACGACCACAACATACAGGGATATACAAGGTAACACTGACATAAAAGTGCACACATAGGTTGGACTAGATGAACTTGTATCCTTTTTCAACCTCACCTACTATGCATCCTTCTCCCTTTATGCGGCGGACTTGTGTTCTTCCTGGTAGGGGTTTTTCAACCTTATCCCCTCCTTGCTCCCATTGAGCTGGGCTCCCGCCCCATGGCTCGTATGGAATGCAAATGCGCGATAACGTGACTCACGCATCTGCGCTGTGTGGAGGAACTGACCTATGATGTCAAACGCCGCCCATTGGCGGGCGTCTGGACGTTATCAGGTTGGGGAGCTCACTTAACGGACCCTTGTCTGTGAGTGAGCATCACAGATCTCTTTTGTGGTGGTCCCTACCTACACGGCTGAGGATCAGGGATGTCGTTCCCCATTCATTAGGGAACCCCTGTGTATCTGGCTTTCGAGGGACATAATTACCTTTTTGTAATTTATTTATTTAATTTATCCACTATGACCTCCCTTTGAGGGACTCCCGATCACTGGGTAGTCTAGGGTAACACTGGAATTGTACTATTTTTACTTATTATGTTACCCCGTCCCAGTGCACTATATCCTTATAATCAGAGCTTTTTTTCTCAGAAAATAGGTGCAGGAACTCAACCACGACCCGTTCAGATTTCACAAACAGTAGAAGGGTCTTAAAGGGGCATTAAATACCAGAATTTCATTACATACAGTGTGCAGAGTTCAGGGGGTTACAAAGCAGTCACTTGTAAACACAGAAACCAGACTTCTGTGTTCACAAGTGATTGTGGTGAGCGGGCACCAAAGGGTCTGAGCCAAAGGTGGTGGAACTGAGTTCCCCCAAGTTCCCCCAGAAAAAAAGCCCTGCTTATAATCCATCTGCCTCATTGCCGACACATCGTAGTGAACCACCAATTGGCCTGGTAATTATCTTACCTTTTAACTATTCGGTGAGCCTTGTGGTCATCTCATATCTTAATTACTGGAACGTTTGGGCGCCCCTACTGTCTCTCCTTTTTCCCCCCTCCCACTATTCCCCCCCCTTTTTTACCTTCCCCTCTACTGCCCTCTCTATTCCTTCCCCTTGTCTTCCCCCCCCCTCCCTTTCCCCTCCCCCCTTGTTCTTTTTTCTATCCTTGTCCCCCACTTCTTTCTCACCTTTTTCCTGTCCCCCCCCTTTTCTGCTGCCCCCCCTTTTCCCTCCCTCTTCACCCCCCCTCCTTGTTTTCCCAATTTTCCTTCACTTCCCCCCCTTTCCCTCCCTCACCCCCCCTTCTCCCCCACGGGTGTCCTATTCCCCCTTCATTGTTATCGTCACCGTTATTATCTGATTCCTACCTGTACCTCCCCCTTGTCCGCCGCAGGGGGTCTATTGCTTGGGTTGTCCGATACCGCACATGACCACCTTAATATTGGGTAAGCTATTATTATTTTTGCTATGTTGTAATACTGGCTACTGTTACATTATTATGTTTGTCGAAAATATTTATTGTTTGTTTTATAGACTGGTCCTCTTGAGGAAGCGGTCAAACCGCGAAACTAGTCGAGGCATACCAGTCTATATGTTTGCAATTACTGACAACTCTCGGGGAGACCTCTGAGTTTCTTTCAATTTTAATTATGTAATTTCTGTAAATTTTATATGTAATAAAATTCTCCTTTTTTTATATTTATGTATATTGTTTAGTATCAAGTACTGAAATAGTCCTTTCACTCCAGGGGGAGGGAATGTCACAGGGTTAGCATTAGCCGCTACTCCTTGTCCCTGTCCCCCTACCCTTCTTTTGTCTCTAAACTTATTGGGATGATGGTACATTTTAAGATTAGCTACCTTATTTACATGAGGCTATACTCAACACATTTGTACTATGCAATTATAACATTCGCACAAAGAAATTATTATACACTTTTAATTATACACCTATTGGGATTTATTTTTGACCAAAGACATGAAGCAAAATACATTTCTGGCCTAAATTTATGAAGAAATTCGATTTTTTTTAGTTTTTATTGGATATGTTTTATAACAGAAAGTACAATATATATACCCATATAAAACCCAGTGGTGATCAAATACTACCACAAGAAAAATTATATAAAATAAATTTGCATACAAATTTCCATGACCGCACAATTACCAGTTGACCGCTTGCCGACCATGTCAAGCACTTATACGTTGGCAGACTGCCATGGCTGCGCAAAGCGAATTTGTGCCGTGCGAGCGCGCGCCCCTACCGCGAGCTCTGTGACCATGCCCGTGGGACCCGCGATCGTGTTACGGAGCTGCAGAACGGGGAGAGGCCTTTGTAAACAAGGCAATTCCCTGTTTTGCCTAGTGACATTGACACTGATCCACTGCTCCCTGTCATCGGGAGCGGTGATCAATGTCATGTCACTGGTAGCCCAGCCCTCACACAGTTAGAATCACTACCTAGGACACACTTAACCCCTTCCTCGCCCCCCCCCCCCAGTGGTTAACCCCTTCCCTGCCAGTGTCATTTACACAGTAATCAGTGTACTTTTATAGCACTGATCGCTGTATAAATGACAACGGTGGCAAAATGGCGTCAAAAGTGTCCGATGTGTCCGCCATAATGTCGCAGTCATGATAAAAATCGCAGATCGCCGCCATTACTAATAAAAAATAATAAAAAAACGCCATAAAACTATCCTCTATTTTCTAGACGCTATAACTTTTGCACAAAACCAATCAATATACGCTTATTGCGATTTTTTTTTTTTACAAAAAATATGTAGAAGAATATGTATCAGCCTAAACTGAGGAAAAAAACGTTTCTTATATATATATTTTTGGGGGATATTTATTATAGCAAAAAGTAAAAAATATTGCTTTTTTTTTTTCAAAATTGTCGCTCTTTTTTTGTTTATAGCGCAAAAAACGCAGAGGTGATCAAATCCCACCAACATGGAGCTCTATTTGTGGGAAAAAAAGGACGCCAATTTTGTTTGGGTGCCACATCACACAATTGTCAGTTAAGGTGCCGAATCGAAAAAAATGGCCTGGTCGTTGGCAGCCAAATCCTCCGGGGGTTAAAGTGGTTAAAGCAGAGTTCCACCCAAAAGTGGAACTTCCACTTTAAGCACTCTTCACCCCCTTACATGCCACATTTGGCATGTAATATTTTTTGGGGGAGTGGGGGCTTCGGTAGGAGTGGGACTTCCTGTGCCATTTCCTCCTTCCGTCCAGGGACTGCCTTGGCTCCTCCTCCTCTCGCCTTAGGCGGCCCCTCCCTTTAAGTGACAGGTCCGTGACAGGTCTCAGGAGATTGTCTGTACATTCATAGAGCGCAGCTAGACTCGCGCATGCGCAGTGAGCGCCCGGCCGCGAAGCCGAAAGCTGTCGCGGCCGGGTGCCCACGCTATGAATGGAGGCGCCGGCCGGAGAGGGGGGGAGAGGAGCGGAGCTCCGGACGGCCATGTCGCTGTACCGTGGAGCAGGTAAGTGTCCGTTTATTAAAAGTCAGCAGCTACACTTTTTGTAGCTGCCGACTTTTAACCACTTAAGACCCGACCTTTATGCAGCTAAAGGACCTGGCCAGTTTTTGCGATTCGGCTCTGCGTCGCGTTAACTGACAATTGCGCGATCGTGCGACGTGGCTCCCAAACAAAATTGGCGTCCTTTTTTTCCCACAAATAGAGCTTTCTTCTGGTGTGATCACCTCTGTGGTTTTTATTTTTTGCGCTATAAACAAAAATATATATATATATTAAAAAAAAATCCTCAGATTAGGCCTATACGTATTCTTCTACATATTTTTGGTAAAAAAAAAAATCGCAATAAGCGTTTATCGGTTGGTTTGTGCAAAATTTATAGCATTTACAAAATAGGGGATAGTTTTATTCATTTTTTTTTTTTTTTTACTACTAATGGCGGTGATCAGTGACTTTTTTAATGACTGCGACATTATGGCGGACACTTCGGACAATTTTTACACATTTTTGGGACCACTGTCATTTTCACAGCGAAAAATGCATTAAAAATGCATTGTTTATTGTGAAAATGACATTTGCAGTTTGGGAGTTAACCACAAGGGGGCGCTGAAGGGGTTATGTGTGACCTAATGTGTGTTTACAACTGTAGGGGGGTGTGAATGTAGGTGTGACGTCATTGATTGTGGTTCCCTATATAAGGGAACACACGATCAATGACTGCGCCACAGTGAAGAACGGGGAAGCTGTGTTTACACACTGCTCTCCCCGTTCTTCAGCTCCGGGGACCGATCGCGGGACTCTGGTGGCTTATCGGGTCCGCGGATCCTGTGGCCGCAGAGCTTCGGACCGTGTCGCGGGCGCACACGCCACGACCCACGGCTGGGCACTTAAAGAGGACGTACCTGTACGTGCTTGTGCCCAGCTGTGCCATTCTGTGCAGGAGGCGGTCCTTAAGTGGTTAATAAACACCAAAAGGCTGGAACTTTGCTTTAAAGTAGCACATTGCTGAATAGCAAAAAAATGCCCTGGTCACGAAGGGAGTAAAGCCTTCCGGATGTGGTTAAGGTCCCGTTTTTTTTGAGTTCCTATCCTGTAGAAACCTGATGACATCATCAGAAAGCCCCGCCACTGGTTTTATATTTAGGGTCTCTCCGGTGGAGGAGAAGGCGTTCTCAGCGACGGAACTCTGTAAAACTTTTGCTCCTTCCTGACGTAAAATAATCTTTCCCATCTGGAAGCTTCGTAGAGCATATAGATGTTTCTTCTGCTTTAATTCCAAGATTTTCTCAGTAAGCTGATTTGAAAACTCGTCATCTCCAGGCAGGGAGCTCAGTTCATAAAACGCATCTAAATTTGCCCGAAGTTGTGCCTCATCCATGTCCTCATTGGGTGAGGAGGTGAGGGAGGAGCTCCTTTGTTCCCTCACAATGGAAGAACTGCTGCTGGGTGACGATGCAGACAATCTTCCGTCCTCTTCTAGTCTTATTCTTTTACAATCGCTTGTTCTGTAACCTAAAGGAAAAAAATGTAAAATAATTAATGGAGGAAAGTAATTTATCAGAATTTCAGAAATATCTCCTTACCTTATAAAAAAGTGCGTGTAACGCTTTGCACATGCAAGAGCATCGCAATATGGCCGATATTAATATAATATGGAATCAAGCCCCAGAGAACTCAATAGGCTTTTCACCCTTCCAAGCAGCTTGTAGAATGCTGGCGGACCTTGCAGCGTGCCTTGTGTAGCATGCGTGATGACGTCACATCACACCGTATGTGTTTCAACTTCATCATCAGAAATAATTAAAGGAGTTATATATTAAAGGGAATGTCCCCTGAAAATAAAAAGTATTAAAAGCCAGCAGATACAAATACTGCAGCTGCTGACTTTTAATATCAGCACACTAACCTGTCCTCGAGTCCAGCGCCATCCGCAGCAGAGGACGAGCGATCGCTCATCACTCTGCTGCCCCCACCGCCATCCTCGGTGAGGGAACAGAAAGTGAAGCGCTCCGGCTTCACTGCCCGGTTCCCTACGGCGCATGCGCGAGTCACGATGCGCCGTGCTGACTGGTTCCCTCTGTGTTCTAGGAGCTGTGTGTTTCCCAGAACACAACGGGGGGTACAGGAACTGACGTCCTGCCCGCAGTCTACCCACAGACTGTGTGGCCGGAAGTGGGTTCAAATACCTGTCTTTGGACAGGTATCTGCACCCCCCTCCCCCCTGAAAGGTGTCAAATGTGACACCGGAGGGGGGGGGGGTTCAGATGAGCAGGAGTGGAGGTGGAGGGTGGAGCTAGATAAAAAAAAGATAAAAAACCTTCTGTGTGTAGCAGCTCCCCCCAGCACCCCCAATTACCTACCTGAGCTCCTTCTCTCTCCACGATCCCCTCAGCCATCCAGTGCTCTCCTGATTGGCTCCTGAGACAAAGCAGAGGTGCCATTGGTTCCTGCGGCTGTCAAAGGGGCCAGGTCGGGGCTTCGTGTCTGAATCGATACACGGAGCTTTGACTCTATTTGGGTGCCTCCTGTAGTAGCGTTGTCTTTTTTAGGACCGAGTACAAGTACCGATACTTTTTTTCCCCAGTACTGATACCGATTACCGTTACTTTTTTAAATGTCATGTGACAGTGGCACATGTGTCAGATTTTTTATTTATTTTTTACAATTTTTTTTTTTACAGTGCTTTGTTCTTTTTTTTTTAGGGAGGGGGTGGATTGTGTCGGTGTGTTTTTTTGTTTAATTTTTTATTTATTTTTTACAATTCATTTTTTTTATTTATTGATTTTTTTTTTCTTTTTTTATCAGCCCTGTTGAGGGTATTTGGTGAGATATCAGGGGTCACAGATTCCCCAGTCCCTTTCTCTGCAGCCTCAGCTAAAATGAATGGAGAGAAGTTCCTCTCTATTCATAAACTGAAGCATCGTAAACACAGGTTACAATGTTCAGTTATGTGAATGGACAGTCAGTGATCACTGACTCTGTTCATTCGGAAAAGGTAGGAGCCGGATTTCGCGGCTCCCATCTCCGCTCTCCATCCTGACAGATCGAGGGGGTGGAGGACGACATTGAGGGGGACATGGAGCATGGAGGGGAAGCGCAGCAGGAGGGGGACACGGAGCACAGAGAGCAGAACGGAGGGAGACAAGGACCCGGAGGGGGAGAGCAGCATGGAGGGGGACACACAGCATGGAGCCCGGACTGCAGCACGGAGGGGGACAAGGACCCAGAAGGGGACACACAACACAGGAGGGGGACACACAGCACGGAGGGGGACACACAGCACGGAGGGGGACACACAGCACGGAGGGGGGACACACAGCACAGAGGGGGGACACACAACACGGAGGGGGGACACACAGCACGGAGGGGGGACACACAGCACGGAGGGGGGACACACAGCTAGGAGGGGGGACACACAGCACGGAGGGGGGACACACAGCTAGGAGGGGGGACACACAGCACGGAGGGGGGACACACAGCACGGAGGGGGGACACACAGCACGGAGGGGGGACACACAGCACGGAGGGGGGACACACAGCACGGAGGGGGGACACACAGCACGGGGGGGGGGACACACAGCACGGAGGCCGGACACACAGCACGGAGGCCGGACACACAGCATGGAGCCCGGACTGCAGCACGGAGGGGGACAAGGACCGGAGGGGGACACACAACACAGGAGGGGGACACACAGCACAGAGGGGGGACACACAGCACGGAGGGGGGACACACAGCACGGAGGGGGGACACACAGCACGGAGGGGGGACACACAGCACGGAGGGGGGACACACAGCACGGAGGGGGGACACACAGCACGGAGGGGATACAGGGACAATCAGCAGGGATCGGTGCGGCTTTGGGGGGAGTTACAAGCACCGATCACCGCTGTATAACTTTCACTAGAGCAGCTGAAAAGGGGGCAGATCAGTGCTTGTAACTCCCCCCGCCGCACCGTTCACCCTGACTGCCCAGGTATCGGGTGAAGCAAGTACTCTGGAAATGCTCGGTATCAGTACCGATACTAGTATCGGTATCAGGAAAACCCTACCCTGTAACAAAAAATTTTCTTTACAATCACTTTAACCACTTAAGTCAATATGCTGCTAAATGCCCAAAGGTGTTTTTAACAATTCGGCACTGCGGTCATGCGACGTGGGGGGGTTAATGTGCCTATGTGTACTGGTGTCAGTGTGCTGTTGTCCAACTCACTTGTGATGTCTTCTCTCCTCTCGCCGGAACGAAAATACCGCCGAGAGGAGAGGTGGCAAAGCGGATTGGCTGGGAGCGGTCGCGAGGGGGCGGACAGAAACGAACAGCCGCCCCCTCATCCCGGATCGCTACCACACACTTACCGACCACTGCATGTAGCGGGGGGGGGGGGGGGTCCTGACCCGCGGGAAGGCAGGGACGTACCCCGCACGTCCATCTGCCTGTAGGTGCCATTCTGTGGACGTACATTTACATCGTTAAGTGGTTAAGAACAAGGAGACTACAGGCAAATTCTACTGCAGTCTTGCAACCGATATCTTACACATCAATGCAGTTAGAATAATTCTAAGACCATAATAGGGAAAGGAAGTGGTAGGGCAGGGGTCTCCAAACTTTCTAAACAAAGGGCCAGCTTGCTGTCCTTCATACTTTAGGGGGGCCGGACTGTGGCTAGTGGGAGTAGAAAATGTACTGGTGTCAGAGGGAGTAAACAATGCCTCATCATTGGTATTACAGGGAGAAATAGTGCGACATCATTGGTATCAATGGGAGGAATAGTGTTCAATCACTGGTATTAGGGGGAGAAATAGTGCCCCATCATTGGTATTAGTGGGAGTAATAGTGCCCCATCATTGGTATTAGTGGGAGTAATAGTGCCCCATCATTGGTAGCAATGGGAGGAATAGTGCCTCATCATTGGTGTCAGTGGTAGGAATATTGTCCCATCATTGGTATTAGTGGCAGGAATATTGCCTCATCATTGGTATTAGTGGCAGGAATATTGCCTCATTATTGGTATTAGTGGCAGGAATATTGTTTCATCATTGGTATTAGTGGGGGGAATATTACGCCATCATTGGTAATAGTGGGAGAAATCAGTGGTATCAATGAGAGGGGCAGTGCCCCATTGTTGGTATCAGTGACAGGAACTATGCTCCACTGTTGCTGCCATTGGGGGGGAATAATGCCCATCGGGCCACAGTTTGGAGACCACCATGGTAGGGCATAGATGTGAAAAATGGAGAGCAGAGGACACACTGACATCTCCACCTTGAGTGCCAAAGTACTATGTACATGCAGTGGGGAGACAGGCTAATGAGAAATACAAGTATTCCAAGAGGAAACGGATTCTAGGGTGCAGAAGGGATCACCAGTAGCAGGAAGAAGGTCCTAGAGAAGGGGTCCCTGAATCCTGGGCTGTTCTTGAAGCCCACACCACTCTCCCTGCCTTTTTGTGGCTGCCCAGCTGGGCTGTTCATGGAGACCATGGCCTCCCACTCAACCTCTTCGCAGCCACCCATTCAGTTCACGGGATGGGTGGGGGGAAAGAGGCTAGAGGTCAGCTGACTGGTGAATAATGTGAAGGGGGAGGGGCTGGAGGAGACCCTATCTCCCGTTTCCGGTGACGCGTCATATTCGGCTCCCCCATCACAGACTGCTCCGCAAGTGCTGTGGCGGCCAACTGCGCATGCGCAATGCGTTCTAATGCATTTACGACACTGCACACCAGCGAAGCCGTCATTCAGAGCGACATGGACTTAGGGGAAAGTGGCCAGTCGGCTCCGCTCGCTCGGCCTCCTGGCTCTTTTTTTAACATCCTCCAATCCATGGGGATGTTAAGGAAAGAGACTGGATGCCGAACGAGGTTTCGCTGGTGTGCAGTGTCGTAAATGCATTGGAACGCATCGCAGATGCGTTTGGAACGCATCGCGCATGCGCAGTTGGCAGCCACAGCACTTCCGTAGCAGTCTGTGATGGGGAGCGGAGTATGACGGTACACCGGCATAGGTGTCACTGCTATGAGACGCCACAAAGTCGGAGGCACAGTGAGTAACACTACCTGTGATTATAGTTGCCATTAAAAGTCCCCACTATAGTTCTCAGGTCAGCAGATGACCTTGTTCAAGAGCACCTAATCCACTCACCCCCCCCCCCCCCACCACCACCACCAAGGAGTAAGAGAAGGAATAACAATAGAGAATATATGGAAAGGAAAAGAGGGGTGAACAAAGGGAGAGCAAGAGCAAGAAAGATGGCTAGAGAGAGGGATGGCAGGGAGCGATATATGTCCTTGGGTTAGAGGTGCAAATTACTTGTCTTACCTTAGGTGCTGACAACCCACGCTGCGAAAATAATTTTAATGTTAGGGGTCCCCACAACTTGGGAAATTTAATCAAGGGGTCACAGAACTAGAAAGGTTGAGAACCACTGCCCTATATAGATCTTTATATCACTAGAGGTGACACCAGTAGGAGGAAGGAGGTCCCGATTCCTCTATACAGTGGAACCTCGGATTGCGAGTAACGCGGTTAACAAGCGTTTTGCAATTTTTTGCAATTTTTTTTAAAATCCTGATTTGGTTTGCGGGTGTTGTCTCGCAAAACGAGCAGGATTCAAGCCACAGTGGTTTGCAGTACCGCATTTGGCCAGAGGTGCAGGGGCGCGGGAGCCGATCGGAGCCGTTCTGAAATACTCAGTTCCCTAGTGTTTCCGAAGTCAGCCGAGCTGTCCCGAGTATTTCCGAGGCCCTCCCGCACCCCCCACCTCTGACCACATGTGGTATTGCATGCCATAGAAGTCGATGCAGAACAAATTCTTTTCACATCACGTCTCCCCTTCCGGCCGCTGACATGTAGTCCCGGAGTTACCTATGGGTATCGTGGTTTCGGCGCTGTGATTGGCCGGAGCCGCGATGACGTCACTCCCGCGCATGCACGTGGAAGCTGCCGGTGACGGCACGCAGACTGAAGCAACGGCACATAGGTGCCATTGCTTCAGATTGCCACAGTGCGCAAGTGCCGATGACATTGGCACATGCAGGGGGCAGGGAATAGCCCTTAAACCGTGTAGGTTTAGGGGATATCCAGGGGTAGCTACAGGTAAGCCTTAACCACTTCCATACCGGGCACTTATACACCTTCCCGCCCAGACCAATTTTCAGCTTTCAGCACTGTTGCACTTTGAATGACAATTGCGCGGTCACGCTACACTCTACCCAAACAGAATTTTTATCATTTTGTTCCCACACATTTTTTTTGGTGGTATTTGATCATCTCTGGGATTTTTATTTTCCTGTTAAAAAAAATTAAAAAGACCGAAAATTTTGAATGCTTTTTTTTTGTTTCTGTTACAAAACTTTGTAAACAAGAACGTTTTCTCCTTCACTGATGGGGCTGCACTGACAAGCACTGATAAGGCGGCACTGATGGGCACCGATGAGGTGGAATTGATGGGCACTAATATGCAGCACTGATGGGGCACAGATAGGCGGCACAGATGGGACTTGGACACGACTGATAACGTCGTAAAGAGTCTCCGTCAGAGACTCTAGATTGGTGCTGCTGGGTGTCAGACTGACACCCTGCAACAACGATGGGCCGCGATGCGCGCCCCCGGAGGCGCGCAGCGGCTCAATATCCTAAGGATGTCATATGACGTCCAATCAGGATATTGAAACCACTTTGCCGCCGTCATTTTTTTATAGAGCGGGCGGCAAGTGGTTAATATAGGTTTACCTGGTAGCATAAAGTTGTAAAAAGGGGTTTACAACCACTATAATATGTACAGTCTGGAGAAAAGATTGGAAGGGGGAGACATAATTGAAACCTTCAAATATATGAAAGGGGTAAATAAGGTTCAGGAAGGCAGTTTTTTCAAAAAGAAACCAAAATCAAGAACACAGGGACATGAGGGACATGATCTCAAACTGGAAGAAAGCTCAAAACGAATCTTAGAAAGTATTAATTTTACAGAAAAGGGTAGTTGATGATTGGAATAAACTACCAACAGAGGTAGTGAGACAGTCAACAGTAAATCGCTTCAAACATTCTTGGGATAAACATATAACTATATTCCGACAACAAGGTTCATAAAAAAAAAAAACGAAACAAATAGCAATAAAAAAAAAAAATACCCCCCCCCCCCCAAAAAAAAAATAAGATAAAATGGGCAGACTCTATGGTTTCCTTTTTCTGCCGTCACTTTTCTATGCTTCTTAGGCTGCGTACACACGATCGAACATATCTGCTGAAACTGGTCCGCAGACCAGTTCCAGCGGACATATCCGATCGTGTGTACGGCCTAGCAGACAGGTTTCCAAAGGACAAAAGTTTTAAAACATGCTTTAAAACGTATCTGTTGGAAAACTGTCCGTCGGATATGTCCGCTGGTTAGTACGTCTAACCAGCGGACCGAAATCCCCCGCATGCGTCGAATGGATTCGACGCATGCGTGGAAGCATTTTACTTCCTGGTTTGCGGACGTGGCGGCATTAAAGTCACCGCCACGTCACCGCGCTGTCTGTCCGCGGGGATTTTGGTTTGAAGGTGTGTACACACATCAGACCAAAATATCCCAGGAGACATGTCCGATGAAAACACAACACTTTGCATAGTGGGTAAAATATAGACATTTTGGGGTTGATTTACTAAAACTGGTGAATGCAAAATCTGTTGCAGATGTGCATGGCAGCCAATCAGCTTCTAAATTAAGCTTTGACAATGTGGGCTTTTAGGGCCCTTTCACACTAGCGGACGAACGGTCCGCTCATTACAAGTCCGTTTACGGACTTGTAATGGGTCCCTATGGGAGCGGATCCGTTAGCGGATGATGCATCCGCTAACGTCCGCTCGATCCGCATCCGTTTTTGCGGACGGAAGAATGTCCTATTTTTCTTCCGTCCGGGCAA
Organism: Rana kukunoris; assembly: GCA_029574335.1. NCBI lineage: Eukaryota > Metazoa > Chordata > Amphibia > Anura > Ranidae > Rana > Rana kukunoris. Next base: position 543,690,967 of record CM056052.1, on the reverse strand, counting down.
ACGGATCGGATGCAAACGGACAGACGGTCCGTTTCCATCCGACTCCCCATAGGGGAGAGCGGAGGAGAGACGGGGCGGTCCCTGCACAGTGTGCGGGGACCGCCCCGTCCGCCCGACAGCTCAGCGGAGACCCCCCGCTGAGCTGACGGACACACGGAGCGGACCGAAAAACGGACCGCTCCGTGTGTAAGGAGCCTTACACTGGAGGGCTTTCACACTGGAGCGGTGCGCTGGCAGGGCATCAGAAAAAGTCCTGCCAGCAGCTTCTTTGGAGCGCATTAGGAGCGGTGAACTCACTACTCCTAATGCCCTCCTGCCCATTGAAATCAATGGGCAGTGCCGCCATACCACTGGCAATATGCCGCTGTAGAGGTGCATTGCGGGTTGTTTTAACCCTTTCTTGCCCGCTAGCCGAAATGCGCCACGAATCCGACAGTAAAGAGCCGACGTTTTGGGCAGCACAGTGTGAAAGGGCTCTAAAATCTGGAAGCTGATTGGCTACCATGCACAGCTGCACCAGATTTTGCACTCTTCAGTTTTAGTAAATCAACCCCTTGGCATCAAGAGCAATCTTCCTCCTACCAAAAATGGGCCCTAGGTGGCAAAAGCCACTTCCATTCTAGGCGTCAAGCGTTACTTGCATCCTAGCAATGAAAACCCCTAAGTGACAAGAGCCACCTGTGTTTTAGTAATGAACGACACTAGGCAGAAAAAGGAGCCTGTATCTTAGCAACAAAGAACCCCAAGATGGAAGAAACACCCAAGACCTTGCAATGAAAGCCCCTAGCTGACAGGAGCCGCCTGCATCCTAGAAATGAGTGATGCTAGGCAGCAAGAACCACCTGCATCCTAGCAACAAGCCCACACTACTGAAGTGTATCCTATGGCCCGGATTCACATACTTCGGCGCAATATATATGCCTCCGTAGCGTATCTTCTTTACGCTACGCCGACGCAGCGCAGAGAGGCAAGCACAGAATTCACAAAGCACTTGCTCTCAAACTACGCTGGGTTTCTAAGGCGTAAGCCGGCGTAGGTGGAAGTGGGCGGGAGCCATGCAAATGAGGCGTTACCCCATGTAAATGATGGGCCGAGTGCCAGACAAGTACTTAGAATAGACTGCGCATGCGTCGTGTCGTGGCTGCATCCCAGTGCGCATGCTCACAATCATATCGAAACAACTGCCTAGGATACGTCGGATCACTGCCTACGGTGTGAACGTAACCTACGCCCAGCCCTATTCACGTACTACGTAAACTACGTAAAATTAGACGGCATTCGTTCCCTGGTCCATACCTTTGCATGGGTTGCGCCTCATATATGGGGAATAACTTTACGCCGGACGTACGACTTACGCAAACCGTGTATATTGTGCACTGGGCGCAAGTACGTTCGTGAATCGCCGTATTTCCCTCATTTGCATATTTGAATCGAAAATCTATGGGAAAGCCACATGCCTCCAGCGTAAATATGCGCCCACTATACGCCGGCGTAGACAAGTTACGACGGTCGGATGAAGTCAGTTTTTAGGCGTATCTAAGTTTGTGGGTTCGGCGCACAGATACGACGGCGCATATTTGTACTTACGCGGCGTATCTGGAGATACGTAGGCGCAAGTGCTTTGTGAATCCGGACTTATGTGTCTAGGCTGCAGCATTATGTACAACCTTGACTTTCACTCACTCTTGTACAGTACTGAACATCCAGTGCTGAGAGTTACTGGTGGGGTACCCAGATCACAGTGGGGCACTGGACTTCAGCTCCTCCATTAAGTAAATTCTTTTTTTTTTAAATATGGAAAGCTTAACAAATTTGCGTGTCATCCTTGCGAAGAGGCAAAGCTAATCTTCTCTATATCGTTCCAACTTTAGTATATGTCACACTGACCTACCTGATTCCTACACTGACCACTACACTAACCTACCTGATTCCTACACTGACCACTACACTAACCTACCTGATTCCTACACTGACCACTGCACTAACCTACCTGATTCCTACACTGACCACTGCACTAACCTACCTGATTCCTACACTGACCACTACACTGACCTACCTGATTACTACACTGACCACTGCACTAACCTACCCGATTCCTATACTGACCACTACACTAACCTACCTGATTCCTACACTGACCACTACACTAACCTACCTGATTCCTACACTGACCACTACACTAACCTACCTGATTCCTACACTGACCACTGCACTAACCTACCTGATTCCAACACTGACCACTACACTGACCTACCTGATTACTACACTGACCACTACACTAACCTACCCGATTCCTATACTGACCACTACACTAACCTACCTGATTCCTACACTGACCACTACACTAACCTACCTGATTCCTACACTGACCACTGCACTAACCTACCTGATTCCTACACTGACCACTACACTGACCTACCTGATTACTACACTGACCACTACACTAAACTACCCAATTCCTATACTGACCACTACACTAACCTACCTGATTACTACACTGACGACTACACTAAACTACCCGATTCCTATATTGACCACTACACTAAACTACCTGATTCTTACACTGACCACTACACTCACACACAGGAATGGTTTGGACTGCAGGAGTCAATGGGTGGGAGGGGCAAACCAACACACTTGGGGGGCACAGTAATGATTTTGCGCCCCCTAAAATGTTACACCAGTGGTGAGAGTACCAGATGCCCTCCCCTCTATGCCATTGCAATCCAGGGCCAAATCTGGGGAAAGACTGGCTCCGGGGACAGTTTCCTAAATCCGGGGACTGTCCCCGGAAACCGGGGATGTCTGGTGACCCTACTTTAGATGGGCTTTAGTGGTGCGGGTTCTGTATCATGTGAATGCCGTGATTGGCTCTTACAGTGGACACATAATAGGGAGCCGACCCTGCTGGCTCATGATCAGAAAAGCCTTGATCAGGACAGGTCATTGACAGCTCAGTCAGTGTGCTGGGAGCCACCTGTATCCCCATAACCCACCTGCATCCCTATTCCAAACGCATTTTTATATCTTTCAAAACTTGTCTTATTATTTAGAGTGCTGAATAAATTGGCAAAAACCAAATAACTGCATAGCTGTTAAAGGATCAGAACGACCTTGGACTAATGATTGGATGATGAGAAGAAATATCCTTTGTGAAAGAACTCACATTTGCCGTCACTGAAGCAAAACAAAAGCGGGTGCGCTCCGTAATTTCATCTCATTTCGCAGAAATCGTCAGAACATGAAAAAGAATTCAAGAGCACTATAGGGCGTTTCAAAGTGAATTTGCTTCCTGCTATATATGATAGAAATTATTATAGAAGAGATATGCAAAGGCCATTTTGCTTTTTATATGCAAATAAGAATCATGCAAACGTGGATATCATCAGAAGGTAACATTTCCCATCTGCCTCTGACTTTTTGCACTTGTGGTCATCAAGTTGGATGTTTTAATCTTAGTTCACATGGGCCTCAGTTTGTAATAGAGCATGGTCACACACAATTCTGACCCTCAAGAACGCGGTGACGGGAACAGGAATTCCATCAGAAAAAGTCTGATGGAGCCTACACGCGGTCAGAATTTCCGACAAAAGCTCACATCGAACATTTCCGACCGTGTGTACGCCGCATGAGTTTAACCGCTTACAGACCGGAAGATTTTCCCCCCTTAATGACCAGGCTATTTTTTGCGATACAGCACTGCGTCGCTTTAACTGACAATTGCACGGTCATGCGATGTTGTACCCAAACAAAATTGACGCCCTTCCCCCCCCCCCCACAAACAGAGCTTTCTTTGGGTGCTATTTAAAAAAAGGCAGAAAATTTGGAAAAAAATGCAATATTTTTTACTTTTTGTTATAATAAAATGTCCCCCCCCCCCAAAAAAAAATGTAAAACAACACATTTCTTCATCAGGGGCAATGCATACTCTTCTACATATTTTTGTTAAAAGCCCCAAACAGAAAAAGAAATGTGTGTTGTTTTACATTTTTTGGGGGATATTTATTATAACAAAAATTAAAAAATATAGTCTGTCCCGTCCCCCCCCCCAAATTTTTTGGCCTTTTTTTTGTTTATAGCGAACAAAAATTAAAACCTCAGAGGTGATTAAATAGAACCCAAAAAAAGCTCTGTTTGTGGGGAAAAAAAGGGCGTCAATTTTGTTTTGGGTACAACATCGCATGACCGTGCAATTGTCAGTTAAAGCGACACAGTGTCATATCGCAAAAAATGGCCTGGTCATTAAGGGGGAAAATATTCCGGTCTGTAAGTGGTTAAACTTATGCTGCGTACACACGGTCGGAATTCCCGACAAGAAATGTGAAATGTGAGCAATAAGTATATACTGATTGGTTTGCGCGAAAGTTATAGCATCTACAAAATAGGGGATAGATTTATGGCATTGTTATTTTTTAACTAGTAATGGCAGTGATCAGCAATTTTTAGCGGGACTATGACATTGCGGCAGACAGAGAGGACACTTTTGACACATTTTTGGGACCATTGACATTTATATAGCGATCAGTGCTATAAAAATTCCCCCGATTACTGTGTAAATGTCACAGGCAAGGAAGAGGTTAACACTAGGGGTGATCAAATGGGCTAAATGTGTTCCCTGGGAGGTGTTTCTAACTGTGGGGGGATGGGACTGACTGGGAGCAGGGCCGGCCTTTGGGGTGTGCGGTCGCACAGGGCGCCATACCAACATGGGCGCCTGGCGACATGCACAGATTATGACCAGCACAGATTCGGCGCCCCCCCCCCCCTAAATTGGACTTAGCGCCGCTAGCGGGCGCCGGTGGCATGCCTGGTGACAGGGAGGCAGCGGCAGACACACAGCAGGCTGAAGCCTGGTGGCTTTGCAGCGGGGGGGGGGGGGGGGGTGGCAAGCCGCACCCGAGCGAGCCGTCCGCACACCAGGGACCCGGTCACAATGATCCCCCTTCCCTGTGTAGCGCCGCGGGTCTGATGAGTCTCGGCTGCCTGTCTCACAGTCACACAGCCGAGCAGTGAAGCCGCTTCCCCCTTTTCTGTTCTGTGCTGTGTGTGCAGGACGTGGCTTAGATGACCAGCTTGCCAGGTCTGAAGGCAGGGGGGGTCCTGTATTGTGGGGGGGGGTCCTGTATTGTGGTGGGGTCTGTATTGTGGGGGGGGGTCTGTATTGTGGGGGGGTTCTGTATTGTAGGGGGAGGGGGTATGTATTGTGGGGGGGGTCTGTATTGTGGGGGGGTCTGCTCTGTAGGGGTGAATTTGTATTGTAGAGGGGGTTCTGTATTGTAAGGAGGGGTCTGTATTGTAGGGGAGTGGTGTCTGCAATGTAGGGGTGGGTCTGTATTGTAAGGGGGGGTCTGCACTGTAGGGGGAGACTGTAGGGGAATGGGTCTGCACTGTAGGGGGGACTGTAGGGGGATGGGTCTGCACTGTAGGGGGAGACTGTAGGGGGGTCTGTGTAACATGCAGGGGGTCCAGAACTGTTAGGGGGGTGTCTGTGTAACATATAGGTGTCTAGAGCTGTGGGGGGCTGTGTAATGTAAAGTGATGCAGGGTGCTGTGTAATGTAAAGGGGTCCAGTGGTGCAGTTGTGGAGAGGGGTACACAGTAGTGACTGAGATATTGAAGGATGTAGGGGGCACAGTGGGGTTTTTAAATTTTACCGTGGGGGGCAAATATTGGACACTGAAAGGGTGTGGTTACGGATGGGGTGTGGTTACAGAGGGGCGTGGTCATTAGGGGGCGCTGTAAAGCTTTCTCGCACAGGGCGCCTAAAGGCTTAAGGCCGACCCTGACTGGGAGTACAGAGAGATTGCTGTTCCTAATCACTAAGAACAGCCAATCTGTCTCTCCTTTCCTGTCAGAACGGGGATCTGTCTGTTTACATCAGGGATCCTCAAACTACGGCCCTCCAGCTGTTGCAGAACTACACATCCCATGAGGCATTGCAAAACTGACATTCACAAACATGACTAGGCATGATGGGAATTGTAGTTCCTGAACTACTGGAGGGCCGTAGTTTGAAGACCCATGGTTTACATTGACAGATCCCCAATCTGGTTTTCTTTCCCGTGATTTAAGGAGACCAGCGGAAATTGCACCCGTGGGCCATGCGTATCCGGTCCCCCGCTGTGCAGAGCGCCGCGCCTGCTATGGCTCTTAAAGGAGCCGACTTACAGCTACGACGATTAATGGGAAAGAGCTGACCTGCCGCTGTATAATTGTGGCGGCTGGCCGGCAAGTGGTTAAAGTGTTACTAAACCCAGGAGCCTGCATTTACTATATCTGGTCTCCCACCGTACACAGAACATGGAAATGCAATTATTTAAGTAAATATAAACTGTTAAAAATCCTTTTCTCATCAGCAGTATATAGCAGTCTTATGACTTCTATCAGTGTCTGGCCGAGCACTTGTACGAGGAGTTTTCATTGTGCCCTGACTGTCCTACAAGGCTGAATGACCCCCTGACCCTCTGTCTGGACAGTGCCGATTGGCCCTGTGCCGATTCAATGCACCCTCCCAAATAAAAAAACCTCTCTAGCAAAACACACAAAACTGAGCATGTGCAGAGCGCCCCCATGGCTCTGTACTATCAGGAGATGGATTGGGGACAGTAAAAGAAGGGGAAGATCAGAGAAGACAGGATCAAACAGCCTTTTTACACAATGTGGAGGTAATACCCCTTAGGTTCCACAGTGAGTATAACAAGCATGCTTTACTGCACCTACAGATACAGTACAGATCAAAAGTTTGGACACACCTTCTCATTCCAAGAGTTTTCTTTATTTTCATGACACTTGAAGGCATCAAAACTATGAATTAACACATATGGAATTATATACATAACAAAAAAGTGTGAAACAACTGAAAATATGTCATATTCTACGTTCTTTAAAGTAGCCTCCTTTTGCAGCAGACACATCTCTAGAACAACTGGTAAGAGGAGACTGTGTGAATCCGGCCTTCATGGTAGAATATCTGCTAGGAAACCACTGCTAAAGAAAGGCAACAAACAGAAGAGACTTGTTTGGGCTAAAGAACACAAGGAATGGACATTAGACCAGTGGAAATCTGTGCTTTGGTCTGATGAGTCCAAACTTGAGATCTTTGGTTCCAACCACCGTGTCTTTGTGCGACGCAGAAAAGGTGAACGGATGGACTCTACATGCCTGGTTCCCACCGTGAAGCATGGAGGAGGAGGTGTGATGATGTGGGGGTGCTTTGCTGGTGACACTGTTGGGGATTTTTACTGAACCAGCATGGCTACCACAGCATCTTGCAGCGGCATGCTATTCCATCCGGTTTGCGTTTAGTTGGACCATCATTTATTTTTCAACAGGACAATGACCCCAAACACACCTCCAGGCAGGGGAAGGGCTATTTGACCAAGAAGGAGAGTGATGGGGTGCTGCGCCAGATGACCTGGCCTCCACAGTCACCGGACCTGAACCCAATCGAGATGGTTTGGGGTGAGCTGGACCGCAGGGTGAAGGCAAAAGGGCCAACAAGTGCTAAGCATCTCTGGGAACTCCTTCAAGACTGTTGGAAGACCATTTCAGGTGACTACCTCTTGAAGCTCATCAAGAGAATGCCAAGAGTGCGCAAAGCAGTAATCAAAGCAAAAGATGGCTACTTTGAAGAACCTAGAATATGACATATATTTTCACACTTTTTTGTTATGTATATAATTCCACATGTGTTAATTCATAGTTTTAATGCCTTCAGTGTGAATCTACAATTTTCATAGTCATGAAAATAAAGAAAACTCTTGGAATGAGAAGGTGTGTCCAAACTTTTGGTCTGTACTGTATATTTTACTGCTGTGGGTTTAGAAACACTTTAAGTAGGGCAAAGGTGCAAGGTGACAAAACAAAGGTGCAGATACAGTGCAACAAGATGTGAAGTAATCAGATGTTTTGATATATGATATATGGTTACAGAAGGTCAGAAGGAACAAGGTATCCGGATAGCAAGATTAGCGTTAGGATAGCAGACACAAGATGGAACACTTGATCTATCAAGTATCCAGTGACGAGCTAAAGGGCACGTTTAAATACTTAAATACACAGTACATGTCTATGTAGATGGATTAGGTAGGACACAGGACAAAGCAGGGTAGAAAAAAAAAGACAGGTAGAGGGCAAATTTTTTCTTTACTAGTAATGGCAACAATCAGCGACTCTCTGCCCGTCGCCGCCCGCCTCACAGCCTCTCAAGTCTGAGGCTGCGTACACACAACCGGTTTCCTCGGCAGAATTCAGCAAGAAACTCGATGTATTCTGCCGAGGAAACTGGTCGTGTGTACACTTTTCGCCGAGAAAACTGTCGAGGAACTCGTCGAGCCAAAAAGAGAGCATGTTCTCTATTTCCTTGACGGGCAATGGGAAAATTTGGCTCGACAAGTTTTTTGACAGCCGAACAAGGAACTTGACGGGGAAAACGATGTGTTTCGCCCGTCGAGTTTCTCGGTCATGTGTACGCATCCTTACTCTCCGGGCCCTGGCTACAACTGGGTTAGGAGTGGAGGAAGATCACTCCGCCAGGGAAGGCAAGTGGCTGACCGGGACTTGAGCCAAGGCAGAAGAACATGTGAGCAAAGCTAAATGGGCATGCGCCCGAAAATGAAGAAATATTCCCTCCGCTCCGACCAGCACATGATCATCAGAAAGGGGCACAGATAATGGGAAAAATACGACCCCCCTATGCTAGTAGGCATGGCGGAGCGGGGGGTGTGTAATTCTAATTTTTTAATTTTAATACTGCACTGACTGTCTTTGAAATTGCCCCTGCCCCCTATCAAATCCAATCTGGGGACAAAACCAGGGACAGACTTGGTCCGGGGACAGTGTCCTCAATCAGGGGACTGTCCCCTGAAACTGGGGATGTCTGGTCACCCTAGCATAGAGATGTCAAAGGGAAATGAACGTAGAGTCCAAGAATGGAACAGCAAGTAGGGAAGACACACTGAGAGCCAGGAGACATTGGGGGTTAATTACAAAAGGCAAAAAGAGCACAGTCTATTTGCCTTTAGTAAATAAACCCCCAAGTGTCAGTCATTGGTAGGATGCGGGCTGATCTTGCCATCTAACGTATTTTGTTGCTAGGAGGCAGGTGGCTTCTGACAGTTAGGTGTCTTTATCGCTAGGATGCAGGAGGCTCCTAATGCCTATTGTCATTCATTGGTAGGACATGGTAGGCTCTTGCCAGCTAGGGGTCTTCATTGCTAGGATGCAGGAGGCTCCCAATGCCTATTGTCATTGATTGGTAGGACATAGTAGGCTCCTGCCAGCTAAGGGTCTTCTTTGCTAGGATGCAGGTTGTTCCTTCTACCCAGGGGCCTTTGTTGTTAGGATGCAGGTGGCTCCTGTCATCTATGGTCCTTTATTGCTAGGACATAAGTGGCTCTTAGCATTTTGTGTCATTTATTGGTAGGATGCAGGTGGCCAGCTAGGGGCCTTTGTTGCTAAGATGCAGATGGCTCCTTGGAACTAGGGACCTTTGTTGCAGGTGGCTTCTTCTAACTAGGGACCTTTGTTGCTTAGTTGCAGGTGGCTTCTTCTAACTAGGGGCCTTTGTTGCTAAGATGCAGATGGCTCCTTCGAACTAGGGGCCTTTGTTGCTAAGATGCAGGTGGCCCCTGCCATCTATGGTACTTTGTTTCTAGGACATATGACTAGGTAGCTCATAACATATAGTGTCATTCATTGCGCCTGCCATCTATGGTCCTTCATTGCTAGGACATGGGTAGCTCTTAACGCTTAGTGTGATTTATTGGTAGGACACAAGTGGCTCCTACCAGCTAGAGGCCTTCATTGCTAGGATGCAGGTGCTCCCTTCCACCAGGGGCTTTTGTTTTTAGGATGCAGGTGGCTCCTGCCATCTATGGTCCTTCATTGCTAGGACACAGGTGGCTCTTAAGGCCCATACACATGATGTGTACGCTCCATTGGACAAATGTGGGGATCAGGGCATTGGGAAGCTGCAGGGATCGGACATCAAGGAGCGGCACGGGGATTGGGCATCTGTAGGGATCGGACATCAAGGAGCGTCACGGGGATCCGCGCATCGGGCATCTGCGGGGATCGGACATCAAGGAGTGGCGTGGAGATCCAGGCATCGGGCAGCTGCAGGGATCGAACATCAAGGAGCAGCACAGGGATCCGGGCATCGGGCAGTCATTGGGATCGGACATCAGGGAACGGCACGGGCATCTAGGCATCAGGCAGTGGCTTCTGAGTCTGACCCTTCTCTTGCTCGCTTTCGCTGTTGTGCCCTCCTCCCATCCTCCAAGGCAGCCATTCTCAACCAGGGTTCCGTGGAACCCTAGGGTTCCTCCAGAGGTGGCTAGGGGTTCCTTGAGCTGTGGCTGATTTACCTTCTGTTTGATGGTGCCTACATAGTTCTGAGCCAATTCCACTTGGAGGAGCCAGTGGTATTACACCAATGATCTTCATAGTTATCTGTAAGGAGGCCATTCTTACCACTACTGTACAAAAGGGCATTCTTTTCACTGATCAAAGTAAGGGGCATTGTTCCCACTGACCCCCAATGAATGGGTTTTATCAGGGGTTCCCCAAGACCTGAAAATTATTTTTAGGGTTCCCCAGCGGTAAAAAGGTTGAGAAAGGCTGCTCCAAGGCATTCAATAGGATTGAGTATCCTAGTTTCAGCCAATCGAAGGATGGTTTCAGACCCGCTTCCTGATTGGCTGGGAGGAGAATCAGTGTTGCAACAGCAAATTTTCATTCGCTGTTGAAACACACCTGGGTGGGCTCCGGATGTATTGCTCTGCGCCCCGAGAACACCCTATTTTGAAGCCTATTAGAGCCTTTGCCTCTAACCAGTGCTTCAAAAAACACACCCACCGCCCAATCCCCACCATAGGAATTCATGCACCTGGGGTCCTGAAAGGGGCCGGGGGCGCATGAATAGGGAGGGCAGCGTCACTAGATGGTGAGGGGGGGTAGCACCCGTGCGCCCACAATCGACAGGCCTTCTGTGCTTTACATAACTTTGTGCACAGGCCCATAGAAAACAATATGTCTTGAGATCCATTAAAAAAGCACAATACGAGGGAATGTGGAAGAGTCTTCATTTCCTTTTACAGAAAGGAAAATTTCCCTGGGCTTCTGGCAATGGTACTTTGCGGAATTCTCCGGCACGCTGCCGATTACCGATTTGTTAAACAGGAATCGTGTTAACATTTCACAACACACACAATGCTAATATTTCAGTGACTGCTATACAATTAGGGACATTACCAATCCCCCCACACCTCCCTGAAAAGTGCAATAGGCTGCATTTAATTAAAGCGCGTGTGTTTATTTTCCAGCGGATGATCTATGGGTATAATGAACATGATGATGATGGCGCAGACATGCAGAAGGTGAAAATCCATCCATTGTAAACACAGTACAATCACGCTGCGTCCTAAGAGCCCGCACAGCGCGCAGCTGACAGGTTTTTATGAAGAGGTAATAATAACCTTTCCTCAACGATGATTTCTTCTAGAATGGAGAGGGCCTATGAAAGGAGGAAATCCTTAACTCGCCGCGTGAGCCTGCTGGAGGTGATCCATTGACTGACGCACTTAAAATTAATAATCCAATTCCAATTTCCACACATCTGGCAAGCCACAGAAATTGACCCTGCCAGGTTTAGAGCTGAGCTGTAGCACGCCCGATAATGTCATATTTCTATTTATGCCCAATTATCATGTGAAATGTATTTGTTAGCAGTGAACTCTGAGGCATTGCATTTGATATCCTCTTGCAGATTCCACCATTGGCAGCCCACGTGGAGGAGCAAGGGTATGTCCATGACCAGCTCTTGTGAGACGGAAGATGGTAGGCGGCACTAATGGGTGGCACTAATAGATTGCACTGATAGGCATTACTGATGGCACTGGCAGGCTAAAAAAAAATGGGTACTGATTGGCATATACCTGGTGATCTAGGGTGGCATACCTGTTGGGGTTCCTTTGTTGGCATCCCTGGTGGTCCTAAACAGGCATTCACAGGGGGGGCTGCGCTGATAAACAATCAGCACAGACCCCCCCCCCCCGTCAGGAGAGCCGCGGATCGGCTCTCCTCTACTCGCGACTGTCAAAGGCGAGTGAGGAAAAGCCGATAAACGGCGCATCAGAATTTTGTGCGTCGGAATTGCTACAGACGAACGGATTTTCCGAAAAGGAATTTTTTCCCCGTCGGAAAATTTGAGAACCAGCTCTTAATCTTTTGTTGGCGGAAATTCCGACAGCAAAAGTCCGATGGAGCATACACACGGTCTGAATTTATGATCAAAATCTCACATCAGACTTTTGCTGTCGGAATTTCCGATTGTGTGTATGGGGCATGAGGCTTTGCATTTGGTATTCTCTTGCAGATTCCAGCATTGGCAGCCCACGTAGAGGAGCAAGGGCATGTCCATGACCTGCTCTTGTGAGATGGGAGATAGTAGGCGGCACTGATGAGTGGCACTGATAGATTGCACTGATAGGTATCACTGATAGCACTGGCAGGCTAAAAAAAACTGGGCACTGATTGGCATATCCCCAGTGGTCCAGCATGGCATACCTGTTGGGGTTTCTTTTGTGGGCAACCCTGGTGATCCTGGCGGCATCCCTGGTGGTCCTGGGCAGGCATTCGCGCGGGGGGGGGGGTTTGCGCTGATAGACCATCAGCACATACTCCGCCTGTCAGAAGAGCCGCTGATCGGCTCTCCTCTACTCGCGACTGTCATGCCGCGTACACACGATCATTTTTCGTGATGAAATAAAACGACATTTTCTGTGAAGTAAAAAACAACGTTTTTAAAACATCATTTTTCAAAGACGATGTTGCCTACACACCATCGTTTTTTTTCACAAAAAGCGAGGTTACGTTCACCACTCTTTTCCATTGAAGCTCGCTTCATAACTAGCTTCTGGGCATGCGCGGGTTGAACAACGTCGTTTTAAACGACGTTTTTGCTACACACGGTGACTTTTTGTGAAACAAAAAACGACGTTTTGAAAAACGACACAAAAAATTCAAGCGTGTTTTTTTTTGGTCGTTTTTTTGAAGACAAAAAACGACGTTTTGCCCACACACGATCAATTTAAATGACGTTTTAAAAAACAACGTTTTTTTCCATCGCAAAAAACGACCGTGTGTACGCGGCATCAGATGTGAGTGAGGAAAATCCGATTAACGGCTCTTCCCGTTTACATCGTGATCAGCTGTGATTGGATATGGCTGATCACGTGGTAAAGAGCCTCCGAGATTGGTGATGCGGTGTGTGAGCATATTAGCATCCTGAAATAGACTACAGCCAGTGTATGCACCCGTATATTGGGCCTACTCTTCTAATGCAAGATTTTGGTTGGTCCCTGCAGCTTTTGAAGAGTACATGATATGGTGATGCATGGTTCTCTTGACATTTCAAGGAGTGCTTTTGCTAGGAAGATTCAAACATTAAGTGGTATTATTCCCTAAAGAAGATTTTGCTTAAAGCGGATCTCCACCCTAAAGTGAAGATCCGCTGATCGGAACCCTCCCCCCCTCCGGTGTCACAATTGACACCTTTCAGGGGGGAGGGGGGTGCAGATACCTGTCTAAAGACAGGTATCTGCAACCACTTCCGGCCCGCAGTCTCGGACAAAAGACGGGTTTTTTGGCGACATCCCGTCGCCCCCCCGTTGTGTGCTGGGAACTCTCAGCTCCCAGCGGGAGCCAATCGCCGGGCGCAGCGCGACTCGCGCATGCGCCGTAGGGAACCGGGCAGTGAAGCCGCAGCGCTTCACTTCCTGGTTCCCTCACCGTGGATGGAGGGGGGAGCAGCAGGGTGACGAGCGATCGCTCGTCCTCTGCTGCGGACGCCGCTGGACTCCAGGACTGGTAAGTGTCCTAATATTAAAAGTCAGCAGCTGCAGTATTTGTTGCTGCTGGCTTTTAATATTGTTTTTTTGCTGAACCATCCGCTTTAATTATTGCCTATTTCAAAACGCGTTGGCTATCCCCATTTACTTAATTTCATCGTAATTTATCGATGAAGAAACAGCAAGTAGCTGGGGACTATCACTTATATTATATCCTATTCTATGCAATGTGATATTCCCATGTGTTGTTGTTGTGTCTTATTTCCACTTTGGAATTTTAGTCAATAATTTTTACAATAAAATATATATGTTTTTTAAAAAAAATCAACATATTTTTTTCAATTGGCTATAAAATCCCACAATCCGAGGTTAATTTTTAGAGTTTATAAAGCTTGTCTGAGCTGTCAGAAAGAAGGGATGGAGAGCTTAAATTACACACGGCAGAGCTCAGTGATTAAAGCTCTGAGTAATTATTGCAGGGGAGGGGTGGGAAGGGACAACCCCCTTCCAATCACACAGTACCGGGACAGGGTTGTCCAGCGCCCAGGGCCCACTAATAATACATGCCATAGAATGGGTGTGTGTCATGACTCTGCCATAATACTTTCATGCCCTGTGTATCAGCTTTAGGGTCTGCACTCTCACCCCTGCATGGTTAAGTAATCTTCCCTCAGTGTGTCTCCCCCCCGGCCTCAACAGGAACCACAATTTAACACTATGTTCTCCAAGCCCGCCTTGCCGAGCAATATTGTGTGTTTGGTTTTCGGTCTCCCGCTTGCCGTGTGTTCTATGTCTGTGTTTGTTACAGATCTTGACTTGTTCTTTGACTATCCCTGCCTGCTTGTCACCCTGATCTTTGGCGTGTTCTCTGTCTATCCTTGTCTGCTAATTTCCCCAACCTTTGGCTTATCTCCTGACTATTGACTATGCCTTGTTGTCCTGGGCTAGTGCTTCCTCTCTATCCTCCTGTAGTCTACCGTGAGTGCGAGCTGGGAGACCCTGGGGGCCGCGACCTGGAGCCAGTTGCAGCACAGTCCATCTTCACCTCTAGAGGCTCTGGTAAACACCAGCTGGCTCTTAGATTCCGTTCCCTGGGGAATCTTATTCTCTAACCCCCAGTGGGATCCTTGTTGGTGCTCCGGTGGACCTGTCTTCCTGAACCTCCCAGAGTTCCATCAGTTGTAGGGTCCACTACCCAAGCGGTGCACTCCTGACTCCAATGGTGTGCATCTGTCACCTGGATTCAGGTGACCTGACAGTGTGCCACCCAGCATCCATTTTTTGCCCCTTTGCTTCACTGCACCTAGGGCAACTTCCCCTCCTGCCCACCTAGGGTTGCCACCTCATCCCTTTAAACCTGAACACATATGAATTACATGGTTCTGAGGCTAATTTAATGCAGGTAAGGCACCAAGTGATTTTAATTACCACCTTAATCAGCCACAGAACTTGTGTGATTAATATGTGTTTGGTTTTAAAAGGATGAGTTGGCAACCCTATGTCCACCCTATAGAGGAATATGCTTTGTTCACAACCGCTGTAGGGTAGGGATGGGGGAAGAAGGCAGTGTAGAAAGCATTTCAGGGGCAGAACAATAATAAAATGGGGCTCTATTTTGCCTCTGGGCGCCACACGCATGGCTTAAAGTGGATGTAAACCCACCACTTTCATCCTTTCTAAACTACTGCCATAGTGCTGATCTATAAGGATATAGATGCCTCCTGCATGTATCCTTACCTGTCAAATGTCTCTCCTCTGAAAAACTGCAGATTCTGTAGGTGGGTCTGTTGTCTGGAGCTCTGTGGGTGGAGTCATGATGTCAGTAGACTCCCCGTCCTCCTCTACACTCTCCTCGCCAACATGCATTTTTTCCTGTGTATTCTTTACACTGAATTCTGCTATGATCACTAACATCCAGTCAAAATCCAGAAAAGTAACCACATGACTTCAGAAAAGGAGTGGGGGTGGGAATTAAAAAATAATGCCCGTCTCCAGGCTAGTGCATGAGATATGTAAATAACCTGTCACTCACAGCAAGGGGGCGGAACGGACTAAGGTTTTTCTCTGTAAGTCCGTTTTATTTCACCGAACAATAAAAGAGGATTGCTCAGAGCTGGATTAACTCTGTGTGGCAAGACTGCGCACAGATGATAGGAAATCTTATATTGTACATTGTGACATCAAAAAAATAAAAATAACATTTTCAGGTTTACATCCACTTTATTAATTGTTTCCACATAAAAATAAAAAATAAACTACAATAAATAAATAGCTACTTTTCAAGAATATTAATATAGTATAAAGGGAAAGCAGCTGCGTGTTTAAAAAAAATAAAATGATTTAAACTGCGCACAGACGACACGAGCAGCGATTCCACACATCTAAGAATACGCTGTATCTTCATGAGAATAATTTATCACTATAACACCGCGTTTGGCACAAAAAACAAACAAATTTGCTCCGAAAATGTAATTATAATGTCATCTCAGCTGTGTATTTTACCCATAAAGCCTTCTTTAAGGAAGGATTGTTTCACCTTCCTGTATATATCACTTATATTATTTTCTCTGCAAGGAATTGTCACATCATACCAAAGATCTTACTTTAATTATTCATAACAAATGTGGGATTTATCTTCCTGTAAATCATATTCATACCCTGCCTGCCGCCTCGTCACTATTGCTGTAATCACACAAAAGGAAGAATTTATCTTTGATTTAATTGTCGGTGATTTTAGGCCGACTATATTAAAGGGGTTGTAAAGATACAATTTTTTTCCTTAAATAGCTTCCTTTACCTTAGTGCAGTCCTCCTTCACTTACCTCATCCTTCCATTTTGCTTGTAAATGTCCTTATTTCTTCTGAGAAATCCTCACTTCCTGTTCTTCTGTCTGTAACTCCACACAGTAATGCAAGGCTTTCTCCCTGGTGTGGAGTGTTGTGCCCACCCCCTCCCTTGGACTACAGGAGAGTCAGGACGGTCTCTACGTTGCAGATAGAGAAAGAAGCTGTGTGTTAGTGGGTGTCATGACTCTCCTGTAGTCCAAGGGAGGGGGTGAGCACGACACTCCACACCAGGGAGAAAGCCTCACATTACTGTGTGGAGTTACAGACAGAAGAACAGTAAGTGAGGATTTCTCAGAAGAAAAAAGGACGTTTAAAAGCAAAATGGAAGGATGAGGTAAGTGAAGGAAGGACTGCACTAAGGTAAAGGAAGCTATTTAGGTTTTTTAGGTTCCCAATTGCCGGGAGGCCGTCTATATACGGCCTCCGGCCTCCAGCCACTGGAGATGCCGATGCGCGTGCCTGGTGGCCGCGATGTCCTCCAGGCATCCCGCGATCGGCGGTTACCGAGACAAGGACGTGGATCTCTGTGTGTAAACACAGAGATCCACGTCCTGTCAGGGAGAGGAGACCGATCTGTGTCCCTTGTACATAGGGACACAGATCGGTCACCTCCCCCAGTCAGTCCCCCTCCACACACAGTTAGAACACTATGCAGAGTACACATTTAACCCCTTACTCACCCCCTAGTGTTAACCCCTTCAATGCCAATCAATGTCACATTTATATAGTAATTAGTGCATATTTATAGCACTGATCGCAGTATAAATGTGAATGGTGCAAAAATTGTGTCAAAAGTGTCCGATGTGTCCGCCATAATGTCGCAGTCCCAATAAAAAATCGCAGATCGCCGCCATTACTAGTAAAAAATAAAAAATAAAATAAAAATGTTGTCCCCTATTTTGTAAACGCTATAACTTTTGCGCAAACCAGTCGCTTATTGCGATTTTTTTTTTTCTACCAAAAATATGTAGAATACGTATCGGCCTAGACTGAGAAAATTTTTTTTTTTTTTTTTTAAAAAATTGATATTTATTATAGCAACAAGTAAAAAATATATATATATTTTTTTTAAATTGTCGCTCTTTTTTGTTTATAGCGCAAAAAATAAAAACCACAGAGGTGATCAAATACCACCAAAAGAAAGCTCTATTTGTGGGGGAAAAGGACGTCAATGTGTTTGGGTACAACATTGCACGACCGCGCAATTGTCAGTTAACCACTTGTGACCGGCCCCACGTCCAAAGACGTCACGTTTTTGAAGATGGATATCTCGGTAACGGCAGCAGCTGCTGCCACAACCGAGATATCCATCTCTTCGTGGGGCGGTCCTGTTAACGATAACGGCGGTCATCGCGGCGGATTCGCCGCGAGATCGCCGTTACCGGCGGCGGGAGAGGGTGCCCCCCCCCTCCCGCCGCTCTCCCGCGCCCTCCGCCGCTTACCGTAGCCGTCGGTAGCGGCGGAGGCGATCGGGTCCGCTCGTTGCCTGTCCGGGGATGTGACTGAGGGAAAAAATGTCCCTCAGCCGTCCCCCTCTCTCTGCTGGGCGGAAGTGACGTCAAAACGTCATTTCCGCCCAGCGTCTTAAAGAGACATTTAATTTGTTTACATCTTGCCTTTTTTTTTTTTTGCATTTAAGCCTGAATATGAGATCTGAGGTCTTTTTGACCCCAGATCTCATATATAAGGGGACCTGTCATGCTTTTTTCTATTACAAGGGATGTTTACATTCCTTGTAATAGGAATAAAAGTGATAATTTTATTTTTTTTTTTTTTTTCAGTGTTAAAAATTATAAAATAAATAAAAATAAAAACGAAAACCAAAAAAAAAATTTTTTAAAGTGCCCCGTCCCGACGAGCTCGCGCGCAGAAGCAAACGCATACGCGAGTAGCGCCCGCATATGAAAACGGTGTTCAAACCACACAAGTGAGGTATCGCCGCGATCGTTAGAGCGAGAGCAATAATTCTAGCCCTAGACCTCCTCGTCATCTCAAAAAATGCAACCTGTAGAATTTTTTAAACGTCGCCTATCGAGATTTTTAAGGGTAAAAGTTTGACGCCATGCCACGAGCGGGCGCAATTTTTATGCGTGACATGTTGGGTATCATTTTACTCGGCGTAACATCATCTTTCACAATATATAAAAAAATTGGGCCAAATTTATTGTTGTCTTATTTTTTAATTCAAGAAAGTGAATTTTTTCCAAAAAAAGTGCGCTTGTAAGACCGCTGCGCAAATACGGTGTGAGAAAAAGTATGGCAATGACCGCCATTTTATTCTCTAGGGTGTTAGAAAAAAAAATATATATAATGTTTGGGGGTTTTAAATAATTTTCTAGCAAAAAAAACTGTTTTAGTCTCGGAAGCACCGAATCTGAAAAACAGGCTCGGTAATGAAGTGGTTAAAACGCCACAGTGCCGTATCGCAAAAAATGGCCTGGTCATTAAGGAGGCAAATACTTCCAGTCCTTAAAGCGGATCTCCACCCTAAAGTGAAGATCCGCTGATCGGAACCCTCCCCCCTCCGGTGTCACAATTGACACCTTTCAGGGGGGAGGGGGGTGCAGATACCTGTCTAAAGACAGGTATCTGCAACCACTTCCGGCCCGCAGTCTCGGGCAAAAGACAGGTTTTTTGGCGACATCCCGTCGCCCCCCCGTTGTGTGCTGGGAACTCTTAGCTCCCAGCACACAGCGGGAGCCAATCGCCGGGCGCAGCGCGACTCGCGCATGCGCCGTAGGGAACCGGGCAGTGAAGCCGCAACGCTTCACTTCCTGGTTCCCTCACCATGGATGGAGGGGGGAGCAGCAGGGTGACGAGTGATCGCTCGTCCTCTGCTGCGGACGCCGCTGGACTCCAGGACAGGTAAGTGTCCTAATATTAAAAGTCAGCAGCTGCAGTATTTGTTGCTGCTGGCTTTTAATATTGTTTTTTACTGAACCATCCGCTTTAAGTGGTGTGATAGTACAGTTCCCTGCCCTGGTAATGGTCGCCCAGGATTCTCACAATAGGCAGGTTGAGGGACTCCGGGGTTATTTAATGTGGAGGAATCTGTTTGATCAATTTCCTCCAAAGTTTGTAAAATCACTTGGGGACCTGGATCCGGAGATTCCATAGTGATATAGGTGGGATGGAATCTTCAATCCTGGGACCGGGTTTTGGAAGCAGCCAGAAGTCTGGCTGGTTGATTGAGCAGGTGGGTCTTGGGCTTATAGTAGAGGAGTCCAGGCAAGCAAGGGAGAAGCATGCATGGTATAGACCGAGGGCCCAAAGCTGTGGGCTGAGCAGCACAGAAGCTGAGAGAAGGTACAGCGATTTGTACAGGAACTTTGGTACATGGCCAAGAGGGCTGAAGTGTAAAGCCTAAGCGGCTGTATTTCTGAAGAGAGCCAGGTGGCTCTGCATTTTCGGTTGATTACTTTATTGCTGTAGCAACTTGAAACCCTTTGCGTGGGAATTCTGGACGGATGTTTTGTTCTTTCTTTTAGCCCAGGTTCACACTGGGCTGCGGGAGTGAAGCTGAACTCGCACGATTTCACTCCCGCCCGGCAGTCCCGATTTCGGCTGCGATTTAAGAGACATCTGTGCAGGTTTCTGCACAGATGTCAATGTAAATCGCGGACCGAAATCTCAAAAAGTAGTACAGGAACTATTTTTTTAAATCAGTGCAGCGCCACAGATGTGGCGTCACACCGATCAGGATGGTGCCATTGCCGGCAAATGCCGCCGATTTGAGATGCGATTTGACATGTGAAATCGCATCTCAAATCATACCCAGTATGAACCTGGGCTTAATAAAAGTGGGTCAACAAGCCCTTAAAAAGCACAACTGGCGTGGACTCTGCTCACTGGTACGCTCTACACAGACGCTAAATAACCCCCAACATCACAGTGGTTAAAAGAGAAGTTAAAGCGAAGTTAAAAGAGTTAAAAGTTAAAAGAAGTTAAAAGAGAAGTTCACCCAAATAACATCTACTGTATATCAGACCAACTTCTTTATACTTCTAACATGTACAGTCCGCATTTTTTTATGCTGTACATACCGTATAATCTATATTTGCAATCTGGCTTCCGGGTACTTCTCCCCGCGGGAGTAGGCGTTTCTATGCGGAGGAGGAATTTCATCTGGGAGGTCGCCCAGATGATTGACGTCCTTTCAGAAAAAGTTCCCCCCGGCGGATAAGGCCCCTTCCCCTGTATTGCGTAGGCACGTCACAAATCACGGCGTTTCCGAAAGAAGAAGTCGAACATGAAGAAGCTCTATACAGCGCCTGCGCAGTCAGCTCTACACGGCTCCTAGTCGGTGCGCAGACGCCATATAGAGCCAACTCACAGCTCTGCATGCTTGGCTTCTTTCGAAAACGCTGTGACTCATGATGCGCCTACGCAATACGGGGGGTGGGGCCTTATCCGCGGGGGGGGGGGACGTTTTCTGAAACATGGTCAATCATCTGGGCGAACTCCCAGAGGACATTCCTCCTCAGCATAGAAACGCCTAATCCCGTGGGAGAAGTACCCGGAAGCCGGATTGCAAATATAGATTATACGGTATGTACAGCCTAAAAAAAATGCGGACTGTACATGTTAGAAGTATAAAGAAGTTGGTCTGATATAGATGTTATTTGGGTGAACCTCCACTTCATACATACATACCTAGATGAATGCAGCATCGGTCCCCTGCCGGCTGTAATGCCGCGTACACACGATCACTTTATGTGATGAAAAAAAATTACGTTTTTAAAAATGTCAATTTAAATGACCGTGTATGGGGAAAACGTCGTTTTATGTCTTGTAAAAAGACAAAAAAAAATTGACGCATGCTTCAATTTTATGTGTCGTTTTTCAAAACGTCGTTTGTTTCACAAAAAATCACCGTGTGTAGCAAAAAACTTTGTTTAAAACAACGTTTTTCAACCCGTGCATTCCCAGAAGCTAGTTATGAAGAGAGCTTCAATGGAAAAGAGTGGTGAACGTAACCTTGCTTTTTGTGAAAAAACGATGGTGTGTAGGCAACATCGTCTTTGAAAAGTGAAGTTTCAAAAAAAAGGATTTTTAATAACAGCTTACCTGTAAAATCCTTTTCTTGAAGTACATCACGGGACACAGAGCGCATAGCCATTACATATGGGTTATATGGGTACCTTCAGGTGTGGACACTGGTGTAATCAACTTCACAGGAAGTTCCTCCCTATATAACCCCCTCCCACTGAGAGTGCTTTAGTTTTGTAGCAAGCAATTTCTCTGAGGTTACACAATGTTCCCCAAAAGAGGGGTGGGAGCTCTGTGTCCCGTGATGTACTTCAAGAAAAGGATTTTACAGGTAAGCTGTTATTAAAAATCCTTTTTTCTTTATCGTACATCACGGGACACAGAGCGCATAGCCATTACATATGGGATGTCCCAAAGCAATGCTCCATGAAGGGAGGGAGACCGTAAGGCCAAAAAATAGCCAAACAGGAAATATACCAGGAGGTAAAAAATAGCTCCACCAACAGAAAAAAAAGGGGCGTGAACCGGGCCAGAGGATTCTATACTGCTGCCCGTAGGACCGCCTGCCCAAATGCTGCATCCGTAGCCTTTGCGACGTCCAACTTATAAAATTTAGTAAACGTATGTACGGAAGACCAGGTTGCCGCTTTGCAAACCTGTGCCATAGAGATCTGATGGTGTGCCGCCCAAGAGGCACTCATGGCCCTCGTAGAATGGGCTTTAACTGATAAGGGAGGTGGAACGCGCTTCAGACCATAGGCCTGAAAAATCAGCTGCTTAATCCACCTAGCCAAGGAAGACTTGGCAGCCGGCTGACCCTTCTTGGGGCCATCCGGAAGAACGAAAAGCACATCTGTTTTCCGAATCTTCTCTGTAGCCTTGAGATAAACCCTCATGGCCCGGACCACGTCCAAAGTATGAAGCAGTCTTTCCTCTCCGGAACTGGGGAGTAGGAAAGAAGGATGGTAGGACTAGGTCCTGATTCAAGTGAAAACTGGATATGACCTTAGGAAGGAAAGAAGGTTGAGGCCGCAGAACCACTCTGTCCTTATGCAGAATCAGGTACGGTTCCCTGCAAGACAAGGCTGCCAGCTCGGAGACCCTTCTGGCCGAAGCCATAGCCACCAAGAAAACCAACTTTCGGGTTAGCAGCACAAGAGGGATTTCTGTCAGAGGTTCAAACGGCTGCTTTTGTAAAGCTGACAAGACCAGATTTAAATTCCAGGGGCAGAGGGGAGCTCTAATAGGGGGATTTACATGCAAGACCCCCTGCAAAAAGGTTTTCACAAGCGAATGTGTGGCCAAAGGCCTTTGAAACCATATCGATAAGGCAGACACCTGCCCCTTTAGAGTACTAAGAGCCAACCCCTTGTCAACGCCAACCTGGAGGAATCGCAAGATCCTGTCAATAAAAAACTTGCGAGGATGCCCTCCTTGAGACTCGCACCACTCCACATAGGTTCTCCAGACTCTGTAATAGATATTTCTAGAGACTGGCTTTCTAGCTTGAATTAACGTAGATATGACTTGGGCTGAGAGGCCTCTGCCCTTAAGAATTAGGGATTCAGCCGCCAAGCCATCAAATTTAGCTGCTGTGAAGCAGGGTGGTAGATCGGGCCCTGAGACAGCAGATCTGGGCGCAGGGGGAGTGGCCACGGTGCCCCTACTGACATCCTCACGATGAGTGCGTACCAAGCCCTTCTGGGCCAGGCTGGGGCCACCAAGATCACCGGCCTGCGCTCCACCCTGATCCTTCGTAGAAGGCGGGGAATCATCTGTAGTGGAGGGAACGCATACAGGAGAGAAAACTGGTGCCAGGGGCAAACCAACGCATCGGTCCCGTAGGCCGAGGGGTCCCTGGCTCGGGATACGAATTTGTCCAACTTCTTGTTGAATCTTGTTGCCATGATGTCCACATCGGGAACTCCGAATCTTTGGCAAATCTCTTGGAATACCTGGGGGTGAAGAGACCACTCTCCCGGGAGTAACTGTTGACGACTCAAAAAATCTGCTTGAGAATTGTCTATCCCTGGGATGAACACTGCTGAGATGCAGGGTACATGGGCTTCGGCCCATGAAAAAATCAGGTTTACTTCCCTTTGAGCCGCTAGGCTCCTTGTGCCCCCCTGGTGGTTTATGTATGCCACCGCCGTGGCATTGTCGGACTGTATCCTTACTGGCAGACCCTGCAGGGGGAGAGTCCAGGCGACCAGGGCCAACCGAGCAGCTCTGATCTCTAGGACATTGATGGGAAGCAGACTTTCTGCCTCTGACCACTGTCCCTGCTGGGTCCGTTTTCCTAAGATTGCCCCCCAACCTGTTAGGCTGGCATCTGTGGTTACTATTTTCCACGAGATGGGGCAAAAGGTTTTCCCTTTTGATAATTTTTGAGGGATCAGCCACCAGTACAGGCTGCGCCTGACTCCTGGGGAAAGAACTAATGGACGGTCTAATGCCTGTATGGACTTGTTCCAAGCAGAGAGAATAGCTGCCTGCAGAATTCTGGTATGGATCTGGGCATAGGGCGCTGCTTCGAAGGCGGCTACCATCTTTCCCAGCAGTCGCATGCATAGGCGAATAGTCGGCTTCTTTTTGCCTAAGACTATTTGAATCGTTTGAATCAACGACCTGATCTTCTCTTGAGGTAAAAATACCCTCTGGCATTCTGTATCTAACCGAAAGCCTAGATATTCCAACTGATCTGTCGATAACCAGGAGATCGTCCAGGTATGCCAGGACCAAGATGCCTTCTGTCCTTAGGACGGCTAGCACCGGGGCTAACACCTTTGTGAATACCCGTGGAGCTGTTGCCAACCCGAAAGGGAGGGCTACGAACTGGTAATGACTTTGATTTATCGTAAAACGAAGAAACTTGTGATGTGCTGGGTAAATCGGCACATGCAGATATGCATCCTTTATGTCTATAGATGCTAGAAAGTCGCCCTGATGCAGGCTGGCTGTCACTGAACGTATGGAGTCCATACGAAAGGTCTGAATCCTTAGAAAGCGATTTAGGCGTTTGAGGTCTAATATAGGCCTGACGTCGCCATTGGGTTTTGGTATAACAAACAGGTTGGAGTAGAATCCCAGACCCCTTTCTTGGGTTGGTACTTCTACAATTACTCCTTGGAGCAAGAGGCGATCCAACGCCTTTACGAGAGAGGCCCTCTTTAACGGGTCGCTTGGAAGACTTGACCCCTGAAAATGAGGAGGGGGGATTTCTCGAAACTCTAGTTTGTAGCCTGAGGCTACTACGGACCGAACCCAAGAGTCGGGAATTCTGGCCTTCCAGACTTCGGAGAAAAAACTGAAGTCTTCCCCCCACCCGAGAGAGTGGGGGCGCCCCTTCATGAATCTGACTTGATGACTGGTTTAGCCGGCTTGCGAGACCAGGGCCTCTTGTTTGCCGCGGCTTGTCCCTGTGGGCGGCTATTAACTGCTGAACGCCCGGGAGGCCGTCGATACTGACGGGAAGTCGAAGGGGCCGAGCCTGCAATGGCCTGTCGTTTAAACGTGGGCCCACGCGGTCTTTTCTTGACCGGTAAGGAAGTACTTTTTCCACTTGATATGGTGTGGATATATTTATCTAGGTCTTCCCCGAATAGTCTTCCCCCATGAAAGGGAAACCCTGCTAAAAGCTTTTTGCAGGGTGCCTCTGCTGACCAGTTCTTTAGTCACAAAAGGCGACGCATGTGAACCATCAGTAGAGATGAACGGGATGCCTGTTGGATGGAGTCCTTAATAGCATCTATTGCAAAGCAGAGAGCCCTAGGGAATTCTGCTAATTCATGAGTATGCTGAGCCGGCATGTCCTTTAATATATGTTTTGCCTGATCCTTCAGGGCCTGACAAACACCAATGGCTGCTACTGCTGGCTGAACCATGGCACCTACTGAGGTGAAAGCTGCTTTCAGTAGGGTCTCGAATTTTTTGTCGACCGGATCCTTGAACATATGGACATTTTCAACCGGACAAGTCAGGGATTTATTCACGCAGGAAATGGCCGCGTCCACTGTGTCCCGTGATGTACGATAAAGAAACATCGTTTTTTACTTCACAGAAAACGTCGTATTTTTTTCATCACATAAAGTGATCGTGTGTACGCGGCATAAGACTGAGATTCTCAGTGCTCCGTGATCAGAGAGCCAGTGACTGTCACGGTCTGTGCCAGGGATGGACTGGCCATTGGGACTACAGGGAGTTTCCCGGTGGGCCGATGGCTCAGTGGGCCGGCTTCAGTGACAGCAAACCGCTGCCCCCTCCGCTCCTCTGTCTCTCCCTTCCCGCAGCGCTCACCTGGGGGGAACAAAGAAGCAGGGGGGGGAACAAAGAAGCAGGGGGGGGACCAGAGGAGCAGGGGGGCCAACAGAGGAGCATGGGGGAAGGGACAGACAGCCGACTCAACAGCTATGGCCTGGGAGTTTGCTCACTTCTGCCTAATCTTGTCCCATAAGGGGGGGCACCAAACTGATTCTTTGCCCCGGGTGAAATAATGTCTAGCTTCCCCACTGGTACTGCTCATAAGAGTACCAGTACCAGCCGTTCTAATCTAATAAAGTAGAACGGCTAGTGGCTAATGAAGAGGGAGAGGGGGCTTGGTTGGCCGGGGGGGGGGGGGGTGCGGGAGTTGTCCGGCTGCCATGGGAGAGACCTGTCAAAGTGGGCCAGTATGGAGGATGAAGTCCAGGGCCAAATTTTTCTCCCAGTCCAGCCCTGGTCTGTGCCGTCAATCAAAACCAGTGACGGGGGAGCAAGTCCCGCTGTCAGTGTCAATGGACGCAGCAGTGGTGCACAGAGCAGGTAAGTATAGAGATGTTTGCTATTTTTTTTGCTTCACAATCGCTTTATTGTTGATTGAGGGGTTAGTTGAACTCAAGTACATCCAAACAGCTATAATCCAATGTATTCCCTATTTGATTGCCTTTGATAAAATATCATTGTTAGTTCCAGGTATTTCCAGACGAGACTGACAAAGTAAGACCGGGGGGGGGGGGGGGGGGGGGGTGGTAAGCTTGTTAATACATGTCATTATATTATTTTACACGCTTGTTATCACATTTCCGCTCGGACCGCGCTCTTGTGTGTTTGAATGCCAATAGAATATCATACAATAAAATAATACCGTCACATCTATTCTATCTCTAGACAGCGTGCGGCTGCATTTCTGTTAAATAATGAGTGAAAACAAACACGGGAGGCATGACAGGTTAGATAAAAATAGACCGGCGCTGTTTTTTTTTTTTTCTTATTTGATTTCAATGTGACGTGAGCGACGCGGAATTAGAATGAAGACGTCGGTATACAGGCTTATTGGACAAGGCTATTAATAAATCACTGCACTGTCTATGGGAGCAAAAATGTCACCACAATACATCAATACCTAATGATTGCCTATTGAAAGGCTAGGCTGGCTCATGTCGCAGGCGATTTGATCAGTTCTATGAAGGGTATTTAATGAAGGCCCATGAGGATAGCCAAACCTCAGATCCTTGGCATGCTACGAAGCCATTCAGAAACGTTTAGAATGGCTGACAATTTGCACAAGGCCAATCAGGAATGATCAATTGTAAGAATCCAAATCTCCACTCTTGAAGAAGACCCATACTGTGGTAACTCAATGCACATCTAAAGCTTCCATAATAGAGGGTCCACTCACTGCGGTTAGAGCACATCCTGACTTTAACCACTTGCTTACTGGGCACATAAACCCCCTTTGTGCCCAGGCGAAATTTCAGCTTCCGGCACTGCATCACTTTAACTGACAATTGCGCGGTCGTGCGACGTGGGTCCCAAACAAAATTGGCGTCCTTTTTTCCCCACAAATAGAGCTTTCTATTGGTGGTATTTGATCGCCCGTGCGGTTTTTATTTTTTGCGTTATAAACAAAAAAAGAGCGACAATTTAAAAATATATATTATATAAATATCCCAATTTAAAAAAAAACAAAACAATTTTTCTTTCTCAGTTAAGGCCGATACGTATTCTTCTACGTATTCTACGTATTTTTGTAAAAAAAAATCGCAATAAGCAACTGCTTTGTGCAAAAGTTATAGCGCCTACAAAATAGGGGACAGAATTATGATTTTTTTTAATATTTTCTTTTTACTAGTAATGGCGGCGATCTGCGATTTTTGTTGGGACTGCGACATTACGGCGGACACATCGGACACTTTTGACGCCATTCACATTTATACAGCGACCAGTGCTATAAATATGCACTAATTACTGTATAAATGTGACTGGCATTGAAGGGGTTAATACTAGGGGGTGAGGAAGGGGTTAAATGTGTATCCTGGGTGTGTTCTAACTGTGTGGGGGGAGGGGGGTGACTGGGGGAGGTGACCGATGCTGTGTCCCTATGCACAAGAGACACCGATCGGTCTCCTCTCTCCCTGACAGGACGTGGAGATCTGTGTTTACACACACAGCTCCACGTCCCTGCTCTGTCACTGCCGATCGCGTGTACCTGACGGACACCGCGGCCGCCGGGTACACGCATCGAATCCTCGACGATGCGACGGCACTGTTTTTCCCCGCTGCGCGCCACCCAGTGGCGCGCGGGGAATTACAAAAACATTGACGTCCAAAGACGTGACCCCGGCGCCTCAGGTCCGCGCTGTTGACGTCTTTCGACAATAACGCGGACCTGAAGTGGTTAATGTTTTTTCCCAGTAGACTTCAACAAAATAGTGGCCATCTGCATGCCGACACCGACTCCCTGGTGCATAAATGTGAATGAGATGGGTAAAAGATAGCTTCAGCTCCTGTTCTCCAACAGTAGAGAACTATTGAGAGGCTAGGCTGGCTCATGTCGCAGGCGATTTGATAGGCTATGAAGGGTATTTAATGAAGGCCCATGAAGATAGCCAAACCTCAGATCCTTGGCATGCTACGAAGCCATTCAGAAACGTTTAGAATGGCTCACAATTTGCACAAGGCCAATCAGGAATGGGAAATTGTAAGAATACAAATCTCCACTCTTGAAGAAGACCCATACTGTGGTAACTCAATGCACATCTAAAGCTTCCATAATAGAGGGTCCACTCACTGCGGTAAGAGCACATCCTGACTTCAATGTTTTTTTCCAGTAGACTTCAACAAAATGGTGGCCATCTGCATGCTGACACCGACTCCTTGGTGCATAAATGTGAATGAGATGAGTAAAAGATGGCTTCAGCTCCTGTTCTCCAACAGTAGAGTACTATTGAAAGGCTAGGCTGGCTCATGTCGCAGGTGATTTGAAGAGTGTTTAACAACTTAAGGACCGCCTCCTGCACATATATGTCGGCAGAATGGCACAGCTGGGCACAGGCACATACAGGTACGTCGCCTTTAAGAGCCCAGCCATGGGTTCGCGCAGGCCGCCAGCACTTGCACTCGACCCGGTCCGAAGCTCCGTGACCGTGGCCGCGGGACCGCGGACCCGATTACCGCCGGTGTTCCGTGATCATTCACAGGAGCTTAAGAATGTGGAGAGGTAAGTGTAAACACACCTTCCCCGTTCTTCACAGTGGCAGCTTCATTGATCGTGTGTTCCCTGATATAGGAAAAGACTATCAATGATGTTACACGTCCAGCCCTGCCCCCCTACAGTTAGAAACACATATAAGGTCACACTTAAACCCTACAGCGCTCCCTAGTGGTTAACTCCTAAACTGCAATTGTAATTTTCATAGTAATCAGTGCATTTTTATAGCACTTTTTGCTGTGAAAATGACAATGGTCCCAAAAATGTGTCAAAATTGTCCGATGTGTCCGGCATAATGTCACAGTCACGAAAAAAACCCGGTGATCACCGCCATTAGTAGTAAAAAAAAAAATATTAATAAAAATGCAATAAAACTATCCGCTATGTTGTAAACGCTATAAATTTTGCGCAAACCAATCGTTAAAGGCTTATTGCAATTTTTTTTTACCAAAAATAGGTAGAAGAATACGTATCGGTCTAAACCGAGGAAAAAAAAAATGTATATCTTTTTTGGGGATTTTTATTATAGCAAAAACTAAATATTGCTTTTTTTTTTTCAAAATTGTTGCTCTATTTTTGTTTACAGCGCAAAACATAAAAACCGCAGAGGTGATCAAATACCACCAAAAGAAACCTCTATTCGTGGTAAAAAAAGGACGTCAATTTTGTTTGGGAGCCACGTCGCACGACTGCGCAATTTTCAGTTAAAGCGACGCAGTGCTGAATCGCAAAAAGGGGCAAGGTCCTTTACCTGCATAATGGTCTGGGTCTTAAGTGGTTAATGAAGGCCCATTAGGATAGCCAAACCCCAGATCCTTGGCATGCTACAAAGCCATTCAGAAAAGTTTAGAATAACTGACAGACAATTTGCCAATCAGGAATGGACAATTGTAATGCCGCGTACACACGGTCGAACTTTCCAACAACAAATGTTCCATGTGAGCTTGTTGTCGGGAAAAGTTCACCGTGCGTATGCTCCATCGGACATTTGCTGTCGGAATTTCCGTCAACAAAATGTTTGAGAGCTGGTTCTCAAATTTTTCAACAACAAACCCTGTTGTCGGAAGTTCAGATTCTTGGCTCGTCAAACGTCTTGTACGTTACCGCGTTCTTGACGTTCAGAATTTCCGACAACATTTGCGTGATCGTGTGTATACAAGACAAGTTTGAGCCAACATCCGTTGGAAAAAAATACACGGTTTTGTTGTCTGAATGTCCGATCGCCTGTAAGCGGCATAAGAATCCAAATATACACTCTTGAAGAAGAAGACCCATACTGGTGGTAGCTATGCCTCAAATAGGCAAGCAGAGAGTAAAAAACTAGTCACCAGAAATGTCTGTAGGTTCTTGCAGATGTTTTTGTTTTTAAGTAGACTTCAACAAAATGGTGGCTGTCTGCACACAGACACCGACTCCCTGGTGCATAAATGAGATGGGTAAAAGATGGCTTCTTCTGGTACTGTGGAAGCTATGCCTAAAAAAAAAAAAGGCAAGCAGAGAGCAAAAAACTAGTCACCAGAAATGTCTGTAGGCTTCTTGCAGCTGATTTTTTTCCCAGTAGACTTCAACAAAATGGTGGCCATCTGCATGCAGACACCTGGTGCATAAATGGGAATGATATGGGTAAAAGATAGCTTCAGCTCCTGTTCTCTAACTGTAGAAAACTCCTCTTCACCTGTAGAGAACTTAGGAGACTCTAAAGGTGGGAAACAGTAGATGAAGACCTCTTTTACCCATCTCGATAAATTTATGAATGTTCCCTTTACAGACATGGTTCTGGCTCTGCCAAGCGGTGTTGAACCTGGAACTAAGCAGGCACCATCACATGGGAGGTCAGTTAACCGCAGCTCATGGAACCAGTAGCCACCTCTGGAGGAACCCTGTTTGAAAATGGCTGCTCTATAGTAAACACCCTTTTAAATGCAGGCTAATGCTGCATACACAGGATCATAATTTCCGACAACATATATTCGATGTGAGCTTTTGGTCAGATATTCCGACCGTGTGTAGGCTCCATCGGACATTTGCCATCGGAATTTCCGACAACAAATGATTGATAGCTGATTCTCAATTTTTTCCGCTAACAAAAGTTCTTGTCAGAAATTCCGACCGTGCTTATCCAATTAAGAAAGTACAAAAATCCCATGCATGCTCAGAATCATTGAACTTAATTTTTCTCGGCTCGTCGTAGTGTTGTACATCACCACATTCTTGATGTTCGGAATTTTCAAGCAACATTTGTGTGACCGTGTGGTCGGAATGTCCGTAGTGTGTACGTGGCACAATAGTCTGCTGGTTTTGCTTGCTGCAGTTTGTCATTGCATGCCATTGTTGAGCCTGTGATCAACTAAGACCCTTATTTCCATCCCCTAAATTTTCCCCCCAAGTAAGTGATTTGCGTTCATATTTTTAGCCCATAAGAAAAATAAATAAAAAGGAACCATTGGTTGAATCGAATGGCCTGAATTTGGCAGCTCTCCAAAAAAAAGGGGGGAACCCCCCACCCAAAATAAAAGGGTCACCCAAATTGAGAATTTGTCATATAAGCAGGGCCGTCTTAATAGCGTCATGGGCCCCTGGGCAAAGTAATGCTCTGGGGCCCCTACAGTGATGACAGTGCAGGTAAACAGACATCAAGTAGGTAGGAAGCAGACTGCCTCCCCTGTGTATCTATCACTCTCAGTGCCATCATGGGGCCCCCATTTTTAGGGGCAGAGTGGGCTCAAGGACCAGCTGCTGTGGGGAAAGTGCAGGGCACCCCCATGCAGCTAGGGCCCCTGGGCAGTGCTCAGGTGTGCCCTCTCATTAAGACAGCCCTGCATATAAGTGGACCAAAAAAAGCACCAAACAGTTGTCTAGAGAGTGCAAAAAATCCCTTACTCTTCGCAAATAACAGAAAAGTAAAAACAAAAGGAGTTCTGAAGGTATGTTGGGGTACCAAAGAAGGCAACCACAGCAATAACAGCTGAATGGGCCCTATTAGTTTTCCTCAAGAGCTCAATCCTTGCCTGTCCTAGCAACTGCTGCGTGACTTCCTATAAACATGGCAAGCATGACAAGAAGCAGAAGTTTCCTAATCTGTATTTTCAGGAAAGGGACCAACGTTATCACAATGCTTATCAGGAGCACTTTAGGAGTACTATTTTTATTCATAGACCCGAGCTTAACCTATTAGGAGCAATGGAGATGTGGAATACAAGTTTTCAATATATTACTAAACTCTGGGCCTATTGGAGAAAAATAAGAGCTCAACCAATCAGAGCCCAGGTCTTGCAAGTTAAATCATCTGCTAGCTAATTTGGTCTTTCAGGGGCCCCATTCACACCAACAGAATGCAGGAGTTTCCATAATGTAAATTATGCTGGGGCTGAACGAAAAAAAAAAAACCCCCAATGAACTAGGGAGGAGACTCTGTACTATCACTGTTCAATGTTAGTACAGCAATCTTCCCCAGTGAGCTATTGTGTTCTAACAGGGGGATGCCCCTGCTAGAAAACAACGGTCTTGCTCTCAGTCATTGGCTGAGAGCACTGATCGGATGCCGATCGGCAGACCATTTGAAGTGATGCACCTTAAACAGAAGTTGGACATTCGGCTGAGTTCTGGAGGAGTGGCTGTCGTATACATGCATTAAATTTCAGCCATTTTTTATTGAACTGGCCGATACCACCCGATATTCGGCCTGTGTGTATGGACTTTAGTCTCCTTTTCAGGGTTTACACATTTTCCACTTGTTATTTACAGGATATGCGCTGATGAAGCGACACTGGTGGGCACTGATAGGCACAGATAAGTCGGTACTGATGGGGACAGAGAAGGCGGCACTAATGGGCCCAGATAAGGCAGCACTGATGGGCACTTATAGGTGTTACTGATAGGTACCACTGATAGGCACTGGGAGTTGACACTGATGGGCGGGACTTGTAGGTGACAGTGATTAGTGACACTGACAGGTGGCACTGTGGGCACTGATGGGTGGCTCTGGGCACTGGTAGGCAGCACTGTTGTGCACTGGTAAATGGCACTGGCAGGTGGCACAGATGTGCAGGGGCTGCTCTCCTTGATCGGGACCGATGTCCCTATAACAGCTGCAGGTGATCGGCTTTTTTTTTTCTCCTTACGCTATCATCGTTTACATCACATGATCAGCTGTCATTGGCTGACAATGTGGTAAGGGGTCGGGATCGACCCCTTACTCCGATCAGCCGAGTCTCACTGATCACAGAGCGCGCCGTGTGCACCCTGCAGGGGCGTGCAGGCCGCTCGAACATAGGAGGATGTCCATGGACGCCCTCCCGTCAAATTAGGTCTGTGCTGTAACCGTCTTTCGGCTATAGCATGGATCTGAAGTAGTTAATTCCCCTATTGGGTCATATAAGTGACTCATCCCTTATCAGAGGCTCAGTCCAAAGTTTAAAATCATTTAAGTTGTGCCTTCAAGCAGAAAGCTAACCAGTGGCGCTCTGTCAATCCTTTGTCATGCTGTAAATCAAATATTGTATACACATAGGTAAAGTGGAAGGTCACACTCCTAATCATCATCGATTATTTTTAATCTCCATACTGCTAGGATAGTAAATAGATAGGAAAGTATATTATATTTACTTTTTTACTTTGTTGTAATGTCAATGATGTCATATGTCCCAGCAGTCTTCAGGAGGGGAGGGGAGGAGGAGATGTTATCCCAGCTAAGCACACTCTCCTGCATGCATGCTTAAGTTAAGGGCAGATGGAGTCCAGGAAGTAAATGCTACATTAAAGAGTAACTCCACTTTCGTGGGGCATAAGAAAATTGCAAATAAAGAAAAAAATAGTATAGCACATCTAATTGGGACACTAATCATACTGTAATTTAATGTTATTAACCACTTGCTTACTGGGCACATAAACCCCCTTCGTGCCCAGGCGAAATTTCAGCTTCCGGCACTGCGTCGCTTTAACTGACAATTGCGCGGTCGTGCGACGTGGCACCCAAACAAAATTGGCGTCCTTTTTTTCCCCACAAATAGAGCTTTCTTTTGGTGGTATTTGATCGCCCGTGCGGTTTTTATTTTTTGCGTTATAATGAAAAAAAGAGCGCCAATTTAAAAATATATATATATTTTTTACTTGTTGCTATAATAAATATCCCATTTTTTTTTTTTTTTATATATTTTTTTTTCTCAGTTAAGGCCGATACGTATTCTTCTACATATTTTTGTAAAAAAAAAAAAAAAAAAATCACAATAAGTGACTGCTTTGCGCAAAAGTTATAGCACCTACAAAATAGGGGACATAATTATGATTTTTTTTTTAGATTTTTTTTTTACTAGTAATGGCGGCGATCTGCGATTTTTATTGGGACTGCGATATTGCGACGGACACATCGGACACTTTTGACACATTTTTGGCGCCATTCACATTTATACAGCGACCAGTGCTATAAAAATGCACTAATTACTGTATAAATGTGACTGGCATTGAAGGGGTTAACACTAGGGGGTGAGGAAGGGGTTAAATGTATTGCCTGGGTGTGTTCTAACTGTGTGGGGGGGAGGGGGTGACTGGGGGAGGTGACCGATGCTGTCTCCCTATGTACAAGGGAAACAGCATCTGTCACCTCACTGACAGGACGTGAAGCTCTGTGTTTACACTCAGAGCTCCACGTCCCTGCTCTCTCACCGACGATCGCGTGTACCTGACGGACATCGCGGCCGCCGGGTACACGCATCGGATCCTCGGTGATGCGTCGGGACTGTTTTTACAAGCAAATCACGTCCAAAGACGTGACCCCGGCGCCTCAGGTCCGCGCTGTTCACGTATTTTGTTAATAGCGCGGACCTGAAGAGGTTAAAAATTACCTTTCCAATCTGCAGCCACTGTAATTTTATGAGAATGCATTGCAATATGGCTACCTGGAGTTGTTCTCTACACAGAGGGCCAGATTCTCTAAGACATTTGCCAGCGTAGCGTAAGCCATTTACACTACGTCGCCGCATCGTACTAGAGCAAGTGCCGTATTCCCTAAGCATTTGCTCCGTAGTTTGCGTTGGCGTAGCGAAAATGGCCCAGCGTAAGCCCGCGTAATTCAAATGGGGCGGCTTGTATTTAAATTAAGCGCACCCCCACGTCGAACGAACTGGGCATGCGCCGGCCGGGGAAAAAGCCCAGTGCGCATGCTCCAACTCACGTCGGAAAGCGCTGTTGAAACCGACGTCAAAACGGCGTGATCGTCACTACGCAATGCCCTATTCGCGAACAAGTTAGTAAAACGACGTAAGCGACGAAAAAAGCCGACGCTGACCCGACGCCATACTTAACATGGCATCTGACGGCACCTGACGGCATCCGACGGTACTTCGTAGGGTTACTCCTCATAGAAGCAGGGGTAACCTTACGAGTTCGTAAACGATGTACGCGACGACGGGGCGGCGTAAAAGCGATCGGGAATCGGCGTAGTAGCCTCATTTGCAAAGGCAAATGAGAAAACAAAGTAAAGGCCACCTACTGGCCGGAGTTGTCATTACAACTACGATCCGCAAGTGTAATGGTATTACACTTGTTGGATGTTCAAGCCTATCTATGCCAAAGTGATGCTAATCATCACTCGCATAGATACGAGCCCAAAAAAACGGCGATACGACGGGGTATCTGAGATACTCCGTCGTAACGCCGCTAAGAATCTGGGCCAGAATGTGTACTGACCACTCCCCAGAAACATAATTTCCTGGTTGTGCGATTGGTTCACCAGTTTTCCCAGAAGTCTGCCTAAGATACAAGTCAGATTTCAGGCATCCCCTGCAACAAAAATGTCATTTTTGGAGAGATACTCCCAATAGGGGATGCAGGCCCAACAGCTTTCCTCATTAGTGCCCTGCAGCTGCCCCAGCTGACAGTTAATTATGAAACCACTCCCAATAGACCAACTAAGTACAGAGGCACAGACAAACACACAGGGATAACTTCAGAATAACAAAAAAGGTAGAAATGTGCAACAAAGGTTGTTATTTTTGCAATGTACATAGATCACCCAGAGGGGATTTTTTTTTTTCTCAACAAAAGTGGAGTTACGCTTTAATCATTTCTCCTTACTCAAGATGGCCACGGCCAGAAATACTTAGGGGGTCGTTTTTTAAAGTGAGACATGGAGACATGGATGGTCCCCCCCCGCTGTGTCCTCCACCGAATCATCTGCCCGACGATCTGTGTTCCAGGCTCCGTTCCCTGCGAGCTTTGCGATGCTTTGGGGCGGAGCCCGGCGGCAAATTAAAAAAA
Organism: Rana kukunoris; assembly: GCA_029574335.1. Classification (NCBI taxonomy): domain Eukaryota; kingdom Metazoa; phylum Chordata; class Amphibia; order Anura; family Ranidae; genus Rana; species Rana kukunoris. Next base: position 543,654,559 of record CM056052.1, on the reverse strand, counting down.
CATAACACATATAGTCCACTGTAATCTTGCAGATTACATTACTTTATCAAATCATTTCACATCTCTTTTGTCCCTAGTGCTTACTGTTCTTTGTGCCTGGAAACTTGAGATTGTCCATGGCAACCAAAACGTGTCCCTTTAAGTCAAAAGTGGTTTTAGACCAGCTAGAAATCAGCGATAGTGAATTAGAATTACTTGCAGAATTGAGCGATAGTGATTCGCGGGGAAATTTATTTTATTATCATTAAATTATTATTTTTTTTATAATTATTTATAGTTATTTATTATATTATAATTTATGATTTTGTGTTTCAAACTTGATCATAGGCGGGATGTAAACTAGACTCTTGTTTGGACAGATTTAAAGGAGTTGTAAATTACATTTTTTTTTTTTTGCTGAAATGACTGTTTACAGGGTATAGAGACATAATAGTTAACTGATTCCTTTTAAAAATGATTAAAAATAGATAAAAATCAATCATATAATGTACCTGTAGTTTCAGTTTCGTTTTTCATCTCATTTCATGCTTGTGTGAAGTACAGAGACACAGAGCCAATACAGGGCAGTGTTTGTTTTTAAAATGAAACTGATTGGTTCTGAGGGGTTTTAGACACACAGTAATCACACCTCCTTGATTAGAGACCACAGAGAGAAGCTCCCAGCACTTTTTTTACAAGGAAACAGACAACCAGGAATTGTGCAGAACAGAGAAGGATTACAGCAAAAACAAACAACGAGGACATGAAACCAGGACTGCATTAAGGTAAAGGAAGCTATTTAGCAAAAAAAAAATCCTTTAGTGACCCTTTAAGTGAGTTATTACTAAGAATTACAGGCCTAAAATATAAAAACACAGAATTTCTAGGCAAAACATTGTACCGCTTTGAGCTTCAAAAATCTGACATAATCATACTGCCAGGGAGGTTAAAATGACACAAACTCACATTTGTTATAAAATATATTAAATGCAATTTGTTTAAAAATAAGTAGAGTGTACCTTCTCTCTTTTCCTTTATTTCATCTCTCAAATGCAAGCTTTTTCTGCTATTCTCAGATTTTCTTTTCTATGGTGGCGACATTTGTTCTCCATGTACCCCTTGTGTATGTGAACGCCCTTTCCTGCTTGTTCCCAAGATAGACTACACATCTATGTGCAGATACATTCAGCTCTATGGGAATTGTAGAACTCAGAGAGGATCATGTGACCAGAAATAATAGCACTACTACTAGTAGCTGTAAGGTGCATTAGTGGAGGATAGCGTGCATAGGACAAAAAAAAGAAGCCTACTAAAATGATAAGAGACTGCCCCATACACACGATCTGATATTCCAACAGGAAAAGTCATATGTTAGCTCTTGAACGAAAATTTCGACCATGTGTAGGTTACATTGGACTTTTGCTGTTGGAATTTACGCCAACAAAAGACTGAGAGCAGGTTCCCAAATTTCGGGGGACTCAACTTCTGATGGTGGGGTGGCTCTTGACATCTAATGTAAGGGGAGGAGATGTGCTGGACATCTAATCTTACAGATACAACCGGCCCTTTTGGGGACAATCATAATGCTGATGCGGCCCACGGTAAGGCCAAGTGTACAAATAAGATGTCCACCTGGACATTTTTGTAACACTGTAAATCCCAGCCAACAACCAGTTTGATGGTTAAAATTAGGGTTGTCCAGATACCGATACCAGTATCGGTATCAGGACCGATACCGAGTATTTGCGGGAGTACTTGTACTCGCGCAAATGCTCCCGATGCCTAAATAGTAGGGCTGCGCATCTTCACCGGTCTCACGATTCGATGCGATTACGATTATCAAGTCCACGATTCGATTCGATTCGATTCGATTCCGCGATGCATCACGATGCATCAAGATTACTGCGCATGGTTTTCATCTGTTCTTAAAAAAAATTCTCTGCATGTAGCAAACTGTAAACACAGCAGACAACTTAAAGAGGAGCTCCAGACTGACCCCGAAATACTACAAGAGATGGACAGAGACTGCAGACAATGATACTAGAGAGGATCAGAGACTGCAGACAATGATACTAGAGAGGATCAGAGACTGCAGACAACGATACTAGAGAGGATCAGAGACTGCAGACAATGATACTAGAGAGGATCAGAGACTGCAGACAATGATACTAGAGAGGATCAGAGACTGCAGACAATGATACTAGAGAGGATCAGAGACTGCAGACAATGATACTAGAGAGGATCAGAGACTGCAGACAATGATACTAGAGAGGATCAGAGACTGCGGACATTGTCCCCATAAAGTCCTACCAAACAACAATGTATGCCGTGTCATAAATTATGGTTTATGTATGTCTTATTGTCTTAGTGATTGATTCACATCCAAACTTCATTGATACCTTTTTTTGTATGATTTTTAGTTTTTCTCATTACTGCCCCACACGTGCAATGCATGGCTGCATGTGTGTGGCAGTGATGAGCAAAAGCAAAAATCAAAAAAAAAAAAAAGGGTATCAATTTTTAAATCGATGAAGTTGCGACGTTAATCAATCACTAAGACATACATAAACCAGTGTGCCATCAATTGCTGCCAGTGTGCCGCCAGTGTGCCACCAATTGCTGCCAGTGTGCCGCCAGTGTGCCGCCAGTGTGCCATCAATTGCTGCCAGTGTGCCATCAATTGCTGCCAGCGTGCCGCCAGTGTGCCATCAATTGCTGCCAGTGTGCAATCAATTGCTGCCAGTGTGCAATCAATTGCTGCCAGTGTGCAATCAATTGCTGCCAGTGTGCCGCCAGTGTGCCATCAATTGCTGCCATTGTGCCACCAATTGCTGCCAGTGTGCCACCAATTGTGCCATCAATTGCTGCCAGTGTGCCGCCAGTGTGCCATCAATTGCTGCCAGTGTGCAATCAATTGCTGCCAGTGTGCAATCAATTGCTGCCAGTGTGCCGCCAGTGTGCCATCAATTGCTGCCAGTGTGCCACCAATTGCTGCCAGTGTGCCACCAATTGTGCCATCAATTGCTGCCAGTGTGCCGCCAGTGTGCCATCAATTGCTGCCAGTGTGCCATCAATTGCTGCCAGTGTGCCGCCAGTGTGCCACCAATTGCTGCCAGTGTGCCACTAATTGTGCCATCAATTGCTGCCAGTGTGCCGCCAGTGTGCCACCAATTGCTGCCAGTGTGCCACCAATTGCTGCCAGTGTGCCACCAATTGCTGCCAGTGTGCCATCAATTGTGCCATCAATTGCTGCCAGTGTGCCATCAATTGTGCCATCAATTACTGCCAGTGTGCATCCCCCAAGTAAGTACCTGATGATGATGTCCTGTCAGTGTTCTGCTGCCTGCAGTCCTCGGCCGTCTCGGGGCTTCTACAGCAGCCTGTGCAGTGTGCACAGTGTAAGGTGAGCCAAGGAGGAAGGCTCTCGGGAGTCGGGACCGGGGCATCACTTCAGGAATTGGGGACACTCGTTCCACGTGGTGACGGGCGGCTGGGAATGCCGTCAGCGGGGGGCGGGAAAGGAGGCATGGCTAACACGCCCATGGCTTCTTCGGCCGAATCAGCGGGGGGAGGGGGGGCGGGAAACGAGGCGCTGCTTACACCCACGGCTTCTTCGGCAGCACCAGCGGGGGGCGGGAAAGAGGTGCGGCTAACGCCCACAGCTTTTTTTTTTTCGGCTGAAAAATCAGACTCGGGAGGGGGAAGCGGCGCGCAAGTGACGTCATCAAAAATCGATTAATGTAAGTCGTAGCATCGGAATCGCATCGTGAGTGGTCGAATCGCGATTCATCGATGCTACGATTAATTTCAACACCCCTACTAAATAGAATACTTTTTTTGTATTTATCAACATGTTCTGTGAAAATTCTTTGAGTTTTTTACTACTGCGTGACAAGCAAATAAAAGATTTTTATTCATTTTTATTCTTTTTTAACCACTTCCCGCCCGGCCAATAGCCGATTTACGGCAGGGAAGTGGTTATGAAATCGTGACTAGACGTTCTCAAACGTCTAGCACGATTTCAATGCCGCGCGCGCCCGTGGGGGCGCGCAGCGCGGCGATCGGTGATGCGGGGTGTCAGTCTGACACCCTGCACCTCCGATCTCGGTAACGAGTCTCCGGCGGAGCCTCGTTACCACGTGATCAGCCGTGTCCAATCACGGCTGATCACGATGTAAACAGGAAGAGCCGCCGACGGCTCTTCCTCACTCGCGTCTGACAGACGCGAGTACAGGAGAGCCGATCAGCGGCTCTCCTGACAGGGGGGGTTCGCGCTGATTGTTTATCAGCGCAGCCCCCCCTCGGATCGCCACATGGACCACCAGGGAGTGCCCACACTAGACCACCAGGGAACATAAAAAAATGAAAAAAAAATGTCAAAAAAAAAAAAATGAAAAAAAAAAAAAAAGTCAGCAGTAAAAAAAAGGGCAGTAAAAAAAAGATGCCAATCAGTGCCCACACATGGGCACTGATTGACAACATTAATCCATCAGTGCCACCCCTCAGTGATCATCAGTGCCACCCCAGTGTCTGTCAGTGCCACCCCACAGTGCCAATAATGCCCAGTGCCCACCTATCAGTGCCCACCTGTGCCACCTATCAGTGCCCACCTGTGCCGCCTATCAGTGCCCACCTGTGCCACCTATCAGTGCCCACCTGTGCCACCTATCAGTGCCCACCTGTGCCGCCTATCAGTGCCCACCTGTGCCGCCTATCAGTGCCCACCTGTGCCACCTATGAGTGCCCACCTGTGCCACCTATGAGTGCCCATGAGTGCCCATCAGTGCCGCCCATGAGTGCCCATCAGTGCCGCCCATGAGTGCCCATCAGTGCCCCATACCAGCGCCGCCTATCAGTGCCCATCAGTGCTACCTAATCGGTGCCCATCAGAACTACCTCATCGGTGCCCATCGGTGCCCATCAGTGCCACCATATCAGTGCCCGTAATTGAAAGAGAAAACATACTCATTTACAAAAAAATTAACAGAAAAAAATAAAAACTTTATTTTTTTTTCAAAATCTTTGCTCTATTTTTAGTTGTTGCGCAAAAAAAAAAAATCGCAGAGGTGATCAAATACCACCAAAAGAAAGCTCTATTTGTGGGGAAAAAAGGACGCCAATTTTGTTTGGGTGCAGTGTAGCATGACCGCGCAATTGTCATTCAAATTGCGACAGTGCTGAAAGCTGAAAATTGGCTTGGGCGGGAAGGTGCGTAAGTGCCTGGTATGGAAGTGGTTAATGTCTTGAGTTAGAGTTCCTCATAATTCTAAAGAAAATATCCTTAGTCTGTATTGTGGTTTGAAAACTGTCACATGACATTTAAAAAAAGTATCGGTATTCGGTATCGGTGAGTACATGAAAAAAAGTATCGGTACTTGTACTCGGTCCTAAAAAAGTGGTATCGGGACAACCCTAGTTAAAATGTTATTAATTTTCTCCCTACAAAAAAGGAGGAGGGTAGGCCTCCCAAACCCAAGTATCATGAGGCAATCCACCTGACCAGAGTTCTTGATTGGAGCACCCAAGCCAACTATAAACCATGGGTTTATTGGGTGTAGACTATCCTCTAGCTCAGTGGTTCTCAACCTTCTAGTGCCATGACCCATTTATAAAATTTCCCAAGTTGTGGGGACCCCTAACAGTAAAATTATTTTCGTAGTGTGGGTTGTCAGCACCCAAGGAAAGACAAGTAATTTGCACCCCTAATCCACAGACATTTAGCGCTCCCCGAGTCCCTTCCACTCATACAATATTAAAACTCCTTATGGTACATTTTAGGATGTACCACTCTTTCTCTTTGTTTTCCTTTCTTTCTCTTTTATCACTATCCTAATTTTTTGTCCCCCCATCCCTCTCTCTAGCCGCATTTCTTGTTCTTTCTCCAATTCTTTCTCTCCCCTTTTCTTTGTTCCTCCCCCTCTTTTCTTCTCCCTTCCATGTATTCTCTATTTTTATTCCTTCTCTTACTCCTTTGTGTGCTGGTGGGGGGAATGGGATGAGTTCTGACCAGCCAACTTGGGTGTGATCGATCAAGGTCATCTGGTGATCTGAGAACTATAGTGTGGACTTTTAATGGCATCTATAATCTCTGGTAGTGTTACTCACTTTGTCTCTGGCTTTGTTATGTCTTGTAGCGGTGACACCTATGCCAAAATCAGGAGATGGGGTCTCCTCCAGCCCCTCCCATTTCACATTCCTCACCAGTCAGCTGACCTCTAGTTTCTGCCCCCCAGACATTCTGTGAACTGAATGGGCGGCCACGGGCTCCAGCAACAGCCCTCCTGGGCGGCTGCAAAAAGGCAGGGAGAGCAGTGCTGGCTTGAGGAACAGCCCAGGATTAGGTGACCCCTGACCAACCGTCATTTGACCCCCAGGTTGAGAACCACTGCTCTAGGTGGACTCCCATGGCTTTCTAAGGCTGCATTCACACTATAGCGCGGCATATTGTACCGAGATTTGCCACGACAAATTGCGGCGTTTTGTCCAGCGATTTGCCGCGACAAAACGCGGCTTTTTCTGCCTCGTTTTCGCTGGGGGGGGGTGATTTTAACATTGTCGGCTATGCCCGAACGCCGAAGCCGCCTGAAAAAAAGGGTCCGGGACTTGCTTTGAGCTTCAGGCGTACGGCGTGGAGATGTGAACCATCTCCATAGCCGACAATGTTAAATCACCCCTCCAGCGTATTTCAGGCTGCAATAGGGTTGGGCGTAAAAACGCCTAGGTGTGAATGCAGCCTTACTCTTTGGATCCCTTGATAACTATCACACACTCGTTACGGCATCTATACAGACCATGCGCACTAAGTTGTGTACTACATCTCTTTCACCATTGCCCAGCCCCATGGTCCCTTATCCTGGAAACTAGAGAATTCAGACATAGTAGATCTGACACTCAATTTACTGCACTTGTTCAATGGAGGATTTTTCGCTTGTTTTCATTTCCCTGCAGGCTATTGCCACCTGAGAGGTAAAGATTTAGAGACCACCTTTGCCTCTCAATTAGACTTTTTACATACAGCTCAACTGAGCGGTTATCATCACGACTTCCTCCTGTAGGTCTACAAAACATATATGCAACCCCAACAACTCTGTCTGGACAGGCATCTTATAAGATATTCTTTGTCACTTTTCTATAATGCCTTGACTGACACTAAAAAACCCTCATGATTTACCTTTCCTGAAACACTGGGAGAAAGGGGTTAAATTCTTTGACACTCAAAGAGATCGAATACTCCTTTTCGCACAGAAAGCATCCATTGCCTGTAAATACCAGGAAAGCAGATACCAACTCTTAATAAGATGGTATAGGACTACAATAATCCTTCATCATATGTTCTCGTAGGGCTCCAATTGCTGTTGGAGATGTCTGGACGCTGAAGGATCTCTTCTACGTATTTTTTGGGAGTGCCATTTAGGAAGTCTGCAGAACAATCAATAAAGACTGTTAGGCCCTGTACACACGATCAGACATGTCCGATGAAACTTGTCCGACGGACCGTTTTCATCGGACAAGGCTGAAGTGGTCTGTTGGTCTGATGTGCGTACACACCATCGGACCAAAATCCCCTCGGACCAGAACGCGGTGACGTAGAACACAACGTCGTGATGAAAAAACGAAGTTCAATGCTTCCAAGCATGCGTCGACTTGATTCTGAGCATGCGCGGGATTTTGGTCCGATGATTTTGTGTACTAACCCTCGAACCTGTCCGACGAACAGGTTTCCAGCGGACAGGTTTCTAAGCATGTCTGGAAACTTTTGTCCGCTGGAAAGCGGTCCGATAGTCCGCTGAAACTGGTCTGCGGACCAGTTTCAGCGGACATGTTCGATCGTGTGTACGCGGCCTAACAGATAGGTTTCTAAATAGGAATCCTGACACATACCTATTACATGATACCCCGCTTCCACTCAAAAAGTACATAAAATACTCCCTTAACGTTGCTAAAGCTTGCATCTAAATGATGTGGAAACAAATTGCACCACCTATTGGAACCAACAGTTGGAACAACTTCATAAAACGCAAAGCATTCTGGGAATTGTGTCCTTGCCAAGCTGCTGACCCATGTTTAAGATGCAGCGGGGCAGCCACTCAGCACGGGACCTGGAAGCAAGCAGACATTATCGTAGTAGCTTCAGAGATTTCCAGCTTCCAGGGGCATCAGACACGTAGAATATACTCATAGTTACATTGCTCCACACTTGGAATTCTAATTTTATGAGCACCAAGTGATTTTTCCTTAAAGAAACCCATGCATTAAGGGGAAAAACCTACTCTGCTGCAAATTCCCCCCCCCCCCCCCCCACCCCCAGACTCCCCATTTTTCTTACCTGAGCCCATCCGATCTGACGATGTCCACTAGCGCAGTGGCTCCAACCATTGTCGCTCTCCTCATTGGACAGACTGATAGCAGCGGGAGCATTTGGCTCCCACTGCTGTCAATTAAATCTGGTGACACAGGAGTGGGGGGCAGGACAGAGTACCACTTTCTGTGTCAATGGTCGTAGGAGCAGGACTCAGGAGCGAGCATGCACGGGTGCCACCAGGGAAATCGGCTTTTCCTGGGGGCAGCCAATGAAGAGGAGGGGCCTGGAGCGCCGGCAGGGGACCCCAGAAGAAGGGGCTTCCCTGTGCAAAACCATTACACACTGAAAGTAAGTATAGGCATGTATTTTTTTTTTTTTTTTTTTTAAACCCTGAAGCAGTTTTTTTAAACCCTGTAAACCTTCATGTTTTTTCACCTTAGCATAGGATGCATTAAGGTGAAAAAACATCCACTACTTAGCGCCTCCCCCGAGCCCCCGTTTACTTGAGCCCTTGGAAGTCCAGCGTCGAGAACGTGCTTGCTTCTTGGCTCTTCACAGCCCGCTCTTCATTGGATAGATTGATAGCAGTGCAGCCATTGGCTCGCTCTGCTGTCAATCAACTCCAATGACACGAGGGCTCGGGAGCACGCCTGCAAGGTAACCCCCTTAGGAGAGAGTTTCCCAGGGGGGGGGTTACCAGAAGCAGGGAGGAGCCAAGATAGGCACCGAGAGACCCCAGGAGACGAGGATTGGGGCCACTCTGTGCAAAACGAGATGCACAGTGGAGGTATGACATGTTTGTTAAAAAAAAAAGAACCCATACAACCCCTTTACGTTCATCCTTTTCAAAAAATAACCTATACAATCAAGGGGCCCTCAGTAGGTATTAACAACTCTATGATAAAACAATCTGCAGCAATAGAGCGACCAGATAAAAATAAAATCAGTCATAACTGGAAACCTTATGATGACATTACAATGTGTGTAGATATGCGATTTTGCTGTAGCTGCAGAGGCCTGTGTTGTCTGGCCAAAATCCCTCTCGGGACACATTTATTCTTTGACAACCATCAGCATGGCTCAGCTAAACTCTCCCCGGATCTGTTTTGTGAATGGTTGTCAGGCACAAAATGATAAAGCAATGAAAAGGAGAGAAGTTCTCATATCTATTGTCAGATGTCTGTAAGTGTCCAAATTTCAGGAGGGGGCGAATAAATCCTTCAAGTCACATCAGAGCTGAAAAATCTCACTGTAACGCCATTAAAGGTTTTCGGTTACAGACTGTGATATATTGCTGTCCTACATTTGCCGACATTTACACCCTCCTCAGCATAAAGAGGTTATTGTGCCCATAGAACAGCCTGTTGTGCCTATTTAGATGCACAATAACATACATATGGGCACAATAGCATACATATGGGCACAATAGCAGCCATAAAGTGAACCCATCTCACCTCTACGTAGAAACAGCAACCCTCAGTTCTCCTCCACTGTAATATTCCAACCAATTTAAATGCTACACTCAACACCACTGGTGACTCCTTGACCTGCATGACAAGACGACCAACAAAAAGACAAACCCAAAGATTATGAAAGGTCATTCTGCACTCTTTGCTGGAAATAGCCTGGAACTATCTTGTGTTTGTGGATAATGCTTCTAAAGTGACATAAGATGTGACCCGATGTTCTATTCAGTATAGACAAATACCATGTCCTGTCTATGGAACATGCCTGCAGTATCACCAATGTAGTGCAACAAAACAAGAACTATGGTTCACATTGTGTAGGAGGAAGATTTTGTTTTGTTGCATTATTTGTTGTGTAATACTGGAGGCATTATCCAAAGTCAAGACAATACAATTGGGCAATACCTCCCAGGCTGCGTACACACGAGGAGACATGTCCGATGAGACAGGTCCGAAGGACCGTTTTCATCGGACATGTCTCCAGGGATATTTTGGTCTGATGTGTGTACACACCATCAGACCAAAATCCCCGCGGATAGAGAACGCGGTGACGTAGAAGACACCGACGTGCTCAAACAAGGAAGTTCAATGCTTCCACGCATGCGCGGGATTTCGGTCCGATGGTTGAGTGTACTAACCATCGGACATGTCCGACGGACAGGTTTCCAGTGGACAAGTTTCTAAGCATGCTTAGAAACTTTTGTCCACTGGAAACCTGTCCGCTAGGCCGTACACACGATCGAACATGTCCGCGGAAACTGGTCTGCAGACCAGTTTCCGCGGACATGTCTCCTCGTGTGTACACGGCCTCAGACTCCGAAAGAATACACTTTTGTCAAATCTCAAAATTCCTAAATTCTCTATGGAAGGACACATCTCTACCTCTCCAATTTACTAAATATGAACTGTGGTGTGGTCAAAATACGGAGCCAAGGGGAGGCATTTCTATAATTTATTCGTCCCTTACTCACTCTATTAACTAGATGGTATCTTACTCCCACTAAACTGGCTGCCATATACCCTTCCTTGGATCCTTCTTGCTTTAGAGAGTGCCATCTTTCAGGTTCGATGGCCCACATCTGGTGCGAATGCCCGAGGATCCGTTCCTTTTGGGAAAAAAGGCCCGGATTCACATACATCGGCGCATATATATGCCGACGTAGCGTATATTCTTTACGCTACACCGACGCAGCGCAGAGAGGCAAGCACAGAATTCACAAAGCACTTGCTCTCAAACTACGCTGAGTTTCTAAGGCGTAAGCCGGCGTAGGTGAAAGTGGGCGTGAGCCATGCAAATGAGGCATGACCCCATGTAAATGATGGGCCGAGTGCCAGACAAGTACTTAGAACGGACTGCTCATGCGTCATGTCGTGGCCGCATCCCAGTGCGCATGCTCACAATCACGTTGAAACAACTGCCTAAGATATGTCGAATCACTGCCTACGATCAGGCCTGGATTTACTCCCTGTGCCGCCCCAAGGCCGGGTCCTTCAATGCCACCCCCCACCCCCACACACACACACAGGGGCCAAGTGATACAGTCACAGAAGCGCGTCCGCAAAGACTTACCCAGAGAGAGCTTGCATCCATATTTAGCACTATAACATTTAACTGGCTGCTTGCTTCTGCTTGGGCCTGGCACAGTGGCACACACACATGCACAACATGATGATCAATCATGGTCAATCAATCATATCTGCTAGTGTGTAATCCCTGCTGGCTGCTTCTTCTTTTTCTGGTGGTGGTGGTGACGTCACATTCTCAGACCCCTGCTCCTGGCCTGGGGGAGATGCCGGCCGCTCACAGAGGGTCTCTTCTCCATACATGTCACTGTCCCCAGAGCAGCGCTTCCTTACATCTCAGGTGTCAATGTCCCCAGCCAGCAGAGTGCTTCCTTATATCCCAGGTGTCACTGTCCCCAACCAGCGGAGTGCTTCCTTACATCTCAGGGGTCACTGTCCCCAGCGGAGTGCTTCCTTACATCTCAGGGGTCACTGTCCCCAGCCAGCGGAGTGCTTCCTTACATCTCAGGGGTCACTGTCCCCAGCGGAGTGCTTCCTGACATCTCAGGTGTCACTGTCTCTAGCCAGCGGAGTGCTTCCTTACATCTTAGGTGTCACTGTCCCCAGCCAGCGGAGTGCTTCCTTACATCTCAGGTGTCGCCCCCCCATTAGAGCCCTTCTATATCCCAGCAGCAGTGTCTGCTCCGCCATTACTGAAGGCTGAGGGGAAAAAAATTAGAGGCAACCATTTTCCAGAAGACCACAGACAAATTATGAGCAAGAAGGAAGCCTGCCGAGTGGCTACAATAGAAATTGAGCGGCGGTACCGCCCACCCACCACCCCTTTACACAACATGACAGACAGACCAGGGGCGGGGGTGGGCGGTGCCGCAGCTGAATTTCTATTGTAGCCACTCGGCTGGCTCCCTTCCCGTGTATGACTAGTCTGACGTCTTCTAGAAAATGGCTGCCGGCGGAGACATTATATCCGCCGGCCGCGGGCCTCCAGCGGCGGCGGCGGGCGGCGAAAATTAGTACATTACAGTGCGGGGTGGCCGTGAAAGCCAAGAAGTTGCCGCAAGAGCGGCGCCGCCCCTTCACCCACTGCCGCCTCGAGGCCTGGCCTTGGTGGCCTTGTGGGAAATCCGGCCCTGCCTATGGTGTGAACGTAACCTACGCCCAGCCCTATTCACGTACAACGTAAACTACGTAAAATTCAACGGCTTGTGTTCCCTGGTCCATACCTTTGTATGGGTTGCGCCTCATATATGGGGAATAACTTTACACCGGACGTACGACTTACGCAAATATTATGCGCCAGGCGCAAGTACGTTCGTGAATTGCCGTATTGTCCTCATTTGCATATTTGAATCGAAAATCAATGGGAGCGCCACATGCGACCAGCGTAAATATGCGCCCACTCTACACCGGCGTAAGAAAGTTACGTCGGTGGGATGAAGCCTATTTTTAGGCGTATCTTAGTTTGTGGGTCGGCGCATAGATACGACGGCGCATATTTGTACTTACGTCGGTGTATCTGGAGATACGTCGGCGTATGTGCTTTGTGAATCCGGGCCAATGTCTTTAGCTTGATCTTCAGGGTGACTGGGTGCCAGGCTCCCAGGTCTCTGCATGTTGCTCTCATGAACACCCATATACCTAAGTTTACCCAAATCCCTATTCATTTTATCCTTACAGGAGTCAAAATAACTGTTGCCAAGGCATGTAAAAAAACAAAACCCTTTCTTTCTGATTTCATTCGGAAAGTCTCATGGATAATGACTCAAGAGAAACTGGCCAGTATTCTAAATAACACCACCGCGAAATTTGGAAAAATATATATCACTTAGTTGAGACGCATCTACATTCCCTCTAGACTCATCTTTATGGAGCTAGGCATGTACTCTCTGCTCTTCCTATTTCTCTTTCCTTTCTTCCTTTTCTTTACCTTTTTTTTCTATTAGTACTCTTTTATAAGTCTCCCAGGGACGTGTTTAAGGATCCTATCTACAGGTTTATCCTTATTTTACATTACAATATACAGTATTTATAAGCAATATTTTTGGAGAATTACAGATGAGTTGTACTGGATATTTTTCTGTTACTTAATAAAATCTAGAACAGGCATGTCCAAAGTCCGGCCCACGTGCCAATCTCCGCCCGCGTTTCGGTTTTGAATGGCCCGCCTGGTTACTTGGACATGTATATCTTTTGTGGCCCCCGACGATCTCCCAGCACCGGGGGCCACAAAGATGTATATGCCTTGGAACGGAACAGGGAGGAGGCGGGACGAGCGCCGCACACACACAAGAGAATTTCCTGTTTACGGGCAGCCTCTGTAATAGAAAGTGCCACGCTGCCATTCGACAACTGTTCTTTCCATCAAAGGAGGTGGGACTTTCTATTAAAGAGGCCACTGTGTAAACAGGAGATTCTCCTGTAATTAATCTTTGGCGCTCGTGAGTGAATTCCTGGCAATGGTGCTGCATTCCTGGCAATGGTGCTGCATTTCAGGCAATGGTGCTGCATTTCAGGCAATGGTGCTGCATTCCTGGTAATTGTGAGTGCATTTATGGCAATGGTGCTGCATTCCTGGTAATTGTGAGTGCATTTATGGCAATGGTGAGTCTGCAGATGGGCACTTGTGAGGCTGCAGATGGGCACTGACCCTTATTTTGTTTTACAGTTCTTTATTTAAATGTATTTATTTTTTCCTTAAAGGGGTTGTAAAGGTACAAGTTTTTTTACCTTAATGCATCCTATGCATTAAGGTAAAAAAACATCTCACAGCACCGCCCCCCCCCCCCGAGGCCCCGTTGTACTTACCTGACCGTTCGAATCTCCTGGGCGCGTCCACGTCGTCCTCTTCGGTTCCCAGCCTGGCCTTTGATTGGCTAGGCTGGGCGGATTGATAGCAGCGCAGCCATTGGCTAGCGCTGCTGTCAATCAGAGCGGATGACGCGGCGCGCCGGGGGGCGGAGCTGAGTGATACAGTCGGCGGCTATGGCCGCCGCTGTATCACGGGAGCGCGCTCGCAAAAGCTTTCCTCCGTGCAAGCGCCCTCGCATGAAGAGGGAAAGCTTTTGCGAGGAGGAGCCCAGACAGCCGCCGAGGGACCCCAGAAGACAGCTTTCCGGGCCACTCTGTGCAAAACGAACTGCACAGTGGAGGTAAGTATAACATGTTTGTTATTTTTTTTTTTTTAAAAGCCCTGACTTTAGTGTCCCTTTAAACTTCCCTATTAAAGAGAAGGTGCATGTTATATGCCAAAACATAATACGCCTGAGCTCATTTTTTTTACTTGCACGCACACACCAGCCACAAAGGTAAGAGAATTCTTGTTGGGCAGTGTATTAGTTGCTTGGACGAACACACTTAGAGCGAATTTTTATGTTTCAAAGAATGTCGGACAAAATGGTCAGCCCTCGTGCATGTTCACTTCATCAAATCTGACCCTCTTTGAAAAAAGTTTGGACACCCCTGGTCTAGAAAGACTATCATTTAAGTTCATGTGGGGGATTTGAGGTCCTCTCTTCGGGCACAGCTTGATCACTATAGGGGTGCCGCGGAGAGATAGGGATATCCGTTCCCAATATGGCTGGCATTTTAGGGGCCTCTTAGGCATAGTCTAGCCCAGCCTTTCTCAACCTTTTTACCACTGGGGAACCCTAAAAATAATTCTCATGTCTAGGGGAACCCCTGATAAAACCCATTCATTGGGGGTCAGTGGGAACAATGCCCCTTACTTTGGTGGTCAGTGAGAAGAATGTTTTTTTACAGAAGTGGTAAGAATGCCCCCTTTACAGAGAACTATGAAGATCATTGATGTAATACCATTGGGTCCTCCAAGTGGAATTGGCTCTGAACTATGTAGGGACCATCAAACAGGAGGTAAATTAGCCACAGCTCAAGGAACCCCTAGCTACCTCTGGAGGAACCCTGGTTGAGAATGGCTGGTCTAGCCTCTTATTTAATGCTTAACCAATATAACCAATATTCTTGCATCTCCAATGTTATTTTTTATTTTTATTTTTACCTCTTCTTCTGTTTATATTCGCTTATTGGTTGAAAATAAAGTACTTTGAAAGTAAATTGGGCAATACCCCATAGTACACTGGGTTACATCATGTATGATACTGGAAGTATTATCCACCGACACATGGCAGTACTAAGATATTCGGACGACCTTTTACCATTTCAAGGTCGCTCCCTTTTATTGAGTGTCATTTCATACGAGTAATGGAATCACAAGTGGTATCGAGTGGAGCGAGAGTTGGCTGGAGCATCACAGTGGAAGAGAATTTTTGATGTGAACAAGAGACGGTTTCATTTTTAAAGATGGACTTTCATTTGAAATTCTACCTATTTTTGGCATTATTGGTCAAGAGACATATTGTTATATTTGATTCTATTTTTATTATTGTCTACACTAGAGCAGTGTTCTCCAAGCTGCAGCCCAGAGACCCTTTGCTTGCCTTCATCTGGCCCTTGGAGCAACATTCCTCCCGCTGACACCAACGATGGGGCATTTTCCTCCCACTGACACTAATGATAGGACAGAATTCCTCCCACTGACACCAATGATAGGACAGAATTCCTCCCCCTGACACAAATGATGGGGCATAATTCCTCCCACTGACACCAATGATAGGACAGAATTCCTCCCCCTGACACAAATGATAGGACAGAATTCCTCCCCCTGACACAAATGATGGGGCATAATTCCTCCCACTGACACCAATGATGGAACACTATTCCTCCCACTGACACCAATGATGGGACAGAATTCCTCCCACTGACACCAATGATGGGACAGAATTCCTCCCACTGACACCAATGATGGGACAGAATTCCTCCCACTGACACCAATGATGGGACAGAATTCCTCCCACTGACACCAATGATGGGACATAATTCCTCCCACTGACACCAATCATAGGACAGAATTCCTCCCACTGACACCAATGATGGGACAGAATTCCTCCCACTGACACCAATGATGGGACATAATTCCTCCCACTGACACCAATCATAGGACAGAATTCCTCCCACTGACACCAATGATGGGACAGAATTCCTCCCACTGACACCAATGATGGGACATAATTCCTCCCACTGACACCAATGATAGGACAGAATTCCTCCCACTGACACCAATGATGGGACAGAATTCCTCCCACTGACACCAATGATGGGACAGAATTCCTCCCACTGACACCAATGATGGGACAGAATTCCTCCCACTGACACCAATAATTCCTTAAAAAAAAAAACGTATATTGATTGGTTTGCGCAAAAGTTATAGCGTCTACAAAATAGGGGATAGATTTATGGCATTTTCTAGTAATGGTGGTGATCAGCGATTTTTATTGGGACTGCGATATTGCGGCGGACGCATCGGACACTTTTGACACATTTTTGGGACCATTCACATTTAGACAGGGATTACTGTGTAAATGTCACTGGCAGGGAAGGGGGTTAACACTAGGGGTGATCAAGGGGTTACCGGTGTTCCAAATTGTGTGTTCTAACTGTGGGGGAGATGGGATTGACTAGGAGATGAGAGAGAGAGAGAGATCGGTGTTCATACTTAGTATGAACACACGATCAGTCTCCCCTCCCCTGAGAGAACCGTGATCTGTGGGCGGTCATCGTGCTCGCTGGGCACACGCACCTCAGGCAGTGCGTGCCCCCTAGTGGTCAAAAGCAAAACGTACGTAAGGCAACGTCATTTCACCCACCCGCGCCATTCTACTGCAGTAAAGCTGCGGCAGATGGTCAGGAATCGGTTAAAAAAGCCCTTTATCTTCACCATTGGAAAAACTGCTGCCAGATCAGTTTACCTGTACCCATAAATAGTGGAAAAATAATTCCACCATCTACCACCTAGACCGGATTCTACCACCATTATTTTCTTATGATTGGGGGATTTCTATGGCGCTGGCTAATTTCTCTTGCAGATTTTTTATAATTTTGGAAAACTAGTGGCCATTTCTATATACACTACTGTATATTACCAAAAGTATTGGGACGCCGGCCTTTACGCGCACATGAGCTTTAATGGCATCCCAGTCTCTCAAACAAAGGTTTTTATTGAGCAAATGTAAAAAACAAACAGCTTTCAAAACTCCAGAGCATAGTCATAATTGAAATCACATGGGAGAGTACACATATAGCATGACATGACACTTCATCAAAAGCCACTCATTATTGTAAAGTGCCCTACAACCGTCCCCCCAACCCCCCCCCCCCCCCCGGGGGCATGTTCGAGTGTCCAGGAACCAGTCGTTCGCAGATCTAGAATAACCTGTCGTACACAAGATCTATCGGGGCTAGCCCCGGAACATCAAGCCACTGGGCCCATAACTTTTCATATTTACCGCTGGTCCCTCTTCTCTGATACACCACCTTCTCCAGCCTCAAAGTTACCCCCATCTGCCTAATCCATTCCTGCACTGTCGGTGGTTCAGTGTCCTTCCAGTGCCTCAATATCACTAAGCGAGCCTGGAACAGAGCCCTGCCTATAGCCTGTCTAGGGATATCCTCCACTAGGAGGCCCTCAGTAATCCCCAGTAGACAAACCTTGGGTTTGGCCTCTCAGTCTTAGTCCGTAGGGTTCAATATTGAGTTGGTCCTCCATTTGCAGCTATAACAGCTCCAACTCTTCTGGGAAGGCCGTCCACAAGGTTTAGGAGTGTCTATGGGAATGTTTGACCATTCTTCCAGAAGAGCATTTGTGAGGTCAGGCACTGATGTTGGACGAGAAGGCCTGGCTCAAGAGAACTCCTAATGCTTCCCCCCCCCCCCCCCCGTCTCCCAGAACTTACCTTTCTTCGGTCAGCAATCCTCCCTCCGTGCTCCCTCGATGTCTTCTCCTGAGTCCTGCCCTCGATGTGGCTTCAGCCAATCAGGTTACCAGTAAGCCGGTGAACCTGATTGGCTGAGACGCCTGTCAGTGTTAACCAGGGAACGCACACCCCCTGCATCCCCTGGTTAACTATTTGGAAGCCGATTACAGTCATCAGGCTGCAATCGGAAAGCCTATCAGAGCCACTGGCTCTGATACACTTCCAAAGCCAACCAGCTGCCGTTATTCAGATGGCCGGCGCTCTCCAGGGGGCCGGCCATCTGAATAGTAGGCAGCGGCGACAATACATAGATTCATGCAATGCATGAATCTATGTATTGTTTTTCATTGGCGGTGCGGGAGCGAGAGGGGGCCTCTCCTCTTTGTTTTATGATTTCCCGATGTTACTGAGCTCTTCAGCTGTCAATTTGCTTGACAAGTAGAGAGATCTTTGGAGATTTGAGAGAGAGAGAGGGAGAGAGAGAGAGAGAGAGAGAGAGAGAGAGAGAGAGAGAGAGAGAGAGAGAGTGCTGCCTCTTGTTTCCGATCGTGTCGTTGTCTGATGAGCTCTTGTACAGGCAGTGGAGCGTGATCCAATATTCTATTTTGGTTGACAGACTGTAGCAAAGGGAGTGTCATCTTATAATAAAAGTGTCAGGAGTTTGTGTGTCTGATAAGCGCTGAACCATTAGAACAAAAGACAAGATCAACTCTAAAATCCCTTATACTCCATTTACAGTGTAATTGGGATCATAGATTTAAAGCAAGCCTATAATATCTCAAGCATGGGAACTACAAACTGATCTCATGCTTTAACCACTTCAGCACCAGAAAGTTTTACCCCCGTTTCTAAACCAGGCCATTTTTTGCGTTTCGGCACTGCTTCGCTTTAACTGACAATTGCACGGTTGTGCGACGATTTACCCAAACAAAATTGACATCCTTTTTTACCCACAAATAGATCTTTCTTTTGGTGGTATTTCAGCACCTCTGCGGTTTTAATTTTTTGCGCTATAAACAAATATTGCTGCTCATGATCCCCTCCCTTCAGAGACTGGGCCACAGGGCAGTATTTCAACATGATAACGACCCCAAACACACCTCCAAGGCAACCACTGCCTTGTTAAAGAAGCTGAGGGTAAAGGTGATGGACTGACCAAGCATGTCTCCAGACCTAAACCCTATTGATCATCTGTGGGGCGTCCTCAAATGGAAGGTGGAGAAGCGCAAGGTCTCTAACATCCACCAGCTCTGTGATATCATGGAGGAGTGGAAGAGACTCCAGTGGCAACCTGTGAAGCTCTGGTGACCTCCATGCCCAAGAGGGTTAAGGCAGTGCTGGGAAATAATGGGGGCCACACAAAAAAAAATGTACATTTTGGGCAGAATTTGGACATTTTCACTTAGGGGTGTACTCACTTTTGTTGCCAGCTGTTTAGACATTAATGGCTGTGTGTTGAGTTATTTTGAGGGGACAGAAAATGTACACTGTTCTACAAGCTGTACACTCACTACACAACATTGTAGCAAAGTGTCATTTCTTCAGTGTTGTCACATGAAAAGATATGCGAGGGGTGTACTCACTTTTGTAAGATAGTATGTGTATATGTTTATAGATATATATATTATATATATACACGCACACCATATTACGCACATGACCTTTAATGACATCCTAGTCTTAGTCCGTGGGCTCAATATTGAGTTGGCCCCGCCCTTTGTAGCTATAACAGCTTCAACTCTTCTGGGAGGGCCGTCCACAAGGTTTAGGAGTGTCTATGGGAATGTTTCACCATTCTTCCAGAAGCACATTTGTGAGGTCAGGCACTGATGTTGGATAAGAAGGCCTGGCTCACAGACTCGGCTCCAATCCATCCCAAACGTGTTCTATCGGGTTTAGGTCAAGTTACATTGCACGAATCTATGTTATTGTCACGGCTGCCGCTGTTCTATTCAGATGGCCGGACATGAGCGCCCACCATCTGAATAACGGCAGCCAGCCAGCCCTCGGGTCCCCGGAAGCATATCTTCAGAATGCACGGGGGGTGCGTTCCTTGGATAAGACTGACAGGCGTCTCAGCCAATCAGGGTTGGCCGGTTCTGGTTGCCGGTCACCTAATTGGCTGAGGCGTCATCGAGGGTGGGAGAAGACATCGAAGGAAGGTGGATGGCTGACTCCAGTAAAGGTA
This sequence comes from Rana kukunoris, assembly GCA_029574335.1. Classification (NCBI taxonomy): domain Eukaryota; kingdom Metazoa; phylum Chordata; class Amphibia; order Anura; family Ranidae; genus Rana; species Rana kukunoris. The sequence continues at coordinate 543,634,273 of CM056052.1, read as the reverse complement.
AGTGCCTGGGGTAGCATTTTACAGGGCACAGCGGCGACGAAGGGCACAGGACATCAATGGGCACAGTGGTGACAATAGGCACAGTGGGGACAATTGGCACAGCGGCATGAATGGGCACAGTGGTGACAATTAAAGGGCACAGTGACATCAATAGGCACAGTAGCGACAATGGGCACAGTGGCGACAATTAAAGGGCACCGTGGTGACAATTAAAGGGCACAGTAACATCAATAGGCACAGTAGCGACAATGGGCACAGTGGCCACAATGGGCACAGTGGCGACAATTAAAGGGCACAGTGGCTGTGTTTGATGGCATGGCACAGTGACTGCATTTGATCGCATGTAACAGTGGTGACAATTCATGGCACAGTGGCTGCATTTGATGGCATGGAACAGTGGTGACAATTCATGGCACAGTGACTGCATTTGGTGGCATGGAACAGTGGTGACAATTCATGGCACAGTGACTGCATTTGGTGGCATGGAACAGTGGTGACAATTCATGGCACAGTGGCTGCGTTTGATGGCATGGAACAGTGGTGCCAATTCATGGCACAGTGACTGCATTTGATGGCATGGAACAGTGGTGACAATTCATGGCAGAGTGGCTGCATTTGATGGCATGGAACAGTGGTGACAATTCATGGCAGAGTGGCTGCATTTGATGGCATGGAACAATGGTGACAATTGATGGCACAGTGGCTGCGTTTGATGGCATGGAACAATGGTGACAATTGATGGCACAGTGGCTGCGTTTGATGGCATGGCAGAGTGGTGACAAATGATGGCACAGTGGCTGCATTTGATGGGCATAGTGAGGCTGCAATTTTTTTTCCATTTGCGCCCCCCCCCCTAAAGATTTTGAGCACCAGCCACCACTGACACACACACACACACACACACACACACATTACTTTGCGCAGCCGAGCCATTCTGCCCACATATATGTACAGGTTGCGGCCGGCAAGTGGTTAATGAGAAAAGAAAAATTAATTTAAACAACTGTAGTATCGGGTTGCAACATAACACAATTGAAAAAAGTGAAGGGTTGTGAATACTTTATGATTGCGCTCTATGTCACCTAGGTTCTCTCATCCCCCCCCCCCCCATGGTGAGGAGCTCCAAGGTGGATAAATGATATGGAGACACACAATCTTGCAGTATGTCAGACACACAATGAGTAAATCATTATTAAAGAAGGAACAACCTACACTGGCACCAGGTAACACTGCCTTCTATGCAAATAAAGAACATACAATATGCAAAGCAGGCGTACGTGGCAAACATGCTCCGCTATCGCATGGAACGGACACCTCGGCAGGAAATTACCCCGGGCTAATCAGGGTTATAAGGAAAAGAGAGTCCAAAAAAAAAAAATTCTCAAGCCCGCTCTGCTTCAACAGGTATCCAGATGACAGTAAAGACCTGAAAGCATACACACGATCGGACTTTCATCAGACTTTTCCGTGGATTTTGGTCCGAAGGGGCGCTGGCCGTGAACTTGTTCTGCATACACAGGGCACAACATTTCCAGCCAACAATCACCAAATCACGTGTTTTTTCAGCTCTTTACCGCCACCCTTTGGGCAACTTCTGCTATTGTTGTCTGATGTTTAGCATTGCTTCTGAGCATGCGTGTTTGTACTTTGGATTTTAGTCCGATAGACTTGTGTACACGCGATCGGATGATCCTCCATCGGACATTTGTTGTCAGAAAGTCTGAAAGCATGCACAGCGAACATTTGTCCGTGGAAAAAGCGACAACAATTGTCCAATGGAGCACACAGACGGTCGGATTGTCCGATAAAATATGTCCGTTTTTGTCAAAAAAAAGTCCAATTGTGTGTATGGTCCTTAACCACTTCCATACCGGGCACTTATACACCTTCCCGCCCAGGCCAATTTTCAGCTTTCAGCGCTGTCGCAATTTTAAATGACAATTGCGTGGTCGTTCTACACTGTACCCAAACTAATTTTTTTTATCATTTTGTTCCCACAAACAGAGCTTTCTTTTGGTGGTAAATGATCACCTCTGCGGTTTTTATTTTTTGTGAGGCTTTCTCCCTGGTGTGGAGTGTCGTGCTCGCCCCCTCCCTTGGACTACTGGAGAGTCAGGACGCTCTCTACATGGCAGATAGAGAAAAGAAGTTGTGTGTTAGTGGGCGTCCTGACTCTCCTGTAGGCCAAGGGAGGGGGCGAGCACGACACTACACACCAGGGAGAAAGCCTTGCATTACTGTGTGGAGTTACAGACAGAAGAACAGGAAGTGAGGATTTCTCAGAAGAAATAAGGACATTTAAAAGCAAAATGGAAGGATGAGGTAAGTGAAGGAGGACTGCACTAAGGTAAAGGAAGATATTTAGGATTTTTTTTTTTACCTTTACAACCACTTTAAGGGACATCATTTGTGTTGTGCGTCGCAGATTTTTAACCATTTGGATTATTTATCTTAAAAATTGAACCAAGGGACGTACATTAAAGTGGATGTAAAGCCACTCTCATCCTTTCTTAACTACTGCCATAGTGCTGATCTATAAGGATATAGATCAGGGATCCTCAAACTACGGCCCTCCAGCTGTTGCGGAACTACAAGTCCCATGAGGCATTGTAAAACTCTGACATTCACAGACATGACTAGGGCATGATGGGAATTGTAGTTCCTGAACAGCTGGAGGGCCATAGTTTGAGGACCCATGATATAGATGCCTCCTGCATGTATCCTTCCCTGTCACATGTTTCCCCTCTTTTATAAGAACTGAAAAACTGCAGATTCTGTGGGTGGGTCTGTTGTCTGGAGCTCTGTGGATGGAGTCGTGATTTAAGTAGACTCCCTGCCCTCTACATTCCCCCTACACTAAATTCTGCTATGATCACTAACATCCAGTCAAAATCCAGAAAAGTAGCCACATGACTTCAGAAAATGAGTGGGGGTGGGAATTAAAAAAGAATGCCTGTCCATCCTGAGGAAGCTTTTGCCTCATGTGTGGAGTGATCTGGGGGCCGTCCTGACCCAGGCGGGGCTCCCCCTATGCCCTACCCCTGGCTGTTACTCCTCCCCTTTTCCTATCTACTTCCCCCCCTTTTTTTTTTTTGCTGAGCCCCCCCCCCCCCCGCCCTGGTTTTTGGGGGGGTGGCCGGGGCTTGGGGACCTTGGTTGTTGGTGCGTAGGGGTCTCACTGTTAGCGGGTTTCTGCAGCCCAGTGGGGTTACAATATGCGATGTTTGTTGATTTGATATGCTATACGTTTCTTTCTTGTGATTACGCAGGACCTCTACCTCGGCCCCCCCCTCCCCCTTGTGGTTCTGTTGATGATGTCCCCCCCTCTCCCGCTGGATTAACTCTGTGTGGCAAGACTGGGCACAGATTATCGGAAAGGGCCACTTAAGCGACTTGGCAACTGGTCGCGGGCCACAATCAGCGGAGCGGGCTGATATGCAGGTCCATGCCCGCTCTGCATTTGCAGAGCGGACACGGACACAGCCGGATCGGATTGGAGGTAGCACAGAAGTCGGTTTACATCTGCCACTCCTTAGAGGTGAATGGAAGGTCCATTGGGTCAGACTGACCGTGCGAAAGGGGCCCATGGCTGCTTTCACACTGATGCAATGCAGTTTTCCCGCACCACGGGTACAACACAGTGTACCTTTTGTCTTTTCTCCATTTTGCAATAGACTTCTATTATATTCTGCAGGGTTGGTGCACTTTCAGAAAGCTCACCAAACTTGCAGGTAATAACAGAAGTCTATGGCTCAATGCAGGTACCCCACAGGTGCGCTGCTCTGCATCTGCGGGTGAGTTTGAAAGCAGCCCAGTAACCACTGCAGAACAGATATGCCATTATATACACTGTGATTTTAGTAATAAACTGACCTTTATTAACAGTATTCTATTCCATCCAAGAGCAGGAGGTCGTGGGCCACATCAGAGGGCTCCGCGGGCCACATGTGGCCCCTGGGCCACTGGTTGGGCACCCCTGCTCTACATTGTGACAGCAAAGAATAAAACATTTTTTTGAGGGTTTACATCCACTTTAACTACAAAAAAATACCCGGCTAACTATAAATACGGATAACGTTGACTGCTCAGAAGCGCACATCACCACGCCAAGGAAAAAAGGTTATTAAAAGTCTTAGGTTGGATACACAAAGCGACATCCTATAATAAAAAGTTATCATATTAAAAATCTCAGTATATTTATTGGATAATATTAACAGTTCTCCTGCAGTAATAACACTGGGTTTTAATCCAAATCTTCCTTGTATATATATATAATATTTTTTATGATGTTACACTTTTTTTTATTTTCTATGATTTTACACCTATCTTCCTCATCTTTTAATATGTAGCACAAAACTTACCAAAGGAAATGAAAGCTTGCATGTGACTGCGGGGACATATGCTAGTCGCAGGAACAACAGGATATTGATATTTGAAAAAGGTAATTAGATTCTGCTTTTCCCCCCTGGTTGTCTGAAGACCTCGAGACCTGACAGCAAACGTGTACAGATGGTCCTTCTAAAACGTGGAAAGATACAAATCTGGCGTTCTGTCTCGGTGCCGTATTGCTGCTGCTTCTACATCTGCTGCAAGCTAATTGCCTTTTCTTTTTTTTCTTTTTCCTATCCCACCTTTTTCCTGCAAAGCCTCAATGTTTTCTCTTTTCTATAATTGTACAAGTGTGTGATTAAACGCCGACTCTAATGTGATTTACTGTGATGTTTATCGTAGCCAAAAGTCCTTTTAAACAGCTTACATTTGTAATAAATTGTATCGCAGGTCACTATCCAGAAAGAACCAGGAGCTTTACCCGACAACGCCTAACAATGGATGCCAACCGATACCAGAAATTAAATCTGTGGATTAACCACCTAAGCCCCGGACCATTATGCAGGTTAAGGACCTTGCCCCTTTTTGCGATTCGGCACTGCGTCGCTTTAAGTGACAATTGCGCGGTCGTGCGACGTGGCACCCAAACAAAATTGGCATCCTTTTCCCCCACAAAATAGAGTTTTATTTTGGTGGTATTTGATCACTTTTTATTTTTTGCGCTATAAACAAAAATAGAGCAACAATTTTGAAAAAAAATTCAATACTTTTTACTATAATAAATATCTAAAAATAATAATTTGTTCCTCAGTTTAGGCCGATACGTATTCTTCTACTTATTTTCGGTTAAAAAAAAAAAAAACGCAATAAGTGTTTATTGGTTGGTTTGCGCAAAATTTATAGCGTTTACAAAATAGGGGATAGTTTTATGGCATTTTCATTAATCATTTTTTTTTTTTACTAGTAATGGTGGCGATCAGCGTTTTTTTTTCGTGACTGCGACATTATGGCGGACACTTCGGACCCTTTTGACATATTTTTGGGGCCATTGTCATTTTCACAGCGAAAAGTGCTATAAAAATGCCCTGATTACTGTAAAAATGACAATGGCAGTGAAGGGGTTAACCACTAGGGGGTGCTAAAGGGTTAAGTGTGCCCTAAGGGAGTGTTTCTTACTGTAGGGGGCGTGGCTGTAGGCATGACGCCACTGATCGTCGTTCCCTATATCAGGGAACAGACGATCAGTGTCACTGCCACACAGAAGAACGGGGAAGGTGTGTTTATACACAGCTCTCCCCGTTCTACAGCTCCTGTGACTGATCGCGGGACACCGGCGGCGATCAGGTCTGCGGATCCTGCTGGCGCGGTCATGGAGCTTCGGACCAGGTCGCGAGCGCTCCGCCGGCGCGCGCTCGGGACCCTGCAGCTGGGCTCTTAAAGGCAACGTACAGGAACGTCCCTGTGTCCAGCCGTGCCATTCTGCTGACGCATATCGGCGTTAAGTGGTTAAAGGGGTATTGCAGCATCCAGATGTCCATAAAATACTAAACTAAAGCCTCGTACACACGATTGGATTTTCCGACGGGAGTTGTGTGATGACAGGCTTTTGATGGAAAACCTGACAGTTTGTACGCTCCATCGGAGAATTGTTGTCGGATTTTCCACGGACAAATTTGGGATAGCATGCTTTAAAATTTTCCAACAACAAATGCGGGCTTATCCGATCGCGTGTACACAAGTCCTTCGGTAAAAAAAATCCAAAGTACAAACACGCATGCTCGGAAGCAATGCTCACCATAACACAACATTAGCAGAAGTTGCCCAAAGGGTGGCGCTAAAGAGCAGAAAAAAACAACGTAGTTTTGTGTTTTGCCGTTTGAATGCAAGAAAAGTTCATGGCCAACGCCCCTTAGACAAAAGTCCTACGCTTTGTCCGCAGAAAATCCAATCGTGTGTACAAGGCTTTACTCTTCTCTTTCATTGCAGGTAAATAATGGATTTCAAGCAGAAGCAATGTGCTGCCATTGAGTTCTTGATGAAGGAGGGGTGCAGGCTGTCCGATATCTAAAGAAAAGGCTACAATGTGTCCAGAGGTGACACCACTGAGCATCTTGTCATTGGGGACTCTTGCCAATGGTGTCATCTCTGTAAACATTCTGTAGCCTTTTGTGGATGTCGGACAGACTGCACCCCTCCTTCATCAAGAACTCAATGACGGCATGTTGCTTCTGCTGAAGTGGTTGTAAAGTCTTGTTTTTTATCCTATAGTGGATTTGCACAGAGAAGCCCGGATCATTCTCTTCTTGGGTCCCTCTTCTGTGATCCTGGCCCCTCCCTCCTGTCGAGTGCCCCCACATAATGCAGTTTGCGCAAGTTGAGTCACAGCTCCCGGTGTCCATTCAGAAAAGGAGCCCCGATCCCGGCCCTGCCCCCACCCCCTCTCTCCTCTGATTGACAGCAGTGGGAGCCAATAGCGATGCTTCTGTGTCTTAGCCAATCAAGGAGAATCTTGGATGGCTGAGAGAGTCATGGACATCGCTGGTACTAGATGGACCTCAGGTAAGTGTTAGGCTCCTTTCACACTTGGGCGGGGACCGAGTCGGCAGTGAAGCGCCGCTATTTTTAGCCGCGGTGGCCCATTGATTATAATGGGCAGGAGCGGTGAGAGGAGCGGTATACACACAGCTGCTTCACCGCTCCAAAGATGCAGCTAGCAGGACTTTTTTTTACCCTCCTGCTAGCGCACCGCTCCAGTGTGAAAGCCCTCGGGGGTTTCACACTGGAGAGACAGCAGCGCCTGTTTCAGGTCGGTTTGCAGGCGCTATTTTTAGCGTTATAGTGCCTGCAAAGCGACCCAGTGTGAAAGGGGTCTGAGGGGGGCTGCTGCACACAGAAGGCTTTTTACATTGAAATAAGATAAAGATCTTCTGCCTTTATAACTCCTTTACCGGTTACCAATGCGCAATAGCCAAATGACGGCTACAGCTTGGCTAGATAACTCTGGGAGGGCGTACTATGACATCCTACCAGAATCACGTGCCCCCTGGGGCGTGCACATGGGACTATCCCTGCTTGCCGGGCTCATGGGACCCGACGCAACATGGATAACGGTAAAGGCCAATGATAGCAGCCCTTTACCACGTGATCGCTCCGTCTGATGACAAAGAGATTACAATGTAAACACAGCGGTCTCATCTGGGGGTTCAACGCTCTCCTCACACTGATACAGCGCGAGTGGAGAGAAGAGCGATCAAGAGGCAAACAGTGAGTTTTCATATAAATACAGTGCCAAGCAAGTGCCCACCAGTGCTACATCAGTGCTGCACTGCGCCACATCTATGCCACCTGCGCCACATTAGAGCCCTATAGTGGAAATTAGTGCCCTACAGAGCCTCTACAGAGTGTCATCAGTGCCACCTGTGCCCATCAGTGCCACCTGTACCCCATGGTTGGTGTCTGTGGGAGGAATAGTGCCCCATGGTTGGTGTCTGTGGGAGGAATAGTGCCCCATAGTGCCAAGAAAGTGCCCAGCATTGCTACATCAGTGCTCCACTGTGCCACATCTATGCCACCTGCGCCACACCAGTGCCACATTAGAGCCCTATAGTGCCAATCAGTTCCCTACAGAGCCTCTACAGTGCCACTACAGTGCCACCCGTGCCCATCAGTGCCACCTGTACCCCATGGTTGGTGTCTGTGGGAGGAATAGTGCCCCATGGTTGGTGTCTGTGGGAGGAATAGTGCCCCATGGTTGGTGTCTCTGGGAGGAATAGTGCCCCATGGTGCCAAGCAAGTGCCCAGCAGTGCTCCACTGTGCCACATCTATGCCACCTGCGCCACACCAGTGCCACATTAGAGCGCTATAGTGCCAATCAGTGCCCTACAGAGCCTCTACAGAGTCTCATCAGTGCCACTACAGTGCTCATCAGTGCCACTTGTACCCATCAGTGCCACCTGTACCCCATTGTTTGTGTCTGTGGGAGGAATAGTGCCCGATGGTCAGTGTCCGTGGGAGGAATAGTGCCCCGTGGTTGGTGGCAGTAGCAACAAAGTCTTGAAAAAAAATCCTGGTCCCAAAAACAAGGTAAGAGTAAATCTGCTGGCCAAGTGTGATTCTCCTTCATCTTGTTCTGTGACATTGAGACAGGTACACCACTCTTATGAAAGGACCTGCCGCCTTGAGTTTGTAGCTGGGGCTGGGAGCAATTTGGGAGAACAGGAAAGCGATCCTTTGATGCCTGTTGACTGTGCGCTCCCTGGGAACACAGTGTCCCACCGCTGGGCAGAGAAACACAGCGAATATGTAAATTCACACAACATCAAACACTTGTTAGGACGGTTTGGCTCCCAGGGCACAGAGGAAAATACGCCGTCATTGCCGCTTTCATCTAGACTGCTTTTTTATCATCGCGATTATGATCTAACTTATCTCAAAAACCTATTTGTTTTATCACTCGAGACATTTCCCATTACTGTCTGACTTCCACAGAAAAAGGTACAAGATGTTTTCAGTAGTTAAAAAAGTCTAAAATAATGAATCTTCTTCTTTTCCAAGTAGTGAAATCATTGATCCCTCTTAAAACTTTTGTCTCCTATTTTTCACCATTAGCCCAATTCAAAGTGTCTGTAAACCCTTCCATGGGCCAGATTCAGGTAGAGTTAGGCTGGAGTATCCAGTGATCCGCCAGCCTAACTGTCACTTTAAGCCGGCGTTTTTGTTTTCTGTAACCAGAAAACAAGAAACGCCGGGTTGAAGTTCCGATGCGATCAGCGTAAATGAATTTCGCCATCGCATCGTTACTTCAACTTAAAAATGGCGCCGGGGGCGTTCCCGCCGATTTACGCTCAAAAAATATGTTAATGAGCGGGAATCGGCGATTCACGATCTTTTTCGGGCGCGACGCAGTGACTTTCCGACGTTTCCGGAAGCGATACGCGGCGTATAGATAAAGCAGCCCCCTAGTGGAATATCCTATGTTAGGTATAGGCGTCGTCATCGCGTCGGAAAATAAACAAATCGCGTCGCTTGCGTAAAACATTCATGAATGGGGATGTGACGTCATTGACGTTCACTGACAGAATTTGGAGCATGCGCACTGGGATGCATTGACACTCGACGCATGCGCAGTACGTTCGCCGCGGGATCGCGCTTAGTTAGAATACTACACGCCCCGTACCCGCCCAATTTGAATTCCGCCGGCTCATTTGCGATGCGCTGCCGCAACTTTAGGAGCAAGTGCTTCCTGAATAACAGCACTTGCTCCTAAAATTTCGGCAGAGTAACGTAAATGAGAAGCGTTACTCCAGAGCAAAGATGCTCTCATCTACCTGAATCTGGCCCCATGTACCCAGTGAGGTGACTGTACACAGAGATGAAACAAATCCTCCATAAGTTGTACCTGTTTATCTGCAGTCTTCTCATCATCCATTCAAATGCCAGAATTTATACAACTTGTCTGGGCTTTCAAAAAGCAGGGGTCGGGGAGCTACAGTTACACTCTCAGTGAGAGATGATTGGAGGGAAGTGACACACCCCTCTTTACATAGTACACAGGAACAGCGCTGAGGCTGTCAATCGCAGGGTGTGTGCTGGAGCTTCTCCCATATCATATTTTAATCTACATAGAAAGAGGATGGTAGAAAAAACACCAAGTGGTCTATAGAGTCTGCCTATTTTTTATTATTATTTGTATTATTCATTATTTTATAATTTTTGTAAACTTTTTTTTTTTATCTGAGTATAGATGTAAAGCATGTTACTGTTGACTGACTCACTACCTATTCTGGAAACCTATTCCAAGCTTCAACTACCCTTTTAAGTAAAAAAACAAACTTCCTAAGATTAGTGTTTTAGACTTTCCTCTAGTTAGTTTGACGTCATGTCCCTGTGTTCTTGATTTTGGTTTCATACTGAAAAAAAAAAAAAGCCCCCCTGGACCTTATTCACCCCCTTGATGTATTTAAAGGTTTCAATCATGTCTCCCCTTTCCCTTCTTTCCTCCAGACTGTATCTACAGATACACCGGCGTAATTCTAATATCCCGCCGGCGTATCATTGTTCTGTATTCACAAAACAAGATACGCCGGAATTACGCTAGGATCCGACTGACATAAGTCACTTACACCGTCGGATCCTAAATGCAATAATACGCCGGCCGCTAGGTGGCGTTTATGTCGATTTCAGCGCCGAATATGAAAATGAGCCGATTTCCGAACGTTTTTGCGCCGCGTCTACGTAGTTTACGCACGCGTAAGGTTACCCCTGCTATATGGAGGGGTAACTTTGCCTAGGTCCGGCGTAAGCCATGTTAAGTATGGACGTCGGGACAGCATCGTGTTTTTCCGTTGTTTACGATGTTTGCGCAACTCGTCGCGAATAGGCCTATACGTTAATTACGTTGCCGTCGTAATCGCTGTATTCGCAGCGTACGACGGAGCATGCGCAGTGGCCTACGTTTAAGGCCGGCGCATGCGCAGTTCGTTCGGCACGGGGACGGACTTAATTTAAATACAGCACGCCCCCTTCCTTCCCTATTTGAATTACGTGGCCTTACGCCGTCCCCTTTACGCTACGCCGACGCAAATTACGGAGCAAGTGCTTTGAGAATACAGCACATGCCCGTAAAAGCTGCGGAGGCGTAGTGTAAATGGGATACGCTACGCCGCAAATACACCATTTTTTGAGAATCTGGCCCATAGCGTCTACAAAATAGGGGATAGTTTTAAGGCATTTTTATTATTCATTTTCTTTTACTAGTAATGGCGGCAATTTTTATCGTGACTGCGATATTGCGGCGGACACTTCTGGCGCTATTTTGGGACCATCGTCATTTATACAGTGATCAGTGCTTTAAAAATGCACGGATTACTGTGTAAATGACACTGGGATTGAAGGGGTTACCCAGTAGGGGCGAGGAAGGGATTAAGTGTGTCCTAGGGAGTGATTCTAACTGGTTTGGGGCTGGGCTACCAGTGACACGACACTGATCACTGCTCCTGATGACAGGGAGCAGTAGATCAGTGTCCTGTTACCAGGCAGAACAGGGAAATGCCTTGTTTACATCTGCCCATTCTGCCTCTTCGTGACAAGATCGTGGGACACCGGTGGACACAGAGACCGTGGGTCCCGGTCCTGTGGGTCAGAAGCGTGGAGGAGAAGACACAGGAGCCACTACCCCAAGCCTGCCGCAGCCTGACGTTCGCCAATTCCCCAGTCCCCGCCGCTGCCAGTTGCCTGCCACCTAGATGGGGTAAGTGGAGCGGCAGACAGTGAGCAGAGGGGGTGGGGGCATTTGATGTGGTGGTGTTAGTTTGCCGCCTCTCTAAACAAAAAAAACACAATCCGCGCCAATGGCCACAATGGTAAGTGGGACTTGCAGTGTTACCATTCAATTATCGTCTTCCTGTGAATGAATGACGTGAATGTGCAGAAAAAGCTGATTTTAGAGCCGAGGGATGCTGCTGGATCCTGTAAAAGGAGGAAGGGGTGGTTTGGGGGGTGGAGGGGCTGTGCATGCCATGGTCTATGTTAAACCCTAAATATGGGTTAGAAACAGGGCCTTTTTTCAGCGGGAACGCGAGGGCACGCAGTTCCGGCACCTCCTGGACTGATTGTATGTAATGGCAAGGGGTGCTGTGGTGTGATGCAGGGTATTGATGCTCACTGCTGGGGGACCTTTCTAGCTGGAGGGGATCTATTTTTGCAGGGGGTCTATTGTTGCTGGTGGGGGACCTATTGTTGGTGGGGGTGCGTCTTATGTTGCTGAGGGGTCAGTTGTTGCTGAACGAGATCTACTGTTGGGGGAGGGGTCTATTGTTGATGGCTCCAGGAGAGTCTATTAAGGCTGGTTGTACTAAGTCTATTGTTGGATTTTTTGTGGGTGGTCCATTGTTGTTAGGGGGATCTATTGTTTCTGTCTGCAGGGGATCAATTTTAATGACTTTCTTGATATCATTGCCAAATTTCATACAAATTTCTTAGCACGACAAAATGATACTTGGTTCTGTATTATCTAAAAGGCGTGGTACTGGGACTGCCTCCATCCCCCTCTGCCACCAACACCCCCTGCCTTCACCTTCCTCTGCGGTGCCACAATCTCCCCCTGCCTCTAATCTCCCCCAGACCCCCTCCTCCACTCTCTCCCCCTGCCTTCAATCTGCCCCTGCCTTCAATCTGCCCCTGCCTCCAATCTGCCCCTGCCTCCAATCTGCCCCTGCCTCCAATCTGCCCCTGCCTCCAATCTGCCCCTGCCTCCAATCTGCCCCTGCCTCCAATCTGCCCCTGCCTCCAATCAGCCCCTACCTCCATCCCCCTCCGCCTCCATCCCCCTCTGCAGTGCCACCAACAACCCCTGTCTCCACCCCCCAGCCTCTGTTGTGCCTCCACCCCCCTCTGTGGTGCCAACATTACCACCCTCTGCGGTGCCACCATCACTCCCTGCCTCCATCGAACCCCCCTCTGCCACCATCACCTGATGCCACTGTCGGCTGGGCTGTCTGTCACTCTGTCCATCTCCGACTCCCCTGTGAACTTTGTATTGCCTGGATGCCGCAGGCTCTTCCATTCCGCCGCCGCTTGCTGCTCAGCCTCCGAGTCCTGACTCCTGCTCCAGTGCTGTGCTCCTCCGACCTCCTGGTTAGATACAAATTCTGGTGCGCGTGCCTGGCGGGATGTCCTAATACATCACTCGCTGGCGCCACGCAGCACAGCCTCTGTGAAATCCGCCCCCACCGGCTGAATACAGCATATGCTTGGCTCGGCATGCTCCAGAATTGCGCATGCGCAGTTACAAGCTGAACCGATCTCGGCTATTTTTACTGGCACATTCCCGCAACTACGGACATTTACGGAAGGGGAAAAAATTGCCCGTTTTTACGGACTGTCCGTAAAAATACGGACAGTTGGCAACACTGCCAATGTAATACAATAAATAACGTTATGCTTTTTGGATCCCATTGAGATCACTTCCTTGTGCCTGCATTCATTTATTGTTAGCTGGCTGGCTGGTTGACTCTGTGGAATGCTGAGAGTGTCCTGACCTTTAAAGCTTTCTCCTTCTATCTTCATTTCTTTTTATAATTTAGAAATGTTACAAAGCGGGTAGTCACCAGTCGTCGTATTTTAGCTCATTAATTAGGTGTATCCAGGGCCGTCTTTAAGGCAGGGCAAAAGGGGAAGCTGCCCTGGGCCCTGTCATTGTTGTGGGGCCCATAGCAGCTGCCTCATACTTGTCAACTATTCTTAAATGACGGCGGCAAGGTGGCTCTGTAAATCCAAGCCGCCATCATTTGACGTCTTCGTGTCCTCCGTCCACTGGGGGGCGCGCGAGCGCTGATGGCGGCGCGCACCCGGCGTGACCCCGGGATGCCGACGCGCGTGCCTGGAGGTCGCGATGTCCGCCAAGTACCCACCGATCGGCCGTTTTTAGAGCAGGGATGTGGATCTGTGTGTAAACACAGAGCTCCATGTCCTGTCAGGGAGAGGAGACAGATGCTGTGGCCCTTATACATAGGGACACAGCATCGGTCACCTCCCTAGTCAGTCCCCTCCCCCCACACAGTTAGAACACTATGCAGGGTACACATTTAACCCCTTCCTCACCCCCTAGTGTTAACCCCTTCCCTGCCAGTCACATTTATACAGTAATTAGCGCGTTCCCTGTATTAATGTGAATGGTCCCAAAAATGTGTCAAAAGTGTCCGATGTGTCTGTCGCAATATCGCAGTCCTGCCAAAAATCGCAGATCACCGTATTACTAGTAAAAAAAAAAAAATAATAAAAAAATTGTCAGAATTCTATCCCCTATTTTGTAGCCACTATAACCTTTGCGCAAACCAATTACTATACGCTTTACTACTATCAAATACCACCAAAAGAAAGCTCTATTTGTGGGGAAATAAATCACATCAATTGTGTTTGGGAGCCACGTCGCACGACCGCACAATTGTCAGTTAAAGCGACACAGGGCTGAAAGCTGAAATTTTCGCCTGGGCAGGAAGGGGGTATATGGAGTGGCGTCACTAGGGTTGGTGTCATCCGGTGCAGTGAAACATGGTGTCACCCCACCCCCCCCCCCCCTCCGGCAGAACAGGCAGTAGGGCATTACGCGCCTCTCACGTTGTCGTTCTATCCCCCCCCCCCCCCCCCAGCCTGCCACAGTGCTAATTGGTAGTGTCATCCAGGGCATTCTTCTTAGGGAAAATGTGCAGGAACTCAACCTTGCACCACATTTTCCCCCAAAGTAGAGGGGTGGGGGTTGAGCGTGCCACAGCAACTGGGTGTGGGAGGGCCCTAAAGGGTCATTAACCACTTAAGGACCGCTGCATGTACATTTACGTCGGCAGAATGGCACCGACAGGCACATCAACGTATATATACGTTGGTGCCTTGGGGGGGATCGGGGGTCCGATCGGACCCCCCCCGTACATGCGGCGGTCCGCGCAGCTGCAGGAGCGATCCGACAAGAGGGGACGGCTATTCGTTTTTGTCCGCCCCCTCCGGATCGCTCCCAGCCAATGCGCGTGCTCCCCCTGCAGTGTACTTCCTCCTCCTGTGTAAACACAGGAAGGAGGAAGCGACGTGATCTCTCCCTCGGCGGTTTTTTCAACCACTGCTGAGGAGAGATCACAACACAAGTAAGTGTACACAACACTACACTGACACACACTACACAAAAACACATTTAACCCCCGCGATCGCCCCCCCCTCCCCCCTGTCACAGTGTCACTGAATGCAGTAATCATACATGTATGATTACTGTATTTAGTGTCAGTGTGACAGGCAGTGTGACAGTCAGTTAGATCAGGTCCAGGGTAGCCCCCGTACCCCCCCTAATAAAGTTTTAACCCCTTGATCACTGCCCTAGTTAACCCTTTCACTCCCTATTGCCAGTGTCACTAAGCGATCATTTTTCTGATCGCTGTATTAGTGTCGCTGTTCCCGCTAGGTAGCTAATTTTTTTTTTTTATTGCGATTTTTTTTTTTTACTAAAGACATGTGGCTAAATAAATTTTGGTCTAAATGTTTAACTAAAATTTAGTTTATTGATTTTTCTTATAACAAAAAGTAAAAAATACAGATTTTTTTCAAAAATGTCGCTCTATTTTTGTATATAGCGCAAAAAATAAAAATTTGCAGAGGCGATGAAATACCACCAAAAGAAAGCTCTATTTGTGGGAAGAAAAGGACGCAAATTTTGTTTGGGAGCCACGTTGAACGACCGCGCAATTGTCTGTTAAAGCGACGCAGTGCCGAATCGCAAAAACCCCTTTGGTCATTTGGCAGCATATTGGTCCGGGTCTTAAGTGGTTAAATACCATGAGGGTGCTACATACAGAGTGCAGAGTTCAGTTGGGTGCAGGGTACAGAGTGCAGGTAGGTGCAGGGTGGGTACAGAGGGCAGGGTGCAGGTGGGTGCAGAGTGCAGGTGGGTACAAAGTGCAGGTGGGTACAGAGTGCTGGGTGCAGGGTGCAGGTGGGTGGTGGGTGCAGGGTACAAAGTGCAGGTGGCTGCAGGGTGAAGAATGCAGGTGGGCACAGAGTGGGTGCAGAGTGCAGGTGAATTGCAAACAAACTATTTGTGGTTTTGTAAAGTGCATTTTATCAACAGTTGTTCCATAAATGTACTACTGCTGGGATTTGTAGTTCCTCTATGGCTGCTGGTATTCTCCATTGCGCTGTATAATGATTATACTGCACAATGCAGATTACCACTGACCAGTTATAGAGGAACTACAAATCCCAGCAATAATACATTATACAGCACAATGGAGAATACCAGCAGCTATAGAGGAACAACAAATCCCAGCAATAATATATTAACCAGCCTGTATAATGTATTATTGCTGGGATTTGTTGTTCCTCTATAGCTGCTGGTGTTCAGCATTGTGCTGCTGTATTATACAATGCACACTACAATACAAAATAATACGCATATCACGTGCACTTTGTCTTTGTCTTTGTTATATTACATACCGCTCCCACTTCAGCCAGCTCCCGATTCCCGATAGGAGTCCGATGTGTCTGGTGTGGGCCTCCTCGCTCGGTTCCAACTTCCAAATCTGTGCACCGGGCAGCTCAAGTGTCCCTCAACAGGTCGCCGTCGTCTTCAGGATGACGCCGCACTGCCTGCTGGTCCGGTCCGTCTGTTGCTCCGCGGTATAGAATCCCCCTTAGTGCAGACCCCCCCAGTATACACACCCCCCTTAGTGCAAACCCCCCCATCAGTACAGAATCCCCCTTAGTACAGACCCCCACAGTATACACACGCACACCCCCCCTTAGTGCAGACCCCCCATCAGTACAGAGACCCCCTTAGTACAGAGACCCCCGCAGTATACACCCCCCATAGTGCAGACCCCCATCAGTACAGAATTCCCCCTTAGTACAGAGACCCTGCAGCATACACTCCCCCCCTTAGTGCAGACCCCCATCAGTACAGAAACCCCCTAAGTAAAGAGCCCCCCGGAGTATACACACCCCCCTTAGTGCAGACCCCCATCAGTACAGAATCCCCCCTTAGTACAGAGACCATGCAGTATACACACCCCCCTTAGTGCAGACCCCCATCAGTACAGAAACCCCCCTTAGTACAGAGACCCTGCAGTATACACCCCCCCTTAGCAGACCCCATCAGTACAGAAACCCCCCTAAGTACAGAGCCCCCCGGAGTATACACACCCCCTTAGTGAAGACCCCCATCAGTACAGAATCCCCCCTTAGTACAGAGACCCTGCAGTATACACACCACCCTTAGTGCAGACCCCATCAGTACAGAAACCCCCCTAAGTACAGAGCCCCCCGGAGTATACACACCCCCTTAGTGAAGACCTCCATCAGTACAGAATCCCCCCTTAGTACAGAGACCCTGCAGTATACACACCCCCCTTAGTGCAGACCCCCATCAGTACAGAAACCCCCCTTAGTACAGAGACCCTGCAGTATACACACCCCCCTTAGTGCAGACCCCCATCAGTACAGAATCCCCCCTAAGTACAGAGACCCCCACAGTATACACACCCCCCTTAGTGCAGACCCCATCAGTACAGAACCCCCCCCTAAGTACAGAGACCCCCGGAGTATACACACCCCCCTTAGTGCAGACCCCCATCAGTACAGAATCCCCCGGAGTATACACCCCCCCCTTAGTGGAGACCCCCATCAGTACAGAATCCCCCTTAGTTAGTACACACCCCCCCCCCCATCAGTAGCAGCCCCCTCTACACACCCCCCCCCCATCAGAGGCAGCCCTCTAACCGCACCCCCGCATATCACGTTCAGACCTCAGAACAGCGCGGCCGCTGATACACACACAGCAGGGTGTGTCCCTCTGGCGCCTCCTCCTCACTGAATGTAAACACAGAGGAGGAGGCGCCAGCGGCTTCAGCGCTGATCAGCGGGCGGTGTTAGCTGTGCCTGCACGGACCGCACGTCTGCACCCTCCACACATCTGCACCCCCACACCCTCCGCACATCTGCACCCCCACACCCCCCCCCCCACACGTCTGCACCCCCCGCACACCCATTAAAAAAAAAAAAAAAAAACGAAAAAAAAAACAAAAAACGGGAAGGTGTCACCCTTCTAGCGGGTGTCACCCGATTGCGGGACGCCCCCCCCCCCCCGCACCCCCCTAGCAAGGACTCTGGGTATATGTGCCCAGTAAGCAAGTGGTTAATGTGTATTTATTTATTATTAATATTCTATATTAAAGCTTTTCCATTTATAAGACATTCATAGCATGAAATAAAAACACACTTGATCTCAGCCAAGAGGCCGAGAAGCGGAATTCTGTGCATCCCATAAACTGAGAAGCACCGGCTGCAACAGACACAGCTTCTACAAAAGGCAAAACATTGGATGTGTTTGAGCCCCTGGGACATACCTGCCTTTGATCAGTTGGGAGTCTATATAAAGCCTCCAGCTTCTAATGCTCGAGGGCGCTAATGCGGCGTGGGGGGGGTGGCGGGGGGGTAAATCGCAAACTCGTTCCAAGTGGGGACTAAGCCTCTTACCCAATAGCAGCGAGTAGGTGATACTGAACGTAAGTAAGTGAAGCTGAATGTATGCAAGTAAGTGAAGCTGAATGTAACGATCCTACCAGGCCGAGCAGAGGGTACCTCACCCAGACCAACTGTCCTTGGATAGATTCAAATGGCTCCCGACGTCCTAGCGGTGAAGCGGAGACACCCCTAAGGGCTGTAGTCAGTACTACACTTGAGGTCTTAGGCAGAAGGCCGAGAAGAGATTTTCCGCATTGTGAAGAGGAACTGGAGAATCAAAGGATCGGCGGTTATGTAGATACGTACCAGACGCGCCCTCACATCTACTATACTGGCATGCTGTGCGTTGTATATATAGTGCCGGAAAATCTCTCACACTCAACTCATGGAGAGAACATTTTTTTTTTTTTTTTTTTTTTCGCTGTCATTGCAGGCGATATCTACTAAACTAATACTAGTTCTACTCTCCCGCGCCCATCGTCATCTTTTTTATTATTATTTATTACTTAGAAAACATAAAAATGCAAAGTATGCAAGTGCTATGGAGAAATATGCAAATATGCAAATTTTCAAAAAACAAGCAACGTGATTGGTTAAGACAAACTCCTCCCCTTTATACAGACTCCTCCCCTTTATACATATGCAGCTGTGTCTTAAGAGCCCTTTCACACTGGAAACGTCTATAGAGGAGCGTTTTCCATTCGTTTCAATGGAGAGGGGCGTTTTTGGAGTGTTTTATGAGCGTTTTAATAGCGCTATTTTTACCGCGAAAACGCGTCAAAAACGCCGCAAAAACGCACCAGTGTTAAAGAGCTCTTAAAGCCCTTTCACACTGGAAATGCCTATAGCAGAGCGTTAAAATAGCGGTAAAACAGCGCTATTTTACCGCGTTTTCAATTCATTTCAATGGAGAGGGGCGTTTTTGGAGCGTTTTATGAGCGTTTTAATAGCGCTATTTTTACCGCAAAAACGCACCAGTGTGAAAGAGCTCTTAAAGCCCTTTCACACTGGAAATGCCTATAGCAGAGCGTTAAAATAGCGGTAAAACACCGCCATTTTTGCGCATTTTTACTGCGTTTTCCATTAATTTCAATGTAGAAGGGCGTTTTTGGAGCGTTTTATGAGCGTTTCAATAGCGCTATTTTTACCGCAAAAACGCTGCAAAAACGCACCAGTGTGAAAGAGCTCTTAAAGCCCTTTCACACTGGAAATGCCTATAGCAGAGCGTTAAAATAGCGGTAAAACACCGTCATTTTAGCGCATTTTTACTGCGTTTTCCATTCATTTCAATGTAGAAGGGCGTTTTTGGAGCGTTTTAGGAGCGTTTTAATAGCGCTATTTTTACCGCAAAAACGCACCAATGTGAATAAGCTCTTAAAGCCCTTTCACACTGGAAATGCCTATAGCAGAGCGTTAAAATAGCAGTAAAACACCGCTATTTTACCGCTATTTTACCGCGTTTTTCATTCATTTCAATGTAGAAGGGCGTTTTTGGAGTGTTTTATGAGCGTTTTAATAGCGCTATTTTTACCATGAAAACGCGACAAAAATGCTGCAAAAACGCACCGGTGTGAAAGGGCTCTTAAAGCCCTTTCACACTGAAAATGCCTATGGCAGAGCGTTAAAATAGCGGTAAAACACCGCCATTTTTTCGCATATTTACCACGTTTTTACTGCGTTTTCCATTCATTTTAATGTAGAAGGGCGTTTTTGGAGCGTTTTAATAGCGCTATTTTTACCATGAAAACGCGACAAAAATGCTGCAAAAACGCACCGGTGTGAAAGGGCTTTTAGAGCTCTTTCACACTGGAAATGCCTATAGCAGAGCGTTAAAATAGCGGTAAAACACTGCCATTTTTGCGCATTTTTACCACGTTTTTACTGCGTTTTCCATTAATTTCAATGTAGAAGGGCGTTTTTGGAGTGTTTTATGAGCGTTTTAATAGCGCTATTTTTACCGCAAAAATGCCGCAAAAATGCACCAGTGTGAAAGAGCTCTTAAAGCCCTTTCACACTGGAAATGCCTATAGCAGAGCGTTAAAATAGCAGTAAAACACCGCTATTTTACCGCTATTTTACCGCGTTTTTCATTCATTTCAATGTAGAAGGGCGTTTTTGGAGTGTTTTATGAGCGTTTTAATAGCGCTATTTTTACCATGAAAACGCGACAAAAATGCTGCAAAAACGCACCGGTGTGAAAGGGCTCTTAAAGCCCTTTCACACTGAAAATGCCTATGGCAGAGCGTTAAAATAGCGGTAAAACAACGCCATTTTTTCGCATATTTACCACGTTTTTACTGCGTTTTCCATTCATTTTAATGTAGAAGGGCGTTTTTGGAGCGTTTTAATAGTGCTATTTTTACCATGAAAACGCGACAAAAATGCTGCAAAAACGCACCGGTGTGAAAGGGCTTTTAGAGCTCTTTCACACTGGAAATGCCTATAGCAGAGCGTTAAAATAGCGGTAAAACACTGCCATTTTTGCGCATTTTTACCACGTTTTTACTGCGTTTTCCATTAATTTCAATGTAAAAGGGCGTTTTTGGAGTGTTTTATGAGCGTTTTAATAGCGCTATTTTTACCGCAAAAATGCCGCAAAAATGCACCAGTGTGAAAGAGCTCTTAAAGCCCTTTCACACTGGAAATGCCTATAGCAGAGCGTTAAAATAGCGGTAAAACACCGCCATTTTAGCGCGTTTTTACTGCGTTTTCCATTCATTTCAATGGAGAGGGGCGTTTTTGGAGCGTTTTATGAGCGTTTTAATAGCGCTATTTTTACTGCAAAAACGCACCAGTGTGAAAGAGCTCTTAAAGCCCTTTCACACTGAAAATGCCTATAGCAGAGCGTTAAAATAGCGGTAAAACACCGCCATTTTTACCACGTTTTTTACTGCGTTTTCCATTCATTTCAATGTAGAAAGGCGTTTTTGGAGCATTTTATGAGCGTTTCAATAGCGCTATTTTTACCGCAAAAATGCTGCAAAAACGCACCAGTGTGAAAGAGCTCTTAAAGCCCTTTCACACTGGAAATGCCTATAGCAGAGTGTTAAAATAGCAGTAAAACACCGCCATTTTAGCGCGTTTTTACTGCGTTTTCCATTCATTTCAATGTAGAAGGGCGTTTTTGGAGCGCTTTATGAGCGTTTTAATAGCGCTATTTTTACCTTGAAAACGCGACAAAAATGCTGCAAAAACGCACCAGTGTGAAAGGGCTCTTAAAGCCCTTTCACACTGGAAATGCCTATAGCAGAGCGTTAAAATAGCGGTAAAACACTCCCATTTTAGCGCGTTTTTACTGCGTTTTCCATTCATTTCAATGGAGAGGGGCGTTTTTGGAGCGTTTTGAGCGTTTTAATAGCGCTATTTTTACTGCAAAAACGCACCAGTGTGAAAGAGCTCTTAAAGCCCTTTCACACTGGAAATGCCTATAGCAGAGCGTTAAAATAGCAGTAAAACACCGCTATTTTACCGCTATTTTACCGCGTTTTTCATTCATTTCAATGTAGAAGGGCGTTTTTGGAGTGTTTTATGCGCGTTTTAATAGCGCTATTTTTACCATGAAAACGCGACAAAAAACGCCCTTTCACACTGGAAACGCCTATAGTGGAGCCTTAAAATAACGGTAAAACACCGCTATTTTACCGCGTTTACAATTCATTTCAATGGAGAGGGGCGCTTTTGGAGCGTTTTATGAGCGTTTTAATAGCGCTATTTTTACCGCGAAAACGCTGCAGAAACGCACCAGTGTGAAAGAGCTCTTAAAGCCCTTTCACACTGGAGATGCCTATAACAGAGCGTTAAAATAGTGGTAAATAAATAAAATAAAATCCACAAATGATGCCAAACCATTACAGAGACGGAAGAAGCATACAAACCATGAGCTGCTCTCTAATACTGCTATACCACTATTTTACCGCGTTTTTTTTAATTCATTTCAATGGAGAGTACTTTGTATTCTTCACCACTCCAGCCAGAGTGGGTATAGTGTACCCGGACAGGCCCCTCTCACTGACCTGGCAGCCGGAGTATCACTCGAACTTGTAGGAAAAGTCTCTGCCACAGACCCCCCTGAAATGGACTCGGGGGGGGGGGGGGAAGCCTCTGCCACAGGCCGCCTCTGTGATTACGGAGATGATCCTCCTTGATAGAATTGCGTTGGGAACTCCTTCAGATAATTTTCAGGTACTGAATGAGAGGTGACCAGCCTCTCAGCGTCCGGCTACCTCGATCACCGGTGGTTTGTCGAGACCCTATTGGATCGCCAGCCTCTCATTGGCTCTCCTCGGATGGACTCCCCACCGAACAGCTATTCCGCTTGGGATCTTCAGGATTGGGAACCCAGTCGACTACTGGGCTCCCTGCCACAGCTCAAATGTTCCGGACCAACATGGTCCCGGAACCAAGAACTCCGTGGGGCCCTCCTGATTGGCTGCTGGGGGAAGAGCACCCAAACCTCGACTCCACTGCTGCCACCCACTGTCCTGGGGTAGGAACTACACCCCAGTAACAATAGACAGCCCACAGCACAGCCAAGCTGAGACAGAGACCAGTTTTAGGACATAATAATTGGATCAGAGTCAGTTAACACTCGGATCCTCCTCTAAATTTGACTGTCACCGGTAACCAGGCGCTACATGTGCTAAAAGCGTTTCTGTCGGTATATCTTTCCCCTCAGGTAATGAGTTATAAGCCGCTATGAATCTCGGAGCCAGTTTCTCAGAACACACTGGGAATTTATGAAGCGTCACCGAAAGTTGCACAACGATAGAATTCTGTAATATTTGGATTTATTTGTTTTTGGTTGCGCTACACTATATTTGGTTTTGTTTGATATATTGAGGTTCTGATTGGAAACTGTGAGAAATTTTTAGCACTGAAATATTTTTCATGTCAAAAACATCAAGGGGTCTGTGGGTGTGCCGCCTAAGGGCTCTTTCACACGGAGCGAATCTGTAATGGACGCGCTCCGTTAGCCCGTTTGCTCATCGGGGATCCTCCGTAAAATCCCCGCTGAGCTGGCGGCTGACAGGGCGGTCCCCGCACACTGTGCAGGGACCGCCCTGTCTCTTCTCCCCTATGGGGAATCGGATGAATACGGACCGGGTGTATAGGGTTTTTTCCATCTGGAAAACCGGATCCAGACGGAGGCGGGTGATTGCGAACGTTAGCGGATACTCATCCGCTAACGGCCGTGATCCCATAGGGCACCATGGGACTTAGAAAAAGCAGACCGTTTGTCCACTGGTGTGAAAGGGCCCCAAGTCTTCACTGGCATCACAAGCAGGTGTTGGATTGGACTGGTGTACTGTAGCAATTTTTGGATGAAAATCGCTGAGCAGGTAAGATGAGTTCCCTGATTGAATTTCAAGAATTACTGGAATGTATGTTTATATATAATTTTGAAAAAAAAGAAACCCTTCAGTGTTAGGACATTCAAAACACCGTCTCTCTTTTGCTGTCATCATATCCAAACAAATGTTGACCAATGTACAGTGTTGCCAACCTACCAGATTCAAATTTATTGGCACGACACCCGAAACTTACTGGCGCTGCCACGTTTTTACTGACATTTCACAAAAGTTACTAAATTAAATTTTTTAGGTGCAAATTTCAGTATTTAGGCTACAAACAAGGACGCTAGACAAATAGCAACTTGCTTACTGGGCACATAAACCCCCTTCGTGCCCAGGCGAAATTTCAGCTTCCGGCACTGCTTCGCTTTAACTGACAATTGCGCGGTCGTGCGACGTGGCTCCCAAACAAAATTGATGTCCTTTTTTTCCCCACAAATAGAGCTTTCTTTTGGTGGTATTTGATCGCCCGTGCGGTTTTTATTTTGTGCGCTATAAACAAAAAAAAAAGAGCGACAATTTAAAAATATATATATATTTTTTACTTGTTGCTATAATAAATATCCCAATTTTTAAAAAAAAACATTTTTTTTTCTCAGTTAAGGCCGATACGTATTCTTCTACGTATTTTTTCGTAAAAAAAAAAAATCGCAATAAGCGACTGCTTTGCGCAAAAGTTATAGCGCCTACAAAATAGGGGACAGAATGATTTTTTTTACTATTTTTTTTTTAACTAGTAATGGCGGCGATCTGCGATTTTTATTGGGACTGCGACATTACGGCAGACGCATCGGACACTTTTGACACATTTTAGGGACCATTCACATTTATACAGCGATCAGTGCTATAAATATGCACTAATTACTGTATAAATGTGACTGGCATTGAAGGGGTTAACACTAGGGGGTGAGGAAGGGCTTAAATGTATTCCCTGGGTGTGTTCTAACTGTGTGGGGGGAGGGGACCGATGCTGTGTCCCTATGTACAAGGGAAACAGCATCGGCCTCCTCTCCCTGACAGGACGTGGAGCTCTGTTTACACACAGATCCACGTCCCTGCTCTGTCACCGCCAGGTACACGCATCGAATCCTCAGCGATGCGACGGTACTGTTTTTCCCCACTGTGCGCCACCCAGTGGTGCGCGCGGGGAATTACAATAACATGACGTCCAAAGATGTGATCCCGGTGTGTTGTCATTTTCTGCTCCCCATCACAGAATGGTCCGGAAGTGCTGGGCGGCCAACTGCGCATGCACGATGCGTTCCAAAGCATTTACGACAGTGCACACCAGCGAAGCCGTCGTTCGGCATCCAGGCTCTTTCCTTAACATCCCCGTTGATTGGAGGATGTTAAAAAAAGAGCCAGGAGGTCGACCGAGCGCAGCGAGCCATCTGAGCGAAGTGAGGACGTGAGGCCGACTGGCCACTTTCCCCTAAGTCCACGTCGCTCTGAATGACGGCTTCGCTGGTGTGCAGTGTCGTAAAGCCATTGGAACGCATCGCAGATGCTTTTGGAACGCATCGCGCATGCGCAGTTGGCCGACGCAGCACTTCTGGAGCACTCTGTGATGGGGGAGCCGAATATGACACGTCAACGGCACTTCAGGTCCGCGCTGTTGACGTCTTTTGTCTATAGCGCGGATCTGAAGTGGTTAAGGTAGATATTAAAGTAAACAACATATTTTTGTTATTTTTGATATAATAAGGGCAACTTATTTAGTCACATCACCCCCTGCCTCCAGGGGTGTATTTAGGTTTTGTGCTGCCCTAGGCCTGACTAAACTCGTGCACCCCCTAATTTAAATATGACCCACCCCTTACTGTCAATGCCACGCCCCTTTTTGTTTAAAGAGGTGGTTCACCCTAAATATAAGCCCTCCCATGTGATCCAGCATACTGGCGTCAGCGCCAGTATGCTGTTTTTTTTTTTTTTTAAATCCATCACTTACAGTATTATGTTAAATTTTAATCTCTTACCCCCGTGGTGGACCGCGCCAGTATAGCGCGTCACATCTTGCGAAAATACCCGATAAGGACTCGGGTAATCTCGGCGAAAATGCGGCGCTTGCGCACAGACCTAGGAGCTGACTGCGCAGGCGCCGTATTTCTCCGAGTCCTACGGCTATGGCGCGTCACACCTTCCGAAAAACGCCGAAATAGGACTCGGAGAAATACGGCGCCTGCGCAGTCAGCTCCTAGATCTGTGCGCAGGCGCCGCATTTTCGCCGAGATTACCCGAGTCCTTATCGGGTATTTTCGCAAGATGTGACGAGCAATACTAGAGCCGTCCACCGCGGGGGAAAAAAAATTAAATTTCAGCATAATACAGTAAGTAGGGGATTAAAAAAAAAAAAAAAACAGCATACTGGCGCTGACGCCAGTATGCTGGATCACATGGGAGAGCTTATATTTAGGGTGAACCTCCGCTTTAAGACCCTTAATTTGCATAGATTTCCTCTCACTTACTGTTTGGCTATGGGGCAGGAAGTGAAGGGAAATCTCTGCAATGGGACAGGGATGGTAAAAAATAAACTGACAGAGGCTATAACCCTCCCTTACTCTATCCAAAATGAAATTAAAATTGGACTAATTTGCCTCTCAGCCCAGTCCGGCCCATAAGACTGGCACTACACTGATGCCGCGTACACACGGTCCTTTTTTCTCATGAAAAAAAAACAATGTTTTTTAACCACTTGACCACTGGGCACTTAAACCCCCTTAATAACTAGACCAATTTTCAGCTTTCGGTGCTCTCACATTTTTAATGACAATTACTCAGTCATACAACACTGTATCCAAATGAAATTTTTGTCCTTTTTTTCCCACAAATAGAGCTTTCTTTTGGAGGTATTTGATCACCTCTGCGGTTTTTATTTTTTTCGCTATAAATGAAAAAAGAACGAAAATTTTGCAAAAAAGTAATTTTTCTTCATAAATTTGGCCTAAAATGTATACTGCTACATATCTTTGGTAACAAAACAAAAAAAAATTGGATATTATTTAGTCTGGGTGAAAGTTATGGGGTCTACAAGCTATGGTACCAATTACTGAAAATTGATGAATTTCATCACACCTGAAGTACTGACAGCCTCTCTCATTTCTTGAGACCCTAACATGCCAGAAAAGTACAGATACCCCCCAAATGACCCCTTTTTGGAAAGAAGACATTCCAAGGTATTTAGAAAGAGGCATTGTGAGTTTTTTGAAGTTGTCATTTTTTCCCACAATTCTTTGCAAAATCAAGATTTTTTTTATTTTCATTTTTTTTCCACTAAATTTTCATATTAGCGGGTTATTTCTCACACACAGCATATGCATACCACACATTACACCCCAAAACACATTCTGCTATTCCTCCCGAGTATGGCGATACCCCATGTGTGAGACTTTTACACAGCGTGGCCACATACAGAGGCCCAACATGCAGGGAACGCCATCAGGCGTTCTGGAACACCCAGACCAATTATGACATTTCTCTCCTACATGTAAAAATCATCATTTATTTGCTAGATAATTACATAGAACCCCAAAACATTATATATGCTTTTTTAGCAAAGACCCTAGAGAATACAATGGCGGCCGTTACAACTTTTTATCTCGCATGGTATTCGCACAGCAATTTTTCGAACGCGTTTTTTTTGGAAACAAAACAGTTTTGTGCTTAAAAAAAAAAACAGTAAAGCTAGCCCAATGTTTTTGCATAATATGAAAGATGAAGTTACGCCGAGTAAATAGATACCCAACATGTCACCCTTCAATATTGCACACACTTGTGGAATGGCGCCAAACTTCGCTACTTAAAAATCCCCATAGGCAACGCTTTAAATGTTTTTACTGGTTACATCTTTTTAGTTGGAGAAGAGGTCTAGGGCCAAAATGATTGCTCTCGCTCTAACGTTCGCAGCGATACCTCACATGTGTTGTTTGAACACCGTTTTCATATGTGGGCGGGACTTGCATGTGCGGTCGCGTCTGTATACGAGCACACGGGTACAGGGGCGCTGTAATTTTTTTTTTTTTTTTTTATTGTTCATTTTACTTTATTTATTTTAGTTTGACATGTTTTCCCCAAAAATAAATGTTTTGATTACTTTTATTCTTATTACAAGGAATGTAAACATCCCTTGTAATAGGAATATAGCATGACAGGTCCTCTTTACAGTGAGATTGGGGGTCAATAAGACCCCACATCTCACCTCTAGGCTGGGAAGCCTGAAAAAAAAAACGATCGCAGAGTATTGCGCAGGGAGTATTGCGCAGGGAGTATTGCGCAGGGAGTATTGCGCAGGGAGTATGGCGCAGTATTGTTCAGAGTATTGTGCGGGGGTATTGCAGAGTATTGTGCGGGGGTATTGCAGAGTATTGTGCAGGGGTATTGCAGAGTATTGTGCGGGGGTATTGCAGAGTATTGTGCGGGGGTATTGCAGAGTATTGTGCGGGGGTATTGCAGAGTATTGTGCAGGGGTATTGCAGAGTATTGTGCGGGGGTATTGCAGAGTATTGTGCGGGGGTATTGCAGAGTATTGTGCGGGGGTATTGCAGAGTATTGTGCGGGGGTATGCAGAGTATTGTTCAGAGTATTGTGCGGGGGTACTGCAGAGTATTGTGCGGGGGTACTGCAGAGTGTTGTTCAGAGTATTGTGCGGGGGTATGCAGAGTATTGTTCAGAGTATTGCAGAGTATTGTTCAGAGTATTGTGCGGGGGTATGCAGAGTATTGTTCAGAGTATTGTGCGGGGGTATTGCAGAGTATTGTGCGGGGGTACTGCAGAGTATTGTTCAGAGTATTGTGCGGGGGTACTGCAGAGTATTGTTCAGAGTATTGCGCATGGGGTATTGCAGAGTATTGCGCATGGGGTATTGCAGAGTATTGCGCATGGGGTATTGCAGAGTATTGCGCATGGGGTATTGCAGACTTTTTCCGTGGGTATGCAGACTTTTTCCGGGGTATGCAGAGTTTTGCAGGGGGGTATGCAGAGTTTTGCAGGGGGGTATGCAGAGTTTTGCAGGGGGGTATGCAGAGTTTTGCAGGGGGGTATGCAGAGTTTTGCAGGGGGGTATGCAGACTTTTCCCGGGGTATGCAGACTTTTCCCGGGGTATGCAGACTTTTGCAGGGGGGTTTGCAGAGTTTTGCAGGGGGGTATGCAGAGTTTTGCGCAGGGAAGGAAGGAGTTAATGCAGGGATGGCTGAGCAGGGATGGATGGATCTGTGACTGCAATAGTCACAGATCCATCCCACACTGCTGCAGCCATCCGCGCTCTCCTCTCACACTGTACCGATCGGTACAGCGAGAGGAGGGAGGAACCGGCGTCAGCACATGACGCCGTTTGTTTACATTTGTGATCGCGCCGTCATTGGACGGCGCGATCACGTGGTAAGGAGCCGCTGCCATTGGCTCCTTACCAAAGATCACTGACGCTGCGGGTCCCGTGGACCCGCCGAGCGCCGTGACTGTGTGTGCGCGCCCTCTCGGGCGCGTGGATCCGACGCTGGCCGGGTTTGTTTACATCATGTGATCGCGCCGTCATTGGACGGCGCGATCATGTGGTAAGGAGCCGCCGCCATTGGCTCCCCCCCGCGATCATCGATGCTGCGGGTCCCGTGGACCCGGTGAGCACCGGTGATCGCGTGTGCGCGCCCGGTCGGGCGCGCAAACCTGACTCTAACGGAGGACGTCCATGGACGTCCTGTTAGAGTACAGGAACTGCCCTATAGACGTATTTTGTCTATAGGGCGGTGATTAAGTGGTTAAACTTCATTTTAAAAAACGACGTTGCCTACACACCATCGTTTTCTGAAAATGCTCTTGCAAAGCGCGGTGACGTACAACACGTACGACGGCACTCTGTTCCATTCAAGCTCGCATCATACCTTGCTTCTGAGCATGGGCGGGTTTAAAAACGTTGTTTTAAACGTAGTTTTAGCGTACACACGATCATTTTTTATGACACAAAAAACGACATTCTGAAAAACGACATAAAAAGGAGGTTGGTATGGGATGGAACAAGGGACGGTGCTCGGAGGTGAGTAGGGACAAGGAAGAGGGGTGACTCAGAAAGATGGAGTTCTCCTTCTGAAAAGTGACACTCTTGAGTGACATGTGTAGGGGACGATGATGAATTGGGCCTTGTACACACTGGCACGCCAAAGCATACATCTACGCTCAATTGCCCACATGGAGGTGCAAAGCTGTTCCTTGCACCCATGTGTAGGCAGTCCCATCTATGTAAATTGGGACACAGTGGCTCTCAATTTGACATCTGCGTTGGATGCGTGTCACCGAACGGAGACCGTGTGAATGAATGAATGAATGAATGAATGAAAAACTTGTATAGCGCGGCACATGCGAACTGAATCGCCTCTGGGCGCTTGTTGTTCCTGTCTCCTTTGATATCAAAAGAGAAAAGTCTTGACCTTTTTCCTAAATGCTAGGTGGTTCTCCTCCAACCGAATGCTGGTTGGTAAAGCGTTCCATAGTCTGGGACCTTGGATCGCGAATCTTCTTTCTCCTTTGGACTTGAAGTTGGCTTTCGGAACCTGGAGCAGGTTCTGATTCGTGGATCGCAAAACGCGATTGGGGTTATGCGCTTTTATTATTTTGCATAGATAGAGGGGGGCATTCCCATGGACACATCTATGCGTAAGACAGAGAGCTTTAAAAGCAATTCTGTCTTTAACTGGCAGCCAATGAAGGGCTCGCAGTGAAGGTGAGATAGATTCCCAGGGTTTTTTCCCTGTCACAAGTCTGGCGGCCGTATTCTGAACGACTTGCAGACGAACGATTTGGTACTTGGGGAGTCCGAGGTAAAGGGCATTTGCATAATCCAGCCTGGAGTTTACAATTGCTCCCACCACGACCGCTAAATCTTCTTTAGGGATGAACGGAGTGAGTCTGCGTATTAGGCGCAGTAGATGGTGAGATTCGCTGACTACTGACCCTATTTGTGCGTCCATTGTCATAAAGGAGTCAAAAATGACCCCTAGGCTTTTGACTTTGGCGCTAGGGGTGATGAGTTTGCCCAAAATAGGCGGGGGGGTCCACGCTGTTGAAAGTTGA
The DNA here is from genome assembly GCA_029574335.1 of Rana kukunoris. Classification (NCBI taxonomy): domain Eukaryota; kingdom Metazoa; phylum Chordata; class Amphibia; order Anura; family Ranidae; genus Rana; species Rana kukunoris. The sequence continues at coordinate 543,603,537 of CM056052.1, read as the reverse complement.
TTCCTACGCTTGGCGTGAAACAGGAGAAGTTCTGTTTTCGCTCCATTGAGTTTAAGATAACTCTTTGTCATCCAGTCCTCTATCAAAGAGAGACATGTCTCTAGATTGAGGTGGTGATCCTGTCTGTTGCAGATGCGGAAATACAGTTGCGTATCATCTGCATATGAGTGGTAGAGCAGTTTTTGGCTGCTGATAATCTCAAAAAGAGGACGAAGATATATGTTAAACAGCACTGGTGACAGAGGCGATCCTTGAGGGACTCCGCATGTTACTGTGCGTTTCTCAGACGTAAAAAGTCCTAACTTCACTGTTTGCGATCGGTTTTCCAGAAAAGAGGAGAACCAAGATAAATCGCCTTCTGCGACTCTGGCTACTTCAGCAAGCCGAGAAAAGGGACAAACCTATTCGGTGGAGAGAGTTAGCTGCACACCCCGATATGTTAAATAGAGAAAAGGTCCCAATGGGGCTTTGAAACAGCAGATGTGAAGTAAAGTGGCAATGCAACGTCTATGGTAAAAACGTTTTATTACAAAAGTGATTAAATGACATAAAAATTAGGGGTATACAAGGAATGGGTTGCGGCAGAGTAACAAAAATTAAAATAACCATAACATTTCCAGATAAGTAATGAAATACATAGCCTGAATAGTGGCAGGCAGGTGTATATTCCTAACGCGTTTCGACCATTCGGTCTTCTTCAGAGGATTGTGGCTGAAAAAGATTTAATATTATAACTAGGTGTGTACAAAAAATCTTTATTTGTCTCTGTGTCCTCCCTGTGGAGTCTGTCCCCTTATAAAAAAGGGGGGGAAAAGGGGGTACAAGGACTCCCAAATCCACAGTGAAGATAAAAGCACAGAGAACAACATCAGTATAATTGGTTTAAGGAAGAAGAGCTTTCCTTCTCCCTCCCACAGTAATCAAAAATTCATCATCAACAGCAACATATATTTACCCAGAAATTTGAGTTATGGGGCATCCAGGTGTGATCCGATGCGGTCGTGAGATGCAAGGGTCCAAAGCCGACGGTACTCCCGATCAGTCCCCCAGTCTCGCCCAGTCCCCAACGTGACCGCCCAAGAGTGGCCCTCAGCCACTTACGAGGAAGCACCAGACAGGAATGGTAGCACCCGGGCAGACCAGAGGGGTGGAGAAAAATGAGATTCAAAAGGTAGGAAAAAGAAGTCCTAGAATTAAGTAAAGTAATTAGTATCAAAGGTGGCCAATGGTTGGGTATAAATTGCGTAGAGATCTTCAAAGGGTGAGATAATGGAGGTCCAGGGGATGAGTGTGGGGTGGAAGCAAACAGGAGTGGGTGGGGTTGGGAAGGGGGAAAAAAAGGGGTGGAAACGGGAAAGTGGAATGGGCTGGGAAGGAGAAGGAGTTGGGAGAAAGAATATAAGGAAGAATTGTGATGGTGAAATGAGAGGGGAAATAGTGATGAAGTGAAATGAGGAAAATAATAAAAGAGTGATGATAGGGGTATGGGAAAGGGGAAGGGGAAGGTGAGTGCGAATGGGGAGAAGGGATGGAGAACAGGGAATGAAGAAAGTAAGAGAAGAAGAAAAATAGAACGTGAAGTGAATAAGAGTGCAGATGGGGAATGGAGAATGCGTTAAACAAGAAGGAAAGTAGAGAAGTGCAAAAACTGAGAAAATGCAGAGCAGGTGAGAAAGAGGGAGGGGAAAAGCGGGAGTAGGGGAGAAGAGACAAGGGGTGGTGGAATGGAGGAAAGGCTGGAAAGTGAGGAGTGGGGAACAGTGAAGCTGGGATAGAGTGTGGATCAGAGAATAATGAGTGAGAGATGGGAAGTGACAGAACTAGGGTCGGAGTGTGAATAAAGGGGTAAGGAAGGGGATGGAAGGGAAGGGGAAGAAAGGGGAAGAAAAGTGAAGAGAAAAAGGAAATAGAAATGAGGGGTGTGTGGGGAATGTGGAAAGTGGTGAAAAACGTGATGGGAATGGGCAACAAATGTGACAGCAAACTAAGGGAGTGGAATGACAAAGTGCCAGTGAGGAAAGGGCAAAAAAGACAAGAAGTAGGAGAAGGGTGAAAGGTGACTGAAATCCAGAGTGGCTGACAATTGGAAGTGCAAGAGGAGGTAGTGTGAGAGGAAGGCTAGGTAAAACAAACCAGGGTTACCTCCAATATTTCCACTTTTAACAGAGGTGTTGGAAGTGAGATGCTGTCTATATGTGAAAAGAGTATTAAAAATTAAAACATTCAAATATAGAAAGAGGGTAGTATTGTCAATTAGCTGAAAGAGGGTAGGTACTTCAGCAAGCCGAGTCAGTAACAGTTTGTGGTCTACAGTGTCGAAAGCGGCACTTAGGTGCAACAGAACTAGAAGACAAGATTCTCCTTCGTCTGCGGCCTTGAGAACATCGTCCCATACTTTCAGCAATGCTGTTTCCGTTCCGTGTCCGGGACTGAAGCCTGATTGCAATGGGTCAAGTAGCTTGTAGGTATCTAGATGCAGTTGCAGCTGTTGTACCACTACTTTTTCCATTATCTTTGAGAGTACGTTGAGGCTTGTTATGGGACGGTGGTGGAGTGGATCCTTGGGGTCCAGGGAGGGTTTCTTAAGGATGGGTTGGATTATACCCTCTTTCAACTGTGAGGGCACTATGCCCTCCAAGAAAGACTGGTTGATAAGCTGCGTGATGGGAAGAGCCAGGATGTAGGCGCATTCCTTCAGCAGTTTTGTGGGGATAATGTCATTTGGCACTGTGCCATTACGCAAAGCGCCAATGACATTCTTGGTGGTCTCAATGGAGATGGCTCCCAGGGTAAACTTACCTGATATAGGAGAATTACTATGGGTGCTGTGTGAGAGGCTACAGGGGGGGCTGAGGGGGGAATGGTTTTGCTGAATGCTTTCACGGATTGCCTTGATTTTATCAATGAAGTAATCCGATAGTTCATTGCAAAATTCTTGTGTGTCCGAACCGGGGGCTTCAATGCATCCTGGTTTCATGGTCTGGGTGACCATCTTGAAGAGTTCGCGGGGGCGGTTTAGGGCACCGTTGATAGCCTCCGAAAAATACTTTTTCTTGGCTTGGAAAATTCCTTTGTGGTATTTTCTTGTAGTCGCCTTGTAGATGGATAGGTTTAGTTCTGAAGAACATCTTTTCCAGGCAGATTCTGCCCTTCTGCGTTCTTGCTTCAGTAACGACAGCTGGTTGTTAAACCAGCTGCGGTTATTTTTCCGAATGCGGGTTCTTCGTTTCGGCGCTACCAAGTCGGCTGACTGTAGCATGGCCGAGTTTATGGCTTCCAATGTTTCAACGGCTGTTTGATGCGGCTGAGTTGTTTCTATTTTTTTCCTTAAAGTAGTTTTGAAGAGTTCCGAGTGGAGCTTCTTCTGACATCTAGTCCAGTGTGTTGTCACTGGATTTGATGTTTTTGTTGCAGGGGGGATGGTGGAAATACTGAATATAATTGCATGGTGGTCTGTCCATGGCAACTTTTAATTTTCCAAATTTTTTTATTTCCAGAGCTTGTCTGAAAATAAGATCAAGTGTGTGACCTGAAGCATGTGTGGGTCCACATACTAGTTGCTGTAATCCTAATCCTTCCAGATGATCAATACAGGCGTCGGCAATGGGGTCTTGTGAGGAGTTGGCCCAGAGATTGAAATCCCCGAGCAGCAAAAGATGTTTGCTGTTGAGGGTGTAAGTGGAGAAGAAATCCGTCCATAATGATAGCAGCTGCGATTTTGGGCCGGGCGGCCTATAGCAGAGCAGAATGTGGACGGTCTCCTTTGAATTTGCTTGCAGTTGCAGAGTAAGGGTTTCCATGAATGGAAGAGGGTTTTGGCGGACTGGTTTGGTGATCATAAGATGAGTCTTGTAGATCACCGCCAGGCCGCCACCTCTTTGCCCTATTCTGTTTTCCGTTATGATACGGTAATTTTCTGGCACCAGTTCTCCTAGAATGGTGTTGCAGTCGGCTGTGAGCCAGCTCTCTGTAATAAAGAGACAGTCTAGATCATTTTGTTGAATGAAGTCGCGGATTTCTAGTCGGTGTTTTACTGCCGATCTTGTGTTAATCAAAGCACATGATCGATTCTCAATAGTCGCTCAGTTCTTAGGGCCTTTTTGGTGATGGCTGGCAGTATTGCGGCGCATTGCCTCAAACTCCAAATGGTTTCGGCAGAATATTGCCTACATGCCATGATCGCCAATACACCGGGGGGGGGGAGGTGGAGATTTTGGGGCAGTGGGGCGAGTGACTGTCCTTCTGGGGTAAGGGGGGTTCCCTGGAAGCTGGAAGCTGGATGAGGACAGCAGAGGCGTGGGGAGCGGCGCGCCGTTAGGCCGCAAGTGAAGCCGCGGTCTTTCCTAGACCGCGGCCCCGCGATTCAGGGCGGCCTGGCGCGGTGCTCTCAAAAAAGCCCCAGAGCGGCGGAAATTTCCTCGGGGAGGTGGCGGGAGGGGGCCCCTGAAGAAGATGGAGGTGTGGATGTGCAGGGAGTCAAAGAAAGGAGCAATGGAGATCCGTATTGCTGCGGCTTTATCCTGAAAAGGACGGCCGTCAGCAGCTTTGTTGGAGGGCTCTTACCTGCGGAGAGCCAGGGAGCTGAGCTGGAGGAGAGGAGAGATCAGAACGGGGCACAGGGTATTCCAGGGCTGGAAACTGGAGTGTGGACTGGGCTAGCAGGGCTGGGAGGGACTCTGCCTGTCTGCCTCCTACGCCTGCCTGGAGCTAAAGCACACACGCTCCTACTCCTAGGAGACGTGCGCCGTTGGAGCTCCTGTAGCTAATCCACCTGCCTCACTGACTGTGTGAGTTCGGGAACATGCACCCTGCATCTGCATGCATGTCGAAGTGGCTGTGCTTATGCAGCAACTGCATCCCAACTGACATGAATGGGACTGCCTGCACACAAATGAATGGAACACCTGTGTATCCTGTGCAGGCAAACACGGCTCTTGTACTTAAATGGCACTCCACCCAAAAGGGGAAGCTCCACTTGTTCGTACCAGGTTTTGATAGGTACAAACTAGCACTTCCAGTTCACTGATTAGTAACTTACAACATTTGCAGCCCCTCCTCCTTCCCTCCGCTTCCTTCTGGGGGACACACACACAGGTCCAAGAAGCATTCAGAAAGAGCAGCGCAACTTGCACATGCGGAGTGGGTGCCGGCTTTTCTTACTTGCAATGTCGGCGCCTGAAACCAAAGCCAATTGATGAATCGGCTGGGGGTGCCGACATTGCGGGATCCTTGGAGAGTTAAGTGTCCTTCTATTAAAAGTCACCAGATACAGTATTTGTAGCTGCTGACTTTTAATATTTTTTTCTTTTGCATACTGGAGCTCCTCTTTAAGTATATCCATGTGATGAGCCCTTACAGTGCAACCAAGGCCCACCTAATAAGGATGGCACAGTGGCACTTCTTTCATCTCCATAGCTCCCAACTGTCCCAGATTTCGAGGGACTGTCCCCGATTTGGAGCAATGTCCCTCTTTCCTCCTCATTTTGGTCTGATCTATATAGATGTATATAAAATGCCCTTTTTATCTTTCAAAAAGTGTTTCCAGCTCTAAACCTTCCATCTGATTTCTAAATTGCTGCATTTTGCAAATTCCAAAAACTAGGGTTGTCCCGATACCGATACCAGGACCGATACTGAGTATTTGTGGGAGTACTTGTACTCCCGCAAATGCCCCCGATGCCTCATCCGATATTCGCCGCCCCCCCAACCCCCCCCCCCCCCCCCCCGCCGCTTATGGGGGACATGGCTGAATTTATGGGGGACATGGCTGGATATAGGGGGGACATGGCTGGATATAGGGGGGACATGGCTGGATATAGGGGGGACATGGCGGCATATGCGGGGGGACATGGCGGCATATGCGGGGGGACATGGCGGCATATGCGGGGGGACATGGCGGCATATGCGGGGGGACATGGCGGCATATGCGGGGGGACATGGCGGCATATGCGGGGGGACATGGCGGCATATGCGGGGGAACATGGCTGCATATGCGGGGGGACATGGCGGCATATGCGGGGGGACATGGCTGCATATGCGGGGGGACATGGCTGCATATGCGGGGGGACATGGCTGCATATGCGGGGGGACATGGCTGCATATGCGGGGGGACATGGCTGCATATGCGGGGGGATATGGCTGCATATGCGGGGGGATATGGCTGCATATGCGGGGGGACATGCCTGCATATGTGGGGGGACATGGCTGCATATGCGGGGGGACATGGCTGCATATGCGGGGGGACATTTAAAAAAAATTATCGTTATTCGGTATCGGCGAGTACATGAAAAAAAGTATCGGTATCTGTACTTGGTCCTAAAAAGTGGTATTGGGACAACCCTACCAAAATCCAATATAAAGGAATAGTAGTGGTAAAAAAAGCACTTGTGGGTTTAACCAATCTTATTTTTTGCACAATTCTCCTTGAAGGGGGTGTGGCAAGGGGTGTGTCTTATGCCTGCATACTTTTGCTGAACGGTGTCCCTCATTCCCATGTCAAAAAGTTGGGAGGTGTGCCCCCCCCCCCCCCATATTTTGTATAAGCCAGTTGGGTCCATTATCAGCACCATATGCAAAGTGTCTTGATATTTGCTTACACTGTGCTGACCTAGACATTCCTCCAAATGAATCCTGCCATTTATCTCCAGGCCAAAGCTTTTATCCTTTTAACCTAAATGTATATGCATAACTTCAGTATCGTTAGGCCAAACAGAAGTTAATTAAACAAAAATCATTCATTTGCATTTGTTGTCTGGAAACCTGGCCTGCGGGTCTCTGAAAACTGCCGGCTCACAGCCTTTGGCTATACTTTATACAGCTTTCCCTAATCTATAATCGAGGTTACCGGCAGGATGGGAAAACCTTCTTGTATCTGTAGAATACAGAAAATACCGGGAAGATGTGGAGTGTTCATTTTAACCCAATTCTACAGAACTATACAGTGTATGCAAACCAATATTATCCGTCCCTGACTCAAAGGAGCTTACAATCTCTCTGCTTGCCATAGCCTGTACTATCCAAAGGCAGCTGAACTCCTATTAAAGTGCCATTAACCACGTAAGACCCGGACCTTTAGGCAGCTAAAAGAACCTGGCCAGTTTTTGAGATTCCGCACTGCGTCGCTTTAACTGACAATTGCGTGGACGTGCGACGTGGCTCCCAAACAAAAATTGGCGTCCTTTTTTCCCCACCTGTGCAGTTTTTTTTTTTTTTGCGCTATAAACTAAAATAGAGCGACAATTTTGAAAAAAAAAATTCAATATTTTTAACTTTTTGCTATAATAAATATCCCCCAAAATATATATATATAACAATTTCCTCAGTTTAGGTCGATACGTATTCTTGTACATATTTTTGGTAAAAAAAATAAAAAAAAATCGCAATAAGCGTTTATGGTTTGTGCACAATTTATAGCGTTTGCAAAAGAAGGGATAGTTTGGCGGACACTTCGGACAATTTTTACACATTTTTGGGACCATTGTCATTTTCACAGCAAAAAATGCATCAAAAATGCACTGATTACATGCCTCCCAACCGTCCTGGATTTCTTGGGACTGTCCCGCATTTTGCGGTAAATCCCGCGATCAGGGCTAGAGTCCCGCGATTCCACGGCACCCCCCGCCATTTCCGCGATTCGTGGTAAATCCCACGGTCCCGCGATATGCGGTAAACCCCCCACTCAAAAACTCCAATCCCAATCCACGGACCGGACCCCCCCCCCCCCCCCCCCCGCCCAACACAACAACTTTGATCTGCGGAAACCCCCCCCCCCCCCCGCTCAACAACTTCGTTGGGATGCTGAAGTTGAAAAGTTGGGAGGTATGTGATTACTGTGAAAATTAATTGCAGTTCGGGAGTTAACCACAAGGGGACGCTGAAGAAGGGGTTATGTGTGACCTCATCTGTGTTTCTAACTGTAGGGGGGTGTGGCTGTAGGTGTGACATCATTGATTGTGTGTTTCCTTATATCAGGGAACACACGATCAATAAACGGTGCCACAGTGAAGAATGGGGAAGGTGTGTTTACACACAGCTCTCTCTGTTTTTCAGCTCCGGGGACCGATCGCGGGACTCCCGCGGTCACGGAGCTTCGGACCGGGTCGCGTGCACGCGCATGGGGGCGCACACGACCCCACGGCTGGGCTTAAAGGGCCACGTACAGGTAATGTGCCATTCTGCCAACGTATATCAGCGTAAAGGGGTCCTTAAGTGGTTAAACTCAGTTTAAAAACAAAATCTAATTTATTAAAGTATTGTGATAGTATGAGGCCCTGCCCCAGTGGAAATGAAGAAAATGTAGAACATGACATAAGATTTTCATTAAGGGTTAATGCGAGGTTGCAGACTATCATTTCTGAGTGGAGAAAGCTGTGTTTTTGGTTTTCTCCGAATTCTGTAAATCTGGATCGGAGCCCGGAGCTTGAAGGCGCCAAAGTGTCTTGGGTGAGACGGAACGTTCAATCGAGTGTCCGGATTTTACTGGGTGCCAGCAGCTTGTACGAGTACACAGGTGTGCAGGGTCATTATATACTTAAAGCGGAGGTTCACCCTAAATATAAGATCTCCCATGTGATCCAGCATACTGGCGTCAGCGCCAGTATGCTGTTTTTTTTTTTTTTTAATCGCACACTTACTGTATTATGGTGGAATTCCTTTTTTTTCCCCCGCGGTGGACGGCTCTAGTATTGCTCGTCACATCTTCCTAAAATACCCGATATGGACTCGGGTAATCTCGGCGAAAATGCGGCGCCTGCGCACAGACCTAGGAGCTGACTGCGCAGGCGCCGTATTTCTCCGAGTCCTATTTCGGAGGGCGTGACGCGCCATAGCCGTAGGACTCGGAGAAATACGGCGCCTGCGCAGTCAGCTCCTAGGTCTGTGCGCAGGCGCCGCATTTTCGCCGAGATTACCCGAGTCCATATCGGGTATTTTCGGAAGATGTGACGCGCTATACTGGCGCCGTCCACCACGGGGGACAAAAAAGGAATTCCACCATAATACAGTAAGTGTGCGATTAAAAAAAAAAAACCCAGCATACTGGCGCTGACGCCAGTATGCTGGATCGCATGGGAGATCTTATATTTAGGGTGAAATACCGCTTTAAGCCTGAGGATAGCTCAGAGCTCACCATTTGGAGACAGCTCCCATATTGGAGACAGGAGGTCTCACCCAGGGGTCAGAGGTGCTGAGGAGTAAACTGACGGAGGGCTCAATCAGGGGTCAGAGGTGTACCAGCCAGGAGTCAAGAGACAGGAGGGCACAACCAGGGGTCATAGGTGCACCAGCCAGGAGTCAAGATGCAGGAGGGCTCAATCAGGGGTCAGAGGAAAAAAGAGATGGAGGGCTCAATCAGGGGTCAGAGGTGCACCAGCCAGGAGTCAAGAGACAGGAAGGCACAACCAGGGGTCAGAGCCCTGTTGGCTATGTGTCTTCCCTGAGCCCTGGGGGCTGTGTGTCCCTATTCCAAGCTCTGGGGTCTTTGGTATCCCTCCCGAGCCCTGGGAGCCACGTGTCCCTTTCCGAGCTCTGTGGTCTTTGGTTCCCCTCCTGAGCCCAGGGGGTCTACGATTCCATTCCCAAACTCTGCGGTCTTTGGTTCCCCTCCCAAGCCCTGGGAGCCATGTGTCCCTTCCCGAGCCCTGCAGGCCATGTGTCCCTTCCCAAGCCCTGCAGGCCATGGGTCCCTTCCCGAGGCCTGCAGGCCATGGGTCCCTTCCCGAGCCCTGCAGGCCATGGGTCCCTTCCCGAGCCCTGCAGGCCATGGGTCCCTTCCCGAGCCCTGCAGGCCATGGGTCCCTCTTCCCGAGCCCTGCAGGCCATGGGTCCCTCTTCCCGAGCCCTGCAGGCCATGGGTCCCTCTTCCCGAGCCCTGCAGGCCATGGGTCCCTCTTCCCGAGCCCTGCAGGCCATGGGTCCCTCTTCCCGAGCCCTGCAGGCCATGGGTCCCTCTTCCCGAGCCCTGCAGGCCATGGGTCCCTCTTCCCGAGCCCTGCAGGCCATGGGTCCCTCTTCCCGAGCCCTGCAGGCCATGGGTCCCTCTTCCCGAGCCCTGCAGGCCATGGGTCCCTCTTCCCGAGCCCTGCAGGCCATGGGTCCCTCTTCCCGAGCCCTGCAGGCCATGGGTCCCTCTTCCCGAGCCCTGCAGGCCATGGGTCCTCTTCCCGAGCCCTGCAGGCCATGGGTCCCTCTTCCCGAGCCCTGCAGGCCATGGGTCCCTTCCCGAGCCCTGCAGGCCATGGGTCCCTTCCCGAGCCCTACTGGCCATGGGTCCCTTCCCGAGCCTGCTGGCTATGGGTCCCTTCCCGAGCCCTGCTGGCTATGGGTCCCTTCCTGAGCCCTGCTGGCTATGGGTCCCTTCCTGAGCCCTGCTGGCTATCTGTCCCCTGAGGGCTAAGTGTCCCTTTCCGAGCTCTGTGTTCTTTGGTTCCCCTCTCGAGCCCAGGGGGCTATGTGTCTGCTCCTGAGCCCTGGGGTCTACGATTACATTCCCAAACTCTGCGGTCTTTGGTTCCCCTCCCAAGCCCTGGGAGCCATGTGTCCCTTTCCGAGCCCTGCTGGCTATCTGTCCCCTCCCGAACCTGCAGGCTATGGGTCCCTTCCAGAGCCCTGCAGGCCATGGGTCCCTTCCCGAGCCCTGCAGGCCATGGGTCCCTTCCCGAGCCCTGCAGGCCATGGGTCCCTTCCCGAGCCCTGCAGGCCATGGGTCCCTTCCCGAGCCCTGCAGGCCATGGGTCCCTTCCCGAGCCCTGCAGGCCATGGGTCCCTTCCCGAGCCCTGCAGGCCATGGGTCCCTTCCCGAGCCCTGCAGGCCATGGGTCCCTTCCCGAGCCCTGCAGGCCATGGGTCCCTTCCCGAGCCCTGCAGGCCATGGGTCCCTTCCCGAGCCCTGCAGGCCATGGGTCCCTTCCCGAGCCCTGCAGGCCATGGGTCCCTTCCCGAGCCCTGCAGGCCATGGGTCCCTTCCCGAGCCCTGCAGGCCATGGGTCCCTTCCCGAGCCCTGCAGGCCATGGGTCCCTTCCCGAGCCCTGCTGGCCATGGGTCCCTTCCCGAGCCCTGCTGGCCATGGGTCCCTTCCCGAGCCCTGCTGGCTATGGGTCCCTTCCCGAGCCCTGCTGGCTATGGGTCCCTTCCCGAGCCCTGCTGGCTATGGGTCCCTTCCCGAGCCCTGCTGGCTATGGGTCCCTTCCCGAGCCCTGCTGGCTATGGGTCCCTTCCCGAGCCCTGCTGGCTATCTGTCCCCTGAGGGCTAAGTGTCCCTTTCCGAACTCTGTGTTCTTTGGTTCCCCTCTCGAGCCCAGGGGGCTATGTGTCTGCTCCTGAGCCCTGGGGTCTACGATTCCATTCCCAAACTCTGCGGTCTTTGGTTCCCCTCCCAAGCCCTGGGAGCCATGTGTCCCTTCCCGAGCCCTGCAGGCCATGGGTCCCTCTTCCCGAGCCCTGCAGGCCATGGGTCCCTCTTCCCGAGCCCTGCAGGCCATGGGTCCCTCTTCCCGAGCCCTGCAGGCCATGGGTCCCTCTTCCCGAGCCCTGCAGGCCATGGGTCCCTCTTCCCGAGCCCTGCAGGCCATGGGTCCCTCTTCCCGAGCCCTGCAGGCCATGGGTCCCTCTTCCCGAGCCCTGCAGGCCATGGGTCCCTCTTCCCGAGCCCTGCAGGCCATGGGTCCCTCTTCCCGAGCCCTGCAGGCCATGGGTCCCTCTTCCCGAGCCCTGCAGGCCATGGGTCCCTCTTCCCGAGCCCTGCAGGCCATGGGTCCCTTCCCGAGCCCTACTGGCCATGGGTCCCTTCCCGAGCCCTACTGGCCATGGGTCCCTTCCCGAGCCCTGCTGGCTATGGGTCCCTTCCCGAGCCCTGCTGGCTAAGGGTCCCTTCCTGAGCCCTGCTGGCTATGGGTCCCTTCCTGAGCCCTGCTGGCTATCTGTCCCCTGAGGGCTAAGTGTCCCTTTCCGAGCTCTGTGTTCTTTGGTTCCCCTCTCGAGCCCAGGGGGCTATGTGTCTGCTCCTGAGCCCTGGGGTCTACGATTACATTCCCAAACTCTGCGGTCTTTGGTTCCCCTCCCAAGCCCTGGGAGCCATGTGTCCCTTCCCGAGCCCTGCTGGCTATGGGTCCCTTCCCGAGCCCTGCTGGCTATGGGTCCCTTCCCGAGCCCTGCTGGCTATGGGTCCCTTCCCGAGCCCTGCTGGCTATGGGTCCCTTCCCGAGCCCTGCTGGCTATGGGTCCCTTCCCGAGCCCTGCGGGCTATGGGTCCCTTCCCGAGCCCTGCTGGCTATGGGTCCCTTCCCGAGCCCTGCGGGCTATGGGTCCCTTCCCGAGCCCTGCGGGCTATGGGTCCCTTCCCGAGCCCTGTGGTCTTTGGTTCCACTCCCGAGCCCTAGGGTCTATGTGTCCCTTCTGGAGCTCTGTGGTATTTGGTTCCACTCCCAAACCCTGGGGGCTATGTGTCCCCTCCCAAGTCCTGGGGGCTATGTGTCCCCTCCCGAGCCCTGTGGTCTTTGGTTCCACTCCCGAGCCCTAGGGTCTATGTGTCCCTTCTGGAGCTCTGTGGTATTTGGTTCCACTCCTGAGCCCTGGGGGCTATGTGTCCCCTCCCGAGCCCTGTGGTCTTTGGTTCCACTCCCGAGCCCTAGGGTCTATGTGTCCCTTCTGGAGCTCTGTGGCATTTGGTTCCACTCCCAAACCCTGGGAGCTATGTGTCCCCTCCCGAGTCCTGGGGGCTATGTGTCCCCTCCCGAGCCCTGTGGTCTTTGGTTCCACTCCCGAGCCCTAGGGTCTATGTGTCCCTTCTGGAGCTCTGTGGTATTTGGTTCCACTCCCGAGTCCTGGGGGCTATGTGTCCCCTCCTGAGCTCTGTGGTCTTTGGTTCCACTCCCGAGCCCTGGGGGCTATGTGTATCTTCCTGAGCGCTGCAGGCTTTGTGTCCGCTTCTCAGTCCTGTGGTCTCTCTGTCCCTTGCCGAGTCCTGCAGCCTCTGTGCCTCCCCCCCAGTTCTGTGGTCTAATAAACCACACCCACTGTTCATTGACCATGCCCACATTTGCATGTTACATACATTAATTTGTTTTCCTCATGTTCAAATGTTGGGAGGTATGGGCACTGCTGTGTCACACATTTCACGGAGCCTGCCTTCTGAACTACAGTGGTACTGGGAGTTTTAGGAGGCGGTGTCAGTACAGAAATCACGGCTTGCAGGCAGCAATGTACCATGGGACGTGTAGTCCTTAAAAATGGAGAGGCTGCAAAGCATGCAGGGAATCCAGGAGGTTGTGGAAAGAAACGGCCAGCACGAAAGCATGAAAGGTAAGCTTATATTGGATTGTTCAAAATAACTTTAGTTTGTATTAATATTACATTGCTGATATCATAAAATAAAAGTGTACGCCATGACTATACAATTTCTTGAATTTTTCTTTCTTCTCCAGAGTATAAAAGTGATGGTTTCACTTTAATCACAATGTAAACCCGATCTCACATGGCGTACTGCTTCACGGCAAGCATTCTGCCTATTACCGTTACAGCAAAACAACCAAAGACAGGCAGGAAAGTAAGATAAGCTGCAGAGCTCTGCTGCCTTTGATCATCCACAGCTACTAAAAGGGAAACAAATTGTGTATAGAGAATATGGTGCATCATGTATCAAAGCCTTAGGAGCGCAGTGCTGGAACACCCTCTCCATTCTATGTACTGGAGATGGAGACCAGCTTCTCAAATCATTTAAAGCTGCAGGCAAAGCGAGAAAAGGGTAGAGCACAAAATAAAACGGTCCAATCTTGCCTTCACTCTCATGTACTGATCTTATGCGGGAGGTAAGTTGTTTTTTGGCCCGGCTCAGCAGTGTGTGGCTTCTGGTGCTGAACACAAGCAACAATTAAGCATTTGCCCTTATGCTGACTGAACACATCAGTCAATGACTGTTTCTTGTGCAGAGTTCAGGAGTGTGTCACATACAGGGTGCAGAGTTCAGGAGTGTGTCGCATACAGGGTGCAGAGTTCAGGAGTGTGTCGCATACAGGGTGCAGAGTTCAGGAGTGTGTCGCATACAGGGTGCAGAGTTCAGGAGTGTGTCGCATACAGGGTGCAGAGTTCAGGAGTGTGTCGCATACAGGGTGCAGAGTTCAGGAGTGTGTCGCATACAGGGTGCAGAGTTCAGGAGTGTGTCGCATACAGGGTGCAGAGTTCAGGAGTGTGTCACATACAGGGTGCAGAGTTCAGGAGTGTGTCACATACAGGGTGCAGAGTTCAGGAGTGTGTCACATACAGGGTGCAGAGTTCAGGAGTGTGTCACATACAGGGTGCAGAGTTCAGGAGTGTGTCACATACAGGGTGCAGAGTTCAGGAGTGTGTCACATACAGGGTGCAGAGTTCAGGAGTGTGTCACATACAGGGTGCAGAGTTCAGGAGTGTGTCACATACAGGGTGCAGAGTTCAGGTGTGTGTCACATACAGGGTGCAGAGTTCAGGAGTGTGTCACATACAGGGTGCAGAGTTCAGGAGTGTGTCACATACAGGGTGCAGAGTTCAGGAGTGTGTCACATGCAGGGTGCAGAGTTCAGGAGTGTGTCACATACAGAGTGCAGAGTTCAGGAGTGTGTCACATACAGAGTGCAGAGTTCAGGAGTGTGTTACATACAGAGTGCAGGGACATCGGTCCCACACAGTGCCGCCAATTAGTTCCCACCAGTACTGCTAACCAGTGCCCACCAGTGCCACCTAGCAGTGGCCATCAGTACTGCCAATCAGTACCCACCAGTGCCATCTATCAGTGCTGTCAATCAGTGTCACCTATCAGTGCCACCTATCAGTGTCACCTCTCAGTACAGCCTCATTGCCCATCAGTGCCATCTCATCAGTGCTGACTGAACACATCATTCAATGACTGTTTCTTGGTTGCAATAGAAACAGTTGGTGGTAAATTGCCCAGCCATGCAATTACTTGTGCAACCAAAAGTTGCTTAAACTTGCTGTAGATATGGCCAGAAGAAGCAGACGTTTTGATCAATCCCTAAACGTCAAAGTGGTTGTAAACCTCTGAAATAAACAATGAACAAAGCAAAGCCCTCTATAGCAGGAGTGTCCAACTCAATTTCATTGTGGGCATTATGGTTGGCCTCAAAGGGTCGGTTGTATTTGTAAGGCTATGCATCTACTTAGATATATAGGAGTATTCAGACGTTTGTGGCGTACAGAATGCAGAGTTCAGGAGTGTGCCATGTCCAGACTGGAGGGTTCAGGAGTGGGTTATGTAGAAGAGTGCAGGGTTTAGGAGTGGGTTATGTACAGAGTGCAGTGTTCAGAAGTGGGTTACGTACAGAGTACAGAGTTCAGGAATACATGGCGTGCAGAGTTCAGGAACATAACTTACAAAGTGCAGAGTTCAGGAATGTAACTTGCAGAGTTCAGGAATGTGTTACGTACAGAGTTTAGCCGTACACGCCGCGATGTGCAGAGATCAGGAGTGTGTGATGTGCAGAATTCAGGCGTACACGCCGTGATGTGCAGAGACCAGGAGTGTGTGATGTGCAGAATTCAGGCATACACGCCGCGATGTGCAGAGTTCAGGAGGGTGTGATGTGCAGAATTCAGGCATACACGCCGCGATGTGCAGAGTTCAGGAGTGTGTGATGTGCAGAGTTCAGGAGTGTGTGATGTGCAGAGTTCAGGAGTGTGTGATGTGCAGAGTTCAGGAGTGTGTGATGTGCAGAGTTCAGGAGTGTGTGATGTGCAGAGTTCAGGAGAGTGTGATGTGCAGAGTTTAGGAGTGAGTATGTGATGTGCAGAATGCAGAGTTCAGAAGTGTGTTACATACAGAGTGCAGTGTTTAGGAGTGTGTTACATACAGAGTGCAGGGACATCGGTCCCACACATTGCCGCCAATTAGTGCCCATCAGTACTGCCAATCAGTACCCACCAGTGCTGCCAATCAGTGCCTCAACATCAGTGTCACCTATCAGTGCCACGTATCAGTGCTACCTCTCGGTGCACATCTGTGTCACCTATCAGTACAGCCTCAGTGCCCACCAGTGCTGCCTCAGTGCCGTCTATCCATGCCCATCAATGAAACCTCATTAGCGCACATTGCAAAATGTTATAATAAACTATGAAAACTGGGGATTTTCTTCAAAACTGTCTTTTTTCTATTGTTTAGCAAAAAAATAAAAAGCCCCAGTGGTGATTAAACACCGCCATAAGAAAGTTCCATTTGTGTGAAAAAAAAAAATGATAAAAATGTCATGTGGGTCCAGCGTTGCATGACCGCGCAAATATCATTCACAGTTTGACAGCTGAAAATCAGCCTGGGCAGGAAGGGGGTGAAAGTGCCGGTAAGTAAGCGGTTAATATAGAAACAGTTTTATAATGTCATGTTATTATAAGTGAACTCCAGGTAGATTAGAAAAAACACACAAATGAATGGAGCTCTGTGAGCGGTAATACTAAATAGATTTGCTAAATTGGTTTTTAATAACAATTTGTAATTTCAGAAATATAATCAGCTGAAACTTCGAGAGAATCTCAACTTTTTCATTAAAACCCGAGTTTTCTCTCACCTCCCCCCTCCCCCACATTTACAAGAAGAAAAAAAGAAGCAGCAAGGGAGTTTGGGAAGAAAGGAGAGATTACATTAATTTATCTGTTTGCAAGAAAGTTTGAGATTTTCCCACATAACAGAGCAGTAAATGAATCCAAAACCAAAAGTTTTATATCTTGCAGGTTACCAATCATTTGATGTGGTGGCTGCATTTGTTTTCTTTTCTTAGGCTTTTCCCTCTGTTTTCATAACACACCTCCTGTATTAGCGCCCCCCCCCCCCACTCTGGATGAAGGAGAACAAGGGGGGCATTTGGGCGGCAGTCAAACACTGTGTGTTGCAAACACTGATTACATATGTGTGCGTGATTTATGTATGTGCTCGCTTCTACACGGAGGTATTGGGGGGGGGGGGGGGGCTTTACTTTTCTTCTTCTCTTTTTTTTCTTTACACTGTGTCACATACAGAGTGCAGAGTTCAGGTGTACATGGCGTGATGTGCAGAGTTTAGGAGTGTGTCACATACAGTGTGCAGAGTTCAGGAGTGTGTCACATACAGAGTGCAGAGTTCAAAAGTGTGTCACAGAGTGCAGAGTTTAGGCGTGTGTCACATACAGAGTGCAGAGTTCAGAAGTGTGTCACAGAGTGCAGAGTTCAGAAGTGTGTCACAGAGTGCAGAAGTGTGTCACAGAGTGCAGAAGTGTGTCACAGAGTGCAGAGTTCAGAAGTGTGTCACAGAGTGCAGAGTTCAGAAGTGTGTCACAGAGTGCAGAGTTCAGAAGTGTGTCACAGAGTGCAGAGTTCAGAAGTGTGTCACAGAGTGCAGAGTTCAGAAGTGTGTCACAGAGTGCAGAGTTCAGAAGTGTGTCACAGAGTGCAGAGTTCAGAAGTGTGTCACAGAGTGCAGAGTTCAGAAGTGTGTCACAGAGTGCAGAGTTCAGAAGTGTGTCACAGAGTGCAGAGTTCAGGAGTGTGTCACAGAGTGCAGAGTTCAGAAGTGTGTCACAGAGTGCAGAGTTCAGAAGTGTGTCACAGAGTGCAGAGTTCAGAAGTGTGTCACAGAGTGCAGAGTTCAGAAGTGTGTCACAGAGTGCAGAGTTCAGAAGTGTGTCACAGAGTGCAGAGTTCAGAAGTGTGTCACAGAGTGCAGAGTTCAGAAGTGTGTCACAGAGTGCAGAGTTCAGAAGTGTGTCACAGAGTGCAGAGTTCAGGAGTGTGTCACATACAGAGTGCAGAGTTCAGGTGTACATGGCGTGATGTGCAGAGTTCAGGAGTGTGTCACATACAGAGTGCAGAGTTCAGGAGTGTGTCACATACAGAGTGCAGAGTGGAGTCAAACACTGTGTGTTGCAAACACCGATTACATATGTGTGTGTGATTTATGTATGCGCTCGCATCTACATGGAGGTATTGGGGGGGGGGGGCCTTTACTTTTCTTCTTTTATTTTTCTTTTTTTTTCTTTACACTGTGCCTTCAATTTTTTTATATCTTC
Organism: Rana kukunoris; assembly: GCA_029574335.1. Classification (NCBI taxonomy): domain Eukaryota; kingdom Metazoa; phylum Chordata; class Amphibia; order Anura; family Ranidae; genus Rana; species Rana kukunoris. The sequence continues at coordinate 543,585,522 of CM056052.1, read as the reverse complement.
TTTCCTATTGCAAGGAATGTACATATCCCTTGTAGGCGAAACACCCCAAATGTCTTATTTACCTTTAAAGGTAAAAGATTGAAAATAAATAAAGAATCGTTTATTTCTGCCCTAGACGTCATGACGTTGCACCGGTCCTCCAAGACCATAGAGATGATCATAGATGATCTGGTCTCTGGTACTCACTGTGACCAGCCAGCCGCACCATCCGATCGTTTCCCAGGTGCACACGTGAAAATGGTAAGCCTGAGAAACACCGGCGAGCTTCGGAAAGCGATCCAGTGGCAATTAGCCACTCCGATCGCTTTTCTGACAGCTTCAGCCATAACCCCGATAAACCACTTGCAAACCACAACATATACAGTATATACGTATTGCAATTGGCAAGTGGATATGTACCGTATATTGTGGGTGCCATGTAAATACCTTTAAAGTGGATGTAAACCCACTCTCATCCTTTCTAAACTACTGCCATAGTGCTGATCTACAGTAAATGGCGAAAGTATTCGGCCCTCTTGAACTTTGCGACCTTTTGCCACATTTCAGGCTTCAAACATAAAGATATAAAACTGTAATTTTTTTGTGAAGAATCAACAAGTGGGACACAATCATGAAGTGGAAAGAAATTTATTGGATATTTCAAACTTTTTTTAACAAATAAAAAACAGAAAAATTGGGCGCGCAAAATTATTCAGCCCCCTTACTTTCAGTGCAGCAAACTCTCTCCAGAAAGAGTGGCAAGAAGAAAGCCATTTCTTAACCACTTAAGACCCGGACCAATACGCTGCTAAATGACCCAAGGTGTTTTTACAATTCGGCGCTGCGTCGCTTTAACAGACAATTGCGCGGTCGTGCGACGTGGCTCCCAAACAAAATTTGCGTCCTTTTCTTCCCACAAATAGAGCTTTCTTTCGGTGGTATTTGATCGCCTCTGCGATTTTTATTTTTCGCTATAAACTAAAATAGAGCCACAATTTTGAAAAAAAACACAATTTTTTTACTTTTTGTTATAAAAAAAATCAAATAAACTAAATTTTAGTAAAACATTTAGGCCAAAATTTATTTAGCCACATGTCTCTAGTAAAAAAAAAAAAAAAAATCGCAATAAAAAAAAATAGCTACCTAGCGGGAACAGCGACACTAATACAGCGATCAGAAATATGATCACTTAGTGACGCTGGCAATAGGGAGTGAAAGGGTTAACTAGGGCGGTGATCAGGGGGTTAAAACTTTATTAGGGGGGGTGGGGGGGCTATCCTGAACCTAACACTAACTGTTTTTTACACTGCCTGTCACACTGACACTAAATGCAGTGATTAGATCACTGCATTCAGTGACACTGTGACAGGGGGGTGGGGGGGGGCGATCACAAGGGGTTAATATGCCTATGTGAGTGTGTGTCAGTGTTGTGTTGGTGCACACTTACTTGTGATGTCTTCTCTCATCAGCAGCGCTGGGAAACAGCGCTGCGATGAGAGATTACATAATTTCCTCCTTCCTGTGTAAACACAGGAGGAGGAACTGACACGATGGGAGCGCGCTCCCATTGGCTGGGAGCGATCGCGGGGGGCGGAAATCACGGACATCCGCCCGCTCGTCGCGATCGCTCCCAGAGGCAGGGGGACCCCCGAACCGCACAAAGGCGGGGACGTAAATTTACGCCCTTGTGCCTGTACGAGCCATTCTGTGGCCGTATATGTGCGTGCGGGGGTCCTTAAGTGGTTAAAGACATCCATAAAAAGTGCCTTTTTAAGTTTGCCACAAGCCACCTGGGAGACACACCAAACATGTGGAAGAAGGTGCTCTGGTCAGATGAAACCAAAATCAAACTTTTTGGCAACAATGCAAAACGTTATGTTTGGCGTAAAAAGCAACACAGCTCATCACCCTGAACACACCATCCCCACTGTGAAACATGGTGGTGGCAGCATCATGGTTTGGGCCTGCTTTTCTTCAGCAGGGCCAGGGAAGATGGTTAAAATTGATGGGAAGATGGATGGAGACAAATACAGGACCATTCTGGAAGAAAACCTGATGGAGTCTGCAAAAGACCTGAGACTGGGACGGAGATTTGTCTTCCAACAAGACAATGATCCAAAACATAAAGCAAAATCTACAATGGAATGGTTCACAAATAAACATATCCAGGTGTTAGAATAGCCAAGTGAAAGTCCAGACCTGAATCCAATCGAGAATCTGTGGAAAGAACTGAAAACTGCTGTTCACAAACGCTCTCCATCCAACCTCACTGAGCTCCAGCTGTTTTGCAAGGAGGAATGGGCAAAAATTTCAGTCTCTCGATGTGCAAAACTGATAGAGACACCCCAAGCGACTTACAGCTGTAAAAGGTGGCGCTACAAAGTATTAACTTAAAGAGGAGGTTCACCCTAAATATACGCTTTTCCATGTGATCCAGCATACTGGCGTCAGCGCCAGTATGCTGTTTTTTTTTTTTTTTAAATGCACACTTACTGTCTAATCTTCAATTTTGATTTATCTCCCCAGCGGGGGATGGTGCCTGTATAGCCCGTCACTGGTTCCGAAAATACCTGATTTAGGACTCGGGTATTTCCGGCGCAATACGGCGCCTGCGCACAGACCTAGGAGCTGACTGCGCAAGCGCCGTATTTCTCCGAGTCCTATTTCGGCTTTTTTCGGAGGTCGTGACGCGCCATAGCCGTAGGACTCGGAGAAATACGACGCCTGCGCAGTCAGCTCCTAGGTCTGTGCGCAGGCGCCGTATTGCGCCGGAAATACCCGAGTCCTAAATTGAGTATTTTTGGAACCAGTGACAGGCTATACAGGCGCCATCCACCGCGGGGGAGCTAAATCAAAATTGAAGATTAGACAGTAAGTGGGGCATTGAAAAAAAAAAAAAAACAGCATACTGGAGCTGACGCCAGTATGCTGGATCACATGGAAAAAGAGTATATTTAGGGTGAACCTCCTCTTTAAGGGGGCTGAATAATTTTGCACGCCCAGTTTTTCAGTTTTTTATTTCTTAAATAAGTTTGAAATATCCAATAAATTTCATTCCACTTTATGATTGTGTCCCACTTGTTGATTCTTCACAAAAAAATACAGTTTTATATCTTTATGTTTGAAGCCTGAAATGTGGCAAAAGGTCGCAAAGTTCAAGAGGGCCGAATACTTTCGCAAGGCACTGTATAAGGATATAGATGTCTCCTGCATGTATCCTTACCTGTCACATGTCTCCCCTCTATCTGTTATAAGAACTGAAAACTGCAGATTCTGGTGGTGGGTCTGTTGTCTGGAGCTCTGTGGGTGGAGTCGTGATGTCAGTAGACTCCCCGCCCTCCTCTGCACTCTCCTCGTCAACATGCATTTTTTCCTGTCTATTCTTTACACTAAATTCTGCTATGATCACTAACATCCAGTCAAAATCCAGAAAAGTAACCACATGACTTCAGAAAAGGAGTGGGGGTGGGAATTAAAAAATAAATGCCCGTCTCCAGGCTAGTGCATGAGATATGTAAATAACCTGTCACTCACAGCAAGGGGGCGGAACGGACTAAGGTTTTTCTCTGTAAGTCCGTTTTATCTCACTGAACAATAAAAGATGATTGCTCGGAGCTGGATTAACTATATGTGGCGAGACTGGGCACAGATGATAGGAAATCTTATACTGTACATTGTGACATAAAAAAAAATTGGGTTTACATCAGGGCTGTCTTAATGAGAGGGCACACCTGGGCACTGCCCAGGGGCCCCATCTGCATGGGGGGGGCCCCTTCACTTTCCCCAAAGCAGCTAGTCCTTGAGCCCGCGCTGCCCCCATGATGGCACTGAGAGTGATAGATACACAGGGAAGGCAGTCTGCCTCCTACCTACTTGATGTCCGTTTACCTGCACTGTCATCATTGTAGGGGCCCCAGAGCATTACTTTGCCCAGGGGCCCATGATGCTATTAAGACAGCCCTGGTTTACATCCACTTTAACTGCTTGCCGACCAGCCGCCGCAGCCTGATTTTTTAACGAAAAGTATGTAGAAGTATCGGCCTAAACTTAGAATTGTTTTTGATATTTTTTGGCGATATTTATTATAGCAAAAAGTTAAAAATATTGAATTTCTTTCACAATTGTCGCTTTATTTTTGTTTATAGCGCAAAGAATAAAAACCGCAGGAGGTTATCAAATACCACCAAAAGAAAGCTCTATTTGTGAGAAAAAAATTGTGCCAGTTTTGTCTGGGAGCCACGTTGCGCGACCACGCAATCGTCAGTTAAAGCGACGCAGTGCCGGATCGCAAAAAGGGGCAAGATCCTTTAGCTACATAATGGTCCGGGTCTTAAGTGGTTAAAAAAAAAAAATGGAGAGTAATGTCATACTTCTTTACTTCTCTGGATAAAATTGGCCTGAAAATGTTTAAATCTTGTGCTTTTGGTCTAGTGTTGGACTTGTTCTTTGTTCAGAATGAGTCACACAAGAATGTCAGCGCTCTCACCAGGGCCTCTGATAGGGGGTGACCACCAGCCCTCCTGTAGGGGGCCCCGGCACACAGAGGGGCCCTGAGAGCAGGAGGATTGGTGGAAAACAATGTTCTTCAAGTCTCTCACACAGGTTTCTCTCACTCTGCCTCCCACCGGTTTTTAGCTGCTGGGTGAGAGGCATGGAGGGATAACGAACCTGGCCTGCTGCCGCTGAGCTCCTTTCCCTGCCCCGTTCGCACTCACAGCTGGGAGAAGGAGACCGGAGGCTAGAGCGGAGAGGAGACATCCAGGCGGAGGTGCGCTGTGTTGTGCTTTCCTTCCTGTCAGTATAGCACATGAGACCGAATCATTCTTACTGGATATGGCATTGCAGGCAGGGGAGATTTGTGCTAGGTTAGAAAGTTTGGTGAATTTTTGCGGTGAGGGAGATTTGTACTAGGAGGGCAAATTGGGGTGGCATTTGTGTTCCTTTGAAAATGATTTTCATGTTTTTTTGTGTGAAAATATTGTATAAAATACCATCAGGTGTGTGTGTGTGTGGGGGGGGGGGGCCCGTCAGGTAGGCTGTACGGGGCCCCATGATTCCTAACAGCGGCCCTGGCTCTCTCACAGTAATATCTGTGTAGCTACGATATGCTATATGCATAATATGTCACACAATTCTTGATGGTTGACCTCCTAAGAGGAGCCCTGACCTAAGCTCCTCCCTAGAGGGACCAGATCCTGATCAGGAGACTTTGATGAGCCTTCTCTGCATTGGTTAGGTCATACAAGGTTGGGAGAACATTGGCACAGGAGGAAAGTTTTCCTCACATTTATAATAGTTTTCCTCACCTTTCCTATTACAGTAGCCAGCTCATCCTTCTCTCTACGCTCTTGATGAGTCTAGCACAGTGAGAGAGCAGCACATAAACATCTCACAAGGCATAACCCCATCCACCTGCCCACTGGAGCGTGAGAAAAGTGGATTCATTAGTTTGCTTCTCCCACACACTGTGCCGAGGAACAGAACATACCTGGAGACAGCTCCTTCCGATTCCGATCAGCTTATCTGCTAAATGAAGCCAAGCTTAAATAGCAGAAGCCAAATGGCTGTAAAGTCATTAGTGAAGTCTGTGGAGCAAATGAAGACCCCCGGGGTCACTTTACTGAATTTCCTGACAACAGTAACACTCCAGAGAGTTTAGAAATACAGCTATGGAGTCATTTGTAGCCCCACTGAGAACTGCCACAATTCAGCATAAAAGGGACCCGATAGGTCATCTGTTAGTTGAAATTCAACATGGAAATCCCACACCTCGTTAATTAGTGTGCCTATGCATTCCAATTAAAAAATGTTTTAATGAATGTTTATGGCTAATCTTACAATCCTCATGGCTAGAGAACCACGTGGTGGTGGGAGTGTCATGGTCTGGGGCTGCACGAGTAATAAAAAAAAATCTCAACCGCGTCACTACGTCACGAAATAGCTGTTCGCCGGTCTTTAGGCTCCATTCACACCTAGGCGTTTTGTCGCCTGAAGCTCGACGCTTAAAGACGCTAGAGGAGAAAAATAACATTATCTATGGAGCTGGTTCACATCTCCACGCCGAAACGCCAAACGCCTGAAGCTCAAACAAGTCCCGGACCCTTTTTTGTCGCGCGTATCGGCGGCTTGGGCGTTTTCCATAGCCGACAATGACCTGTACAAAACCACTGTTAAAAACGATGCGTTTTGTCGCAGCAAATCGCGGTAAAAAACGCAGCAAATCGCCTACACCTAGGTGTGAATGCAGCCTTACTGCCCCTAGGCTGTTCTTTCTACTAGCCCGTAGTTACTTTATTTAAATAAAAAAATAAAAAAAGGGGGCATATCAGTTGAGGGGGGGGGGGGTAGGGTGCACAAATGTGGCTCTCTATGTCACAGTACATGTTGGCATTCATGGTTCCCTCATTCCCTCAATGAACTGTAGCTCCCCAGTGCCGGTGTGATAAAAAAATATCTCAACTCATGCAGAAACTGGACTGGATCACTTCCGGTGCGGCTATGTCACAAAATAGATGTTCGCGGTTCTTTACCGTGCATGCGCGACCTCGCCGCTGTTTTATCGTGGATGCAATTTTCGGGTCCAAAAAAATGATAGACCCGAGCAGGTGGACAGAGCGGCGATTTGTTTAAACTCGTCATTGTTAGAACCGCATCCAGCCCCGCCCCTAGGCTGTTCTTTCTACTAACCTGTACCGAATTTGCACCCAGGTATTTTCACCCACTGCCGGGCATAGACTCCACGCCACTTCCCCCCCAACCCCCACTGTCTCCTGAGAAACACACAGTTCCCAGGAGAGAGCGGGGACCAGTGACGGCACGCTGCGCTACTCGCACATGCGCATTAGGGAACCAGGAAGTGAAGCTTTACTTCCCGATTCCCTCACCGAGCATGGCGGCAGCAGCATCTGAGGACCGAGCGATTGCACGGCCTCATCTGCCGACATTGCAGGAACGCTGGTCAGGTAAGTGTCTATTTTTTAAAAGTCAGCAGCTGCACTATTTGTAGCTGCTGGCTTTTTAAAAAAAAAAAAAGTTATTTGGGTGGACCTCCACCCTCTTGGGCATGGAGGTCACCAGAGCTTCACAGGTTGCCACTGGAGTCCTCTTCTCCTCCTCCATGTTGACATCACGGAGCTGGTGGACATTGGAGACCTTGCGCTCCTCCACCTTCCATTTGAGGATGCCCCACAGATGCTCAATAGGGTTTAGGTCTGGAGACATGCTTGGCCAGTCCATCACCTTTACCCTCAGCTTCTTTAGCAAGGCAGTGGTCATCTTGGAGGTGTGTTTGGGGTCGTTATCATGTTGGAATACTGCCCTGCAGCCCAGTCTCTGAAGGGAGGGGATCATGCTCTGCTTCAGTAGGTCACAGTACATGTTGGAATTCGTGGTCCCCTCAATGATCTGTAGCTCCCCAGTGCCGACAGCACCCATGTAGCCCCAGATCATGACACTCCCACCACCATGCTTGACTGTAGGCAAGACACACTTGTCTTTGTACTCCTCTCCTGGTTGCCGCCACACACACCTAAAACCATCTGACACCAAATACGTTTATCTTGGTCTCATCAGACCACAGGACATGGTTCCAGTAATCCATGCCCTTAGTCTGCTTGTCTTCAGAAAACTGTTTGCAGGCTTTCTTGTGCATCATCTTTAGAAGAGGCTTCCTTCTGGGACAACAGCCATGCAGACCAATTTGATGCGGTGTGCAGCATATGGTCTGAGCACTGACAGGCGGACCCCCCACCCCTTCAACCTCTGCAGCAATGCTGGCAGCACTCAGACGTCCATTTCCCAAATAAAACCTCTGGATTTGACACTGAGCACTCAACTTCTTTGGGGGACCATGGAGAGGCCTGTTCTGAGTGGAACCCGTACTGTTAAACCGCTGTATGGTCTTGGCCACCATGCTACAGCTCAGTTTCAGGGTCTTGGCAATCTTCTTATAGCCTACCAGGGGTCTCCAAACATTCTAAACAAAGGGCCGGTTTATTGTCCTTCAGACTCTTGAAGGGCCGGACTTTGGCCAGCGGGAGTGGAAATTTTCCTGGCATCATTGTTAGTAAACATCTGGTATTAGGGGGAGGAATAGTGCCCCATTGCTGGTATCATAGGGAGGAATAGTGCTCTATTAGTTGTATCAGTGGGAGAAATAATACTCCATTGTCAGTGTCAGATGGCAGAATAGTGTCTCATATCAGTGGGAGGGATAGTGCCCCAAGGGCCGGATAAAGGCAAGCAAAGGGCCGCAGTTTGGAGACCACGAGCATAGACCATCTATATGTAGAGCAACAATTCTTTGTTTCAGATCCTCCGAGAGGATGAGGTGCCATGTTCAACTTTCAGTGACCAGAATGAGAGAGTGAGAGCGATAACACCAAATTTAACACAAACAAAAAAAGAGAAGAAAGGCGCACCAGCCTAGTGCATTACCACATGCACTAGGCTGGTGCGCCTTTCTTCTCTTTTTTTGTTTGTGTCAGGACTCCCCCCATCCACGAAGGGCAGCAAGGTCACTGCTAGCACCACTTTTTCCAATTTTCTAACTTTAGACGAAGATCCGTCGATCAACTATTGGACAACCCACCTGTGCGCAGGAGCTTGCGTGTTTTCTGTTGTACCAAATTTAACACACCTGCTCCCCATTCACACCTGAGACCTTGTAACACCAACGAGTCACATGACACGGGGAGGAAAATGGCTAATTGGGCCCAATTTGGACATTTTCACTTAGGGGTGTACTCACTTTTGTTGGCAGCGGTTTAGACATTAATGGCTGTGTGTTGAGTTATTTTGAGGGGACAGCAAATGTACACTGTTATACAAGCTGTACACTCACTACACAACATTGTAGCAAAGTGTCATTTCTTCAGTGTTGTCAGTGAATAAAATATTTACAAAAAAGTGAGGGGTGTACTCACTTTTGTGAGATACTGTAGATATTACTCCTAGTCATATCCCAATTACATGTGTAATAATCTAGCCATAAGAAGTTGTGGTGGTGTCACCCCTGGATAGCCAGCAGCTGCTGCAGGGGAAAGGTGGGAGCATGAAAAATGGATGGGCTCTTGGAGCCTATGGGTGGTGTCACCGCTCCCAGGAATTCCAGCCGATGTCTAGTGCTCTCTCCTCTCCCCTGCAGTTGTCGTTGGCTGACAAAGAGGATCATGTGACCGGACCGGAGTAGACTGAAAATAGGTAAGTTCTTAAATCTTTCTTATATAGCATGGGTGTTAGGACAGGGAAGGGGCATTTTTAAAACTAGTTAGGTTTGACTGAAACTCTATTTTAAAGTTATTGTAAAGGGATTTTTCTTTTTTATGACAAACATGTTATACTTTCCTGCTCTGTGTTATTATGGTTTTGCACAGAGCAGCCCCAGTCCTCCTCTTCTCGGGTCCCCCATTGGCACTCCAGGTTCCTCCTTTTCTCATTGTGCCACCATAGGAAGCTGCTCTCTACTGTGGCACATCTGTGGGCTTAAACCAGAGCTGCGCTGCCTTCGTCCATAGACATAGACAGTGCAGGTCCGCCCCACCAGCTGTCACAGGATTTGACCGACAGCATCAGGAGCCAATGGCTCTACCACTGATATTACTCTGCCCTGGGGCACAGCGCTGGATCGAGAACAGGCTCAGGTAAGTATAAGGGGGGGGACTCTGGGGGAAGAGCTGCATAGTTATCTTTAGGAACTCTTTAAGCAAACCCACAAGCATAGGGTTGCCACCTGTCCAGGATTCACCCGGACAGTTCGGGTTTGGAATCATGTGTCCGGGTTTCAGACTGTCTGAGACCCGGACATATTATTTAGACTGGACTATGGCTTCCCAACATGGTTACTGGCTGTAGTTGTCTAAGCTGAGAGTGCCTGTTACACTCTTTCATACTCAAAGCCAACACCAACAAACCCACCCCCCCCAAACACACACAGATGGGAGAGGAGAGAGGGCTCGATCGGCACCTCTCCCCCCCCCTTTATCTGCCCACACTCCAATCCCCAGAAATTTAAAGTCTAGCAGTCTCAGATACATCTGGATGGGAAGTGCTGACTGCCAAAGGATGAGTGTCCTCCCTTCTCTCTCCTGCCTCCGAGTGGCTACACTAAGGTAAATCAGGGTTCTCAGAGCACCCCTTACATCAGAGTTTCCCTTTACACCGGAGGCCACAGTGTTCCCCCTTACATCAGAATCTTCTCCATACATCAGAGTTCTTAGTGTTCCCAGAGTATCCCTTATGTTAGAGTCCCCAGAGTTCTCCCTTACATCAGAGTCTGCAGAGTCCTCCCTTACAGTGAAAGGGAACTCTCTGGATTCAGATGTAAAAGGGGAACTCTGTGGACCCTGATGTAAAGGGGGACTCTTGTTATCAACTTCATTTGATTAGAAATGTTATTTAATAGCAAAATATATGTATAGTTTATGCTATAAAAAATTTAAAAAAAATTGTTGTGCGCCGCTAAAGTGTTCGGGTTTGACCTGAAGAAAAGATGGCAACCCTACACAAGCATGATATTTTATTTTCTTAGAGTCACTTTAAATGATATCAGGCCATGGTCACAATACACAACTGCCAAACCTAGAACTTTCCTTATAAATGTTGTCCAGCAAATTAAGGTTTGAGGATACAGAAGATAAATTACACACCAAGAACTCATTTACTTTCTGTAGCCTTGAAGCCATTCGCTTTCTTTGAAGGAGAAGCGGATGTAAAAGTCATTTCTGGCAGCAATTACTGCCACTGAGTAAAGGATAAAACAATGATATCATGATCTTCAAGGAATTTCGGCAATTATATAAATGGAAACTAAAAACAGAAATATGGGAGCTGCTAATGCTAACGGTTTTGTTTTAGGAGCACAAAGCTATTAAAAAAAAGCGATTGTATTGGCATCTCCTCTTAACCACTTGCTTACTGGGCACATTTACCCCCTTCCTGCCTAGGCGAAATTTCAGCTTGCGTCGCTTTAACTGACAATTGCGTAGTCGTGCGACGTGGCTCCCAAACAAAATTGGCGTCCTTTTTTCCCCACAAATAGAGCTTTCTTTTGGTGGTATTTGATCACCTCTGCGGTTTTTATTTTTTGCGCTATAAACAAAAATAGAGCGACAATTTTGAAAAAAACACGAGGGGCCAGATTCAGGTAGGAGCGCGTATCTTTGTGAATAATGCACTTGCCTTCCAAAGTTGCGGAGGCGTAGCGTAAATAGGAAACGCTACGCCTCCGCAACTTTGGAAGGCAAGTGCATTATTCACAAAGCACTTGCTCTGTAAATTGCGGCGGCGTAGCGTAGATTGGACGGCGTAAGCCTGCCTAATTCAAATGTGTAAGTGGTGGGCGTGTTTTATGGAAATGAGCCGTGACCCCATGTAAATGATGCACCGATCGTACGGCGCATGCTCAGTATCACGTAAAAATTTTTCCCCTAAGTTACGCCGGTGACGCGTCATATTCGGCTCCCCATCACAAAATGCTACGGAAGTGCCTTAGCGGGCAACTGCGCATGCGCGATGCGTTCCAAAACGCAATTGTGATGCGTTCCAATGGATTTACGACAGTGCACACCAGGCGAAGCCGTTATTCTTGGCGACGTGGACTTAGGAGGTAACTGGCCAGTCGGCCTCGGCCTCCTGGCTCTTTTTTTAACATCCTCCAATCTACGGGGATGTTAAGGAAAGAGCCTGGATGCCGAACGAGGTTTCGCTGGTGTGCACTGTCGTAAATGCATTGGAACGCATCTTAGATGCATTTGGAACGCATCGCGCATGCGCAGTTTGCCGCCACAGCACTTCCGCAGCAGTCTGTGATGGGGAGCGGAGTATGACGGTGCACCGGCTCAATGCTTGTGACATGAACGTAACCTACGCACAGCCCCATTCCCGTACAACTTACGCAAACGATGTAAAAAGATACGCTTGTTCCGACGTCCATACTTTGCATTACCTGCGCCTGCTAAAGAAGGGGTAACTTTATGCCGGACGTAAGCCTAACGTAAACGGCGTAGCGGGCGCAAGTACGTTCGTGAATCGGCGTATCTGCCTAATTTACATATTAGACGCATAAATCAACGGAAGCGCCCCTTGCGGCCAGCGTAAATATACACCCAAGATACGATGGCGTAGGAGACTTACGCCACTCGTATCTTGGACAAATCTATGTGTAACTGATTCTAAGAATCAGGCGCATAGATACTACGGCTCACATTCGGACTTACGACAGAGTACGTGGAGATATAGAGATCCACGTCCTTGTCTGTGTAACAGCCGATCGCGGGTACCTGATGGACATCGCATCTGCCAGCCATGCGCATCGGCACCTCAGTGACACAGCAGGCATCGCTCACGCACCCCCCCAGTGGCCGGAGGAGCCAAGAACGTCAATAGACGTCCTCCCGGCATTTTAGAGCCACCTTGTGGCTGTCTTTTGTCTATGGCCGGGGCTCCAAGTGGTTAATGGAGTTGTAAAGGCAGAAGGTTCTGCATGTAGCAGCCACCCCAGCACCCCCTAATTACTTATCTGAGCCCCAGATCCCAGCCAATGGCTCCCACAGCTGTCAATCAAAGTCAGTTAGCCAGTCGGGGAGAGGGGTCGGGGCCGGTCCGGGCTCCGTGTCTGAGAGCTGTGACTCGGCTCGGGAGCCCCCATAGCAAGCTGCTGGCTGTGGGGTCACTCGACTGTTCTGTGCAAGTGTTTTGCAGAGAGCATCTCCAATCCTCCTTTCCTGAGGTGTCCCGGCGGCGCTCCTGGCTCCTCCTCTTCATCGGGTGCCAACATGGAGACACTTTCCACGGGGGGCACTCGTGCCATTGACACAGACAGCAAGACTCGGCCCCGCCCCCCTGTTCCAGTGTCACTGGATTTGATTGAGAGCAGTGGGAGCCAAAGGCTCCTGCTGCTATGAATCAATCCAATGAGGACAGTCATGATATGCACGATGGTATGGGCAGAATTGTGCGGTTGTCATTTCCGTCATTATCTACTAGTCTGTCCCTCGGTGAATGGGTTCTGTCTTTTTAGTTTTCCCTCAACCAAAATGGCGTCAACAATGTCAGCTGCTTGAGGCTCAGACAGAGGCTTGAGTGGGATATGTGGACTATTTATCATTACGCCACACATGCCCCAGGATGACGTCAGTGACGAAACGCGTGGGGAGGAGCGACATGCTGATGTCACCATGCTGTACAAGCCTGTTTGTATTACTATTGCCGGCCGGCTTTTTTATGAAACATTTTTTACTTGTGCATTCTCCGCTTCTTAGCACAGATTTTAATATATTAAAACACCACCTGGTTTTACAGATGGCGACTCTCTTCTATTTCTTTCAATTGGTATAATACTCATACCGAGGTAATTCTCGTGGCTGGCTGCTGACCGCTGGACATACTCTGAGTCTCCAGGAACTGGCTTATCGGTCACCGGAGGTGCTGGGAAGATCAAAGGCCCTGGCTGGGTATTAGCCACAAGCTTAGACGGCTTGAGCAGCTGGTACTGTATGTGGTGGTGGATTCACGTTGTCTTATAAGAAGTCACGGAAGATTGGATCCCATGGTGTTTCAACAAACATTTATCTTTTTTTGGAAGTTTCAAGGACTGTGGATTCATTCATGTAGTATTAATGCTCACTTATTATGTGTCCTGTTTGTTGTTATCCCTTTTTGATTTTTTTCAATAATTTGATCGGACTCATTGAACTGATTGATCTTATTCCGTGGCACATTTTTTATTTTTATAAAATGTATAAGCGCAGCTCCTTATGTTTTGTATCCAATGAGGACCGGAGACATCGGCTGGAGCCTCTGGGCTTGTGCTTGTCGCTGGAACGATCAGGTTCAGGTAAGAAAAAGGGAGGCTGCAGAATGCATTAAAGCGGAGTTCCGCCAATTTTTTGTTTTTTTTAAAGTCAGCAGCTACAAATACTGCAGCTGCTGACTTTTAACCTCCCTGGCGGTATTCCCGAGCGTGACTCGGGGTTAACATTCAGTGCCAGAAGCGGTAACCCCGAGTCACGCTCGGGGTGCATTTTTTTTTTCACCCAAAAATTCCTGGCGATCCGGCGGGGGTTTCCCGCTGGATCGCCGGTCAGACTAGCCTCCCTGGCGGTCTTCACGTGTGTGGCACGGGGTGAGATTTTTAAGCTAATATCGGTAACCCCGTGCCACACACGCGCTTACCTCGCTGGATGCAGAAAAAGTTTACTTACCTTTTCTCTGCGATCCAGCGACGAATCCCCGCAGTACACGGCGGGCGGATGTCCGCCTGATGCTGTGTGTTCCGCCGATTCCCTTCCCTGCGAGCGTCGCGACGTAGGGGGGGGAACGGCGCCAAATTTAAAAAAGTAAACAAACACTATACATACAGTACACTGTAATCTTATAGATTACAGTACTGTATGTAAAAAATACACACCCCCCATGTCCCTAGTGGTCTGCCCTGTACACTACATGTCATTTTGTATAATAAAAACTTTTCTTTCTCCCTGCAAACTGTAGATTGCCCATAGCAACCAAAAGTGTCCCTTTATGGCAAAAATTGTTTTAGAGCAGCTAAAAAACAGCGATAATAAATCAGAATCACTTGCAGAATTTAGCGATAGCGATTTATGGGGAAATTCGTCATAAAAAAAAAAAAAAAATGACAGCAAAAATTCTGCAACTGAGCAAATTTCAGTGATTTTGATTTGATTACATTATTGAATAATTTTTACTATAATTATATTATCATTTGTGATCATTTTTTATAATTATTTATTATATTATAATTTTTAATTAAAAAAAAAAAAAAAAATCATACCCGGGATGCCTATTAGACTCTTGTTTGAATAGATTTAAGTGAGTTATTCCTAAGAATTACAAGCCTACAGTATAAAACGCCAAATTCCCTTGCAAATAATGGTACCGCTTTTAGCACCTAAAATCTTAAAGAATCATACCGCCAGGGAGGTTAAAATAAGGACACTTAAATGTCCAGGGCGCCCGCGATCAGGGCCGATCCTAGGGTCACAGACACCTGGGTACAGAGATATTTCTAGCGCCCCCACATGGGCGTGGTCATCTTACTAACTCCTCCCCTTTACAAATGTTTCTATGGCTACGAGTCAAACACAGAGATGCTCCCCTGAAAAGTCTTCATTGGTGTCCCCCATCAGAGCCCCCCCCCAGCAGGTGTCCCCCATCAGAGCCCCCCCAACAGGTGTCCCCCATCAGAGCCCCCCCCAACAGGTGTCCCCCATCAGAGCCCCCCCACAGCAGGTGTCCCCCATCAGAGCCCCCCCACAGCAGGTGTCCCCCATCAGAGCCCCCCCACAGCAGGTGTCCCCCATCAGAGCCCCCCCCACAGCAGGTGTCCCCCATCAGAGCCCCCCCACAGCAGGTGTCCCCCATCAGAGCCCCCCACAGCAGGTGTCACCATAGATCAGTACATGTCCAATAGATTCCTGTAGCTCGGGAGTGCTGGGATCAGAAGCACATTACAGGGGGCGGGGCATACGTGGCATCTTTGGTTACTTGGAGGGTGGCACTCGGAGAGCATTTCTGGGGGTGCACGAGATGATTGGCAGCAGCTCTGACCAACCCAGAAGCCTCTCATCACACCGTCTATTGGAGAAGAGCCAACACATGCAGAGGGGCAGGGCAGACAGGAGACTGCTACATGCACACCGGACAGAATTAATTCATGAAGCCTAGTGCTGAAATGTGTTCCGGTACTAGGCTCCGCTGTGGTACCCAGCCCGGATTCCGGGGGCAGCGGGAGGTATGTGCTCGTCAGTTGCCAGCGGAGAGAGCAAGCAGGATGGGGAAGCGCAGCACCCACTACATGCACTCCGCCACTGGACACAGACAAGGAGGAGGGAGGGGAGCACTTTGGGACCTCTGAGGCGCCTTTGGCTCTCGGATGCTGCCGCCACCATCTTCGGTAAGGGAATCAGGAAGTGAAGCCTTGAGGCCTCACTTCCTGGTTCCCTACTGCGCATGCGTGAGTTGCGCTGAGCGATCCTACTGGTCCCTGCTGTCTCCCAGAAGACAGCAGGGGGGCGGACGTGGCGTAGATAGACGCGTGTGGCTCGGCTATCTATACCTGGAAGTGGGAACAAAATACCTGTGTTACACAGGTATCTGCTCCTCCCTACCCCCTGAAAGGTGCCAAATGTAACACCGGAGGGGGGGGATTTCGGAAAAGCAGAAGTTCCATTTCTGGATGGATCTCTGCTTTAAGGTGAAAAACCTTAAGGCCTCGTACACACGATCGGACATATCCGATGAAAACGGTCCGCGGACCATTTCCATCGGATATGTCCGATCTGGAGTTTGATCCGATGGCGTGTACACACCATCGGATCAAATTCCCCGCCGGCGGACGGCGCGGTGACGTGTCGGTGACGCGGCGGTGACGTTGACGCCGCCACGTCACCGCTACGTCACGCACCAGGAAGTAAACACTTCCGCGCGCATGCGTCGGATCCATTCACAGGATACGACGCATGTGTGGGAGGATATGTCCGCTGGTTTACCGTACTAACCAGCGGACATATCCGACGGACAGGTTTGTAGCGGACAAATTTCAAAGCATGCTTTGAAATTTGTCCGATGGACAAACCTGTCCGCTAGCCCATACACACGATCGGAGATGTCTGCTGAAACGGTCCATCGGACCGTTTTCAGCGGACATATCCCCTCGTGTGTACGAGGCCTAAGGGTTTACAACTCTTTTAAAAGGGAATTTCTTTTGCCCCCCCAGTCACCAGAACTAGTGTCCCCATTGGAAGATTTCCCTCTATTACTTTTCTGGGGAAAACCCAAAATTTGGGAGCACATTATTGTAACAATATACAACAAAACATAAGACTTTGTAACAAAAGACTTTGGTAATAGGGTCCTTTCACACGGAGCGGATCCGTATTGATCCGCTCCGTATGCCCGTTTGCTCAGCGGGGATTCCTCTGTAAAATCCCCTCTGAGCTGTCGGTGTGTGGGGACCGCCCTGTCTTTTCTTCGCTCTCCCCTATGGGGAATCGGATAAATACGAACCGTAAGTCCGTATTCATCCGATCAGCCAGACGGAAGAAAAATAGGATTTTCTTCCGTCCGAAAGATCTTGACAGAGGCGGATGTTTTACGGACGTTAGCGGATGCTCATCGGCTAACGTCCGTGATCCCATAGGGGAGCATTGCAGTCCATAAACGGACTTATGAAAAACGGACCGTTCGCCCGCTTGTGTGAAAGGGCCCATAGACTGACGTACCCTCCTCCAGCAGTGCTGGCTGAGATGGGAGACAGAAATAGGGAAATAATAAAAGTGACTAATCCCAGGATGCGCCATTGTCCATGACCAGGGCTTCACTGCCGAGTGAGTCACTAACCTGAAAAGGCATGTAGAATGGGAGATCTGACTTTTCACACTCTGCTTGCTGCGTGTTTGCAGTCAGCGATTTACCCAGCAGGGAAGTTATGAGCCGGAGGACAGCCCTGGAGACTGCAGATTGTACCAGCGAACCGCTAAAGCTGACGCCATATTTCTATTCTCACATTCAGAGGGGAAGCAGATCTACTTGAAACCTGTCTGCACAAAGATTATAAAGGGAGGCGAATTTACAGAAGAACTCTGGAGTTATTTTTTTTATTCTCCTGTTCTCCAAAAAACAACAATACACACTGTAAGATAGGGGTTATTAGACTCCAGTGATAAATGCGTATAAAAATGACAATGGTCCCAAAATAGCGTCAAAGATGTCCGATGTGTCCGCCATAATGTCGCAGTCACGATTAAAAAAAAAAAAAAACGCAGATCGCTACCATTAAAAAAAATATTAATAAAAATGCCATAAAACTATCCCCTATTTTGTAGACGCAATTGGCCAGATTCAGTAAGTGTTACGACAGCGTATCAGTAGATACGCCGTTGTAACTAAGAATCTGCGCCGTTTTCTTGTGAAAAAAAAAAAGAATCTGCGCCGTAGTATCTTTAAAGGGACACTAAACACAGGATTTTTTTGTTTTTAAAATAACAAACATGTGATACTTACCTCCACTGTGCAGTTCGTTTTGCACAGAGTGGCCCGGAAACCTGTCTTCTGGGGTCCCTCGGCGGCTGTCTGGGCTCCTCCTCGCAAAAGCTTTCCATCTTCATGCGAGGGCGCTCGCATGGAGGAAAGCTTTTGCGAGCGCGCTCCCGGGATACAGCGGCGGTCATAGCCGCCGACTGTATCACTCGGCACCGCCCCCCAGCGCGCCGCGTCATCCTCCCTGATTGACAGCAGCGCTAGCCAATGGCTGCGCTGCTATCAATCCGCCCAGCCTAGCCAATCAACGGCCAGGCTGGGAACCGAAGAGGACGACGTGGACGCGCCCGGGAGATTCGAACGGTCAGGTAAGTACAACGGGGGCTCGGGGGGGGCCGGTGCTGCTAGATGTTTTTTTACCTTCATGCATTGGATGCATGAAGGTAAAAAAACTTGTACCTTTACAACCCCTTTAAGCATATTCTCAAAGTGAGATACGCCTAAATGTTGCTAAGATACGACCGGCGTAAGTCTCCGTCGTATCTTCGCTGCCTAGTTACGCTGGCCGCTAGAGGCGTGTACGCTGATTTACGCCTAGAATATGTAAATCAGCGAGATACGCCTATTCACGAGCGTACGCCCGGCCGTCGCAGTACAGTTACGCCGTTTACGTAAGGCGTTTTCAGGCGTAAAGATATTCCAACAAAAAGATGGCACAGCCAATGTTAAGTATGGACGTCGGGACCGCGTCAAATTTTTTAAATTTTACGTCGTTTGCGCAACTCGTCCGTGAATGGGCGCCGTTAGTAAAAAAACTTCAATTACGTGGGGTCACACTTAATTTAGGTAAAACACGCCCACAACAAACACATTTGAATTCGGCGGGCTTACGCCGGCCCATTTACGCTACGCCGCCGTAACTTAGCTTGAATACAGCACTTGCCTCTCTAATTTACGGCGGCGTAGCATATCTGAGATACGCTACGCCGGCATAAAATTACGCCGCTCTACGTGAATCTAGCCATATAACTTTTGCACTAACCAATCAATATACACTTATTTCAATTTTTTTTAACCAAGAATATGTATAAGTATACATATCGGCCCAAACTGAGAAAAACATTTTTTTTATATATAATTTATATATATCTTTTTTTTTTGGGGGGGGGGGATATTTATTATAGCAAAGAAATAAAATATAGCTTTTTTTTTTTCAAAATTGGCGCTCTTTTTTTGTTTAACCACTTAAGGACCCACTGCCGCTTACCAGAGCTATTGGCAGCGGCGGAGGCGATCGGGTCCTCTCTCCTGCTCTGCTGGGATGCGAGTGAGGGCAAGATGGCCCCCACCTGTCTCCATAGCATAGCAGGGCTGAAGCGACGTCAAAACGCTACTTCTGCCCATGCCTCTTAAAAGCATATTTTCTTGTTGTCGTTTTTCCAATTTTTTTTTTGCATTTTAGTCTAAATATGGGATCTGACGTCTTTTTGATCTCATATTTAAGAGGACCTGTCATACTTGTTTCTATTACAAGGGATGTTTAAATTCCTTGTAATAGGAATAAAAGTGACGTATTTTTTTTTTAAATTAATAAAATAAATAAAAATAAATAAGAAAAACAAAAAAAATGTTTAAAGCACCCCGTCCCGACGTGCTTGCACGCAGAAGCGAACGCATACGTGAGTAGCGCCCGCATATGAAAACGGTGTTCAAACCACACAAGTGAGGTATCACTGTGATTGTTAGGGCAAGAGCAATAATTCTAGCCCTAGACCTCCTCTGTAAATCAAAAGATGCAACCTATGGATTTTTTTAAACATCGCCTATGGAGATTTTTAAGGATAAAAGTTTGACGCCATTCCAGGAGCCGGCGCAACTTTGAAGCATGACATGTTGGGTATCATTTTACTCGGCGTAACATTATCTTTCATAATATATATAAAAAAAAAAGTGCTAACTTTACTGTTGTCTTATTTTTTAATAAGAAAATGTGATTTTTTTTCCAAAAAAAGTGCGCTTGTAAGACATAGTTACATAGTTACATAGTTAGTCAGGTTGAAAAAAGACACAAGTCCATCCAGTTCAACCATAAAAAAATAAAAATAAACAAACAAAATAAAACACAGTACATCCCATACACCCAACTCCATACCCACAGTTGATCCAGAGGAAGGCAAAAAACCCAGCAGAGCGATGATTTACCCCGGATCAACTTTACCTACAAATCTTAGTACTCAGTTATATTATGTGTATTTAGGAAAGATTCCAGGCCCTTCTTAAAGCAATCTACTGAGCTGGCCAGAACCACCTCTGGAGGGAGTCTGTTCCACATTTTCACAGCTCTTACTGTGAAGAAACCTTTCCGTATTTGGAGATGAAATCTCTTTTCCTCTAGATGTAATGAGTGCCCCCTTGTGCTCTGTGATGACCGTAAAGTGAATAACTCAACACCAAGTTCACTATATTGACCTCTTATATATTTGTACATGTTGATCATATCCCCCCTTATTCTCCTCTTCTCAAGAGAGAATAAATTCAGTTACTCTAATCTTTCCTCATAGCTGAGCTCCTCCATGCCTCTTATCAGTTTAGTTGCCCTTCTCTGCACTTTCTCCAGTTCTCCGATATCCACTGCGCAAATACGGTGTGACAAAAAGTACTACAATGACCGCCAATTTTATTCTCTAGGGTGTTAGAAAATGTTATATATATATATAATGTTTGGGGGTTTTAAGTAATTTTCTAGCAAAACATTTTTTTTTAATCTTGTAAACACCAAGTCTGAAAAACAGGCAGGAGTGACCAAATACAGGCAGAAGTGAACAAATACCACCAAAAGAAAGCTCTATTTGTGGGGGGGGGGGACGTTACTTTTGTTTGGGAGCCACATCGCACGACCGCGCAATTGTCAGTTAAAGCGATGCAGTCCCGAATCGCTAAAAATGTCCCTGTCATTTGGCAGCCAAATCCTGCGGGGCTGAAGTGGTTAAGTGCTGGAACACGTTTTTGTTTTTTCAACCGGAGAGCATAATTCCACTTTAATTACAGTAAGCCATAACATAAGACGTAAATATCTTCAATAATATGCCACCTTTCTTTCTTCTAATTATCAGAAGGATCACAAAGGATAAATACCTCGACTGGTAAAGTGGAAATCCCTTTATATTAAATTGAAATACATTGTAACTGACACAACTGAACGTTGTACAATGTCTTATGTTCTTCTCTTCTTTTTAAAACGAAGCAAATGCACACTTACAATTCAGATCTGCAGTAAGCAGTCAACATCTATCTCTCTTGTATTGAGCGAATGTCTAATTTGTTATCCCGCTCCATGCCTTGTCACTGTGAAGATCGGCGGGTGATTCATTTGTTCGTTAAGTTGCTTCATCAATCTGTCCATCACAGTTTCAAATAAACTTCAATTAGAAAAAGCAATTTGTTAGCACGGCGGCGCCGACACATGTTTCTGCAAAGTATCTGTTACCTCTGGATCGGGGACTTTGTCTCTGATCCTTAAACACTCTCTTCTCCGTATAATAAATTATGATATATAGCAGGGCTTTGTTTCTCATAGAATCGGTGCAGGTACTCAACAGGGCTGGACTGGGACAAAAATTTGGCCCTGGACTTCATCCAGACTGGCCCACTCTCCCATGGCAGCCGGACAACTAGCGCAGAGTTCAGGGGTGCACTACGTACAGAGTGCAGAGTTCAGGGGTGCACTACGTACAGAGTGCAGAGTTCAGGGGTGCACTACGTACAGAGTGCAGAGTTCAGGGGTGCACTACGTACAGAGTGCAGAGTTCAGGGGTGCACTACGTACAGAGTGCAGAGTTCAGGGGTGCACTACGTACAGAGTGCAGAGTTCAGAGGGGCGCCATGTACAGAGTTCAGGGGTTCTCTACGTACAGAGTGCAGAGTTCAGGGGTGCTCTATGTACAGAGTGCAGAGTTCAAGGGTGCTCTACGTACAGAGTGCAGGGGTGCTCTACGTACAGAGTGCAGAGTTCAGGGGTGCACTACGTACAGAGTGCAGAGTTCAGGGGTGCACTACGTACAGAGTGCAGAGTTCAGGGGTGCACTACGTACAGAGTGCAGAGTTCAGGGGTGCACTATGTACAGAGTGCAGAGTTCAGGGGTGCACTACGTACAGAGTGCAGAGTTCAGAGGGGCGCCATGTACAGAGTTCAGGGGTTCTCTACGTACAGAGTGCAGAGTTCAGGGGTGCTCTATGTACAGAGTGCAGAGTTCAAGGGTGCTCTACGTGCAGAGTGCAGGGGTGCTCTACGTACAGAGTGCAGAGTTCAGGGGTGCACTACGTACAGAGTGCAGAGTTCAGGGGTGCACTACGTACAGAGTGCAGAGTTCAGGGGTGCACTACGTACAGAGTGCAGAGTTCAGGGGTGCACTACGTACAGAGTGCAGAGTTCAGAGGGGCGCCATGTACAGAGTTCAGGGGTTCTCTACGTACAGAGTGCAGAGTTCAGGGGGGCGCATTCTCTGTACTGTGTTGGCTCGTTGGGGCCTTGTCCCTGTTATGAATAAAAAAAGTAATAAAAAAAAAGAAGTTATCATGCTGAACTCCTGAACGGAGCAGGAGAAAGCCACAGGACTCAGTGCTTTGAAGCGAGATAAGAAAACACTGCAGATCTGCATATTCAGCTTACATTTCATGAATCGGGTTTACATGTCCATGCATGTATGGTATACCTTTTTGTGACAGACTCACCCGGGACATCCATGGACCTTCTTATGTCTAAAATCATTCTATGTCCACTAGGGGCATAGGATGACTGAGAAATGATATCTTGGACTACCTGAGATGGGATTATTATGTAATTATTATCCACAATATATTCCAGGATATCTACAGTATGTTTACTGTTTGTTGATTCTGAACTCAACGGGTTAATTGTAAGAGTGACCCATCTGGTCACCAGTCTACTTTATGGTTTCCATCCGACACCGGTGGATCGTTTCTCCGGGTCTCCGATGGCAAAGGAGGGCCCGCAGAAGCACCGGATGGCGGAGGGAGGGGGGGATGTCCCCTCCAGTCGCCTATAAGAACGATCAAGCGGCGGAACAGCCACTATGATCGTTCTTATGGTGCACAGAATCGCCGGCTGAAGAGATGGATATCTGAATAATGCCTGGAGCTGGAGGCATCATTCAGATATCCCCACTGAAAGTCCAGGACGTCATAGGACGTCCTTGGGCGGGAAGGGGTTAAAGGGGTTGTAAAGGAATTTTTTTTTTCATAATAAGCATCCTTTACCTGCAGACATTCCTCTTTTCACTTCCTCATTGTTCGTTTTTGCTCAGAAGTTGCTCTATTTCTTCTCTGTTCTGTTCACTTCCTGCTTGCTCACCACCGTGAAGGGACGCTTTACTGCGTGGTCAGGGACGTGCTCGCCCCCTCCTGGGAACTACATCTGTGCGGCAGGACTTCAAGGAGTTGTGAATTACTGGGCGTGCCGCAATGCATACTGGGAAATGTAGTTCTTACATGAACGAGCGCCGCAAACCAGGAAGTGAATGAGAGAACAGAAAGTAAAACGCCGGAGGTGATATAGATGGAGGAATGTAATAGGTATTTACTTGTTTTTTAACAGAATCATTACACTATTCTGTCTGCCTACCTTGCAGAAAATGTTTCCTTTACAACTCTTTAACTGCTTGCCGACCAGCTGCCGCAGTTATACGGCGGCAGGTCGGCTCTCCTGGGCGAAAGGCCGTAGCTCTACGTCGGCACTTCGACGGCCACTAGGAGGCGCGCGCGCCCCCTCGCCCCCCGAGTCCTGTGCCGCCGGGCACATACGATTGCTCGTTACAGAGCGGGGAACGGGAGGTATGTGTGTAAACACAAAGCTCTCGGTCCTGTCAGCGGGGGAAACGCTGATTTTCTGTTCATACAATGTATGAACAGAAGATAAGTGATTTCCCCTAGTGAGTCCACCCCCCCCCATACAGTTAGAACACACCCAGGAACACACTTAACCCCTTCCCTGCCCCCTAGTGTTAACCCCTTCACTGCCAGTGGCATTTTTATAGTAATCCAATGCATTTTTATAGCATTGATCACTAAAAAAATGCCAATGGTCCCAAAAATGTGTCAAAAGTGTCCGAAGTCTCCGCCATAATGTCGCAGTACTGAAAAAAAACGCTGATCGCCGCCATTACTAGTAAAAAAATAATAATAATAAAAATGCCATAAAACTACCCCCTATTTTGTAAACGCTATAACTTTTGCGCAAACCAATCAATAAACGCTAATTGCGATTTTTTTTACGAAAAATATGTAGAAGAATACGTATCGGCCTAAACTGAGGAAAAAAACGTTTTTTTATATATTTTTGGGGGATATTTATTACAGAAAAAAGTAAAAAATATTGCATTTTTTTCAAAATAGTCGCTCTATCTTTGTTTATAGCGCAAAAAATAAAAACCGCAGAGATGATCAAATACCACCAAAAGAAAGCTCTATTTGTGGGGATAAAAAGGATGCCAATTTTGTTTGGGAGCCACGTCGCACGACCGCGCAATTGTCAGTTAAAGCGACGCAGTGCTGATTTACAAAAAGTGCTCTGGTCGTTGGGCAGCAATATGGTCCGGGGGTTAAGTGGTTAAGGTTATAATATCCCGTGGAAAGTGCAGATATTTTTTGGTTTCAGCTTCATAATGAAGATAATCCCGGAGATGTATCGACTCTCCCCAGATTTAATAATGCAGCTGAACCAACGAGCCTTCCCTATCTGGAAATTCATTTCCGCTGCTCTTCCTTCACATATTTTGCAAGTCCACAGAAAGCTCAAAGGATTCCTCATCTCAGCACCAGCAAGCTGTACAAATGTATATTTAATGTGGCTGGTGGGTAATGGCCTAAGATCTTCATCAGAGTTTCCCTTTGAAGCCGTGTGCATCTTTAAACAATGGCGGAAGATTCTATATGTATCGTGGGAAGATTAGATAACAAGGTGTTGGAATCAAAGGGGAATAGAGACGTGATCTTTTTATAGCTAGGTCAGAGTATTTAGCTTATTACCCCGGACCATTATGCAGCTAAAGGACCAGGCCCCTTTTTGCGATTCGGCACCGCGTCGCTTTAACTGACAATTGCGCGGTTGTGCGACATGGCTCCCAAACCAAAATGGTGTCCTTTTATTCCCACAAATGGAGCTTTCTTTTGGTGGTCCACCTCTGCGGTTTTTTAGTTTTTGCACTATTAAACAAAAATAGAGCAACAATTTAAAAAAAAAATGCAATATTTTTTACTTTTTGCTATAATAAATATCCCCCAAAAATATATATATATATATAAATAAAAAAAAATCTCAGTTTAGGTTGATATGTATTCTTCTACATATTTGTGGTAAAAAAAAAAAAAAAAAAAAGTTATAGCGTCTACAAAATAGTTTTATAGCATTTTAATTAATAATTTATATTTTTACTAGTAATGGCGGTGATCTGCAATTTTTTTACCGTGACTACGATATTATGGCGCACACATCAGACACTTTTGACACCATTTTGGGACCATCGTCCTCTATACAGCGAGCAGTGCTATAAAAATGCACTGATACTGTGAAAATGATAATGGCAGTGAAGGGGTTAACCACTAGGGGCCGCTGTAGGGGTTAACGGGGTTGTAAAGGTAAAACATTTTTCCCTAAATAGCTTCCTTTACCTGCAGTCCTCCTTCACTTACCTCATCCTTCCATTTTGCTTTTAAATGTCCTTATTTCTTCTGAGAAATCCTCACTTCCTGTTCTTCGGTCTGTAACTCCACACCGTAATGGAAGGCTTTCTACCTGGTGTGGAGAAAGCCTCTTGATTGGGCGAGCAGGAGGGTCAGGACGCTCTCTACTTTGTAGATAGAGAAAGGAGCTGTGTGTTAGTGGGCGTCCTGACAGACAGAAGATCAGGAAGTGAGGATTTCTCAGAAGAAATAAGGACATTTAAAAGCAAAATGGAAGGATGAGGTAAGTGAAGGAGAACTGCACTAAGGTAAAGGAAGCTATTTAGGGAAAAAAAAATCTTTACAACCCCTTTAACTGTTCCCTAGTGTGTGATTCTTACTGTAGGGGGGTGTGGCTTGCTGTGACACGTCACTGATCGTGTCCCCGATGACAGAGAACACAATCAGTGACAGTGTCACTAGGCAGAACGGGGAGATGTTGTGTTTAGATGATCGAGGGTATGCCAGCGGTGTTCAAGTCCGCGGGACCTGCGGGAGCGCTCACGGAGATCGCGGCGGGCGCGCACGCCCGCAACAACCGCTTCTTAAAGGGGACATAGAGGTACGTCCCTTTGCCTGCCCGTGCCATGCTGCAGACATAGATCTGTGTGCAGCGGGCGGCTAAAGGCCAAATGCAGACCAGCAGCTAAACACACAGACGAAAAATGTTTTGGAACATGATACAGAAAAATGCAGGGTGGATGAAAATCAATGATTAAAAAAATAAAAAAATAAGATTTTTTTATTTTTATCAAAATTTTAATAAAATGCTTTTGGAGTAAAAATCTATCTAAAGATAGTTTTCTATTTAACCACTTAAAGGGGTTGTAAAGGTAAAAGTTTTGCATGCTATGTACATTAAGCTGTACAACGTATTAGACCTCATGCATGCTGGACGCAAATAACAACTGCCTTACTAGGATACAGGTGACCCCTCCCAGCAACAATTGACCCCAGCAATATAAGACCTCACTACAAAATACCCTCCCAGCAACAATGGACCCCGTCAGCAACAAAAAGCAGGCAACAATAGACCCCCTTCTGCAACAGTAGATCCATCCCAGTAACAATTGACCCCCTTGTAATGAAAGACACACCCCCCCTAGTAATGAAAGACACACCGCACCGGAAATATGTGAACCGGCTCCATAGAGGGCCAGGCAAAATCTCCTGCTATTGCGAATTGGATGCGGAAAAAACCACATCCAATATGCAATGGTGTGAACCCAGCCCAAGTTTCCCAGAAGCCAGCAACAATAGACCCCTGCTGCAGCAGTAGATCCCTCCTGGCAACAATTGACCTCCCTAGCAATAAAGCCCCCCCCCCCCCCCAACAACAAGAGATCCCCCAACCAGGAACATTGGACCCCCAGCAACAATAAATCCCCTTTACAACAAAATACCCTCCCAGCAACAAAAGACCTCCATCAGTAACAATAGACCCCGTCCTGCAACAGTAGATCCCTCCCAGCAACAACTGACCTCCCCAGCAACATAAGAAGCCCCAGAAACAATAGATCACCCACCAGCAAAAACTGACCCTCCAGCACACCCAGCCTCCCTTCAGTGATGAGGGTACCAGAACTGAGTTTGCATGCTTTCTGCTCAAAAAAAGCCTTGTTTGTATAATGTTAATTTAGTAATAAATTATCATTATAGCTTGTACATTATATCTTTCCTTCCTACTGAAAATCCAAAACACCCAACCAGGAAGAGTAACCCCTACCAGTGTAGTCCAGTGAAGAGGCCTGTGAAGCCAAGGTCCAGGCACAGCTGGAATCCTCCTCCTCCTCCAATGTTCCAGTTGGGGGTTCCGGCTGAAGAAGACTCTGTGATAGATCATATGTACAGGAAAGGTCAAGCACACCGCTAGAGGGAGATGATTGGCTGGCTGCTGCTCCCGATGGCTCCATTCTCCTGCCATGACAAACAATGAGAAATCTTAGGATGGAAGAAGCACATTGTCTTGCATACAAGCATTACCAGGGAGCCGGATTGTATCAGAAAACACATACAGGGCCTTGAAAAAGTATTCATACCCCTAGAAATTGTTCACATGTTGTCATGTTACAACCAAAAACCTAAATGTATTTTATTGGGATTTTATGTGATGGACCAACACAAAGTGCCACATAATTGGGTAGTGGAGGAAAAATGATAAATGGTTTTCAACATTTTTAACCACTTCAGCCCCGGACCATTTTGCTGGTCAATGACCGGTCCACTTTTTGCGATTCGCCACTGCATCGTTTTAACCGACAATTGCGCGGTCGTCCCCGTCCCCCCCCTTCTGTTCTGGCCTGCCAGGCTGCATGCTCGGGTGAGGGTCTGGTATGGATTTTGGGCCCCATCCGCACCCATTTCCTGCACTTTTTTTTTTCATTTTGGCGTGGGGTTCCCCTGAGATTAAGTAGGGGGGGCACGCAATTAACAAATAAAAAACTTTTTTTTTTCTTCAGCTGTCAACGGGGAAGCCTATTGACAGCTGATGACTCATTTGTTGTTAAGGACGCTGCGGCCTGCTTCCCGACCCCTCTCCTTAACCACTTCCATACAGAGCATTTTCACCCCCTTCCTGCCCAGACCAATTTTTAGTTTTCATTTCATTTTGAATGACAATTGCGCGGTCCTGCAACACTGTACCCAAATGAAATCTGTCCCCCCCCCCACAAATAGAGCTTTTGTTTAGTGATATTTGATTATCTCTGCGATTTTTATTTTTTGCGCTATAAACAAAAGAGTGACCATTTTTTTTAAAAACAATATTTTTTTCTTTTTGATTTAACCACTTAAGACCCGGACCTTTAGGCAGCTAAAGGACCCGGCCAGGTTTTGCGATTCAGCACTGCGTCGTTTTAACTGACAATTGCGCGGTCGTGCGACGTGGCTCCCAAACAAATTTGGCGTCCTTTTTTCCCCACAAATAGAGCTTTATTTTGGTGGTATTTGATCACCTCTGGCGGGTTTTTTTTTTTACGCAATAAACAAAAATAGAGCGACAACTTGAAAAAAATAATTATTTTTTACTTTTTGCTATAATAAATATCCCCAAAAATATATATAAAAAAAAATATTTTTTTCCTTAGTTTAGGCCGATACATATTCTTGTACATATTTTTCGTAAAAAATAAAAAATAAATCACAATAAGCGTTTATTGATTGGTTTGCGCAAAAGTTGTAGCGTCTACAAAATATGGGACAGTTTTATGGCATTTTTATTAATATTTTTTTTTTTTACTGGTAATGACGGCGAACTGCGCGTTTTATCGTGACTGCGACATTATGGCGGACACTTCGGACACTGTTGACACATTTTTGGAACCATTGGCATTTTTATAGCGATCAGTGCTATAAAAATGCATTTATTACTATAAAAATACCACTGGCAGGGAAGAGGTTGACACTAGGGGGCGGGGAAGGGGTTAATTATGTTCCCTGGGTGTGTTCTAACTGAAGGGGGTGTGGACTGACATGGAGAAATGACAGATCGCTGTTCATACATTGTATGAACAGACGATAGGCCATTTCCCCCCTGACAGGACCGGGAGCTGTGTGTTTACACACACAGCTCCCGGTTCTCGCTCTGTAACGAGCGATCGTGGGTGCTGGTGGTAATCACGTGCGTTGGCACCAGGGGGTGCGCGCGCCCCTAGTGGCTGAAATGCAAAATCATGTAATATTACAAGATTTTGCGCAGCCGAGCCGACCTGCGGCCGTAAAACTGCGGCGGCTGGTCGGCAACTGGTTAACAAACAAATATCTGAAAAGTGTGGCATGTGTTTGTATTCAGCCCCCCCCTAGAGACCCGGATCATGCCGTCTCCTGGCGGTTCACACTGCCCTATGCAAACTGCTGGGAGTGTCAACTGAAAGTTAATGACACCCCCAAATCAGGTTGCATATCACAGTGCGATCTGCAAACTTCGACAGGAATCGGATCGATTGTGCTGCAAACCAAAAAAAGAGTTCTATGCGAGTTTGGCTCGAGTGCGACGCAAATTCAGCCATGCTATCTTTATGGCTGAAACCGCATCGCACAGAGATCGCGTGTGATTTTCACTGCAGTGCGAATCACATCCAATGTCGGACAACGCACCAGGGGGAACTGGCCTTTACTCCCACAGTACACAGAACATGGAAATGCAATTATTTTAGTAACTATAAACTGCTAAAATACCTTTTTCTCATCAGCAGTATATAGCAGTCTTGTGACTTCCATCAGTGTCTGGTTAAAGCTTGTAGGAGGAGTTGTCATTCTCCTCCGACTGTCCTATGAGGCTGCATGACCCCTGACCCTCTGTCTGGACAGTGCAGATTGACCCTGTGCTGAACACATGCACCCCCCAGGGAAAAAAAAGTCTTGTGACTTCTATCAGTGTCTGGTTAAAGCTTGTAGGAGGAGTTGTCATTCTCCTCTGACCGTCCTATGAGGCTGCATGACCCCTAACCCTCTGTCTGGACAGTGCCGATTGACCCTGTGCTGAACACATGCACCCCCCAGGAAGAAAAAAAAAAGTCTTGTGACTTCTATCAGTGTCTGGTTAAAGCTTGTAGGAGGAGTTGTCATTCTCCTCTGACTGTCCTATGAGGCTGCATGACCCCTAACCCTCTGTCTGGACAGTGCCGATTGACCCTGTGCTGAACACACGCACCCCCCAAAGAATTAAAAAAAAAAACACGCCAGCAGTACACAAACTGAGCAAGTACAGAGTGTCTCCCGGGGCTCAGTACTATTGTGAGATGTATTGGGGACAGTGGAAGAAGGGGAGGATCAGAGAAGACAGATCAACAGCCTTTCTACACAATGCAGAGAATTAACCCCTTAGGCTCCACAGTGAGTATAACAAGCATGTTTTACTACATATACAGACTGATTTTATTGTTGTGGTTTTAGTGACGCAAATCAGGGTGCTGTGCCCAGTTATGCCAAGCGTTGGTGTCTATGGCAGTAACAGGGATAGTAGCACATCATTTAACCAAATAATGTAATTTCAAAAGGTTGAAAGCAAAATCTGTTGGCAGCTGGAATCACCATCTATTGTCCGTCTATTGCCTGTCACCTTCTCTTCCATAAGAACATGAAAGGATAATGGCATTGGCACAATAGGGCACCTATGGCAGATAAAGGGACACAGACATAGAGAGAATGGTTTTCCTGAATACGGTATATTTGTTTGATTATTATTATTTTTTTAGCTCGTCACTGATAGGTGATGATTTCTGTTGCTGGCAGTAAAAAAAAAAAAAAAGCCAAGTAGGCAGATAGTATCTTCATTATAAGAGGACAGGACTGTTGGGATCTGTTATGAAGAATGGAACCTGATAACAGCTGGATTTACCTTCAACATTACCCA
The DNA here is from genome assembly GCA_029574335.1 of Rana kukunoris. Lineage (NCBI taxonomy): Eukaryota > Metazoa > Chordata > Amphibia > Anura > Ranidae > Rana > Rana kukunoris. The sequence goes on along the minus strand of CM056052.1, from coordinate 543,554,456 downwards.
TTACCGTCACAAACCACTAGAGGGCAGTATAACCCTCTCTACAGCCAGCCTACATCCACATAGCAAGTGCCAAGGTGCCCCCTGGTCATTTCTTGGTCAGTGCCGAGATTCGAGGACAAACTACAAGCTGCAAACTCATCCCAAACTGTCTATTTTTCTACTATCACTTTTATTAACCACTTGCTTACTGGGCACATAAACCCTCTTCATGCCCAGGCGAAATTTCAGCTTCCGGCACTGCGTCACTTTAACTGACATTTGCGCGGTCGTGTGACGTGGCTCCCAAACAAAATTGGCGTCCTTTTTTCCCCACAAATAGAACTTTCTTTTGGTGGTATTTGATCGCCCGTGCGGTTTTTATTTTTTGCGTTATAAACAAAAAAAGAGCGACAATTTAAAAATAGATATATATTTTTTACTTGTTGCTATAATAAATATCCCAATTTAAAAAAAAATATATATATATTTTTTTTTCTCAGTTAAGGCCAATACGTATTCTTCTACATATTTTTGTAAAAAAAAAAAAAAACACGCAATAAGCAACTGCTTTGCGCAAAAGTTAAAGCACCTACAAAATAGGGGACAGAATTATGATTTTTTTTTTTACTAGTAATGGCGGCGATCTGCGATTTTTATTGGGACTGCGACATTACGGCGGACACATCGGACACTTTTGACGCCATTCACATTTATACAGCGACCAGTGCTATAAATATGCACTCATTTCTGTATAAATGTGACTGGCAGGGAAGGGGTTAAATATGTATCCTGGGTGTGTTCTAACTGTGTGGGGGGAGGGGGGTGACTGGGGGAGGTGACTGATGCTGTGTCCCTATGTTCAAGGGACACAGATCGGTCTCCTCTCTCCCTGACAGGACGTGGAGCTCTGTGTTTACACACAGAGCTCCACGTCCCTCCTCTGTCACCGCCGATCGTGTGTACCTGGCGGACACCGCGGCCGCCGGGTACACGCATTGAATCCTTGGCGATGCGACGGCACTGCTTTTCCCCGCTGCGTCAGCGCCAGTATGCTGTCTTTTTTTATTTTTTATTAATGTACTTACCTCTTAATAGATAATTTAATTTTCGTCCTACCGCGGGGTATGGCGCCGCTATATAGCGTCACGCCTTCCGAAAACAGCCGACTAGCACTCGGCTGTTCTCGGCGCTATACGGCGCCTGAGCACAGACCTATGAGCTGACTGCGCAGGCGCAGTATATAGCCGCGTCACGCCCTCCGAAAAAAGCCGAAATAGGACTCGGCTGTATACGGCGCCTGCGCAGTCAGCTCCTGGGTCTGTGCGCAGGCACCGAGAACAGCCGAGTGCTAGTCGGCTGTTTTCGGAAGGCATGACGCGATATAGTGGCGCCATACCCCGCGGTAGGACGAAAATTAAATTATCTATTAAGAGGTAAGTACATCAATAAAAAAAAACAAAAAACACAGGATACTGGCGCTGACGCCAGTATGCTGGATGGGATGGGAGAAAGTGGTTTTAAGGGTGAACCCCCTCTTTAATGACCAGCCCAATTTTTTTGTAATAAGGCACAGAGTCGCTTTAGGTGACAATTGCGCGGCCGTGCGACGCTGCACCAAAACACTTTTTTTTCCCCACAAATAGAGCTTTCCTTAGGTGGTATATTTGATCACCTCTGCGGTTTTTGTTTTTTGCGCTATAAACAAAAATAGAGCGACAATTTTGAAAAAGAAAAAACAATATTTTTTTTACTCTTTGCTATAATAAAAAATTTAAAATTACTTCATCAGTTTAGGCCAATATGTATTCTTCTACATATTTCTGGTAAATTGCAATAAGCGTATATTGATTGGTTTGCGCAAAAGTTATAGTGTCTACAAAATAGGGGATAGAATTCTAACTCTAATTCTAAGGGGTTAAATGTGTACCCTGAGAGTGATGCCAACTGTGGGGGAAGGGGACTGACTGGCGGAGGTGACCGATCGGTGTCCCTATGTTCAAGGGACACACCATCGGTCTCCTCTCCCTGACAGGACGTGGATCTCTGTGTTTCCACACACAGATCTACATCCCTGCTCTGTGACGATCAATCGCCAGTACAAGGTGGACATTGCGGCCGCCAGGCACGCACATCGGCACCTCAGTGATGAGCCGGGAATGCACGAGCGCCCCCCCCCCCCCCCCCCCCCCCCCAGTGGCCGAAGGGCCCGAGGCCGTAAAAAGACGGCCTCCCAGCATTATAGAGCCACCTTGTGGTTTTACAATGGCCCAGGTCTGAAAAAGTTAATGGTGGTGATCACTGATTTTAGTTGGGACAGTGACATTGCAGTGGACAGATCGGACACTTTTTTGGGACCATTATACAGCGATTAGAGCTAAAAAATATCCACTGATCACTGTCTAAATGTCACTGGCAGGGAAGAGGTTGTAAACCTTCGTGTTTTTTCACCTTGTTTTTTACACCAGTGTAGCCTCCCCCCCGTTCTACTTACCTGAGCCACGAATTTCAGTGGGCACGATCCCGCGTCACTCTCTCCGCGGCTTCTCGGGTCTTTATTGGATAGATAGATGGATAGCAGCGCAGCCATTGACTCCCACTGCTGTCAATCAAAACCAATGACACGGGCGTCGGTGGGCGGGGCCAAGTCATACACTTAGCGGCTATGGACGCCGAGTGTATGATACAGGAGTGCACCCGCAAGGTAACCCCCTCGGGAGAAAGCTTCCCAGGGGGGTTAGCTATTGCAGGGAAGAGCCGAGACAGCCGCCGAGGGACCCCAGAACAGGAGGATCGGAGCCACTCTGTGCAAAATGAACTGCACAGTGGAGGTAAGTATGATATGTTTGTTATTTTTTTTTTTTTAACATGAACCATTACAACCACTTTTAGACCCCCTTTCACATTGCAGGCGATATGGCGCTTAAACAGCTTCCCCGTTCTTCACTGTGGCGCCCGCATCGATTGTGTGTTCCCTTTTATAGGAAAACACAATCAATGATGTCACACCTACAGCCACAAAATGAAATGAAATGAAAAAAAAAAAAGTTCAGGAAATGGGTGCGGATGGGGTTCAAAATCCATACCAGAGCCTTATCCGAGCATGCAGCCTGGCAGGCCAGAACAGAAGGGGGGGGGGGAGCGAGCGAGCGTTCCTCCTAAAACCATACCAGGCCCCATGTCCTCAACCTGGGGAGTGGGTGCTTTGGGGCAGGGGGGCTCTGCAGTTTGGGACAGGGGGCGTGCACGTGTGGTTCCGGCTGTGCTGTGATTCGTCACAGCACATGCCGATCACCGGATCCCAGTCAGTGATTGACCGCCTGCACCCAGCGATCAGCTCTGATCTCCCCCCGAACACAGCTCTGTGCTCAGTGACCGGGGATCTCCTCCCTGCTAAGCGGGGAATGAAAACCACTAGATCCCCAGTAAAAGCAGCACACAGTACACACATATTTACCCCCCTGGTCACCCTAGATGTTAACCCCTTCTTGTCCAGTGTCATTAGTACAGTGACAGTGCACAAGAGGGCAGAGGGAAAGTGTTTCCTTTGAAGCCTATGGACTACCGAATCGCACCAAAGAAGCACAGGATCATTTGTTAAAGTCGGATTACAGCTGCGCCTCACTGATGTGAACAGGCGCCATAGGAACCAATGTTATTTCCCTTGTCGTAAGATTTGATTCACATCTGAAATTGCATCAGTGTGAACCAGAGGTCAGTGGTTACACACGCATGCGCGTACAGTGGTAGCGTGTTTGGACAGAACCACTGCACGCACTGGGGAGGTTGCGCCTCAGGACTCAGGCGCTGCTAAGTGTCCATCTACATGAAGCACAATAATAAACAATGGTAGAAACCCCTCAATTGCAGAAATAATGATTTGCAGCAGCCCCCAATGTTCCTGGGTGCAGAGGGTGGTCAGCACATATATAATGTTCAGCTAAAAGCAGCGGGGAAAAGTAAAAGCAGCTGCTGGGAGTTGTAGTTCCTGCAGCCTGTACAACAGAATCCTTTACCTTTAAATCTCCCTCATTTCATTGTGTCTGTCAGCTTACCTCAGGATAACATTCAAGGCAAAAGGAAACTGATACCGAATAAAAACGAAGTGAACATTGCCCACATTAAAGATGGCCGCTGCTGGCATCTCCTATGAGGTAACTAGCCTAACCAAACATGGCGGCTGCAGCTTGCACTACGGTGTCTTGGCTGAGGCAAATTTTGTAAAAGGGCAACATGTTATGTGATATTATTCAGTGTGGATTTGAGGCGGCTAATTGTTCAGTTATGTAATAAAGCACTAATAATACAGTACTAGTATGAGGCCATTTCATATGGTGGAGCTGTATCCAGCTAACAAATCTACCTGACAGGTTCCTAATAAACCATAAACTCCCTCTCAGATTCATTTATTATTACTTATCAGGGTCTGTTTACAAATGCGGCAGGGACTGTCGCTCCTCTGAAAAGCAATCCCCACTAGAATTACTTACTTAAAAATTACTTAATTACTTGAAAATTGTTGTTTTCCTCTTCACTGATGGGCACTGATGAGTTGGCACTGATAATGTGGCACTGATGAGGAGGCACTGATATGCAGCACTGATGGGCACCAATAGGCGACACTGCTATGCAGCTGTGATGGGCACTGACAGGCAGCTGTGATAGGCACAGACAGGCTGCACCGATGGGCACTGACAGACAGCTGTGATGGGCACTGACAGGCTGCACTGATTGGCACTGATAGGCGGTACTGATTGGCACTGACAGGTGGCTCTGATGGGCAGCACTGATGATAGGTACTGATAAATTACTGACACGTGATACCGCTGGGCACTGATTGGCACTGTTGTGGGCACTGATTGGCACTGTTGTGGGCACTGATTGGCACTGTTGTGGGCTCTGATTGGCACTGCGGTGGGCACTGGCAGTCTTTTATTATGGGGACACTGCTGGGCATGGATTGGCAGGTGATTGGCACATCTGAGGAGGCTGTGCTGATAATCAGCACAGACCCCCCACTCTGACGGGGAGAGTCGCCGATCAGCTCTCCCTGTTAGCGCGAACCAAGGAATGCCGTTTACGGGCACTTCCTGGTTCAGGCGATGATCAGCTGTGATTGTTCACAGCTGGTCACATTGTAAGAAGCCCCTGATAGTCATATGACACCCAGTCAGGATAACAGAACCACTTCCCGGCCATCAATCTACTATGGGCTGGGGGAGAAGTGGTTAAAGAGGAGGTCCAGAATGGGCGAAAGTACAGAAGTCAGTGGTGATCTACAGAGTCGTCCATCCATTAAAGAGGTTGTAAAGGTTCATGTTTTTTCACCCTAATGTTTCCTATGCATTAAGGTGAAAAAACATCTGATGTTTGCCAGCCCCTCGGTTTACTTACCTGAGCCCTTGAAAGTCCCACGTCAACAACGCGATTGATCTTGGCCCGGTCTTCTCGGCTTTTCATTGGATAGGTTGATGGCAGCGCAGCCATTGGCTCGTGCTGCTGTCAATCAGCTACAATGACGCCAGGGCGGGGCTGAGTCCTGTAGTTGGCGGCTATGAACGCCGAATACAGGACTAGGGAGAGCGCCTGCAAGGTAGCCCCCTTGGGAGAGCACTTCTCAGGGGGGTCACCAGAAGCGGGGAGGAGCCAAGACAGCTGTCGAGGATCAGGCCACTCTGTGCAAAACGAGCTGCACTTTAACTGCTTGCCGACCCGCCCGTAGCTCTACGTCGGCTCTTTAGCTGCCACTAGGGGGTGCGTGGGCTCGCCCCCGAGTCCCGTTCACGATCGCCGCCGGGCACACGGGATCGCTTGGTACAGAGCGAGGACCGGGAGCTATGTGTGTAAACACAAAGCTCCCGGTCCTGTCAGCGGGGGAAACGCTGATCTTCGGTTCATACAATGTATGAACCGAAGATCAGTGATTTCCCTCAGTCAGTCCCACCCCCCCATACAGTTAGAACACACCCAGGAACACACTTAACCCCTTCCCCGCCCCTAGTGTTAACCCCTTCACTGCCAGTGGCATTTTTATAGTAATCCAATGCATTTGTTATAGCACTGATCGCTATAAAAATGCCAATGGTCCCAAAAATGTGTCAAAAGTGTCCGAAGTGTCCGCCATAATGTCGCAGTACTGAAAAAAACCGCTGAACGCTGCCATTACTAGTAAAAAAAAAATATTAATAAAAATGCCATAAAACTAACCCCTATTTTGTAAACGCTATAACTTTTGCGCAAACCAAACAATAAACGCTAATTGCGATTTTTTTTTTACAAAAAATATGTAGAAGAATACGTATCGGCCTAAACTGAGGAAAAAAGTTTTTTTTATATATATTTTTTGGGGATATTTATTATAGCAAAATGTAAAAAATATAGCATTTTTTTCAAAATAGTCGCTCTATTTTTGTTTATAGCGCAAAAAATAAAAACCGCAGAGATGATTAAATACCACCAAAAGAAAGCTCTATTTGTGGGAAAAAAAGGACGCCAATTTTGTTTGGAAGCCACGTCGCACGACCGCGCAATTGTCAGTTAAAGCAACTCAGTGCCGAATCACAAAAAGTGCTCTGGTCATTGGGCAGCAATATGGTCCGGGGGTTAAGTGGTTAAGGGTGCATGGGTGCCACCCCCCGGCCATTACCGCCCCCCTATCTATGTGTCCAATCCATTTCAGGACATGGACATGTTTTTTTAACCACTTCAGCCCCGGACCATATTGCTGTCCAAAGACCAGAGCACTTTTTGAGATTCGGCACTGCGTCGCTTTAACTGACAATTGCGCGGTCGTGCGACGTGGCTCCCAAACAAAATTGGCGTCCTTTTTTTCCCACAAATAGAGCTTTCTTTTGGTGGTATTTGATCATCTCTGCGGTTTTTATTTGTTGCGCTATAAACAAAAACAGAGCGACTATTTTGAAAAAAATGCAATATTTTTTACTTTTTTCTATAATAAATATCCCCAAAAATATATTAAAAAAAAAATTTTTTTCCTCAGTTTAGGCCGATACGTATTCTTCTACATATTTTTCGTAAAAAAAAATCGCAATTAGCGTTTATTGATTGGTTTGCGCAAAAGTTATAGCGTTTACAAAATAGGGGGTAGTTTTATGGCATTTTTATTATTATTTTTTTTTTACTAGTAATGGCGGCGATCAGCGTTTTTTTTTCGGTTCTGCGATATTATGGCGGACACTTCGGACACTTTTGACACATTTTTGGGACCATTGGCATTTTTTTAGCGATCAATGCTATAAAAATGCATTGTATTACTATAAAAATGCCATTGGCAGTGAAGGGGTTAACACTAGGGGGCGGGGAAGGGGTTAAGTGTGTTCCTATTTGTGTTCTAACTGTATGGGGGGGTGGACTCACTAGGGGGAATCACTGATCTTCTGTTCATACATTGTATGAACAGAAAATCAGCATTTCCCCCGCTGACAGGAACGAGCGCTGTGTGTTTTCACACACAGCTCCCGTTCCCCGCTCTGTAACGAGTGATCGCGTGTGCCCGGCGGCGATCGCGCCCGCCGGGCACACGCACGGGACTCGGGGGCGAGCGGGGGGCGCGCGCGCGCGCCGCCGGCGGCACGCACGCGCCCCCTAGTGGCCGCGAAAGGCACGACGTAGAGCTACGGGCTCTCGCGCACCCGTGCCGACCTGCCGCCGTATAACTGCGGCGGCTGGTCGGCAAGTGGTTAAGCACCGATTACAGCCAGAGGCTCTGATAGGCTTTAATAAAGAGTGAGCTTGGGTCGCAGAGAGTGCCCTCCGATCCCACCCATGTGTGTTATAACAGCGAATGAATATGTCATTGTGTTTTATGTCACTGCATTCTGACACGATCGGGTAATTAACCGATGGTGTGTAGGCACATCAGACCATCAGTCAGCTTCATCGGTTAACCGATAAAAACGGTCCTTCAGACCGTTCTCATGGGATGGACTGATCATGTGTACGCGGCCTGAGATTCCCCCCAACCCAAACACAATAAGTAGGAATCATCTTTTATTTATCTATTTATTACAGGTGTCAATTTACGCAAGCACCTCACATATACTGTAGTATATTGTACATTCACATCAGTCCCTGATTACAATCTAAGTTCCCGAACTCACATTCATATACACACATACTAGGACCAATTTAGACAGGATCCAATTACCTACCAGCATGTCTTTAGAGTGGGGAGGAAACCGGAGTACCCGGTGGAAACGCACATGCAAACTCCAAGCAGGTAGTGTCATGGTTGAGATTCTTGTTTCACTTTTATATCTTCCTGTATTTATTGCAATATGTTTCTATTTCATTAGTATTGCATTTTTTTAGGGCTGTGCAAATTAACTTTTAATTGATCGAGTAATCTTTAATTTTTTTGATCGATCAAAATCTCACCTCTCCGCCGGCTTCTGGCCCTTCAGGGAGTTCCGTTGGAGATCCGGTGATGTCACGGGACACCGGCGGGGCTTGCCGTGTCCATCTGAAGCTCTCCTTTGCTGTGCTTTCATATCTGAATGCCGGTGGGACCTTTCTTTCTGCCACACGCAAGGGCTGTTACACTTCCCTCTATCAATCTGGGATTCTACAGCCATCCATTGGGAGCTGTGATAGTTCCCTTCACGGGACATCTACATGCTGACGGACTGATGGTAACCCCTCCTCATCTGGATTCAGCAGTGGTATCGTTGTACACATTTTTATACCAGTATCATACTTAGCTACATGTTTTTATGACTGCTTTTGGTACCGTCTGGAATTACTCGCACCATTTTTACAGTTTATGTAGCTACATCGATTTTATCTCCAGTGCAATATTTATTTTGTTACCTACTTGAAGACTATAAAAGTTTTAATGCTATTCCCATTGAGCTCTGCCTTTGTGTGTTTTTTTTTTTGTATCCTGCTATCCATGTCTCCAGTGGTTGGGAGCTGCACTGGGAATCAGCCTGCAAGGAGATCAGATAAAAGTAGTTGGATCTGTATGTGCGTTATAATTAATCGAAATTAGTCGATTAATCAATTAAAAAAAAAAAATGATTAATCGAACACAAACATTTTGATCAGTAACAGCCCTACATTTTTTATAATAATGAAAAATGTTAATGAAAAAACAATCGGCTGATTATCCAACAGTCAAAGACCACCGCGCCGCTCTCATCCAAATAAAAGGAATGGATTCAAATCAATTTGCATCGCTTGTTTTGTCGTTATGTTATTTCAGATGCAATAAATGTGGAACCTAAAATTTGGTTCCTACACCTGCGCAATAAGGCCGCGTACACACGACCGGTTTCCTCGACAGAATCCATCAATAAACTTGGTGGCAGAGCTTTTTTGCCGAGGAAAACGGTCGTGTGTATGTTTTTCATCGAGAAAACTATAGAGGAACTCAATGAGAAAAAAAAAGACAACTAGTTCTCTTTTTCCTCGTCGGTATTCTCAATTTCCTCGTCGGGCTGGTTTTCGACGAGAAACACATTGGTGTGTATGCTTAGAAACCCGCACATCTTCGGTAAAAGTAGCGTTCGTAATGGATATAGCACATTTGTCGCGCTGTAACAGACTGAAGAGTGCAAATGTCTCTTACCAAACTTTTTCCTAACACGCAGTAACATGAGATTAGCAAAAGCAGCCCCAAGGGTGGCGCCAGTGGAATCGAACTTCCCCTGCCGTCGTACGTGTTGAAGTCACAGAGTTTGATAATGAGGAGATTTTGTCTTGACAGTGTGTACGCAAAGACAGCTTGTCAAGATTCTCGACAAGCCTAACAAGGAACTCGTCGAGGAAAACGATGTGTCTGAAACGACAAGTTCCTCGGTCGTATGTATGAGGCCTAAGTGACTTAAAGCGGATCTCCACCCTAAAGTGAAGTTCCGCTGATCGGAACCCTCCCCCCTCCGGTGTCACATTTGACACCTTTCAGGGGGGAGGGGGTGCAGATACCTGTCTAAAGACAGGTATTTGCACCCACTTCCGGCCTGCAATCTCGGGCAAAAGACGGGTTTTTCCCGTTGTGTGCTGGGAACTCTCGGCTCCCAGCACACAGCAGGAGCCAATCGGCAGGCGCAGCGCGACTCGGGCATGCGCCGTAGGGAACCAGGCAGTGAAGCCGGAGCGCTTCACTTCCTGGTTCCCTCACCGTGGATGGAGGGGGGAGCAGCAGAGAGATGAGCGAACGCTCGTCCTCTGCTGCGGACGCCGCTGGACTCCAGGACAGGTAAGTGTCCTAATATTAAAAGTCAGCAGCTGCAGTATTTGTAGCTGCTGGCTTTTAATATATTTTTTTAATGGGCCATCCACTTTAAACCAAATGTGATACAAACTTAAAGGGGTTGTAAAGTTTTTTTTTTTTATAAATAGGTTCCTTTAAGCTAGTGCATTGTTGGTTCACTTACCTTTTCCTTCCATTTCAGTTCTAAGGCTGGATTCACACCTATGCGAATTGAGTGCGGCTTAAACCACATCCAACACGCAGAACATTTGTAAATACATTTCAATGAGGCTGGTTAGCATATGTGCGATGCATTCGCACTGTGCATTGCCGAAAAAACGTGTGCGGATTTTAGGTCTTGCGGTGCGGCTCAGGTGCGAATTCAGACCCATTATCTTCTATGGGTGCGCAGCTGATTCGCAGATGTGTTCATTTCTCTTCAGGATTTGTCTCATTCAGCCCAATACACTTCTCCCCCACTCTCCTCTCCCCTGTAACCTTTCCCAGGTCTCCAAATTCGCAGCTAAAACGGAGCTAATCTGCTGAACACTTCTGTTCTCTCCCTGCAAAAATAAGAGAGCTGAAATTCTCACCGCACTAGTGTGAGCCATTGGCTCGTGCTGCTGTCAATCAACTACAATGACGCCAGGGCGGGGCTGAGTCCTGTAGTTGGCGGCTATGGACGCCGAATACAGGACTCGGGAGCGCGCCCGCAAGGTAGCCCCCTTGGGAGAGCACTTCTCAGGAGGGTCACCAGAAGCGAGGAGGAGCCAAGACAGCCGTCGAGGATCGGGCCACTCTGTGCAAAACAAGCTGCACAGTGGAGGTAAGTATGACATGTTTGTTATTTAAAAAACAAAATGTAAAGCTTTACAACCACTTTAACTGCTTGCCGACCTGCCGCCGTCATTTTACTGCGGCAGGCCGGCTCTCCTGGGCGAGAGCCCGTAGCTCTACGTCGGCTCTTTAGCTGCCACTAGGGGGTGCGTGCGCTCGCCCCCGAGTCCCGTGCACGTGCCCGGCGGGCACGATCGCCGCCGGGCACACGCGATCGCTCGGTACAGAGCGAGGACCGGGAGCTATGTGTGTAAACACAAAGCTCCCGGTCCTGTCAGCGGGGGAAACGCTGATCTTCTGTTCATACAATGTATTAACAGAAGATCAGTGATTTCCCCTAGTGAGTCCGACCCCCCATACAGTTAGAACACACCCAGGAACATACTTAACCCCTTCCCCGCCCCTAGTGTTAACCCCTTCACTGCCAATGGCATTTTTATAGTAATCCAATGCATTTTTATAGCACTGATCGCTATAATTCAGACCCATTATCGTCTATGGGTGCGCAGCTGATTCGCAGATGTGTTCATTTCTCTTCAGGATTTGTCTCATTCAGCCCAATACACTTCTCCCCCACTCTCCTCTCCCCTGTAACCTCTCCCAGGTCTCCAAATTCGCAGCTAAAACGGAGCTAATCTGCTGAACACTTCTGTTCTCTCCCTGCAAAAATAAGAGAGCTGAAATTCGCACCGCACTAGTGTGATTCCGGCCTAAATGTTTTTTTTTTCTTTGTTTGAATTTCTCACTTCCTGTTTCTCCTTAGTAAGCTTGCCCCCATCATCCATGGGGGTTAGACAGCCAGAACAACTTACTGAGGAGGAACAGGAAGTGAGAAATTCAGACAAAGAAAACAAAGAAAAAAAACATTTAGAAGGGAAATCGAAGGAAAAGGTAAGTGAGCCAACAATCCACTAGCTTAAAAGAAACTATTTAGAAAATAAAAAACAAACCTTTATAACCCCTTTAACCACTTCCCACCCGGTCAATAGGAGATTGACGTCTGGGAAGTGGTTGTGAAATCCTGACTGGACGTCTATTGACGTCCTGCAGGATTTTATGCCGCGCTCGCCCGTAGGGGTGCGCAGCGTGGCTATCGGTGATGCGGGGTGTCAGTCTGACACCCTGCATCTCCGATCTCGGTAACAAACCTCCGGCGGAGGCTCGTTACCACGTGATCAGCCGTGTCCAATCACGGTTGATCACGATGTAAACAGGAAGAGCCGTTGACCGGCTCTTCCTCACTCGCGTCTGATAGACTAATAGCGGCTCCTCTCCGCTTTAGATAACCCCCTCTGGGAAGCTCTCTCCTGAGAGGGTTAACTTGCGGGCAAGCTCCCGTGTCATTCACTCGTCGTCCATAGCTGATGAGTGTATGACTCAGTCCCGCCCCCCCCCCCCGGTGACCGCGTCATTGGATTTGATTGACAGCAGCGGGAGCCAATTGCTGCGCTGCTATCAATCTCTCCAATCAATGCTGAGACTCAAAGAGAAGAGGATGCGCAGAGCAGGTGAACTGGCTCAGGTAAGTAAAACGGTAGGGGGGCCCATGATTGGATGCATTAAGGCAAAAAAACACAAACCTTTACAACCCCTTTAATAGCTAATGCTGTATCCAAAATATAAAAAAAATGTGTAATAAAAAAATAAACAAAAATTAAAAATGTATTTACGGAGCTGTCCGTTATAAGGTGTAACAACTACCAAGAAAATTGAAAATAGTAATAATAGTAACCGGGCTCAAATTAATAGTCACCATGCGTATAAGTAATTGAAAATGCCACCAAGGTGAAGTGATGGATGTTAATGACATTATTGTGAAAAATAGTCCATAAAAATTTAAATAAAGATAGAAAAGTCCAAATAAGATCCAATTACAGTGAAATATTTATCCACCGAAAGTGAAGACAGAAGTGATGTCCTTTCCCCCAACATATAGATGCACAGCGCACCCCCCTATTACAAAGAGCCAAGGACGGCAAGGGGGTAATACACAACATGGTCACCACACACCCAAATCCAGATTGCTGCTAGCATCCAACCAGATATCCTATTTAGAAGGTCCTAAGATTGTCTAACAGGACACTCCAGCGCCCTAATGTAACTCAGCATAGGTTTGCAAATGAGAAGGGAGAGAGAAAAGAGCTCTCGTGGTGTGCTATTATAGACTCTTTATTATAACACCAACAATAATGCACTTACAATTAGGTAGATAAAATCCAGCATTTAAAATATCTGGAACGTTGTTTTTCTCTCCAACTGCGTGCCAACAACCGGAAATGAGGTATCCCAGGAGGCTCCACCCTACGCGTTTCATCTGCAATGTGTGAGGTCATCAGGAGTCCGTTATTTCAGATGCTTCAAACTTTTAGATTGTATAAAATGGCACTCCTGCGCCCTAATATAAATCAGCAGTGGCGGTGCGGTGGTCGTCCCCTCTCTCCAGCCATCCCTTCTATGATCAATAGATAGATTCATGCATAGCATGAATCTATCCATGGCCGCTGCGGCCACCCTCTATTCAGGCTCCCGGCCCCTTTTCGGGCCCCAGGTGTCTGAATTACAGCGGCGAGGGGTGTTTTTGAAGCATCTAATTAGAGCCATATGCATTGTTAGAATATTCACTTTCCTAACACTGAACCGCCTCTCCATCAATCAGGTGCTTGTGTCTGTTACCCATCACCTGATTGGCTGAAACAACAGGCGCTGTGATTGGATGCCTATAGGAGAGGACAGGAGGAGAGGAGGGGAGAAGACGTATGGAGGACACCAGTTGCTGCTGTCATCTGCTGCCCACCTGAGACAGGATAAGTGCCAGGTAGATGGTGAGCGGGCGGGGGGTCACAGTGATGGCATTCGATGGCACAGTGGCTGCATTCGATGGGCACACAGTGGGAGCATTTGATGGGCACAGTGGGAGCATTTCATGGGCACAGTGGGAGCATTTGATGGGCACAGAGGGAGCATTCGATAGGCACAGTGGCAGCATTCAATGAGACAGTGAGAGCATTCGATGGGCACAGTGGGAGCAACTTATGGCACAGTGGCAGCAATCGATGGGCACAGTGGCAGGATTCAATGGGCACAGTGGCAACATTTGATGGGCACAGTGGCAGCATTTGATTGGCACAGTGGCTGCAATTCATGGGTACAGTGGCTGAGTTTGATGGGCACAGTAACTGCGTTTGATGGCACAGTGGCTGCGTTTGGTGGCACAATGGCTGTGTTTGGTAGGCAAAGTGAGACTGCAATTGATGGGGTTTTTTTCTGATTTTTTCAGTTTGTTTGTGCCCCCCAAAAAATTTGGAGCACCAGCCACCACAATCAGAATAGGTTTACAGATGAAAAGAGAGAGAGAGAAAAGAGCTTTCATAGTGTAGTATTATAAACTCTTTATTATAACACGTCACCAAGAATAATACACTTACAATTAGGTAGATAAAATCCAACATTTAAGACATGCCGGTTTGCGTTCCACCTGCGCTCCAACAACCGGAAATGACGTATCCCAGAAGGCTCCACCCTGCACGTTTTGTCGGCAATGTGTGACGTCATCAGGGGTCTGTTATTTCAGATGCTTCAAACATTACCAAAGAGCCCAAACTATCTCATCATGTCAACCCGAATTAAATGAATAAATGACTACAAATGAATTTGTTGTTTTCATCATAATTTATTTCTGATTTATTGAAATTCGCTACTATTGTGATTCTGAGATTTTGTCAAAATTTTGATTGATGACGAAACAAATCGCACATGTTTAGTGATCTGTTTTCCATCGCTAATTGGGGTTTGCCAGACTGAGAGATTGATTTCTCAGGAAACCTTCTAAAGGGTGAGAATATAAAATAAAGATAAAACGGCAAGGCACTGTGCCATCAGGTTTTTTTTTTTTTTTTTACTTCTTTCCACGTATTGTAAGACCTTTGTTCTGGTAGACCATCTTCCCTTATTAGCCAGGTTTGTGTAGGCTGGTTCCTGTTGTGTAAGTATTCGCTGACGCACATTTATCTCCTCTTGTTCCATCATTATTTCTAAGAATAACTCTGTTAATTGTGCATGGACTTTTACCTTTTTGTTTTCCTAAGACAGGTGTGTACATTGATACAATGGCCTAATCAATACAGAAATTAGACTGTGGAAAAAAAGGCTGTGGAGTAAAGAGTAATGCAGGCCTTACACGGTCGAATTTCGAACAAATTTCCTTTTCAAAATCAGAAAGTTCGTTTTTTTTTTGTGATACGATGATGCCACCATTGATTTTTGAGATTCGACCGACCAAAACTTTCATGTTGCCGGGAATATTCGTTTCTCTCCGGGAATATTCTTTTCTTGCACATGCACATTTTTTTTTCTCGCACGATCCTCCCATCATTGATCAGAAAATCGGCCCTTTTTCTGAAAATTTCCAACATGTCGGATTTCTCAAATCTGTTTGCCACACGAAAATCGGCTGTTGCTGCAGCCCACCAAGGCCGCGTAAACACGATCGAACAATGACCGCTGAAACTGGTCCGCAGACCAGTTTCAGCGGACATGTTCGATCGTGTGTACGGCCTATCGGACCGTTTTCCAGCGGGCCAAAGTTTCATAACATGCTTTGAAACCTGTCCGCTGGAAACCTGTCCGTCGGACAGGTTCAATGGTTAGTACACGAAATCATGGGACCGAAATCCTGCGCATGCTCAGAATCAAGTCGACGCATGCTTGGAAGCATTGAACTTCATTTTTTCATCACGTCGTTGTGTTCTATGTCACCGCGTTTTGGTCCGAGGGGATTTTGGTCCGATGGTGTGTACGCACATCAGACCAACAGACCACTTCAGCGTGGTCCGATGAAAACGGTCCGTCGGACATGTTTCATCGGACATGTCTGATCGTGTGTACGCGGCCTAACGGTGCGAAATTTGTACGAAAATTCTTTGATACGATTTTAGAAAAAAAATTATTTCGAAATTCGAACCGTATATGGCGGGCTTTAGACTAAGGCCCAGGGCCATCTTAATGCAAGGGCACTACTGGGCGACACCAGGTACATGGGGGGGGGGGCCACAATAATTTTGCATTACATCCTACTTGCCAACTGTCCCAGATTTGCCATGACAGTTTTGCTTTTTACTAAACTGTCTCAATATGGTCGTGTCCCGGGAGGCATCTCAGAACCTATACTGTGCCCTCCTGACCCCGTATTGTGCTCTCCTGACCCTCCCTTTACTGTGCCACCTGTCTGCTCTATCAGGGGCCTTGAGTCAGGGGTGGAAGAGAGGCCTTCCTCTGCATATTACGCTCATCTACCAGGTACGGGACACCATTTTTCCTGTGACCACCCTTAGGACTCATTTATGCCTCGTTTCCACTGAGCGGATCGGTTCGGGTCACTTAGAATGGAACGGGTTAGAATGGTCAGGTCTATTCTGCTGAGCATTTCCACTGCAAATCGGACCATCCGGGACCATACAAGGTTTAGAAAAAATGCCTAGCATGTCCACCAATCAGTGAGATGTATTGTAGGTCCGCCCTAATGGAACCGTTCCATTTTCTATGGCCCCACATCTGAAGCAGGACCCAGAATGGTCCGGTAAAGTTCGCTTTTATGGCACGCTTTCATAATGGAAACCCAAAATAGCGTACTGAACCGAACCGCTCAGTGGAAACGAGGCATTAGAGTTGCCATTGGGACGGGGGCAGTAAAACCAGCCAGTTGAGCTGTGTCTTTACTACCCCCACGTAAGCTGCAAAGAAATTTGGATGGGGTTGTACACACTACCTCCACCAAATGCATCTTATTCAAGCAAATGGGGCTGCTCCACCACCTTCCTGCAATGTGTAATGCACGTGATTTTGGCACAGTGGTGCTGCATTTAAAGGGTTAAATTAGGAGATGAGGAGGCAGAATATTGCCCCCTTAATGCCTGTCAAATAGTTAAAAAAAAAAAACATAATCCAGCCACACATCTAAACACAGTATATCATACAGAAAGTAAGCACACCCACTACAGTTTAGAGCAGCCTTTCCCAATCTTTTCAATGTGGAGGAACCCTTGAAATAACTTTCGGGTCTCAGGGAACTCCTGCTTAAAGGGGTAGTTCTCCCTATCTAGCTACTTTACCCTACACACAAGGGCACATCGCGCCTAATAAACTTTAGCCATTAAAACATTTTTAAAAGGTTTCTATACCTTTGAACTGCAGTCACTTCCTGGTCTGGCTGAGCGGGGATGGGCGTGTTGTTTTTTTTCTTTCCTGCGCGCTAATGTTGCTGGGATTGCAGGCTCACGATTTCAGGAAAAGAAACATAAACCTCGTGTGTGCTAATCTCGCGTTACTTCATAGGACGCATCGTCGTTGTCCTGGTAACTGTACAGTGTTGACGGCGCGGGTCGCCGTCAACACTGGGCATGCGCGGGATAGAGCGGTGAATGCTGGGACTCCAGCATTCGCCGCATCCCGGAAGACGGCGACGCTGGGCTTCAAAGTGCCCGCAGTTAAGATGGAAACGTCCATCACACGGAAATATAAAGATATATTTGCCCGCAAATCTCGGTACTGGCGCCTAGGTCGATGGAATATGTGAGTAGATTATGCTATACTAGCATAAGGGAAGAAATGACTTTTTAAAAAAATTGCAAATTCGGCGGAACCACCCCTTTAAAGCGGAGGTTTGCCCTAAAACAACCCTGTCCCATCCCATCCCATCCAGCTCTACTTACTTTGTAATGGATAATTTTATTTTCTCCCTACCACGGGGAATGGCGCAGCTATGGCGCGTCACGCCTTCCGAAAATAGCCAAACTAGGACTCAGCTCTTCCCGGTGCTATACGGCAACTGCGCACAGACCTAGGAACTGACTGCGCAGGCGCCGTATATAGCCGAGTCCTATTTCGGCTTTTTTCAGAGGGTGTGACGCGCCATAGCCATAGGACTCGGCTATATACGTCGCCTGCGCAGTCAGCTCCTAGGTCTGTGCGCAGGCGCCGTATAGCACCGGGAAGAGCCGAGCCCTAGTTCGGCTATTTTCGGAAGGCATGACGCGCCATAGCCGCGCCATTTCCCGTGGTAGGGAGAAAATAAAATTATCCATTACAAAGTAAGTAGAGCGATTAAAAAAAAAAAAAAGCATACTGGCACCGACGCCAGTATGCTGGATGGGATGGGACAGGGTCGTTTTAGGGTGAACCTCCGCTTTAAAATTACTATATCAACAACTCGTCATGTTACATTGGTGTAATAGTCAGTGGGAAGAATGCTCCTTACAGTTGTGGTCTTTGGGCTCTTTGGTCTTGGTGGGTCTTGGGGAGTATCTGGAATCGTGACTATTTAACCGCTTAAGGACCGCCTTCTGCACATATACGTCGGCAGAATGGCACGGCTGGGCACAGACACGTACCTGTACGTCGCCTTTAAGAGTCCAGCTGTGGGTGACCGTGCCCGCGGGACCCGCCTACCCAATCGTCGCCGGTGTCCCGTGATTGATCACTGGAGCTGAAGAACGGGGAGAGGTGTGTGTAAACACACCTTCCCCGTTCTTCTGTGTGATATAGGGAACGACGATCAGTGATGTCACGCCTACAGCCACGCCCCCCTACAGTATGAATCACTCCCTTAGGGCGCACTTAACCCCTTAGCACCACCTAGTGGTTAACCCCTTCACTGCCATTGTCATTTTCACAGTAATCAGTGCATTTTTATAGCACTGTTTGCTGTAAAAATGACAATGGTCCCAAAAATGTGTCAAAAGTGTCCGATGTGTCCCCCATAATGTCGCAGTCATGGAAAGAAATCGCTGATCGCCGCAATTAGTAGTAAAAAGTAAAATATTAATAAAAATGCCATAAAACTATCCCCTATTTTTGTAAACGCTATAACTTTTGCGCAAACCAATCAATAAATGCTTATGGCGATTTTTTTACCAAAAGTAGAATATGTATCGGCCTACACTGAGGAAAACAATTTTTTTTATATATATTTTTGGGGGATATTTATTATTGCAAAAAGTTAAAAATATTGTTTTGTTTTTTTAATTTACGCTCTGTTTTTGTTTATAGCGCAACAAAATAAAAACAGCAGAGATGATCAAATACCACCAAAAGAAAGCTCTATTTGTGGGAAAAAAAGGACACCAATTTTGTTTGGGAGCACGACCGCGCAATTGTCAGCTAGACATAAAATCAGTTTAATGTTTTAGATCAGACAGTGATTGCGATTGGTTGCAAGAGGTTACGGCATATCATTACCACTTACGGACTGGTTGCTAGAGGTTAAAACACACATTACGGCTCACAGATTAGTTGCTATAGGTTACAGCACATGATTTCTGCTGGTTGCTAGAGATTACTGTACAGTAATACTGCTCACTGATTGGTTGCTAGAGGTTACAGCACATCATTTCTTCACTGCAGAGGGGCATGATCTACATATGAATGCCACCTTTATTTACATATGACTGCCGTCTGGCTCAGATATTTACATATGAATGATGGTTATTTACATGTAAACACAGGGGCCCGGATTCACAAAGCATTTACGCTGACGTAACTCACCTTTTACCAGGGTAGCAGACATATGTGCCCAGCGTATGTGTGCGCCAGAGTCACAAACCAAGATACGCCTAAAAATAGGCCATCCTACCCCGCCGTATCTTACTTACGCCGGCATGGCGTGGGCGCAAATATGGTCTGGACATATGTTGCTTCTCCCATTGATTAGGCATTCAAATATGCAAATGAAGGAGATATGCCGATTCACGAACGTACTTGCGCCCGACCCATGATATACGCGGTTTGCGTAAGTTTTCCATAGATGAGTTGCAACCCATGCAAAGGTATGGACCAGGGAACACAAGCCTACGTATTGTACGTTCCACGTCTGTGAATATGGGCTGATGTGGGTCTGGCTGGGCGTAGGTTACGTTCACGGCGTACACAGTGATCCGGCATATCTAAGGCAGTTGTTCTGACGTGGTTGTGCGCATGCGCACGGGGATATGTCCACGTCTCAATGCATGCGCAGTTCATTTTAAGTACTTGTCTGGCGCCCGGCCCATCATTTGCATGGGGTCACGCTTCATTAGCATGGATCACGCCCACTTCCAGCCCACTTCCACCTACTTCCACTTACGCCAGTCTGCACCTTCGAAATGTACGCCGCGCTGGTGCAATGTTGGGAGCATTTGCTTTGTGAATTCCATGCTTGCCTCTCTGCGCTGCGTCGGCGTAGCGTAAAAGAGATACGCTACGGCGGCATAAATGTGCGCTGATGTGAATCCGGGCCAGGGTCTGCAGGTGAGTCATCTGTACACAACAAATATTAGCAGCACTCCACACTTTGATATCAGGACACAGTAAAGGACTAAAACTTCAAGGGACAAGGGAATTTAACTTGGGATAGTTGGCAAGTATGAGGCAGAAAATTTCAGGGCCCAGGGCAGCTTCCCCTTTTGCCCTGCCTTAAAGATGACCCTGCATGTAACCTCAAGCTGATGCACCCCAGTCCACAGTTAACTCCACAATAACCAAACAATAACCCATACAGTACTTGTAGGACCTGCCTACAAGTATAGATACTTTTTCTTTGTACAAAGACATACAGTATCCCCTGTCCTCAATGCACCAGCTATAAACCAGCAAGCTTCAATTGTATATCTGAAAGCTGAGGCTGATTAACAATCATTTCCAATATCTCCGAAGGATTACGGCATTTCACAGATGAACAATGTTTTTGAAGGACCTCAAAGAGCTGAGAAAACTCATGAAGGGATCAATTGAGCTCATATACCTTTCCATATTTTAGGTAAAACACCAATTATGTGTCACAAACAAACTAATCATATCTAATTAGTTTGGGATCCATTAAATTGATTGAGGATCTTTATTTAAAAATAAAATCCAGAAAAATAAAAGGTTAACATGATCTTCTAAGTATTTTTAGATGTCGTGTAAGGCCGTGTACACACGGCAGAGAACCTTGACGGGCAGAACACATCGTTCCGCCCGTCGAGGTTCTCTGCCGGCCGTCGAAATCGGCGACCCGCCCGTCGGGAATGGCAACCAGCCATTCATCCAGGCGGGTCGTCGAGCAAAAAGAGAGCGTGCTCTCTTTTCGCTCGACGGGATTCCCGACGGGCGGGGCGAGCGCTCTGTGTACACACGGCCGAGGTCCTCGCTGGAATGCAGCTTCCAGCGAGGTTCTCGCTGGTTTCCAGCGAGAACCTCGGCCGTGTGTACGCCGCCTAACACTGGCGATCACATTATAGTCAGCTGATATTTCAAAGAATCTTATAAGAGGTTTAAAACAATCATACAATTATTTCAACCTTGAAGTAGAGGAACTCATTTCAAACACTGCAGGATGGCAGTTTAAAAAAAAAAATGTAATCCTGTGTTATTTGGCAAGGGAACAAATGCAAAAATAGGAATTATGCTCACTGATACTGAAACCAGAGTTGTTGTTGTTGCCCTGCATCCAAGGTATGGTATATATCAGGCATGTCCAAAGTCCGGCCCCGGGGGCCAATTGCGGCCCACGTTTCGGTTTAATGCGGCCCCACTGGTAATTTGGATATATATCTCTTTTGTAGCCCCCAACGAATCCCTGAGCGTCGCACATTCAGAGGCTGCATTCATGGCAATAGTGAGGCTGCTTTCATGGCAATAGTGAGGCTGCATTCATGGCAATGGTAAGGCTACATTCATGGCAATGGTGAGACTGCATTCAGAGGCTGCATTCATGGCAATAGTGAGGCTGCATTCATGGCAATGGGGAGGCTGCATTCATGGCAATGGTGAGACTGCATTTATGGCAATGGTAAGGCTACATTCATGGCAATGGTGAGCCTGCATTCAGAGGCTGCATTCATGGCAATGGTGAGGCTGCATTCAGAGGCTACATTCATGGCAATAGTGAGGCTGCAGATGGGCACTGATTAGGCTGCATTGATGGGCACTTATTTTGCTTCACAGTTCTTTATTTAAAATTAAATATTTTTCCTGAAACTTCCCTTAAAGTGAAGGTGGGTGTCATAAGCCTGTGCTTGTTATATGCCGATAAATACAATGGGCCAGATTCACATTAATATTTAATATTGCGCTGCGTAATCGAAATACTCTACGCTGCCGTATTTTACCAGGCTCTACACCGAATCCTGGTAGATTTTTGCCCGTACGCTACGGAGGCGTAGTCTATTTCTCGCCGCGTAATCGAAATACGCGATTAGGGGGCGTGAAGCATTTAAATTAAGCGCGTCCCCGCGGCGATCGAACTGCGCATGCTCCGTTCAGAAATTTCCCGCCGTGCATTGCGCGAAATCACGTCGTTACGTCATTCGTTGTTTGAGTAGCGTCGTTTACGAACATTCCTATTCCCGGACGTTTTACGTTAAATATAATAAAAGACGTCGGAAAACGTAGAAATTCGACGCGGGAACGACAGCCATACTGAACATGGGCTGTCTAATATTAGAGCAGCAAAAAGCTGGTATAGTGTTACGCAAATAAAAGATGACTAAAGTTGCCGTAAGAGATTGCGATTGAAGATCGTAATTTCGGGGATCGCCGGCAAAAGCTCATTTGTATACCTCGACGCGGAAAACGACGGGAAGTCCACCCAGTGGCCGCAATTTTATTGCAGCGTAGATCCGAAGGCGTATGAACACGTAATCCAGTCTAGTTGAAGCCCGCAGCCGTCTATTCATGGTTTGAGGTTTTCAACTAGCTAGAAAACGCGCGTAATTTGAAATTACTACAGTCTAACACCAGTTAGACAGGCGTAATGGCTCTGTGAATCTGGCCCAATATATCCAAATAAAATGCCCAAGCTCATCCTTAGAATCTTCAACACACACAGCCACAGAGGAAAGAGAATTCTTGTTGGGCAGTGTATTAGTTCATTTGCATTTATTTTGAATAGTTCAAAGAATGTCGGGCAAAATGGTCAGCCCTCACGCATGTTCACTTCATCAAATCCGGCCCTCTTTGAAAAAAGGTTGGACACCCCTGGTATATATGGTACTGGTTCTGTTAGCGGTTAGGCTAAGGGTTAGGTTGAAGTTCATGGTTAGGTGTTACTCCCAGGCCCGTCGCTACAGGACAGGCAAAGCAAACAATTGCTTGGGGCCCCTTTCCAGGCTGTAGTGTGGCCGAGCTCCTCTTCTTTCCTCCTGTCAGTCCGGCCGAGTACCGAGCAGTACAGGAGATTCAGTGTCCTGTTCCCGGCCGGACTGACAGGAAATGCACACTGAGTGCTCTGGTTACATACGTTCGGCGTGAAGTTATTCCCCATAGATGAGGCGCAACTCATGCAAAGGTTTGGACCAGGGAACACATGCCTACGTATTGTACGTTGGACGTCTGTGAATATGGGCTGACGTGTGTCTGACTGGGCGTAAGTTACATTTCACGGCGTACACAGTGATCCGGCGTATGTTAGGCAGTTGTTCCGACGTGGTTGTACGCATGCGCACGGCGATGCGTCCAAGTCTCAACGCATGCGAAGTTCGTTTCATGTGCTTGTCTGGCGCTCGGTCCATCATTTGCATAGGGTCACGCTTCATTTAAATTAGGGCTGTTACTGATCAAAATGTTTGTGTTCGATTAATCGTTTTGTTTTTTTAATCGATTAATCGACTAATTTTGATTAATTATAACGCACATACAGATCCAACTACTTTTAGCTGATCTTCTTGCAGGCTGATTCCCAGTGCAGCTCCAACCACTGGAAAAATGGATAACAGGATACAAAAAACACACAAAGGCAGCGCTCGATGGGAAAAGCATTAAAACTTTTCGTTTTCAAGTAGGTAACAAAATAAATATTGCACTGGAGATAAAATCGATGTAGTTACATATACTGTAAAAATGGTGCGAGTAATACCAAACAGTAGCAAAAGCAGTCATAAAAACATGTAGCTAAGTATGATACTGGTATAAAAATGTGTACAACGATACCACTGCTGAATCCAGACGAGGAGAGGTTAACATCAGTCTGTCGGCATGTAGATGTTCCGTGAAGGGAACTATCACAACTCCCAGTGGATGGTTGTAGAATCCCAGGTTGATAGAGGGAAGTGATGGAGGGAAGTGAGTCAGCCCTTGCGTGTGGCAGATAGTAAGGTCCCGCCGGCATGCAGATATGAAGGCACAGCAAAAGAAGCCCTTCAGATGGACACGGCAAGCCCCTCCGGTGTCCGTGACGTTACCGGATCTCCGACGGAACTCCCTGAAGGCCCAGAAGCTAGCGGAGAGGTGAGTACCAATCAAAAGAATTTTAATCAATCAAAAAGATTTTGATCGATCAAAAAAATTAAAGATTAATCGATGAATTAAAAGTTAATTTACACAGCCCTAATTTAAATGTATCACTCCCACTTCCAGCTACTTTGACTTACGCTGACTTACGCCTACGAATTTACGTTACGCCGGCGCAACGTTGGGAGCATTTGCTTTGTGAATTTCACGCTTCCCTCTCCGTAAAAGACATACGCTACGGCGGCATAAATATGCGCCGATGTATGTGAATCCGGGCCATTCATTTTAGGCAAACATTTTTTTTTCCTTTACAACTCCTTTAAGTGGCCCTCGCACTTCAAAAGGTTGGGCACCCCTGCTTGAAGTGATCCTATACTTGTGAAGAATGTTTCAGACAGGAGTGACTGTATCTTGGTTTTATACAATATTACACTGCCCCGCTTTTTGCTGTTATTGAGTGTAAAGCAGATAATATTGCGAGATGGAGGAGGCGGTAAAAAACTGAGGCCCAGATTCACAGAGCAATTACGCCTGTCTAACTGGTGTTAGACAGGAGTAATTTCAAATTTTGCGCGCCGTATCACTAGTTTGAATCCTCAAACCATGATACGGCGGCTTCGGGCTTCGATCCGAGAGGCTTACGTCCTCGTAAGCCTTCGGATCTACACTGCGATATTTTTGCGGCCGCTGGGAGGAGTTTGCGTCGTTTTCATGCGTCGGGATATGCAAATGAGTTTTTACGGCGATCCACGAAGGTACGAGTGTCCCTCGCAATCGCCTACGTCATTTTTTGGCTACGTAATGTTAGAGGAGCTTTTTGCTGGTCTAACAGTGCGTAACCCATGTAAAGTATGGCCGTCGTTCCCGCGTCGATTTGAAATTTTTTTTTTTTTTTTAACGTAACTCGTTCGGGAATAGGAATGTACGTAAACGACGCTACTACGACGTGACGACGTGTTTTCGCGCAATGCACGGCGGGAAATTTGCGAACGGAGCATGCGCAGTTCGATCGCCGCGGGAACGCGCCTATTTTAAATGCTTCACGCCCCCTACTCGCGCAGATGGATTGCGACGGGAGAAATACACTACGCCGCCGTCGTTTACTGGACAAAATCTACCTGGATTCCACGTAGAGCCAGGTAAAAAACGGCAGCGTAGTGTATTTCTGATACTCTACGAGAATCTAATTCTCTGTGAATCTGCCCCTGAGTTTCCATACAAAGTAATAATTGTCCGGATGCTGAAGGGAAGATCAATAAAGAGGTGGAGCAGCCTATGATTAGCCGAGTTTCTATGTAATAAGTACTTTCAGACCTTTTTATTACCTAAAGGTCAAATTGTTCTTGTGAGCTTTTCTGTACTCACCGAGAGAAAGGATATGGCACAATTTGTTTCAATTAAGCGCACTGAGAGGCAGACTTAGCGCTCGCTGTGCTTTGCTGGAACTGTTATTGTTCACTTATACAACACCTAGAAAATGTTTTCCGGCCTTTTGTTTTATGTGCCTTTGAAGAATATTACAAAGAAAACTTTGAAGATTCATTTCAGAACTTTCTGTTACTTTTGTTTTGGAATTATATCGTACACTAGAACACTGTGTTTCACATTTTATTTCATTGGTTGTCTTTTTATGGAGGTTTGAAAATGGCTCATTTAGAGATCAAAGCAAAAGAAGGGAGAGATGAAGATGGGAAGAGAATAAGGTTGGGGGAATGGGAAAGAAAGGCAGAGAGACACAATAGGAAAGCACTCACATTTGCTACATCCGTATATAGTAAGGGAGAAAAACAATTACTAAGAGTAGAAATTGATGGTCAGACTTTGAGGCAGATCGGAAGTCAGTTATAAAATATTGGGCCAGATTCAGGTACATCTGCGCATTATTGGACCGGCGTAGCGCAACGCCTTTACGTTAGACTGGCGCAATGTAGCGGCGCAATCACCCTATTCTCGTCAGTTTTACGCAGAAATTTGCGCCTGCACAACGTTATTTCAGAGGCGCAAGGCGGAGTAATACAAATTGGGAAGGACGTGGGCGTGTTACATGGAAATGAGCCGTGACCCCATGCAAATGAAGGGCCGGCCGGCTTGCGCATGCGCGCTTGAAGGAGACCATGGTCAGCACCTCTGTGCGCATGCTCACAACTCGGGAACGGCGCAATCAGTGAAATTGGAAGTGGACCAGGGCAAATTAGTGAACTACGCAGACAGCATAAATAGACAGACACAAGCGCCCTTCCTTTGCAAAAGTACATCCCTTTGTATCCCTCCCTATACAGCAAGGTGCTTTTGTTCTGTTGTTTGTTAGCGTTTATCTGTTTGTTTGTGACGTGTCTTTGATATATTTGGGGACTGTTTTGCAGAGTGATTTTTGTCTTTTATGTGTTTTCTTTGTTGTTACTTTGTTTAAATTATATTTTTGCTGGGCATTTTTTTTTTTTGGTTCTGTTTGGGAATGTGGGGGTGACATTCCTGCCGGAAAAGGGGTGTCACCCTCATTTGTGGTGGAGAAGTGATCCCCAGGTCCGTGTGAATGGTGTATGAATGTACAGTGACATAATTGGAGCCTTGGCGTGGCGTTGCTGCTCACAAGTCCTGCATGGTGGACTGGTGCCAATCCAATGTGATGAGGATGTAGTGTGTGTGTGCTAGGGACCACAGTGGTGTGCATGCATGCATTCTCATTGTGCCATGATTAATGTGTGTGTTTAACGTGCAAAGATGCATATGTGAGCTGGCATGAGATGGGGTCATGAGATGGGTCCCAGTGCATATGCAGAGTCACCTTGAAGGGAAAAGACAGGAGGATGTTAGTAGTGCATGTGCCCCTTGTGATGTGTGCATCATGGGGGGGGACAGTCATGCCTGCCACCCATGTCACTCACCAACCAGCCAGCTGTCCCCATACATGTTCTGTTCGCAATCTGTGGGGATGGGGCTCTGATTGTATATGTAGCTGTCATGGGTGTCATGGGTAGTGCCATGTGTTGGGCTGGTGATGTCCTCCTGCAGGGTTGAGGTTAATTCCATGATGGCATGAGGGGTGAATCTGAAGATGCGAGACACCTCAGAATCACTCATGCCATAGATGTCTAGGCGTGTGTGATATATCCTCTCCCGTGAAGAGTGGAGAGTGAAGATTGAGGGGCTTGTATCAGATAAGAATATTGTATTAGATTAGATTAAATTGAAAAGTTGATATAAGCCAAAAAAAAAATTTAGAAAAATAAAAATAAAAATTCCTGTGCCCTCCTCAGTTCCCTCCTCAGTGCCCTCCTCCTTCTTTGCTCATCTAAAGTCAGTAGTATAGCTATGAGCATGGATCCCACTGGCATGTTGGCATACAGATTGTTGTGCAACACGTGTGACTACTCAGCTCCTCACTAACAGTGTTGCTTTATCTGACATGTAGACGAATTTTGTAATTTTAGACCAGCTTTTATATGGTCTAATTTTAGACAGGACATTTAGCTGTTGCGCACAGCGCGTAGCCTGCGCTGCCCCAACGTTCTTTTGTGGAGCCCCGTAACTCCCTCATTAGCATATTGGAATAGCAAATCAATGATATGCCTAGCGCAGTTTTGCACGGACGGATGCGCCTGTCTAACGAAATTACGCTGGACAAAAAAAAGTAGATTTCTTGCGTATCTCGTTTTGGGGATGCCGTGCATCGAAACGCATGCGCACAATTAGACTTACGCCGCGCATCTCCTGTTACGCTGGCGTAATCGCTCTCTGAATCTGGCCCAGAGATTTTATTACAAGCGAAAAGTATCACATAAATGCACGCAAATTTACATTACATAAAAATAAAAACCATATAAATGACAACAAATACTAGAAAAAATCCTTTGAAGTTGCTTGCGCGTTTCGCCGTGGGGCTTCTTCACGACGATACAAAGGGGATTTCTTTATCCACCTAACCCCCGGACCATATTGCTGCCCAATGACCAGAGAACTTTTTGTGATTCGGCACTGCGTCGCTTTAACTGACAATTGCACGGTCGTGCGTCGTGGCTCCCAAACAAAATTGGTGTCCTTTTTTTCCCACAAATAGATCTTTTGGTGGTATTTGATCATCTCTGCGGTTTTTATTTTCTGCGCTATAAACAAAAATAGAGCGACAATTTTGAAAAAAAATGCAATATTTTTTACTTTTTGCTATAGTAAATATCCCCCAAAAATATATAAAAAAACATTTTTTTTCCTCAGTTTAGGCCGATACGTATTCTTCTACATATTTTTCGTAAAAAAAAACCATAATAAGCGTTTATTGATTGGTTTGCGCAAAAGTTATAGCGTTTACAAAATAGGGGGTAGTTTTATGGCATTTTTATTAATATTTTTTTTTACTAGTAATGGCGGCGATCAGCATTTTTTTTCAGTACTGCGACATTATGGCAGACACTTCGGACACTTTTGACACATTTTTGGGCCCATTGGCATTTTTATAGCGATTAGTGCTATAAAAATGCATTGGATTACTATAAAAATGCCATTGGCAGTGAAGGGGTTAACACCAGGGGGCGGGGAAGGGGTTAAGTGTGTTGCTGGGTGTGTTCTAACTGTATTGGGGGGGGTGGCCTCACTAGGGGAAATCACTGATCTTCTGTTCATACATTGTATGAACAGAAGATCAGCGTTTCCCCTGCTGACAGGACCGGGAGCTTTGTGTTTACACACATAGCTCCCGGTCCCCGCTCTGTAACGAGTGATCGCGTGTGCCCGGCGGCGATCGTACCCGCCGGGCACACGCGTGGGACTCGGGGGCAATCGGGGACAAGCGCGCGCCGCCGCCGGTGGCGCGCACGCGCCCCCCTAGTGCCCGCTTTAATGCAGACGTATAGCTACGGGCTCTCATCCAGGAGAGCCACAGTCCCGCAGTAATATGACGGCGGGCGGGGCTGAAGCGGTTAATTGTGTGAAAATATTATTTCGTTGTCTGAAAGTCCGACCATCAATTTCTACTTTTAGTAATTGTTTCTCTCCCTGGCTCATTAAGAGGTTTTAGATTTTTTTAACCACTTAAGCCCCGGACCAATATGCAGCTAAAGCACCAGGCCCTTTTTGCGATTCGGCACTGCGTCGCTTTAACTGACAATTGCGTGGTCGTGCGACGTGGCTTCCAAACAAAATTGGCGTCCTTTTTTTCCCACAATTACAGCTTTCTTTTGGTAAGCATGGGAAATGAATGAAGGATGGATAGCCGTACTCCAAGAACCGTTGAGGTTGTCTTTATTGAACGAACAGCAAATACATCACAGGGTTACAGCAATAGAGACATGGGAACAGCTGACGCGTTTCACACTGGATTAGTGCTTATTCATAAGCACTAATCCAGTGCGAAACGTGACGGCTTGGAGTGCGGCTATCCATCCTTTATTCATTTCCCATGCTTGCCTAGTGCACTGCCAGCACCCTCGGTATCCTGAGCTAGCCTGTGATTGCATAGCAGACCCACCTGGAGCGGTGATCTCTCTTCTTCAGCTTTCTTTTGGTGGTATTTGATCACCTCTGTGTTTTTTATTTTTTGCGCTATAAACAAAAATAGAGCGACAATTTTGAAAAGAATGCAATATTTTTTACTTTTTGCTATAATAAATATCCCCAAAAAAGATATCTGTAACGGTATGACCCGTGACACCCAGAGACTTTTGAGGGATGCGGGGTGCTCTTGTGCCGGCGTCAACAAGGACTCTTATGTCTAGGGTCACCTTATGTCCAATAGGGCCATAGGGTGACTGGGAAATATTAATTATAAATTACATGAGATGGTACATTAATAATAATTCATGTATTGCAGGAGATCTTGAGATATTACAAGTTGCTGGTTAATATTGCCATAAAATAGACTCCTAAGGTATTCCATTGTCCATTGGGTAAGGCTGTAGAGGTGTTAATTGAGGTCTGCTCCTAAGACCTTTCCATTGTATGATAAAACTGTTTAAAGCCCATTGATGATCAGGTGTGAATACCTTTTGTCAGAGACAGATAGTCTGTCTAAGATATGGATTGAGGGGAACTAATTGTGTGATGCCAACACTGTGAAAGTCTATTGATGATAGATATGTATTGTTAGTTAGCAGTCTAATGGCGCGTACACACGGTCGTTTTTTGTGAATGAAAAAAAAAAACCGACGTTTTAAAAAAAATTCATTTAAAATGACCCTGTGTGGGCAAAACGTTGTTTTATGTCTTCAAAAAAAACGACCAAAAAAAAAATTTGACCGTGCTTGAATTTTTTATGTCGTTTTTCTGAATGTCGTTTCTTGTGTCATAAAAAATGATCGTGTGTGGGCAAAACAACGTTTCTAAACCCGCGCATGCTCAGAAGCAAGTTATGAGACCGGAGCTTCAATGGAACAGAGTGCCGTTGAAAGTGTCTTACGTAACCGCGCTTTGCAAGAGCATTTTCAGAAAACGATGGTGTGTAGGCAACACAGTTTTTTAAAATGAAGTTTGAAAAACGTCGTTTTTTTTCATGAGAAAAAACGATGTTTTTTACAAGACAAAAAACGACCGTGTGTATGCGGCATAAAGGTCAGAGGTCTCCTTTCAGGGTTAGGGAATTAGCATGTCAATTATGTTTAGTAAAGGAATGTGACTTGTCAAGCTATATGCGGAGCCAGGCTGTCTGGATAATGCATTCTGTTACAATTAGTAATTAACTCAACTGAATGTCATTATCTAAAAGAATGTGATTGAAGTCCCCAATGGTGTGATGTGTGGGTGGAGGGTTCAATGTTCCTGTGATTAACTTTAACATACTGTACTGTATATAAGAAAGCTATGTGTACCATTAAAGCGTTCATACATTTGAAACTAGAAAGCACAGAACGTATGTCTCGTCTCTCTGAGCGAATTGATATGGATCGCGTCTGCTGGATTGTGGAGTGTCGTATAAGCTGTTGTGGGTTGATGGAAGGTTGTAAACGGTGGTGACCGTTACAATATCAGAAAAATGTTTCCTCAGTTTAGGCCGATACGTATTCTTCTACATCATTTCACGCAAAATTTATAGCGTCTACCAAATAGGGGATAGTTTTATTGCATTTTTACTAATAATTATTTTTTTCTAGTAATGGCGGCTTTCAGCGATTTTTATCATGACTGCAAAACTTTTGACACCATTTTGGGACCATTGTCATTTTTACAGCGATCAGTGCTTTAAAAAATGCACTGATTACTGTAAAAATGACACTGGCAGTGAAGGGGTTAACCAGGAGGGGGCGCTGTAGGGGTTAAGTGTGCCCTAAGGGAGTGATTCTTACTGTGGGGGGCGTGGCTGTACGTGTGACGTCACTGATCGTCGTTCCCTATGACAGGGAACAGACAATTAGTGACAGGCTCACTAGGACCTCTCTGTATCCCGATCGTGGGACACCGGCGGCGATCGGGTCCACTGTTCCCACAGGGATCGTCACGGAGAAGAGGACCGGGTTGCGAGCGCGCTGGGATCTTAAAGGGGACGTACATGTACGCCCTTGTGCCCAGCCGTGCCATTTTGTACATGTATATCATTGTGCGGCGTTCCTCAATCGGTTAAACACCTTTTTTTTTTTTTTTATCCCTTCTAAAAGTCGATGACATCATATGACATCGTTGTTGCGCAAGAAGTGGTTAAACTATGTTGGTTTATATCAGTGCAGATCATCAGTGCCCATAAGTGCTGCCTATCAGTGCTGCTTATCAGTGCCCATTAGTGTCACGTATCGGTGCAGCCTCAGCATTACCCATCAGTGCCACTTACTTGTAAAATTTCATAACCAAAATTTAAAAAAGTAATTTTTTATCAAATTTTTGGGTGTTTAGTAGTGGTAATTAAATACCACCAAAAGAAAGCTCTATTTGTGTGAAACAAATGAACCACATGAACGCGCAGTTGTCATTCAAAGTGTGACAGCGCTGAAAGCTGAAAATTGGCCTGGGCAGGAAGAGATGACAATTGTGCGGTCATGCAGCGCTGTTCCCAAACAAAATATTTGTTATTTTTTTTTTACACAAATACATCTTTATTTTTGTGATATTTAATCATCACTGGGTTTTTGTTTTTTGTTTTTTTGCAAAATAAACGAATAAAGACAGAAATGAAAAAAAAAACTTTTCGTCGTTTGTTAACCACTTAACGACCGCCCGATGTATATGTACGTCCACAGAATGGCACATACAGGCACATGGGCGTACATGTACGTCCCTGCCTTGTTGCGGGTCGGGGGTCCGATCGGGGGACCCCCCCGCTACATGCGGCGGTCGTTTTATCTGTGGGAGTGATCCGTGATGAGGGGACGGCTGTTGGTTTCTGTCCGTCCCCTCGCGATCGCTCCCAGCGAATCAGCAGAGCCGCCGCCATGTCACTTCCTCTGCCTGTGTAATGTAAACACTGCAGAGGAAGTGATGTCATTTTCAATCCGGCGAGAGGAGAGAAGACATCACAAATAAGTCGCACCAACACTACACTGACACCACACACATAGGCACATTAACCCCTCCCGATCATCCACCCCCCTGTCACACTGTCACTGATTGCAGTGATCATATATTTACTGATCACTGCATTTAGTGTCAGTGTGACAGTTAGGCCGCGTACACACGAGGAGACATGTCCATTTTCATCGGACATGTCTCCTGGGATATTTTGGTCTGATGTGTGTACACACGATCAAACCAAAATCCCTGCGGACAGACAGCGCGGTGACGTGGCTGTGATGTTGATGGCGCGACGTCCGCAAACCAGGATATAAAATGCTTCCACGCATGCGTCAAATCCATTCGACGCATGCGGGGGATTTCGGTCCGCTGGTTAGGCGTACTAACCAGCGGAAATATCCAACGGACAGTTTTCCAGCAGATACGTTTTAAAGCATGTTTTAAAACTTTTGTCTGCTGGAAACCTGTCTGCTAGGCCATACACACGCTCGGATATGTCCGCTGAAACTGGTCTGCGGACCAGTTTCAGCAGATATGTTCGATCGTGTGTACGCGGCCTTAGTGTGACAGGCAGTTAGTGTTAGGTCCAGGGTAGCCATGTACCCCCCCCCCTAATAAAGTTTTAACCCCTTAATGACCGCCCTAGCTAACCCTTTCACCCCCTATTACCAGCTTCACTAAGCGATCGTTTTTCTGATCGCTGTATTAGCGTCACTGTTGCCGCTAGGTAGCTAATTTTTTTTTATTGCGATTTTTTTTTACTAAAGACATGTGGCTAAATACATTTTGGCCTAAATGTTTGACTAAAATTTAGTTTATTCGATTCTTCTTATAACAAAAAGTAAAAAATATTGTTTTTTTTTCAAAAATGTCGCTCTATTTTTGTTTAAAGCGCAAAAAATAAAAATCGCAGAGGCGATCAAATACCATCAAAAATAAGCTCTATTTGTGGGAAGAAAAGGACGCAAATGTTGTTTGGGAGACACGTCGCACGACCGCGCAATTGTCTGTTAAAGCGACGCAGTGCCGAATTGTAAAAACACCTTGGGTCATTTAGCAGCATATTGGTCCGGTCTTTAAGTGGTAAAAAATGTTTGCAAACAGGTCATTTTTCTCCTTCACTGATGGGCACTGACAGGCTGCACTGACGGGCAATAATGAGGTAGTGCTGATGAGGTGGCACTGATAGGCAACACTGATAGGCACTTCTAGGTGGCAATTATAGGCACTGATAGGTGGCACTGATGGGCACTGGTAGGCATCACCGATAGGTGACACTAATGAGGAGGCACTGATTGGCAGCACTGATGAGCACTGTAGGGACTGCACTGATAATCAAGACACTAATTATCAGTGTAGATGTCCCTTTTAGAGAAGCGAGTTACCGGCTCTCTTCTCCTCTCCTCACGTGTCAGCATGAGGAAAGGAATACCGATAACCGGCTTTTATTTACATCTGTGATCAGCTGTGATTGGACACAGCTGATCACGTGCTAAAAAGCCGCTGATTGGCTGTGATCACAGAGCGCATCCCGTAGTGGGCACGCAGTGAGTGGGATCATGGGAGGCCATCACATGTCAGCCTCCCAGAACTAGCTGTCCGCATTGTAGCTGTCATTCCCCTTTAGCGCGGTCAGCAAGTGGTTAAAGAGCAACTCTATGTAAATTGCATTGATTTTAACAAACTTTTAGCTGGATTCAGGTAGACTTACGACGGCGTATCATTAGATACGCCGTAGTAAGTCCTAATCCGCGCTGTTGTATCTTTAAGCGTATTCTATCTACAGATAAGCCTAAATTTGGCCAAGATACGACCGACGTAAATCTCCTACGCCGTCGTATCTTAGCTGCATATTTACGCTGGCCGCTAGGGGATTTACGCCTAGAATATGTAAATTAGGTAAATACACCTATTCACGAACGTACGCACACCCGCCGCAGTAAGATACGCCGTTTACGTAAGGTGTTTTTCAGGCGTAAAG
The DNA here is from genome assembly GCA_029574335.1 of Rana kukunoris. Classification (NCBI taxonomy): domain Eukaryota; kingdom Metazoa; phylum Chordata; class Amphibia; order Anura; family Ranidae; genus Rana; species Rana kukunoris. The sequence goes on along the minus strand of CM056052.1, from coordinate 543,519,783 downwards.
ATAAACCACCAAAAAGATGGCGCAGTCAATGTTAAGTATGAACGTAGGAACAGCCGTCGAATTTCACGTCGTTTGCGTAAGCCGGTTCAGAATGGGGCTGGGCGTAGGTTACGTTCACGCCGAAAGCATTTACTATTTGCGACGTGATTTTGAGCATGCGCACTGGGATACGTCCACGGCCGGCGCGTGCACAGTTCGTTCGGCGGGTCAATAACGTGGGGTCACCATTCATTTACATTCAACACGCCCACCATCCACCTACTTTGAATTACGCGGGCTTACGCCGGCCCATTTACGCTACGCCGGCGTAACTTAGGGAGCACGTGCTTTGTGAATACAGCACTTGCCTCTCTAACTTGCCGCGGCGTAGCGTATATTCGATACGCTACACCCGCCTAACAATACGCCGCCCTACCTGAATACAGCTATTTGTTGCAGATTCCTACCTTTTGTTTTTTTTCTGAAGAAATAGCTGTTTGTCTTCTGTCTATGTGTAAAACAGATGTGAATGGGAGTGAATAATCAATTATCAATCAGCTGCTGCATCTGAAGGGCTCTAAGGCCTCGTACACCCGATCAAATCTGTCTGCTGGAAACGGTCTGCTAGACCGTCCCAGCAGACAGATTCGATCGTGTGTACGGGCTAACAGACGGATTTGGCCACCCGACAGATTTCAAAGCATGCTTTCCAATCTGTCGGCTGGGAACCCGTCCGCCCGACATGTCTGCTGGTTAGTATGCTAACCAGCAGACATGTCTTCTCGCACACGTGCCGAATGGTTTCGACGCATGCGCGGAAGTGTTTTACTTCCTGGTGCGGTGACGTGGCGGCGTCAACATCACCGCCACATCACCGACACGTCAGCGCGCTCTCTGCTGGCGGGGATTTTGGTTTGCTCGTGTGTACATGCGAGCAAACCAAAATCCCAGCAGACAGATTTGTTCAAATCTGTCGGACAGACAGATTTGAACAAATCTGTCTGCTCGTGTGTACGAGGCCTAATGAGAAAAGTGGCAGGGTTTCAGGGGATGCCCAAAATCTGACTTGCAGACTTGTGGGAAAATCAGTAAGCCAATCACACAAGCAGGAAATGACATTTCTGGAGGGGGCGTTGTGTTCTCCATCTGTGTACAGAACGCCTCCAGGTTGCCATATTGCATTTTACAGAAAGTTACAATGCTGCAGATTGAAAAGGAAAGGTTATTTTTAATAACATTCAATTACAACATGACTCACATTATTTTGCTTTATATGCTATATTATATTTTTATTTATTTATTTTTATTTATTTTTTTATTTTTTTTTATGTTATTTTCTCCCCACAAAAGTGGAGTTACCCTTCGTATGAAATAATTGAACAAATATCAATCCGCAAATGTAAATCCGCATATTTATGAAAATGTTTATGAATTAATATTCAAATTCTTGCATAAGCTCAATCATGTCTGGTTTTCTGTAAAGTGCGAACTATCATTTCTTGCATTCCTTCCAAGCAGCACGTTAATACCCACAGCGTGATCCGTACCGGAATCCGTGCCATATTTGTTCTGGCTTCAGATCTCCGCTCTACTTGCTGTATAATCTTGGATGAAATGTGCTTATTTTGGCATTAGGGGAGAATGTTATATAAATCGGAGTTTATTTAGCGCAGCAACAACAGAAGACGCACATCTCCCACACACAATAAGTATTTTAAATGTGACCTTTTCGTTGTTGGAAAGGGCAGCGGTGTGTTGGCGGGGTGTTGCTTGCAGGACTGTAATCACAGATGCACGCAGTGCTGGGTTCCATCTGTACACTCAGAGCTGAGTTATTTCTATAAAATGAGCCAAATTCTTTGTTCAAGGAGTTTTCCATTTAACATGTAATATCCAAGCGGATACTGGCTGCTTCATTTAAAGTGACCGTCACTACGGGGGCAAAGGTAAAGGAAAACCATCCTTTATAACAGGGACATTGCATTGAAATTCACAGAGGTGCGGTCAGTGAAATATTCCAACTGCAGAGATACAAATATCATGCTTGTGCTTTGACTCATATAAGTCCCCATCAGAGTGCCCCTTTACATCAGGTGTAACCCATTAGAGCCCCCCCCCCTTACATCAGGTGTCCTCATCGGAGTGCCCCCTTACATCAGGTGTCCTCATCGGAGTGCTCCCTTACATCAGTTGTCCCTATCAGAGTTCTCCCTTACATCAGGTGTCCTCATCGGAGTGCCCCCTTACATCAGGTGTCCTCATCGGAGTGCCCCCTTACATCAGGTGTCCTCATCAGAGTGCCCCCTTACATCAGGTGTCCTCATCGGAGTGCCCCCTTACATCAGGTGTCCTCATCGGAGTGCCCCTTACATCAGGTGTCCTCATCGGAGTGCCCCTTACATCAGGTGTCCTCATCGGAGTGCCCCCTTACATCAGGTGTCCTCATCGGAGTGCCCCCTTACATCAGGTGTCCTCATCGGAGTGCCCCCTTACATCAGGTGTCCTCATCGGAGTGCCCCGTTACATCAGGTGTCCTCATCGGAGTGCCCCCTTACATCAGGTGTCCTCATCGGAGTGCCCCCTTACATCAGGTGTCCTCATCGGAGTGCCCCCTTACATCAGGTGTTCCCAATCGCAGTGCCTTCTTACATCAGGTGTCCCCATCAGAGTGCCCCCTTACATCAGGTGTCCTCATCGGAGTGCCCCCTTACATCAGGTGTCCTCATCGGAGTGCCCCCTTACATCAGGTGTCCTCATCGGAGTGCCCCCTTACATCAGGTGTCCTCATCGGAGTGCCCCCTTACATCAGGTGTCCTCATCGGAGTGCCCCCTTACATCAGGTGTCCTCATCGGAGTGCCCCCTTACATCAGGTGTTCCCAATCGCAGTGCCTTCTTACATCAGGTGTCCCCATCAGAGTGCCCCCTTACATCAGGTGTCCTCATCGGAGTGCCCCCTTACATCAGGTGTTCCCAATCGCAGTGCCTTCTTACATCAGGTGTCCTCATCGGAGTGCCCCCTTTACATCAGGTGTCCTCATCGGAGTGCCCCCTTTACATCAGGAGTCCTCATCGGAGTGCCCCCTTACATCAGGTGTTCCCAATCGGAGTGCCTTCTTACATCAGGTGTTCCCAATCGGAGTGCTCCCTTACATCAGGTGTCCTCATCGGAGTGCTCCCTTACATCAGGTGTCCTCATCGGAGTGCCCCCTTACATCAGGTGTCCTCATCGGAGTGCCCCCTTACATCAGGTGTTCCCAATCGGAGTGCTCCCTTACATCAGGTGTCCTCATCGGAGTGCCCCCTTACATCAGGTGTCCTCATCGGAGTGCTCCCTTACATCAGGTGTCCTCATCGGAGTGCCCCCTTACATCAGGTGTCCCCATCAGAGTGACCCCTTTCATCAGGTGTCCCCATCAGAGTGACCCCTTTCATCAGGTGTCCCCATCAGAGTGACCCCTTACATCAGGTGTCCCCATCAGAGTGACCCCTTACATCAGGTATCCCCATTAGAGTGACCCCTTACATCAGGTATCCCCATCAAAGTGACCCCTTACATCAGGTGTCCCCATCAGAGTGACCCCTTTCATCAGGTGTCTCCATCAGAGTGATCCCTTTCATCAGGTGTCCCCATCAGAGTGACCCCTTTCATCAGGTGTCTCCATCAGAGTGACCCCTTACATCAGTTGTCCCCATCAGAGTGACCCCTTACATCAGGTGTCCCCATCAGAGTGATCCCTTACATCAGGTGTCCCCATCAGAGTGACCCCTTACATCAGGTGTCCCCATCAGAGTGACCCCTTTCATCAGGTGTCCCCATCAGAGTGACCCCTTTCATCAGGTGTCTCCATCAGAGTGACCCCTTACATCAGTTGTCCCCATCAGAGTGACCCCTTACATCAGGTGTCCCCATCAGAGTAATCCCTTACATCAGGTGTCCCCATCAGAGTGACCCCTTACATCAGGTGTCCCCATCAGAGTGACCCCTTGCATCAGATGTCCCAATAAAAGTGCTCCCTTATATTAGGTGTCTCCATCAGAGAGCCCCCTTACATCAGGTTCTCCCATCACTGAGCCCCCTTATTTTAGGTGTCCCCATCAGAGTGCCCCCTTACATCAGGAGTCCCATTCATAGGTGTTCGCAGCCTACTGCATTAGGGTGTGCACCCCAAAGTTCAAACACATATGAGTGTGTATATATGGGCAGTAGGGCAATGAACGATGCCAGTAGGGCAGTGGACGATGCCAGTAGGGCAGTGGGCGATGCCAGTAGGGCAGTGGACGATGTCAGTGGGGCAGTGGAAGATGTCAGTAGGGCAGTGGACGATGTCAGTGGGGCAGTGGATGATGTCAGTAGGACAGTGGACGATGTCAGTGGGGCAGTGGACGATGTCAGTGGGGCAGTGGATGATGTCAGTAGGGCAGTGGATGATGTCAGTGGGGCAGTGGACGATGTCAGTGGGGCAGTGGACGATGTCAGTAGGGCAGTGGGCGATGCCAGTAGGGCAGTGGACGATGTCAGTGGGGCAGTGGATGATGTCAGTGGGGCATTGGACGATGTCAGTGGGGCAGTGGACGATGTCAGTGGGGCAGTGGACGATGTCAGTAGGGCAGTGGACGATGCCAGTAGGGCCGTGGGCGATGCCAGTAGGGCAGTGGACGATGCCAGTAGGGCAGTGGACGATGTCAGTGGGGCAGTGGACGATGTCAGTAGGGCAGTGGATGATGTCAGTGGGGCAGTGGATGATGTCAGTAGGGCAGTGGATGATGTCAGTGGGGCAGTGGATGATGTCAGTGGGGCAGTGGATGATGTCAGTGGGGCAGTGGATGATGTCAGTGGGGCAGTGGACGATGTCAGTAGGGCAGTGGACGATGTCAGTAGGGCAGTGGATGATGTCAGAAGGGGAGTGGATAATGTCAGTAGGGCAGTGGACGATGCCAGTAGGGCAGTGGACGATGTCAGTGGGGCAGTGAATGATGTCAGTGGGGCAGTGGACGATGTCAGTAGGGCAGTGGACGATGCCAGTAGGGCAGTGGACGATGCCAGTAGGGCAGTGGGCGATGCCAGTAGGGCAGTGGACGATGTCAGTGGGGCAGTGGATGATGTCAGTAGGGCAGTGGACGATGCCAGTAGGGCAGTGGACGATGTCAGTGGGGCAGTGAATGATGTCAGTGGGGCAGTGGACGATGTCAGTGGGGCAGTGGATGATGTCAGTAGGGCAGTGGACGATGTCAGTAGGGCAGTGGATGATGTCAGTGGGGCAGTGGAAGATGTCAGTGGGGCAGTGGATGATGTCAGTTGGGCAGTTGGCGATGTCAGTAGGGCAGTGGATGATGTCAGTGGGGCAGTGGATGATGTCAGTGGGGCAGTGGACGATGTCAGTAGGGCAGTGGACGATGTCAGTAGGGCAGTGGACGATGTCAGTAGGGCAGTGGATGATGTCAGAAGGGGAGTTGATAATGTCAGTAGGGCAGTGGATAATGTCAGTAGGGCAGTGGGCAATGTCAGTAGGGTAGAGATTGGTTTCAGTAGTTTTTTTTGTATTATAACAATTGTCCCACTTTTGAGACAGGGAAAGGGATCGAGGACATCAGGTGTCCCCATTAGAGTGAAACATGAAATATCTGATCTTCCCGCTAATTCAGCAGCTGTAGCCGGCAGAAGGGGAGTCCTACACAACTCGATGTGCAAGCTTGTTCCTTTTCCCATGTATCATTGGAGCCTTTATGTACAACTGACACTACTAAAAAATGAATAGAAAAAAATACTGCGCCACTTGCGCCGCACATGTGAATGAGCCCTTAGACAGCTGAAACACATGTGCCCTTTGGAAGATTTCCCCTCTATTCCTGTTTTGGTGGCAATTTTTGGCTTTCCCCTCTCCAATATCCAGATGACATTATCCTCTTGCCGACCGCACACGGCGGCAGGTCGGCTCGGCTGCGCAAAATCACATAATATAACGTGATTTTGCATTGCAGCCACTAGGTGGCGCGCATCCGCCACCCTGTTCTCTCCTGGTGCCGATGCGAGTGTCCGGCGGGCGCGATCACCGCTGGGCACCCGCGATCGCTCGTTACAGAGCGAGAACCAGGAACTGTGTGTGTAAACACACAGATCCTGGTCCTGTCAGGGGGAGAAATTACTAATCGTATGTTCATACAATGTATGAACAGCGATCTGTCATTTCCCCCCGTCAGTCTCACCCCCCCTACAGTTAGAACACAATGAGGGAACATAATTAACCCCTTCCTCGCCCCCTAGTGTTAACCTCTTTCCTGACAGTGACATGTTTACAGTAATCAATGCATTTTTATAGTAATCAATGCATTTTTATAGCACTGATCGCTATAAAAATGCCAATGGTCCCAAAAATGTGTCAAAAGTGTCCGAAGTGTCCGCCATAATGTCGCAGTATCGATAAAAATCACAGATCGCTGCCATTACTAGTAAAGAAAAAATATTAATAAAAATGCCATAAATCTATCCCCTATTTTGTAGATGCTATAACTTTTGCGCAAACCAATCAATAAACGCTTATTGCGTTTTTTGTTTTTTTTTTACAAAAAATAGGTAGAAGAATACGTATCGGCCTAAACTGAGGCAAAAAAAACATTTTTTTATATACTTTTGAGGGATGTTTATTATCGTAAAAAGTAAAAAATATTGCATTTTTTTTTCAAAATAGTCGCTCTATTTTTGTTTATAGCACACACAAAAAAACCGCAGAGGGGATCAAATACCACCAAAAGAAAGCTCTATTTGTGGGGAAAAAAGGACGTCAATTTTGTTTGGGAGCCACGTTGTACGACCGCGCAATTGTCAGTTAAAGCGACGCAGTGCCGAATCACAAAAAGTGGCCCGGTCATTGACCAGCAAAATGGTCCGAGGCTGAAGTGGTTAATGATCAGAATAATTACAGAGAATGAATATCCCCAACAGGGACAATACCAAACCCGACAGAGGTTCTAACACCTTATTACTCTTTCCAAATCTAAAACAAAAAGTTTTGCCTTTTGTGATACTTTAATGCCCTGTACACACGATCAGAATTTTTGATGGAATCTAATCCAGTGGATTTTATCATTGGATATCCAATGAAGCTGACTTTCATCAGTCTTGCCTACACACCATCGGTTAAAAATCCTTTCGTGTCCGACGCAGTGACGTAAAACACAACGACGTGCTGAGAAAAATGAAGTTTAATGCTTCCGAGCATGCGTCGTCTTGATTCTGAGCATGTGTGGATTTTTGACCGATGGACTTCCCCACAGACGATCGTTTTTTTCTATCGGTTTTTTTAACCATAAGAAAAATTTAAAACCGGTTCTATTTTTTTTCACCGATGGATAAAAAAACGATGGGGCCCACACACGATCGGTTCGTCCGATGAAAACAGTCCATCGGTCTGTTTTTATCAGATGAACCGATCGTGTGTACGGGGCTTAGAGGACTTGTAAAGGAAAAAAAATGTTTTGCCTAAAATGAATGTCTGCAAGGTAGACAGACAGAATAGTATGATGATTCTGTTAAAAAAAAACGAGTAAATACTGTGTTTCTCCGAAGAAAGCCCGGGTCTTATATAAATTTTGCCAACAAAAGACATGGTAGGGCTTATTTTCGGGGTAGGTCTTATCATGTAATGTGTTGTCTTCTCTCCCTCCCTGCCTGTCAGGAATCCCCAGTGTGAACTGAGCTAAAATGCTTGTAAAATGCTATAATCCACTCTATTACAGTATTATATAATGTACAATGTGTGTATTTCTGTAATATAATTGTGCCAAATACCTTCGTTATAGCGCCGCTCTGCGCTTCTGTGACCCGCTGGAGCTTTTTCCCCCGCAATTATATTACAGAAACACACACATTGTACATTATATACTCCTGTAATAGAGCGGATTATAGGATTTTACAAGCATTTTAAATTAGGGCTTATTTTCAGGGTAGGGCTTATATTGCAGCCCTCCTGGAATGTAACACTAGGTCTTATTTTCGGAGTAGGTCTTATTTTCAGGGAAACAGGGTACCTATTAAATTCCTTCATCTATATCACCTCCGGCGTTCTAGTTTCTGTTCTCTCATTCACTTCCTGGTTTGCGGCCCTCGTTCATGTAAGAACTACATTTCCCAGTATGCATTGCGGCACGCCCAGTAATTCACACCTCCTTAAAATCTCTAAGGCCCCGTACACACGAGGAGACATGTCCGATGAAAACGGTCCGCGGACCGTTTTCATCGGACATGTCTCCTGCAGGATTTTGGTCCGGCGGTGTGTACACACCATCGGACGAAAATCCCCTCGGACAGACAGTGCGGTGGCGTGGCGGTGACGTTGACGCCGCCACGTCACCAAACCAGGAAATAAAATGCTTTCACGCATGCGTCGAATCCATTAGTACGACTAACCAGCGGACATGTCCGACGGACATGTTTGCAGCGGACAAGTTTTAAAACTTTTGTCCGCTGGAAACCTGTCCGCTAGCCCGTACACACGATCGAATCTGTCCGCTGAAACTGGTCTGCGGATCAGTTTCAGCAGATAAATTTGATCGTGTGTACGCGGTCTTACACGTAGAGAGCGTCCTGCCGCACAGATGTAGTTCCCAGGAGGGGACGAGCACGTCACTGACCACCGCAGTAAAGTCTCCCTTCACGGTGGTGAGTAACAATCAGACAAGCAGGAAGTGAACAGAACAGAGAAGAAATAGAGCAACTTCTGAGCAAAAACGAACAATGAGGAAGGGAAAAGAGGAATGTCTGCAGGTAAAGGATGCTTATTATGAAAAAATAAATAAAAAATCCTTTACAACCCCTTTAACTCTCTCTCTGCTGGTATTGTCTTCTGACCTTACAACGCAGCTTTGCCATCAGCAATAAGGTTCATTGAGGTAACACACAATACACGTACATACAGTACATACCGTGGTGGGTAATTAAAAATAGCTAATTATAGTTTTTAGCAATGTTTTACTGTAATTTCATGCACAATTTAGTGCTGGCAAGGTTGCTATGGTAACAAATAATTAAAAATCTGTGCGAGATCAAAGGAAAGCTGCACTGACACCAAGATATTCACATCAACAAATGTAGCGAATTCTGTTGGCTGTCTGACCTTTGGTGGTTGAGTGGAACGGCTTTGTTAATTAATGGATTAGATCCGGGATTACAGCTCAGGATGTCAGGATCACAGCGCTCATTCCTACCTGCGGGAGCGAGCTGGTAAAATGCGTCTCTGTGCTCGCTTTTTAACTTCAATTTAATTCCATGCACAATGGTGCGCAACGCATTGCGGTGAATTGTAACATCCGGTGCGAAAATCCAACATTTCCTATTGTATATGTCAATTCAAAATGTTTTATTTTAACCACTTCAATGCCGGGGAACTTTCACACCCCCCCCCCTCCCCCAGGCCAATTTTCAGCTTTAATGCCGCGTACACACGATCATTTTTTGTGATGAAAAAAAACGAAGTTTTCTGTGAAGTAAAAAACAACGTTTTTGAAACGTCACTTTTCAAAGACGATGTTGCATACACACCATCGTTTTTTTCACAAAAAGCGAGGTTACGTTCACCACTCTTTTCCATTGAAGCTCGCTTCATAACTAGCTTCTGGGCATGCGCGGGTTGAAAAACGTCGATTTAAACAACGTTTTTGCTACACACGGTGACTTTTTGTGAAACAAAAAACGACGTTTTGAAAAACGACACAAAAAATTCAAGCGTGTTGGAGACAAAAAACGACGTTTTGCCCACACACGATCAATTTAAATGACGTTTTAAAAAACGTTGGTTTTTTTTTTCATCGCAAAAAACGACCGTGTGTACGCGGCATTAGTGTTGTCGCACTTTGAATGACAATTGCGCGGTTATGCAGCGCTGTACCCATATGACATTTTTTTTAATTATTTTTTTCACACAAATACAGTTTTCCTTTGGTGGTATTTAATCACCAATTGGCTTTTTATTTTTTTCTAAACAAATTAAAAAAGACTGAACATTTTGAGAAAAACGTTTTTCCAAGTTCCTGTTATGAAATTTTGTAATTTTCTCCCTCACTGCTGGGCACTGATAGGCTGCACTGACGGGGCTGCACTGATGGACACTGATGGGGCACTAATGAGGCTGTACTAATAAGACTGCACTGATGGGCACGAATGAGGCTGCACTAAGGCCGCGTACACACGATCGAATTTATCTGCTGAAACTGGTCCGACGGACCGTTTCAGCAGACATCTCCGATCGTGTGTACGCAGGGCCGATCCTAGGGTCACAGGCGCCTGGGTGCAGAAATATTTCTGGCGCCCCCACAAAGGGGGCGTGGTCATCTTACCAACTCCTCCCCTTTACAAATGTTTCTATGGCAATGACTCAAACCCAGAGATGCTCCCCTAAGAAGTCTTTGTTGCCCTGGGATCCTCCCATGATCTTTTAACAATAAAGAAAATACTGGAAGAGCGTACACTAATGAGACCTGGAGGGGAACCTCTCTGATACTGTTAGAAAGTGCCCCAAAACATAGTACAGGAGATGGTCAGAGACTGTAGACATGATACAAGAGATGGCCAGAGACTGCAATCATAGTACACCCCCCCCCCTTCCTCCACCTATAGTCGCCCCTCAGTACAGACCCCCTCCACTAAGTATAGACCCCCTCCGTCAGTGCAGACTCCTAACTAAGTATAAACCCCCTCCCTCAGTACAGACCCCCCAGGACAAACCACCCCCCATTTGTACAGACCCCCCAGGACAAACCATCCCCCTCAATTAGTACAGACCCTCCTCTATTAGTACAGACCCCCCTCAGGACAAACCACCCCCTCCATTAGTACAGACCCCCATGACAAAACACCCCCCCATTAGTACAGACCGCCTTCCAGTATTAAAGACCGCCCCAGAACAACTGCCCCATTAGTACAGACCCCCAGGACAAACCAAACCCCCTCCATTTGTACAAACTCCCCATGACAGACCCCCAGGACAAACCCCCCATTAGTACAGACTCCCCCATTAGTACAGACTCCCCCAGGACAAACCCCTCCATTAGTACAGATTCCCTCCAGGACAACCCCCCTCCATTAGTACAGACCTCCCTCAGGACAAAGCACCCCCCAGTAGTGCAGACCCCCCGGACAACCCCCCTCCATTAGTACAGACCCCCAGGACAAACCACCCCTCAATTAGTACAGACCCAACCAGGACAAACTCCCCATTAGAACAGACCCCAGAACAAACCCCCCCATTAGTGCAGACCCCCCCCCCAGAACAAACCCCCCATTATTACAGACCCCCAGGACAAACCCCCCTATTAGTACCGACCCCCCAGGATAAACCCCCCCATTAGTGCATATCCCCAGAACAAGCCCCCTCCATTAGTACAGACTCCCCACATTAGTACAGACCCCCCCCATGACCAACCACCCCATTAGTGCAGACCCACCCAGGACAAACCCCCCATTAGTACAGACCCCCAGGACAAACCCCTCCATTAGTACAAACTCCCCCTATTAGTACAGACCCCCCAGGACAACCCCCCCCCTCATTAGTGCAGACCCCAGGGACAAACCCCCCCCATTAGTACAGACTCCCCCCATGAAAAAAAATGCACCCTACATTACTACAGACCCCCCCCAGGACAAACCCCCCCCCCTCCATTATAGTACATAAAAACACACGGTCCATCATGCCTGACACATATTCTGCTCCTCTCTGTGTCATAAAAAAACTCCTGTCTGCGGCGATCTGTGATCCACCCGGGCGGCAGCTGCAGAGAAGGGGACAGTGTGCAGCCGTGCCGCCCGGGTGGATCACAGATCCCCGCAGACAGGAGTTTTTTTATGACACAGAGAGGAGCAGAATATGTGTCAGGCATGATGGACCGCCCACTTGGCGATATCATTGAGCAGAGACAGCCGCTCCGATCTCTGCATTCTTCACTCCCCTCTCTAACAGGAGGAGGAAGGGGGGACACTCACAGGCAGCCGTATAGGACAAACTCTGCAGCGGCGGCGGCGGCGGGGAGAGCCGCGGCGCCGCTCTACACGCACAAGGAGAGGGATTTGAGGGAAGCACTCTGGCGCTTCAGCGCCCCCACCTCTGTGGCGCCTGGGTGCACTGCACCCTGTGCACCCCGGGTAGGATCGGCTCTGTGTGTGTACGGGCTAGCGAACATGTTTTCCCAGTGGACAAATTTCAAAGCATGCTTTGAAATTTGTCCGCCGGAGACATGTCCGTCAGATATGTCCACTGGTTAGTACACTAACCAGCGGACAGAAATCTCCGCGCATGCGTCGAATGGATTCGACGCATGCGTGGAAGTATTTTACTTCCTGGAGTGGTGACGTGGCGGCATCAACGTCACCGCCACGTCACTGCGTCCTCAGCCCAAGGGGATTTTCGTCAGATGGTGTGTACACGCCATCGGACCAAAATCCGATGAGACATGTTCGCTGCAAACGGTCTGTCGGACATGTTTGAGCTGACATGTCTCATTGTGTGTACGCGGCCTGATAGGTACCAATAGGTTGGACTGATGGGCACTGATGAGGCTGCACTGATTTGCACTAATGAGGCGGCACCGATAGGCACCAATAGGCTTCACTGATGGGCACTAATGAGGCTGCACCTATAGGCGACAATAGGCTGCACTGAAGGGCACTAATGAGGCAGCACTAATGTTGCTGACATCCCACCGTTCTGAGAATCCAACTGGTCTTAAAACTTCACACCCAGTGGTTTGCGAGTCTCCCACTTTTTGTTGATCCTCTGTATATGTATTTTCAATTAATAGGTGGTTTGTCACACCAATGTGTTTAGAATTCCAGGCCATATCTATGGCCTCTGTTTAACTTATGTATTTTATAAATTTTGTACTATATTTCTATAATAAATATCCACATATTTTAACTTTATTACGTCTCTAAAAGTCCATTATCTATCCTATGCATATATGTTCTTCTTCCTATACGTATGTGTATATATACATTTTTGCAATGAGGCAGCACTGGTGGACACTGATGAGGCAGCACTGATGGACACTGATGAGGCTGCACTGATAGGCACCAATAGGCTGCACTGATGGGCACTGATGAGGCTACACTGATGAGCACTGAAAGACACTGAAGAGGCTGCACTGATGGGCACTAATGAGGCTGAACCGGTAGGCACCAACAGGCTGTCCTGATGGGCACTGATAGGCACCAATAGGCTGCACTGGTGGGCACTGATGAGATGGCACTGATGGGCACTAAAGAGGAGGCACAGATGTGCTCTGATGGATGGCACTGATGAGGAGACACTGATAGATGGCACTGATGATCAGTGCCTGATTATCTGTGTACATGTCCCCTGTGACATTAGTCGGTTACCGGCTCTCCTTTCTTAATGCTGTGACAGCATATGAAGAAAGGAATGCCGATAACCAACATGTCTGTTTACATGTGATCAGTTGATCACATGGTAAAGGGCCGTTGTCATTGGCCCTTTACATATTGGCCTAAACTGAGAAAAAAAATTATTATAGCAAAAAGTTAAATATATATATATTTTTTTTTTCAAAGTTGTCAGTATTTTTTTGTTTATAGCGCAAAAAATAAAAACCGCAGAGATGATCAAATACCACCAAAAGAAAGCTCTATTTGTGGGGGAAAAATAGAACGTCAATTTTGGTTGGGAGCCACGTCGCACGACCGCGCAATCGTCATTCAAACCGTGACAGTGCTGTAAGCTGAAAATTGGCCTGGGCAGGAAGGGGGTGAAAATGTCCGGTATTGAAGTGGTTAAAGAAGTGGTAAACCTCCAGTCAGCAGCTGCGCCTATACTGAATATCTGCCAAACTGCGCAAGTTTAGGAGATATTCAAGGTACCTACAGGTAAGTCTTATTATAGGCTCTGCTTACCTGTAGGTAAAAGTGGTCTACCAGGGTTTACAGCCACTTTAAAACCTGGTCAGATTTTTATTTCCTTCGGAATCCATTGTGACCCTCTCCTGGAGGGTCACACATTTTTTTTTTGATGTCACAATGTATCACCTGTGCCCAGTCTTGCCACAAAGATTTAATCCAGCTCTGAGCAATCCTCTTTTATTGTTCAGCGAGATAAACAGACAAACAGGAGAAAACTTTTGTCCGTTCTTCCCCCTTGCTGTGAGTGACAGGTTATTTACATATCTCATGAACTAGCCTAGAGACGGGCATTATTTTTTAATTCCCGCCCCCACTCCTTTTCTGATGTGGTTACTTTTTGGATTTTGACTGGATGTTAGTGATCATAGCAGAATTTAGTGTAAAAGTAAAACACAGGACAAAATGCATGTTGACAAGGGGAGTGTAGAGGTGGGCGGAGAGTCTACTGACATCACGACTCCACCCACTGAGCTCCAAACAACAGACCCACCCACAGAATCTGCAGTTTTTCAGTTCTTATAACAAACATAGGGGAGACATTTGACAGGTAAGAATACATGCAGGAAACATCTATATCCTTATAGATCAGCACTATGGCAGTAGTTTAGAAAGGATGAGAGTGGTGGGTTTACATCCACTTTAATGTCCTGTCTCTTATGCCGCGTACACACGGTCGGAATTTCCGACAACAAATGTTCCATGGAAGCTTTTTGTCGGAAATTCCGACCGTGTGTAGGCTCTATCGGACATTTGCTGTCGGAATTTCCGACAAGAAAAATTTGAGAGCTGGTTGTCAAATTTTCCGACAACAAAATCCGTTCTTGTCAATTCCGATCGTGTCTGGACAATTCCGACGCACAAAATTCCACGCGTGCTCTAAATAAAGTATGAGGAGGAAGCGCTCGGACTGGTAAAACTAGCGTTCGTAATGGAGATAGCACATTCGTCACGCTGTAACGGTCTGAAAAGCACGAGGATGAAAAGCGCCAATCGTCTCTCACCAAACTTCTACTAATGCGACTGGTACTGAACTTCCCTCTAATTAGTGCCGCCATAGGTCTTGTATGTCACCGCGTTCTTGGCGTTCGAAATGTTCGACAAGATTTGTGTGACCGTGTGTATGCAAGACAAGTTTGAGCCAAAATCCACGGTTTTGTTGTCGGAATTTCCGATCGTCTGTACGTGGCATTAGACATACCAGGAAGTGAGAGGACGTCTCCCTAAAGTAAGGAAAATGTCCTTGTAGTCTTTTGCATTCCCCAAAATCAGGCATGTCCAAAGTTCCGGCCCGTGGGCCAATCGCGGCCCGCATTCCAGTTTTGAACAGCCCGCCTGGTTATTTGGACATATATATTTTTTGTGGCCCCCGACGATCTCCCAGCTCCGGGGCTACAAATGATGTATATGCTGGCTGCCTTGGAAGGGACAGGGAAGAGGCGGGACGAGTGCCGTACACACACAGGAGAATTTCCTGTTTTTACGGGCGGCCTCTGTAATAGGAAGTCCTGTCTCCGGCACTGCCATTGGACGACTGTTCTATCCATCAAAAGAGGCGGGACTTTCTATTAAAGAGGCCGCCGTGTAAACAGGAGATTCTCCTGTTGGTAATCTTTGGCGCTCATGAGTGCATTCCTGGCACTGGTGGGTGCATTCCTGGCAATAGTGAGTGCATTCCTGGCAATGGTGGGTGCATTTCTGGCAATGGTGAGTGCATTTCTGGCAATGGTGGATGTATTCCTGGCAATGGTGGGTGCATTCCTGGCAATGGTGGGTGCATTTCTGGCAATGGTGGATGTATTCCTGGCAATGGTGAGTGCATTCCTGGCAATGGTGGGTGCAGTCCTGGCAATAGTGAGTGCATTCCTGGCAATGGTGGGTGCATTTCTGGCAATGGTGAGTGCATTCCTGGCAATGGTGGGTGCAGTCCTGGCAAAGGTGAGTGCATTCCTGGCAATGGCGGGTGCAGTCCTGGCAATAGTGAGTGCATTCCTGGCAATGGTGGGTGCATTTCTGGCAATGGTGGATGTATTCCTGGCAATGGTGAGTGCATTCCTGGCAATGGTGGGTGCATTTCTGGCAATGGTGAGTGCATTCCTGGCAATGGTGGATGTATTCCTGGCAATGGTGAGTGCATTCCTGGCAATGGTGGGTGCATTTCTGGCAATGGTGAGTGCATTCCTGGCAATGGTGGGTGCATTCCTGGCAATGGTGGGTGCAGTCCTGGCAATGGTGGGTGCATTCCTGAAATTTCAATCTTAAAGTGAAGGTGTGTGTTATACACCAATAAATACGGTATATACAAACACACCTGAGCTCCTCTCTTTACTCACACACAGCCACAAAGACAGGAGTATTATTGCTGGGCAGTGTATTAGTTGCTTGAACGAACACACTTAGACCGAATTTTAATGGTTCAAAGAATGTCGGGGCAAAATGGTCGGCCCTCACACATGTTCACTTCATCTAATCTGGCCCTCTTTCAAAAAAGTTTGGACACCCCTGCCCAAAATGATAAGCCAGTTCATTTTTTGCCCCCTACAATATTGTTATCTATTTATGGTAAAATCTTGGCATTGCTTTGTCTTGTACCTATTCAGTCTTTGAATTTTTGCCAATACATTTTTTTATTGGAAACAAAAATGTTTGGGTGACTCTTTAACTACTTAAGGACCACCTAATGCCGATATACGACGGCAGAATGGCACGGCTGGGCACAATCACGTATGGGTACGTCCTTTTTAAGGGCCCAGCCGTGGGTGCACGCCGCCGGCGCGCGACCCGGTCTGAAGCTCTCTGACCGCGCCCGTGGGACCCGTGGACCCGATCGCCGCCGGTGTCCCGCCATCGATCACAGCAGCTGAAGAACGGAGAGAGGTGTGCAAAAACAAACCTTCCCCTTTCTTCACTGTGGCAATGTCAGTGATCGTCTGTTCCCTGATTTAGGGAAAGACGATCACTGACGTCACACGTCTAGCACCGCCCCCCTACAGTTAGTAACACATATGAGGTCACACTTAACCCCTACAGTGCCCCCTAGTGGTTAACTCCTAAACTGCAATTGTAATTTTTAGGGCTGTGCAAATTAACTTTTAATTGATTGATTAATCTTTAATTTTTTTGATCGTTCAAAATCTTTTTGATCGATTAAAATTCTTTTGATTGGTACTCACCTCTCCGCCGGCTTCTGGGCCTTCAGGGTGTTCCGTCGGAGATCCAGTAACGTCATGGACACCGGCGGGACTTGCTGAAGGGCTCCTTGGCTGTGCCTTCATATCTGCATGCCGGCGGGACCTTACTATCTGCCACACGCAAGGGCTGTTACACTTCCCTCTATCACTTCCCTCTATCAACCTGGGATTCTACAGCCATCCACTGGGAGTTGTGATCGTTCCCTTCACGGGACATCTACATGCCGACGGACTGATCTTAACCCCTCCTCATCTGGATTCAGCAGTGGTATCGTTGTACACATTTTTATACCAGTATCATACTTAGCTACATGTTTTTATGACTGCTATTGGTATCGTTTGGTATTACTCGCACCATTTTTACAGTTTATGTAGTTACATCGATTTTATCTCCAGTGCAATATTTATTTGGTTACCTACTTGAAGACTATAAAAGTTTTAATTAGGGTTGTCCGGATACCGATACTTGTACTCGCGCAAATGCTCCCGATGCCAGATCCAATGGGGAGACATGGCTGCATTTTTAGGGGCGGACATGGCTGCATTTAAAAAAGTTATCGGTAATCGGTATCGGTGAGTACATGAAAAAACGTATCGGTACTTGTACTCGGTCCTAAAAAAGTGGTATCGGGACAACCCTAGTTTTAATGCTATTCCCATCGAGCGCTGCCTTTGTGTGTTTTTTGTATCCTGCTATCCATATTTCCAGTGGTTGGAGCTGCACTGGGAATCAGCCTGCAAGGAGATCAGCTAAAAGTAGTTGGATCGGTATGTGCGTTATAATTAATCGAAATTAGTCGATTAATCAATTTTAAAAAAATGATTAATCGAACACAAAAATTTTGATCAGTAACAGCCCTAGTAATTTTCACAGTAATCAGTGCGTTTTTATAGCATTTTTTGCTGTGAAAATGACAATGATCCCAAAAATGTGTCAAAATTATCCGATGTGTCCGCCGCAGTGTCGCAGTCACGAAAAAATCGCTGATCGCCGCCATTAGTAGTAAAAAAATGATTATTAATAAAAATGCCATCAAATTATCCCCTATTTTGTAAACGCTATAAATTTTGCGCAAAACCAATCGATAAACGCTAATTGCGATTCTTTTTTACCAAAAATATGTAGAAGAATACATATTGGGCTAAACTGAGGAAAAAATATATATTTTTATATATTTTTTGGGAACATTTATTATAGCAAAAAGTAAAAAATATTGATTTTTTTTTTAAATTGACGCTCTATTTTTGTTTATAGCGCAAAAAAATTAAAACTTCAGAGGTGATCAAATACCACCAAAAGAAAGCTCTATTTGTGGGAAAAAAAGGACGCCAATTTTGTTTGGGAGCCACGTCGCACGACCGCGCAATTGTCAGTTAAAGCGACGCAGTGCCGAATCGCAAAAAGGGGCAAGGTCCTTAACCTGCATAATGGTCCGGGGCTTAAGTGGTTAACAATGCGATTCTACAGAAACCTCCTCCCACTTCTAGAAACCAATCTATCCATGAATGAGCAGACATGTGCTGGGTATAAAAGTAATGAATATACTTTTATTATGACTCAAAAACTAATCAAAGGTGCTAATGCGATCTGTCTGCATTCATCGCAATATTATTTTTGTGAAGACGTTAATTAATAACCCGAAGGAAATCATCCCATTGACCTCCTCTTGACCTGCCTATATCTCCGGCGTTTCCATTTTTTCCGCATTCTTGTTCCAATGATGTTTATCTCTCCCTCGATAGTCAGAACGAGGCAACATAACAAGTTCCAGGAATACGTGTCCTCTGATGACCTTGTGTATGGCAGCCAGCTACATGCTGGCGTATTACTGTTACAGCTCTGTGACTTAGGCCATGTGCTGCCCTACTCGTCTTCCCTGCCCTTGGCATGGCCATTCATACTTTCAGCAATGATGGCAGCAGCAGGTTCTCCCTGCCCTGCAATATTTACACTGGAGGTGGATCGGTTAATGAATGAATTAACCCATTACTGCGGAAGATAACGCGAAACCTAACCCCAGCTTTGCTATGCTGGCATGCGTTAGCATAACTGTACATATTTTGCAACTGCATAGGGGTCTATTTATAAGGAATTCATATAGCAATTTGCCCAGCGAAAGTAAATTTGTTCTGTGTGAATGGGGGGGGGGGGGGGGGGGGGGGGGGGGGGATTGTTATTTCCTGTGCTGATTTTACATTGATTTAAAGGGGTTGCATCCTATGCATTAGCCACTTAAGACCCAGATTATTATGAAGGTTAAGGACCTTGCCCCTTTTTGCGATTCGGCACTGCATCGCTTTAAGTGACCAGGGCTTTTTTTCAGGGGGAACTTGGGGGAACTCAGTTCCACCACCTTTGGCTCAGACTCATTGGTGCCTTCTCACCACAATCACTTGTAAACACAGAAGTCTGGTTTCTGTGTTTACAAGTGACAGCTCTGCACTCTGTGTATAACCATCTGAACTCTGCACTCTGTATGTAATGCAATCCTGGTATTTAATGCCCCTTTAAGACCCTTCTACTGTTTTTGAAATCTGAAAGGGGTCGTGGTTGAGTTCCTGCACCTATTTTCAGAGAAAAAAAGCTCTGTAAGTGACAATTGCGCGGTCGTACGACGTGGCTCCCAAACATAAACTTGAAGGAAGAGTATGGACAGCCGCACACCAATGGATCTTAAAAAAGTAATGCCGCGTACACACGGTCGTTTTTTGCGATGAAAAAAAAAACGACGTTTTATGTGACGAAACAAAACGACGTTTTTCAAACTTCATTTTCCAAAACGACGTTGCGTATGAATGAATGAATGAATGAAAAACTTATATAGCGCGGCACATGCGAACTGAATCGCCTCTGGGCGCTTGTTGTTCCTGTCTCCTTTGATATCAAAAGAGATGAGTCTTGATCTTTCTCCTGAAGGCTAAGTGATTCGCCTCCAACCGAATGCTGGTTGGTAAAGCGTTCCATAGCGTACACACCATCGTTTTTCTACAAAGCTCTAGCAAAGCGCGGTGACGTACACCACGTTCGACGGCACTCTGTTCCATTGAAGCTCCGTCTCATAACTTGCTTCTGAGCATGCGCGGGTTTAAAAACGTCGTTTTTAACGTCGTTTTCCCCACACACCATCACTTTTTATGACACAAAAAACAACGTTTTGAAAAACGACACAAAAAATTCAAGCATGTTGGAATTTTTTTTTGCTCGATTTTTTTAAGACAAAAAACGACGTTTTGCCCACACACGATCAATTTAAATGACGTTTTAAAAAACGTTGTTTTTTTTCATCGCAAAAAACGACCGCGTGTACGCGGCATAAGCCTTTAATGGTAAAAAAGGAAAGGCACTACAAAAAAAACAGCCAACAGTGGGGTATAATTGGCTGACGCGTTTCACATTGAGATGCAATGCTTAGTCATAGCTAAAAGCTTTTGTGATTCGGCACAACTTTAACTGACAATTGCGCGGTCGTGCGACGTGGCTCCCAAACAAAATTTCCGCACAAATAGAGCTTTCTTTTGGTGGTATTTGGTCACCTCTGCGGTTTTTATTTTTTTGCGCTATAAACAAAAATAGAGCGACAGTTTTGAAAAACATTCAATATTTTTTTACTTTTTGCTATAATAAATATCCCCAAAATATATATAAAAAAACATTTTTTTTCCTCAGTTTAGGCCGATGCATGTTCGTCTACATATTTTTGGGGAAAAAAATCGCAGTAAGCGTTTAACGATTGGTTTGCGCAAAATTTATAGCGTTTTTCAAAATAGGGGATAGTTTTATGGCATTTTTATTAATAAATATTTTTTTACTACTAATGGCGGCGATCAGCGATTTTTTTCAAGACTGCGACATTATGGCCGACACATCGGACAATTTTGACACATTTTTGGGACCATTGTCATTTTCACAGCGAAAAGTGCTATAAAACTGAAAAAACTTTAACTGGCAACCGCGCAATTGTCTGTTAAATCGACGCAGTGCCGAATCGCAAAAAGGGGCAAGGTCCTTAACCTGCATAATGGTCAGGGTCTTAAGTGGTTAACAATGTGATTCTACAGAAACCTCCTCCCACTTCTAGAAACCAATCTATCCATGAATGAGCAGACATGTGCTAGGTATAAAAGTAATGAATATAAATATTTTTTTACTACTAATGGCGGCGCTCAGCAATTTTTTTCATGACTGCGACATTATGGCGGACACATCGGACAATTTTGACACATTTTTGGGACCATTGTCGTTTTCACAGCGAAAAGTGCTATAAAAATGCACTGATTACTGTGAAAAGGACAATTGCAGTTTGGGAGTTAACCACTAGGGGGCGCTGTAGGGGTTAAGTGTGATCTCATATGTGTTTCTAACTGTAGGGGGGTGGGGCTGTACGTGTGACGTCACTGATCGTCTTTCCCTATATCAGGGAACAGACGATCACTGACACTGCCACAATGAAGAACGGGGAAGGTTTGTTTACACACACCTCTCCCCCTGTTCTTCAGTTCCTGTGACCGATCAAGGCACACCGGTGGCGATTGGGTCAATGGTTCCCGCGGCCGCGGTCAAGGAGCTTCAGACCGGGTCGCGGGTGCGCGTCGGCGACCCGTATGCCATTTGCATTTGCGTAGCGTATGCCATTTGCACTAAGTGTCTATGGCACTTAAAGTAAAGTGACCAGATTTATAATATGAAATCCGGGGACATATTTTTTTTTTTACTAGTATTGGCGGAAATCAGTAATTTTCTGCCTGCCTCCGCCGCTGCCCGCCTCAGAGCCTCTCAAGTCTCACTCTCCGGGCCCCGGCTACTACTGGGTGGGGAGTGGAGGAAGATCACTCTGCCAGGGAAGGTAAGGAGATAGGCAGGTGGCTGGTCAGTACTTGAGTCAAGAACATGAGAGCGGAGCTGAATGGGCATGCATCCGAAACTGAAGAATTTTCCCTCCACTCCGACCTGCACATGATCATCAGAAAGGGGCTCAGATATTGAAAAAAAAAATAGACCCCCCTAAGCTAGTAGGAGCGGCAGAGCGGGGGTGTAATTCAGATTTTTTTAATACATTTTGCACTGATTGTCTTTGAAATTGCCCCCGCCCTGTTCAAATCCAATCTGGGGACAAAACCGGGGGCAGACTTGGTCCAGGGACAGTGTCCTCAATCCGGGGACTGTCCCCTGAAACCGGGGATGTCTGGTCACCCTAACTTAAAGGGGACGTACCCTTACGTGATTATGCCGAGCCGTGCCCTTCTGCCGACGTATATCTGTGTTAGGCGGTCCTTAACCTCCCTGGCGGTATGATTCTGTCTGGAATTACGTACCAAAAGCGGTACAATTATTTTGCATGGAAATTCTGCGTTTTATACTGTAGGCCTGCAATTTTTAGGAATAACTCACTTAAATTTGTCCAAACCAGAGTCTAGTAGACATCCCGGGTATGATAAAGTTTGAAACACAAAATCATAAAATTATAATATAATAAATAACTATAAATAATTATAACAAATAATAATGTAATAATAATAAAAATTATTCACTAATGTAATCAATCAAAATCACTGAAATTTGCTCAGTTGCAGAATTGTCGCTGTCATTACTTTTATTTTTTTATGACGAATTTCCCCACAAATCGCTATCGCTCAATTCTGCAAGTGATTATCATTTATTATCGCTGTTTTCTAGCTGCTCTAAAATCACTTTTGACATAAAGGGACACTTTTAGTTGCTATGGACAATCTACAGTTTGCAGGCACAAAAAAAATGTTTTTATTATATAAAAGAACATGCAGGGCACTGGGCAGACCGCTAGGGACAAGGGGGGGTGTGTACTTTTTACATACAGTACTGTAATCTATAAGATTACAGTATTCTGTATGTAATGTGTTTGTTTACTTTTTTGAATTTGCCGCCGGTCTCCGCCCCCGTGCGCCGTTACGTCGCAGGGAACGGAGATCGGCGGCGTGCGGGCACTGTGTGAGTCGAATGGAGGACGCCACTCGCTCACACAGCGGGGATGCATCGCTGGATCCAGGGACAAGGTAAGTACAGTACC
Source organism: Rana kukunoris (assembly GCA_029574335.1). NCBI lineage: Eukaryota > Metazoa > Chordata > Amphibia > Anura > Ranidae > Rana > Rana kukunoris. Next base: position 543,496,671 of record CM056052.1, on the reverse strand, counting down.
CCGCCTGGATCCAAGGTAAGCCAGCGCGCGCTGCAGGCTCTGCATATTGACCCCGAGCGCGACTCGGGGATATCGATATTTACATGAGAAATCCAACCCGAGTCGCGCTCGGGGATACCGGCGGGGGGGTTAAGTGGTTAAGGTGAAAAAACACTTGGCAGTCACCGCACCCCCCTGAGCCCCCGTTTTACTTAGCTGAGCCCCGAATTTCAGAGGGCGTGATCCTGCGTCAACTCGTTCTCCCCATGCCTGATCGGCTCTTCAATGGATAGATTGATAGCAGTTCAGCCATTGGCTCCCGCTGCTTTCAATCAAATCCAATAATGCGGCTGCCGAATCATACACTCTGGACCAGATTCACGTAGAATCCGCGGCGGCGTAGCGTATGCCATTTGCACTACGCCGCCGCAACTTACTGGAGCCGTATTCTCCAAGCACTTGCTCCGTAATTTGCGGTGGCGTAGTGTAGATGGCCCGGCGTAAGGCCGCGTAATTCAAAGGGGGCGGCTTGTATTTAAATTTAAGCGCGCCCCACGCCGATCGAACTGCGCATGCGCCGGCCGTACAAATAGCCCAGTGCGCATGCTCCAGCTCACGACGGAAAACGTCAATGAAGCCGACGTGAGCGTCATTGACGTAAAGCCCTATTCGCGAACGACTTAGTAAAACGACGTAAACAACGGAAAAAGACGACGCTGTCCCGACGTCATACTTAACATGGCATACGACGGACCTTCGGAAACTTACCCCTCATATAGCAGGGGTAGGTTTACGCTTACGGAAACTACGTAAACGACGACGAGGCGGCGTAAAAACGTTCGGGAATCGGCGTATCTTTCTCATTTGCATAAGCAAATGAGAAATCGACGTAAACGCCACCTAGCGGCCAGAGAAGAATTACATCTAATATCTGACGGTGTAAGTGTCTTACACCTGTCGGATCTACACCGTATCTATGCGTAACGGATTCTAGGAATCACATACATAGATACCCGGGCCAAAAAACAGAGATACGACGGTGTATCTTAAAATACACCGTCGGATCTCTTTTGAGAATCTGGCCCTCTGTGTCTATGGACGCCGAGTGTATCACACAGGAGCGCGCCTGCGAGCTAACCACCTCGGGATAGAGATTCCCAGGGGGGGGGGGGGTTAGCTATTGCGAGAGCCGCCGAGGGTCCCAGAGAACAGCAGGATCGGGGCCACTCTATGCAAAACAAACTGCACAGTGGATGTAAGTATAACATGTTTGTTATTTAAAAAAAAAATCCTTTACAACCCCTTTAAGCCATGGAATGATTTGCCCCCTTAATGACCAGGCCATTTTTTGCAATACAGCACTACGTCGCTTTAACCCACAATTGTGCGGTCGTGCAACGCTGCACCCAAACAAATTGATGTATTTTTTCAACACAAATAGAGCTTTCTTGTGGTGGTATTTGATCACCTCTGCGGTTTTTATTTTTTTTGCTTTTTGCTATAATAAATATCCCCCCCCCCAAAAAAAAATTTAATAAACAAATCTCTTCCTCAGTTGGGGCCAATACGCATTCTTCTACATATTTTTGGTAAAAAAAAAGACGCAAAAAGCGTATATTTATTTGTTTTGCGCAAAAGTTATAGCGTCAAAAAAATAGGGAATATATTTGGCACTTTTTTTATTTATTTTTTATTGCGATTTTGCAGTGGACAGATCAGACACTTTTTTGGGACCAGTGACATTTATACAGCGATCAGAACTAAAAATAACCACTCATTACTGTATAAATGTCATTGGCAGGAAAGGGGTTAACACTAGGGGTCAATCAAGGTGTTAAATGTGTGTCCTAGGGAGTGATTCTAACTGTGGGGGGATGGGACTGCCTGGAGGAGATCGATCGCTGTTCATACTTAGTATGAACAACAGATCTGTCTCATCTCTCCTGACAGAACAGAGATCTTTCTGTTTACATTGACAGATCTCCATTCTGTCTCTCTCAGTAGTGATCGCGGGTGCCTAGCACACACATCGGCTCTGTCGTCGCACCACGGGTGTGTGCCCCCTAGTGGTCTTAATGCGGCCGATGTACAGCTTTGGCGATTTGCCCAGGGGAGCATAACTGCGGAGGCTGGACCTCTAAGCAAGCTATCGTATGTGAAACGCGTCTATCATTGTGAGTTCCAGTGTGCGACCAATGTCTTGTTTTATTGATCCTCTAGTGCAGGGATATTCAATTAGCGGACCTCCAGCTGTTGCAGAACTATAAGTCCCATGAGGCATAGCAAGACTCTGACAGCCACAAGGATGACACCCAGAGGCCGAGGCATGATGGGACTTGTAGTTTTGCAACAGCTGGAGGTCCGCTAATTGGATATCCCTGCTCTAGTAGTTAAAGTGGAAAATTCTGCATTTGGCTACTAGACGGCGCTAAGTATCATAGGAAACGAATAGTATACTTAACACCATCAAATGGCCAAATGCAATATTTTCTGTTTTAAAGCCAAACTTTTGGAAATCAGAAAATGCCTTTTTACATAGGGGCTGTGACCACACTGCAAACATTAACTGCTCATTTATGACAAAGAGAGAGTAGAAGAATTTTACTTTAATTAACTTTGTGCCTCTCCTGGCAGACAGTGTTCCCCCTTGCTCTGGTGTTGGACTGTCTGGGCATTGCACTGGTCTTGATGACGTCAGGACCTTATACCTCTGGGGCATGGGGGATGCTGCAAGGACAATTCTAGTACCATGGAGAAGTGAAGGTATCAGGTAAGTGAATCTATTTTTTAATTCCCCCGGTGATGTATTTTGGTTTTCAGCTGTCCTAGGCAAGACTAAAATGGTGCACCCCCCCCCCCCATCTAAATGTGTGCCACCACTTCCAAATTTAGACCCACCCCCTCATCTATAAACTCCACCCCTTCCTCTTTAGGCTTCACCTCTTCCTATTAGAGCTCCAGGGGTGAGAGAGGGAAGGGTGATAAAGAGGGGGGTGAAAGAGATGGGGAGTGGTGGGCGTAGAGAGAGAGGGGGCGAGAGAGGGAGAAGAGGGGGGTTAAAAAAGGAAGGGAAGGGAGAAGAGGGGGGTGAGAGGGAGGGGGATACGAGGGGGGAGAGGAGGAGAGAGGGAGGGGGAGAGAGAGAGGAAGGGGGAAAGAGGTGGGGTAAGAGAAAGCGAGTGAAAAGAGGGGGTGAGAGAAGGGGCTCCCCTATACTACACCAGGAGGTTCCCCCCCCCCCAAAAAAATACACTGGACTCTCACCTTCCAGCAGCCCGGTGGCTCCTCTTTACCAGCTGAGTGTAGCCAGGCTGTCGAGGCCTAATTACAGCCCGAGACTCAGACCTGCTCTTCCAAGTGAGCTACTTTGGGGGATCGGAGGCTGCAGCCACCTCCCGCTTCTGCTTTGCTCCTCTGTCACCAAACGGTCAGTCCCCTGCCACTCCTGGTGTCTCCCCTCTGACAGGTATCACCCAGGTACAGTCCACAACCCCCTAGCGATGCCACAGCTTATAGTGTTTTTTCTCCCCCCTGAAAAATGCCGCCCAAGACAAATGCCTTGTTTGCCTGCGGTAGATAGGCCCCTGCATACCCCTTGACCCCTAAAAAAAACTGTTAACTCTTACAGTGTGCCTGCAAGGAGGAATTTTAAGGGTTCCCAGTGTCAGTCTAAGAAGACTAAGGACATGGATTACTGGAACCATGTCATGTGGTCTGATGAGACCAAGGTAAACTTATTTGGTTCTGATGGTGTAAAGCGTGTGTGGCGACAACCAGGTGAAGAGTACAAATATAAGAGTCAAGCATGGTGGTGGGAGTGTCATGGTCTGGGGCTGCATGAGTGCTGCCGACACTAGGGAGCTACAGATCATTGAGGGAACCATGAATGCCAACATGTACTGTGACATTCCCGAAGCAGAGTACGATCCCCTCCCTTCGGAGACTGGGCCCCAGGGCAGTATTCCAACATGAAAATGAACCAAGACGACCACTGCCTTGCTAAAGAAGCTGAGGGTAAAGGTGATGGACTGGGCAAGCATGTCTACAGACCTAAACCCTATTGAGCATCTGTGGGGCATCCTCAAATGGAAGGTGGAGGAGCGCAAGGTCTCCAATATCTACCAGCTCCAGGATGTCCTCATGGAGGAGGGGAAGAGGACTCCAGTGGCAACCTGTGAAGCTCTGGTGAACTCCATGCCCAAGAGCGTTAGGGCAGTGCTTGAAAATAATGATAGCCACACAAAAAATTGACACATTTGTCCCAATTTGGACATTTTCACTTAGGGGTGTACTCACTTTTGGTGTCAGCGGTTTAGACATTAATGGCTGTGTGTTGAGTTATTTTGAGGGGACAGCAAATGTACACTGTTATACAAGCTGTACACTCACTACACAACATTGTAGCAAAGTGTCATTTCTTCACAAAAATGTAAGGGGTGTACTCACTTTTGTGAGATACTGTATATTTGAAAATCTCATTTCTTGAGGTCCCTAAAATGCCAGGGCAGTACAAATACCAACCAAATGACCCCTCTTTGAAGACAGTCCAAGGTATTTCGGGTGGGTTTTTTTTAGAATCGAAGCAGTACTTACCGTTTTAGAGATGCATCGTCTCCGTCGCTTCCGGGTATGGTCTTCGGGTCTGGGCGTTCCTATTTGATTGACAGGCTTCCGACGGTCGGATACATCGCGTCACGATTTTCCGAAAGTAGCCGAACGACGGTGCGCAGGCGCAGTATAGAGCCGCACCGGCGCTCGGCTTGTTTCGGCTACTCGTGACGCGATGTATGCGACCGTCGGAAGCCTGTCAATCAAATAGGAACGCCCAGACCAGAAGACCATACCCGTAAGCGATGGAGACGATGCATCTCTAAAACGGTAAGTACTGCTTCGATTCTAAAAAAAAAAACACCCGATTCCCCTTGACAAAACGAGCCTCAATCAATGGAAAAAAAAAGGTTTTTGGGGGAACTACCCCTTTAAGAAACCTAAGGTTGAAATTAGGGTTGACCCGATACCGATACTAGTATCGGTATCGATACCAAGTATTTGCGGGAGTACTTGTACTCCTGCAAATACCCCCGATACCCAAATAGAATACTCCCCCCCCCCCGCCGCCGCATACCACCGCGTTAATCCCCCTGCATTACAGCACGCATTACAAGCTTTCGTTTAAATACTTGTAATGCCCGCCGCGGCATGTATAAACACTCCCCTTCTCGGGATTGGACGGATCTGTCCAATCCCGAGCAAGGTGGAGTGTCTATGCACTCCTCTCCAGTGATGATCCCTCTCCTCTCCAGTGATGATCCCTGTCCTCTCCTCTCCAGTGATGATCCCTGTCCTCTCTTCTCCAGTGATGATCCCTCTCCTCTCCAGTGATGATCCCTGTCCTCTCCTCTCCAGTGATGATCCCTCTCCTCTCCAGTGATGATCCCTGTCCTCTCCTCTCCAGTGATAATCCCTGTCCTCTCCTCTCCAGTGATGATCCCTCTCCTCTCCAGTGATGATCCCTCTCCTCTCCAGTGATGATCCCTGTCCTCTCCTCTCCAGTGATGATCCCTGTCCTCTCCTCTCCAGTGATGATCCCTGTCCTCTCCAGTGATGATCCCTGTCCTCTCCAGTGATGATCCCTCTCCTCTCCAGTGATGATCCCTGTCCTCTCCTCTCCAGTGATGATCCCTCTCCTCTCCAGTGATGATCCCTGTCCTCTCCAGTGATGATCCCTGTCCTCTCCAGTGATGATCCCTCTCCTCTCCAGTGATGATCCCTGTCCTCTCCAGTGATGATCCCTCTCCTCTCCAGTGATGATCCCTGTCCTCTCCTCTCCAGTGATGATCCCTCTCCTCTCCAGTGATGATCCCTCTCCTCTCCAGTGATGATCCCTGTTCTCTCCAGTGATGATCCCTGTTCTCTCCAGTGATGATCCCTCTCCTCTCCAGTGATGATCCCTGTCCTCTCCTCTCCAGTGATAATCCCTCTCCTCTCCAGTGATGATCCCTCTCCTCTCCAGTGATGATCCCTGTCCTCTCCTCTCCAGTGATGATCCCTGTCCTCTCCAGTGATGATCCCTGTCCTCTCCTCTCCAGTGATGATCCCTGTCCTCTCCAGTGATGATCCCTCTCCTCTCCAGTGATGATCCCTCTCCTCTCCAGTGATGATCCCTGTCCTCTCCAGTGATGATCCCTGTCCTCTCCAGTGATGATCCCTGTCCTCTCCAGTGATGATCCCTGTCCTCTCCTCTCCAGTGATGATCCCTCTCCTCTCCAGTGATGATCCCTGTCCTCTCCTCTCCAGTGATGATCCCTGTCCTCTCCAGTGATGATCCCTGTCCTCTCCAGTGATGATCCCTCTCCTCTCCAGTGATGATCCCTGTCCTCTCCTCTCCAGTGATGATCCCTCTCCTCTCCAGTGATGATCCCTGTCCTCTCCAGTGATGATCCCTGTCCTCTCCAGTGATGATCCCTGTCCTCTCCAGTGATGATCCCTCTCCTCTCCAGTGATGATCCCTGTCCTCTCCTCTCCAGTGATGATCCCTCTCCTCTCCAGTGATGATCCCTCTCCTCTCCAGTGATGATCCCTGTCCTCTCCAGTGATGATCCCTCTCCTCTCCAGTGATGATCCCTGTCCTCTCCTCTCCAGTGATAATCCCTCTCCTCTCCAGTGATGATCCCTCTCCTCTCCAGTGATGATCCCTGTCCTCTCCTCTCCAGTGATGATCCCTGTCCTCTCCAGTGATGATCCCTGTCCTCTCCTCTCCAGTGATGATCCCTGTCCTCTCCAGTGATGATCCCTCTCCTCTCCAGTGATGATCCCTGTCCTCTCCTCTCCAGTGATGATCCCTCTCCTCTCCAGTGATGATCCCTCTCCTCTCCAGTGATGATCCCTGTCCTCTCCAGTGATGATCCCTCTCCTCTCCAGTGATGATCCCTGTCCTCTCCTCTCCAGTGATAATCCCTCTCCTCTCCAGTGATGATCCCTCTCCTCTCCGGTGATGATCCCTGTCCTCTCCTCTCCAGTGATGATCCCTGTCCTCTCCAGTGATGATCCCTGTCCTCTCCTCTCCAGTGATGATCCCTGTCCTCTCCAGTGATGATCCCTCTCCTCTCCAGCAGTGATGATGATCCCTGTCCTTTGCTCTGCTGACTCCTATACACAGCCCTACAAGCTGCAGATCCCATGCTCTGCTCCCCCTGACATTGGTTACTATACAGGATAGATCCGGCCCATTCTAGCGGTGTTTACTGAGAGAAGCCATCCAATGACTCAGAGCTCTCCGGGGACCTTTCCAGGAACAAGTTGTGACAACAATTGTCGGGTCATCTAAGGAAACCAGAGACAGCGGCCAGATGTACAACGCATGACCCCGCCCACTATAAACATCAACACACGCGCTCTCCAGCGCAGCCAATCGGCGCTCGTCTCCCCCCCCCCGTCCGTCTAGTGATTGGCGGAGGACGGGCAGTTCTGGGGTTGGCTGTGCCGGAATTGGCGGGCGTAGCTGTGTGCCGCAGAGTCTCTGTGTGTAGCTGTGAGCTGTCAGTACTTCCGGTGAGCTGAGCCGGTTTAGACCGGTCTGAGGAGAGACGTTGGTGACGGTTCTAGAGGACCGGCTCCGTCCTTCTGAGGGGGGCTCCGTATTCGGTAATGTGAGGGAAGAACGGGGCCGGGGGGAGGTGACCAACCCCTCAGTGGTGGGGGTTTTGTCATGTGTCAGAGGGGGGTCCTCTGTGTGTCGGGGGATCACTGGTGGGGATGGGGGTCCCCTCTGCACTCTTGGGGGGGTTCTGTCACGTGACTGGGGGTCCCCTCTGCACTCTTGGGGGGGGGGGGTCTTCTGTTATGTGACTGGGGGGTCCCCTCAGCACTCTATGGGGGTTCTGTCACGTGACTGGGGGGTCCCCTCTGCACTCTTGGGGGGGTTCTGTCATGTGACTGGGGGGTCCCCTCAGCACTCTAAGGGGGTGTTCTGTCATGTGACTGGGGGGTCCCCTCTGCACTCTTGGGGGGGGTTCTGTCATTTGGCTGGGGGGTCCCCTCTGCACTCTTGGGGGGGGGGGGTTCTGTCATGTGACTGGGGGGGCCCTCTGCACTCTTGGGGGGGGGGGGTTCTGTCATGTGACTGGGGGGTCCCCTCTGCACTCTTGGGGGGGGGGGGTTCTGTCATGTGACTGGGGGGTCCCCTCTGCACTCTTGGGGGGGGGGGGTTCTGTCATGTGACTGGGGGGTCCCCTCTGCACTCTATGGGGGTGTTCTGTCATGTGACTGGGGGGTCCCCTCTGCACTCTATGGGGGTGTTCTGTCATGTGACTGGGGGGTTCCCTCTGCACACTTGGGGGGTTCTGTCATTTGACTGGGGGGGTCCACTCTGCACTCTTGGGGGGGGTTCTGTCATGTGACTGGGGGGGTCCCCTCTGCACTCTTGGAGGGGTTCTGTCATGTGACTGGGGGGGTCCCCTCTGCACACTTGGGGGGGGGGGGTTCTGTCATGTGACTGGGGGGGTCCCCTCTGCACTCTTGGGGGGGTTCGCTCATGTGACTGGGGGGGGTCCCCTCTGCACTCTTGGGGGGGGTTCTGTCATGTGACTGGGGGGGGTCCCCTCTACACTCTTGGGGGGGGATCTGTCATGTGACTGAGGGGGTCCCCTCTACACTCTTGGGGGGGGGGTTCTGTCATGTGACTGGGGGGGTCCCCTCTACACTCTTGGGGGGGGGGGGGGTTCTGTCATGTGACTGGGGGGGTCCCCTCTACACTCTTGGGGGGGGGGGGGATTCTGTCATGTGACTGGGGGGGGTCCCCTCTACACTCTTGGGGGGGGGGGGGATTCTGTCATGTGACTGGGGGGGGTCCCCTCTACACTCTTGGGGGGGGGGGATTCTGTCATGTGACTGGGGGGGGTCCCCTCTACACTCTTGGGGGGGGGGGTTCTGTCATGTGACTGGGGGGTTCCCCTCTGCACTCTTGGGGGGGTGGTTCTGTCATGTGACTGGGGGGTTCCCCTCTGCACTCTTGGGGGGGCGGGGTTCTGTCATGTGACTGGGGGGTTCCCCTCTGCACTCTTGTCGGGGGGGGGGGGTTCTGTCATGTGACTGGGGGGTCCCCTCTGCACTCTTGGGGGGGTTCTGTCATGTGACCTGGGGGTCCCCTCTGCACTCTTGGGGGGGTTCTGTCATGTGACTGGGGGGTCCCCTCTGCACTCTTGGGGGGGGGGTTCTGTCATGTGACTGGGGGGTCCCCTCTGCACTCTTTGGGGGGGGGGGGTTCTGTCATGTGACTGGGGGGTCCCCTCTGCACTTTTGGGGGGGGGGGGTTCTGTCATGTGACTGGGGGTGAGGGGTTCTGTCATGTGACTGGGGGGGGACCCTTCTGCACTCTTGGGGGGTTCTGTCATGTGACTGGGGGGTCCCCTCTGCACTCTTGGGGGGGGGGGGGGTTCTGTCATGTGACTGGGGGGTCCCCTCTGACTCTTGGGGGGGGGGGGTTCTGTCATGTGACTGGGGGGGCCCTCTGCACTCTTGGGGGGGGGGGGGGTTCTGTCATGTGACTGGGGGGTCCCCTCTGCACTCTTGGGGGGGGGGGGGGGGTTCTGTCATGTGACTGGGGGGTCCCCTTTGCACTCTTGGGGGGGGGGGTTCTGTCATGTGACTGGGGGGTCCCATCTGCACTCTGGGGGGGGGGGGGGGCTGTGTCATGGGGGGATGTCACTGGTATGAGATGGATGTGTTCTATAATGTCCCTTTGTGTTTTGGGGCCACTGGGTGGCGGGGGGTTATTTTCTCATTAGTTTTATGACACTTATATCAATACCGATAGCTGTGTGATGTACTCGGTTTCCTGTCTTTCCAGGGAAGACCTCCAACAAGGCTTCACCATGACACCTTCCCAGGTCTCCTTCTGCATCAGAGGGGCAACAGAGCAAGGTAAAGACACAGCTCCTACCCCCCAAATATGTGTACATGCTAAAATGCACTGCGGATTGCTTTTTGGAGGGGGCAGGGGGGGGGGGGGCGCCTTAACATAACATTACCTCCAGTGTAAAAGTGTACGAAGTCTTGCACACTTTGCTTTAATGCACCTGGAATGTATTTAGCTGATTCAGCCTAGGTTCCCATTGGTACAGGTTAGAAATCATGCTGAAGTCGCACTGTTTCAACCCGGCAATGCAGTCCGATTTCAGGGGCGATTTGACTGACTGACATCTGTGCGGATTCCTGGAAAGTTGTCTATACAAATCTATTAGTATGATCTATTTTGTAAGAGGCAGGGAGAGTTTTTTTTTATTTATTTTTTTAAAGTGGAGGTTCACCCTCCAAAAAAATTTCTAGCATGCCATGGAGAACACCCACCCACCCGACCGGCATTAGCCAGGGCTCCATGCCCTGCTAGAATTTTTTTGGAGGGTGAACCACCACTTTAAGATGTAATTTGTTGTCACATTTTTTTTGAAAATGAAGAAAAATCCTTTTTTTTCACAATTATTTTTTTACATACTGTCACCAGTGCAGTACAGCATCATCATCGTATAACTGACGTGGAAGTAATCAGGGACACTGACTAGTGACAGTATGTAAAAGTGTGTGTGTGTGTAGATAGATACACACACACACTGTAACCAGAGCATAATAACATTGTACTACTCTGGGAAAGTGATCAGGATCCCCCCCCCCCCCAAAACTATAATTGCTTATACCAGTGAATTTCTGCATTTCACTGGTGTATAAGCAACCATTTTTATTGAATGAAATTGATTCATTCATTGATTACTATTGTGGTTAGCGGTTTGTACCATGTAATCACTGTGACCAATTGCAGAGATCAACATAATATATGGCATGAATAAAAGCCATTCATTGGGTACAATTGTCATGTGATCGGCTGTGATTGGTTACAGCGATTACATGGTATTGGCAGCAGGTTAGTACACTGATCTATCATCCACTGTGTCTGGTGAACACGGCAGGTGACCGATTGTGCCGGAGTGTGGCCATATAACGTCCTCCCAGGATAACTGGACTCTAACTTGGCTAAAGGTTTTTAGCTGCTGCATTAAAAAAAAAAAAAAAAAAACACACACTGTATGTTTTATCATCTTATTACAAAGGGGCTGGCGGGAATATATCGTCCCCATTAAAATATTACAGCCACACCTGGGAAATTAGAGGCTCTAGTAAAATTTATAGATCAATAATATTTACATATAATCAAATTGCTGCGCTCATAGTGACAATCCAAACGTCATAAAGATTAGCGATTAACTCAAAAATGGAAAATTAAAAATGGATAAAAAATATATAATATTTAGTCCCAAATGTGTCCAAATCCACTGCTGTGATAATGAAAATATTATGTGATCCAATGCTGGCAACACCCAAGTGCACCGTTGCCTCTTTGAGGAGACTTCCTAACTTGAGTACACGGTGCACTTGGGTGTTGCCAGCATTGGATCACATAATAATATTTTCATTATCACAGCAGTGGACTTGGACATGTATGGGTGTGTGTGAATAATATATAATGTGTATATGAAGTATTGGGACGCCTTCCTTTACACTTACACACACACACACACTTCAATATTGAGTTGGCCCCGCTCTTTGCAGCTACAACAGCTTCAACTCTTCTGGGAAGGCCGTCCACAAGGTTTAGGAGTGTGTATATGGCAGGGTTGCCAACTTTCAGTAAACATATGAACATTTTGTAAAATCCATAATTGTTGCATCTGTCCATAAATGTCAGTTACGGACATGCAGCCGTAATGAACATTCAAGGACAGATGCAAAAAGTACAGATTTTACAAACTGTTCATAAAATGTACTGAAAGTTGGCAACCCTGGTCTATGGGAAGGTTTGACCATTCCTCCAGAAGCACATTGGTGAGGTCAGGCACTGATATTGGTTGAGAAGACCTGGCTCACAGTCTCCGCTTTAATTCATATCAAACTCTGAGTGAGTTTGGGGTGGAGGAACTTGACTGGCCTGCACAGAGTCCTGACCTCAACCTGATGGAACACCTTTTGGGATACATTTGTGCGGAGACTGCAAGCCAGGCCTTGTCCAACATCAGTGCCTGACCTCACTAATGTGCTTCTAAAAGAGTGGTCAAACATTCCCATAGAAACACTCCTAAACATGTGTGGTTTTTTTTCTTGGGTTAATGGTTCACCTTGAATTTTGGATTGTCACTATATATTAGCGCAGCAGTTTATACTTGTATACAATTTGCCTGTTTTTTTTCCCCAGCTGCTATTTTCGGATCTACCAGCGCTATTTCTGTTTAATGTTTGCATGCGTAAATTCTTCAATAAAGATTCCTTGCAATGTATAAGTGAATGTTATTCCAGAGGGATGTGTCATGTAATACAATTCTAGATCCACCCAGACCATTTACTGGTTATCCTCAATAAATGTCAACTGAATAGTTATATTTGGTTCACATTTCACACAAGGTGACGCCCATCTAAGCTGTCAAACAATCTTACAAAGCTATACGAGTCACATGGTTATCATACTAATATGGTTTGTAAATAACAGTATACAGATATACTGCAGTATATAATCAAGCAATGGTCATGGCAATAATAAAATCTCAGCCTCTGAGGATCTCCGATAATGCTGAAATATTTGTGATATGTAGTCATTTCTATGTGTATAACATCTTATGCCTGAATGTCCACCGGGCCAAAATCACTAAACAGTCCTGATGGTGATATCAGTTTAAAGAAATATTAAAGCTTCATATATGTTTTTTATTATTATTAAAATAACAAACATGTTATACCTTTTCTCTGCAATAGTTTTGCACAGAGCAGCCCTGATCCTTTTTCCCTTTTTTTTTTTTTTTTTTTAAATTGTATTTTCTTTTTATTGAAAAATCTTCATACATACAAAGACAGGCATGAAACCATTCAAAAGTTTGGATAAAACATATATCATGTCCAAAAAAATGTATCAATACAGTTACAATGCCACCAATATAATTAAAGTCAAGATTTTAGCTATATAGGTCAGGGGAAATGAGAGCAGGCAGAGGAGGAAAAAAAGGAACAATATGAAAACCCAAATGAGTGGGCATTTCAAAACAATATATTTTAAATTATGGCTAAGCAGTGTTACTCATTGGGTCAGGTGTCGATGAGACCCCCAGGGCGCCCAACCAGAGTACGAAGGTACCCTGTAAAATTCTCACCTAGTAACAAGAAAGGGGTGTTTGGGGAGGAAGGGGTACCATGGACCAGATCCTTTTCTTCTTGGGTCTCCTGCCAGTGCTCCAGGCATCTCCTCTTCAGCAAGTGCTCCCATGGAAAGCCGTTTTCCATAGGGGCACCCCTGAGTGCTCGCTCCTGAGCTGCCCTGTCTGCGTCTATTGAGCATAGGTTTTTGGAAGGCAAACCAAGTTGGTGCTATACATCTAAGGGCCCTTTCACACGAGCGGATGAACGGTCCGCTAATTACAAGTCCGTTAACAGACTTGTAATGGGCCCCTATGGGAGCGGATCCGTTAGTGGATGATGCATCCGCTAACGCCCGCCTAAGATCCGCGTCCGTCTGGATCCGTTTTGCGGATGGAAGATAACCCTATTTTTCTTCTGTCCGGTGGAACGGATCGGATGCAAACGGACAGACAGTCTGTTTCCATCCGATTCCCCATTGGGGGTTGGGGAGGAGAGACAGGGCGGTCCCTGCACAGTGTGCGGGGACCGCCCTGTCCGCCCGACAGCTCAGCGGAGACCCCCCGCTGAGCCGACGGACACACGGAGCGGAACGAAAAACGGACCGCTCCGTGTGAAAGGGCCCTAAAGCAGTGGTCATCAACCCTGTCCTCAAAGCCCACTAACATGCCAGGTTTGCAAGATAACTGAATTGCATCACAGGTGATATATCATTTGCTGCTCAGTGATTGCAGTATTCTAGTCTGCATCTCCCGCAAGGTAATACATAAAGCCTGGCCTGTGAGTGGGCCCTGAGGACAGAGTTGAAGACCACTGACCTAAAGCAATAGCTGCTAGCAAGAGAGAGGCAATATACTTAAAGGAGTTGTAAAGGCAGAAGTTTTTTTTTTTTTTTATCTCAATGCTTGGCTGAGACAGAGCAGTGGTGCCATTTTCTCCCACAGCTGTCAAAAGTCAATGAGGGGAGAGAGGGGCAGGCCAGGTCGGGGCTTTGTGTCTGAATTGATGCACAGAGCTTTGACTCGGCTTGGGTGACAACCTGTAACAAGATGCTGTCTGAGGGGCACTAAACAGAAGGGAGGGGCCAGGAGTGGAAAAGAGGGACCCGAGAAGAGGAGGATCGGGGCTGATCTGTGCAAAAACAACTGCACAAAGGAGGTAAGCGGAACCTGTTTGTTGTTTAATAAAAATAAATAAAATAAAAAAACCTTTACAATTACTATGCTTCGGTGTTCTATCAAAAAAACGTTCAATGCTCTGTTACCATGTTCAATACTCAATAAATAAGTGATGAGGTTCAAAATGTAAGTGAAAAAAATAATACCTTGAGGCTTTAGAACCACTTTAAATCATTCAGGAATCTCCATGACACTGATGCAAAGATATTGTATAATGAAGGCAATGTTCCCAAAAGATAATCCAAACAAAATGCGTGAAGATGCACATCACCCATATAGACCTGTGGAGGGAATAGTGGATAAATCTTGATACTGGAACCTCCTGTAGAGAACACCACTGTAGTAATTCTAATGGTATAATCCCAAGGAAGGGTTACATTGGGGGTTATTTATGAAAGGCAAATTCAATTTGCACTACAGATGCAAAGTACACTTAAAATTGCACTTGGAAGTGCAGCCGCTGTAGATCTGAGGGAGACATGCAAGGAAAATAAAAAAAACAGCATTTTAGCTTGCGCATGATTGCATAATAAAATCAGCAGACCTTCCCCCTCATTTCAGATCTTCCCCTCAGATTTACAGCGACTGCACTTCCAAGTGCACTTTTAGTTTGCACTTGTAGTGCAAAGTGGATTTGCCTTTTGTAAATAAGAGCTATTCAGTTCCACGCAGGCACTTGCTTGGGAATTTAATGAAGTAATCAAAATTATTATAAGAACTAGTGTAGATTTTTTTCCCAAAAACATAAAATTAAAATAACTTACAAAATGTGATCATAAATAAACCAATATACACTGCACAAAATAAATAAATAAGGAAAACTTTTTTTTTTTTAAATCGGAGTATAGAATCAAGTCAATGAAACTTCTGAGATATTTGATCTGATTAGATAAGTAGCAGAAGGGGAGGGGTGTATAAAGAGGGCGTTGTTAATCAGTTTCAGCTGCTTTGGTGTTAATGAAATTTAAAAATGGGTGCACTAGATGGGCAACAATGAGACGACCTCCGAAACAGGAATGGTTTTACAGGTGGAGGCCACTGATTGTTTTTTTTTTCCCCTCTTCTGCATTTGGCTGGAGTCAGTGTCACTACTGTTAGCATGAGATGATACTGGACCCTATAGAGGTTGAACAGGCAATCTAACTCCAGGATGGCACATCAATAGGTGTCATTGCCAGAAGGTTTGCCGTGTCTCCCAGCACAGTCTCAAGAGCATTGAGGAGATTCCAGGAGACAGGCAGTTACTCCAGGAGAGCTGGACAGAGCCGTAGAAGGTCTTTAACCCATCAGCAGGACCGGTATCTGCTCTTTTGTGCAAGGAGGAACAGAGCCCTACAAAATGACCTCCAGCAGGCCACTGGTGTGAATGTCTCTGACCAAACAATCAGAAACAGACTTCATCAGGGTGGCCTGAGGACTCAACGTCCTCTTGTGGGCTCTGTGCTCACTGCCCGGCACCGTTGAACTTGATTGATATTTTCCATTGAACACCAGAATTGGCAAGTCTGCCATTGGCTCCCTGTGCTTTTCACAGTTGAGAGCAGGTTCACCCTGAGCACCGGGACACATGTGAAGAGGGCTGGAGAAGCCGCAGAGAACTTTATGCTGCCTGTAACATTCAGCATGACTGCTTTGGTGGTGGGTCAGTGATGGTCTGGGGAGGCATATCCATGGAGGGACGCACGGACCTCTACAGGCTACACAATGGCACCCTGACTGCCATTGGGTATTGGGATGAAATCTTTGGACCCATTGTCAGACCCTACGCTGGTGCAGTGGGTCCTGGGTTCCTCCTGGTGCACCACAATGCCCGGCCTCGTGTGGCAAGAGCATGCAGCCAGTTCCTGGAGGATGAAGCAATTGATGCCATTGAATGACCCCCACGTTCACCTGACCTAAATCCAAAAAAACACCTCTGGGACATTGTTTCGGTCCATCCAGTGCAGCCAGGTTGCACCTCAGTCTGTTCAGGAGCTCAGTGATGCTCTGGTCCAGATCTGGGAGGAAATACCCCCATGACACCATCCGTCGTCTCATTAGGAGCATGCCCTGATGTTGTCGGGCATGCATACAAGCACATGGGGGCCAAACAAAAAACCTGAGGACCATTCTGAGTTGCTGCAATGAAATATCAGCAAAATGGACTAGTTTGTTGCATAATTTTTAGTTTTTCACTTAGATTTTCGAGGTGTCTTTGAAATCGGCCCTCTGTAGGTTAAAGTTCATTTCCATCAAACTATTTGGCATCTTTTTCATTCCTAGCACATTACTCAGTCTATATCAGTACAGATATCCAGCATGAGATTTTTTCCCCATTGAGATCTGATGTTTTCAAAGTGTTCCCCTTTTCTTTTTTTTTTTTGAGCAATGTATAAACTATGAACACCCAATGTGAATGCTGAATCAATCTCTCACTCTTTCTCGTGCTCTCTCTCTATGTGCAAACAATTGCTTCATTCATAAGCTATAACAAGTGACATCATAAAATTTTGATCAAGTCTTATGTGCAAAAGACTTTTGTGATTAGAAATCTTCTAGTGCCTCGTACACACGATCGGTTTTCCCAGCGGACTTAAACCGAGAACCTGCTCAGTGTTTTTTTTTCCCGTGTACACGACTGGTTTTCCCGACAGGAAAACCGCCATCACCGCTTTGGTCAGGAAAACCCTCCGTGTGTATGCTCCACTGCAGTGTTTCCCATAGGAACACTGCCGATCAAAAAAATGCTGAGAATCGCGGCGGGGGAAAAAAGAGAACACGTTCTAATTTTTTTTTTTTGCCTGCAGTTTTCCTGTTGGGGAAACTGCTATGGAGCATACACATGGCTGATTTTCCCCACTGGGAAAACCGATCTTGTATACGAGGCATAAGAAATCCACAAACTTTGCACCACTTGCAGCATCCCTCATTGTTCTCTCCACCATTGAGTTAGAGGTGTTTCCTCATCTTCCTGAGTGGACCTCAGTGTACACGTGGTCAAAAAAAAAACATTTACTTTCTGCTATAAAACATATTAAATTAAAAAAAATGTATTTCTTCATCAATTTAGGCCAATACGTATTCCGCTTCATGTTTTTGTTCAAAGAAAATATTCCAGTAAGCGTATATTGATTGGTTTTGTGTAGGGCCGAAACAACTAATCGATTACAACTTTCATAATCGATTAATCGTGTAGTAACATAATGGGGTTAAAACAAACTAAAATTAGCCTTTTATAGTACAAAAAAGCAAATCGCTACTGTAAATATTACTTTCACTGTCCCACAGTAAAAAAATGAACCCCTTACAGTAGCGATTATTTGCTCTTTTTGTACTTATTTTTTATTTTTTTTTAACCCCCATTAAGTTACTAAACATCTCAGGCCGGGGTCACACCTCCTGTTTTTGGTGCTTTTTGCAGAAACAGTTCAGTTACATGTTTTCCTATGGGGCACGTTCACATCCATGATTTTTTTTCAGCTGCTGCGTATTTGGAAAGGGCAAGGATTTTTTTTTTAACGCAAAATGGTGGTTCAATATACTTCAATGGAGAAGCTGCAGAAAAGCATGTAATGTGTTTTGCGGCAATTTGTGTTTTGTAATCTGCCCAACAACAAATTGACCCCAAAAAAATAAAAAAATTCAATTTTTTTTTTTTTAAGGCTATTATCCGATTAACCTCCCTGGCGGTATGATTCTTTCAGATTTTAGGTGCTGAAAGCGGTACTATTATTTGCAAGGAAATTTGGCGTTTTATACTGTAGGCTTGTATTTCTTAAGAATAACTCGCTTAAATCTGACCAAACAAGAGTCTAATAGGCATCCCGGGTATGACATTTAAAAAAAAAAAAAAAAATTATAATAGAATTATAACAAATAATAATATAATTATAATAATTATTCAATAATGTAATCAAATCAAAAACACTGAAATTTGCTCAGATGCAAAATTGTCGCTGTCATTTATTTATTTTTTTATGACGAATTTCCACACAAATCGCTATCGCTCAATTCTGTAAGTGATTATAATTTATTATCGCTGTTTTTTAGCTGCTCTAAAACCATTTTTGACATAAAGGGACACTTTTGGTTGCTATGGACAATCTACAGTTTGCAGGGAGACAGTTTTTATTATATAAAAGTACATGCAGGGCACAGGACAGACCACTAGGGACATGGGGATGTGTATTTTTTACACGCAGTACTGTAATCTATAAGATTACAGTATACTGTATGTAATGTGTTTGTTTAAATTTTTGAATATGGCGCCATTCTCCGCCCCCATGCGTCATAACGTCGCAGGAAACGGAGATAGGCGGCACACGGGGACACTGTGTGAATCGAGCGAGGACCCGCTCCGCTCACACAGCGCGGATGCATCGCTGGATCCAGGAACAAGGTAAGTAAACCATGCCTGTGGATTCAGCGAGGAGAGCCCCAGTCTAACTCGGGCTTACCGATCGCAGCACAGAAATCTAACCCCGAGTCTGACTCAGGAATACCGCCAGGGGGGTTAATCGAAACAATAATTGGCCAACTAATCGATTATGAAAATGATCGTTAGTTGCAGCCCTAGACCTCATTGTACACGTGGTCAAAAACCGCTTCCCCCCAAAAATTGAGCTTTCTTTTGGTATTTGATCACCTCCTGCAGTGTGTGGTGTGTGTTTGTTTTTTTTTTTTTTGTTTTTTTTGTGCTATAAACAAAATCGACAATTTTGAAAAAAAAATAATTTATATATATATATATATATATATATAATTCACTTTCTGCAATAAAAATGTTTTTATTTCTTCATCAATTTAGGCCAATATGTATTCTGCTACATGTTTTTGTTAAAAAATATATCCTAGTAAGCGTATATTGATTGGTTTTGTGCAAATGTTCTAGCGTCTACAAACTATGGGATATTTTTATGATTTTTCATTTATTTTTCTTGCTCGCACCTCCTGTAAGGGTTGTTCCCTTGAAAGCTGGAGGAAGTGTCTATGAAATATGAGAGCACTCATTGGCAGCCCTCACAGTTTTGAGAAACTGCAAGTCATCCGTGGCAGATGGGACATGTAGTTTATTCATTCACAGATTCCTTTGAATGGATGATGTGATGCGATTTTTGATATATGTGAGATCAGATGTGAAGGCTGTCATGTGGGGGGAGGAATTGGGGGGTGCTGGAGCATGTTGCTCCCTAAATATGAGTGTTGATTGCTCCAAAAGGGGAACTGCTTGGAATGGATTTGGCTGGAAATATGCCGCTAGCTTCTTGTTCTCCATGCTGGTTAGAAGTGTTATCTTCCACATCTTCTGAGAAATTCATATAAAAGGTGATGATTGTTTTTGTCCTTTTTCCTGGCAGGAAAACCGTTGTGAAATTATTAGGAGGCTAATTTAGGGTTTGTGCAAGACTGTGTCCTGTTCTGTCCTTGGACGGAATTGGTCTACAAGGAGTGTATGTGAAAGTCTCCAGTCAGTGGCTATTAAAAGCCTATTGCCAAAATAACACACACATGTTGTGGAACAGATACTTAGAACTGGTCAGAGCTCTTGTATGGACGGGGACTTTCGTTTTCTTAACCAGAAGGGCTCGGTTCCAGTGAAATCTAACCTGGTCACCTTTCTTTCTTTCCTTTCAACAAATGACCCTCCCTTGGCCTTGTTTACCCCAGCGGCAGGCTCTACCACCCCTATGAAAAGTTATTCACAGTGAATTGCATTTCAGAGGGCAGTATAGAAGCATTTTTACAGGCCTTCGGGAGGCAATACTATCAGCTCCTGAATGGTTTTTTTTTTTTTTTTGTGACTTGCTGAGTTAAACTTGCTGTGGTAGGTGCACCCCCCCCCCCCCCCACCCCTTTCCATGCTGCATGTTTAAGTGGAACTTTAGTCAAAAAATTAAGAGTCCCGCTAGATGACTTCAGGCTGTCCCCTTTTGCAGGTGTAGGTATAATGCAGGGGCCGACAATGTCCGGGCGCCAGGTCGCAATTGCGACCAGAAATTGTGACCTGGCGCCGGCAGCAGCTGGTAATTGAGGCCGCGGCTTTGCGGCCTACAAGTCCGCGAAGCCGCGGGCCTGCCGCGATCGCGTGGCAAGGGAGGTGGGGGAGCACTGAGGCACAGGATCCTGTGTCTCCGTGCGCCCCCACCTCCCCCGCCGCACTTTCGCTTTGCGGCCTTGTGATGTGCCAAGCTCTCCCTTCTGTGAGCTGGCGCCATCTGGTGGTGGCCGTTTGGCATTACAAGTTAAACAGCAATTTTAATGTAATTTTTCACTGCCATCTCCTTCAATTTAATTACAACCCCAAACATTATATATATTTTTTATTCCAACACCCTAGAGAATAAAATGGCGATCGTTGCAATACTTTGTGTCACACCGTATTTGCGCAGCGGTCTTACAAGCGCACTTTTTTGGGAAAAATGTATTAAAAATTAAAACGGTAAAATTATCCCAATTTTTTTTTTTTTTATATTGTGAAAGATAATGTTACGGCGAGTAAATTGATACCCAACATGTCACGCTTCAAAATTGCGTCCGCTCGTGGAATGGCGTCAAAATTTTACCCTTTAAAATCTCCATAGGTGACGTTTAAAAAAAATCTACAAGTTGCATGTTTTTAGTTACAGAGGAGGCCTAGAGCTAGAATTATTGGTCTCGCTCTAATGATCGCGGCGATACCTTACATGTGGTTTGAATACCGTTTACATATGTGGGCGCTACTCGCGTATGGGTTCGCTTCTGCGCGCAAGCTC
The DNA here is from genome assembly GCA_029574335.1 of Rana kukunoris. Taxonomy (NCBI): domain Eukaryota; kingdom Metazoa; phylum Chordata; class Amphibia; order Anura; family Ranidae; genus Rana; species Rana kukunoris. The sequence goes on along the minus strand of CM056052.1, from coordinate 543,475,613 downwards.
GACGGGATGCGTTTTCTGGCTCCTAACTTTTTTAGCTGGCTCCTAGATTCCAAGCAAATTTGTCAAGCCCTGGTGTAATGTAAAACTTTAAAACAAAGTATCTATACCAGGGGTCTCAAACTGGCGGTCCTCCAGCCGTTGCAAAACTATAAGTCCTATGAGGCATTGCAAGGCTGACAGTTACAAGCATGACTCCCACAGGCAGAGGCATGATGGGACTTGTAGTTCTACAACAGCTGGAGGGCCGCCGGTTTGAGACCTCTGATCTATACTGTTTAAAATCCAGTAATACACTGGGGGTTATTTAATAAAGGCAAATCCACTTTGCACTACGAGTGCATTTGAAAGTGTACTTGGAAGTAAAGTCGCTGTAGATCAGAGGAGGACATGCAAGGAAAATTAAAAACAGCATTTTAGCTTGCAAATGATTTGGATGATCGAATCAGCAGAGCTTCCCCCTCATTTCAGATCTACCCCTTCGATTTAGAGTAACTGCGCTTCCAAGTGCACTTGCAGTGCAAAGCGGATTTGCCTTTCGTAAAGAACCCCACTGTCTCACCCTGCTCTGCACATGTTCACTTGCTCTCCATTTTTAGGCACTGACGAGTTTGTAGAGGCCGATCTGCTGGCAGCCCTTAATCGGAAATAGACCATTCTATCCTTTACAGCTACGGAAGCTGCTTCTGTTCAATCTGCAATTGCCATGGTGCTGCACAAGTGATCAGTTATGACAACAGGTCATTTGATGGTTTGACAGTTTTGGTTGAGGACACAAGCAAATGTGATAGTTGGCAATCCCAGCATCCCATGAATGGTTTAGTTCCACTTTATGATTTACTGCTGCTCTGGGCTTCAACAAAATGTCGGCCTCCAGCAAGAAAAAGACGGAACCGTGCTAGAGGCAATTTACAGCACACACTAATAATGTTAGTAGCATAATTATTAATATGGATTGTATGTTCCTTGCTAAAAGCATTACAGTAAAACCTCAGATTGAGAGTAAAGAGGTTAACAAGCGTTTCACAATATAAGCATATTTTCTGGGGAAATCCTGACTGTTTGTGAGTGCATGCCTTAGAAGTCAATGCGGAACTAATTATTTTAGTTTCCATTGACTTCTATGGGGAAACTCGCTTTGATATGCGAGTGCTTTGGATTATGAGCATTCTCCTGGAATGGATTATACTCATAATCCAAGGTTCCACTGTATATCGTATCACATTGTTATGGGTAAAGTTCCGCATTAAAGTGGTAGTAAAGTAATTATTTTTCTATTAACCTCTTATGGACCGCCACATGTACATTTACGTCGGCAGAATGGCACAGACAGGCACATCAACGTATAAATACGTTGGTGCCTTGATGTGGGTCGGGGGTCCGATCAAGACCCCCCCTGGTACATGCGGCGGTCCCCGCGGCTGTACGAGCGATCCGGGACAAGGGGGCGGCTCTTCATTTTTGTCCGCCCCCTCCGGATCGCTCCCAGCCAATCCGTGCGCTCCCCTGCTCTGCACTTCCTCCTCCTGTGTAAACACAGGAAGGGGGAAGTGATGTGATCTCTCCTCTCAGCGGTATTTTCAACCGCCGCTGAGGAGAGATCACATCGCACAGTAAGTCTGCACAACACTACACTGACACACACTACACATAGGCACATTAACCCCCCGATCGCCGATATGTATGATTACTGTATTTAGTGTCAGTGTGACGGTCAGTTAGTGTTAGGTTCAGGGTAGCCCCCGTACCCCCCCCCCAATAAAGTTTTAACCCCTTGATCACCGCCCTAGTTAACCCTTACACTCCCTATTGCCAGCATCACTAAGCGATCATTTTTCTGATCGCTGTATTAGTGTCGCTGTTCCCGGTAGGTAGCAAATTTGTATTTTATTTTTTTTATAGGGATTTTTTTTTTTAAAGACATGTGGCTAAATAAATTTTGGCCTAAATGTTTGACTAAAATTTAGTTTATTTGATTTTTCTTATAACAAAAATGTCGCTCTATTTTTGTATATAGCGCAACAAATAAAAATCGCAGAGGCGATCAAATACCACCAAAAGAAAGCTCTATTTGTGGGAAGAAAAGGACGCAAATTTTGTTTGGGAGCCACGTCGCACGACCGTGCAATTGTCAGTTAAAGCGACGCAGTGCCGAATCGCAAAAAGGGGCCTGGTCATTTACCTGCATTTTGGTCCGGGTCTTAAGTGGTTAAGTTGTACCTACAGGTGAGCCTAGTATACGGATTACCTGTAGGTATAGTGACTATCCCCTAAACTTGCGGTGTTCAGGAGATATTCACACTGCATGTAGCCGGTGACGGTATGCTGGACCTTCAGAGCTCTATGCCGCAGCTGAGGGCTCCTGCACGCATGTGTGAGAGTGACATCATCGTGGCCTCGACCAGTCATACAGCCCGAGCCCGTGAACCAGAATGGAAGACCAGGGGTGGGGGAAGATGGAAGCCCTTTCACGTGGTGACAAAGCGCCGCTGGAGGGCTTCGTTCTATGGTATGTATTTTATGATCTGCTAGTATGCGTACTAGTGCATTATGCCATCGCCGTGCAGAGTGTTGTTTTTTTCCTCCGTGCTGTAGTTTGCTACCACTTTAAGTTTTAGGTGACAAGGCAGAGGGCAGTGAACCTGGGATCCAACCGCCTGTCGCCTGTTTTTACTGCCTCCTTGCTGTTTGTGTACACAAGGCTTTGTTTCCTCCAGTGTCATTGTGACATTAAGAGAAAAACAATTGTTTTCTTTGTGTCCTTGTGTTGATCTGTATGCAGATCCGGTTCAGGTATTGGGAACAAACCCTAATGCCGTATTTGAATAAGCTTAGGTACACCTCCCGTGTGATGCTGAGAAGTTTGGCAGTTGCTTGCTCACACACTGAGATTTGTTGTACTCGGCAGGGTTAGGACTGACCTCCCTGTATTCCCAAAGAGGAGAGTCTTTAGAGGGGATTTCAAGTGGATTCCCAGAATTTTGCAGACAAGATCTGGCGCAGAGCCTAATAAGCACAACAGTTGCTGTTAAGAATGTTGAGCCTGCTACAGAGACGATCAATGAACTAAGAAGTCTTGACAATACAATATGCACACGCACAGCCCACACACACACACACACACAGTGCCTTGCGAACGTATTCGCCCCCTTGAACTTTGCGACCTTTTGCCACATTTCAGGCTTCAAACATAAAGATATAAAACTGTAATTTTTTGTGAAGAATCAACAACAAGTGGGACACAATCATGAAGTGGAACGAAATTTATTGGATATTTCAAACTTTTTTTAACAAATAAAAAACTGAAAAATTGGGCATGCAAAATTATTCAGCCCCCTTAAGTTAATACTTTGTAGCGCCACCTTTTGCTGCGATTACAGCTGTAAGTCGCTTGGGGTGTCTCTATCAGTTTTGCACATCGAGAGACTGAAATTTTTGCCCATTCCTCCTTGCAAAACAGCTCGAGCTCAGTGAGGTTGGATGGAGAGCATTTGTGAACAGCAGTTTTCAGTTCTTTCCACAGATTCTCGATTGGATTCAGGTCTGGACTTTGACTTGGTCATTCTAACACCTGGATATGTTTATTTGTGAACCATTCCATTGTAGATTTTGCTTTATGTTTTGGATCATTGTCTTGTTGGAAGACAAATCTCTGTCCCAGTCTCGGGTCTTTTGCAGACTCCATCAGGTTTTCTTCCAGAATGGCCCTGTATTTGGCTCCATCCATCTTCCCATCGATTTTAGAGTTGAAAATATGTTTATTGGAATTTTAACATATGAAACATGAACAGCATGAGGTGTTGCAATCAGGGAACGGTCATATATATGTAGCAGTAAAGAGTCAGCCAAATGGCTATTTCCCACAGCTGGACTTCCATCAACGTATAACAGGAACAGTTATGACAAGAACCCGAAACAAAAATTGTGAGCGGCCAAAATGGCCTCTTAATAGGTGACAACATTGCAACCAGAGTCTCCAGGAAGGAAACAATAAAAACAAAAGAAAAAATGATAAATAGGACAAAAATGGACAAAGACCAAAAATAAATAACCAGAGAAATAAAAATGGGAAGTCAAGAATCAGGTGTGTGAGAGGGTGGAGAGAAAGGGAGAAGAAGGAAACAAAGAGAGAATGTGGGAAAGGGAAGAATAGAGAGAAGAAAACTAAAGGGGGATCATAGTGTAGAGTGAGAGTTGCTGATATAGCAATTGGAAAAGACAGTGTAAAGTAAGCGGGGGGAGGGGAACCTAGCTTATCTCTAGGTGGTCACACATATGGAAGCGATCAGGAGTGATCATGGTTGGATGGGCAACATGTTCGCCAGGGTGTCAGAGGAAGAGAAGTGGAGCCAGACGAGCCACAGCAATGTATAATTATCAAAAGTGTTGTTATCAAGAGCCAGCATCTCCTCCATTCTCATGGTGTCGTTCATAATAGAGACCCAACGTGACAATGGGGGAGTTGCGGTCGACTTCCAATAGGAAGATATCAGCTGTCTCGCTGAGGACATGAAGAAACGGAGGAGACTTTCTATCTTCCTATCAATTTTAACCATCTTCCCTGTCCCTGCTGAAGAAAAGCAGGCTCAAACCAAGATGCTGCCACCACCATGTTTCACAGTGGGGATAGTGTGTTCAGGGTGATGAGCTGTGTTGCTTTTACGCCAAACAAAACGTTTTGCATTGTTGCCAAAAAGTTTGATTTTGGTTTCATCTGACCAGAGCACCTTCTTCCACATGTTTGGTGTGTCTCCCAGGTGGCTTGTGGCAAACTTTAGACAACACTTTTTATGGATATCTTTAAGAAATGTCTTTCTTCTTGCCACTCTTCCATAAAGGGCAGATTTGTGCAGTATACAGGGACTGATTGTTGTCCTATGGACAGAGTCTCCCACCTCAGCTGTAGATCTCTGCAGTTCATCCAGAGTGATCATGGGCCTCTTGGCTGCATCTCTGATCAGTCTTCTCCTTGTATGAGCTGAAAGTTTAGAGGGACGGCCAGGTCTTCGTAGATTTGCAGTGGTCTGATACTCCTTCCATTTCAATATTATCGCTTGCACAGTGCTCCTTGGGATGTTTAAAGCTTGGGAAATCATTTTGTATCCAAATCCGGCTTTAAACTTCTCCACAACAGTATCTCGGACCTGCCTGGTGTGTTCCTTGTTCTTCATGATGCTCTCTGCACTTTAACCACTTGCCCACGGTGTCATAGGAAAAATACGTCATGATTTTAAAGAAGGATATCTCGGTAACGGCAGCAGCTGCTGCCACAACCGAGATATCCATCTTTTCCGTGGGCAGTGCTGTACACGATAATGGCGGTCTCCGCGGCGGATTCACCGCGAGATCGCCGTTATCGGTGGCGGGAGAGGGCCCCCCCCCTCCCGCCGCTCTCCCGCGCCCTCTCCTGCTTACCGGAGCCGTCGGTAGCGGCGGAGGCGATCGGGTCCTCCTTGCTGGCTGTGTTGGGATACGAGTGAGGGAAAAATCGCCCCACCCGTCCCCCATAGCTCTGCTGGGCGGAAGTGACGTCAAAACGTCAGTCCCGCCCAGCGTCTTAAAGAAACATTTTTTTTTTCTGAGATTTGAAAAATGACTTTTTTTTTTTTTTTTGCATTTAAGCCTAAATATGAGACGTGAGGTCTTTTTGACCCCAGATCTCATATTTAAGAGGACCTGTCATGCTTTTTTCTATTACAAGGGATGTTTACATTCCTTGTAATAGGAATAAAAGTGATAATTTTTTTATTTATTTCGGTGTATAAAATTATAAACTAATTTAAAATAAATAAGAAAACAAAAAAAATAAAAATATTAAAACGCCCCATCCCGACGAGCTCGCACACAGAAGCCGGCGTTTTTTTATTTTTAAAAAATTATTTTTTTTTTTTTTTTTTTTTTATATTGTCGGTCTATTTTTGTTTATAGCGCAAAAACTAAAAACCGCAGAGGTGATCAAATACCACCAAAAGAAAGCTCTATTTGTGGGGAAAAAAAGGATGCCAATTTTGTGTGGGAGCCACGTCCCTCGACCGTGCAATTGTCAGTTAAAGCAACGCAGTGCCGAATCGCAAAAACTGGCCAGGTCCTTTACCTGCATTTTGGTCTGGGTCTTAAGTGGTTAAAATTGGCCGACAACTAGGGTTGTCCTGATACCACTTTTTTAGGACCGAGTACAAGTACCAATACTTTTTTTTTTTATTTTTTTTATGTCATGTGACAGTTTGACTGATGGGCACTGACAGACTCATGTCACTTATGCCTCGTTTCCACTGAGCGGATCGGTTCGGGTCGCTTAGAATGGAACGAGTTAGAATGGTCCGGTCTATTCTGCTGAGCATTTCCACTGCAAATCGGACCATCCGGGACCATACAAGGTTTAGAAAAAAAGCCTAGCACGTCCACCAATCAGTGAGATGTATTTGTAGGTCCGCCCTAATGGAACCGTTCCATTTTCTATGGCCCCACATCTGAAGCAGGACCCAGAATGGTCCGGTTCGGTTTTATGGCACACTTTCATAATGGAAACACCCAAAATAGCGTACCGTACCGAACCGATCCGCTCAGTGGAAACAAGGCATTATGGGCACTGAAAGGTGTAACTGATGTCACTTATGGGCAAGCACTGATTGGCAATGACATAATCTCCCTCTCCCTCTCTCGTGGGGGGAAAGGAAATCAATTTTATTTGGGAACCGCGTTGCACGACTGTGCAGTTGTCAATTAAAGTAACAAAGTGCCGTATTGCAAAAAAAATGGCCTGAGCATGCATGGGGGGAGGGGGGTTAATGTTCTGGAGGTCACTTGGTAATCTGTTTGCTATGACATAAACATGCACAGTCAGTTTTTTTTTTGCCTTGCATGTTTATGTGCTGAATAGACACAACTCCTGCACCGCCCTTATCTCGGGAAGAAGTATGGGCAGCTGGGAGAGACTAATACTTTCCCAAGGTTGGGCGGGGAGATTACAGAAGTCACAGGGTGCCTATGGCAATTGTTTTGTAATAATAGTCTGGATCTTGCATAACCTTCCATCTATCATCACCCTGGATTGCTCTCATGTTCTAAAGAGAGATGGCTGCACACTAGTTCTATGCCTGTGTTGATTTTTTTTTTTATTTTTTTTAGTTCAGTGACGATTCGGAATACACTGACACGTAAGAATACAAGTTTATCTTCTCGGTTCAAGCAGTAGAAGATAAACATATTGAATGACAGACATTCTGCAGTGTAAGGAAGTGGATTGCAGCCAGGATTTATTTTTCTCTTGTGACTTGCCCTTTTGCATGTCAAACAGCATGGCCTCAGATAACCTCACGCCCTTTAATGACCAGTATGATGCTGGGTTCTGTCACACACTCCTTTATGTACAGCAAAGGAGGTTTGTGCTTGGAGCATACCTAAACCCAAGGACAAGTTTACCAGTCCTTGGATCTAGTGGCTGCATTATCTTTAAGGCTAAGCACAGAGATCACATCTTGATATTTCTAGAAATGGAGCGGGTCCCTTCCTGTGAGCTGACCTTGAAACAAAAAATAAAAGCATTTGTTGAGTAATTGGTTAATTGTTAATCTTCATTACATGAGGAATGATGTAAAGGCAGACATGTTTGAAGGCCAATAGAAGGGAGAACTAGCACGCAACACATTCATCAGGATTTTAACCACTTGCGGACCGCAATATAGAAGAATGACGGCTACAGCATGGCTAGCCAGTCTTGGTAGGGTGTCGTATGACGTCCTCCTGTAATTGCGCCCGCCATGGATTACTCTGTGATCGCCATGTCCTCTGGACACAGCTGACCTCAGATCAGGGTAGAGAGACAGTCAGCGGCTCTTTACCATGTGATCAGCTGTGTCCAATCACAGCAGGGAACCCGATGCGCATTGGCTTGTGGGCGCAATCGCCGCCGGCAACGCACGAGCGGGAGCATGGGGGTTTGTGTGTGTCTGAGGAGAGAAGGACAGATCGTGTCTTTCTACCAAGTAGAAAACGCGATCTGTCATCTCCTATAGTGAGTCCCAATCCCCCCACAGTTAGAAAACAAAATAGGGAACACAGTTAACACTAGGAGGCAATCAAGGGGTTAACTCCTTCCCTGCCAGTGACATTTACACAGTAATCGGTGCATATTTTAAAGCACTGAGCGCTCTAAATGTGAATGGCCCCAAAAATGTGTCAAGTGTCCGACCTGTCCGCCGCAACGTTGCCATACTGCAAAAGATTGCAGATCGCTGCCATTACTAGTAATAATAATAAAAAAAAAGCCATATAAATGCCATAAATCGTTCCCATTGTTTGTAGACGCTATAACTTTTGCGCAAACCGATCAATATACGCGTATTAGGAAAAAAAATTCCCTCCTTACAAAACTGCTCCTTCAAGTTGGATGGTTTGCGCTTGTGAACAGGAATTTTTAAGGCCTCGTACACACGAGGGGATATGTCCGCTGAAAACGGTCCGATGGACCGTTTCAGCAGACATCTCCGCTCGTGTGTATGGGCTAGCGGACAGATTTCTCCACCCGACAGATTTCAAAGCATGCTTTCCCGGTGGTAATCTGTCCGCCCGACATGTCTGCTGGTTAGTACACTTACCAGCAGACATGTCGTCCCCCACCGCCGCCGCCAAATGGATTCGGCGCATGCGCGGAAGTGTTTAACTTCCTGGTGCGGTGACGTGGCGGCGTCAACGTCACCGCCGTCCGGCGGCGGGGAATTTGATCCGATGGTGTGTACACGCCATCGGATCAAACTCCCGATCAGACATATCCGATGGAAATGGTCCGCGGACCGTTTTCATCGGATATGTCCGATCGTGTGTACGAGGCATAAGTCTGACCACAGATTTTCTATTGGATTGAGGTCTGGGCTTTGACTAGGCCATTCCAACACATTTACATGTTTCCCCTTAAACCACTCAAGTGTTGCTTTGGCAGTGTGTTTGGGGTCATTGTCCTGCTGGAAGTTGAACCTCCATCCTAGCCTCAAATCACACACAGAGTGGTACAGGTTTTGCTCAAGAATATCCCTGTATTTAGCACCATCCATCTTTTCCTCAACTCTGACCAGTCTCCCAGTCCTGTCTGCTGAAAAACATCCCCACAGCATGATGCTGCCACCACCATTTTGTTTTTTGCTGAAAGTAATGTCTTTCTTCTGGCCACTTTTTCATAAAGCCCAACTCTATGGAGCGTACGGCTTATTGTCCTCCTATGTGTACAGATACTCCAGTCTCTGCTGTGGAACTCTGCAGCTCCTCCAGGGTTACCTTAGGTCTCTGTGCTCCTCTCTGATTAACGCCCTCCTTGCCCGGTCCGTGAGTTTTGGTGTGCCGCCGTCTCTTGGCAGGTTTGCTGTTGTGCCGTATTCTTTCCATTTGGTTATAATAGATATGATGGGGCTCCTAGGGATCATTAAAGATTTGGATATTTTTTTTATAACCCAACCCTGACTTGTACTTCTCAACAACATTGTCCCTTACTTGTTTGGAGAGTTCCTTGGTCTTCATGGCAGTGTTTGGTTAGTGGTGCCTCTTGCTTAGGTGTTGCAGCCTCTGGGGCCTTTCAAAACGGTGTGTGTATGTAATGACAGATCATGTGACACTTAGATTACACACAGGTGTAATTTCATTTCATGTCATTTCACTAATTATGTGACTTCTGAAGGTAATTGGTTGCACCAGAGCTTTTTATGGGCTTCATAACAAAGGGGGTGAATACATACGCACATGCCAATTATAATTTTTTAATTTCTGGAAAATTAGTTTTATGTATATATTTTTCTAATTTTACTTCACCAACTTAGACTATTGTGTTCTGATCCATCACATAAAATTCAGATAAAAAAAAATTGAACTAAATAGGCTGTAATGTAAAAAAAAAAAAAGGTAAAAAGCCAAGGGGGGGTGAATACTTTTGGAAGGCACTGTATTTTAGTGTTCATATTTTACCAAGCTCTCTTAGACTTACAAGCCCATAGGAAAACAGATTGCGTGCATTCATGAGGAAAATTCGATCTTTAGCGCTACTCATTTCACCTGTAGCAAATCGCTCTTCCATGTATAAATTTGGGAACAATCTGGTCTAACCTGGTTTTCTATACTTTGTGTCTAAAAGATGAAATGTTATATTTTGCAGGGGAAGTTATTGCACTGTGTGGGAGTAGTGAAGAATTGGGTGCCTGGAAGCCACAAAATGCCGTTATGCTGCAACCTGACCCCAATGATTGGTAAGTAAAAGGGGGATATATATATAATATATATATATATATAAAAAATATATTTTTTATAACAAACATGTTATACTTGCCTCCACTGTGCAGCTTGTTTTGCACAAAGTGTCCCCGAACTGCTTCTTCTGGGGTCCGTTGGCGGCTGTCTCTGCTTCTCCAGGCAAGCACTCCACACCTTAATGCGAGCAAGCTTACAGGGTGTGGAGTCCTTGTGGGCACGCTCCCGTGATACAGCCAGCAGCTATTACCGCTAGGGTTGTCCCGATACCACTCGTCCTTCAGTCCAAAGTTTTAAAACTTGCTTTAAAATCTAACTGATGGATGCCTGACCATCGGGCAAAACCGATCGTTAGTATGCAAAAGCATCGGTTCAAAACTTGCGCATGCTCAGAATCAAGTCGACGCATGCTTGGAAGCATTGAACTTTGTTTGTTTTTTTCAGCACATCGTCGTGTTTTACGTCACTGGGTTCTGACACGATCGGTTTTTGAACTGATGATGTGTGCGAACCATCAGTCTGTGAACCGATGAAAATGAACTTCAGTCTGTTTTCATTGGTTTGGACCGATCGTGTGTACGCGGCCTAATGCCGCGTACACACGATCACTTTTTGTGATGAATAAAAACGTTGTTTTAAAAAACGTCATTTAAAATCACCGTGTGTGGGCAAAACTTTTGTTTTATGTCTCCTAAAAAAACGACCAAAAAAATTTGAACATGCTTGAATTTTTTGTCGTTTTTTTCAAAACTGAGGTATTTTTTTATATTTTTTTAAAACTGTGATATTTATTAAATCAAAAAACAAATTTTTTTTTTTTTTTTTTTTTCAAAATTGTCGCTCTATTTTTGTTTATTGCACAAAAAATAAAAACCGCAGAGGTGATCAAATAGCACCAAAAGAAAGCTCTTATTTGTGGGGAAAAAAAACATAAAGATTTAATTTGGGTACAGTGTAGCATGACCGCGCTGTGCAACAGCGCTGAAAACTAAAAATTGGCCTGGGCAGGAAGGGGGTGAACATGTCCAGTATTGAGGTGGTGGTTAATGAACAGTGATCTTGTATAGTGATAAGTGTCTCTCTGTGTTCCTTCATTACAGTATGGTCTGGAGAACAAATGTTACACTGCCAAAAGGAACTGAAGTACAATATCGATATTTCAAGGGCTTCTTTCTGGAACCAAGGGTATGTTTGTTTTATTTCTGACCATACTTTGGCATATCCTAGAGTGCAGTAAATGATTTACGTTTGTTATAATGCAGAGCTGGAAACCTTTCAGTAGCCCGGCAGCCTCTGCTCTATATGTCTGCTCCTGGCGAATGGTGACGACTGTCCCCTGAATTCAGCTTGCGTTTGTTTGCCTTGTCAGCCATAGTGCTGAATATACATGTACACGTAGGCTGCTAATTGGTGTAAATCGTAAGCTTGTATTGAGGGTTACAGGGCTGGTTCACACCACAAAAAACGCACTCCAGTTCCGGATGCATTTCTGCATGCGGGTTTTTAATGCGTTTCCAGGTTTCATTCTAGATGGGGTTTTTTTTTTTTCTTCTGTTTTTTTTTTTTATACTGCATTGGGGTCCAGTGTGTTTTTATGCGTTCCAGGGCTTTCTGGTGCGTTTGTGCAGGAATTTTTTTTTTTTTTTCTGGAACTGGAAAGCCCTGGAACTGACCACACTGGTGTGAGCTATGCCATTTGGAAACCATCTAACCTACTTTCCATGCCTTTTTGACGCAGAAAAAAACAAACGCACCGGAATGCATGTGGTGTGAACTGGCCCACATAGTTAATCCTGGTTGAAAAAAGTCCACCCATTTCAACCTACAGAGCTGGCCATACACGGTTCGAACTTCAGCCAAATCCTGCAGAATTGGGCTAAGTTTGCGTTGCGAGTCGCCCTGCTGGCACCACTCGGCTCAACAAGTCGATTTGTAAAAAAGCGACTACATACAAGAGTTATACGATCACTGTTCTGGTATGTAGACAGCTGCGGCTGTTGCAGCTGCTTGAATACAATAGCCAGCAGTGCAGACTGGTTAAAGTGGTTGTAAACCTCCAGAGGGTAAAGAAGAACTCCATCTTTCCACACACTTTACATCAGGAGTGTCAAACCTGGTGTCCCTCCAACTGTTGCAGAACTAAAAGTCCCATCATGCCTCTGCCTGGAGTGATGCTTGTAACTGTCACAATGCCTCATGGGACTTGTAGTTCAGCAACAGCTGGAGGAGCTGCCAGTTGGACACCCGTTTGGGCCAAGCTAGAGTTCCTTACCACCTGTGCAGCCGCTGGATGTGTGATGTATAAAGTGTGTATATAGGGGAGGCCACGTACAGCATGCCGCACTGTTCTAGGTGCGAGTCGAGACTTCCTGTCTCATACCCGGAACACAGATCAGTTTACAGCAACGCCGCTCGGAGCAAGCGATCTATAAATGCTAGCGTCAGGGGCGGTCTGATTATGTCACAATCTCTGACTCGGCCAATCGGAGGAAGCTTTGTATTTGCTAGAATACACTGCTTGCTCTGATCGGCTGAGCACTGCTGCAGTAGACTCCTCTGTAGCCTGATCTGTGTCCCGGGTATGAGACAGGAAGTCTCGCCTCGCACCCAAAACACAATGCGGTATGTGGCCGCAGCTACGTACAGTTGATACTGTACTTCCAGTGGCCTCACAGGATAGCAAGGGACAATGTGTTTTTTTTTTTTGTTTTGTTTTTATAACTAAAGGCAAATCCAAGTGAAATGCAGTTGCTGTAGATCTGAGGGGGGCATGCAAGAAAAAATAAACATTTTAATCTTTCCCCCTCAGATCTACAGTGACTGCACTTCCAAGTGCATTTGTAATACACTTGTATCGCAGAGTGTATTTGCCTTTAGTAAATCAGCCCCAAGTGTGTGGAAAGATGGAGTTCTTCTTCTTTTTAAATATGAACAAAGCATATCCCTTCTATAGCAGTGATGGTGAACCTTGGCACCCCAGCTGTTTTGGAACTACATTTCCCATGATGCTCATGCATTTTGCATCATGGGAAATGTAGTTCCAAAACATCTGGGGTGCCAAGGTTCACAATCACTGCTCTATAGTGTGTACGTGTCTAAATCCAAAGCACAAAGTGTCATTTCTGTCTGCTGCTTACTTTCTCTGGTATCCACATGAATCTCTTCTGACAAAAATGTTCCTGACACCAAGAGAAAAAAAAGGTGACGGGAGGAGCTCCAGCAGATTGACACTCAGCTCTGTTTCCGTGTGCTGTGTAAAGGGAGTGTGTTCCTTCCCTCCAATCGGCTGTCAGAGCTCTCCTCCTTGAGCTCTTTTGTTGCCAGCGGTTTAGACATTAAAATGCTTGACTCTGGAGCGTGCCCGCACGGTAACTCCCTGGGAGAGCACTTCTTTTAGGGGGTTATCTGATGCGGTGAGGAGCTGCCGAGGGACCCCAGAAGACTCTGCAAAATGAGCAGTGGAGGTAAGTATGACATGTTTGTTATTTAAAAAAAAATAAAACGCAAAGGTTTACAATCACTTTAATGGCCGTGTGTTGCGTTATTTTGAGGGGACAGCTAATTTACACTGTTATACAAGCTGTACACTCACTACTTTACAGTGTAGAAAAGTGTAATTTCCTCAGTGTTGTCGCATGAAAAGATATGAATAAAATATTTACAAAAATGTGAGGGGTGTACTCACTTTCGTGAGATATGTATGTATGGCAAGCCTCACCAGTTACCACCTCTTTCATAAAGCTGCATATACTTATTCACACTTTACTCTCATTCTGTTATTTAAATTAACCACTTCCCACCTGGGCCAATTCTGGCAATTCACTGTAAAAATCATAATTGTCTTTCTAGAAAATTACTCAGAACCCCCAAACATTATATATGTTTTTTTTTTAGCAGAGACCATAGGGTATAAAATGGCGGCTGTTGAGAGAGAGAGAGAGAAAGAGAGATTTTTTTAATATACTGTGAAAGATGATGTTGCACCGAGTACATGGATACCCAACAAGTCACTTTAAAATTGCGCACACTCATGGAATGGAGCCAAACTTCAGTACTGTACTTAATAAAGCAGTGTTATTGGATTGCATTGGTAGAAGACTCACTGGGAGAGCTGCGGGGAGAGGACACCCCCCCCCCCCCACCCCCAGAAATCCTCCGACATCTAGCCATGATTACCATATTTTGGTGAGTTCCTTAGGGCATGCCCTACTCTTGTCTATCAATTTGGGGATGATCCCATGAACAATGTGGAAGAAACGTGGGCTGAAAGGGGGCCCACATCTTTCCAGTGTAGTGGGATTTTACGTGCATAAAATAACCGTATACTTAAAGTCCTGGCATGTGTAAGAGGAACATGGTCATTGAGAATTCCTAAAAGTCCAACTTCCGGGGTGTGAGGTATCAGTAGGTGCAGTTTGTGGTCGAAAAAAACAACTAAATCCTTCCTGAAGGTTGAAAATCCAGAGAATGTCCAGAACGTGTGAAAGAAATCAGCAATCGTATTACATCTAGCACATGCAATATCTCAGCCCAGACCCATCCAACAAGCCTAGCTGGTGTGTAATGTAGATGGTGTATAAACTTAAACTTTACCAGAAGGTCAGCAGTACTAATTATATCCTGAAAACATCTCGGTTGCCTCTTCCCTGTCGTCCTCGGAAAGCTCAGGCATAGACCACAGCCATTTGCAATGAGAATTCTGCAAAGGATCCGCTCCCCCAAGCCATAAGCTAACCTCAACGGGAACATCTGGAGCCTCCTCTATGCAGTTCGGCCCCTAACGAGGTAGTAGGTTCCAAAAGGGTCAATAGGAGAACTGTGGTGGGAGTTTGGGGGGCAGAGTGTAGCCAATCCATGGACATAGGTGAGTTGGGAAGCAAGAAAATGCCATAAGTTTGGCCACGCCTTTGCTGCCTGTAGGGAGGACCTGGCTATACAAGGTTAGTAACCATTCCAGATAAAGGTGGAAAGGGTTTAGTCAATTTTTGCAAAAAAAAAAAAATTGTGAAAAAACTGAGGCAGCTTGAAAGCAATGGAGGAATTTTTGTAGAAAAATCATTAAATATGTTTATGCGGCCAATTAAATTAAGGTGAAATGATGACCAGGTACGGTTTGACTGTTTGTCTGTTTGACTATAGAAATGACATTGTTCTTCAGATTCAGGCATGTATCTGAATACCCTTGTATTTAAAGGAGGATGCTGGTTGAATATGTTCCTCTGTAAATATTCAACACGGGAGAGGGGGCCAGTGAGCAAGGCCTGGGACTTTTCCCAACCCCCCTGAAGCCCCGAAACTGCACCAAACTCCTCTACAACATGCAATAGTTTAGCAAATGAGCTCTCTCTACCATCTAAGTATACAAGGGCATCGTCCGGGTAGAGAGATCTTCTCCTCTATTGGGCCAGATCGGATGCCCCCAATCTCTGCTGCCTGCCAAACCGCCAGGGCCAACGAATGTGAACAGAAGTAGAGAGAGGGCACCCCTGCCTGATGCCCCATTTTAAGGAAAATGGCCTAGAGATATTTTCATTTGTGTGGACTCTGGCCCTTGGGTCTGCATATAATGTCAAGCCCACTGCATAAAGTGCGGACCAAAACCCATTCTCCATGCCATAGCTTCCCACAGGGAGAGGCCAGCTCAGTGTCAAAGGCTTTTAACACATCCAGGGATAGGACCAATCCACTACGTTTCGCGCGTGGACATGCAGGTATAATCTACAAATGTTATCGTATGTGCTCCTGCCAGGCATAAAACCGGATTGGTCCGGCAGTATGAGGCATAAATTGACCGGCTGAAGTCTAAGGGCAAGAATGTTTGCTAGTGTTGTGTCGTCATGGTTTAGGAGGGATATTGGATGGTAGGACCCACATTGCAGCCTATCCTAACAGGTTTGGGTATGACAACAATGAGTGCTTTGTTCATAGTCAGGAAGTTTCCCCAGCTTAAGAGAGTCTTGGAATATCTTGAGGAGCAAGTTCCTCTATGTGTGTCTGATACCATTCTGAGGAAGGCCATCTAGGCCTGGAGTTTTATTGGTTGGTAATGGGGGTATGGCCATAGTTACTTCCTCCAGCGTGATAGGTTTGTCTAGGAGAAGTTGCTGGGGCTACCAAGTGCTGGGAGGTCAAGAAATTCAATGAAGCCTAGAAAGTCTGGTTCTGAAGGGACAGTTCTATCCTCGTATAGTGTGAGGTAGAATTCTGCAAAGGTTTGGTTGACCCGCTGGTAGCTGGCTCTTCGGTTGCGAACTGTCGCAGGGTAGTCGGGAGAGGGACACCACAGCGTTGTTAATCTGTATATTTCCCTTTCTACTGGCAGCTCCCAAAATTGAATCTTGGTCTATGTAGTTGAGGAGATGAATCCCCACAGTACATGGAGGGTGACCTTGAGGGAGAGGTCATCCAGGGACTTGGTGGGCCCTCTAAATCACAAAGCAGGGGGAAAGCTGATTGCGGCCAAATTCTTGCTCAAGCCAGCTCTCCAGGAAGGCTACGGGGACCAGATCTCTCCACCCGCTCCGAGAGACCAACCAGGCGCAGGTTATTCCTGCGAAGACGGTTCTCGAGGTCATCATTGGGTTTTCTTTTTTTTTTTTATCCTCCCAGGGTTGCAATCTTCTCCCACATATGTATTGAGTGTGGGCAGGATGGGGGAATGGTGTCCTCTAGGTCACTGATATGTTGCTCAGTCTTGGTAACCTGGCCATGTAATTTTTGCGTGTCCTGCCGCATGATTGTTAAGTCAATCTTTAGCCCATCCACCTTCCCCTTATAAGGTCTGCGTGGTTTACTTTAATAATGGCGAGGACCTCAGACAGAGTTGTCTCCTTACTGCCATCTACGATTGCCAAGTCTGTGGTCGCTTGCAGGGACACGGTTGGGGGGGGGTCCGGAATCTTGGGAGAAGGCTGTGGGAGATGTCCTGGCCTTTTCCAAAGAGATCAGGAGCGGGTGGTGATGCTCATCATTGCTGGGGGTTGCTTCTTCCCTTGCCACTTTCCCATCCATCAAACCACCCCCCTGGGATGCAGGAGACTCTCTGGGATGGATTGGGCAATGAGCGAGTCGTTGGCTGTCTATGGCCGATCAGGATTGTAGAGGGAGAGACCGGAGCTACACAGCAACATGTCTATTCACATCCTGTGCTAGGCCACGCCTCCTCCCCTGTATCTCTAAACGTGTAACCTGTAGAAAATGTTAAAGCATTGCCTATGGAGATTTTTAAGTACTGTAGTTTGGCACCATTCCATGAGTGTGCGCAATTTTATGTTATATCTATTTATTTACTCTGCGTAACTTCATTCTTCATATTGTACAATAAATTGGGTTATATATTGTTTTTCTTCCTTTTTAATGAATTAAAAAAAATATTATATATATATTTTTTTAAATGCTAAATTCTCCCAAATTTAAAGCCGATCTCCAGATTTAGTTTAACCACTTGCTTACCAGGCCAATTCTGACACTTCTCTCATACATGTAAAAAGCAGAGTTTTTTTTTTTGCTAGAAAAACACTTCGAACCTCCAAACTAATATATATATATATATATATATATATATATATATATATATATATATATATATATATATATATATATATATATATATATATATATATATATATATATATATATATATATATATATATATATATATATATATAATATATATTAGTTTGGAGGTTCGAAGCGTTTTTCTAGCAAAAAAAAAAACTCTGCTTTTTACATGTATGAGAGAAGTGTCAGAATTGGCCTGGTAAGCAAGTGGTTAAACTAAATCTGGAGATCGGCTTTAAATTTGGGAGAATTTAGCATTTAAAAATACCTTTTTTAACGGGAGTCAGCTGAAATGACAAGTCTTCCTAATCTGTGCTAGCAAATGATCTACTTTTTATTAGCGTGCAACTATATGGTTTACTTCAATAAAACATGATTATAAAACTACTGGTCCTGGGTGTCTAGACAGCATAGCATTTTTCTAATAATAAACAAATCATCTGTCACTGAATGAATGTGTATGTAACATGTGAACCCTCCTCCTTGTAGAACGCCCCGTACAGTATAGAAATGCAGGGTAAAACATTTTATGTGTGCGTGTGTGTGTATATCTCATTATAAAATACTTATTTTTTTCCTCCTTTTTTTTTTTTTTCTAAGTGACAACATGAGCTGCATAGGGACATAGAGAGCTGGCGGTGGAGAAACGGCAGTACACTGATCTTCCCAGCGAATGGTTGTGCAGGGGGGACGTGTCAGCACAGGTCTTGGCCATTGGAGGACAGGCAAGGCTGTTCTCCCAACACAGCCAGAAAACTGACCACACTGGGCTGAATGATCTCTTATGCCTAGTGCGGTCAGTTTGAAATAGGAAAGCAGAGGGATGGGCAGGGTGACCAGGGATTTCACACAAAGGAAGCAATACAAAGAGAACAGGATACCTTTTTTAACACAAGTACATGGTGCAGAAGGCACCGATCAGAAATATGAAGTGTTTGGGTAATATATTCTTTAACATTTCTTGTTCAAGATTAAAGTATAACTAAAGGCAAAACTTTTTTTTTTCTTGTTTTGGATAGAGGGGAGATGGGTTAGTTATTAGTGCAGTCTGTGCCCTGTTAGGGAGATTCACCCTCTCTATTTGTCTGGTTTACGATTTATCATTGAAAGTAAAAAAAATGCCACATTTTGGGTTGTCCCCAGAGTAGTAGAGGGAACTCTTCCAATGAGAACATTAGTTCTGGTGACCTTGGCGGGGGCAAAAGGATTCCCTTAACCATTTGCCTAGCGCCCTATAGCAGTTTTACTACTACAGGCGGCCGCGCTGTGCATGATCATGTATATGTACGTGTTCCTACATCTTCAGGTATCAGACGCGAGTGCTCAGACCCAGTGTCCACTGGCTTCCGCTGGTCATTTAGAACACAGGCAGAACGGCAATCTGCCTATGTAAACAAGGCAGATCACCACTCTGTCAGTAAGGAAGCCATTGATCCTGTGCTCCTGCAAAGCGCGGACTGGGATATTTGCCTTCCCCTAGTACAAGCAGGCACACGGTTGACCCTTTGATTGCCATTGATGTTAACCCCCTTCCCAGCCAGTGTCAGTACAGTGATGGTGCATATTTTTAGCACTGATCACTGTATCAGTGTTGCTGGTCCCCAAAAAGTGTCAGTGTCCGAATGTCTGCCACAAGTCGCTGATCACCGCCATTACTAGTAAAAAAAAATGAAAATAAATAAAAATATCCCATAGTTTTGTAAATGCTTTAACTTTTGCGCAAACCAATCAATATATGCTTGTCTGCTGCACTATCGCAATCCTGCTATAAGTCGCTGATCACCGCTGTTCATGTACTAGTGGGGAAAAAAAAAAAGTTCCATAAATACATAGTTTGTAGACGCTATAACTTTTGTGCAAACCAATCAATATACACTTAATTTGGATTTTATTTTGTAGCAGAACACATAGTGGTCTAAATTTAATAAAGGGAGAATATATAATATGTTTTGTAGCATAAAAGTTTTTTTTTTATTATTTTTGTTTATAGCACAAAAATAAAAAAATGCAGAGATGATCGAATACCACCAAAAGAAAGCTCTATTTGTGGGTGGCAAACCTGTTATTTGGGTACAGTGTTGCACGCCTGTGCAATTGTCAGTTAAATGAACGCAGTGCCGTATAGCAAAAAAAATAGCCTGGTCAGGAAGGAAGGGAGGTAAATTTTTCCATAGCTGAAGTGGTTAATTTACAGGGATTTCCTCTCACTTCCTGTTTGGCTATGGGACAGGAAGTGAAGGTAAGTTTCCCCAATGGGACACAGATGACAAAAACAAATGGAAATAAAAATCTGACAGGGGTTCTAACCCTCCGTTGCTTTATCCAAATGGGGGGAAAAAATGCTTGTAGTTCTACTTTAATTATATTGTGCAAAATGTGTTTTGGTTTCTGTGTCTTGCTTTCATGTTACAGCTTTGTACACGTGTGTGTTTTGTTTAGCTTTTTTGGTTGTGCCTACTACAGTGATTTCCAACCTCCATGGGGCTCCCTCTGGTATGGCACATGCTTCCTTACATTGGTTCATGCTGGACCAATGTAAAAGTGCAAAAATTATAAAAAATTAGCTTTTTAATATAAAACTTTTTGTCTGAGATCGCTCTGTCCCTTTCCTCAGGTATAGAAAAATATTTTCTCATTAATTTATGGTTACATGCTTTGTATCCCTGACAATGACGATTCATTCGGGTCTTGTTGGCAGTTCTCACGGCAATCTTTGATAGGGTAAATTATTGGGTTAAAGTGGTGTAATGCTATTCGTGAATGCAGTTCATTAACTTTTTAACTTGCAGAACACCGGCGGTCCATGCCAAGTCATAGTTCACAAGTGGGAGACCCATCTACAGCCACGATCGATAAATCCTTTAGGTATGGCCATTTACTGCAAGGGATCTTGTATCAGATTTCCTATACACAGCATGGCGAATGAGTAAAAATACATAAAGGCTTATTTACTAAGGCGGGCAAAGTGCAGTAACCTTTTTTTTTTTTCCTCAACTGGTCACAATAAATTGTAAAGCAGTTTTTTATTATCATTAAAAAAAAAAAAAAAAACTTGTAGTGGGATTATTTTAAGGCACAACTTACACAATACTTCAGTATATACAATCGCAAATCCCTTCCCTTCGTGTTTTTTCATCTTAATGCATCAAGGTGAAAAAACACCTTGCAGTGTCCAGCGCCCCACCAGTTTTACTTACTCTGAGCCTCAAATTTCCGTGGGCGCATCCCCACTGTCGATCTCTCTCTTCTCGGCTCTTCATTGGATAGATTTGATGGCAGCGCAGCCATTGGCTCCAGCTGCAATCACTCCCATCCAATGATGTGGGTACCGAGTCCTGCATTCGGCGGCTATGGATGCCAAATGCTGGACATGGAAGCGCGCCTGCAAGCTAACCCCCTCGGGGAGAGAGCTTCACAGGGAGAAGCCAAGGGACTCCAGAACAGGATGTTCAGGGCCATACTGTGCAAAACAAGCTGCACAGTGGAGGTAAGTATGACGTGTGTGTGTTGTGTTTTTTATTTTTTATCGAACCCATAGTATCACTTTTAAATAAGGACGTGTGTTCCAGTGCGTGTTTGATGCGTTTTTACAGTGTTCCAGTACAGTCCAGTGCAGGAAAAATGCAACATGTTCTACTTTTTTACCTGGAACTGCAAGCACTGGTGTAAACTATGCAATTAAAAACCATTTAACCATGCCTTTTTTTTTTTTTTTTTTGATGCATTAAAAAACACACCAGACTGCATGTGGTGTGAACTGGCCCTTGGATATTTCCAAGATTACCCCTATTTGCTATATCTAATTCATCATTGTTGTCATCGTCTAAATATTTAACAATTGGTGCAGTCGACCACTCTGTGAACACGTCAACAGATTACTTTATGGCTAAACGCATTTATTCGATCTCCTCTTCTGGAGCAGGCGATAGGGGTTGATTAAAGAATAAATACTCTAAACACAAGAGAGAACCACATACAGCATCAAATTCCTCAATACAAAATACTCATATGTTGCAAGTTCCATGTGTTGACCAAGAGCACCTAAAATTCCTCAGGGTAGATGTTATATGTGGGACTCAAATGATCCAAGAAGGGGAATCCAAAAATAGGTCCGCTAATGTGTCCCACCTGGCAGCCAGAGATCCCCCCCCCCCCCCAAGGATGGCATCGGAGGCAAGAATATCCTTTTGTCACTCCCTCAAATATTGATGTAAGCTAAGAAATAGAACAGTGGTTGCAAACTTGAAACGGGGTGCATCTGATCTGTTTATTTATAGGCTGCTTTCACACTGCGGCCACCCAAGCATTGGCGGTAAAGCGCTGCCTGTTTTAGCGGCGATTTACCACTGTTATGTGGGGTTAAAAGCACCTGTGTTGCAGCGTTTCCGAGTTGGTTTTCAGCTGCATTGGAAGCGCTGCCCATTCATTCCAATGGGCAGGTGGCAGTGTAAACGCCGCTCCTAAACAGCCCCAAAGATTCTGCTTGCAGGATTTTTTTTCCCGTCCTGCAAGTGCACCGCCCCAGTGTGAAAGCACTCTGGCAGGAGAGGCAGTGTTCAGGCGCTATTTCTAGAGCTACAATGCCTGAAAACTGCCTCCGTGTTTATAATGATTTACTATACTTTTTTTTTTATTTTTTTATAACAAGTATGCTATATTTGCCTGCTCTGTGCTATGGTATTGCAGATCAGCCCTGATCCTCCTCTTCTGCGGGCCCCTGCTTGTGCTCTGGGCTTCACCCCCCCCCCCCCGATGCATGCCCCCTTAGCAAGCCGCTTGCTATGGGGGCACTTGTGCATGCTTACTCCCAAGCCCTGCTCTGCATGTCCATAAGTCAAGCTCAATCCTGCCCCCAAATCCCTCATCACAGGCTTTCTGATTAACTACAGTAAGGTAAAAAAAAACTTTTATTTTTTACAACCATTTTAAACCTTCCTTCCCTTAAGATGTAAATATATTTTATATGCTTGCAAAAGAAAAGTAATAAAAAAAAAAGGAAAAAAAAATTAAATATATATCTATATATTTTATTTCATTGTTATTTTATTTAAGCATGTTCTGGGTTAAACCTAAAATTCCTAAAGATAGTGTATCTGCCGGACCCCCACCCAGTATACATAAACACATTGCCTTCCCCATTGGCAGTGGGAACCAGAGTCTCTATTTAGAAAGTCTTTCATGTAAGACACTCCCAAATTAATTTAATTTTACAGGGGGTATGAACACTCACTCCCCTTTAACTATATATCCCAAAATCGTATGTATCCGGTGTCCAAGATGACAAATTTGGTGGTTCTTGGCATTTGGGTGCATGCGCGCCCGATTACCGGCAGCCATCTTGTGATGTCTGGCTGACAGAGATGGGCCTTCTCCGAATCCAAGCATGCCAACACGGAGAGCGGAAAACGTCTCTACCACCACATATGAGGCGAAAGGCAGACACTCCTTCTTTATGGTGTTTAGAGTATCTGTTCTTTATCACCCTATCACCTGCTTCTGAGGAAGTGAAGCTTCAAGAAACTCGTTGAGCCATAAAGTCCTGTGTTGGGGAGATCGCCAAACATAAATTTGTGGTTTAGTTCACAAATTGTTAAATATCTGAACCATGATGATGAATTGGGTATGGCAAATCGGGGTAGCCTTTGAAATGTTTTTAATTAACATTTGTTTTAGTGTTACATTTTTGTAGTAATTTCCAATTTTTTTTAAAAAAAATTTCCCAGTACTGGAGTATTGTGTAAGTTCTGCCTCAAAAATCCCACCAAAAGTTTTTTTATGCTTGAGAGAAATGAATATGTAAGGGGTGTGGCTCCTGCCATAGGGAAAGATTTACTAAAACTGGTGCACACAGAATCTGAAGCAGCTCTGCATGGTAGCCAATTGGCTTCTAACTTAATCTTGTTCAATTAGGCCACTTTCACACTGATGTGGCGTGCCCGTTAACGGTAAAGCAGCACTAGTTTTAGCGACCCTTACCACTGTTATAGCAGCTAGAAGAGGTTAAAAGCGCCTGCTTGGTGCTCCTTTCAAAGCGGCGCCATTTCATTTCAATGGGCAGGGGCGGGTTTGGGAGGGGTGTATACACCGCTCCCCGACCGCCCCAAAGATGCTGCTCGCAGGATTTTTTTTTTTCTGTCCTACAAGCGCACCCCCCAGTGGGAAAGCACTCTTTCACACTGGGGCTGCAGGAGAGGCAGTTTACAGGTGCTATTTTAAGCGCAAAAAACGCCTAAGACCCCTTTCACACTGAGGCACTCTGAAGGTGCTAAAAACTAAAAATAGCACATGCAAAGCGCGCTGAAAGAGCGGCTCCATTCACTCCAGTGTAAAAGCCCTAAAGGTCCGCTGGCAGGATGGTAAAAAAAAGGTTCTTCTAGCCGCATTTTTGAGGCGCTGTATAGCGGTGAATACACTGCCCCTAAAGCACCCCTGCCCATTGAAATCAATGGGCAGTGCCGCTGAACTGGTGGGGGGTTTTAATCCTTTTTTGACCACTAGCTGGTGTTAAAAGCTCCCCACTAGAGCTCGTCTCTGCTGCCCCGTCGCCATCCTCGGCTGCCTTGCATCTTCCCTGCCCAGTTCCCTACTGTGAGTCGTGCATCGCTTTCCCGGTGGTCCCCGCTGTCTCCCGGGACCAGTGTGTTTCCCAGAAGGCAGCGGGCGGGGGGGGACACAGGAAGTGGAGTGACTCCCGTGGGAGTCATTCCCGGAAGTGGACGCAAATACCTGTATAATACAGGTATCTGCACCCCCCTACCCCCTGAAGGGTGCCAAATGTGACACCGGAGGGGGGAGGGTTCCGAAAAGCGGAAGTTCCATTTTTGGGTGGAACTCCGCTTTAAGATTTGACAATAAAACCTGAAAGCTGATTGGTTACTAAGCACAGCTGCACCAGATTCTGTGTGCTCCATCCAGTTTTAGTAACTCTCTCCCATAATGATTTTTTTTTTTTACTTTTCAAAGTCTTATAAAATAAGCCTGATAGGACACAATGGAAGGGATTTACTAAAACAGGAGAGTGCAAAATCTGGTGCAGCTGTGCATAGTAGCCAATCGGCTTCTAACTTCAGCTTGTTCTATTCTGCTTTTGACAATAACCTGGAAGCTGATTGGTTTCTAGGCAAAGCTGCACCAGATTTTGTGCTCTCTGGTTTTTAGTAAATTGATCCCATTGACAATCTTGTGCACGCATTGCTTTATGGTGACATTTTATTTACAGCGAGTATTTGATTTTGTCATATTAAAGTAATGATCCAAAACTGGGGAAACTAGATATTGTTTAGATGAGAAGAATTTCTTGTATCCATAAAGACTTCCTACACAAATCACCTGCACCCATCATGCTGACCCTCATTTTATTCTTCTGAATAAAATCTGAAATGGCACAAAGTCATTAGAAGGAAAACCGAGCTGGTCTTCATCTGAAATGAGGTCTTGGGTGAATGAACACGAGTTGTCAGGCTTGTGCAGAGAGAAGGAATAGAAGAGGTAAAACTTCTGTTTTTATACAGATCGGTAGTCGCAATGTTCTGTACCTCCCAGACCTGTCCAGCTGCAGCTGCTGTCAGGCTCTCCTAGTTTGACAGGCTGCCAGGACCGGGGTTGGGCGGTCTACCTGTACCCTCCAGCCACAGATAAACGCCAGAAGCCTCATGCAGGATGAATTTTCAACGTACATGAGGAATGTGTTTACATCGGACAGGTTCTCTTTAATCTGTAGTGATGATCTGTGCCCCCCCTGAACCTGACTGGGGGGGGACAGAGAGGCTGTTGAACTGCAAGGGGATTATTTACTAAAGGCAAATAGACTGAACTTTTTTTCTTTGCAAAGGATACCGATCACATGCAGGGAAAATAAATGCATTTTTGCTTGTAAATGGTTGGATGATAGGAGTTGCCTCATTCACTAAGTTAAGGGAAATAATCCCTTGCCAATTTAACAATCTATTTGCCTTTATTAAAGCGCTATTAAAGCAAAAATGTAATCTATTGCAGCCTACTAAATCATTAGTAGGCGGCTGCATTTGTTTTCTTATCTATGATATATTATGAGACCACTCCAGCTGAATGAGAACAGGAGGCACAGCAGCATTGTCAGTCTTGAGCGAGGACTGTTAAAGGGGTTTTAAAGTCAGAAGTTTTTTTTTTTTTTTTATCTTAAAGTGATGTTAAAGCAGGGATATGCAATTAGCGGACCTACAGAAATCTACAAATCCCATCATGCCTCATAGGACTTGTAGTTCTGCAACAGCTGGAGCTCCGCTAATTGCATATCCCTGTATTAAAGGTTCCCCTTTGATATTTTAAAATATAAATAAACACGTCATACTTGCCTCCACTGTGCAGTTTGTTTTGCACAGAGTGGCCCCAATCCTCCTCTTCTGGGGTCCCACGGTGGCTCTCGCGGCTCCTCCCCGCATTAGATAACCCCCTCTGCAAAGCTCTCTCCCAAGGGGGATTACCTTGCGGGCACACTCCCGTATCATACACTTGGCGTCCATAGACAGTGTGTATGACTCTGCCCCGGCACCATTGAATTTGATAGCAGCGCAGCCAATGGTTCCCACTGCTGTCAGTCAATCCAATGAAAAGCTGAGAAGCCGTGGCGAGAGCGCTGTGCGATCGGGAAAGTAAAACGGGGGTGAAAAAACCTCGGACTATACCGCCCCGGCCCCCCGTTATACTTACCTGACCCCTCGAAAGTCCCGCACTCGGCCCCCGACATCCTCTTCGCTGCTCAGCTTGGCCGTTGGTTGGCTAGAGCGGATGGACTGAAAGCAGCGCAGCCATTGGCTGGCGCTGCTGTCAATCACATCCAATGATGGGGGGTGCCGAGGGGCGGGGCAAAGACTCTTGCGGGGAGGACAGAGACAGCCGCCGAGGGACCCCAGACGATGTGGATCGGGGGCCGCTCTGCACAGTGGAGGTAAGTATAACATGTTTGTTATTTAAAAAAAAAAAAACACATCCCTTTTAAAGCGGAGTTTCACCCAAAAAAGGAACTTCTCCTTAATTAGTCGCCCCCCCCCCCCCCCTAACCCGCTGGTGTCACATTTGGCACCTTTTAGGGGAGAAGGGGGAGCAGATACCTGTCTAATACAGGTATTTTCTCCCAATTCCGGCAATTGATCTATGCTATGTCCGTCATGTATTGCAGATTTAAATACACTAACAAATTGAAGCCAAGCTCCAGATCACACTCACTCCAGACTGACAATGCTGCTATAGTAATGTGCCTTCTCTGCTCCTAAAAAAAAAAAAAAAGCCTAAAACAAATGCAGCCACCACATCTAATGATTGTTAAACTACAATATATTACGTTTTTGATTTTGGGTTTCATATCGCTCGAAAGTGCTCACTCTAATTTCACTGTTTTCTTACAGTGTTCATTAGAAGCTGCTGCAAGTCAGCCCACCTCATTTCCTGGCGGTAGGACATCCAGCATCATCTGGCACTTTCCTCCCCAGCCTGATTGTACCTGGCCCACTTCCATTCATTCATTGCATTTCAGTGTTCACATATACAGTAGGTATAAAAAAAGAATCACCCACTTTAAAATAATCACACTTTGTTGCTTTGCAGCCTGACATTAAGACAGATCCAGCTTTTTTGTTTTATTCGGGTGTATGCACTCAGTGCAACTTATAACATCCGAGTGGAAGATATAACACCAACATGCTAAACAAAATGGGCGAGGGGAGAATCAAAAAACGGAATCACTGAGTTGGAAAAAGGATCGCCCCCTTGTGCCAGTATTTTGTTGAACCACCTTTTGCTTTAATTCCAGCCTTTAGTCTGTTGGGATTTGTCTCTACTAACTTTCCACACCTAGACTTTGCAATATTTGCAAAACGGCTCAAGTTCAGTTACATTTGATGGTGATCATTTGTGGACTGCAGTCTTCAAGTCATTGCACAGATTTTCAATGGGGTTTATGTCTGGGCTCTGACTAGGCCATGTAAGGACATTCGCCTTTTTTTCCCTCCTTCAACCACTGTGTGGTCCTTGTCCTGCTGGAAGGTCTTTCCATTAACAACTTTCTGGCAGATATTCCTCAAGAATTTAACTGTATTTTTTTCCATCCATTTTTCCTTCTATCATGCCACGTGCTCCAGTCCCTGCTGCAGAGAAACCTCCCCATAATATGATATTGCCCCTGTGACGGAAGGTCCCACACTCCTCCAAAATGCCTCTGTCAGCACACTGCTTCCTCCAGTATAATCCCAAATCCCCCCCCCCCCCCAACAGAATCTTGCCACCTCCATGCTTTACTGTTAGAATGTTGTTAATTGGTTGGTGAGCTTGATTTGACCGCAGCGGGAGCCAATGGCTGTGCTGCTATCAATCTATCCAATCAAAGCTGAGACTCCAAGGAGAGAAGGACGGCAGGGACGCGCCTACGGTAATTCGGGGATCAGGTAAGTAAAACGGGTGGGGGGGGGCGGACACTAAGGTGTTTTTTCACCTTAAGACCCCTTTCACACTGGGGGTCTTTTTGCAGGCGCTATTGCGCTAAAAATAGCACCTGCAGGCCAACCTGAAACAGCTGCTGCTGTCTCTCCAGTGTGAAAACTTTCAGCTTGGAGCGGGACGGTAAAGTCCAGCTAGCAGCATCTTTGGAGCCGTCAAAGCACCTCAGCAGAGGGTTAAAAGCGGGGAGGTAAATCCGCCCCGTTAGCGGCTAAATATCGCCGAAAATCTGACGGTAAAGCACCGCTAAATAGCAACGCTTTGCTGCCGACGCACCTCCCGCCCCAGTGTGAAAGGGGTATAATGCATAGGATGCATTAAGGCGAAAAAACACAGGTTTACAGCCCGTCCCTGTACTTCTAAGCATTGATGAAGCCTTTAACATTTTTTCTTTTTTTTTTTTGTATCCATTTCCTGACTTGTGCCTGTCCACAACTTTTATCCCGAAGATCTTTTGACAGTGCCTTGCCACCCATAGTTAATTGTTTGCTTCAGTTGCACTACCAGGGACTGAAATGCTCCAGGAAAGCTCTTTTCATGCTGAGCTAAAAATGAATACAGCTGATCAAAGTCAAATGGCTTTATGTGCCATTGAGAAGGTGATTGGTTGCACCTGACTGAGTCATTTTTAGGAGGGGGTGATCCTTTTTCCAACTCTGTTTTTGAATCAGATTTTTTTTTTCTGACATGTTGGTGTTTATATCTTTCACTTGGATGTTATACGTAGCACTGAGTAAATACAGCTGGATAAAACAAAACAAAATTTGTGTCTGTCTTCATTTCAGGCTGCAAAGCAACAAAATCAAATTGTTTTAAAGGGGATGATTCTTTTTTTATGCCCACTGTAGGTGGTCTGCATGCAAATGTAGCCTGCCCTGGAACACCCACTTCTCCAGAATAACACCCACCCATCAAGGCATTTTAGTATTTACATAACCCCCCCAACCCCCCCCCCCCCCCCCCCCCCCCCCCCAAGAGACAGCCCACTGCTTGCATACTGGCCAAGGGCTTCTGATGGCAGTACTGAGACAGGGTACTGTGATGCGTTCAGGAAGTCATGTATGTACAGCACCCTGCTGCCCTCTCCTGCCAGCCATGAACTACCTGCATTGTATAGAGAAGCAGAGGGACCCATTCATATCACTGGGTCTTCAAAAACGTATGTAATGAAAATGGAAGTTCTTTATTTAACATGTCATTAGCACGTTTGTTGAGGAGGAAAAAGGAAACGGGAAGTCAAAATATAAGCAGATTCAGCATGAGCTTTAAATAAACATTTTCCAAATTAATAACCACTTTGCTTCATCTTCCCCTTGTGTAGCACAACAAATGGACTTTCCATGTCGTCATTCGTGTTCAAATACTCTCTGGGGACCCCTTAAGCAATATTGTACTGACACAGGCCAGATTAATCCCAAACCTTGGAGACGGCAGTATGGGGTGGGGGGAGGGGAACGCGGATGGGTAACCTCCAAGGTATTGCTGGAGCTTCATGTCTGTATCTGTAAATGCCTTTATTTTTTTCAATGTGTAAATTGTTTTTCTTTTGCTCTTCTATAATATCTGCAGATGATGAAACTTGCGTAGATGATGGAGAGTTTGGACTTCACAGTAAGTAAAATCATCTATTATAATTTGTAATTGCTCTAGTGCATGCATTTGCAGTGTGTGTGTGTGGGGGGGGGGGGGGTTAAACCTGTGTATGTGTGTATGTGTGTGTATGTGTGTGTGTATGTGTGTATATATGTATATATATATATATATATATATATATATATATATATATATATATATATATATATATATATATATATATATATATATATATATATATATATATATATGTGTGTGTGTGTGTAAATCTAAATGTATATTACTTTTATATGATCCCTGCTGCACAAATGGAGTTCACAAAAGGTTATTTTAGGCAATAGTTGGCCACATTTTATAGATTTTTTTATGGAACTAATTTGAAGACTCTTCCTTTTTAGGTTTTTCCTTTTTTTTAGTACTTTTTTATTTGACAAATTCTTGTATACATTGTTCTAGCTTATGGGTTTGTAAAGGCTCACTTAAAAAAAAAAAAAAAACATGTTATACTCGCCTCCTCTGTGCAGTTGGTTTTGCACAGAGCAACCCCGATCCTCCTCTTCTGGGGTCCCACTTTGCTGCTCCTGGTCCCTCCCTCCTTTTGAGTGCCCCTCCAAGGCAGCAGCTTGTTACAGGTTGTCACCCAAGCAGAGTCAGATCTGCGTATCCATTCAGACACAAAGCCCCGACCTGGCCCCGCCATCTCTCTCCCCTGATTGGCTGATTGACAGCCTCAGAAGCGGATGGCGCCGCTGCTCTGTCTCAGCCAATCAAGAGGAGTGTACTTGATGGGGATCGTGGACATCGCTGGAGAGAGAGAAGGGGCTCAGGTAGGCAATTGGGGGTGCTGCTGCACACAATTTTTTTTATTTATTTTTTTATCTTAAAGGGGCTGTAAACCCTTGTGTTTTTTCACCTTTATAGATTCCTATGCATTAAGGTGAAAAAACACCTGGCAGTTACCGGCCCCCCATTTTACTTACCTGAGCCAGTTCACCTACTCGGTGCGTCCCTGCCGTCCTCCTCTCCACGGAGTCCCGGCTTTGATTGGCTAGATTAATAGCAGCGCAGCCATTGGCTCCCACTACTGTCAATCAAATCCAATAACATGGGGGGCGGGGCCAAGTCATGCACTTAGTGTCTATGGACGCCGAGTGTATGACTAAGGAGCGCGCCCGCAAGGTAACCCCCTCGAGAGAGATTCCCGGGGATGGGGGGATTTATCTAATGTGGGGAGGAGCCTTAAGAGCCGCCGAGGTTGATTCCTTTTCAAAATGATTAAAAATAGATAAAAATCAATCATATAATGTGCCTGCAGGTTAGTTTCACTTTTGGACTGGCTTCATGTTTCTGTGAAGTAGAAATAGACACACAGAACAAAAACAAACAAATCCAGGGCAGCGTTTTGTTTTTAAAATGAATCTGATTGGTTCTGGGAAGTTTTAGACACACAGTAATGACAGCTTAGACCACCGTGAGAAAGCTCCCAGCACTGGGGTTATAAGGAAACAGACAAGCAGGAAGTGTGGAGAACAGAGCAGGATTACAGCAACTTCAAAGCAAAAACGAACAATAAGGACATGAAACCAGGACTGCAGTAGGGTAAAGGAAGCTATTTAGCTAAAAAAATAAAAATTCCTTTAGTGATCCTTTAAGTTAAAAAACCTTCTGCCTTTACAACACCTTAAATTGTATTTACATCGTTTTGGGAGGAAAGCTATCCTGTGTGGCTTTTTTTTACACTTGTAACAAAAGGAGGAAAAGAATACAGACATTCCCAAACAACTATACAAAGTGGTCTACAGACCTCATCAGGGTAATACAAACAGGCTGGGAAAATAACCCCATCTGACCAGAAACAGCAGGGAGAGGTAAAAAAGGAAAAGGGGGCAAAGTGGAAAACTACTAGAGGTGAAGTCAAGGGCGGGAAGGAAAGTTAACATCGCGCCCCTTCCAAGGTAAAAGGTAAGGCCCCTTTCACACTTCCAGCGACTTGGCCCACGATTTCGAACATAACCTCACAAACCAGTGGCAGTGTAGTGTAAGGCCCCTTTCACATGAGCGGACGAACTGTCCGCTAATTACAAGTCCATTTACGGACTTGTAATGTGTTCCTATGGGAGCGGATCCGTTAGCGGATGATGCATCCGCTAACGTCCGTCTGGATCCGTTTTGCGGACGGAAGAAAACCCTATTTTTCTTCCGTCCGGTGGATCGGATCGGATGCAAACGGACAGACGGTCCGTTTCCATCCGATTCCCCATAGGGGATAGCGGAGGAGAGACAGGGCGGTCCCTGCACAGTGTGCGGGGACCGCCCTGTCCGCCGACAGCTGAGCGGGACCCCCCGCTCAGGCCAACGGACACACACGGAGCGGACCGAAAAACGGACCGCTCCGTGTGAAAGAGGCCTAAGAAAGCTGTCTGGTTTGAAGTGGTTTCAGGCTCCATTCACTCTTGTAGAACTTCAAAGGTGCACTGACTTTGAGTGCAACTTTAGATGGGTGCAATATGGTTATGACTTTGACCGTTGATGATGGACAACTGTTGCATTGTATTACTTTCATGCAAATTTTGATGGCAACATTGAAGTCTTTGACCCTCGAGTCCAAAGTAGCGCATGAACTACTTTTGAAATTGCAGCAACTTTAAGTTGCACATGTATGAATTGTTATAATAAAAAAAAAAAGGGGGGGGGACGACTTGTTATGCAGCTTTTGATGTCCAAGTCGCACAAGTGTGAATGGAGCCTTAAAGGGGTTGTAAATGCATTAAGTTAAAAAAACCTGTGTGTGGCAGCCTCCCCCTAAGGCCCCTTTCACACGGGGCAGTGGAGGTGCGGTGTCCACAATCCCCCTCAGCCATTCAGGACACTCCTCCTGATTGGATGAGACACAGCAGCAGCGCCATTGGCTCCCTCGACTGTCAATCAAACTCAGCCAATCAGGGAAGATGGGCGGGGCAATGGACACACAGAGCTCTGACTTGGCTTGGGTGCCCCTCGTAGCATGCTGCTGGCTGAGGGGCACTTGATGGGAGGAGGGGCCAGGAGCACAGAAGAGGGACCCGAGAAGAGGAAGATCCGGGCTGCTCTGTGCAAATCCACTGTACAGAGGAGATGAGTGTGTGTATCTCTATCTCTATCTATCCGCTCTTCCCTTGCTGATCAGAGTAGGGATCGACCGATATTGTTTCATTGCCGATACGATACCAATATCTCCGCTACATCTCCTGACGATAGTCAATCATTTTTGGGCAATTTATATTCTCTACATTTCATTTTTTTTTTTTTTGTTCTTGGTGTCGCAAGGAATGTAAACAA
Organism: Rana kukunoris; assembly: GCA_029574335.1. Taxonomy (NCBI): domain Eukaryota; kingdom Metazoa; phylum Chordata; class Amphibia; order Anura; family Ranidae; genus Rana; species Rana kukunoris. The sequence goes on along the minus strand of CM056052.1, from coordinate 543,442,445 downwards.
CTCTTGTGACGGTAAGGCCCCTTTCACACGTGCTGACCGTATGTCCGCTTTTTCATCCATCTGTTTGCGGATGAAAAAGGGACATACATTGGTCCCTATAAGATCGCGGATGAACATCCCCTGACACCAGATCTCGTTCGCCTCCACAATGATCCGATTCTGCAGACGGAAGAATCCCTATTTTTCCTTCCGTCTGCAGATAGGATGAACATGGACATACGGTCCGTGTTCATCCGATCCCCCCCCCCCCACCCCCCCACATAGGGGAGAGCGGAGCTCCCCTAGCTCAGCATAGATCAACGGAGCGATCCCTGCTGAGCATACGGAAGCAGATCATTACTGATCCGCCCCATGTGAAAGGGGCCTAATAGGCAAGTGACTCTTTATGGAGGGATCGGGGGTCTATGAGACCCCAAACCCCTCCTCGGCATTTCACAGTATTGAAAATGTCAAGATCAGCATTTTTTAATACTTTATTTTTTAAAACTGGTGCCTTTAAGATGCCAGTAATTCAGGAAGTGATGCCATGACATTGGGTCTCCGATCTAGTAAACCGGAATCAAACAAAGCATCTGCTTTGTTTGGGGTCTTCAGCCAGCCGGCGGACATGCTAGCTGGTTGCTCACGCCTCCCGTGGGACAGAAGAGCCTGGGAGAGCGGTGGAAAATAGGGGGGCATTCCCTCCTGCTTCTTGTAATAACAGCTGAGTGGCTGCTGGCATCGGTTGTTGTTTCAAAAAAGCTGACCGTCCGCTGTAAAGGCTGCCTTTATAACCCCGTTAACACCCCTTGAAGAAATATTGATATCGGTCAGTTTTTTCAACGGCACCGATAACCGGTCGATCCCCAGATCAGAGCGGGTGGATGAAAAGTCTGTGTCTCGTCAGTTTCTTCAGAGTGGCCCTCTCTGCTCTATGGATTGGTAGTTGTAAAAGGATTCTGCTGTCTGTTTGCACCCGACCGCCCTCCGATCGGATCAGCGTAGATGGATCGGGACGGATCAGATTTTCAGATGCCGGGAGGCAGGAGGGCGGGGCTTATAATCATATGACCACCGTGATTGGCTGGCACAGCAGTCATGTGATCTGAATTTTCAGTTAGCCGCCAGGGCACAAGCTCTCGGCACAGTTTTGTTTGAAATCTGGCACGCCAATATGCAGCCTCTCGGCGCCATGGCCCACCCGCCAAGAGGCCGCATATTTGTGTGCCAGTGATGCCAAAAGTTTAATGGACTAGATCGGATTGAAGGTAGGCGGGGGTACATTGACACAGGTCCGTTTTACACCCGCTGGTCTATAGGGGTGAATGGGATCCTCTGATCAGGTCCACCAGAAAAACGTGGCAGGCAGACCTGTTCAAACACTTTGTGTGAAATGGGCCCTAATGCCGCGTACACACGACCGTAAAAAAAAATTACATTATTAATGGCCTAGAAAAAAATATAAAAAAATTTGTTGCGTTAAAACGGCCTTGCCTACACACGATCGTGGGAAAAAAATGCTCTAACAAAGCACGGTGACGTACGACAGCACTATAAAGGGGAAGTTCCATTCGGATGGCGCCACCCTTGGGGCTGATTTTGTGTTAGTAAAAGACGATTCGCGCTTTTCAGTCTGTTACAGAATGTGCCATCTCCATTACGAACGCTAGTTTTACCAGAACGAGCGCTCCCGTCTCATATCTTGCTTTTGAGCATGCACGTTTTTTTTTTCCACGTCGTTAAAGCCCACACACGCTCATTTTTTACGACGTTAAAAATTAGAGCATGTTCGAAATTTTGAATGCCCATTTTTTACATCGTGAAAAATGCTCTGGAGCCCACACACGATCGTTTTTAATGACATAAAAGAAAAACGTAATTTTTTACAACCCGAAAAACGGTCGTGTGTACGTGGAATTAGAGTCTATCTTTTTTCAAACATTGAGGCCCGGTTCACACTGGTGCGACATGAGCTCTGACTTTGAGCACACATGTGGCATCCTTTAGTGCAGTGGTTCTCAACCTGGGGGTCGGGGCCCCCTCGGGGGTCAAATGATGATTTGCCAGGGGTCACCAAATCCTGGGCTGTTCCTGAAGCCCACACCTCTCTCCCAGCCTTTCTTGCAGTCACCCAGCAGGGCTGTTCCTGGAGCCCGCTGCTGCCCACTCATCCTATTTGCAGCCGCCCATTCAGTTCATGGCATGGCTGGGGCCAGAGACTAGAGGTCAACTGACTGGTGAGGAATGTGAAGTGGGAGGGGTTGAAGGAGACCTTATCTCCTGATTTCGTTAGAGGTGTCCCTGCTACGAGACACAACAAAGCCGGAGACACAGTGGGTAACACTACCTGTGATTATACATGGAGGGGAGAGGAAAAAATGGGGGAGGAACAAAGAAAAAGGGAGAGAAAGAATGAGAGAACATGAAAAAAGGCTAGAGAGAGGGATGGGGGGATAAGAAATTAGGATAGAGAAAGATAAAAGGGAAAGAAGGACAAAGAGAGTGGTACATCCTACAATGTACCAGAAGGGGTTTTAATACGGCACGAGTGGAAGGGGCTCAGGGAGCGCTAAATGTCTGGGTTAGGGGCGCAAATTACTTGCCTTGCCTTGGGTGCTGACAATCCACGCTATGAAAATAATTTTACTGTTGGGGGTCCCCACAACTTGGGAAATTTTATCAAGGGGTCACGGCACTAGAGGTTGAGAACCACTGCTTTAGTGCAAAGGAACCGTAACTTGATTCGCTCCGACTTAGAAAAAGATTCCTGCACTCCTTTTGGTCTGACTTCGGCACAACTTGCATTGACTTTGACTTCTATTTAAGAAGTCGTATGAGTTGTGCTGGGATGTTGGCTTCAAAGTCGCGGCAGTGTGAACTGCTCCATCCAATCTTTACAAAGAAGAATGGGCCCAAATGTCCCTCTCTAGATGTGCAAAGCTGGTAGAGACACCCCCAAAATTACTTGTAGCTGTAATTGCAGAGAAAGGAGGTTCTACAAAGTATTGACGTTTTAAAAATATTTTATCATTTTCCTTCCACTTCACAATTATGTGCCACTTCTTATGTTCTATCACATAAAATCCCATTAAACATTTTGTTTTTGGCTGTAACATGACAAAATGTTGAGAATTTCAAGGGTGTGAATACTTTGTCAAGGCACTGTATATGATGCTGCATTGGGGTTTAAAGAGGAAGAGTATTCTCCACCCAACAAAAAAAGTTTCCACAAAGAGAAAATTGAAATGCGTACATTGTGTGCAATTTTTTTTTATTTTTTTTACCTAAAGCTTCATGTATATAAATGTATATTATGGTTTATGATGTTTTTGCATTGCTTTATGTAACAATGCATGCGCTTTCACATGAATGCGGAGAGCCTTGTATTGTGGTATCCCAAATTTCCATGAGACTTCTGGCATCTTGAGTGTTCACGCCTAATCACATTTTTCACCAGGAAACTTTCTCTGGCAAGTGATCAAGTTGCTGTGGAGTGTTGTGGTAATGTGGTTGTGCACTTGTAGTTCTTGTTCATGTAATGGGTGATGTCACATTTATGTCTACAGATAAGTCAGTCCTCCCACAACAGTGGACTTCCTCTCCCAATGACCTCCAAATTATTTTGGCATTCAACGGTGAAATTATCTTGCTGTAGTTTCCAGTTCCCCCCCCCCCTCCTCTTGCTAGGATTGGCCAGAGACATAAAATTACACCCCACCTCGAAAGATCTTGGGGCAATTAATGATGATTTGGGTGAAGGGGGGGGGCTATCCAGTTTTATATTGTTTCCAAGACAAGTTTGCCTCAGAAGTGTCTGTATGTGCCTTCTCCTTCCTACTCTAGAATGGGTATTGAATTCAAATTCATGGAGGTCCGATCAGTAAAATTTTCTTCCAGGAGAGGTCCAAATCGCATGTATGTATGAAGTCTCCGATACTTCCCATCACTGCCCTCTATATTACAGTCCCGTTCTTGCATCAGTTTCCCCTTCACATTAGTTTGCATTTCCCTCCCACACACGGCTCTGATCCTCTTTACAGCCCCCCCTCAGCACTGCTCCTCTTTACAGCCCCTCAGCACTTGGCCCTCCTCCACATCACATTACATCTCCTCTCCCCACCAGCACTTGCCCCTCTTATGCAACTCCCTCCCCCTCTTCTTCCACAGCTTTGCTTCCCTCTACATCTCCCCCCCCCACCCCCCCAAGCACTTGCCCCCCTTCACGTCACCCTCCCTACTGCACTTGCCCCCTTTTTATATCACACCCCCCCCCCCCATTTTATACCAGATTTCTGCCCTGCTTAACATAACCCCCCCCCAACAGCACTGCTCGCACTCGCCCCCCCAGCACTGCTCCTCTTTACATTCCCCTTTCTTTTCATTTCGGCTCCCCTTTCGTTTAACGCCTCGGCTCACCTTTCGTTTAACGCAGGGGTGTCGAACTCAATTTCATCGTGGGCCGCATCATCATTATGATTGCCCTCAAAAGGGCTGGTTGTATCTGTAAGATTAGATGTCCAGCACATCCCCTCCCCTTGCATTAGATGTCAAGCGCCATCCCACCATCAGATGTTGGGCCTTGTGTTGTGTTCGTCTCGGCTCCCCTTTCGTTTAACGCCTGGGCTCCCCTTTCGTTTAACGCCTGAGCTCCCCTTTCGTTTAACGCCTGAGCTCCCCTTTCGTTTAACGCCTGAGCTCCCCTTTCGTTTAACGCCTGAGCTCCCCTTTCGTTTAACGCCTGGGCTCCCCTTTCGTTTAACGCCTGGGCTCCCCTTTCGTTTAACGCCTGGGCTCCCCTTTCGTTTAACGCCTGGGCTCCCCTTTCGTTTAACGCCTGGGCTCCCCTTTCGTTTAACGCCTGGGCTCCCCTTTCGTTTAACGCCTGGGCTCCCCTTTCGTTTAACGCCTGGGCTCCCCTTTCGTTTAACGCCTGGGCTCCCCTTTCGTTTAACGCCTGGGCTCCCCTTTCACATGACACCCCCCCCTCCCCCTTTCCACAGCATTGCGCCCCTTTACATCCCCCCCCCCCCAAGCATCCTAGCAACCAATCGCCTGCTACTTAATCTGGAAAGTTAAAGCGGAGCTCCACCCCACCCCCCTCCAAAAATTATGTCAGCAGCCACAAATACTATAGCTGCTAAATTTGAATATTCGGAAGACTTGCCTGTTCAGGTATCCTGCAATGTCGGAACCCTGATTTTCTGATCAGCTCTCGGGTGCTGCTGCTGCCATTCGTAGTAAAGGGAAACCAGCAGTGGAGCATTTCGGCTTGGTGGCCGGCTCCCTACTGCACATTGCACGATGTGTTTCTGAACTGGCCTGGCAATAGAGGAAGGAGGGAGGAAGGGGAATGAACTTGCTGTAGCTAGGGTACCTGTCAAAAACAGATACCTGTAAAGCCCCCCCCCCCCCCCCCCCCCCCCATCAAATGTGGCACCAGAGTGTGGGAGGAACCAAACAAGCGGAGCTTGTACTTTTGAGTGGAATTCTACTTTAACTTGTGCATCTCCCACTCCTGCCTTCCATCCAGTGTTTCCGTGCATCTACTGATCGCTGGTGCAATGCATTTCAGGCATCTCAAAAAAATAAAATAATAAATGCACGTTTTCTTATTGCCTGCAAAAAAAATGTGTATTTATTTTTTCTAAAAGGTGAACTTATCCTTTAAAGACAGCTGAAATGTTAATTGGTGTTCTGGCTTTGGCAAGTGATGTTGGTCCTGAAAACTATGGAGGTGCCATCAAATAAGGAACCCTGGGGGTTCCATAGTGGTGTGGAGGGAGAAGCTGGAAATTGGTGCAAAGATCTCCTCACCAAGAGAAAAATTAAGTAATTTAGTGTCTCTGCTCGCTTTTTTTTTTTTTTTTTATCTTTTAGACACAGAAATCTGAGTTTTGGGTGGACTGACACTTTAAGTCACTGAGCAGTTGTATAAGCAATGCATTTTTTTTTATATGATTAACATGAACATGTTTTAGGTTGTTTGTCGCAACTGATAAATTTCATCTACTTTGCCAGATGGCGTTGAAACAGTGGATTCCGGATGGCTGACATGTCAGACTGAGCTTAGATTACGGCTACATTTTTCAGAAAAACAACCCGTTTCTATAACCAAGAAAAAATTTAAAAAGTCTAGGTTTAGGTATGGTGATAAATCCAGTCTATTTTTCGTTTAGAGTATAGATTGCTTATGTAAAATAAAAGTATATATCTCGCGCTTACCCACAAAACAACCTATTTATATATAAAGGGGCTGCAATTGTTAATATCTAAATACTCAATCCAAACACAAATAAGTGTGCAGCCATCCCACATTACAAGAGCCCCTGACCCCACACACACACACACACACACACACACACACACACACAGTAAGCGCTCACTAGGCTTGCTTTTAACCCTTTGGTCGCCCGTGATGTTAACCCCCTTCCATGCCAGTGTCCTTAGTATAGTGACCTTACATTTTTCTTTTAGCACTGATCACTATTGGTGACAGTATTTGTGTCACTGGTCCCCAAAAAGTGTTGTGTCTCCGATTTGTCCACCGCATTTCCGCTAGAAGTCGCAGATCGCCACCATTAATTGTAAAATTTTTAAAAATATATTCTATCCTTTCGTAGACTCTATAACTTTTCCGCAAACCAATTAATATATACGCCTATTGGCATTTTTTTTAATCAAAAATGTGTAACAAAATATGTACATATTGGCATAAATTGATAATGAAATTGGATTTTATTTACAATTTTTTTGTTTTGGATATGTTTTAAAGTAAAAATATTTTTTATAATAGAGATAGAGATATAGATGGATATATCATTTATTTTTACTAATTTTTTTTTTTTTTCTTTTTCTTTTGTGTCATTTGATCACCCTTTTATATTTTGAGCTATAAACAAAATAAGGATCGACCAAAAATTTTGGGGAAAAAAATATATATATCTCAAAATTTTGTCGGTTCTTTTTGTTTATAGTGCAAAAAATAAAACACCACCAAAAGAAAGCTGTGGGGGAGGCATATTATTATAAAAAAAAATAAAAATACACACACACATTGTTGCATGACTGCACAATTGTTAAAGTAACTCAGTGCCATATCACAAAAATATGGCCTGGTCATAAGAGGGGCTAAATCTTCTGGAGCTGAAGAGGTTAAAGGACATTTAAAAAAAAAAACGTAAAAATCTCCAGCGGGTGGTAGCCTTCCAGGTGGTCAATAGTGCCCAGAATTCAGGTGCTCTCCAGGTTCTTTGGTATAGATGCAGTGATGGAGAACCTTGGCACCCCAGATGTTTTAGGAAAAAGGCAGTGATAGTGATATCAGAAATAGATATAAATGAATAATAGACCAATCTAGACAACACGATTGGTTATATGAACACACATTGTGAAATATGTCAAAAAAAAAAAAATTTGAATATTATATTGTGAAATATGTAAAAAAAAAAAAAAAAAATCGAATATTATATCATAAAACTGAATTAATATAACACCGGTATACAAAACCTAAAAATTATAACTAAAAAAATCATAATAACGTGCACATTAAGATAAATATGAAGCAAATTAAAAAGTCCATAAATATTCCCAAAAGCATGAAAAAGGTATCCGTGTAAAAGTGAACTTTAAGAAGTCTTCCAAAGAGGTTCAAAAGCTTGACACCACCTTCCACCAAAGATACACCCGAGTGTCAGAAAATATAATCTCCTTACCAGACCACCTGACCACACCTGCGGTCAGACTGCACACGGGTTTGTTTAGAGTCACCCAAACGACTATAGGCTGGAGTTGCTTCTAATCACAATAAGCCTAAGCGGATGGATATCTCAGATCTTCTCGATCAGCAGCTCTTTCTTATCTACAAACACTGGCTTGACGGGCGGCTGGAACTTGGTCGGCACACCATCAGAAACTAATCTGGCCGGCATCAGGAATCCTGTCCGGTACCGGGCAAGCAGCAATGACCCCAGACCCCAGATGTTTTGGCACTACATTTCCCATGATGCTCAGGCACTCTGCAGTGTTGTTGAGCATCATGGGAAATATAGTACCAAAACATCTGGGGTGCCAGGGTTCTCCATCACTGCTTCTATATTTCCCATGATGCTCAACACTGCAGAGTGCATGAGCATCATGGGAAATGTAGTTCCAAAACATCTGGGGTGCCAGGGTTCTCCATCACTGCTTCTATATTTCCCATGATGCTCAACACTGCAGAGTGCATGAGCATCATGGGAAATGTAGTTCCAAAACATCTGGGGTGCCAGGGTTCACCATCACTGGATTTAGGGCATTATTGATTACGATCATTGATGTACCTGTTGAGTTTACTTTAATAACATTCTAGACTATGGTGGGTTACAGCTGATTTTAAGCCCTCGTTCACATTGAATGCGGCTTTGAAATCGTGTGACTTCACCTGAAATCGTACCATTTCAAAGCTGCATGTGGGTGCGACTTGGAAGACATCTGTGCAGCTTTGTGAGTGAGCGAGTAACTTATATAGCGCTACAAATGCGAACTAAATCGCCTCAAGGTGCTTAATGCACAAACAGCTATGCAAAACACACCCGAAATCGCCAAAAGTAGTGTAGGAACTACTTTTTTAAATTGGTGCAGCATCGCAAAGTCAGCGTCACACCGATTTGAACAGTGCAATTGCCGATTTAACAATGTGTGACTTGTTATGCGATTTGACCTGTCAAATCTTATGACAAGTCGCTCCAATGTGAACGTGGGCTTAATCTTCATATTATTATGTAAGAGTGCTTGCATTTAATATGAGAGGATTAAATTAATTGCATTCTCAAAGCATTCCAAAGAAAAAAAAAATAACATACAACATTTTTCCACTGAGTGTTCATATGCAAACAAACTGGGCTGTCCACATTCCATGTAGAATGTCGGCTAATAAACCCAAATTAGCTTAATAGGTGCCGCATAATGAAAGTCATTAACGCATAACAGCCAGACAGATTCCAGTGAATTTTCATAAATAATCAAGCATCTCGTCGGATGAAACTTGGAAACACATTTTACTGAGGATTTTAAACTCTTAAATGGCCACTAATATATTTATAGGCTTGAATAGCATTATTGAAGTTGCTAAATATATTATCAGTCCCTGTTCTATTGTTGACCTTTCAAGATCCCCAAGTAAACCTTACCATTTCCCAAGACATGAAACTGGCCTGTTTGTGAAAATTAGTCTGGATCTTGTCTTTAACGGGAAACTTTATTCAACAGTTTTGGGGATTGGGGAGGTGAATTGAGGCTGGGTTTACATATATGTGGGTCTCCAAATCGCATGACGAGAGAGTGTGACCGGCTCTCGATGGAGCCAGTTCACACAGCTCCGGGTGTCCGGTCCACATTTAAAAAAGGGTCCTGTGCGTCGTCTGGTCCGACTTGGGTGCAAATGCAGACCTGATTTGCACTTGAATCGATGAACAGGGATGCTGCGGCCACAGCTTGTGGGAACGGAGCCTGAAACCGAAGTGATATCGCTTACCTGTACACGCCTGTTCCACTAATCTACTCTTCTAATATCCTATACCAGTGATGGTGAACCTTGGCGCCCCAGATGTTTTGGTCCTGCACTTCCCATGATGCTCATGCACTGTGCAGTGTAGTTGAGCATCATGGGAAGTTCAGTTCCAAAACATCTGGTGTGCCATGGTTTGCCAATACTGTACCTATACCATGCGCATCTGCATCTGTTTTGGAGTTAGATGGTTTTGGCTTGGCAAGAGCTGGCTGGTGGAGGACTAAAACCAGAGGTGAACATGCCACAGCTTTAGAATAGAAGATCGGTGCAATAGGCGGAAGAGTTGGAGAATAGAACTATAGGCAAAAAAGTATTTGGGGATAGAGTAAGGGAGGGTTATAACCCCTGTCAGAGATATATACATATATCTTTTATAATGTATAATTTATTTAATCCATCTGTCCCATTTTGGAGATGTCCCTTCACTTCTTGTCCCATAGCCAAACAGGAAGTGAGGAATTCTCTGCAAATTAAGGTAATTCCTTCGGTACCCCAGGTCACCAAAACTAGTGTTCCCCATTGGAAGATTTCCCATTTTCAGGGGACATGTCAAAATGTGGCATGTTCTTTATTTACTTTCAATGATAAACCAGACAAATGGAGAGGCCGAATCTCCCTAACTGGGACACAGACAGCAATAAAAACTGACAGGGGTTCCAATTCCCCTCCACTCTATTTATTTAAAACTAATGCCTTTTAGTAATAATTTAAGTAATCTGAGATCACTGAATCTTTGTGGGTATCGGACACATACGGGTTGATTTAGATTTTGAAGAGTGCAAAATCTGATGGAGCTGTGCATGGTAGCCATTTGGCTTCTAACTTCAGCTTTTTTAACCACTTTAATACCGGGCACTTTCACCCCCTTCCTGCCCAAACCATTTTTCAGCTTTCAGCGCTGTCACACTTTGAATGACGTTTGCACAGTCGTGCAGCACTGTACCCACATTTTTATCCTCCCCCCCCCCCCCCCACAAATAGAGCTTTCTATTGGTGGTATTTGATCACCTCTGCATTTTTTTATTTCTTGCGCTATAAACAAAAGAGGGACAAGTTTTAAAAAAAACACACAATTTTTTGCTATAATAGATTTCCGTTTACTTTTATTTTTTTAAACTAACTAACTTTTTTCTCAGTTTAGGCCGATACGTATTCTTCTACATATTTTTTGTAAAAAGAATCGCAATTAGCGTATATTGATTGGTTTATGCAAAAGTTATAACAGCTACAAAATAGGGGATAGTTTTATGGCATTTTTGTAATATTTTTTTTTTTTTTTATCGTTACTGCGATATTGCGGCGGACACTTTTGACACATTTTTGGGACCATTCTCATTTATACAGAGATCCCTGCTATAACAATGCATTGATCGCTGTATACATATGACTGGCATGGAAGGGGGTTAACACTAGGGGGAGAGGAAGGGGTTTATGTGTTCTCCTCTCCCTGACAGGACATGGATGTGTACACACACATATCCACGGTTCTGCTCGGTTACTGGGCAGTTACTCGCATCGGGTCCCCTGTGACGCGGCGAGCCCCCTAGTGGCTCCGGAAAGGCGCAATGTCATATGCCGTACGTCCAGAACAAGAGGATCTTCGTCCCGCCGTCATTTGATGGCGGGTGGTAGAGTAGTGGTTAATTCTGCTTTGCCAAAAAAAAAAATTATAAAAATAAAAACCCTTGAAGCAAATTGGTTCCTATACAGAGCTGCACCAGATTTTGCACACTCCAGTTTTAGTAAATCAACCCCATAGGGTAGACAAATCTTGTGAATATGTGATTTTCCTCCAAATGAACTGGTTCATGAGAATCTCCAACTGGTGATGCATATGGCTCGTACACACTATAAGAAAATCGACCTTTCGTACAAAAATTTCCAAAGGTACAAACTCTGTTTTTCTTGTATGGGAACGGAACAAACGATTTTAGTTTTTTTTTTTATTTTTTTTTTTATAATTGACAATTTTTATTGGGTTTAAAACAAACAAAAGAACAAGACAGTACAAAAGTAAAAGGAAATCAGCAGTCGTCATCATCTCTGGAAAGGACACGGAGGTCTACATAGTATAAAATTAACATACAGACCACAGACCGGAGTCAACAAGGGGGAAGCACTGCGTATCAAGACTGAAATAGCGCTAAAGTATTTATAGCGCAGGCTTCTCCCACAAAACAGATCATTAGTGAGGTCCGCAATTTACATTTGCGTGTCCTGCTATTCCAAAAGGAAAGGAAGAAAAAGAAAAATAATAAAAAAAAAAAAAAAAAAGGAAGGGGGAGAGAAGAGCAAAAGTAAAGTAATAAGAAAGAGAAAGAAAGAAAAAGAGGAAAGAAGGGGGGAGAGGATAAGACAAGGGGAGGGCATAAGATAGACCCAAGCAGGGGGGCGCGTCCCTCCCGGGCTCCAAGTGATCGTGTTGTACAGAACGAGGGGGGGGGGGGTCTATTTGCCGGTGCCACGGTTCCCACGTTGCTGAATGTCGGTCCACCCGGTCCGCCAGCCTAGCTGTCATGGACTCCATGACCTCAACATCTTTAATCCCGGAGTAAAGATCAGATAAAGATGGGGGGGGTTTTGTTGTTTCCAGTAAAGTACTAGACATCTGGCCGCTGTTAAAAATTTGTGTGGCCAACTTTTTAGCTAGCGTGGATAGTTTAGGAGGGGGGAGGCCCAGTAAAAAGAACTTAGGGGAGAGAGGGATATCTACCTCGAACAGCCGGTGAAGCAGCCCCCGGACCGAGTGCCAATAGGGTTGGAGGAGTGGACAGCTCCAATAAACATGGAGTAGGGTGCCCCGGTCCTGGAGACATCTCCAGCAGCGATCCGAGGTCGACGGAAAGATAGCATGCAGATGTGACGGAGTCAGGTACCAGTGGAAAAGTATCTTATACGTGTTCTCTTTGTAAAGCGTACAAAGAGAACTCTTGGCTGCCCAAGACCATATGGTAGCCCATTGTTCAGGGGTCAGCTCCTCTCCAATGTGTTCTTCCCATTTACGCATATAGCTATGTTTCCCCCGAGTGGTCATATCATAGAAATTCAAAAGTTTATATATGTCCGAGGTGAGCCCTTTCTGTGTAGGCCCTGATAAGATTAAGCGTTCAAATGGGGATAGCTTAGAGAATTGGAGGGTGGGGGTGATGGTAAGAGCGTAGTGTCTGATTTGGAGGTAACCAAAAAAAGCGCTACGAGGGAGTTCGTGTTTAGTCCTGAGTTTGTCAAAAGGCAGCAAGGTCCTAGAAACTGGATTCACCAGATGTCCATAGTGAAAGAGATTCCTCTGCAGCCAGGGGGAGATCATCTGGGAAGTTGAGCTGTCGGGTAGTTTGGGGTTGTAAAGAAAAGCTGTATCAAAGAGGCCTCAGATTGTAGGGGGGTGTTGCGATTTAGTCGTCTCCAAATAGTGCGTAGGAGGCTCATGGTATGCAGCAAGGCGGTGAAGGGGACATCTGCATTAGTGTTCCACAATAAATTGTTCGGGTGAATGGGGGCTAACCAAATTTTATCTATTTGCGTCCAGCGATTATAGGCCGGAAGGGTAACCCAGGAAGCTATAGCCCTTAGTTGTGCCGCATAGTAGTAGCGCTGGAGGTGCGGAAAGGCCAGACCCCCGTCTTTTCGGGAGGCACACATTATGGGGTATGCTATTCGGTGCTGTTTGTAATTCCACGCAAAATCTAGGAGGTCGGTCTGGAGCCTCCCAAGCTGGGCGGACGGGATAGGAACCGGGAGGGTCATGAAGTGGTACAATAATTTTAGGTAGTACATTCATCTTGACTGAGGCAATGCGTCCAAACCAAGACAACGGGTAACGTCTCCATTTGGTCAATAGGGATCTTATAGATGCAAACAGGGGTCTGAAGTTGGCATCGTATAGAGAGTCATACCGGGGAGTGAGGAATACCCCCAAGTATTTAATGGCATGGGACTTCCACGTATATGAGAAGTTTTCCGATAGGCGTTGCACTGCTGCAGGGGGGAGATTAAGTGGAAGGGCTTCCGATTTAGCTGGATTAACCTTATATCCTGATAGGGACCCATATTCCTCAAGAAGTTTGTGGAGGTTGGGGAGGGTGATATGCGGGCGTGTTAGGGTGAAAAGAACGTCATCCGCAAATAATGATATTTTAAATTCGCGTCCTCTGACCATTACGCCAGTGACGTTGGGATCTCGTCGGATCTGGGGCGCCAGGGGTTTGATACACAGGGCGAAGAGCAGCGGAGAAAGCGGACAGCCCTGCCTAGTCCCATTCGAAATAGGAAAGGAGGCAGAGGTCGCAAAATGTGTTTTGATGGAGGAAGATGGAGTTGCATATAAATGCCTGATCGCCTGAAGGAACGGCCCCCGGAAGCCCAGATGTTCGAGAGTGGTAAACATAAAAGGCCAGCTGAGCCTGTCAAAGGCTTTCTCAGCATCTAGGCTGAGCAAGAGCGCCTTGTCTTTTTGTCTGTTAATGATGTCAATTAAGTTGATGGCTCTTCTGGTGTTGTCCCCCGCCTGGCGCCCAGGAACGAAGCCTACCTGATCCTTATGGATCAGGGAGGGGAGGATCACATTCACTCGAAGGGATAATAATTTTGTGAACATTTTCAGATCTGAATTTAATAAAGCTATAGGCCTGTAGTTCCCACATAACGTATGATCCTTGTCGGGTTTGGGTATGAGTGTAAGGTGTGAGGATTGCATGTCCCGTGGAATTTCATCTTTGCCCATAAACCCATTGAACAAACGGACCATATGTGGGAGCAGGGTGGGTAGGAACGCTTTAAAATACTCATACGGAAGGCCATCGGGGCCCGGAGCTTTATTGTTCGGAAGGAGTTTCAATGTCTCCGAGATCTCCTCGGCGGTGATCGGGGAGTTAAGGGAGTGTAGGGCCCCCGTCGGCAAAGTGGCCACGCCGCTGGCTGCGAGGTAGGTCCGTACACGGTCAATGTAAGTCGCTTGGGTCGGCAAATGCGGTATAGAGGAATTGTTATAGAGGTCCGAGTAGTAGTCTCGGAGTAATTGGGCAATACGGTCGGGGTGGGAGTGAAGGGTCCCAGCTGGGTCACGAAGGGCGTGGGGAGCCGAGGCCTGAGTGTGTTCCCGAAGTTTACGCGCTAGAAGGGTATGTGCTTTATTACCTTTATCATAGTATACCTGACGGAGTCTCTGAAGGGCCTTTTCAACCTTGCCTATGTCTATACTTTTAAGAACTGCCCGGAGTCGTATAATTTCTCTTAAAAGACGGATCGAGGACGAAGTCGGAAGTCTGGATTCTAAGTCCCGTAGTCGCTGTGCTGTCTGTTGTCTCAGAAGCTTGGAATTTTTCTTCCAGGCCGTAGAGACCGCTATACATTGGCCACGGATGACCGTCTTGTGTGCCTCCCAGAGGGTTCCCACAGAGATCTCCCGGGTATTATTCTCTGCAAAGTACAGCTTTAGAGTGTTTTCTAACTCTGACCTATGTGCAAGGTCCTTTAAGAGGAAATTGTTGAGTCGCTAATGGCAGCGTCTGACCTTAGAGGGATCCAGTTTAAGTTTCTAGAGGATCGGAGCATGGTCCGACCATGATATAGGCAAGATTTCAACGTCGGTGATCGCCCGCAGGGAGGGGGCATTAACAAAAAAATTATGTAGCCTTGCATGAGTGCGAAACGGGTGGGAGTAATGGGAGTATTGACGTTCGGTCGGATGTTCCACACGCCATGCGTCAAACAGGGCAAACTTACGTGTGATCTGTCTGAATTGTTGGGATTGTCTAACGAGGCGTGGGGAGGGGATTTTCTTGTTCAGGGATGTCTTATCTAGAGTAGGGATGAATGGAAGGTTGAAGTCCCCTCCTACTACTAAAGAGGAATGTGTGGTTCTAAATAGGCGGTTGTACACCTTGGTCACAAAAGACATTTGGTTCACATTTGGTGCATAAATATTGCAGAAAGTTATGTCAGAGTGTTGCCATCTGCCACTAAGGATCAGGAACTGTCCCTGGGGATCGGAGTAGGAGGAGGTGGGTGTAAAGGGAGACCCTTTCTTTATCAAAATGGCCACCCCTGCTTTCTTTTTGGTATTGGAGGCCAAAAATCCCACGGGGAAAAGTCGTGACGCAAACGCCAGAGTGCCCGTCTTATTAAAGTGCGTTTCTTGTACAAAGATAACCTCCGCTCCAGAGTCCCTGAAACTCCTCAATGCTAGTTGCCGTCTAAAGTTTGAGTTAAGCCCATTAACATTATGTGAGTAAACCTGCACCATGTTGGGGTTGAGATATAGACAAGAGGCAGTGGAAGGACGTGTGCCGGTGTGTTATATACTTATCGAGCCCAGAGATCCAGGGAGACCGGACCGGAGACCGGAAACGTTGACCTTCGTATACGGGTAGACACAGGAGCCCAGGAGAGAAGAGCCACGGGAGGGAGAGGAAGAGAAAGAAAGAGGAGACAAAAAAAAAAGAAGGGAGACACAAAAACAGAAATAGGTTAGCAAAACAAACAAAAGTCACAATTCACGTAACAACCAAACAATGGGGGTCCAACAGTAGACCAATAATTGGTTCCAGGTTACCCCCAGCGACCAGGGTGGTCGGGAGGGGTAAGCAATAATTAGAAAGGAACCTTCAAATCATCAATCCATCTAGGGGGTTAGTGTCAGATGCCAAACTACAGCAGGTACCTATAACCTGGGACCTGCCATAAAAAAAAGGTGGTTAAAGATTAAACAAAAGCTAGGGGGATCATACTTGTCACTATAAGAAATAACTTGAGCATGAACCTGTGGGCAAAAATATGTGGGCTGTAAGTCAGTTACCAAAACGTCCGCACCCAGGCCGGGTGCCAGGAGAGCTATTGTTCCAACGGGACAGCCCAGGCGCCAGAAATCAGGTCAGCCCGGAGGGACAGAGGCCACTATTCACAAGGGAGGGGGCGACAACCGTGGAAGGAGAGAACAAAAACCACAAAAAAAAAACAAAAAAAAAAAAACACACATGGTAGCTATCATAATTATAAACTGCACCCAAGACAAAGTGTCCTTCCAGGTTGGTCCCAACCCCTGACCAGTGGTGGAGGGAGAAAGGATAAAGGTTAAAATAAAGTAACCCGGACAGTTTTCAGGCTGGGCGTTGTTTAGGGCTCCGATGAGAGGCATCAGAAGGGCGTCCCCTCCTCTTCAGCGGGACCCTTTGCCAGCCGGTCGAAGGGGGAGGAGGAGGAGGAGGGGGGATGATATCCCAGCTTGGGAGATCTGGAATGGGGATGGTCAGGGTTTCACAGAAGAAACAAATGTCCTCAGGCACTCGGAGCGTCGCCGTCTTCCCGGTGTGTGTGGCCGTCAGGCTGAAGGGGAAGCCCCAACGATAGGTGATGGCGGCATCTTGCAGAGAGTGGAGGAGCGGTTGAAATAGTCTACGCTTCTGTAAAGTAATCCAGGATAAGTCGGGAAAGAGCTGGATCGGGGCACCATCAACCAGGATAGGTTTGATCAGCCGAGCTTTGCGCATTATGTCCTCTTTTAGAGCAAATGAATGCACTCTACAGATAACGTCCCTGGGTTTGGACGCTTGATCCTTAGGCTTCAGGGCTCTGTGGGCTCTGTCCATTTCAATGTGCGTGGAGGCCGGCACTCCCATCAAATTGTTGAAGACCGTCTGAAGGACCAAGTGTAAATCTTCCGGACCGGAAGACTCCAGGAGGCCTCGGACCCTAATGTTGTTGCGGCGGTTACGGTTGTCCAAGTCCTCCAAGTGGCGTTGCATGTCACGGAGGATATAACGATCATCAGACTGTTGAGATTGGACTCGACGGACCGTAAGTTTGGTGGACTGCAGATCTTCATCAAGGTCCTCCACCTGAGTGGCCAGTTGGTGGAAGTTTGCTTGCAGGGCTTGAATTTCACCCCGGCAGGCTTCCTTAACCTCAGTTATCAGCAACTTAAAGTCAGCCTTGGTGGGCAATGAGTGCAATTGTTCCCGCCAGGAGACCAGTTCATCTGCTGTAAGGATGGAGGGTACCCTGGGCAGAGGATGCGGGTGGATTGGGGCCTGCGGAGTGGGAGGCCATGGTTCAAACCACTCACAAACCACTCACTATGCCCTGGGGAGGGCCATGCATGGAGGATGGAGGAGCCGAGAGCTCCGTGCGGGTCCCATTGAAGCAGGTGGAACCGGGATCAGAGGAGCGTGGCAAACTCTGAAGCTTTGGTGAGCCTGGAGTTGTGGATGGGGTTGGGGTGGCTTGGGGCGAAGGCCGTGGCAAGGAGTGAGAGCGGCCCGTTAGGGGTGGGATGGAAAGCCCCCAATGCTGAAAGGCTGGCGGGGTGCCCCGCAGAGAAGTCGCAGTAGGACCAGGGCCCGCAATAGGGGAGGAAGCAGGAGAGGGACTCACCCGCACCACTGGAGGAGAAGTCCCGGTACCCAGGCTGCAAGATGGCGGCGGCTGTTCCTCGTGGTGTGAAGGGGGAGAGCCGCATATGGCTGGCGGTGCTGAGGCAAGCGCAGCGGGTCTACTGCGGGTGGACATACCGCTGGAATGTACTTCCATGATGGCTGCCGACCGTTTGGTTCCAGAGGCTTCCGGAGGGGGAAGAGAGGACGACACTGCCATGCGCTGCTGCACCATGTTGTCCGCTTCCTGCCCGGCGGGTCCTGAGAGCGAAGAGAAGTAGGTCTGGATCCGGGGACCCTGCGATATGGAGCGCCCAGAGTCTCTCCCACGATTCAGTGTCCTGCTGGCTCGATTTCTGCTTTCTGCCCATCAGACTTGTGTTAAGTCCCCGTTTGGAGCTTCTGTAGAGCAGGTCCCAGAGGAGCGAAGAGATCACCCTGCCATTCGGCTCGATTTTCGTTTTTAATGTGCACAGTTTTTGTTCAAGAAAAATCAGAAAAAGACCTGCGCATGATCAGAAACAACAAAAAGCTTTTTTCGTTCATCTGTTCCGATTTTGCTGTAAAATAACTAGAAAAAATGGACGATCGTTTGTCTGATTTTCTCATAGTGTGTACCCCACATTATTAGGTCTAAATAATTGACTAGCCCATCTCTGTAAGTGACTGCAACTGTTTGGCTTCACCCTCTCTTCATATAAACCATTAAAGTGACGCAAACCATTCATCTTTCTATTCCAGCTACAATTACCTGTGTATAGAGGCTGTTGTAAAATTTACATCTCTCCCTCTTTCATTCCACAACTCTGGTAATTCTTAGATAGCAGTTGTGAAAACTCGGCGTGGAAATGTGTGTGTGTGGTGTGTGTGTTTTGTTTTTTTGTTTTTTATGTCCTCTTCCATGCCTCCATGATGACATCACAGAGCTGGTGGATGTTGGAGACCTTTTGCTCCTCCACCTTCCTTTGGGGGTGACCAACAGATGCTCAATAGGATTTAGATCTGGAGACATGCTTGTCTAGTCCATCACCTTTACCCTCAGATTCTTTAGCAAGGCAGTGGTTGTCTTGGAGGTGTGTTTGGCATCGTTATGTTGGAATACTGCCTTGTGGCCCAGTCTCTGAAGGGAGGGGATCATGCTCTGCTTCAGTATGTCACAGTACATGTTGGCATTCATGGTTCTCTCAATGAAGTGTGTGTGTGTGTCTGTGTGTGTGTATGTATATACAAACACAGACACACACACATATATATATACACACATACATACACACCCCGTATAAGCCGAGTTTTTCAGCACATTTTTTTTTTATTTTTTGTGCTAAAATGCCCCCCTCGGCTTATACACAAGTCACCTTTTTGTGCCTGGTCTCCCAGAATTTGGGGACCCGGTACCGGCCGGCCGTGGGTCCCCCTGGACTCCAAGCTTGGCACACATATAGCCCCACTCTTCCTCTACAAGTGTGCAAAGTTTGTTGTCCAAGGAACCTATGGCCGGGGAACACCGATTTTTCAAATTCGGGTACCCCTTCCAAAGACCAGTGTTGAACGTTCATTTCTCTGGTAAATTTGGGGACCTGGTACCGGCCCTCCGTAGGTGCCTTGGACCCCTTCTATATACACCCATGTTAAACACAGTGAGGCATGCACATGGACACCCTAAGCTTATACTCGAGTCAATACGTTTTCCCATTTTTTTTGTGGTAAAATTAGGTGCCTCGGCTTGTATTCAGGTCGGCTTGTATTCAGGTCGGCTTGTATTCAGGTCGGCTTGTATTCAGGTCGGCTTGTATTCAGGTCGGCTTGTATTCAGGTCCGCTTGTATTCCGGTCGGCTTGTATTCCGGTCGGCTTGTATTCCGGTCGGCTTGTATTCCGGTCGGCTTGTATTCCGGTCGGCTTGTATTCCGGTCGGCTTGTATTCCGGTCGGCTTGTATTCCGGTCGGCTTGTATTCCGGTCGGCTTGTATTCCGGTCGGCTTGTATTCCGGTCGGCTTGTATTCCGGTCGGCTTGTATTCCGGTCGGCTTGTATTCCGGTCGGCTTGTATTCCGGTCGGCTTGTATTCCGGTCGGCTTGTATTCCGGTCGGCTTGTATTCCGGTCGGCTTGTATTCCGGTCGGCTTGTATTCCGGTCGGCTTGTATTCAGGTCGGCTTGTATTCAGGTCGGCTTGTATTCGGTCGGCTTGTATTCAGGTCGGCTTGTATTCCGGTCGGCTTGTATTCCGGTCGGCTTGTATTCCGGTCGGCTTGTATTCAGGTCGGCTTGTATTCAGGTCGGCTTATATTCAGGTCGGCTTATACTTGAGTATATACTGTGTGTGTGTGTGTGTGTGTGTGTGTGTGTGTGTGTGTGTGTGTGTGTGTGTGTGTGTGTGTGTAATATAAATATATAAATTAGTGTTAAGTGATGTCTGATCACAACATGTTTTGCCAGGGCAGTATTCCAACGTGACCCCAAACACACCTCCAAGATGAACACTGCTTTTCTAAAGAAGCTGAGGATAAAGGTGATGGACTGACCAAGCATGTCTCCAGACCTAAACCCTATTGAGCATCTGTGGGGCATCCTCAAATGGAAGGTGGAGGAGCGCAAGGTCTCTAACATCCACCAGCTCTGTGATGTCATCATGAAGGAGTGGAAGAGACTCCAGTGGTAACCTGTGAGGTTCTGGTGAACTCAACGCCCAAGAGGGTTAAGGCAGTGCTGGAAAATAATGGTGGCCACACAAAATGTGTGTGGAGTTATTTTGAGGGGACAGCAAATTTACACTGTTATACAAGCTGTACACTCACTACATAACATTGTAGCAAAGTGTCATTTCTTCAGTGTTGTCGCATGAAAAAAAAGAATAAAATATTTTCAAAAATGTGAGGGGTGTACTCACTTTTGTGAGATGCTGTACATGTATATAATAGTAACATATATTGTAAAGGCTTTTATATTGAGTTTTCACATCTGTTATCTAGGGATTTCTAAAGAGATGTGACATGAAAAAGGGATCGTTAATGGACTTATAATGGCAGATATGCACACACACAGGCACTGATGGATGTTTTATAGCAATAAAATTCACATGATTCACTTTAAATGGAGTTTCCCTTGAAGTAAACATTTACTGTTTTAGTGCTATAAAATGCACCCTTTATGAATTTCTTAGATTTAGGTCCCTATTATGGTGATGAAAGCAAATTTTGAGTTTACTGTTATGAGTTTCTTGCAAGAGATTAAAAATAAAAACAGCTTGGTTTTCAGGGTTTAATAAAGAGTAGAAGGTATTTTATGTCACTGTCTTAGTCATATACTGTATGTCTGACGTCCCAACTGATGTCCCTCTGCTTTGTACAATTAGGGTGAAGCTGTCACTGGGCGGCTTTGAAGAAGAAGGCGAAGATGAAGATCAGGAAAAGCCCTCCCCTATTTTTCTTCCAAAGATGACTAGCACGTTGGAGATCTCTTTAATAAGCAACACAGAATACCAGTCTCGGCATTCCCAGCCAGAATGTGGTTATGGTCTCCAGCTCGACAGATGGACGGAGTTCAGTATACACACCATGGAGCCAGACAACTTAGAGTTACTCTTTGACTTTTTTGAAGTGAGTGTTTATTACATTTTGTCTTTTTAATCAGAAGTAACCACATTTATTGGCTGTTCATGTTGAAGTGCCTTATTGCAATTACATTTTTTTTAAAGAGCTCCTAGATTAAAATTCAAGTGCATTTGGGAACTCGGCTATAGGAAAACTTATTTTCTTTTTGCCTGATAGTTATCCTTGATTTGCAAATGATAACGAAAACCCACTCAATGGGAGTAAGGGGTCCCCAGTTAGGTCCCCAACCACTCTGGATGTTGTCAGTGCCCAGAGCAACTGGTCTCATTAATCCCTGGTTCACACTGCTGCGACTTACAATGTGACTTGCGACACATAAAGTTGCATGACAAGTGAAAACGTGTGTGTGTGTGTGTTTTCATTGAACAATAGTGCAGCATACAAGACTGGACCATGTTAGGATAAGAAAAGGCAGCAGAAGCACATACTAGACAGCATGGTGGAGAAAAGTCCTCAGCAATAGATTATACAGTAAAGTTGGGACAGGGAAAGAAAGGATAGGCTGGGATGAGTGCGTTTGGGCCAAAGAAGTGGGAAATCATTGAGTAGCAGAATCGGATGAATGCACAAAGGCTTATTTAAACCGTTGTTCCTACTTCTTGTGATGTGGCATTGTGGTTTTCTGTACCAACGACCATACGAAAAACAAACCGTTTTTTTTTTAATCGAAAGTTTAAAGATGGTGTGTAAGCAACAACATATACAAACGTTTTGCAAGTAAGATCTGTCTCCTTGCAGGGAGTAATGGCACATGGAAGAGACAATACATGCAAAAGTTGTGCTAAGGCCTGTACACGTGGCCCGAATGTCAGCCAAAATCAGCTGGAGCAGTAGAACCCGGCAAACATTCTGCCCATGTGTACATCTGCTTGTCCGAACGAGCATGCTGGAAAGTCAACAGCCAATAGGCATTCGATCAGCGCTTGCAGGCGCTGAACAGTTTGTCCTGGTGTGGGGGGCGTCCTTCTGTGAGAACCCAATAGCACAGCGCAGCGATTGTTGTACTAACATTGCATAGATGGTACAGTGACTGTCTCAGGTTATTTATTTTTTTCTCAGTCTGCTGGGTTGAACAAAAAATAAAATAAAACTTACTGTGTGTACCAGACATAACGTTGAACCAACAAGTGTAGCAAATGAGACTTGACTGTCCAAAGAGAGGACTAAATGCCCCTTCCCAGCCATAGCTCGGGATTTTGTGGGGCAAGAAGCTCCTTGGTATATCGGAGACGTTGGGAGAAGACATTTGAGGGGGAGATAGGGTAGGGTGGTTTCCTTGGGGTGTAGTAGCTTCTTTAAGGAGTAGTAGGGATGAGGCCACCCATATACGGTGCAAATTTCTTTCCTGCAACCACAGCTTGTAGGAAAGAAATTCACAAGAGTCTTGCATCAACACGGATCGTGCTGACAGAGGAATCCATCCTGCTGAGCGATTGTCTGCTTCCGGTGGGGGAGGTGGTCCCCGCCGAGAGAAGACTGTGATGACCGCCAGCGGCTATTGTAAAAGAATCCTGCAGGCTAGTTGTACCCTAGTTCATTGATCAACTAGGTACATTCAGCCTGCCCATTTACTGAGAGGTACTCGGTCTTTCCTGCATAACCTGCCAATATTTGAACCATGTAAAGCCAGCCTAAAAGGTCACTGTGTCTCAAGGCTCCAATAAGGTCGTGTCAAAGTCGGGGGGCAGAAAGTTGTCAATCCACGGCTGACAGACTTTCTAGAATTCATGGATTCTATCCTCGGTCTTAGTATGGACCATCGCCTGCGTGATCTTGTGTTTGGTCGCTAAGATACAAAGTAGGGTTGTCCCGATACCAATACCGGTATCGGTATCGGGACCGATACCGAGTATTTGCGGGAGTACTTGTACTCCCGCAAATACCCCCGATACCAAAATAGAATACTTTGCCCCCCCGCTGTCGCACCCGCCGCTGCCGTACCCGCCGTTGCTGCTGCTGCCGCCGCTACAGCGAATGCCGCCGCCGCATGTTTAAAGCGTGCGGGAACATCACAGCCTTCATTTGAAAAGCTGTAGTGTTCCCGCCGCGTATAGACAGACACTCCCCCTTGCTCAGGATTGGCTGGGTGATCGCAATCTGTCCAATTACGAGCAAGGGGGAGTGTCTATATGCGTGCGGGAAAACAGCTATTCAAATGAAAGCTGTGATGTTCCCCAGCGGCTGCGATGGCGGCTGCTGCCAGGTATGGGGGAAATGGCTGCAGGGACCTGGATTGATGGGGACCTGGATTGATGGGGACCTGGATTGATGGGGACCTGGATTGATGGGGACATGGATTGTGGGGACATGGCTGCAATATGTGGGGGACATGGCTGCAATATGTGGGGGACATGGCTGCATTTGGGGACACATTTAAAAAAAGTATCGGTATTCGGTATCGGCGACTACTTGAAAAAAAGTATCGGTACTTGTAAAAAAGTGGTATCGGGACAACCCTAATACAAAGCCTTGAGATTTTCCAAAACCTAGCTATTAGTTGGCTTCTCAGCCATGATCACTTGTAACGGCATTTGGAATTGGTTTCTAGTCAGTCCCAGTGCATTATGATTTTAAAAGCATTAGCTGAGAGTCCAGTAGGAGGGTAGTGTCAAAAAAGCAGCTGATGGTGCAAAGATTCTACCAGATGTTAGACCAATTTCACACTGAGGCGATTTGCAGGCGCTATAATGCTAAAAATAGCGCCTGCAAAGCGCCCTGAAAGAGCGGCTCGATTTACTCCAGTGTGAAAGCCTGAGGGCTTTCACTCTGGAGCAGTGCACTGGCAGGACGTTTAAAAAATCTCCTGCAAGCATTATCTTTTGGAGCAGCGTGTACACGGCGTGTACTCCTGCCCATTAAAATAAATGAGGCAGCGCGGCCGTACCACCGGCAAAGCCCTACAGCAGCAGCGTCCGAATACCTCCGTAAAAGTAACAGTAAAAATAGCAGCGCTTTACTGCCGATGCCTCGCGCACCCCAGTGTGAAAGGGGCCTAAGTGTGTGTGTGTGTGTGTGTGTTTGTGTGTGTGTGTGTGTGTGTGTCTGGCTTGTTACAACCACAAAAACATGTGGATTCGTAACGTGGGGCATATTTGGCTATTCTTGCAGGGACAAGGTACCATCTGGGCAACTACTTAAAAGTTGTTTCCAGGGCTAACACATTCTGTGTGTGTGTGTGTGTGTGTGTGTGTGTGTGTGTGTAGCCAAATTTTGGTCCTGTCTTGTCTCCAGGAGACTTTTTTTGTTTGTTTCTATCTCCAGCAAATTAATGAATTATCGGGCAACATTTGATGCATGCTTTAGAGCGTGTCTAGACCATGACAGCCAGGGGCTGTTTTTTTTTTGTCTTCCTTGATTTCTCAAATAAAACTCGCTTTTTTTTATTAATTTTTTCCACACAGGAGTAAATTCAGTGAGTTTACCTATTTATTTTCAATGGGTTGCTTCCATTAAAGTGTATTTGACTTTATTGTCCCTCTGTTTTCCTTCCCTTCTTATAGGAAGACTTGAGTGAAGCTGTGGTGCAGGGTGACGCACTCCCGGGTCACGTGGGCACTGCTTGTCTGCTGTCCTCTTCTATCATTGAGACCGGAAAAAGTAACGGTGTCATCACACTCCCAATCATGAGCAGGAACGGCAGGCAGGCTCTTGGAAAAGTTCGAGGTATCTACTTTTTTTTTTATTATTATTTATTTTTCCAGGGTGGGCATCGGTTGTTGATGAAACGCACTTCCGTTTTTTAAAAAAAAATTCTGGGCATCTTTTCCGTGGGAAAAGAAAATCTGCAATTTCACACCACAGCCTACGTTGTAACCAGCAAAAGAAATAGCAAGCCCACTCACTATTTCAGTCTCTGACACAATTACTATTCTGAAAGGAACAACAACCGTTGCATAATACGCCAACCAGTTCAGACAGGGAGGTGTTGTCAGCGATGTGCCCTGGAACTTCTTGTGCTGTGTTTAGAGACGTAGATCCACAAACTAATCACATACAAATATTTAAAATAGACTGGTTAGATCATCCTGATTGTAGCCTTTATGGAAACATTTTCTCAGAAAGAGTGGTGTCATGGGCATGGTATATTTTTTTTTTTTTTTTTTTTTTAGGGTGAACTATTATAGTATTGTAATTTTACTGTTACATTTTGTTTCTTGCTTGTGTGCCATAACTTGGGCATCGGTGGTTTAGAGCGCTAGGATCCCTGGTGGTTAATTCTGGTCAAAACACTCTGTGCATGGAATTTTATAAACCAAATTCACCAAAGAAAGCCCTCGGAGAACCTCTCATATGGTATACTGCTGAAATGTAAGCTATTCAAGGTACGGTATCTCACAAAAGTGAGTAGCTGACGCCTCACATTTTATTATATCTTTTCATGTGACAACATGAAATTACACTTTGCTACGATGTAAAGTAGTGAGTGTACAGCTTGTATAACAGTGTAAATGTGCTGTCCCCTCAGAATAACTCAACACACAGCCATTAATGTCTAAACCGCTCGCATCAAAATGAAAATGTCCAAAATGACCAAAATTTAAATATTTTGTGTGGCCACCATTATTTTCCAGCAGAATTCACCAGAGCTTCACAGGTTGCCACTGGAGTCCTCTTTCTCTCCTCCATGAGGATATCATGGAGCTGGTGGATGCTGGAGACCTTGCGCTCCTCCACCTCCCACAGATGCTCAATGGGGTTTAGATCTGGAGACATGCTTGGCCAGTCCATCACCTTTACCCTCAGCTTCTTTAGCAAGGCAGTGGTAGTCTTGGCAGTGGTCTTGGTATTTATCATGTTGGAATACTGCCCTGCAGCCCAGTCTCTGAAGGGAGGGGATTGCACTCTGCTTCAGTATGTCACAGTACATGTTGGCATTCATGGTCCCCTCAATGATCTGTAGCTCCCCAGTGTCGGCAGCACTCGTACAGCCCCAGATCGTGACACTCCCACCACCATGCTTGACTATAGGCAACACACACTTGTCTTTGTTCTCTTCACCTGGTTGCCTCCACACATGCTTGACACCATCTGAACCAAACACGTTTATCTTGGTCTCATCAGACCACAGGAGATGGTTCCAGTAATCCATGTCCTTATTCTGCTTGTCTTCAGCAAACTGTTTGCGGGCTTTCTTGTGCATCATCTTTAAAAGAGGCTTCCTTCTGGGATGACAGTTTGATGCAATGTGCGACGTATGGTCTGAGCACTGACAGGCTGACGCCCCCACCCCTTCAACCTCTGCAGCAATGCTGGCAGCACTCATACATCTATTTCCCAAGCTGTACACTCACTACTTTACATTGTAGGAAAGTGTAATTTCTTCAGTTGTCACATGAAAAGATAGAATTAAATATTTCCAAAAATGTGAGGGGTGTACTTTTGCAAGATAAGTAGTCCAACCAGAGTCTTTTGCATACAACTAGAAATAGTCAGTTTATTGATGAATTGATGCCTCATAAAAAAACACAGTGGCTATATATCAAAAACAAGTGTGACATATTAAGCGCATATACGTTTACATATGCCCCTGTTCAATGACAGAAAGCTGGTGTGGATGACGACGCACACTGGTTCCTAATGATGGACAATAGGGTAGGGAAGAAGAAACAACCCCCAGCGTTGTATAGCACTGACAATATAAAATTGATGCTCTGAATGCCGGTGCTGCGTTGGAAAATTATGGACTACTAGAAGTCTCTTACGGTGACCACTGCAAAAACCATAGCTTGGAACACAACCGGAACCGCCAGGGAGTCGCAGGCTGGAATGCAAGTCAGAGCTGTGAATAGGCCGTCTCCATAACAATGTATTTCGGGACGTGCCCCTTTTTCAGGCTAGCTACATTAATTGAAGCAGGAATACATATGAGAGGATCTCATCGGCGGTACCGATGTGTAAAGATCACACAGATGGCGCTAATTCAGCCATCACTATTATTATTATTATTATTTGCATTGATTATACCATTTCTAATTGCAGTTGACTATATTCTTATAAAGCCAATACAAGGTTATTCCTGTGACATGAAAAGCTCTTTCTGCAAGTATTGGAAGCCAAGGACTCCACTTGATGTCGGACACAGAGGAGCCGGCAACTCCACCACTACTGCAAAGTAAGCTGTGCAGGGTTTATACCTGACATATAGATTGAAGCAAATGGCCATTGTTGCTTAGACCTCCTCTCCCCTGTCCGCAATTGAGTCAGTGCCGATCCCCCCTCTTCCTGCTGCTATTCTGTGTCAAATTACACTGTGTAATTTACTAGAATCCCCTCTGTTATGTGCAGCGATATTATGCAGCTCAATACTTTGCAGAGCTCCACTTTAGGGTCACGTGACCACACCATTTGAAAAATGGTATTGCGCTGCATAATTTTTATAAAAACAATTTTTTTTTTAAATATTTTTTTTTTTTTTTATAAAAACGCTGTGCAACATCGTTCCCAACCTGCCACCCCAGAGCAGCCGTAGGCCCCCTTACACATAATCAGGCCGTGCAGGTCCACCTGTCTGTTTTTCAGACCTCCTTTAAAAAAGGACACAGACCTGCCATCCGGCCGCTCCACTTATTGTGGCCCGCGACTGGTTACCATATCACTTAAAGCGGAGCCCCAGAATTTTTTTTTTTTTTTTTTTAATAAAGTCAGCAGCTACAAATACTGCAGCTGCTGACTTTTATAAGGACACTTACCTGTCCAGGGCGCCCGTGATGTCAGCACCCAAAGCCGATCTGTTCTTCGGCTCTCATGTGCTGCCGCCGTCATCTTCGGTAAAGGGATTCGGGAAGTGAAGCCTTGCTGCTTCACTTCCTGGTACCCTACTGCACATGCGCAATCCCACTGGTCCCTGCCGTCTTCTGGGACCTGTGTATCTCCCAGAAGACAGTGCGTGTATCTGCTCCCTCCTCCCCCCTGAAAGGTGCCAAATGTGACACCAGAGGGGGGGGGGTGGAACTCTGGTTTTTAAGTGGCAAGGGCTCTTCAAAAGGTTGGTCACCCCTGCTGTAAATGGGTTGTTCCTAGTCGATTCAAATAATCTTCAACTTCAAGACAATTATTCAATACAACAAAGAAAACCATCTTTTTGGTGAACTTCACACAGATTGTTCCTTTACAATAACATTGTTTATTGTTCAAACTATTTAGTGCCATCAGTTTTTATCTTTTTTTAAGGAGTCCGATTATCCATGATTGTTATGTTTATGGTGAGTAATAGAACAAGGGGTTATATGAATGTGGTTATTTACTGTTTTTTTTTTTTTTCCAAGATTGGCCAAAGTTCGAGAAAACACAATAGCATCATTAAAGAGTGCCGCCAACCATGTAAGTTTTTGGGTGCATGTGCTCTAATACTTTGTCATACCCAGTATTGTACTTGATCATATTAAATCAGACATTTAGTACTATACCATTAGTACAAACAAGGAGCTGGTCATGTATTTAGGATTAGCACCTTGAAGACGGTATAAAGCCTGCTTTGTCCTGAAACGCAGCCTTTCCTACTCCTCTTTGCTTCTGTTTACTATATACTTATTCAAATATGCATACCTGTAATTAAAGACTGGAAAACTGGGTCTGTGGACATAGAGGTGTCATTTTCTTTAAGTCACTGAGGTTTCTGGTTCCTAAATTTGGGGCACAGGATTTGATTACTTTGTTCTGGAAATGTTGGGGAATATTATTTTACTTGCTTTTATTTAGGGCTGCAACTAACGATTATTTTCATAATCCATTAGTTGGCCGACTATTGTTTTGATTAATCGATTAATCACATAATAGCCTTTAAAAAAAAAAGTTGAATTTTTACATTTTTTGGGGCCAATTTGTTGTTGGGCAGATGACAAAACACAAATTGGTGCAAAAACACATTCAATGCTTTTCTGCAGCTTCTCCATTGACGTATATTGAACAAATAAAAACAAAAAAGCACCGTTTTGCGTTAAAAAGTCCTTGCCCTTTCCAAATACGCAGCAGCTGAAGAAAAATCATGGATGTGAACGTGTCCCCACTGTAAGGTGTTCATTTTTTTACTGTGGGACAGTGAAAGTAATATTTACAGAAGCGTTTTGCTTTTTTGTACTATAAAAGGCTAATTTTAGTTTTGTAACCCCATTATGTTACTGGCCGAATAATAGATTATGAAAATTGTAATCGATTAATTTCATAATCCATTAGTTGTTTCGGCCCTACTTTAAGGCCCCTTTCACATTGAGGAGATTTTCAGGCGGTACAGCGCTAAAAATAGCGCTGCTATACCGCCTGAAAAACTCCTGCCAAGCAACCTCAATGTGAGAGCCAGAGGGAGAAAAAAAATTCCTGTCAGCAGCAGCTTTGGAGCGGTGAGAGGAGCGGCGTGTATACCACTCCTTCACCGCTCCTTCCCATTGAAAACAATGGGAAAACGCGGCAATACCGCTCGCAATGCGCCTCTATAGAGACGCATTGCGGGCGGTATTAACCCTTTCACGGCCGCTGGCGGGGGTTAATACCGCTAGCGGCCGCAACTCGCAGCAAATCAGACGGTATAGTGCCGCTATTTTTAGCGGCGCTATACCGCCAGCGCGGTTTACAGGTACTTGTATATCGCTGTCAATATACGCGGTGCTTTAAAGCGGAGCTCCACCCGCATTTTTTTTTTTTTTCAAAGTCGGCAGCTACTAACAGTGTAGCTGCTGACTTTGAATAAGGACACTTACCTGTCTTAGCCGCCCGCGCTGACGTCCCCCGCCGATGCCGATTCTTTTTTTTTTTTTTTTCCATTTATTTTTTTTAATTTTTTTTTTCGATTTTTGAAAAAAAATTAAAAAATCAGGGTGGAGCTCCGCTTTAAATATGAATTCTGTATTCACATCAGTCCCTGTCATCAAGGAGCGTGCAATCTAAGGTCACTAACTCCCATTCATACATACATATACTAGGGCCAATTCAGACAGGATACAATTGACCTACCAGCACAACCAGGTGGATAACACTCTTTAGGCCTTATGCACACTGGATGATATATTAACGTTCTAAAAAACGCCAGTAGATTTGCAGTGCGTTTTTCAACATTTTGCAATAACTTTCCCTCAATGGATTAAAAACTTTAAACACTGGTGAGCTGTGATTATCAGTGTTTTTTTGGGGGTATCTTTTGACGTTGGAGTGTTTTTACAGCTGGAAACGCCTCTAAGAGCCCACTAGTTTTTTTTTTTTTTTTTGCCAAAACCAGTTAACAGCCTATGTGTACATGGACACATAGGATAACATGCTGGAGAGTTTGACTGTAGTAAAAAATGTCTGAAGCAAAAAATGGCAGCTGTAAAAACGTCCAGTGTGCATGAGGCCTAAAGTAGAAGATTACACCGGTGTATCCATTTGACTGTCTGCTGACAGGACAGGAAAAGCACAGCAGAAGACTGAAGAGGCCATCTCACTCGCTCTCTCTCTCCATTAGCCTACTCTCTCTGCTTCGATTATTTCTTGAGTTAGCTTAGCCCAGTGTTTCTCAACTCCAGTCCTCAAGCCCCCCCCAACAGGTCATGTTTTCAGGATTTCCCTCAGATGAAAAGGCTGTGGGAATTACTAAGGGCCCATACACACGATCCGAATATCGGCCGATGGATCGTACGACTTTTTTCGCTTAATAATCGCAAGTAAAATAAAATAGGTTATTAAACTCACGAAAATTCTCGTACGACAGAAAAAAAAGATCGGAAGTGATGTCACGTGTTGTAATGCATTTGTATTGTATTGTCGGACGGCTGTACTGACGAAATGAAAATCGTACGATCTGACATCGTACGAGGAAAATTTTCGTGCATGTCCGATCGAAAAATATAGGATGAACGGTCGTGATCGGCTCTCGAAAGTAGTGTACACACGATCCGAAAATCGTACGATCCATCATCGTACGATTGTTTTTTGTCCGATATTCGGATCGTGTGCATGGGCCATTAGGACTGATCAAACTGATCAAATCACCTGTGCAAAATAATGGAAAACCTGACCTGTTGGGGGGCCTTTGAGGACTGGAGTTGAGAAACACTGGCTTAGCCTCATTAAAGGGGTGGTTCACCCTCCAAACAAATTTCTAGCATGCCACGGAGCCCCCCCCCACCCGACCAGCAGTATGCCGGTGTTTTTTTTTTTTTTTTTCTCTACATACCTTTTTTACGGGCTCTCTTTCCCTCCGGCGATCCCGCGGAACTGGGCGTTTACAATCACAGGCTGTGATTGACGTCCCTGACCCTGGCGCATACAGCGTGTCACGAGATGCCAAAGGAACCCGAACGTCGATGCACAGGCGCCGTATAGGGCCGCACCGACGTTCGGGTTCCTTCGGCATCTCGTGACGCGATGTATGCGCCGGGCTGAGGGACGTCAATCGCAGCCTGTGATTGGAAACGCCCAGTCAGGCGGGATCGCCGGAAGGGAAGAGAGCCCGTAAAAAGGTATGTAGAGAAAAAAAAAAAAAAACATCGGCATACTGCTGGTCGGGTAGGGGGGCTCCGTGGCATGCTAGAAATTTGTTTGGAGGATGAACCACCCCTTTAATGGAGTTCTTTTTATGCCTCTTTTTCTCTTATTTATTGGCAGTGCTAAAGCTGCCTGTTTATTGCCAGATAGGTGAGATCATCATTATTCATTTCAGAAAGTATTATTAGAGATCCATTTCACTCATTTTACAATCCTATTTTTGGCATGCAGGACCAATTTACTAATTTATGAAATAATTAACCATAGTTTCAGCATTTTTGTTTAGTTATATTCCTACTTTTTAGACCCCTTTCACACTGAAGCGTTTTTACAGCGTTTTAGTGTTAAAAATAGCGATATTAAAACGCTCTCCATTCATCTCAATGCACCCTTTCACACTGAGTCCTGCAAGCAGCATCTTTGGCGCAGCTTTTGGGCGCTGAAAAAAACGCTCCAAAAACTCCCCTCTCCATTGAAATGAATAGAAAGCGCTGTAAAAACGCCTTACCCTTTTCACACTGAGGCACTGCAAAAACGCCCTAAAACTTTAGGGTCTTGGCACATTGGGATTGCAGATGAGGCTTCGCTCGAAAAACGCCCCAGTGTGAAAGGGGCCTTAATACTGCCAGGAATCAGTCCTTCCAAAACTGAGAGCGGACTCGCAGTTCGGCTTCTTTCGCAAACTCTGTGACGCGCCTACGCAATAGGGGGACGCAGGGGGGAACTTTTTCTCAAGGACGTCAATCATGTAGGCGAAGTCTGCATAGAAACGCCTACTCCCGCGTGAGTGAGTACCCGGAAGCCGGGTGGAAAATAGCGATAATAAGGTATGTACATCCAGAAAAAAAAAGTATAAAGAATATGATCTTGTATACATGTTGTTTGGGTGAACCTCCACTTTAACTTGTATAAGAGCAGCATGAACAGCAAGCTTTGAAGCTTTTAAAGTACCATTCAGCTTCACTGTGTAAATGTTGAACAAAGATCCTAACGGAAGTGCAGATTGACACTTTAAACCAGCTACTAGCAGGCTTCAGCATTTCTTGAAGCTTGTTGAAAGCCTGCTTAACCACTTAAGGACCGCCTCCTGCACATATACGTCGGCAGAATGGAACGTCTGGGCACAAGCACGTACCTGTACGTGCTCTTTAAGTGCCCAGCCGTGGGTCGCGGGCACATGTTCCCTGATATAGGGAGACACAATCAATGACGTCACAAGTCCAGCCCTGCCCCCGTACAGTTAGAAACACATATGAGGTCACATGTAACCCCTTCAGCACCCCTTAGTGGTTAACTCCCAAACTGCAATTGTAATTTTCACAGTAAACGATGCATTTTTATAGCATTTTTTGCTGTGAAAATGACGATTGTCCCAAAAATGTGTCAAAATTGTCCGATGTGTCCGCCATAATGTCAGTCACTAGTGATCGCCACCATTAGTAGTAAAAGAAAAGGCTTATTGGGATTTATTTTATTTTTTTTACAAAATAGGTAGAATACGTATTGGCCTAAACTGAGGAGAAAAATATTTTTTTTTATATAATTTTGGGGGATATTTTTTATAGCAAAAAGGAAAAAAAATTTTTTTTTTTTTCAAAATTGTCGCTCTATTTTTGTTTATAGCGCAAAAAATAAAAACCACAGAGGTGATCAAGTACCACCAAATAGCTCTATTTGTGGGGGAAAACGCGCAATTTTCGGTTAATGCGCCGCAGTGCCGAATCGCAAAAACTGGACAGGTCCTTTACCTGCATTTTGGTCCGGGTCTTAAGTGGTTAAAGTGACCATCAACACTCCATTAGGATATTTTCATACTTGAGCTGAATGATATTTTAATAAAAGTTTCAACAATGCTTGCTGAAAGCTCTGCAAATTTTGTCAAAGCTTGCTGTTCACACTGCTCTTATACAAGCTCAAGACTCTGTGAAACGGGCCTAAAAGAGTAGGCTTCTTTATTTTATTTATTTTTTTAATCTCTGGAATGTATGCTTTTTTTAATGCATAAGAGTATTTTGCTGGTTTTGGTTTTTGGCAGTTGATACGATAATCTGGCTACAATCACCGTAATTTACAAAATTGGCAAAAGAAAGTTGATTGGTGTAATATATTCTTATGATTATGTATTCAGATAATCTATATAAAAATATGATCAACATGTGAATGTATTGGTTAAGATACATTTTCAATGAATGCGCCTAAATATTTTTTTCCCTTTTTAGGGTGCAGCCTATGTTGAGTTTGATGTTCATCTGTCCAAAGACCACGTCCCAGTGATATATCATGACCTCACATGCTGTATATCTATGAAAAAGGTAATGATCATCTTTAACAGTACTCTTTGGTGGGTACGCTTTATATTCTTCTCACTGGAAAGTTTTTGTCTTCCAATTACTAAGCTTTTTGTTTTTCCTGGTTGCTTTAAAGAGGAACTTCACAACCCCCACCCCCTGCTTATCTGATGTCATTGGGAGGTTGCTGTCTCTTCTGGGTTCAGTCCCTCCTGAAATCATCAGGAGGTTTGTCTCTTCTGGGTTCAGTCCCTCCTGAAATCATTGGGATGTTGCTGTCTCTTCTGGGTTCAGTCTCCTGAAATCATTGGGAGGTTGCTGTCTCTTCTGGGTTCAGTCCCTCCTGAAATCATTGTGAGGTTGCTGGCTTTTCCGGGTTTAGTTCCTCCTGAAATCATTGGGAGGTTGCTGGCTTTTCCGGGTTCAGTCCCTCCTGAAATCATTGGGAGGTTGCTGGCTTTTCCGGGTTCAGTCCCTCCTGAAATCATCGGGAGGTTTCTGTCTCTTCTGGGTTCAGTCCCTCCTGAAATCATTGGGAGGTTGCTGTCTCTTCTGGGTTCAGTCTCTCCTGAAATCATTGGGAGGTTGCTGTCTCTTCTGGGTTCAGACCCTCCTGAAATCATCGGGAGGTTGCTGTCTCTTCTGGGTTCAGTCCCTCCTGAAATCATTGGGAGGTTGCTGGCTTTTCTGGGTTCAGTTCCTCCTGAAATCATTGGGAGGTTGCTGGCTTTTCCGGGTTCAGTTCCTCCTGAAATCATTGGGAGGTTGCTGGCTTTTCCGGGTTCAGTTTCTCCTGAAATCATTGGGAGGTTGCTGTCTCTTCTGAGTTCAGTCTCTCCTAAAATCATTGGGAGGTTGCTGTCTCTTCTGGGTTCAGTCCCTCCTGAAATCATCGGGAGGTTTCTGTCTCTTCTGGGTTCAGTCCCTCCTGAAATCATTGGGAGGTTGCTGGCTTTTCCGGTTTCAGTTTCTCCTGAAATCATTGGGAGGTTGCTGTCTCTTCTGGGTTCAGTCCCTCCTGAAATCATCGGGAGGTTTCTGTCTCTTCTGGGTTCAGTCCCTCCTGAAATCATTGGGAGGTTGCTGTCTCTTCTGGGTTCAGTCCCTCCTGAAATCATCGGGAGGTTGCTGGCTCTTCTGGGTTCAGACCCTCCTGAAATCATCGGGAGGTTGCTGTCTCTTCTGGGTTCAGACCCTCCTGAAATCATCGGGAGGTTGCTGGCTCTTCTGGGTTCAGTCCCTCCTGAAATCATTGGGAGGTTGCTGACTCTTCTGGGTTCAGTCCCTCCTGAAATCATCGGGAGGTTGGTGTCTCTTCTGGGTTCAGTCCCTCCTGAAATCATTGGGAGGTTGCTGTCTCTTCTGGGTTCAGTCTCTCCTGAAATCATTGGGAGGTTGAGGAAAGGAGAAACTTATTTTATTGGCTGAGGGACCGCTTTAAATTTTGGCTCATCCATGGCAATGTACTGACCTTGATGTAAATCTGGAGTTAAACAATACTACTAAATTACACAAACAGAAGTTTTTCTTTCTCGTACATCACGGGACACAGAGCGGCATATTCATTACTATATGGGTTATATGGAGTACCTTCAGGTGTGGACACTGGCAATCTCAAACAGGAAGTCCCCTCCCTATATAACCCCCTCCCCTAGAGGGAGTACCTCAGTTTTTTCGCCAGTGTCTTAGGTGTTGGTCACGGAATAGCTTTGCTCCACATCCTTGGGATTAAGGGCGGGCTAACCGGATCTGTCCAAGGAGCCTCAGTGCCAAAGTGGACAGTACCCGGGCCCCAAACCGTGGGGTTTTGCCTATAATGCTCCTCTTTGGAGGGCTGGACCCTGGGCCCAGGACTTGGAGTTTGTAAAAACCATAAGTTCCTGTTTGCCAGGGTGCTATATAGGTCCAGGACAGTGGGTACCTTCATAGGACCCCAGGGCCTGAAGGTCTACTACGCTACCCACGGAGATGGGAGAAGATTGGATCAGTTTGCTGGACAAACATCCTGCAGCATGGAGCAGGTAAGGGGGAGCCTGCGGGACTTGGTTCGACAGCAGGCTCTCCGGGGTAACCTAAAAGGGGGGATAGCCTAAGTATGCTCTGCATGGGCAACCGTGCTCACTATGTCTGAGAGAGACAGGATGACACCTTTTTTCCCCCATCACTAGGTTCCCCTGTCTAAGAATGTGTTGCTAGCTAACCTGCTGCTTTCTTCCTAGGACTAGTAAGGATCCCTAGGGGCCTTTTGGAGAGTCCTACCTGGCCGGGGGTTTGAATCTGCCGCCTGTTTCTGCAGTCCTGGGTCTCCAGCAGCGCGGCTCCTCCATGTTCCTCCTGTATTGGCATACGCGCGTGCGCGCGCACGTCTTATAGACGTTTTTCGCGCCGTTCAGACAGGAGGGCGGGGGGGGGGGCGTGCCTGCGGCGTCATACAGGTGCTGTTATAGATCAGCAGGCATTGTCAGTGCTCAGTCTGAGGCTGATTTCAGAAGGAGAGGACGCAGAGCGGCAGAACAGTGACTCCCAGTGGCGGAAGAGGGGTAGTACAGGCTGGACTTTGTTCCAATGCCTTTTTTGTTAAGCCAAGAAATCCCCCTTTTTGCATACAGGTTGGAGGCTGGCAAACTAAGTTTGGGGTCACTGTATGTTTCTAAAAAAGAAAATATATATAATATATATTTAAAAAAAAAAAAAAAAAAAAAAAAAAGAGAAAACATACGAGATCCCATCAGTTTTTGGGCATTAGTGATCTATTGTCCCCTAAACTCTGGTTTTGTACTCCTGGCCACTACAGTCTGTTGTGTGGGCGGAGTCCCTCGATATTGTATTATGGCTTCCAAAGGTTCGGGGTCAAAGGGTACAAAAAAGACCAAAAAACAAAGGGGTTCCCCTTCTGTTTCTGATGATATGCCGATACTTTCCCCGCAACTTATTAACATAAAGGGTGCCTTGGATGAGCCATTAGGGGGATCTGGTGCGGAGGCTGGCCCAGATCAGCCCAGCCCTGTGTTTATCACAGAGGAGATGCTAGCCGTATCCCTAGGGGGGCTAGAAGAGAGAATAGCAGCATTGATCGCTAGAGCTATTCCGGGTAAGAAACGGGTTAGATCCCCATCACCAAGAGGTGTATCCTCAGATGCTGAGATTCTCTCTCCGGAGGAATTGGTATCACAGGAGGATCAACTAGACCTGAACCAAGAGGGTTCAGGGATTGAGGGATCTGCCTCTGAGGAACCATTTTCAGACTCCCAGACAGAAAGACTGTGGGTACAGTCTTTGACGGACATGGTCCGCTCGGCATTTAGTTTACATTGCCAGAGCCTCAGGTTCCTCCGGTATCCTCTCTGGGCTCTTTGAAAGCTCCGTTAAGCAACGCAGTGTTTCCGGTCCATCCTCTCTTGGAGGAATTGATCTTTCGGGATTGGGTACGGCCGGACAGGATTTTTCTGCCACCGAAAAGATTTGCGGTCATTTACCCCATGGAGGAAAGATTCTCCAAGAGGTGGAGGCTCCCAGTAGTGGATGCAGCCATCTCATGTGTGAATAAATCACTAACTTGCCCGGTGGAAAACATACATATGTTTAAAGATCCGGTTGATAAAAGGTTAGAGACACTTTTAAAAGCATCCTTTGCTACGGCAGGAGCAGTGGTACAGCCAGCTGTGGCTGCAATTGGCGTTTGTCAGGCGTTAAAAGACCAGACAAAAGAAATGTTAAAGGACATGCCTACCCAACAAGCAGAAGAGTTTTCTGACATTCCCAGAGCTCTGTGTTTTGCTGTAGATGCTATAAAAGATTCCATCCAGCAAGCCTCTCGTTTATCACTATTTTTGGTGCACATGAGAAGGCTCTTATGGTTGAAGAACTGGGCGGCGGAGCCCCCATGCAAAAAGCTTCTGGCAGGGTTTCCCTTCCATGGTGGACGACTCTTCGGAGAGGATCTGGATAAATATATTCAGACTATTTTCAAATGGCAAGAGTACCCTTTTACCGGTCAAAAAGACATTCCGGGGTCCTACATTTAAAAGGCAGCTCTTTCCTGTCTCGGGGCCCTCAAATTCCAGGCAGTATCGACGGCCGCCTGCACGATCCAACGTTAAACAGTAGATCGCAGGGACAGGCCCCTGGGGGTAAGAGGCCATGGTATCGCAAGCCGACAAAGACAGCCCCTAAGTCTGCCTTATGAAGGGGCGCCCCCACTCTCGCGGGTGGGGGGAAGGCTTCGTTTCTTCTCAGAAGTTTGGGAAGCCAAGATCCCCGACAAATGGGTCCGGGCATCTGTAACCACAGGCTACAGACTGGAGTTTCTAAGGTATCCTCCGCCTCATTTTCAAGAATCAAGGCTACCAAGGGATCCAGCAAGGAAGGCATCATTGCTGGCAGCTTTGGATCACCTGCTCTACCAGGACGTAATAATAGAGGTGCCAGCCCAAGAGCAAGGGCTAGGTTTCTATTCCAATCTCTTTGTCATACCAAAGCCCAACGGCGATGTCAGGCCAATCTTGGACCTAAAGAGGTTAAACGGTTACCTAAAGGTTCGTTCCTTCCGGATGGAATCCATCCGGTCAGCAGCCGCCGCGCTTCAGAAAGACGATTTTCTGGCCTCCATAGACATAAAGGATGCTTACCTTCATGTACCAATCTTTCAGTCGCATCAAAGATTGTTACGCTTCGCGGTGGGGCAGCGACACTTCCAATTCAGGGCGCTCCCCTTCGGGCTGGCCACGGCCCCCCGGGTATTCACGAAGATCCTAGCCCCAGTTCTGGCCAATTTAAGGATCCAAGGGGTCACAGTCCTAGCATACTTGGACGACCTTTTAATCATAGATCACTCACGACCGGGTCTGCAAAAGGCAGTAAACCTCACGGTTCGGTACCTCGAAGAATTCAGCTGGGTCCTAAACCGGGGAAAGTCAGCGTTCCAGCCTACAAAGCAGTTGGAATACCTCGGCATGAGGTTAGACACAGAACAGCAAAGAGTGTTCCTGTCCCTGGTAAAGATCGAGGCTATCAAGGGGCTGGTTCAGTTGGTTCTAAACAAGAAAAAACCAACTATTCGCCTGTGTATGCGATTACTAGGCAACCTAGTTCGAGGCAGTACCATACGCTCAGATCCACACTCGCGTCCTACAGGCAGCCATTCTAGCAGCCTGGGGCAAGAGGGCACATGCCTTAGAGTCCCCTTTGACGCTATCATCAAGGGTCCGACAAAGCCTGGCCTGGTGGTTGAACCCCCAGAATCTTCTAAAGGGAAAATCCTTCAGCCCTGTTGTCTGGAAGGTAGTTACCACAGACGCCAGCCTGGCAGGCTGGGGGGGCGGTCTTCGAGGGGTCCTCTCGCCAGGGAACTTGGGTGAAAGCAGAGAGGCAGCTCCCCATCAATATCTTGGAGATCAGAGCTGCTCGCCTAGCCCTTCTGGCATGGACCTCCAGATTAAAGGGGTTCCCGGTGAGAATCCAGTCAGACAATGCCACGGCGGTGGCATACATAAACCACCAAGGGGGAACCAGGAGTCGGGCCGCTCAGAAGGAGGTGAGCTTGATTTTTCAGTGGGCAGAGGTTCATGTACCCTGCATTTCGGCGATATTCATTCCCGGAGTGGACAACCTGCAGGCAGACTTCTTAAGTCGCCAGAGTCTGTCGCCAGGGGAGTGGTCTCTGCATCCCCAGGTCTTTCAGACAATCTGCCAGAGGTGGTGAATGCCAGACGTAGATATAATGGCATCCAGGTTCAACAAGAAACTAGACAGGTTCGTGTCTCGAACGAGGGATCCTATGGCCTGCGGAACCGATGCGTTGGTTTGCCCTTGGCATCAATTCAAACTTCTATATGCATTCCCTCCGCTACAGTTACTCCCTCGCCTGTTGCGCAAGATCAGAGTGGAGCACAAGCCAGTCATTTTAGTAGCTCCGGCTTGGCCCCGGAGGACATGGTACTCACTAGTCCTGAAGATGGCAGTGGGAGACCCTTGGACTCTTCCTCTACAACCAGACCTACTCTCACAAGGCCCGATCCTCCACCCTACATTACGGCGTCTAAATTTGACGACCTGGAGGCTGAATCCCTGATTCTCAGGGGTAGAGGTCTGTCTAGGCAGGTAATCCCTACCCTGATTAGGGCTAGAAAGCCGGTCTCCAGGGTGATTTTTTACAGGGTGTGGAGGAACTACGTAGGCTGGTGTGAATCCAAAAGATGGAATTCCCGCAAATATACTATTGCTAGGGTGTTAAGTTTTCTCCAGCTAGGAGTGGATAAAGGCCTGGCACTAAGCACAATCAAGGGACAGATCTCAGCTCTGTCAGTGTGGTTTCAGAGGCCGCTGGCCACCCACTCGCTGGTAAAGACCTTCTTACAGGGGGTCTTGCGTATTAATCCTCCTGTCAAGTCACCACTTTGTCCATGGGACTTAAATCTTGTTCTGTCATCCCTACAGAAACAACCTCTTGAGCCGTTGGCTGAGGTACCTTGATTTTACTGACTAGAAAGTCGGTATTTCTGATCACCATAGTTTCGGCCAGGAGAGTATCGGAATTGGCAGCCTTATCTTGTAAGGAACCATATCTCATTTTGCATAAGGATAGGGCGGGGTTCTGTCCTCATCCTTCCTTTCTACCAAAGGTTATATCCAGTTCCCACCTGAACCAGGATGTGGTACTTCCATCCTTCTTCCAAAACCCACCTCTAGAAAAGAGGGGTTGCTGCATACGTTGGATATTGTCAGGGCCGTAAGGGCCTATCTTAAAGCTACAGAGAAGGTTCGGAAAACAGATGTGGTGTTCGTTTTACCGGAAGGGCCCAAGATGGGTCAGGCAGCCGCTTGATCCACCATCGCAAGATGGATTAAACAATTAATTGTTCGGGCCTGCGGTTTGAAGAGGTGCCTCCTCCTTTGTCGGTAAAGGCCCATTCTACCAGGGCCAGGGGCACCTCCTGGGCAGCACATCATCAGATCTCTATGGCTCGAATATGCAAGACAGCAACGTAGTCATCAGTCCACACGTTTACAAAATTTTATCAAGTGGACGTAAGAAGGAATGCGGATACAGCCTTTGGGCAGTCAGTACTACAGGCCGCGATTCAAGCTCCTCAGGATCTGAGGGGGCTCCCTTGATTTGATTTAAGATTTACATTTCTCGTTTAAGTTGGATTTACTAGTATCTGAGTATACCTCTAAAATTAAATCCTTCTTTGGAAGATGTCTCCCTCCCCTCATTAAAGCATTGCTTTCGGACATCCCATATAGTAATGAATATGCCGCTCTGTGTCCCGTGATGTACGAGAAAGAAAAAGGGATTTTTAAATACAGCTTACCTGTAAAATCCTTTTCTTGGAGTACATCACGGGACACAGAGCTCCCACCCCTCTTTTGGGTGACCATTTTGGGAGGCATACTGCTTGCTACAAAACTGAGGTACTCCCTCTAGGGGAGGGGGTTATATAGGGAGGGGACTTCCTGTTTGAGATTGCCAGTGTCCACACCTGAAGGTACTCCATATAACCCATATAGTAATGAATATGCCGCTCTGTGTCCCGTGATGTACTCCAAGAAAAGGATTTTACAGGTAAGCTGTATTTAAAAATCCCTTTTTTACTTTTACTCTCCGATTAGCCTTTAATGAAACCTGTGAACCCGTTTCTTGCAGAAAGCTAATGCTACATCTCTGGAGCTGTTTGAGATCCCTGTGAAAGAGCTCACCTACGACCAACTTCAACTCCTAAATGTAAGTAACTTTTTTTTGTTTCTCTAATAGCAAAACTGTGAAGGACTAATTCACAAAAGAGAGTACACCAACACTTCTATTAACCACTTGTTGCCCGCGCTATAGCCAAAAGATGGCTACAGCTCGGGCTTACAATGCTTGGAGGGCGTCCTTGGGACTCTACTGATCACAAATCGTGTAAAAGGCCAATCACAGCGGGCCTTTTACCATGTGATCAGCTGTCAGTCAACAGAAGTCGACTATCTGCTTTTTTTGTTTTCCTCACTCTGTCAGTGTGAGGAAAAGAAGAAAGCCGTTAACCCGCTTCTGTTAGAGGGACATTGGTCCTGTTGGTGCCCATCAGTGCTGCTACTCAGTGCCACATATTGGCGTCACTTATTGGTGCCGCCTCATCGGCGCACATCAGTGGAGGAGAAAAGTTACCTGTTTGCAAAATGTTCTAACAAAATATGAAAACCTTTTTGTTTTTTTCAACATTTTTGGTCTTTTTTTTTTATTGTTTTTGTTTAGAAATCTAAAACAAAAAAAGAGGGGTGATTACATACAGTAAGGCCCCTTTCACATGTACGGATCCCATGAGGATCCGTTGATCCCTGCTGAGCCGGAAGATGACAGGGCGGTCAACGCACACTGTGCAGGGATCGCCCTGTCAGATCTCCGCTCTCTCCTATGGGGTGATTGGATGAACACAGACCGTCTGTCCGTGTTCACCCAATCCGCTCTGCAGATGGATGGAAAAATGGGATTTCCTCCGTCTGCCGAATCGAAGCATTGTGGACACAGATGAGATCGGGTGAGGGGATGTTCATGCGCTGACACATGCTATCTCATAGGGATTCATGTATGTGTGAAAGGGGCCTTAACTGCTTGCCGACCAGCCGGCAGGTCGGCTCTCCTGGGCGAGAGCCCGTAGCTCTACGTCGGCACTTCTGCGGCCGCTAGGGGGCACGTGCACGCGGCCGACGCGCTCGCCCCCGAGTCCTGTGCACGGCGGATCAGTGATTTCCCCTAGTGAGTCCACCCCCCCCCCTACAATTAGAACACACCCAGGAACACACTTAACCCCTTCCCTGCCCCCTAGTGTTAACCCCTTCACTGCCAATGGCATTTTTAAAGTAATCCAATGCATTTTTATAGCATTGATCGCTAAAAAAATGCCAATGGTCCCAAAAGTGTCCGAAGTGTCCGCCATAATGTCGCAGTACTGAAAAAAAACGCTAATCGCCGCCATCACTAGTAAAAATTATTATTTTTTTTTTTATAAAGATGCCATAAAACTACCCCCTATTTTGTAAACGCTATAACTTTTGCGCAAACCAATCAATAAACGCTAATTGGGTTTTTTTTTTTTTACG
This sequence comes from Rana kukunoris, assembly GCA_029574335.1. NCBI lineage: Eukaryota > Metazoa > Chordata > Amphibia > Anura > Ranidae > Rana > Rana kukunoris. The sequence goes on along the minus strand of CM056052.1, from coordinate 543,399,120 downwards.
AAAAATATGTAGAAGAATACGTATCGGCCTAAACTGAGGACATTTTTTTTTTATATATATTTTTGGGGGATATTTATTATAGCAAAATGTAAAAAATATTGCCTTTTTTTCAAAATAGTCGCTCTATTTTTGTTTATAGCGCAAAAAATAAAAATCGCAGAGATGATCAAATACCACCAAAAGAAAGCTCTATTTGTGGGGAAAAAAAGGACGCAAATTTTGTTTGGGGAAAAATGTCACATGACCGCGCAATTGTCAGTTAAAACGACGCAGTGCCGAATCGCAAAAAGTGCTCTCGTCATTGGGCAGCAATATGGTCCAGGGGTTAAGTGGTTAAAAGAAAACTCTATTTTATGTGAAAAAATATATAAATTATATCATATGGGTACAGTGTAGTATGACCATGCAATTGTTCAAAATGCAACAGCGCTGAAAGCTGAAAATTGGCCTGGGCAGGATGCATGCAGCAGACAACGGCTCAGATTGGAGGACAGGTTTGATTGCCCGTCTGAATGAGCCCTAAAAGTCACAGAAGGATAAACTTGAGCAACTAAAATTTCATTTTAAATGTGTTCTTCTATAGCGGGTTTATTACATTTAAAATTTATGAGGTCCAGTCAGTAAACTCTTCTTTCAGCAGAGGTCTGAATCTCATGTTTGTGCTATGAGTTTAATCCTTCACATCACACGGCATCCACTTTCCTCTTAGGCTAGGTTCACATCTCTGTGGCTGGGGAACATGTGCAATAACATGCACTCCCAAACCACGAAGAAATGCGCTGCTCGTTAGCTGATGCGTGGGGGTGCCATTAATTCTTAATGACAAACACAAACACTACGGCACATTTTCGCGCACACCAAGCTGGCCCAGATGAACTAGTTTCTTTGCTAAGGGATGTGCCTGCTGCTGCCCCCTCTGCTGTATGAAGCATGTTCTGCAACATCTTGGAAAACTCCTGTCTACTGGCAGAACAAGAGTCAGACTGAGCACTTCTCACCTATTCACAGAAGCCTTATATGTTCCTCTGATTGGCTGGAGAGGCAGTGATTTTCACCTTAGCCAATCAGAAGAATCATTGATAAAAAAAACACAAGGGTTCTTGCGACTGGCTGAGAAGCGCTCATGCCAACTCTGTTTTGTTCTGACAGGTAGATGAACAGTCTTCCAAGACACTGTGGGAACACAGCGATACATAGTGGTTGATGTACTAAAAGGAAATGGACTGTTCACTCAGCATGTGCAGTTGCTCCAGAGCTTAGTAAATGAGGGGAAGCACTGCTGACTTCTATCATCCAATAATGTGCAAGCAAAAATGTGTGGTGTTTTTTTTTTTGGAAAGTGAAGCTTCACCACATTTACTGAGCTCTGAAGAAACCGCACAGTCTATTTGCTTTTATTAAATCCACCCCATAGATTTTATACAGTGATGGCAGGAGGCGTATCCCTTAGGCTCCCTTTAAATCTAGGCACCCCAGATCGCGGGCAGAATCGCTGCGATACCAAATCACAGGACGCCCTTGCGATTCACTTACAATGGAACCCACAATTGTGGAAGTTCTGGAACTTATGGGCAATGGGTTTACCGTGGTTCTGGTTGCGCGACTTTAGTGCAATTTATTGAGCGACCATGGCAGCAAAATCGCACTGCCATTTGGAAGTGACAGGGATCACAACGGCGTCCCACAATTGCCGTGATTGGGGATTTCGGACAGAATCGTGTAGATTCTGCCTGCGATCCAGGGCGCCTAGATGTGAATGGAGCCTTGGTAAAGGAATAGTTTCTGCAGTGCAAGTTTTGACACGTTGACCAGCAGGGTTCAGAGCATGAATATAATTTGGTTTCAAATAAGGCTGCTTTCACGCTGGGGCAGTGGGTCCATTAGTGGTAAAGCGCTTTTAGTTATAGCGCAACTTTACAGTCATTTTAGTGGCGCTTTTCGGCCACTAGCAGGGTGTTTTCTACCCCTGCTAGCAGCCAAAGAAAGGGTTAAAACTGCCTGTGTTGCGGTTCTTCGGAAGCGCTTTACAGGCGCTTCGGGAGCGCTGCCCATTCATTCCAATGGGCAGGGGCAGTGTAGGGGCAGTAGTGTATACAGCGTTCCTACACCGGCCGAAAGAGGCTGCTTGCAGGTCTTTTCGTTTTTTTTTTTTTATATGCCGCAAGCGCACCGCCCCAGTGTGACGACCTGAGGCACTTTACAGGCGCGATTTTTGGCACTAAAATGCCTGAAAACTGCCTCAGTGTGAAAGAGGTCTGCAGCAACAGGCATAAAATGAAATATTAAAGTATATGTAGATGAATCCTTCATAATATAGTATCTTTACAATGCATGTGCTCCTATTTTATTGTTTCTTTTCAGCTGGCACATGTGACTGCACTTAAATCACAGTATCTTCATGGTATGTAACAATGTGCCTGCAAATTCTTGTGTTTTGAGGAAAGTTCTGTTTGCTTGTTTTTTCACCTTTTATCAATAATCGGTTGTGTTCATTGCATTAATAGATAGATTATGAACCAATATGTATGTTCCATCAACCTGCACACCACACTACTTCACTCCCAACAGCTCTACATGGCTCCAAAGTATTGTTACATCAAGATCTGCAAGACCACCGTTGGCCCTGGTTCACACCAGTGCGACTTGTCATGGGACTTGACAATTCAAAATCGCATGTCGCACCCCATTTGCAGCAATAGAACCGTTCAAATTGATGTGACTCAAGTCGCAGTGGCTTTGAAAAAGGTTCCTGCGGGAATTGTATGCGATTTTTGATTTGTAAATGATGTTGCACAGATGTCAGCAAGCCGCACATGAAATCACACTGACCTGACGGCATTTGCTTAAGTAACAAGATTTCAAAGCCGCACTGGTGTGAGCCAGGGCTAATTATAAAGGAACTAGGCATTGCAATACGTTCTCTATAGCCTTTCAAAGGATAACTTTACCTTTTTGGAACATATTGTATTTAGAATGTAACATGTTCCAGCTCCTGCTGCCTCTCCCTTGGTGAGACAGTGGGCAGAAGATCTTCTCCCCGCACTCACTGTCACAATTCAAAAACAGAGTGGCAATGCACGGCCGCATCATTCAGTGCCAGTTGCCTACGAATGAACAAGTACTGTAAGCCATCGCAGCAGATGGCTTGTAGTTCTGAATTAATCACGAGGGTGCTAATGAGCGCACGCTTAGTTCATTCACAAGCTCTGCAGCTTTCAATACGGGCTGAAAGCTACAGGACTTGTCTGTAGAATCCTGAGATTGCACCCCTGATCTTCTGATTTCGGGTTCAATGCTTTTTCAGGCCCTTGCATGAAAAAATACTTTTTTTTTTTTATTTTCTAATGAGGTAAACTTATCCTTTTAAATTCCTTATCTGATGGAAATTTGCAGTATGGTGAACTCCCCACCTCTGGACTTTAACCTCACTATATCTGGTAAAGCTGACCAGCAAGTTACAATCGGACCATACAATCTCTGTATTATGATATACCAAATCTATGTAATGAGGACAAATCTGTTCAACTTGTATCTATTCACTGAGCACCTTGTCACAGCTGTTGGTAGATCTTAAGGAGATTGCATGATGTACTGTTCTTTTAAAGGCTAAGTTCACCTTCAAAAAATTAAAATAATAATGCACAATGTAAGTTGCATAATATTCTCATTAGAAAAGAAATTACTGACTAAAATCAATCTTTGACCTGGTATTGATATACATGTAATGAGAGAAATCATAGGTAGTTTAAAGGATAAGTTCACCTTTTGACAAAAAATAATAAAAGTACTTTTGTTTTTTGGAAGCCTGTAAAGCATTGCAACCACAATCGGCAAATCACTGGTGCCATGCAGATCTCCTGCAGACATGTATGTTTGTGTATCGGTGTAGCAAACATCTACTGTATGTGCAATGGTGCGACGTCGGGTAGTCGGTCACTCAGAGGATAGTTGCTATGGCCTCGCTGCCCTCCAGGGTAGGGGATATCCTAGTAGTTACAGAACAAGACATAAATGGAGGGAACACCAACCTTGTGCATTATCCCCAGCAAATTTTATTAATAAAACCAGAATAAAATACTACTCGCAAACATATGGAGAGTAGGCGCTTATCGTAGCAACCTGATCACGTACTGAGGCTGTAGGAGTGACCTGTTCATATAAAGGTTTAATGAACAGGTCACTCCTACAGCCACAGTACACCAGTGATGTGCATGACGCTAGATCGTCACACAGGCTCTGCAGAAGAAGCTATGACTTTGAAACACGTCAGTCAGCAGCAGTCCTGATGTCTTTTCTTTAGCTATCTGGAGAATTTTGGTCCTGGACTGATCAACACAATCAGACGGCTACAATAAGCTCCTAATCTCCATATGTTAGTAGTATTTTATTCTGGTTTTATTAAGTTTGTTTGGGATAATGCACAAGGCTGGTGTGCCTTCCTTTTTATTCTTATAGTGTATCAGTGTGCCGTAAATCCCACGCAGGCAAGCAGATACACTGATGGGAAGAATCGATTATCTACCACGGCACTCCACAGCGCTATGGTAGATCCACCCCGTGAACCTCTGCTTGCTCCGCTGATCCCCGCTGAGCTGTTAAATGACAGGGTGGTCCCCGCACACTGTGTAGGGACCGCCCTGTCTTTTCTCCACTCTCCCCTATGGGGGGATCTGATGAACACAGCACCATGCGACCCCATTAATCAAAGGAAACGCAGAGATGAATAAACGTGGGGTGACCTCCTGCTAGAAATTCTTGTTCGGTTTTCCTGGTGATTTAGTGGCCTCACTAAATTTACTGAGCTGGAGCAATCATGAAGCAAGTAAAAACCAAAAGTAATGTTGGCACATTTGTATACTTACACATAAGTATTTGTTCCAGGTCAGCAACACACAAAAAGATAATTTGGTAGAAAAGCCTTTGATACCCATTTTTTTTACTGACTTTTTTTTTTTTTGCACTTCTTATTTAAACTCCTCTCCTTCAACTCATCCAAATCCCAACATCTGTGTTTTTCCCATTTGACTGCAAATAAATGATCACTGCTATTTCTCTAACGTTTTTTAGATTCTTTAGATGAAGAATGCTCTGTATCGGACAGCCAGCCTTTTCCTTCCCTTCAAACGGTAAAGCAATGTCTTCCAAACGTCATTAATTATATATCGGCCTGTGGGCTGTTGTGAACACACAATGTTCTTAGTGGTAGAAAAACGATGTTCTGTAATCTCAGATTCAGAATACTTTATTCATCCCAAAGGAAAATGATTAAGGTACAGTCACATTCAACAAAGACAACACAAGATCACAATAATGAACCAAACAAGACACCATGACACAATAAAATTACCAATAACCGTACCAAATAAAACCAAATTAAAACTATACTAATAAACCATCCATACCATTTAGAATACAACATTCAATAAATAAAAAATCTAACTACCAAAATACAAATACAGTGGAACCTTGGATTACGAGCATCATCCGTTCCAGGAGAATGCTTGTAATGCAAACTACTTGCATATCAAAGCGAGTTTCCCCATAGAAGTCAATGAAAACTAAAATAATTTGTTTCGCATTGACTTGCTATGCAATACCACATGTGGACAGAGGTGGGTGCCGGAGAGCTTCCGAGTATTTCTGGACGCCCCGGCGCCCCCGCACCTCTGGCCAAATGTGGTACTGCACACGGCAGAGGCTTAAACCGTGCTTGTTTTGCGAGACAACACTCGCAAACCGAGTCAGGATTTAAAAAAAAAAAAAAAAGCTTGTATTGCAAAAAGCTTGTTAAGCGCGTTGCTCGCAGGCCGAGGTTCCACTGTAGTACACCTTCTCTAGCATCTGCTAAGGCTCGTCATACTTAAAAAGGTGGAGATCACAAAACCTCTAGGGAAAGGTTATAAAATGTAACCTCTCTAAAGGGAGATCTTAGACGGTAACCTCTCTAATGCCCGATACACACTAATAATTAAAGCGGAGGTGTTCACCCTGAAAATAAACTATCTGCCATTAGATCCAGCATACTGCTGACATCTGCAGTATGCTGTTTTTTTTTTTTGTACTTATCATTTTATCAGGCTTCTTATCCGGCTCCGAGCTCTGACTCCCGCGGGGAATAGGCGTTCCTAAGACAAGCCTAGTTGATTGACGTGCTGGTAAAGCGCGTCACGCCTTCCGAAAATACCCGAAGTGACACTCGGCTGTTTTTGGCGCTATACGGCGCCTGCCGTGTAGAGTTGACTGCGCAGGCGGCGTAAATTGGCGAGTGTCACTTCGGGTATTTTCGGAAAGCGTGACACGCTTTACCAGCACGTCAATCAACTGCTTGTCTTAGGAACGCCTATTCCCCTGCAGGAATCCCCGCTCGGAGCCGGATAAGAAGCCTGATAAAACGCACAGAAAAAAAACAGCATACTGCAGATGTCTGCAGTATGCTGGAGCTAATGGTAGATAGTTGATTTAGGGTGAACCCCCGCTTAAAAAAAAAATATAAGAAATAATTGATGGCTCCAGTCAGAGCCGTTGTACTAACGATCCCATGTTAGTACATTGATATCCCCGCTAAGCTGTTGTGTTCTAATGGGGGGGACACCCCCATCACGCCAGAACATGCCGATCAGCGCTCTTAGACATTGGCCAAGAGCACTGATCGGGAGACGGTCGGCTGCTGGTTTTCCAGCATGCTCATCCAACAGAAGCCGGCCAAACCGGCTTCTGTAGGACCAACTGACATAGACACAAGAAGAATGTTGGACGGTTTTTATTGAACTGGCCGATGTTTCCCGATATCCAACCCATGTGTACTAGGCATAAACCTTGATTCATACCTGAGGGTTTTATAGCTTGAAGCTCAATGCCAAAAACCAAAACGCTCAACAACCAAAACCCTGCGCTTTTGTGCCACACTAATGTCACTTGGCTCAGTAAGAATTTTTTTTTTTTTTTTTTTAAGCTTTAAAAGCTTGAGGCAAAGCCACTGGTTTCAGGAGTGATAGCTGCATATCAACTTGTCGACCAGTCATGTACCCGGTACGTCATTGGTCTTCAAGTGATTATACTGGGATGATGGCTGCAGCCAACAGCCAGCGCGTCTACCAGCTAGTCGGACACCCAAATAAAGCTGGGATCGGCTTTGATCGTGTCTCCACTATGGTTACCCGGAATCAATGACGTGACATTTCTGCTTTACCCGAATGTCGTCGGCACCATTTTCAAATAATTTTCAAATAATCAAAAGCATTTCAAAATGCTGATCTTTTTTTTTTTGAATGCTTTTAAGTTCAAAGAAGCGATTTGGGGTCTTATTGATCCCGGATCCCTCTATAAAGAGTGTCTGTCACTTTCCTATTGCTGTCGCAAGGATTTTTACATTCCTTGTGACAGCAATAAAAAATTTTTTAAAGCAACTGTGTAAAACTAAACAAATAATGTTTAAAAAAGGTTTAAAATGCCCCCGTCCTGTTTGTGCGCAAAAACAAACGTGCACACATGCAAACAGTGATCATCCCACGCGTTATCGCCATGAATGTCGGATCATTCTAGCACTAGACCTCCTCTGTACATCTAAAGTGGTAACCTGTAAAGGCTTTAAAGGATCACCTTTTGGTTAGTAAAATCTATGTCGTTTGTTGCTATGGCACAGGCACACGCAATTTTTTAAAGCTCGCCATGTTTGGTATCGCTTTATTTTGCGTAACTTCATCTTTTATATTTTACTCAAAAATTCGGTAATGTGTTGTGTTTTTTTGCATTAAAAGTTAAAAAAAAAAAAAATTGTGTTTTGGAAAACTGCTGCGCAAATACCATGTCATATAAAAAATTGCATAAACCACCAATTTATTCTGTAGGCCCTCTGCTTTAAATAATAAAATACAAATTATAATTAATATTTTTATAGATATAATTTGGGGGTTCTAAGTAATTTTCTAGAAAATAAAACATGATTGTTGCATGTGAACTGAAAAAGCCAGGTCTTCAAGTGAATATAATAACTGAGTGTCGTTGAGGTGGAGCAACATTTAAGATGTTCTGTTTTGCATCATAATAGTTCACTTGGTTAACCGTTACAGTAAAACCTTGGACTGCGAGCATAATTTGTTCCAGAAACATGCTTGTAATCAAAAGCACTTGTATATCAAAGCAAATTTCCCCATAAGAAATAATGGAAACTCAAATGATTCGTTCCACAACCATTTATTCATAAGTCCTTCAGTTAATAGTCCATATAAAAAGATTATAGCAATGTGATTGGTTGTGTAACCATAAAATGTCCAGCCACACATGGAAGTCTCCACAAGGGGATTAGAAGAAAAATCCAACTAGAGCTACAGAGTATAAAAGAGAAGAGAGGTGCCTCTAAGTTTAGCAATATGTTGCACCTTCATTAAATGTAACCATATTGCTACACTTAGAGGCACCTCTCTTCTTTTATACTTAGTTGTGACATGACGCTACTTGTATATCAAGTCAAAATTTCGCTTGTCTTGCAAAACGCTCTCTAACCAAGGTTTTACTGTATAAGGTTTAGGGCACTATTAGGAAGGTAGCTCAGGAAAGTTTTCATTCCCTTTGCAGTTTTGTTTTCTCAAAATAACTAACACTTCTTTTAAGAGTCGGAATGTTTTTTCAGACTTGGGGCTTGTAAGAAGTCCCGGATGTATTGGCTTTTTTCTGCTGGCACCGTCTGCCTAACTTAACTGTCAATTGTGCTTCTCTTTCAAGGTGCTGGAATCTGTGCCTGAAGATGTTGGATTCAATATTGAAATCAAATGGATCTTGCAAGAAAAAGTAAGTAAACACCATAAAGACAGCTTAAAGTTAACATCAAGACAAAAATAAAAACAAAACATTTGCAGTACATCTTAGCAATACATGCACATTTGCCAATGTTGTAGCCCCTTTAAACCTTTCGCTGTCGGGTCCTCACAGGGTTTCGCACACAATCCAATGGCTGTAGCCACCGGGATTTTGTGTAGAATTGACAGGCAGACTCCTGCCTTTCAGGTGGATGCATTTGGGCAGCTGCACTAGGGTGTCTGCTTTCAGAAAGTATATTAAAACCTTGGTTTGTGAGCATAATTCGTTCCAGAGACATGCTTGTAATCCAAAGCACTTGTATATAAAAGTATTTTTTTTTACAGGGTATAAAAGAGAAGAGAGACGCCTCTAAATGTAGCAATAAGTTGCTAAATGTTGTACCTTCATTAAATGTAACCATATTGCTACACTTTTAGGCTCCTCTCTTCTTCTTTTTTTATACTCAGTTGTGACATGACGCTACTCTTATATCAAGACATCGCTTGTATATCAAGGCAACGTTCATTAAAACATTTTGCTTGTCTTGCAAAACGCCTTCAAACCAAGTTACTCTCAAACCAAGGTTTTACTGTATATACTGTTTGGGGATTTTATGCAACCCTCAGGCCTAAAAGAATTTTTTATAAATGTGTGGAGAGGAAAAAAAAAATGGCTCTGGCAGCGAAGGGGTTAATGATCATGCAGTTGGAGTAAAACAGTTGATTTGCTAAAATGTATTTGACTCTTTTTTTTCCTGTTGTGCATTTTTCTGGACTGACTGGTATCAGCCCTGCCCGGTTATCTTTCGCCAAATTGCTCAGCCACTCCCACTATCTTAATTTCCATGGCGTAGCCACTAATTTAAATTCCTAAAACGGAATCTGTAAAGGCACTAGGTAGAATGTTTAAGATAACACAGGAAGAACAGAGGATGGCGTGCACGTGAGGACGTGACGCATCTGTAGGTGGGAGGAGCCGCGGGATCGCCGGATCGGGAGCCTCGTGGAGGAGCGAACGGAGCGGGCTGTGGCGAAGGAGTCGGCCGGCAGAGATGTGGGGAGGACGGTCAGTACGAAGCTGAGGAGAGCGCCGCACATACAGCCCTAGCTCGGAACAGCCGTACGCTGTCACATCATAACAGCCGCCATAACGAGACGCCCGGCTGGCTGAGACACACGCCGCCGCAACGATAGCTGCCTCGTCCACCTCCTCCTCGCCCTTCCCCCGGTCACCCCCCCCCCCCCGGTGTAACAATACAAGGCAATCATAGAAAGTCTGCTACGCTCGGCTCCTTCTCCCTCTGCCCTGCACAGAAGCGCCTCCTGTAAAGGACCAGCGGTATGGTATGTGGCGTTTTGAGCCAGAATGTTTCCTGAATCCTCAACCTAACTCTGCATACACTCAGAAAGGTAAGCTTCTTGGATTGAATTGTTTTCCCCTGGTGAGAAAAGAAAGTGGGATTCTGCAGGTTGAAGATCAGCATTGAAGGAATGCTAAATCCTACTATGCCTGTATAACTGTTTATAACATGGTAAAAAATCTGAGAACTGATAAAGGAGAGAGTGCTGTAAGATTTTAATAAAGAGAGGAGGATAAAATCAAATATACTTGGGACTCCTGGTGATAGTATTGTTACAAAGCAAGAGCACAAATTGCTCAAACACACATCAGAATCAGATACTTAAAGGGCAAAGGGGTAAGAAATTTGGGTCTGGAAAAAAAAAAGGGGGAGAGGAGGGAGCAAAAACAAAATAAAAGCAAAAACTAAGGGACAGAGACGAGCGACCCCCCCCCCAACCCCCCCACCTCTGGGCACTCCGCTATTGAGGTCGATCCGAGAGCCCGGCCTCCCGTTTGCTGAAAGCGAATATACTACGAAGGGGGAGAAACGGCCTCCAAAACCTTCAGGAGCAAAGGGGAAAAAAAAAAGGGGGGGTGAAGAAGAAATAAGATTTCAAACTGGGGAAGAGAATTAGAAGAAGAGTGGATACTATGCAAAGAATGACGAGTAGATCTACAAAGGGGGGCCTCCCGAAAACACCCCCAAACCCCTCTAGTAATCAAACAGCAACAAGCTCTATCAGACAATATATGACAAAAGAAGACAGCCCACGAACCCAAGGCACAAAAAAACAACAAATTAAATAAAGATAAAGACAAGAATCCTCAAAATAAGTCTGTGAAGGAAAGAACAGAACCAAGAGAAGAAGGGATAATGGATAAAGACCTGGAGCTCAGTGGGTCTGATGAACAAGGACCATCAAAGAGCGAAATGGCAGATATGCTGCAGAGATTGGAGAACGCCATCAAGGGAGAGATTCAAACATTACGATCGGATTTAGGACATCTCTTATCCAGAATCGAGGTAGTGGAAGAGAAAATGGAAAAACAAGAACAAGAATCAACACACTTAAAAGATCAAATTGACCAGATAAAATCACAGCAGAGGCAAATCCTATATAAATTGGAAGACCAGGAAAATAGGAATAGGAGAAAAAATTTAAGAATTAAATCACTACCGGAGGAACAAGGAGAGGAGTTGAGAAAGATGATGCAGGAATTATTCAATCCTATACTTGACAGAACCTCAGAGGCCCCAACCGGGATAGACAGAGTACATCGCATAGGGAACCCCAGAAGAAAAGACACCGAGAGAGCTAGAGACGTTATTGTAAGGTTCAGAGCGTATGAAGAAAAGGAGAGGGTATGGAAAAGTCTAAGAGGAAAACTTTCCTTGATGTATAGAGGGGTTGAACTTCAGATCTATCCAGATTTGGCGACAGAAACATTGACAAGAAGACGATTACTAAAACCCCTGCTGAACCAGCTGACAACGCAAAAGATTAAATATAACTGGGGTTTCCCAGCATGCCTAATAGGGATCAAAGAAGGAAAAACCGCAATTCTAAGATTCCCGGAGGACCTCATATCATTTTGCAGCAGACTGGACATTCAAATCCCAGACCTTCCGGGCTGGGAATAGGGGGGGAGGGATGGGGGTGGGGAGGAGAGGAGGATCGGTTTGGAGGGTTTAACAACAGATGAGGTGACGACCGGTGCCTCTCCCCCACGATTTTTGTTCAGAGGGGGAGGGGAAAATCCCAGGCCCACCGAGACAGATCTGAGCCAAAATCAATTTTGATGTTGGCTCAGAGGCCGATAGTTGGCCAACGGGGGAGGGGGAGAAGGGAGGGGGGGAGGGAGGGGAGTGGGAAGGGAGGGGGGAGGGAGGAGGAGGGAGGGGGAGGAGGGATGGTAGGGGAGGAGGGAGGGGGGAAGATGTAGGGAAAGCGTGTATCTCACCTAGTAAGCCAAAGGAGGCCAGAAGAAAGAATTACCTTAGAAAGGTCAGGACTGTCCCTTTAGAAAAAAGAAATGAAAAGAAAATAACAAGGAAAATATGCCGGTAATTAAATTTCTGTCGTATAATGTGAAAGGCCTAAATAATCCAACAAAGAGACACAAGATCTTAAAAGAACTGAAAAGTTACAGAACGAACGTGGTGTTCCTGCAGGAAACACACATTTCTATAGAATCAAATATTAAGCTTTATTCATCTGATTTCCCTGTGTGGTATTATGGAGATACCATCTCCAAACGAGCTAGGGGAGTAGCTATTGGCCTGGCCAAAGGAGTTCAGTTTAGACTAGTCGATCGTCTGGTCGACCCTGAAGGGAGGTTTCTTTTTTTAAAAGGAGAATTGGAAGGGCTAGAATGCACACTGGTAAATATCTATGCCCCTAATGTACATCCGATAAAATATCTCATGGAACTTTTAGGAAAACTGAAAGACTTTAAGCAAGGGAAGGTTATTATGGGAGGAGACTTAAACTTCTGCCTCGATCCCGAGGTTGATAAGATACCCCAGTCGAAAGAGAAAAACAAAACTCTCTTAAAAAAAATAAAAAATAGTCTACATAGTATCCAACTGATAGATGTGTGGAGAGTCATGAATCCAGGACAGCGGGATTATACGTTCTTCTCCCCAGTACATGGTAGCTACTCCCGCATTGACCACATTTTCGTGGAACATAGTATCTTGGAGATGGTGGGGGGGTGTGGAGATAGGGACCATGACACTCTCAGACCACTCCCCAATAAGTGTCTCCTATAAACATACCAGGAAGTCAGAAATCATTTCAGAATTGGAGGCTAAACGAGGAACTATTGATGGACGAGAGTAGTTTAATTAGGATAAAAAAAGAACTGGGGGAGTATTTTAGGACCAATGACACAAATGAAATATCGGGAGCGACACTTTGGGACGCACACAAAACAGTGATTAGAGGGATCTTGATATCAGAAGGGGCGAGGAAAAAAAAAGAAAAAAGCTGTAAGAGAGATAAAATAACTGAGATAAGAACGCTAGAGCAAAAACACAAAAAATCGGTAAAGCAAAGGGAGATATACCAGGCCTTAGTTAACAAGCGAAATGAACTAAAAGAGATAGTACACCAGGAAACAAAAATGGAATTTAATTTAGTAGCAAAAGAAAGGTATATGTGGGGAAATAAAACAAATAAACATCTAGCCAGGATGGTTCAGAAAAAAAAAACAAGAAACTATATCGAAAAAATAAAAAATGAGAAAGGGGAGATGGTTCATACCACAAAAGAAATCGCAGAATCTTTCAGAACATACTACGAGAGGTTGTACGCAGTAGAACAGAGGAAGTGGAAACAGGGTGAAAAGGAGAACAAAATAATAGAATTCTTAAAAGGAGCAGGGGTACCAAAATGTAGCCAAAAAGATGCAGATATGATGGATAGGCCAATCGCAGAAAGCGAAATTAAGAAAGCTCTAGACGAATCAGCGGTAGGTAAAAGCCCAGGGCCAGACGGCTTCACCATCCTCTATTATAAAAAATGCAAAGAGATACTTATCCCTAGACTCTGCCATTACTTTAATGGACTGGGGAAAGATTATCCGCTAAGTAGAGAAGCAGCAGAGGCAACCATCACAGTCATACCAAAGGAAGGGAACGATGGCAAAAATTGTGCAGGATATAGGCCGATATCTTTGTTGAATACAGATATTAAATTATTCACAAAGATACTGGCAGGAAGAGTAAAACAGGAGATGACAAAACTAGTCTATCCGGATCAGACGGGGTTCATTCAGGGGAGAGAAGGAAGAGACAATGGGGTCAGGGCCCTTCTTGTTTTACAAAAAATGAAGGAGGGTGGGCACCCCAGTCTACTCATGTCGATAGACGCCGAGAAAGCGTTCGACAGGGTAGACTGGGGACTCATGTTAAAGACGCTGGAAGAAATGGGCTTTGGGCAAGCAATGATGAGATGGATTAGAACCTTATATCAGGCCCCGACAGCAAGGATAAAAATAAATGGAAGTCTATCCCAAGTGTTTGATATGAAGAACGGAACGAGACAGGGATGTCCCCTGTCCCCTTTGTTATTTGTACTATCACTAGAGCCCCTTCTGGCCAGGGTACGGGGGTGCCCAGAAATTGAAGGAGTTAAAATTAAAGAAGAAGAACATAAGGTCTCAGCCTTTGCAGACGATGTTCTGTTTTATATTGTAAACCCCATGACATCAATACCAAAATTAATCGAAATATGCACCCAATATGGAGAAATCTCTAACTTTAAATTAAACATCGCTAAAACAGAAGTACTAAATGTAAGTACATCACGGACAGAGGCACAAGAACTTAGAGGCAGGTTTAAATTCCCATGGGTGGAAAAACTTAAGTACCTAGGGGTTAATTTAACAAAATCAATTAAAAAAATCTATGAGATAAATTATATCCCACTTCTAAATGAAATTAAAGAAGAAATAACAAGGGTAAAGAACAGACCAATCTCATGGATAGGTAGAATCAATTTCTGTAAAATGGTACTTGTACCAAAAATTTTATACAAATTCCAGATGCTCCCTATTACTCTCCCAAAGGTATTGATCCAGACCCTCAAAAACTTGATTATGAAATTTATATGGAGAAATAAGAAGCACAGAATCTCACTGCAGGTATTAAAACAACCAAAAGAGAAGGGAGGGCTGGCAGTCCCTGACATTAAAAAATATTATGACGCGGTGGTACTATCGAGAGTGGTCGAATGGGCCAGAGGTAATAAAGAAAAACGGTGGGTCAGTATAGAAAACGCACTCAGAGCCAAAATCAGAGGCGAAACTAGAAAAAATAATATGGAACCCCCCCCCAATATAGGGAAGTAGGGAGAAACGCACATGAAATCACGAGGAACGCACTTAAAATTTGGGACACTACTCACAAAAGAATAGATAAAGAATATAACTCGCCTTTCTTGGCACTAAAAAATAATGATTTTTTTGCACCAGGTAAAGTCGAAGTGGGAGGGAATTGGATTAAAAAAGACACGGCACAACTAGGAGAAGTAATAAAGGATGGGCATTTAATATCACTACAGGAAATAGAAAAAAAAGCAAACTTTATGAAAATAAATAACTGGAGATACCTACAGCTCGGAAACTTTATCCGGAAATTATCACAGCCTTTGAGGACGGGAGATCAGTTGACAGAATTGGAAAAACTATGCTTAATAGAAAATTCCAAAGGCACGATCTCAAGGCTGTACAAGATCTTACTGAGGGTGGACGAGCAGGAGGTACCTCCGTTTATAAAAAAATGGGAGAGGGAACTGGGGACACAATAGGATAGGGGCACAATAAAGAAAATACTGAAACTGACACACACCTCAGCGACCGACAGCAGGACGGCAGAGATGAGCTTCAAATGCCTGACCGGATGGTATATAACACCAGATAAACTAAGCAAATATAAAAAAGGGCATTCAGCTGAATGCTGGAGGGGATGTGGATCGATAGGCACGATGGCCCATTTGTGGTGGGGTTGCCCTAAAAATAAAAAATATTGGGAGACTATTACGGGTCTTATAGAGGAAATCGTAGAAAAAAAAATCAAGATGGACCCGTGGGTAATTTTATTCCACGGAGGAGAAGAAAGTATTAAAAAATACAAAAATTCCTTAGTCCCGCACTTACTAAATGCGGCTAAGAGGCTCATTCCCTGTAAATGGCAAGAGGTTGAAAGTCCCGAGGTATGGGATTGGATAGATATGGTAGAAAGGACACACACGATGGAAGATCTAAAAAGTAGTATTGAGGATAACAAAAAGCATCAAAATCAGATATGGGAGAAATGGAAGAGATTTAAGAAAACATGGAGCTACGCTGAAAACTTAAGAGAAGAGATTTAAGGGATAAGAAGGCTAGATAGGGTAATAAATATACATGGCAAATTCTAGGTGAGAAAAAAGAGAAGAGCAGGGGGGGGGGGGGAGAAAGGGGGAGGTAAAACCAGGGGAGTAAATGGGATAAAAGATGATGTAATAGAGATTGAGTTCACAATGCTTGTGCAGATATATACTCAGGGAAAAAAAAAATGTATCTCTATACTTTACACTGATGATGCGAAACCTTAGAGAGAGACGCCTGTGGATGGGCCAAAGGGATAAAAAGAGCGTCTTGCGTAAAACTTACGAAATCTCTAAGTGGTGGAGTCTGAAGTGAAAAAAAAAAAAAAAAATAACACAGGAAGTGTTCAGAGCACACAAGGGCGCAGCTCCGGTTTATTTTTCAACAGATGTAACAAAATGCTTTCCATGGCAAGAGTCGGTTCACACATATGCGGCACGACTCCGGGGGCGGCTCTGCAAGTCGTCCTGAGGACGACTTTAGAGGCGTTTTGCAAAATGACTTCTGTATAGAAGTCAATGCAAGTCACCCCGAGCCGTCCCCGAAGTCGTACAGGGAGTAAATTTCTAAGTCGGAGCGACTTGCGTTGCTCCGATTAGAACGCTCCCATTGCATTACATGGGAAGCGACCCGTCAGGTGGCTGAGCCGACTGGCGACGCGTCGCCTGTGTGTGAACCGACTCTAAAGGGCTGTGTTATGCAGATGTACTGTAACTAGTGGTTAGATTTGTATTTATTACATTTTTAGGTAAATGCAAAATTTACTTTAGAATCTTCTTTTTTTGTTTCTGCTTTGCAGAGTGGTAAATGGGATGGTAATTTATCCAGCTACTTTGACATGAACATCTTCCTGGATATCATTCTCGCGACTGTCCTGAAAAATGCTGGCAGTCGAAGGATTGTGTTCTCGTGTTTTGATGCAGATATTTGCACAATGTAAGTTGCATAATATTTCTTCTCATTAAAAGAGAAATTGCTCGCTATATGTAAAAATCATTCTGTGAACTTCTTCTATTGCAATACACGTAATGAGAGACATCTATGGCAGATTAAGGCCCCTTTCACACTGAGGAGTTTTTCAGGCGGTTTAGCGCTAAAAATAGTGTCTAAATACCACCTGAAAAACTCCTGCCCTGCAGTCTCAGAGGCGATGTGCTGGCGGGACCACTCCAAAAGTCCTGCTACCAGTATCTTTGGAGCTGTGTGTTTACCCCTCCTTCCCATTGAAAGCAATGGGAAACCATGGTAATGCGCCTCTGCAGAGGCGCATTGCCAGTGGTATTGACCCTTTTTCGCCATTAGCGGGGGTTAATACCGCACCGCTAGCGGCCGAATACCGCCGCAATTCTGCGGCAACTCGGACAGTATAGCGCTGCTAAAAATATTGGCGCTACACCGCCACCGCACATCCCGTCCCAGTGTGAAAGGAGCCTAAGAATAAATCTGAATTTATATAACGTGTCTCGGACAAACTTTTCTTTGTGATGCAGTATTTGTCTCTCTTATGTGTTCTGCAACCTCCCTCTCAAGTTCAGATATCTGTGGTTAAGGCGGTATCGGGCTCAGAGAATGGACCGTGATGGTGATAGCACGCTTTTTTACAAGGTTAAATTCAGGGCTTCTCTGGAGATGAGGATATAGGCATCTACAGAGGTGAAAGGGGCAGCCCGAACCAGCTGATAAATGGCAGTATGAAAATTCGAAGGCTTTTTTTTTGCAAATACAATTTTTAATTCAATACCACCAAATGAAAGCTCTATCTGTGTCAAACAAATGCTAAATATTTTCATACGGGTACAGCGCTGTATGACTGCGCAATTGTGATCGTACTGAAAGCTCAAAATTGTTAAAGCCAGTTTAAATTTTTGACCTGTATCTTTAATAAGTCTTTGGATATCATAGACAAGTCTTTGGGTAGCAACTCACCAGTTTCTTTTTCTAGTTGACTGCATTAAGGTATTAGGGATGCCATTACTGGACCAACGAGTTTGTTATACTCCCCCGGCTGGGTGATGAGAATTCCCTTTTTATGGCTCACTTATTAATATAATTATAAACTGCTTTTGAATGCATGAGGAGTTACCCATTAAAACCCCATTACCATTGTCAATGGCAGGCTCCAAGCTGAAAATGAACGCTTAGTTGGCTGCTGGGGATAAAACGTTTTTTTCTTCCCTTGCAATAAATCTTTCCATGTACTTGTACGTAGCAGAACTGATATTTGTATAGCAGCTGCAAAGCCTCAAAATTTTTTATGGTTTTAAAAGTTTTTAGTGTTTTTCAAAGAGTCAATACAACTAAAAAAAAACACTTATTCCCCCACACCGGGGTTAATGAACTGGCTGAAATGTTAATTAACCACTTGCTTACTGGGCACTGCCCAGGCGAAATTTCAGCTTTCAGCACCGCGTCGCTTTAAATTAAAATTGCGCAATGGTGCGACGTGCCTCCCAAACACAATTGACGTCCTTTTTTTTTTTTTTTTCTTTTTTTCACAAATAGAGCTTTCTTTTGGTGGTATTTGATCACCTCTGCGGTTTTATTTTTTGCGCTATAAACAAAAAATAGCGACAATAAAAAAATATATATATTTTTGCTATAATAAATATCCCAATTTTTAAAAAATAAACTTTTTTTTTTTCTCAGTTTATAAGTGTATAGTGATTGGTTTGCGCAAAGTGGCTACTAAATAGGGGATAGAATTCTGACATTTTTTTTAATTTATTTTTTACTACTAATGGCGGTGATCAGCGATTTTTATCAAGACTGTGACATTGTGGCGGACACATCACACTTTTTTTACACCTTTTTGGGACCATTTACATTAATACAGTGAACAGTGCTATACAAATGCATTGATTACTATATAAATGTGACTGGCAGGGAAGGGGGTTAACACTAGGGGGGCATGGAAGGGGTTAAATGTGTATCCTGGGTGTGTTCTAACTGTGTGTGGAGGGGACTGCCTGGGGGATTTATGCTGGCAGTCATGAACATGAACTGTATTTGGGGCTTCTAGTGGGATTGTTAAGGCTGGGTTTAAATGTATGCGGCCGGCAATTTCAGCATGGGAGTCCGGTGTGGTTCTGTTCACTGGTTCAGGTGCGATTCGGGTGGAAATTTTTACCTGAAATCGCATCTGAACCAGACTGAAAATCGCACAGGACTGCACTGCATTCAATTTGCATTATTTGTGAATGGAGCCTAAATGTTGTACACTGCATTATTTTTACGGAAATCATTTTAATAAAGTGCAATATTTTTACTGATGAATAAAACAATGCAAAAGATCCCTGACACTCTTTCAAGGTAGTCAGGAAAAAAAATGCATTTGATATATTATTATTTTTTAAAGCATTGCACTCATGATCAGCAGATCCCGGGTGCAATGCGTGGATCCTGCGGACACTCAGTAAACTGTCTGCCCACACTCTGATACTGGCAGGCAGTTACTGAATGGCAGGAAGAATTACAGTAAAACCTTGGTTTACGAGCATAATTCGTTCCAGAAACATGCTTGCAATCCAAAGCACTTGTATATCAAAGCATTTTTTTACAGGGTATAAAAGAGAAGAGAGGCACCTCCTAAGTGTAGCAATAACTTGCTAAATGTTGCACCTTCATTAAATGTAACCATATTGCTCCTCTCTTCTTTTTTTTTATACTCTGTTGTGACATGCTACTCTTATTTATTAAAACATTTTGCTTGTCTTGCAAGACGCTCTCAAACCAAGGTTTTACTGTAGTGGACTATGAGAGCGCTCACCAATGCCCTTGCAGTTCATTGAGAAATACAGGGTGTCGGCCACGATGGCTGACCACACTAGTCTAATTCATTCACAGGAAACTGAAAAAATGTACGCCATCATGCTGTATTTGAATTGTGACGGCGAATTGAGAAGACCCCCTGCCCGCTGTCGCAAAGTTGCGAGTGCTGGTAGTGGGAAGTGGGTCATTGGGAGCATGTTACCTCCCTAAATATGGGTGTAACATAACATGCTCCTGAAAGTGAACTTGGCCTTTAAAACGGAATTAAACTCTGGATTATACTCCCCCCCCCCCCCCCCCCCCCCCCCCAACTTTTCAGAGATGTGACGGTTTTATCCCTCACTCACCACTGTCATCTTCTCCCTAGGTGCCAGGTTTTTGGAATCTTGATTGGCCAGTGGAGGGGTGACATCAACCCCTGCATGGGGGCCAGAGCGTTCCGGGAATGCACGCTGAGCTGCACATAAGCAGATCGGGGTACATTCAGTAGAGAACTGCGAGTAGGCAGGTAAATGTGTATTATTGCAGGTCTCTTCTGCAATAAAGAGCCACCTGCTTGTAGTTTTTCACAAGTTAGGGTCAGTTCTGCTTTTAAAGTTAAAGAAACACATGAGCCCAGCTCACCAGTTCATTGAGAACTACAAGCCATCTGCCGCGGTGGAAGATGGAACTTGTAGTTCATTTATTCACAGATGGCTGTAAATGAATGAATTTTTGTGTGCTGAGCCCTGTACAGACGCTGTTTTTTTTTTTTTCAAAATTCTTTATTTATACACAACAGGAGCGTTTCCACACGGATCACAATAACATCGTAAAACATAACGACATCCAAAGATGTACAAATGAACAGCACATAGCTAAAAAAAATACTGTTGTTAAGTTTAAACAGAATATCCGACCGGTTATCACAGAGCGTCATACTGCAGTGGTGTCACTCCGCCTATCGTCCAATTTCCAATCGGAGTTGTTGGTAGTGCAACAGTTACCCATGGGATGTGGTGTGCAGTCGATGATCCGTGGACCCGCTCACTTTTTCCTGATATCTAAGAGGTAGTAGAAGCAGAGAGAAGAAAGATAGTAAACAGTGGGAACTCTCCAGACACATTCTGGAGAGGTAGGAAAGGTAGTCGCCCCGTGGGGGGGGAGTCTCGGTTGGGTGAGAAATAAAGGAGGGGAGAAGTACCCGCGAGCATGGGTTTATACGTCTGACGTCTCTATTTGTAGTCTACTCAGTCCGGTATATCAGCACCTATGCTAATGAAGGTGGGGGTCTAACCCCCAATTTCAGGTCCGGCCTCTAAGACTTTGTCCCTCATCTGAGTAGGTGTAGAAGTTCCACAGCTGCCATGTTTGTGTGTAAACTTCCTGTCTGTCTTGGCTGGAAAGAATCGGATCTTCCATCTTGTTTATGTCGTCCACTTTCCGTAGCCACATTGCTACGGTCGGCGGTTCTGGGGATTTCCAGCAGATGGGGATGCATGCCTTTGCGGCGTCAAAGAGGTGTCGGATGATCGATTTTTTTATACACCCATGTGGGGATGTCATTGGCGTGTAATAGTAGGAAAGCTGGGTCGTCGGGGATTTGTCTATCTGTAAACTGTTGGGAGATTTCCTGACTTCCGTCCAGAAGGGTCTCAACCGTGGACAGAGCCAGAAGATGTGAAGCAGCGTGCCCTTCTCGGTCTGGCAACACCAGCACGAGTCTGAGGTCGTCCGGAACAATTTACTGAGCAGGTCCGGTGTACGATACCATCGTGTCATGATTTTGTAATTTGTTTCTTGGACCTTCGTGCATATGGAGGACTTGTGTGCAAACGTCAATATTTGTTGTCTTTTCTTGGTCGAGAATGTGCAGTGTAGGTCTTGTTCCCATTTAGCTAAGACGCTCTGTTTTTACATTGACAGCAGGTGCAGGGAGAGGATCCAGCACCTGCTGTCACAATGGGAGGTGCGGGTGAATATGGGTGTAATGTGTTAATAAATGCAAACATATTCTTTAATATATGCTGTATGTTGTAGGCATTTTATTTTCTATTTTTTAATTATTCTTTATTTTCTCTTTTTAAAGGGTCCGTCTCAAACAAAATAAGTATCCCATCCTTTTTCTGACACAAGGGCAGTCCGAAATCTATCCAGAGCTCATGGATTTGAGATCACGATCTACTCCATTTGCGATGAGCTTCGCTCAGTTTGAAAATATTCTGGTAAGTAATTTTGGCGTAATTTTACACGACAATAAAAGCAAAGAAAGCTTACAGGTGAACTCCTGCCTTTGAAAAAAGTGCTTTTCCAGGATTCACAGACGACATACAAGTTCTGGACAGTTAAGCGAAGTCCAATAAACTGCTAGGGCCAATTTAGAAAGTATTCAATTGGACCCCTTTCACACTGAAAGGATGTTTTTAGTAGACATGTGCACACGGAAATATTTAGTTACTCCCAAAATTTGTTTATATTTATTTTGTTTTTCGTTAATAAAAATGCATTCGTCCGAAAATCCAAATTAAGGTTGAATCTGTCATTGAAGGCGAATGTTCATGTCTCTCTCTCTGTCGAATGTTCATGTCTCTCTCTCTGTCGAATGTTCATGTCTCTCTCTCTCTGTCGAATGTTCATGTCTCTCTGTCGAATGTTCATGTCTCTCTCTCTCTCTCTCTGTCGAATGTTCATGTCTCTCTCTCTCTCTGTCGAATGTTCATGTCTCTCTCTCTCTCTCTGTCGAATGTTCATGTCTCTCTCTCTCTGTCGAATGTTCATGTCTCTCTCTCTCTCTCTGTCGAATGTTCATGTCTCTCTCTCTCTCTGTCGAATGTTCATGTCTCTCTCTCTCTCTGTCGAATGTTCATGTCTCTCTCTCTGTCGAATGTTCATGTCTCTCTCTCTGTCGAATCTGTCATTGATGGCTCATGGTGTCTGTCGAATGTTCTATGAAAAAAAAAAAGATTTGACAGAATCTAAAAAAAAAAAAAGACTCCTAATGTCTCTGTCGAATCTTTTTTTCTTTATGTAGAATAATGTTGGACTAATAGAGTTAAGGTTAGGGACATTCGACCGCAATGAAAATAAAGCATTTGTTTATGTCGGATCTTTCCGTTTTCGTTTTCTGTGCTTTCGTTATCGTGAAATTCGGACGAAAATGCATTCGGACGAAAACTAATGCACATGTTTAGTTTTTAGGTGCTTTAGCGCTAAAAATGACACCTGTAAAGTACCTGAAAAATTTCTCATGTGCAGTCCCAGTGTGAAAGCCTGAATGCTTTCACACTGGGTCACTACGCTGGCAGGATGTAAAAAAAAGAAGTCCTGCAAGCAGCATCTTTGGGGCGCTTTAAGAGTGGTGTATACACTGCTGCTAAAGCGCCCCTGCCTATTTAAATCAATGGGCAGCCGCACTTTGCAGGAGCTTTTAACCCTTTATTCGGCCGGTAGCCGGGGTTAAAAGCGCCTTACTCGTGCCTGAAAAGCGCCTCCAAAACTACGGTAAAGCGCCAATCAAACTTGTGAAAGTGTCTTTAAGCTCCCAGTATATGTTTGAAATGTGGGAGGAAACTGGAGTACCCGGTGGAAACTCATGCAAGCATAAAGAGAACGTGTAAATTCCATGCAGATGGCATTCTGGTTGGGATTGGAGCAGAGGACACCAGTGCTGCATGGCAGAAGTGCTAACCACAAAGCCACATCCAGCGGTCACTGGAGCACCAAGCAAGGGAGGGGGTGTGCACAGCTGGCTCTGACTCTCAGGCACATACTCGGAGGCGGAGCCAGTTGTCAAATCGGGCAGCTGGTTGGATTGTGACAATATTGTTATCCTTCCAGAGCCTGTAACCATGTCAACTGATGGCGAGCTATAGCCCTTATTGGCTGATTCTGGGTCACAGGGGGGAGTAAAAGTAAGTGCACTCTTGTGACCCACAGGGGAAAAAAAGAAGCTTTGGCTACACTTCTCTTTTAATACAAATATGGCATTGCTTTAAAAACTTGTAAAATGCGAAACCTGTACAGTTGCTGTAGGATATATGTGGCTCAGTAGAATATGTTTACTTTAGTTTCAGCAGCAGTTTTTGGTGACAAAAGAATTCAATAGAAATGAAGGAATTTGATTGGGACTTTTATGGTGCAAAATAAGATACAATAGTATCAATTATGATGTATAAGTATTTTTTATTTAAAGAGCAAATAAATAAATAAAATTAAGGTAACAATTGGCAAGTACATATATCTATACAGTTTTATGGATACAGCATTTTAGAATAGAGTTCCCCAACATGTTTTGCCCACATATCTGGCTTCTTCAGGGGATGCTGTCCAATTAGAGGTCCAAGCCTTCTATTAAGAGAAAATGCATACATATAAAGATTGCATTAAAATTCAATTTAAGATCACATCACATCACATCACATAACATATACATATTTCTTTATACCAAATAGGAATATATTTGAGTACAAGAATTTTGATGCAATCTTTATATGTACCGTATATACTCGAGTATAAGCCGACCCGACTATAGGCCAAGGCACCTAATTTTACCACAAAAACTGGGAAAACGTATTGACTCGAGTATAACCCTAGGGTGTCCATCTGCGTGCCTCACTGTGTCCATCTGCATGCCTCACTGTGTCCATCTGCGTGCCTCACTGTGTCCATCTGCATGCCTCACTGTGTCCATCTGCATGCCTCACTGTGTCCATATGCATGCCTCACTGTGTCCATATGCATGCCTCACTGTGTCCATCTGCATGCCTCACTGTGTCCATCTGCATGCCTCACTGTGTCCATCTGCATGCCTCACTGTGTCCATCTGCATGCCTCACTGTGTCCATCTGCATGCCTCACTGTGTCCATCTGCATGCCTCACTGTGTCCATCTGCATGCCTCACTGTGTCCATCTGCATGCCTCACTGTGTCCATCTGCATGCCTCACTGTGTCCATCTGCATGCCTCACTGTGCCCATGCCTCGAATTGCGTTTAACATGGGAGTCTATAGAAGGGGTGCCAGGCTTTGAAAAAACGGTGGTCCCCCGTTGGTCCCCCAGACAGCAAACTTTGCACACTTGTAGAGGAGAACTGGGGTTACATGTGGGCTGGTACCGGGGTCCCCAAAGTTACCAGAGAAATTACCGTTTAACATGGGAGTCTACGGGAGGGGTGCCCGACTTTGAAAAATCTGTGCTCCCCGGCCGTAGGTCCCACGGACAACAAACTTTGCACACTTGTAGAGGAAGAGTGGGGCGATATGTGTGCCAGGGTCCAGGGGACCTAAGGCTGGATGGTACCGGATTCCCAAAATCTGGGAGATCAGGAGCAAAAAGGTGACTCAAGTATAAGCTGATGGGGGCATTTTCGGCACAAAAAATGTGCTCAAAAACTCTGCTTATACTCGAGTTTATACAGTATATATTTTCTCTTAATAGAAGGCTTGTACCTCCAATTGGACAGCATCTCCTGAAGAAGCCTGATATATGGGTGAAACGTGTTAGGAACTCTGTTCTACAATGCTGTATCCATAAAACGGTATGGATATGTACTTGCCAGTTACCTTTTTAACTTTTTTTTATTTTATTTGCTCTTTAAATAAAAAAATCTTGTATATCATACTTTATACTATATCCTATTTTGCACCCTAAAAGTCCCAATAAATTCCTTCATTTTTATCTAACCAGGGATGTGGTGCCAATAGCAATTTGGTTTGCCTGTGGTTATAAAAAATTTCCAAAAATATTCAATACCTAATACTGAACAGTTTGTGTCAGGGGTAAGAGTAATGAAGTCTAATGCTGCCTTGTTCATGACTGACTGACTTGTTTTCTCTATTTATGAATAGGGAATAAATGTCCACACTGAAGATCTGCTCAAAAATCCACATTATATACGTGAGGCTAAATCAAAAGGCTTGGTTGTGTTCTGCTGGGGTGATGACACCAATGACCCGGATAACCGGAATCTGATGCGAGATTATGGAATCGATGGACTTATCTATGACAGGTACTTTATTGTATAAGAGTACACAGGTTTTTATATGTTAAACCATTGTCTTAAAATAACGTAGATGAAAAGAGGGGGAAAAAAGGCCACGCATTGTAAGCAATCTGGTGCAGTTGATAAATCTTGACCATATGAAAGTTTTAGACGTGGGGCTGCCATTGCCACATCTCTGAAAAGCGATCGACTGTGGGGGCGTTTGTCAGGCAGTGAGAAGGCGATGTGATGTCTCCTCATTGCCTGTTTTCACCCTGTAAATGTTGTACCAATGCGCCTGAGCCACGTGCATTGCATACAGTTGCGACGTGGCCCCATTTACTTGAATGGGTCGATTTATTTTTATTTTTTTCTCAGGGCTATGAAGCAAAGTATCATAACCACTGCATCTTTACAACCCCGTCCAGGTACAATTTTTTTCCCCCCCTAAATAGCTTCCTTTACTTACCTCATCCTTCCATTACTGTTCTTCTGTCTGTAACTCCTCCACACAGTAATGCAAGGCTTTCTCCCCGGTGTGGAGTATCATGCTTGCCCCCTCCCTTGGACTACAGGAGAGTCAGGATGCCCACTAACACACAGGCAAATTACAACGGGTCATAAAACGATAAGTAGCAAAAAAAAAAAAAAACAGCATACTGCAGATGTTAGCAGTATGCTGGAGCAAATGTCAAAAACTTGATTTCTGGGTGAACCTCTGCTTTAAGTTCACGTTTTTTATGTGCACGTGAGTGGTGCTAGTTACATGGTACCACATATTGTAGATTTAGCGCTACATTGTTTCTATCCACTATTTGTTGACTTGGTTTGTTTGTGTGTAGCAGCTTTGTTTTGTTTTTTGTGGTTGGCGCAGTTTTTTCCTTACAAGTACACCGTATTGGGACACCTGTCTTTACACACATAAACTTTAATGGCATCCCAGTCTTAGTCTGTAGGGTTCAATATTGAGTTGGCCCACCCTCTGCAGCTATAACAGCTTCAACTCTTCTGGGAAGGCCGTCCACAAGGTTTAGGAGTGTCTATGGATATGTTTGACCATTCTTCCAGAAGCCAGTCAAGTTCCTCCACCCCAAACTCACTCATCCATGTTTTATGGACCTTGCTTTGTGCACTGGTGCAAATCATTTGGTGGGGGGATTATGGTGTGGGGTTGTTTTTCAGGTGTTGGACTTGGACCCTTAGTTCCAGTGAAGGGAACTCTAAGGCCCCTTTCACACTGGGGCGTTGTTCGAGCGAAGCCTCATCTGCAATCCCAATGTGCTGGTAAAGCACCGCTAAGACCCTAACGTTTTAGGGCATTTTTGCAGTGCCTCAGTGTGAAAGAGTAAGGCGTTTTTACAGCGCTTTCAATTCATATCAATGGAGAGGTGTGTTTTTGGAGCGTTTTTTTTTTTTTTCAGGGCCCAAAAGAGCCTGCTTGCAGGACTCGGTGTGAAAGGGTCCATTGAGATGCATGGAGAGCTTTTTATGAACGTTTTATTAGCGCTATTTTTAACGCTAAAACGCTGTAAAAATGCTTCAGTGTGAAAGGGGTCTTGGGGTGTCGGCATACCAAGACATTTTGAACAATTTCATGCTCCCATCTTTGTGGGAACAGTTTGGGGATGGCCCCTTCCTGTTCCAACATGACTGCGCACCAGTGCACAAAGCAAGGTCCATAAAGACATGGATGAGCGAGTTTGAGGTGAAGGAACTTGACTGGCCTGACCTCAACCCGATAGAACACCTTTGGGATGAATTCGAGCAGAGACTGCGAGCCAGGCCTTTTCATCCAACATCAGTGCCTGACCTCACAAATGCGCTTCTGGAAGAATGGTCAAACATTCCCATAGACACTCCTAAACCTTGTGGACGGCCTTCCCAGAAGAGTTGAAGCTGTTATAGCTGCAAAGGGTGGGGCCAACTCAATATGGAACCCTACGGACTAAGACTGGGATGCCATTAATGTTCATGTAAAGGCAGGCGTCCCAATACTTTTGACAATATAGTAAACGTAGTCGGTGATCCAGGCAATATTAATAGTTTTGCCATAAATTGTATGTCACAGAACATTGGAGATGGCTATTTTGTTTAAATGGCACATTTTTCAAGTGTTTTTTTATTTTTTTATTTCTCTTTCTTTTTTTCCAGAATTTGCTCCTAATGAGCAGCTTATATGTAAGAGAGCAGTGGCGTTGTTGTTGTCATGATCATTACACTTTAAGCCTGTTTTTTGTTAAAGCATGAGCACATTATTTTTATTTCTGAAATACAAGTGTTTGAAATGTTAGTTGTGATGAAGCTGAACTCCAGGCAGTGAGTCAAATACAAATATATAGGAACTGCTTACTCTATGTATCCGCTCACCACTGTGATCCTACACCGCCTCCGGAATGTGCACTTCAGTGTTCAGGATAAAGAAAGGGGTGTGGGATGTGTAGTGAGTTAGTTCACTTTCTTCATTTTCTGCGATAAGGTGAAGTAATCCTTTAGGCCCCTTTCGCACCGAGGTGCTTGTAAAACGCTGAGCACTTTTGAAGAGCTTTCCATTCATTTTAATGAAGAGGCACGTTCTTTCACCGCCCTGCCAGTGCACTGCCCCAGAGTGACAGCATTCATTGATTTTTATGGAAATAGGTTTTCGTGAGCTTTTCAGGCGCTTTTTTTAAACGTCATATCGCCTGAAAAGCGCCTTAGTGCGAAAGGGGCTTTTGCAGGCGCTATAACGCTAAAAATAGCACCTGCAAATCGCAGTGAAAGAGCCGCTGCTGTCTCTCCAGTGTGAAAGCACCGAGGATAAAAAAGTCCTGCTAGCAGCGTCTTTGGAGCGGTGTGTATACCGCTCCTCCACCACTCCTGCCCATTGAAATCAATGGGGCACCGCGACTATACTGCCGGCAAAGCGCATCTGCAGAGGTACTTTGCAGTGGTTTTGAACCCTTTTTCAGCTGCTAGAAGGGGGTAAAACTGCTCCGCTAGCAGCCGAATAGCGCCACAAAATTGTCGGTAAAGCGCCGCTAGAAATGGCAGCGATTTACCGCCACCCCCGCCGCAGTGTGATGGGGGCCTTAACCGCTGCTTCTCCAGGCTCTCCCGTGCCATCGGGTGCCCGGAGAATGAATCGGCCAGTGCCAGCTCACAACGATAGATTTCTGGTGACCATATGGTCACCAGTCATCTCTATGACCGTCGTAGGCCCAGGCGCGATCGCGGCTGTCTGCATGAGATCGTGATTTTTTTTTAACCGGTCTCATGCTTTCCAGCCTGGAGGAGAGATGTGGGGTCTTATTGACCCCGCATCTCTCCATAAAGAGGACCTGTCACAACAGATTCCTATTACAAAGGATGTTTACATTCCTTGTAAGAGGAAAAGAAGTGATCAAAATTTTTAAGATTTAAAATTAAGTATAAAAAATGTAAAACGCCACTGTCCCCGGTAGCTCGCGCTCAGAAGCGAACACACACACAAGTCCCGCCCACATATGTAAACGCTGTTCAAACCACACATGTGAGGTATTGCTTCGTGCGATAGAGCGTGTGCAATAATTCTAGGCCTAGACCTCCTCTGTAACTCTAAACTGGTAACTTTAAAAAAAAAATAAGTGTTGCCTATGGAGATTTTTAAGTGCATCTCGGCCCACAGCTGCACATACACACGCTCTCACTAGGCTGCCAATAATTGGCGGTGTTCAGTGACCTGGTGGGATTGCTCGGGTGGGTTGAGACTACAATCTGAACACGCCAGAGCCAATCCCTATTGATCACGTTTGCAGCACCATGGAATTTGATTTGAAGGTCAAACAGAGGCCAAGATGGCAGCTTCCATGGCTGAAAAAGATCGAAGAGGTTGGTTCTGCTTTAACCTCTTCAGGTCCGCGCTATTAACAAAATACGTGAACAGCGCGGACCTGAGGCGCCGGGGTCACGTCTTTGGACGTGATTTGCTTGTAATTCAGGGTGGTGCGCGGTGGGGAAAAACAGTCCCGACGCATCACCGAGGATCCGATGCGTGTACCCGGCGGCCGCGATGTCCGTCAGGTACACGCGATCGTCGGTGAGAGAGCAGGGACGTGGAGCTCTGAGTGTAAACACAGAGCTTCACGTCCTGTCAGTGAGGTGACAGATGCTGTTTCTCTTGTACATAGGGAGACTGCATCGGTCACCTCCCCCAGTCACCCCCCTCCCCCCACACAGTTAGAACACACCCAGGCAATACATTTAACCCCTTCCTCACCCCCTAGTGTTAACCCCTTCAATGCCAGTCACATTTATACAGTAATTAGTGCATTTTTATAGCACTGGTCGCTGTATAAATGTGAATGGCGCCAAAAATGTGTCAAAAGTGTCCGATGTGTCCGTCGCAATATCGCAGTCCCAATAAAAATCGCAGATCGCCGCCATTACTAGTAAAAAAAAAATATAAAAAAAAAAATCATAATTATGTCCCCTATTTTGTAGGTGCTATAACTTTTGCGCAAAGCAGTCACTTATTGTGATTTTTTTTTTTTTACAAAAATACGTAGAAGAATACGTATCGGCCTTAACTGAGAAAAAAATATATAAAAAAAAAAATGGGATATTTATTATAGCAACAAGTAAAAAATATATATATATTTTTAAATTGTCGCTCTTTTTTTCATTATAACGCAAAAAATAAAAACCGCACGGGCGATCAAATACCACCAAAAGAAAGATCTATTTGTGGGGAAAAAAGGGACGCCAATTTTGTTTGGGTGCCACGTAGCACGACCGCGCAATTGTCAGTTAAAGCGACGCAGTGCCGGAAGCTGAAATTTCGCCTGGGCACGAAGGGGGTTTATGTGCCCAGTAAGCAAGTGGTTAAATTCCAACTTAAAGTGATTGTAAAGCCACGATCGGATTTTCCGTGGACAAAGCGTATGACTTTTTTTCCGAAGCTCGTTGGCCAGGAACTTGTCTTGCATACAAATGGCAAAGAATTGTCGGCCAACAAACACAAAGCTACGTGGTTTTTCAGCTCTTTAGCGCCACCTTTTGGGCAGCTTCTGAGAATGCGCGTTATGTACTTTGGATTTTTTTCCCGAAGGACTTCTGCACACACGATCGGATAATTAAACATCACACATTTGTTGGTAAATTTTAAAGCATGCCATCCCACATATGTTGTTGACATTTGTCCGATTTTCTAACAGCCTGCCATCACACAATTCCTTCATGCATGTTATGGAGATGGGGGGGGGGGTGTCCTGTAGTCCCAAAACATTGCTTCTCCACTACAGTGAGTGAGGATTGTTACCCTTGGACAGGAAGTGTTTCTGGCAGGATCACAAAAGTGATATTTAAAGGGCAAAAAAGTTGGAGAGGGACTGGTAAGCTGTAATATATAAATTTTTGTTTGTTCTTGTGTTTTTAGATACACTTTAAAAATGTTTAGTGACGGCTTTTTTTATGGTATTCAGATATAGTCATATTTTTAGTAAATACATTGCTGAAATAAATGGTGTTTTTAAATCTGCGTGGAGTTCAGCTTTTATGTGGTTCAGTAATGTGTGCAGTGAACACAATAAATAAAAAATAAAAAAAGAATAATGTAAAATCTGTTAATGTGCACAATGTATCTGTGTATATATACATCTGTATATGCATGTTGCATGCGCAGAAACGAAGCTAATTGCTGCAAACGCTATCAGTAGACGGATCCACCCAAATGCAAAGAGCTATGTGTACAAACTGGTCTAGCGTAAAGCCTATGTTTGGGGAACATAAACAAAAAATAAAAAAGCACAAGGAACATTCCCTATTTAATGAGAAGTGTCCTTTGTGTTGGTGCTGGCTGACTTAAATTAAATAAGTTCTCTGCCCCCTATACCCATGCAGCTAGGCTTGTATTAACTGCTAATGTGCCAGAAGATGGAAGATGGGGGACATCTCATTTTAGATATACAGTGGAACCTCGAATTACGAGTATAATCCGTTCCAGGAGAATGCTTATAATCCACAGCACTTGCATATCAAAGCGAGTTTCCACATTGAAGTCAATGGAAACGAAAATAATTAGTTACACATTGAGTTCAATGGCATGCGGTCAGAGGCAGGGGGCGCCAGAAAGCCTCGGGAACAGCCTGAAAAGCCAGAGGACAGCTCGGCTGACCTCGGAAGGGCACAGGAACGTAGTATTTCTGAACGGCTACGATCAGTGCCAATTAGCTCCGCTCAGCTCCAGTGCGTTCCCCCCCGCCATACTACCTCAGGCCAAACGCAGTACTGCACACCGCTTTGGCCTGAATCCTGCACGTTTTGTGAGACAACACTCGCATTTTCAAAATACAGGTGCTTGTGTTGCGAAACGCTCATTAATTGCATTACTCACAATCCGAGGTTCCACTGTAGATGATTCTGCCCATTACTGCAGACTAACCAATGAAGTCCCACTGTAAGTTGCTGATTGTTGCCATTGCTAGTAAAAATAAATGAATAAATACAAATATCCCATAGTTTGTAGACGCTAAATACAAATATCCCATAGTTTGTAGACGCTAAATACAAATATCCCAGAGTTTGTAGACGCTAAATACAAATATCCCATAGTTTGTAGACGCTAAATACAAATATCCCATAGTTTGTAGACGCTAAATACAAATATCCCATAGTTTGTAGACGCTAAATACAAATATCCCAGAGTTTGTAGACGCTAAATACAAATATCCCAGAGTTTGTAGACGCTAAATACAAATATCCCAGAGTTTGTAGCCGCTAAATACAAATATCCCAGAGTTTGTAGCCGCTAAATACAAATATCCCAGAGTTTGTAGCCACTAAATACAAATATCCCAGAGTTTGTAGACGCTAAATACAAATATCCCATAGTTTGTAGCCGCTATAACTTTGGCGCAAACCAATCATTATACGCTTAATGGGGGAAAAAAAAATTGTATTAAATTGCCTAAATTGATGAAGACTTTTTATTTATTTATTTTGGATGCGTTTTATATCATAGAGAAAAAAAACCCCGCTAAGGTGATAAAATACCACCAAAACAAATGTCTATCTGGGGGGGGGGGAAGGAGAAGGACATCCATTTTATTTGGGTGCAATGTTGCATGACCGTGCAATTGTCAGTAAGGCTACTTTTACACTGGGGCGGGGAGCGCGTTGGCAGTAAATCAACGTTTTTCGGCTGCTAGCAGGCACTTTCAACCCCACTAGCGGCCGAATAAAGGTTTAAGAGAGCCGCTGCCCATTGAATTCAATAGCAGGGGCGGTGGTGGAGCGATTGTATACACAGCTTGAAAGATGCTGCTTGCAGGATGTTTTCTAATGTCCTGAAAGCGCACCGCCCCGGTGTGGAGGCACTCTGGGGCTCGTACACTAGGGCTGCAGGGGAGGCATTTTCAGGTGCTATTTTTTAGCCCAAAAACTCCTGGGAAAACGCCCCAGTGTGAAAAGGGTTTTAAAGTAGCGCAGAGCTGTATTGCAAAAAAATGGCCTGGTCATGAAGGGGGGGGGTAAAACTTTCTGAGGGCAAGTGGTTAAAGAGAAAAAAGACCTGATCATTCCCTGGCTTCCTGCCCGCGGGTTGCTGCAAGTTCACGGAGTGTTATCTGTGAAGTTGAATGTAAAATCTACAAATTCCACTTCCCCTTTTTTGACTTTCCTGCTGTCTGTTCTCTAATCCTTAGGCTGGCCATACACGGTGCAAATGTTTTTTCCCTGCAATCACGGGTTGCAGGAAATTTGCACGATTCCCCCATCAACAGAGACGGTGCTGACAGAGGAATTTACAGTTGTTTTCTCTGTGGGGGGAACTATCCCTAAAAAGATTATTGCTAGTAACTCTAGCAGCCTCTTTCGATAATTGCAAGCGAATCTGGCAGGCTTGTTGTACCCAAGTTGCTTGGTACATTCAGCCTGCCCATTAATGGTTAGTCTTGGCTGGTTCCTGCTGAAACATCTGAGATTCAAACTGTATGGACCGGTGTTCTGTCGAAGTGCCTTGGGCGAACTGCGCATGCGCCGTACATTATAGCACAGCGGCTGATTTTCCAATCAACTGGTCTGACGTAACCATGGCGCATGCGCACATCATTGGAGGTATCTCTCAATGGGAGATTCACAGCCACAATTTAAAACGGCAGGAAAACCCTGCAACAGCAAGGCACAATGTGAGAACTACGGTCTCCCCCCGCTGTTTGTATAGGTTCCAATTGTGCTTGTGAAATGGTATGTCCCATCGAGAGATGCCTCCTATGATGTACGCTTGCGCCCTGGTCATGTCACTCCAGCAGATCGGCATCTTTGGCTGGAGTGCGGCTCCATCCTGCTCATGCACTATTCAATGGGGGGGGGGGGGGGCACTTCTCGACAGAGCACCAGCCTTGCCGATAAAAATGGACATATTACAGAAGCCCTCTATTGGTCACTTTTCTAGGATACCTAACAATCTCTGTATGAGCCTTCAGAGAAATGACAGCTCCTCAATGCAAACTCTGTGGGGTTTGCGATCACAGCCCAGCATTGTGGCTTGCATTTATTGTCTATTGCTGAATATTTGTCTTTGTGTGGCCAGCTTTGCATGTTCTTATTTATTCATAGTGCCTGAAAGGAAAAAGGTCTGCTGTCCAATCGGCAAAAACAAACTTGGGGGGGGGGGGGGGGGGAGGAGAGAGACACCCTAAGGTGCATTTAGACTCCAGATGGTGCTGCTACAAGACCAACAAACGGTGCAAAACAGATTAGAGCTTACACATTCAAGAATGACAATAGTCCTGCAAGGGCTAGTTAACCGCTTGCCGACCACTGCACGAGTATTTACATCGACGGAAGGGCACCGCTGCACAACTGGGCGTATATATACACATTCCCTTTAATTTGCTGTACATGTGGTCACGAGAGCTCCGTGACTGCGCCCGTGGACCCGATGTCCCGCGATAGGGTCACAGAGCTGAAGAATGGGGAGATGTCAGTGTAAACACAACATCTCCCCGTTTGTCCTATTGACACGTCACTGATCGAATGCTCCGTCATTGGGAACAGCGATCAGTGATGTGTCACAGCAAGCCATGCCCCCTAACAGTTAGAAGCACTCCCTAGGTCACACTTAACCCCTTCAGCGCCCCCTACAGGTTAACCCCTTCACTGGCAGTGTCATTTTTACAGTAATCGGTGCATTTTTATAGCACTGATCACTGTAAAAATTACACTGGTCCCAAAATAGTGTCAAAAGTGTCTGCCATAATGTCGCAGTCACGATAAAAAAAAATCGCAGATTGCAGCCATTACTAGTTTAAAAAAAAAAAAAAAATGAATAAAAATGTCATAAAACTATCCCCTATTTTGTAGACGCTATAACTTTTGCGCAAACCAATCAATAAACACTTATTGCAATATTTTTGGTTAAAAAAAAAAATGTACAATACTTATCGGCCTAAGCTGAGGGGATATTCATTATAGCAAAGATTTAAAAATATTGCATTTTTAAAAAATATTATTGCTCTATTTTTGTTTATAGCTCAAAAAATAAAAACCTCAGAGGTGGTCAAATACCACCAAAAGAAAGATCTATTTGTGGGAAAAAAATAAGAATGTCAATTTTGTTTGGAAGCCACGTCACACGACCCCGCAATTGTCAGTTAAAGCGAAGCAGTGCCGAAGCGCAAAAAGTGGCCAGGTCTTTGGCCAGCAATATGGTCTGGGGCTGAAGTGGTTAATAAATATATTTTCACTTATTCATCTGGTCCTGATTCCTTTGGGTGCAGCTAACTGATCTGATCACCCCTTCTGGATGCCTGCATGTGGTATCTCTGACATAATACTGAAGCCTTATGCGGCGTACACACGACCAGTCAACATTGTCAAGTGATGCAGTGCCGAATTCGCAAAAAGTGCCCTGGCCTTTGCCCAGCCAAATGGTCCGCGGCTGAAGTGGTTAAAAACACCTGAACATATTAACCACTTGCTTACTGGGCACATACACCCCCCTCCTGCCCAGGTGAAATTTCAGCTTCCGGCACTGCGTCGTTTTAACTGACAATTGCGCGGTTGTGCGACAAAACAAAATTGACGTCCTTTTTTCCCCACAAGTAGAGCTTTCTTTTGGTGGTATTTGATCGCCTGTGCGGTTTTTATTTTTTGCTCTATAAACAAAAAAGTGCGACAATTTTGAAGAAAAATACAATATTTTTTACTTGTTGCTATAATAAATATCCCAATTTAGGGTTGATACGTATTCTTCTACATATTTTTGGTAAAAAAATTTTTTTTTTTTTTTACTAGAAATGGCGGCGATCTACGATTTTTTTTTTTTTTTTTTTTTGGAACTGCGATGTTACGGCGGACACATCGGACATTTTTGGCGCCATTCACATTTATACTGCGATCAGTGCTATAAATATGCACTAATTACTGTATAAATGTGACTGGCATTGAAGGGGTTAAATGTGTATCCTGGGTGTGTTCTAACTGGGGGGGGAGGGGGGGTGACCGATCTGTGTCCCTATGTACAGGAACACAGATCGGTCTCCTCCTCTCCAGAGACAGGACGCTGTCTCTGTGTAAAAACGGCAATGAGAGATGATCTATGAGATCATCTCTCATTCGCCCACAGATCGCATCGCAAACGGCCACCCTGACTGGCCGTTCGCCGTGATCTGTGATTGGCCGTGTCCAAGGGACACGGACAACACAGGGCTTCCCCGCAGCGCGCTCTACAGCGCGCGCTGGGAACGCCCAAAGGGGCGGCCGTCAAAAGACGGCAGGTTGGATATTCAGACCGCTGTTGCCGTCATTTGACGGTAGCGCGGGTCTGAAGTAGTTAAAGAAAAAAAAAAAATACAGGGGGTTTGGTCGCACTATGGTCATATAGTGCTAAGCGACAACGTACCCCGATTAGTGTGCTGTCCTATCAGATCTTTATGTTGGCATTGTCTGAGGCCAATAATAAAAGAAAGCCGCCATCTCATTGGTGCCTGTGGACAACAGAATCTTTTGGACACTTGTGATAAATGAAGGTAATGAGTCATGTGTATTAATATTATTTATAAAAAAAATGTTTATTTTTTGTTGCAGAATTTACGACTGGAATCCCGAACAGCCAAACGTATTCAAAGTTCAACAAATGGAGCGTCTTAAGAAGGGTTTGCCCGCGGAAATGCTTAGGAACTGCTTGTGCTCAGTTGACCAATACATGTGCAATTCAACCAACTGCTCCAGCAACCATCTCTGCACGGATTCCAACGGCATCGCCAACCACAAGCTAGTTTAAGTTCATCTGCACCTTCTCTAGCATCTCAGGGGCCATAATCATCCTTTTGCTGTCCTTAATGGGCAAAAGTGAAGCCATCCGTTACCCCCCATTACACTCGTTATACCCTGATGGCTATTGCTGTATTAGTGTGTCTTTTTTTAAATATTTTTATTGGCCAGACGTAGTTATTATCACAGTACTCTGCGATCAAAGCTCTCATCAGCCAACCAATGCACTGGTAGAGAGGATTTGTATAGAAATAATTGATGAGATTGCTACTCCTTACCATAGTACCTCAGAAGAGAATGATTCACTCTTTATATAACTTCAAGTGCAATATACACGCTGTGGACAGCGGCCTTCTGTGTGCACAGCGATCTCTGTACTGTACACATAACCATGTCTGGCCACTGACCGATTACCTCATTTGCAGACTTTTGCACGGCTAAATGCTTTGGCACAAAATGAATGTGCCACCCTGTCATGATAAAGTGTTTCTGGATTCTGGTGCTTACAAGCTCTTTTAAACTGTGTAGAGACATTATAGATGTTTTATGTGCGTTTCCTCTCAAAAGGAATAGTCTACATTGGATCTTAAAGAAGAAACCTTGTCAAACTTAATAACTTTTGTGGACGGCGTCTTCAAGTTGAGCCCCATCTATGGTGTAACGCAGGGGGGGGGGGGGGGGTAGGCAGGCAACCTCGGCCCTCCAGCTGTGGTGAAACTACAAATCCCATCATGCCTCTAGGAGTCGTGCCTGTGTTTCGTCAGATTAGGTGACCTGTCAGAATTGGTAACGGAAGTGCCACCATCCTGCTACACTCTGCACACGCCTCCATAGTAAGAATACACTGAGAAGGGGCAAGCGGACATCTTGTTATGCCCACTGGACTTTCACATTTCACAGTTATTTTTTAACAGGAAACAGAGCATATGAGGTGAAATACAGTATTTGGAAATCCATTGGGCTATTTACATGTTGAATTATAAAAGCAGAGGTGTTCTGTCACATTAGCAAACCTGTGAGATTAGCAGGTTTGTCGCTGCTGCTTTTGAAAAGCAACATCTAAACCAGTGATGGCGAACCTTGGCACCCCAGATGTTTTGGAACTATGTTTCCCATGATGCTCATGTACTCTGCAGCTGAGCATCATGGGAAATGTAGTTCCAAAACATCTGGAGTGCCAGGGTTCATCATCACTGATCTAAACAGTCTGTCAGATTTCTAAATGCTGTATTTCACCTTATAAGCTGCATTTACGGTTAAAAATACGCGTGAAATGTAAAACTCTGGTGGGTGTAACCAGATGTCTGCCTGGCCCCTTCTCGATGTATCGTTACTATTGGAGGAATGCGGGGTGTAGCAAGATAGCGGCAATGGAACGTCGTTGACCCGTCAGAATTGGTAACGGAACACCTGGGATTGTTGGGTTCTTGCAATGCCTCATGGGACTTGTAGTTTTAAAACAGCTGGAGGGCCGAGGTTTGCGCCTACCCCTGTAATGGATCAATGATCTCACAGTTCTTCTCAGTTTTATTCTTATCCATCTCCAAAACCTCAGCTGCTTGGAGAACCTGTTTTTGATGATAACATGGAGTTTCAAACTGGGGACCTTCCAGCCAGGAAGCTGTGTTGACTTTATTTTGTTCTTTTCCTGCAGTAACTACTTCAATTACATCACCTAGACCATGGGTCTTCAAACTACGGCCCTCCAGTTGTTCAGGAACTACAATTCCCATCATGCCTAGTCATGCCTGTGAATGTCAGTGTGTCACAATGCCTCATGGGATGTGTAGTTCTACAACAGCTGGAGGGCCGTAGTTTGAGGATCCCTGACCTAGACCAATGGTCTCCAAACTGTGGCCCTTTGCCTGCCTTTATCCGTCCCTTGGGGCCCTATTTTTTTTACTGTAATGAGACACTTTTCGTCCAACTGACACCCAACAGCGGGGCATCATTTCTCCACCTGACACCAATAATAGACCATTATTCCTCCCAATGATACCAACGATGGGGCACTATTCCTTCCCCTAATACCAGATATGGCCAAGTTAATGCCCACTGATGCCTGGAAAATTTCCACTACCACTGGCCACAGTCTGGCCCCCTAAAGTCTAAAGAACTATAAACTGACCCTTTGTTTATAAAGTTTGGAGACCCCCGACCTAGACCACTGATGGAGAACCTTGGCATCCCAGATGTTTTGGAACTACATTTCCAGCTACACTGCAGAGTGCACGAGCATCATGGGAAATACACCATCACTGCTCTATACTAATTGGTGCTGCGAACACTAATAATGTGTTCCTACGCCTACTCGCAAGATAAAAATATTAACCAAAATTGGAGCGCTGCTCATATTATCATATTATTAACAGTTTATGCATTTACAATACAAAAGGGAGATAATACAGTTACAATAAAAGTGGGTTAAGAGGGTCCTGCTCATAAGAGCTTACACTCTAAGAGGGATTAATGTAACCACTTGCTGACTGTGTCACGCAGATATACTGCGGCACAATGGCACAGTATACAAACGCACAAATCCCTGTGCTGTCAGAGGAGAGGAGCCATATAGTTTCTTCCTATGACGTAGGAAAAACTATATGGCTTCTCTCCTACTCGCTTGCATCCCCACACAGTTAGAACATGCTGAGGGAACACACATTTACCCCATGATTGCCCCCCTAGTGTTAACCCCTTCCCTGCCAGTGACATTTACACAGTCATCAGTGCATTTTTATAGCACTGATCGCTGTATAAATGCCAGTGGTCCCAAAAAAGTGTCAAAAGTCTCTGATCTGTCCGTCACAATGTTGCAGGCCCGCTAGAAATCGCAGATCACCACCATCGCTAGTAAAAAAATAACAATAATCTTAAAGGAATTGTAAATACAGAAGGTTTTTTTTTTTTTTTTTCATCTTAATGCATTGTCATTGATCACGTGACTTCTTTAGGGATCACTTTTGGTTAATATTTTTAATTTAAAGGATGAATTGCTCATCACATTACAAAGGATATCCCCCCTTTAGCAGTAGCTGGGAGCAGCTAATACAGAACAGAAAAATATAAACAGACTTGTTCCAGGTCGGAGGTCTTCCCTTGTCTAAAAACTCCTGGTTATCAACAAATCTGGTACTTTTTTTTTTGCCGGTAAAGGGGTAAGGAAAGGAGAGGATAAGTACTAAAATGACACTTGTCCTTGAAGTGAACCTGTCGGAAGTCTTGTCTATGTTTGGGCACCACAACATGTATTCAACCTTTTTTTTTTTTAGCCTGAAAAAGCCCACGTTTGTATAAGTGAGACTCTGGCCGAAGAGGGCATTCTGTTTGGACTGGAGGTGGCGGTTGTCTGGCCTTGGCTCTGAAGATGGGCAAGTAATAGTCTTAATAATAAAAGGAAGATCATTTCAGAGTGGCTCTTCTACCGAAAAAAGAAAATGGCAGACAACTTACAGCAATTGCATTGGATGTTTGTAGGTTTTTCCCCAGTAGGGGCTTACATAGGCATCATGGAAGACTGGGCTTTGTATAATAGTCACGGAGCAATGGGAAGTACTGTTATCCACACTGACCAATCAGAAATCCCCTTTCTTTAGTCTGACTGTACTAGTCTGGTGCTGACAGGTGACTGCTTGTTCCTTAAATAAAAGCGTCATTGTTGCCTGCAGCCCGTGTTCCTGTACTAAGCACTCCTTTTGCATATCATTTAAAAAAGAATGTCTTCTGGAATTATTCTTCTGTATTTTATTTACGGTAAATGCTTTCTGTTATGTATATACTGTTTTTTTCTTTCTTGTGTCATACACCTACATGCCAAACCCCGCGACAATCTCCTGCGCTCAAGGGTGATGTATTGATTTACAAAATCTTGTTCGTTTTTATGGAAGCACAGTCTTTGCTGCCCTCTATGGGTCGGGGGAAAAACTTAACTGGGACACTGTAAAACAAAGAAAAGAGGGCACATTACCCAACTGGTATCTTTAACCACTTAAGGACCGGGCCTGTTTTTCAGACTCGGTGTAATACAATAAGTTAAAAACAATTTTTTTTGCTAGAAAATTACTTAGCACCCCCAAACATAAAAAAAAATTCTAACACCCTCGAGAATAAAATGGTGGTGATTGCAATACTTTTTGTCACACCGTATTTGTGCAGCGGTCTTACAAGCGCACTTTTTTTTGGGGGGAAAAATTACCCTTTTAGATAAAAAAAGGTTATGTTACTTTGAGTAAATTGATACCCAACATGTCACGCTTCAAAATTGTATCCGCTCGTGAAATGGCGTCAAACTTTTACCCTTAAAATCTCCATAGGCGACATTTAAAAAAAAATCTACAGGTTGCATGTTTTGAGTTACAGAGGAGTTATATGGATAGAATTATTGCTCTCGCTCTAACAATCATGGCGATACCTCACTTGTGTGGTTTGGACACCATTTTTATATGCGGGCGCTGCTCACGTATGCGTTCGCTTCTGCGCGTGGGCTCGTCGGGACAGGGCGCTTTAAAATAAATAAAATTATTTTTTTTTTTTTTTTTAATTGTGTCACTTTTATTCCTATTACAAGGAATGTAAACATCCCTTGTAATAGAAAAAAAAGCATGACAGGTCCTCTTAAATATGAGATTTGGGGTCAAAAAGACCTCACATCTCATATTTGGACTTTAATGCATTTAATTTTATTTATTTTTCCTTTTAAGACGTATAGGTGGAAGTGACGATTTGACTTACCCCTCTCCCGCCTCTGATAAAAGTGATCTTGCAGCGTATCAGCCGCAGAGACCACTTTTATCTTGCAGAGGACCACTCACTGAAGAAGAGGATACCGGGGTTATGGTAGCTAGGTGCTACCATAACAATGGTATTCCTCTTCAAACACATCACCTATAATGACGGTGGGCGGTCCAGAAGTTTTTAATAATAAATAAATAAGAAATCTACTCGCAAACAAATCAATAATAGAAGTATTTGCTAGCACATGACGGATCACCAATGTTGTCCGAAAAGGCTATTTTTTATATTGAAGAATGATCACATCATAAAGAGAAAAGTGCAACGTTTCAAAGCCATGCAAGACCCTATCATCAGGCATGCCTGACAAAGGGGTTCTGCGTGGCTTCGAAAAGTTGGGCTTTTTCTCCTTGTGATGTGATCATTCTTCAATAAAAATAGCCTTTTCAGACAACATTGGTGATCCGTCATGTGTTGGCAACGGGGCTAGACTGGGACAAAAATGTGGCACATCAATGCACATTGGGCACATTCAGGGCAAAGCGTTTACTTGTCATTTTCTCCAAATGCAGACTTGCAGAGTAGCGCAGGAAGCGTCTGTAATACATTCTCTCTCATGTCACACTGCTCGCGGCCCCTCCTCTCTTCTCGTTCATCCCAGATGATGTCTCAAGCAAATGGGGATGGACAAGAAGAGGAGGGGCTGCTGGGGAGCAGCGTGACATGAGAGAACCTATTACAGGTGCTTCCTGCGCTACTCTGCATGCATCTTGATCTACCCATCAGACGCCAGCTGTTGGCAATTGACAGGGAAATCGCTGCGATTGGGGGGGGGTGGCCTCCCCAAAGGTAAAGACTACAGGTCCCAGCATGTCCCCCCCCCCCCCCCCTCAGAGCTGAAGATGTGAGACCCCCCAAATAGTGAAGAACTACAGGTCTTAGCATAAACCTGTGAAATCTATGGGATCACACCCTTAGATCTCAGGCGGTCATGCTGGGTGTTGTAGTCCTTCAAATTTAGGAGGGTCACATCTTTAGATATTATGTGACCCCCAAAAGGTCCCACCATGAACCCTTCAGAGCTGAAGATGTGACCTGCCCCCCAAACCAGCGAAGAACTACAGGTCAACTACAGGATGAATCCGTGAAATCCATGGGGGTCATAAAAAAAGGTATAAAAAATTATCTCTTTTTAGGAAGGGGGGGGGGGGGGGTGTCCCTGAATGGCAGTTTGGAAATGTGGTCACCCTAGTATCCAGTCATTCTGAAAGCTCCAAGTTGGCCTACGAGAGTGGTATGCCAAACTTGTCTATCTGTTAGCTGATACCAAATATGTTACCACAATACAGGACACAGGAAACTTTTCAGGGATACCAAATGCAGGCATCCAGCAGGGGTGATCAGATCAGTTGGCTGCACCTAAATGAATCAGGACCAGATGAGTACGTGAAAATATATTTATTAAGATAATGACACACTTTCAATCCCAACGCCAGTAAATCATAAACAAACAAGTGGAAAGTAAACGTAGCACCAAAACCCCATATAATAGCCTAACTAACTATATAAACATGGGGAGGAACACAAATGAGCAAAACAGGACAAGAGACAAGGGGAACAGGAAGCAGGTTCCAGGGAGCAGGTCTCCGGATCAGGAAAGGATCGGACTCAGGCAGGGACACGGCTTGCAGGGAAAATACTGAAGGACTGGACCTCAGTGAAAGGTGGGCTTATATACCCCCAGCAGTCCATATCAGGTGCAACCTAATTCCCTGTATAGTCCATCTGCTGGGAGACACCCATTGGTGGACACTGGAACTGCATCCTATGGATCTGAGAGCCACAGTGGCGCCAGCAGGTGAGTCCTTGCCTGACAGTACCACCCCTCTAAGGAGTGGCCTCAGGACGCTCCAAACAGCAATAGCTGAACCAGTCCATAAAAGACAGTCTCCCGTTATGTAAGTCCAAAGAAAAATGTCCTCGTAGTCTGAAGCGGTGCTGGGTTCCAAGCAAGACGCCCTACTGCCAAGATCCGTCAATAGGCAAAGTGTCCCACCACCTGGGTCAGGTGACTGGCTGGGTATCCCACTGTTGCGGTCAAGCAACTGGCTTGGTGTCCTGCTTTCAGATTCCCTGAGATGTACAGAATTGGACACTCCAAGCCCCTCAAACAGCAAATACCCCAATTCTGGGGTTCCACAGATTATCTGTAAACTTAGCCCTGGGGTCATGTGACAATTCCAGATACCAAAGTGTCTCATCATAACTAAGTAGCTTGCCTGGTTTCCAGGACTTGCTCCGCACATAAGAAGCCACCTAGGTCTCTTAGAGGCACTGGTCCCCTAGTACACCCGGAGCTGTGGCAATCGCCTCTGGGTCATGGCAAGGCACAGATCGCACTCTGCTATTCCCCAGGAGCTTACGAAGACCAGGACTATGATGGCAAATGCAGCTACCAGTTACCAAGGGTAATTCCAGACCACCAGGCTTTGGCGCCGTAGGAGTAACATACTGCCAGAGGAACTCAACCGAGGCAATTGTCAAATGAATCTCAGGCCAAGCAGGTAACCCATATAAGGCACGTGAGGATTCAAAGTTTTCAAACCCATTAGCAGGTT
Source organism: Rana kukunoris (assembly GCA_029574335.1). Classification (NCBI taxonomy): domain Eukaryota; kingdom Metazoa; phylum Chordata; class Amphibia; order Anura; family Ranidae; genus Rana; species Rana kukunoris. Next base: position 543,354,807 of record CM056052.1, on the reverse strand, counting down.
GACACTTAGCCTTTGCACAACAATTCGACTAAGCAGCTGTCATAGAGTCAGTAGAATCCATCTGTGTGGTAGGGAGAAGATAAATAAGATCATCAGAGGTAGACTTGTCATTGGGCAGCAGACCATCCGAGGTAGGCTGGTTGTTGAGTACAGGATGTTTGGAGGCAAGCTGGGCAGCGGGCAATGGACCATCGGGCTGGGCAGCGGGCAGAGGCACATTGGGCTGGGCAGCAGGCAGAGGCACATCAGGCTGGGCAGCAGGCAAGGAACCATCAGGCTGGGCAGCAGCAGAGAACCATGAGAGGCTGGCCTAACCCCATTGGAGATCATAGAGGCAGGCTTGAGCAGATCAGCTGCCGTGGAGGAAAACTGGGGTAGATCGGCTGGCTTGAAGTCAGACTGGAGCAGATTGGCTGGTGAGGAGGCAAACTGGAACAGATCGGCTGGTGTGGAGGCAGGATTGGATAGTGGCAGTGGAGGTTGGGAAAGACTTCAGTTTGTTTTTGGGTTTAGCCACTGAAGTTCTGTATGTGAATGCAGGGCTGTAAGTAGGGGGTGCAGCTGATGGAAGAGAAGACCTGGGGGATGGTAACAAAGAGAAAGCAGTTGCTAAGGGGGATTTTTGTGGGATTGTTGCAGGCAGCGGAGAAAAGGTAAATGGGTTAATGGCAGGGTAGGAGCAGCATGTGTAGACAGGGTACTTACACATAATTGGTAGCAGGTTATATTGGACTACAACTGTGGTTGCCGTGGGTGATGGAGAGAGAGACATTTGTCTAGCAGCAGGAATGGGTTGTTGCAAGCTGACAGAGGCTGAGTGCAATATATGTGACCATGCCTTTAATAATGGTTGCACAAAATTCAGTTTACACTCTGCTTGTCTGACAAGAGACTGCACTGCATTAATACAATACACTAGCACTTGTTGGGAACAGGGCCGGCGCAAGCGCAAGGCAACATGGGCACTTGCCCTACGGCGCCAGGAGACAGAGCGGAAAATTGACCAGTCCGTGACAGTCGCCCGATCATCGAGATAGAGTGTGTGTGGTGTGGGCTGCCGCTGCAGGCAGCATCTGAGGGATGAGTCCCCGCAGCGGCGCTGACCTGTGCAGTCACTCTGTCTCTGTGTGTTAATTAGGTATAAATAGCAGGTGTTGGCGCCTACTAAGATTAATATATAAGTGCAAAAAAGGTGTAGCAAAAAACAGTGTAGGTACTGTGGCCGAAAATAATGTGCTGAAAAGTGCAACTCCTTGTAGTGATAACAGCAGTTTTGATATTACATATAATAAAACAATATGTGAAAAATAAATTGATAATAATAATCCATATAGTCCAATAAAGTCCAATTCCCAATCTTACTATGTGCAGTAAATTATTTTTAAAACATTATTTCATATAAATAAATGATAGGTTCTTCAAAATAAATTGATGTTAATAATAATCCAAGAAAGTCCAATTTTCAATCTTGCTATATGCAAAAAAAATTATTTTCAAGATTGCTTCATACAAAATAAAGTGATAAGTGCTTCATGCAGGTATAGCCGTCAGTGGATCACTCAGTGCTCTCCCCCAATGGTCCCGCACTCACCGGATCCAATCACCCCTGCAGGGGTAACAGGCTCTCACAACAAGTGTCCACACTTCTATATCTGTCTGGTTTTCTCACATGGGATCTGTCCAACCGCTCATAGAGAAGACAAACGAAAGTGCCCAATAGCGTGATACCGTTTCACAAATAGTAAAGTTTATTTCTGACAAACAATGGGTACTCACAATTTACATGTAGTTTGAAAGCCTTGAGAAATGAGTGCTGTAGCTCTGAGGAACGAACGTTCTACCGGTTTCGTCGTACTGACGTCATCTGGGGCACGCTACGAGTAAGCATCACATGATGTGAAACATGTCAGCCCTTTTCTCCTTGTCCACTCACCGTTTTTGACTGCATGCATTTTGGCTTCTATTGAAATTTTGTTTGCTTATGCTTAAATAAAGACATTGTTTTCCGAGGAGTGCGGCGATCCAGGATTTTTTTTCCTTCATCCCATGCTAATTGTGCACAGCCAGCACCCTCTTGGTTTGATTGGGACGGAAGCAACGGGGATCATTTGTTTTATGGAGCGGTACACTTTTCTTTACTACAGTTACCAAGCATTTAAATTAGGCGCGTCCCCACGCCATCGAACTGCGCATGCTCCGTTCAGAAATTTCCCGCCGTGCATTGCGCGAAATAACGTCGTTACGTCAGTTTTTTTTGGAGTTGCGTCGTTTACGTACATTCCTATTCCCGGACGAATTTACGCAAACACAAAAAAAAAAAAATGAAATTCGACGCGGGAACGACTGCCATACTTTAACATGGGCTGTCTAACTATAGACCAGATTTTTGCTTCCCTAACTTTACGCAGCAAAAAGATGACTACAGATGCCGTAAGAGAATGCGACGGACGGAAAAAGCTAATTTGCATACCCCGACGCTGAAAAGGACGCAAACTCCACCCAGCGGGCAGAAAAAGATTGCAGCGTAGATCCGAAGGCGTACGAAGACATCGTATCATGGTTTGAGGTTTCAAACTAATGATACGACGCGGGTAATTTGAAATTACTCCGGTCTAACAGGAGATAGACTGGAGTAACGGCTCTGTGAATCTGGCCCTATAACTATAACTTTTGCGCAGATCAATCAATAAATGCTTAATGCATTTTTTTTGTACTAAAAATAGGTAGAAGAATACGTTTCAGCCTAAACTGAGGAAAAAAAAATTATATATTTTTTGGGGATATTTATTATAGCAAAATGTAAAAAATATTGAATTTTTCTCAAAATTGTTGCTCTATTTTTGTTTATAGCGCAAAAAATAAAAACCGCAGAGGTGATCAAATACCACCAAAATAAAGCTCTATTTGTGGGGAAATAAGAATGCCAATTTTATTTGGGAGCCACATCGCACGACCGCACAATTGTCAGTTAAAGCGACGCAGTGCCGAATTGCAAAAACTGGCCAGGTCCTTTACCTGCATAATGATCCGGGTCTTAAGTGGTTAACTGGATCAGAGCTACTTAACTCTCTGATCCCCCACTAAATTTTAACAAAGCACCTGTACTTGGAAGTAACCAGGCGCTACATATATATATATACATGATCCTGCTTTTCTGGCTGTGGGACGCACATGCTCCCGATGTGATCACACAAAAAGCTCTATTTGTGGGGGAAAAAGGACATCATTTTTATTTGGGTACAACGTCGCACTACTGCGCAATTGTAAGTTAAAGTAACGCAGTGCCGTATTGCAAAACATGGCCTGGTCAGCAAGAGGGGTAAATCTTTCGGAGGTCAAGTGGTTAATTTGCTGTTGTCGGGGAGGCCAGCTAGGAGGCATTTATCATCCTTTTCGGCTGAGATACTTGTATGACCGGTTTGAAGTTCCTAAATATAATGTCCAGGATTATATAGGAAATCCACTAGCTAGTAGAAAGTAATTTAGCTGCAGAGATCCCCCACCCCACCCCCATCTTCCATGCCAGAGGGGGACAGATGATCCTTCTCCTGCATCTGACACCTTACTGATAGAACACAGTAATAATATTCCCAGGTGCCAACTCACTTTATTGGAGCCCCTAATTACCACCATTTTTTATATTTACAGTACATTTGGTTAAAACAAAGTCTAAAGCATTGGTGGAAAAAAACACCGGCCATAAAAATGTAAAAGCATTCAGGATTAAAGCTCTCTGGGGAATTGTTGGCAGTAAGTGTCCATTCTTTTCATGGAATCAATAACCTTCTGGATCACTTTCACTTCTGCCAAAGACAGAGGAACCACTGCAGAGAGGACAAAGCCTCGTACAGCCTGACATTTCAGCTTCATCACCTCCGGAAGATTTATACGCCTCTGTCTTTGCCTTTATACTTTAAAGAAGATTTGTTTGCATTTGTTAGAGATATTCCCTTTAATTCTCTGAAGGTAGCTTTAGGCTGAGTTCATGAGATTGCACGGCAGCAACACTGCGGTAATTTATTCTTTATAGCACTCCAATGCACCTTACCAACGCACTGCATCACAAGCCATGGTAAGCACAGCTGTGTGTCGCATTTCAGAAAATGGTGCATAAGCTTTGGGGTCGGTATTGAGGAGCACCTAGTACAAAAGTTCATGATGCTCCCATGGGCGTCCGCTGAAATTTTTTCAGGGGGGGGGGGTTGCTTCGGCAGCAGCGATACACAGTCACATTTTACCCTTTGTTCGACCGCAAGCGGGGGGTTAAAAGCGCGCCCCCCATGTTAAAATGTAAAAACACCCCACTGTGCCCCTGCATCTTTCAATATCTCTTTGTCACTACTGTCTACCCCCTCTCTACAACTGCACCTCTGGACCCCTTTACATTACACAGCACCCCACAGCTCTGGACCCCTTTACATTACACAGCACCCTGTATCACTGGACCCCTTTACATTACACAGCACCCTGCATCACTGGACCCATTTACATTACACAGCACCCTGCATCACTGGACCCCTTTACATTACACAGCACCCTGCATCACTGGACCCCTTTACATTACACAGCACCCTGCATCACTGGACCCCTTTACATTACACAGCACCCTGCATCACTGGCCCCTTTACATTACACAGCACCCTGCATCACTGGATCCCTTTACATTACACAGCACCCTGCATCACTGGACCCCTTTACATTACACAGCACCCTGCATCACTGGACCCCTTTACATTACACAGCACCCTGCATGCATCACTGGACCCCTTTACATTACACAGCACCCTGCATCACTGGACCCCTTTACATTACACATCACCCTGCATCACTGGACCCCTTTACATTACACAGCACCCTGCATCACTGGACCCCTTTACATTACACAGCACCCTGCATCACTGGACCCCTTTACATTACACAGCACCCTGCATCACTGGACCCCTTTACATTACACAGCACCCTGCATCACTGGACCCCTTTACATTACACAGCACCCTGCATCACTGGACCCCTTTACATTACACAGCACCCTGCATCACAGGACCCCTTTACATTACACAGCACCCTGCATCACAGGACCCCTTTACATTACACAGCACCCCTTTTCTTTGACTGAAACACTACACTATATTGACAGTATATTTATTTCAGGTCTAAAAAAGGAACCTTTCGGAATGAGCGACAAATGGATTTTATTCCAGAAGATGGACAGGCACTCTAAATTAGGGACAACTAGAAACTATGCCGTAGGCTTCAACTCTGTGTTGTGTTTGCTCTGCGTTTTCAGACTTTCTAAAAACACATCAGAAAATAGTCTAGTGTTACCTGTGGCAACAGATGTTGGAACAAACAAAGCACAGGCCTGGTAAACGATATAAAACGGCACTCCCCTCCCTCTGCCCTCTGGCACTCGTATCGTATTTCACGGAGCTGGGTCTGTGTGCAAGGTCCCGCCCCCCTAGTTCGGTTTGTGTGATTGGCGGAACACTAGAAGACTATCAGACGAGCCGAACTAGGGGGGCGGGACCTTGCACACAGACCCAGCTCCATGACATACGATACGAGCGCCGGAAGACAGAAGGAGGGTAGCGCTGCACTCGCCTCATAAAGCGGCCCCAGGGCCAGTTCGGCCCTACTCCTGGCTCTCCCTGACGATTCCAGGGGGGGCAAATGACCCCCCTTGCCCTATGGAGCGGACGCCCATGGATGCTCCGAGGGCTAATCAAAATATTTATTGAATAAGAGCATCAGGAGAAGCCAACGTGTTTTGGGGGGAAATGCCTCCCCCTTCCCATAGAGGGGTGCAAGGGAGGTGCCAGGTGTGCCTGGGCACACCCTAATCCTAGGGTTGGCAACCCACCAATGGCGATCTCCCTAGTGACCATGGGCAGGTGACAGGTAAACTGCAATCCTTCCTTGCTGACCCCCAGGAGGTGGAATTTAGTGGAACCAATCTGTATTTTTCTCCTGCAGCAGCTGAAAGTAAATGAAAAGGGGTAGGTAGAACCCGTGCTATGGATCAGAATTCTCCAGTGTCAGTTGCTACCTATGGAGCTGGTAGCATATACTATTGTTGATTAAGCTGAAAGTAGGCTTCTCCTCCTCTCCCTCTCGCCGACATTCAGCTGCCACAAGAGGAAAATTCCAATACCATACCAATATATGCCATGCCCCCTGTCCCTGTTCTTTCTGGTGCTTGGGTCCCCCCTGTGAGCTCCCTTGCTCCCCCTCCCCCATTGCTTCAGGATGGAATGCTGGGAAGAGGTCGGTAAATATCTCACACATGCATGTGTGTTGGAGCTTGAGGTGCACACCCCATTTCAATAGGCTGCGCACACCTATGCCCCTTCCTCATGGCTAATGTACAAAAAGAGGTAAAACATGCAAACAAGTCCAATCGCATCCATAGTTTCAGGTTATTCCCATTTTCCTTTCCAATAGTTTTATTTTTTTATATGCTTTTTATTAGAGATGGGCCGGACACCCCCAGTTCGGTTCGTGACAGAACTTTTGAACATCACAAAACCGAACAAGGAACCCTTTTTAAGACTATAGGACCCAAACTGGAAAAATCAAAAGTGTCCATTTTGAAGGATTATATGCAAGTTATTGGGCATACAAAGGGTATGGGGGTCTGAGTACTGCCCTGGGGGACATGTATCAATGAAAATAAAGTTTGTAAAAAGATAATTTTTAAATGAGCAGTGATTTACTGATGCGTAAAATGAAACAATAAAAATTTAAAATGTCTTTAAATATAGTGCCTGGGGGTTTCTTTAGTCTACCTGTAATGTGGCACATCTGTACCATGTATAAAACCTGCTGTAGTAAAAATTACATTTATAAAGCCCAAAAAAAAGAAATTTTCCCTGCAAGCTTTCTTTATTTTATAAACAATGGCTTGGGGAGCCAGTCTGTATGATGAGGCCATAATGTAGTGCACTGGGAACAGGATTAGGGTTTTGCAGACTTTGTATAGAAATAACAGGTGCGGAAAAAATGGACTTTGGACTTTGGGTGTTGGTGGTGCCTTCACATACCTCCCAACATGCACGGATTCTGTGGGACTGTCCCGCACAGACAGCATCTTCCCGCAGTCCCGCAAAAGGGTTAATTTTCCCACACTGCAAGAGGAGGCAGCACGGAAGCAGGAGAAACCGAAGCGATGCGTGGAGCACTGTCTGGAGAGCCGACAGCCATGCTAATGACAGTCTGTGGTCGGCTGTCAGGCACAGGTGAGAGGCACCCCCCCCCGCTCAACACTCAACAACTGCAAACCCCCCCTGGGCAACAACATCAATGTGCCCGCCCCTCCACTCAACAAGCGAGTGAAGCTAAATGGGCAGCGCGGTAGTAGGATGAACCATAGCTAGCGGCGCGTGGATGACTGCAGTGCTGAAGGGAAAAGAGCTGACACATTCTGTGCACAGATGAGAGGCACCCCTCCCCTCACTCAACAACTTTAATCCCCCCCCCCCCACTCAACAACTTCAATTCTCCACAACTTCAATTTCCCCACCCCTCAAAAACTTCAATTCCCCCCCCCCCCCACTGCTCAAAAAATGCTGTCCCGCAATGGATTTTTAAAATGTATTTTTTTCACATCATGTATTATTTCACATCATAACCCTAGTAAAGTACTCTTGATGAAAGCAAGAAATGACCTTGCTATCAAAAATGTTAATGATGTGCACCTGTCAAATATGTGTGGAAAAATTGGTCCTTGGGTGTTAATTGTGCCCATGAAACCTACACCAAAAACATTCTTCTAGATAAAATCAACATCCACAAAGCTAGGCAGCATAGACAGTCTTGCAGAGATTCCACATCCAGAAAACACTTAATCGGCGACATCGGCATTAGGGGCTTGATAGCTGCTGCTAGTCCAGGAATGATCCATTTTAATAAATGTCAACCGATCAACGGAGTCTGTGGACAGATGCCCTCTTTTATCTGTCACAAAACCTCTGGCAGATCTTCCAATCCTGGGTGCTTGTTTAAAAAACGATTGCACAACCAAATTGAGGACATGAGCCAGGCATGGCATGTGTTTCAACTTTCCCTGTCGAAGGGCGGACAGGAGGTTAGTGAAAACCGCCATTCCTGGCTCAAGCTGGCGTGGCGTAAAACTACCTCTGGGTCTGCCCCGGCAGAGCAGAAAAAATCTTTGCTCCGGTGTGACTCCTGTCCCCTAGACAGACCAGCTGAAGCACTGCATGGCACTTTTTAGCCTGGCTTATTGAATAGCCCATTGAACACTTAGGGTTTACTGGTGGTTCATAGGACAATTCACAGAGGAGGTTATGGAGGAGGAGGGGGAACTGACAAATATGGCATCATCACCACCAGCTGTATGGAGACGTGGCAGCAAAACAAGCTCCAGCACTGAGCCCTGTCATGCAACCTTCTGAGTTGCAAGTAGAGTTACCCAGTGTGCTGTGAACTAAATATATCGTCCCAGACCATGCTTGCTGAACCCCATGGACCTTGCTGCTGACTGTCTTTTCCAATAATGCCACAACATTGCCTTCCACATGATGGTACAGAGCTGGAATGGCCTTGCTTGCAAAGAAATAGCAACTGGGAACCTGCCATTGTGGTTCAGCACATTCTGCAAATTCAGGGAAGTGGGCAGATTCCCCCAGACGGAAAGGCAGGAGTTGTAAATAGAGTTGCCACCTCATCCCTTTAAAAAGGAACACATCTGAATTACACAGGTTCTGTGGCCAATTAAGGTGGTAATTAAACTCACTTGGTGCCTTACCTGTATTAAATTAGCCTCAGAATCTGTGTAATTCAGATGTGTTCCTTTTTAAAGGGATGAGGTGGCAACCCTAGTTGTAAAGCCAGCAGCTTTAGACATTGAGCATGTGGGGGGCAGTGACTGTATATTTTCTTCCGCTGCAGCAGCTGGGGCAGAGAAATTTGCCTGCTATACTTTATAGCTGGTGTTGTCCTGCTGGCAAACGTGCTGCAAGGACCTGTGACACCCTTCGCTATAGCATCATCCCTGTTATTGGAGGCTGCTGAGAGGTTATGAGATATAGTGGGGGTAGACCTGAAAGATGAGGAGTGAGGAGGAGTAGAATCGTGTCCCTTTTTTGTGGCTGTTAAGTGTTGTATCACATAAAATGGCCTGGTCATGAAGGGGGGGGGGTAAATCTTCCGGAGGTCAAGTGGTTAAGCGGGCATGGCAGGTTGGGTGTCCTATGTCCACATTATTATTATTATAGAAAATGTATATAGCACCAACAGGTAATGCAGCGCTTTACAATATAAAAAGGACATTTGCTAATAGGTGTCCCTTGTTTCCATCTCAAAAAGTTGGGAGGTATGCTTCAGACCAAAAGGGAGACAACAGAAGGGGAAAGAGAGACAGGCAGTGGCAGTGCGTCCATAGTGGGCGCACAAGCGCCGCCCCCTCTCTCCTGCACCCATCACTCAACAATAGATTAATGTATTGCATGAATCTATCTATTATCGCCGCTGCCACCCCCTATCCAGGTGTCTGGCCCCCTGTTGAGTACTGCCCATCTGAATAACAGCGGTGGGTGTTATGTTAGGGAATCGCTTCCCTAACACTGACCCGCCTCACAGCCAATCAGGTGCACCGGGTCTGGTTACCAATCACCTGATTGGCTGAAGTGACATTGAGGGAGCGTGGAGAGGGCGGCGCTGACCCGAGGAAGGTAAGTGTCGGGCTGGGGACAAACTGACAGTATTTGGGGGGAAATTGGCAGTATTTGGTGGGAAACTGGCGGCATTTGGGGGGAAACTGGCTGTATTTGGGGACAAACTGGCTGTATTTGGCGGGAAACTGGTGGCATTTGGGGGAAACTGGCAGCATTTGGGGGGAAACTGGCTGTATTTGGGGGGAAACTGTCAGCATTTAGGAGGAAACTGTCTGTATTTGGGGACAAACTGGCTGCATATGAGGGGGAAACTGGCTGCATTTGGGGGGGGGGGGGGGGCTGGCTGTATTTGGGAACAAACTGGCTGTATTTGGGGACATTTGGGGACATACTGGCTGTATTTGGGGACATACTGGCTGTATTTGAGGGAGAAACTGTCTGTATTTGGGGGGAACCTGGCTGCATTTGGGGGGAAATTGGCTGCATTTGGGGGAGGCTGGCTGTATTTGGGGACAAACTGGCTGCATTTGAGGGGGAAACTGTCTGTATTTGGGAGGAACCGGGCTGCATTTGGGGGGAAACTGGCTGCGTTTGGGGACAAAATGGCTGTATTTGGGCACAAACTGGCTGTATTTGGGGACATACTGGCTGCATTTGGGGGGGGGCTGGCTGTATTTGGGGACAAACTGGCTGTTTTTGGGGACAAACTGGCTGTATTTGGGGACATACTGGCTGTATTTGGGGACAAACTGACTGTATTGGGGGGGGGGGGCTGGCTGTATTTCAGGGGGAAACTGTCTGTATTTGGGGGGAAACTGGCTTCATTTGGGGGGGGGGGCTGGCTGTATTTGGGGACAAACTGGCTGCATTTGAGGGGAAAACTGTCTGTATTTGGGGGGAAACTGGCTTCATTTGGGGGGGGGGGGCTGGCTGTATTTGGGGACAAACTGGCTGCATTTGAGGGGGAAACTGTCTGTATTTGGGGGGAACCTGGCTGCATTTGGGGGGAACCTGGCTGTGTTTGGGGACAAACTGGCTGTATTTGGGGACATACTGGCTGCATTTGGGGGGGGGGGCTGGCTGTATTTGGGGACAAATTGGCTGTTTTGGGGGACAAACTGGCTGTATTGGGGGGGGGGGCTGGCTGTATTTGGGGACATACTGGCTGCATTTGAGGGGAAACTGGTGACGTTTGATGGGCACAGTGGTGGCAATTGATGTTTTTTTTTATTTTGCAGTTTGTTTGCTCCCCTCCAAAAAATGTTGATGAAAAATGAGATGCAGTCGGGCGCCATTGATGACCCTATCTCCTGTGAGAAAACTCCCTTCAGGTTGTCAGGCCAGGGAACTCTCATTTTCAGGAAGAAGCCACAAATAAAAACATTGTGGTAGATTCACATAGAGATATGACGGTGTATCTACTTATACACCGTCGTATCTGTGAGATCCGACGCTCGGATCTATGCGGCTGATTCCTCGAATCAGGTTCCGCATAGATCTCCCTTAGAGCCGACTGGTGTAAGTGAGTTACACTGTCGGATCTTAGGCTGCAATCTCCCGCCGTCCGCTAGGTGGCGCTTCCGTTTTTCTACGCGACGAATATGCAAATGAGGAGAACCGCCGATTCAGAAACGAACGCCCAGCCGTCGCTTTTTTTTTTACGTCGTTTGCGTTCAGCTTTTTCCGGCGGATAGTTACCCCTGCTATATGCGGGGTAAGTGTGGCGTATCCTATGTTAAGTATGGCCGTCGTTCCCGCGCCGAGTTTTGAATTTTTTACGTTGTTTACGTAAGTCATTCGGGAATACGGCCATACGTTAATTGCGTTAACGTCGAAAACAATGACGTCCTTGCGACGTCATTTGAGGCAATGCACGCTGGGAAATTTAGCCGGCGGCGCATGCGCAGTACGAAAGGCGTGGGGACGCGCGTGATTTAAATAGTAAACTCCCCCTAGCCGCGGAATTTGCATTCTGCCGGGGGATTTACGATCCGCCAGGGCAACTTACGAGGCAAGTGCTTTCTAAATACAGTGACTTGCCTCAAAAACTGGCGCAGGCGGATCGTAAAAAAGATCTCCAAGCTACGGCCCTCCAGCTGCTGTGGAACTACACTTCCCATGAGCCATTGTAAAACTCTGACATTCGTAGACATGACTAGGCATGATGGGAATTGTAGTTCCTGAACACCTGGAGGGCCATAGTTTGGAGACTCCTGAATTCTATGTGAATCTACCCCATTATTTTTTTCTTTCACAGAAAACTTTATTGATGTGACAACATGAGACCAGTGGGCGCGCTTTTGCCCTCAGTCCACACGTCTCCAGGCGAAGCCGCGCCGTGCCCTTAGCCAACATGGCCGCCTACCACGCCCACTAGCGAGGACTCCATTTCCCGTCATGCTCGGCGGCCGGCTGTGAGGCAGACAGTGGCCGGCGGGGGTCAGTGCAGGAGGCGGATCGGTGTGTCAGTCGGTTTCTCGTTTCTGCGAGCAGTTTCACCTCACAATGGCCATGGACACTTCGGGGAAGGAGAGGGAGGCCGTGCAGCTGATGGCGGACGCGGAGAAGAGGGTGAAGTCGTCGCATTCCTTCCTGAGGGGTCTCTTCGGGTGAGGAGGAGGGACGGGGGAGGGGAGGGAGGCCTATCAGGAATGGAGAGCTGTCATCGGGAGCTGTCCGGGGTGCTGATCCCTTCTCTATTCCAATACACTTCAATGGGGATCATCCCCTCCCCCACCACGCAGCATTTATATCTGACGAGTCACATGACCCCAGCATTGGTTCTATTGGGGGCCCATTTATATAATGAGGGGGGCATATAGGCCTCATTAATGCGACTCTCCCCTCCCCCCAACCTATGATGAGTCACATGACCCCAGCATTGGCTGCTTGGGGGGGGGGGGGGGGGTATATAGGCCTCATCATCCCCCCCCTCCTGTGATGAGTCATGTGACCACTGCCATGGCATTGGCTGCATAGGGGGCCCATTTATATAACTGGGGGGTGGGGGGGATTTAGGCCTCCTTAAAGTGGCCCTCCCTCCCCCACCTATGATGTGTCACATGACCCCTGTCATGGCATTAGCTGTTTAGGGGCTGATCAATATAGTGGGGGGGGCATATAGACCTCATTAAAGTCATACTCCCCTCCCCCACTGATGAGTCACGTGAACCGTGCCATGGCATTGGTTGCATGGAGGGCCCATTTATATTATGGGGGGGGGGGGGGGGGGGGGCATGTAGGCCTCATTAAAGTGGTCCTCCCCTCCCCCACCTATGAGTCACATGACCCCAGCATTGGCTGCTTGGGGGGTAAATAGGGCTCATTGACTCCCCCACCTATGATGAGCCCTGCCATGACATTGGCTGCATGGGGGGGGCCCATTCATATTATGGGGGAGGGGGAATTTAAGCCTCATTAATGCAGCACGCCCCTTTCCCGACCTATGATGAGTCACATGACCTCTGTTATGGCATTAGCAGCTTAGGGCCTGATTGGTATAGCGGGGGGTGGTGGGGGGGGGGGGGCGTTTAGTCCTCATTAAAGTGTTCCTCCCTTCCCCCACCTATAAGTCACATGACCCCAGCATTGGCTGTTTGGTGGGTGGTAAATGGGCCTCATTAACCCCCATCTATGATGAATCGCATGACCCCTAGCCATGACATTGGCTGCTTGGGGGTCCAGTCTTATAATGGGGGGGGGGGGGGGGCATATAGGTCTCATTAAAGAAGCCCTCCCTTTTCACACCTATGATGAGTCACATGACTCCTGACAGTTACATAGTTAGTCAGGTTGAAAAAAGACACAAGTCCATCCAGTTAAACCATAAAAAAATAAAAATAAACAAACAAAATAAAACACAGTACATCCCATACACCCAACTCCTGCCATGGCATTGGCCGTATAGGGGACCATTCTTATTACGGGGGGGGGGGGGGGGGGCATTTAGGCCTCACTAATGTGGCCCTCCCCTCCCCCACCTATGATGAGTCACATGACCACTGCCCTGGCATTGGCTGCATGGGGGCCCATTTATATTAGGGGGGGCATATAGGCCTCATTAAAGCAGTCCTCTGCTCCCCCACCTATGGTGAGTCACATGATCCTTGCCCTGGCATTGGTTGCATGGGGGCCCATTTATATAAAGATGGGGGCATATAGGCGTCATTAAAGCGGTCCTCCTCTCTCAAACATGATGAATCACATGACCCCAGCATTGGCTGCTTGGGGGGGTGGGCATAAAGGCCTCATTAACTCCCCCACCAATGAGTCACATGACCCCTGCCATGGCATTGGCTTCATGGGGGGCCCATTCACATTACTGGGGGGTGGGCATATAGGCCACCGATCGCATGATTTTTGTCATTGCATTAGCAGCTTAGGGGCTAATTGGTATAGGGGGAGAGGGGAATATAGGCCTCATTATAGCAGTCCTCCCTTTTCCCACCTGTGATTAGTCACATGACTCCTGCCATGGCATTGGCTGCATAGGGGCCCAGTTATGTAACAGGGGGGCATTTAGGCCTCATTAACGTGACCCTTCCCTCTCCCTCCCCCCAACCAACCTTTGATGAGTCGCATGACCCCTGCCATGGCATTAGCCGCTTAGGGGCCGATTCATATAGTGGTGGTGAGGGGAGAATATAGACCCCCACTGATGAGTTAAATGATCCCTGCCATGGAATTGGTTGCATGGGGGGCCCGTTTATAGAATGGGGGACCTTTTAGGTTTCTTAAAGCAGTCCCCCCTCCCACCTATGAGTCATATGATCCCTGCCAAGGCTTTGGCTGCATAGGTGCTCAGGGGAATGGTGGGGTCATTTAGGCCTCATTAAAGCTGCCCCCCCCCTTTTTTTTTTTAACTCCTTAAATGTGTGGGGTGGATTGATTTCCCGATCACTGCGATTGGCAGCCACCTTAGTCACATGATTGGGAGCCCATGCTGCCACCTTCTGGTCGTACTTGGAACCCCCGGTAGCGGCATGTGACAGCGCGGTCACCGAACCCTCGGCTGCTATGGATGCAGATGCTTAGGTTGGCCATACATTATACAATTTTCTTATTCAATTTCCTTTAGATTTACTTTCAACTATGTGGTACAAGGGCCTGACTGACTGCATACAAATTAAAAGGGTTTAGGTCTGACCTCTCACTATACGATTTACCAAAATCATATAATATATGGGCAGCCTTAGACCGCTGTGGCTGCTTATGTCTTTACACCCCCGGGGGCTGGGTGCTGACTCTCCATCTTCAGTGATAGGCTTGGGCCACCTGTAGGCATTTGCATGCGCACAACGCCTAAAAGGCAGTCCATTAATTTCAGTAAGCTGCACTTCCCACGAGAAACGCGGGGAAAGAAAAGCCCAACGTATTTAAAAAATGCGCCGCACTGAACTACATTGGTGCTAAGGCAGTGTGCAGTTTGGCGCACACTCAAATGTGCGCAGGTGCCACCCCAGAGCAAACATTTATTATATTGCAGCTTACCGATTCTTAGATGTGGTGGCTGCATTTTTTATTTTTTTTTGCCCCACAATGTTAATTGTAGCTGGATATTTTGTGTGTGGAGGATGAGCGGCACTCAACTGCCTAGTTTTACCATACCAGCTGCCAGTGTAAATATCCCCTTACATTGGTGGCCGGTGGTCTGAATGCCCCTTACATTGGTGGCCGGTGGTCTGAATGCCCCTTACATTGGTGGCCGGTGGTCTGAATGCCCCTTACATTGGTGGCCGGTGGTCTGAATGCCCCTTACATTGGTGGCCGGTGGTCTGAATGCCCCTTACATTGGTGGCCGGTGGTCTGAATGCCCCTTACATTGGTGGCCGGTGGTCTGAATGCCCCTTACATTGGTGGCCGGTGGTCTGAATGCCCCTTACATTGGTGGCCGGTGGTCTGAATGCCCCTTACATTGGTGGCCGGTGGTCTGAATGCCCCTTACATTGGTGGCCGGTGGTCTGAATGCCCCTTACATTGGTGGCCGGTGGTCTGAATGCCCCTTACATTGGTGGCCGGTGGTCTGAATGCCCCTTACATTGGTGGCCGGTGGTCTGAATGCCCCTTACATTGGTGGCCGGTGGTCTGAATGCCCCTTACATTGGTGGCCGGTGGTCTGAATGCCCCTTACATTGGTGGCCGGTGGTCTGAATGCCCCTTACATTGGTGGCCGGTGGTCTGAATGCCCCTTACATTGGTGGCCGGTGGTCTGAATGCCCCTTACATTGGTGGCCGGTGGTCTGAATGCCCCTTACATTGGTGGCCGGTGGCCTGACTGCCCCCTTGCGCCGGTGGCCTGACTGCCCCCTTGCGCCGGTGGCCTGACTGCCCCCTTGCGCCGGTGGCCTGACTGCCCCCTTGCGCCGGTGGCCTGACTGCCCCCTTGCGCCGGTGGCCTGACTGCCCCCTTGCGCCGGTGGCCTGACTGCCCCCTTGCTCTCTTCCAGATGGTGTTGGACCCGGTACTATGCAGGCTCCATCAGATTGGAGGTCCGTCATCCACTGCTCAGGGAGGCCCTGGTGACCTCTGGAAGAACCCTGATTGAGAATGACTGACTTAGTAGTAGTGAATGGCGATGGCTCCTAAAAGGAAACCCCTCCTGGTTCCTGCATTGGACACACACTGGCTCCTGTACAATGTTCCACCCCCCCCCCCCCCCCCATGGTGTTCCTCCATATGTAATGTACAATCTACATGAAATGTAGGGGGTAAGACACACATATATTGTAGTGAAGAATTATCTACCCGTGTCTGCTTTTCCTTGTTTTGCTCTATTAGTACGAGAGGCTGCAGTGTCAGTATAAAGCATTGTCATCATTGCTCCAGAGCCACCAATTATTATAAATGTAATCTGATTAGTAGGTGAAACATTGGTGACGTATATTGTATATAAGCCCCGGATTTACATAAAGTTGGTGTGAGGTTTGGAGTCATTCCTGCTCCTAGAATCCCAATAAATCATTTCCTCTTTAACCCCCTGAGAAAAGGAGCTAAATTCAAAGGTTTGGTCTTCATTTTTAGCCACAATTTACTATGTTACACCCACATTTATGGTCATAATGCCCAATTCCCCCCGCAAATTGCCCAAATTCCCACTTATGAGGATTGCTGGGTGTGTCTCCCTGCAGTCCTCTATGTGTTTGAATCTGGCATGGCTCTGCCTGCACTGCCTAATCCAGTGGCGCTGCGTCCATAAAGGACGCATGGGTGTGGCCCCCCCCACCCTCTCTCTGTTCACCTCTTTATCACCATAGATAGATTCATGCATTGCTGCCACCCCCTATTCAGTTGCCTGGCCCCTTTTCGCGTGCAGGGCACCTGAATTACAGCGGCAGGGTATTTTTTGGAAGCCCCTGATAAGAGCCATAGGCTCTAATAGGCGTTCCAAAAAGGTGAACAGCGGGCCCCATGCTGGGCGCTCGCAGTTCACTCAGCGTTGAATATGAATGAATGAATGAATATGAATGAATGAATATTCGCTTTCCTAACGCTGAACAGCCTCTCAGCCAATCGGGTGCTCGGGTCTGTTACCTGTCACCTGATTTGCTGAAACGACAGGCGCTGTGATTGGACGCCTATCAGGCATCCAATCATAGTCGAGGACGGGAAGCGAGGATAGGAAAAGACATCGGAGTGTGGAGGACACCGCCGCAGTGACCCACTGCTCAACAGACAGGGGTAAGTGCCAGGTGGGCGTTTGATGGGCACAGTGTCTGCGTTTGGGCACAGTGTCTGCGTTTGATGGGCACAGTGGCTTTGTTTTTTTTTGTTTTGTTTTTTTTCAGTTTGTTTTCGCCCCCCCAAAAATTTTGAGTACCAGCCGCCGCTGGCCAAATCTGTTCACAGGGACCTGTGAATGGAAGACTACAAATTCCACCTTCCTCCACAGAAAAGGGGCTCCTAGATCTCAATGGAACACAAGTGGGGTGACTTCTAGTCCGTATTTGCTTCCTCCAGCCTCATAATAGTAGATCCATACCTCAGTACTGACTGCAGGAGCCAAAGCACTGCCCCTACCATGCACACATCTCGGGTACAACACAGTTCACTCTAAACTGATGACCTGTAAAGCCATTTAAAGTGGTTGTAAAGGAAATAAAAAAACGTGTCTGTACTTACCTGCTCTGTGCAATGGAATTACACAGGGCGGCCCTGAACCTCCTCTTCTTGGGTCCCCCACCGGTGCTCCTGGCTCCTCCTTTCTTGCTGGTACTCCCCAATGGAAAACCGATTCCCATGGGGCACTCATGCGGGCTCGCTCCCAAGCCCCACTGCTGCATTCATCAACACACAGTGGGGCTTGGCCCCGCCTCCTCGCCGCTGGAGTTGATTTACAGGAGCAGGAGCCAATGGCTCCCACTGCTATCGGTCTGCCCAGGGAGGAGGGACAAGGCCAGGAGAGCCTCAGTTCTCCTGCACAGCACTGGATCACAGTGGGTTTCAAGTAAGAATAAAGGGGATGAGGGGGAGAGTCTGTGACACAAGTTTTTTTTTTTTTTTTTTTTACCTTAATGGATCGAATGCATTAACCACTTCCTGCCCAAAGCTGTCATATGACGTCCTGGATTTTGAGTGGAGATATCTGAATGATGCCTGCAGCCAGGGGCGGACTGACAACTCATGGGGGCCCCCGGGCAATAGGCGATTATGGGGCACACGCAGTGCACACGCAGTGCACAGTGCACACGCAGTACACATGCAGTACACACACACACTAAGGCACTGGAGAGGCATGGCAGCTATAATCTTGGCATTTAAAAAAAAAACACAGATTTTTACATACTGTCCCTGGTTTTACTGAGGCAGGCAACCCTGATGGGGCCCAATAGTGGCATGGGGACCTCGGGCAGTGCCCGAATGGTCAGTCCACCCCTGCCTGCAGTGGGGGGAGATGTGGATATTACTAAGATCCACATCTTCCCCACCGTAATGTCCACCGCTCTCCCCCACCAGCAGACAGACCTGTGCGCCGACGTTTGCACGCCCCTGCCGGGTGTACCAAGATGGCCGCCGCTCCAGACCTGGCCCGAAGCCACGGCCTTTCCTATGGCCGAAGCCGTGGATGTCAATCCGTGGATCGTGTACTGTGCCAATCCAAATGGGTTGACCCGTTCAGATCACGAATCGATGACAATCCATTGCACCCCTACAAAACACCATCACAGGCCCCACATATGATACCGCTCCATGACTGGTAAAACGACCATCAAAATGTGTCTGGTTTGGTTTCTAGTGAATCCCGTCCATATAAGGGCTGATTCACACCTATGGCATTTTTCAGATTTGCACTACAGAAAATGTTCCATAGGAAACCATGATAAATGGACTGTAGTGCAAAATGCAAAAAGCACTAAAATTGCTATAGGTGTGAATCTAGCCTTAGGCTCCTTTCACACGTGCGGACCGTTTTTCGGTCCGCTCCATGTGTCCGTCGGCTCAGCGGGGTCTCCGCTGAGCTGTCGGGCGGACAGGGCGGTCCCCGCACACTGTGCAGGGACCGCCCTGTCTCTCCTCCGCTGTCCCCTATGGGGAATCGGATGGAAACGGACCGTCTGTCTGTTTGCATCCGATCCGTTCGGCCGGACGGAAGAAAAATAGGACATTCTTCCGTCCGAAAAAACGGATGCGGATCTGGCGGACGTTAGCGGATGCATCATCCGCTAACGGATCCGCTCCCATAGGGAAGCATTGAGGTCCGTTAACGGACGTCCAAAAAACGGACGAACGGAACAGACGTGTGAAAGAGCCCTAAGACTGTATGAGACTGTATGTATTCTGGCGTAATGAAGTAATGAGGCTTAAAATACACTTCCACCATTCTCTGGGCCTACTCATTAAATAATAAAGATCTGTAACAGTCAAACCAAAGCTTCTCAAACCACCAATAAATCAGAAAAGTTTATGCAATTAAGAAAAGCTGAGTGCAGCAAGTAGAGGGACGCAGAAATGTAAGATCTCTACTGCAGGTTTCTACCTTAAAGGGGTTGTAAAGGTTCGTTTTCTTTTATTTTCTAAATTGGTTCCTTTAAGCTAGTGCATTGTTGGTTCACTTACCTTTTTCCTTCCATTTCCCTTCTGAATGTTTTTTTCTTTGTTTGAATTTCTCACTTCCTGTTCCTCCTCGGTAAGCTGTTCTGGATGACTAACCCCCATGGGTGATAAGAAAAGTACCGCTCCAAGCCCTGCAAACACCTATGCTACGCTCCCACCCTGATGCACTGACAGGTGAAGGCTCTGCGCTGATCCGTGAAGAGAAAAGAGGATCCTGGACTGCCGCACTCTGATAGGCGCATCGGAGTGCGGCAGTCCAGGATCATCTTTTCTCCCCATGGATGATGGGGGCAAGCTTACTGAGGAGAAACAGGAAGTGAGAAATCCAGACAAAGGGGGGAAAAAAAACATTTAGAAGGGAAATGGAAGGAAAAGGTAAGTGAACCAACAATGCACAAGCTTAACCACTTCCTGACCGCCTTACGAGTTTATACGACGGCACTTTAAAGATGGATATCTCGGTAACGGCAGCAGCTGCTGCCGCAACCGAGATATTCATCTTTAGTGTAAGCGGTCCTGTAAAACATAACGGCGGTCTCCACCGTGAGATCGCCGTTATCGGCGGCGGGAGAGGGGCCGCCGCGCCCTCCGCCGCTTACCGGAGCCGTCGGTAACGGCGGAGGCGATCAGGTTCGTTCGTCTGCTGTGTGGGGATGCGAGTGAGGGAAAAATGTCCCTCACCCATCCCCATAGCTCTGCTGGGCGGAAGTGACGTCAAAACGTCAGTCCCGCCCAGCGTCTTAAAGAAACATTTTTTTTTTTTTTGTATTTTGAAAAAATGACAGTTTAAAATTTTTATTTTTTTTTTTTTTGCATTTTAGTCTAAATATGAGACGCGAGGTCTTTTTGACCCCAGATCTCATATTTAAGAGGACCTGTCATGCTTTTTTCTATTACAAGGGATGTTTACATTTCTTGTAATAGGAATAAAAGTGATCTTTTTTTTTTTTTCCAGTGTAAAAAATATGAATTTGAATGCATTTGAAAACGGTATCGCCGCGATCGTTAGAGCGAGAGCAATAATTCTAGCCCTAGACCTCCTCTGCAACTCAAAAAATGCAACCTATAGAATTTTTTAAACATCGCCTATCGAGATTTTTAAGGGTAAAAGTTTGACGCCATGCCACGAGCGGGCGCAATTTGTAAGCGTGACATGTTGGGTATCATTTTACTCGGCGTAACATTATCTTTCACAATATAGAAAAAAATTGGGCCAAATTTATTGCGGTCTTATTTTTTTTTATTCAAAAAAGGTAATTTTTTTTTCCAAAAGAAGTGCGCTTGTAGGACCGCTGCGCAAATATGATGTGACAAAAAGTATTGCAATGACCGCCATTTTATTCTCTAGGGTGTTAGAAAAAAATATATATAATGTTTGTGGGTTTTAAGTAATTTTCTAGCAAAAAAAACAGTTTTAGTCTTGTAAACACCAAATCTGAAAAACACCCACGGTACAGAAGTGGTTAAAGGAACCTATTCAGAAAATAAAAAAAACGAAACCTTTACATCCCCTTTAACCATTTCATTTTCTTTTTTTGTATACTTGGTAAAACCTGCATTTTTGGCACTTAAAAACAAAACAAGAATATTATGAACAGTATAAGCCGAGGTTTTTCAGTACATTATTTTTTTGTGTGCTGAAAATGCCCCCCTCCGCTTATACTCGAGTCACCTTTTTCTGCCTCCCGGACTTTGGGGACCCGGTACCAGATGGCCATAGGTCCCCTGAACCCCAAACTTGGCACACATGTAGTCCCACTCTTCCTCTACATGTGTGCAAAAGTTGAGCGGAAAATTACCGCTCAGTAGTCTTCAAGAAACCTCCTCACTGAAACCAAACCATGGGTGCTGGCAATGCAATGGTGATGCAAAAATACGACGAGAACTTGGACAGCCGCACTCCAAAAATGTTCTTTTAATTTAAAATCGATCACAAAAATAAACATGCCACAGCAAAAAAAATTGGAATAAAAGCCAACGTTTCGCACTGTAGCTTCAGTGCTTAGTCTTTTTAATTTAAAAGAACATTTTTGGAGTGCGGCTGTCCAAGTTCTCGTCGTATATGTGTGCAAAAGTTGTTCTCTGGGGGACCTACGACTGGAGAGCACCACATTTTTATTTTGTTTTGTTCAAAGCCGGGCACCCCTTCTATATACTCTCATGTTAAACGTAAGTCTAGGCATGGGCACAGTTAGGCATGGGCACAGTTAGGCATGGGCACAGTTAGGCAGGCACAGTGAGGCATGCAGATGGACACCCTAGACTTATACTCAAGTCAATACGTTTTCCCATTTTTTTGTAGTAAAATTGGGTGCCTCGGCTTATAATCGGGTCGGCTTATACTCGAGTATATACGCTATGTTCTGAAAGCAGAGGCCCTGTAGATTTAAAGTAGGACTATAGGCAATTTTTTTTTTTCGCATACCAAATCGGCCCAGTGGGAACGTGGGCTAAGGGGTTGATTCAGCAACGCTGGAGAGTGCAAAATCTGGTGCAGCTGTTCGTAGAGGCGCATTGCGGGCGGTATTGCCGAGGTCTCCCATTGTTTTAAATGTGAAGGGGCGGTATACATGCTGCTTGCAGGAGATTTTTTTCTTTCTCTCCTGCCAGCGCACCGCCTCAGTGTGAAAGCCTTCCGGCTTTCACATTGAGAAGGCTGGACAGGAGTTATTTAGGCGCTATTTTTAGCGCTGTACTGCCTGAAAAACTCCTCAGTGTGAAAGGGGTCTTAATGAACAAGTTGAAGTTAGAAGCTGATTGGAGATTGCAAATTGTGGTGCAGCTGTGCATGGTAGCCCGATTTAGTAAATCGCCCCCCTAACACCCCGTTCACACTGTGACTGTCATGCGATTTGACACGTAAAAATCACATGACTATTTGAACCGTTCAAATCGGTGTGACTCCAACTTGCATCGTTTTGAATACACTTTCTGCACTCTTTTTGCTGATTCCATGTGCGACTTGCATAGACACCTGTACATGAAGGCACACAGATGTCGGCAAGCTGCACATGAAATCGCACTGCCAGAGAAGTCACATCATTTGCGGACTTTTAGGGCCTCGTTTTCTATATAATTGCAAGTTTAAAAAGGCATATTAAAGAGGCAGCAGGCTTTGAGTGTTTTATGACGCAGTCAGCGTTTAATTATGAATGAAGAATGTGCCATAGGGAGGAGTGCTGTATGTGCCAGATCCAGCGTCTTTAGGGTAGTGGTGTGAACACAATCCAATACAGAACAACTGGTCAGCGATGCAGAAAGTGAAGGTAAAGACCTTTCATGTAAATTATGTGACCACTTCCCATCATCTACTTCTGGACCAGCGGGGTACCCGCAAGTCGCTGGATTTTCAGTAGTTATACCAAGATGCCTGCGGTCTCTGATCGTCCCGGAAGCCCTGGAGTAAGAAGATGAAGAGCGTCCTTTAAAAAAGAACTACACCGGCTGCATGGGCAGTGATGGCTGATAATCGATGGAGGTGGAGGGTGTTGCCCTTAAGCCCATGGGGCTCCGGTGTTTTAGATGCAGGTAGGGGGCAAAGGTGGGGCATTCTGCCCCACTGCCAGCAGCCTTTCAGACTCTGAGGTCCTGACTGCATGGGATTAGACGACACTCCTAGCTGTACGCATATTTAGGCAGCATGTGCCCAGGGGATGGCTTGGTAAGCGGATTTCTTGTGGTCCGGGCATTTGTGACCCTAAATGTTCGTACAGCTAAGGGCACCATCCGGCCACAGCAGCTGTCAGACTCGCCCACAGCTACATGCCTATGCTGTTTATCAAAGTCAGTAAGCCAATGAGGAGAGAGAGGGGGCGGGGCAAGGTGGTGGCTCCATGTCTGAGTGGACACACAGAGCAGTGGTTTGGTTTGGGTGCCCTCCCATGCTGCTTGCTGTGAGGGTACTTGGCAGTAGGAAGGGGCCCCGGAAGAGGAGGATCTGGGCTGCTCTGTGCAAAATTATTACACAGAGAAGGGGAGTATAAGATGTTTGTTATTTTTAAACAATAAAAAAGAGACTTTAGTATCACTTTAACCACTTCCTGCCGGCCGTGCGACTTTGTACGGCCACAGTGTACATCTAAATCTCCAGGAGGCCGTCTATATCCGGCCCCCAGCCACTGGGGGACGCGCGAGCGCCGCAGACAGGGGCGCACGCCCGCCGCATCACTGAGATGCCGATGCGCGTGACTGGCGGCCGCGATGTCCGCCAGGCACCCACGATCGGCGGCTACAGAGACATGGACGTGGATCTGTATGTGTAAACACACGGATCCACGTCCTGTCAGGGAGAGAGGAGATCGACCTGTGTCCCTTGTACATAGGGACACAGATCGGTCACCTCCCCCACAGTTAGGACACTATGCAGGGTACACATTTAACCCGTTCCTCACCCCCTAGTGTTAACCCCTTCAATGCCAGTCACATTTATACAGTAATTAGTTCATATTTATAGCACTGATCGCAGTATAAATGTGAATGGTGCCAAAAGCCTTCAAAACCCTCTTCCATTCATGGAAACCCTTACTCTGCAACTGCCAGGAGACCGTCCGGATTCTACTCTGCTATAGGCCACCCGGCCCAAAATCGCAGCTTCTCCCATCATTGACGGACTTTATCTCCACCTATACCCTTAACAGCAAACACCTTTTGCTGCTCGGGGACTTCAACCTCTGGGCCAATTCCCCGCAAGACCCCATTGCCGACGCCTGCATCGACCACCTGGAAGGATTAGGGCTTCAGCAACTAGTATGTGGGCCCACACATGCTTCAGGTCACACACTCGATCTTATTTTCAGACCAGATCTGGAAATAAAAATCTTGGAAAATGAACCATTGCCATGGACAGATCACCATGCAATTAAATTCATTATTTCCGAATTCCCCCCCTTAACAAAAACATCAAATCCAGTGACAACACACTGGACCAGATGTCAGTAATAGCTCCACTCGGAACTCTTTTAAGCCACGTTAGGGGAAAAAATAAAAACAATTCAGCCGCACCAATCGGCGGAAGAAACACTGGAGGCCATAAACACAGCACTATTGCAGTCAGCTGACTTGATAGCGCCGAAACGTAAGACCCAGATCCGGAAAAATAACTCCAGCTGGTTCAACAACCAGCTGGCGTTACTGAAGGGCAGAAGCCGCCTGGAAAAGAAGCTCTTCAGATGAGAACCTCTCGATCTACAAGGCAATAACCAGAAAATACTACAAGCAAATCTTCGAGGCCAAGAAAAACTATTTTTCTGAGGCTATCAACGGTGCCCTAAACCGCCCCCGCGAACTCTTCAAGCTGGTCACTCAGACCATGAATCCAGGATGTCGTGAAGCCCCCAACTTGGATACACAAGAATTTTGCGATGAATTATCGGATTGCTTCATTAATAAAATTGAGGCAACCTGGAAAAACAATTTCTCTCCTAGCCCCCCCCCCCCGTAGTTATTTACACAACACCTGCAGTAATTCACCACAGTTACGTGAGTTCACGCTAGAACCCATCTCCATTCAGACCACAAAAAATATCATCGGCACTTTGGGCAACAGCACTGCGCCAAATGATATTATCCCCACCAAACTGCTGAAAGAATGCGCCGACATCCTGGCACCTCCTGTCACGCAGCTTATCAACCAATCCTTCAGGGAGGGCATAATGCCCTCCCAGTTGGAGGGCATAATTCAACCCATCTTGAAGAAAGCCACCCTGGATCCTAAGGACCCACTCCATTGGCGTCCCATAACAGGCCTAAATGTTCTCTACAAGGTAATGGAGAAAGTAGTGGTACAACAGCTGCAACAGCATCTAGATACCCACAACTTACTCGATCCATTTCAATCAGAATTCCGTCCCGGACACGGGACGGAAACAGCATTGCTTAAGATATGGGACGACGTTCTCGAGGCCGCAGACGAAGGAGAATCTTGTCATCTGGTTCTGCTGGACCTAAGCGCAGCCTTTGATACAGTAGATCACAAGCTTTTATTGACTCGGCTGGCTAAAATAGCCAAAGTCGCAGAAAGCGATCTATCCTGGTTCTCCTCTTTTTTGGAAAACCGATTGCAAATAGTGAAGCTAGGACCCTTCACTTCTGAAAAACGCACATTATCGTGCGGGGTCCCTCAAGGATCTCCCCTATCGCCAATGTTGTTCAACATCTATGTGCGTCCTCTTTTCGAAATCATCAGCAGTCAAAAACTGCTCTATCATTCATATGCAGACGACACGCAACTGTACTTCCGCATTTGCAACAAAAAGGATCACCACCTCAATCTAGAGACATGCCTCTCTTTGATAGAGGACTGGATGACAAAGAGTTATCTCAAACTCAACGGAACGAAAACAGAACTTCTTCTGTTTCACGCCAAGCGTAGGAATCAACCGGCAACAACTTGGATCCCTCCCCCCATTCTGGGCAAAATCATCACCCCTAGCGCAAAAGTCTTGGGGTCATCTTTGACTCCTACATGACAATGGACGCACAAATAGGGTCAGTAGTCAGCGGATCTCACCATCTGCTGCGCCTACTACGCAGACTCACTCCTTTTATTCCCAAGAAAGACATATCGGTCGTGGTGGGAGCGATTGTAAACTCCAGACTGGACTATGCAAACGCCCTCTACCTCGGACTCCCCAAGTACCAAATCACTCGTCTTCAAGTCGTTCAAAATACGGCCGCCAGACTTGTGACTGGGAAAAAACCCTGAGAATCAATCTCACCTTCACTGAGATCCCTTCACTGGTTACCAGTAAAAGACAGAATCACCTTTAAAGCACTCTGTCTAACGCATAGATGTATCCATGGGAATGCTCCCCATTATCTATGCGAAAAAATAAAAGCTCACAATCCCAATCGTATTCTACGATCCACCAATCAAAATCGGCTTCAGATACTGAAAGCCAGATACAAGTCCAAAGGAGACAGGAGATTCACTGTCCAAGCTCCCAGACTATGGAACGCCTTACCAGCCAGCATTCGGCTGGAGGAGAACCACTTAGTCTTCAGGAGAAAGATCAAGACTCATCTCTTTTGATCTCAAAGGAGACAGGAACAACAAGCGCCCAGGGGCGATTTACTTCGCATGTGCCGCGCTATATAAGTTTTCATTCATTCAAAAGTGTGCGATGTGTCCGTCCGTAATGTCACAGTCCCAATAAAAATCGCAGATCGCCACCATTACTAGTAAAAAAATAAAAATAATAAAAAATTATTCTGTCCCCTATTTTGTAGGCGCTATAACTTTTGCGCAAACCAGTCGCTTATTGCGATTTTTTTTTTTTTTTTTTTTTTTTTTTTTTTTTACCAAAAATATGTAGAAAAATACGTATCGGCCTAGACTGAGGAAAAAAAAAGTTTTTTTCAAAAAAATTGGGCTATTTATTATAGCAACAAGTAAAAATTGTCACTTTTTTTTTGTTTATAGCGCAAAAACTAAAAACCGCAGAGGTGATCAAATACCACCAAACGAAAGCTCTGTGGGGGGGAAAAAAGGACTTCAATTCTGTTTGGGAGCCACATCGCACGACCGCGCAATTGTCGGTTAAAGAGATGCAGTGCCGGAAGCTGAAATTTCACCTAGGCAGGAGGGGGGTATATGTGCCCAGTAAGCAAGTGGTTAAAGTGGTTCAAACAGCAGGTTTTTCTTCTTTTTTTTTTTATTTTTTTGTCGTAAAGCATTCTAAGTGCAGAAGCCCCCCTAATACTTGCCCAAGCCCCATCTCGATCCAACAATGCTGCACGAGAGCCTCGACTGTCCGGGGACGCTCCCTCCTCATTTGCTGAGACATCAGTGGTTGCCATTGGCTCCCGCTGCTGTCAATCAGAGTCAGTGAGCCAATGAGGAGAGAGAGAAGGGGGCAGGGCCCAGCCATGGCTCCATGTTGGAATGGACATGCAGTGTAGCGGATCGGGAGTGAGCCTGCTCTTGTGACCCCAAAGCAAGCTGCTTGCTGAGAGGGGCCATGGGTGCTGGTTAGGCACCCGAGAAGAGGAGGATCAGGGCTGTTTTGTGCAAAACTAACTGCACAGAGCAGGTAAGTATAACATGTTTGCTATTTTTAAACAAAATAGACTTTAATGCATTAAAGACTGTATGTGACCTCGCACAACAGTTCACTTGTCACCCTGCATTGCAGAATGCACCATAAAACACTGACTTTGTGTCTGGAAGAAGATTTTTGTCTCAGACTCCCAGTATGAAGTGTTTAATTTCCTTTTTTTTCTATAGTGTGAGATGAGATGTTCAGCAGGGATGGTGAGACCCCCCCTCATAGTGTCCCTAGCGGGTGGCCGGTGCTGAGATCTCCGGGGCACAAACCTTAGCTTGAGGCTGCTGCATAATTCATCAGATAGACACAAAGCTGACATTTCAATTTTGCTCAGACCTCAGCGAATGAACGGAGATACATTTCTCATAAAGATTGTACTGGAAATATCCAAAGCAGAAGGAGCGCTAATACACCAGAGAGGTCTGTGGATGTGTCTAGGGACACACAGCCCATTATTATTATTCCGCCACAAGATAAATTGATATAAAAAGGTGTTTACATGGTGAGGAGTCTGACGTCAATATAAAAGCTGACCTGACTGGTGATGGGCAGGAGAGGTACCTGCAGATCCCACTGAGGGGCCCCCAGGAGCTCCGAACCCAAGAGATGAAATGTCGTCATTCTGCTCAAAATATCAAACAACCTACACCCCCCCCCCCCCCAATTATTAGAATTCTTTTTGTTGGTTAGAGTGGCTCAGAGCCCTGTGTGGAGGGATGTGTTCTGTATAGAAGGACTGCTTTTGTCATTCATGAAGAATTTCATCTGAATAAATTGTGTTGCCAATGCAGCAATTACTCCCGAATTCAATTTTCTAACCTGCACTGGAAACAAAAAGAGAATCTGAGGATCGGGGTAAAATTTGATCAGTCATATATTCTGTTAATACCCTGGTGCCCAATCTGTGACCCAGGGGCTGCATGTGGTCATTTAAGCACTTTTTGTGCATCCCACCGGGTCACTGTAGATACTAATCTGTTTTTCCCTATTGCCTTGTTTTATAGCAGTGATTTCTAGCTGGTTCGTGTAATGTTTCGCCAGGCAGTAGCTCTCTTCATCAACTCCTTTAGCATGTCTGTTGTCTCTGACCATCTCTTGTATCATGTCTGTTGTCTCTGACCATCTCTTGTATCATGTCTGTTGTCTCTGACCATCTCTTGTATCATGTCTGTTGTCTCTGACCATCTCTTGTATCATGTCTGTTGTCTCTGACCATCTCTTGTATCATGTCTGCCGTCTCTGACCATCTCTTGTATCATGTCTGCCGTCTCTGACCATCTCTTGTATCATGTCTGCCGTCTCTGACCATCTCTTGTATCATGTCTGCCGTCTCTGACCATCTCTTGCATCATGTCTGCCGTCTCTGACCATCTCTTGCATCATGTCTGCCGTCTCTGACCATCTCTTGCATCATGTCTGCCGTCTCTGACCATCTCTTGCATCATGTCTGCCGTCTCTGACCATCTCTTGCATCATGTCTGCCGTCTCTGACCATCTCTTGCATCATGTCTGCCGTCTCTGACCATCTCTTGCATCATGTCTGCCGTCTCTGACCATCTCTTGCATCATGTCTGCCGTCTCTGACCATCTCTTGCATCATGTCTGCCGTCTCTGACCATCTCTTGCATCATGTCTGCCGTCTCTGACCATCTCTTGCATCATGTCTGCCGTCTCTGACCATCTCTTGCATCATGTCTGCCGTCTCTGACCATCTCTTGCATCATGTCTGCCGTCTCTGACCATCTCTTGCATCATGTCTGCCGTCTCTGACCATCTCTTGCATCATGTCTGCCGTCTCTGACCATCTCTTGCATCATGTCTGCCGTCTCTGACCATCGCATTGTCTGCCGTCTCTGACCATCATTGTCTGCCGTCTCTGACCATCGCATTGTCTGCCGTCTCTGACCATCGCTTGCATCATGTCTGCCGTCTCTGACCATCGCTTGCATCATGTCTGCCGTCTCTGACCATCGCTTGCATCATGTCTGCCGTCTCTGACCATCGCTTGCATCATGTCTGCCGTCTCTGACCATCGCTTGCATCATGTCTGCCGTCTCTGACCATCGCTTGCATCATGTCTGCCGTCTCTGACCATCGCTTGCATCATGTCTGCCGTCTCTGACCATCGCTTGCATCATGTCTGCCGTCTCTGACCATCGCTTGCATCATGTCTGCCGTCTCTGACCATCTCTTGCATCATGTCTGCCGTCTCTGACCATCTCTTGCATCATGTCTGCCGTCTCTGACCATCTCTTGCATCATGTCTGCCGTCTCTGACCATCTCTTGCATCATGTCTGCCGTCTCTGACCATCTCTTGCATCATGTCTGCCGTCTCCATTTCAGATTCTGACCTCCCTTGGGCCCTAAGCAAAATTCTGCTAAGGGGCCCTCTACCTGACCTGTGATGCCGTGAGCTATGTAAACTGTTAGCCTTGTGCCCAGTGCCCACCAAATGCAGCCTTGTGCCCACCATTCAGCCTACCTGTGCAGGGGAGGAAAGGAGAGGAACAGGAGAGCCGCCCAGATGATCAGCAGTCAGGGAACACAGCGATAGCGGCTTTCATTTTTTTAATTTCCGTGTTCCTTCCGCTCATAGTTGCACACTGTAATGGAATGCACCGTGACAGACTGAGATATTCCTATGTCTAGGGTCACCTTATGTCCACTAGGGCCATAGGGTGACAAAGAATCATAATTCATATGTTACAGAAGACATTAATAAGGGACATTAATAATTCATGTTTGCAGGATGTCTTCAAATACCAAAAGCGGTTAGCTATTCAATCTGGGCACACATGCTTTTGAAAGGTGTTAATTCAGGTCTACAAGACCAGAGTGAGTCATACCTTTGTATAATATGCTATTGAAATATCTTAAGGTGTTGGCTATTCACTGAAAAGACATTCCGTTGAAGGTGTTGATTGCACCAGCTCTCACAAGACTCTGCCATTGTGTGATAAAGCTGCCTAGATAAACTTATTCAACTAGATGTCTGTGTTATTATTCAAGGTTAATTGAACCCTATTGAAGATACGGTGCCGACCGGTCTACATGGTTAGCTTACCTGAATGCCTTTTAGAGTGTGATTGAAGCCCCCTATGGTGTGAAGGGGGGTGGAGATTGCATTGTCCTGTGACTAACTGTATTATGCTGTACTGGATATAAGCAAGCTAAGGAAACTAATAAATTGTGATATCTTTGGAAGCAAGAACGGAGCTCTGTCTCGTCTTATTCTGGGAAAGGATATGGATCGTGTATGCAATATTGTCGGAGTGTGTCAGATAAGCTTGTTGTGGATGGATGGAAGGTTGTAAGCGGTGGTGACCGTTACACACACAGCCCGCCCCCTGGCTGGGGAACTATGATTAACGGATCACCCGTCGCCAGGATTGGACGGGTGATCTGTCTATCAAAGTCCCGGGACCAGGAGGAGGAGCTGTATCTGACAGCGAGCGTCAAGGAACACTGCAATCGAAATGAAAACTGTTATCGCTGTGTTCCCTGTGCGTGCTGCGCTCTGAAAATCCGGGCAACTCTTTTCCCCTCCATGATCGCTGGGAGATGGACTCCCATTCCACCGGTGCTGCCCCTGCACCCACGAAGGGGATGTGGGGTCTCAAGTAATTTCCATCTCTTGTAGCTTGTCTGCAGTCTCTGGCCATCTCTTGTAGCTTGTCTGCAGTCTCTGGCCATCTCTTGTAGCGTGTCTGCAGTCTCTGGCCATGTCTTGTAGCGTGTCTGCAGTCTCTGGCCATGTCTTGTATCTGTTTGATGGGATCTATCTGGGGGGATGGTGTCTGGAGTATCTTTATCTGCTGATTTAATAAACTTTCTGAAACACATATACTGCTATTGTGGTGAAGGGTCTGGGACTGCTGTTGCATCCTCTCTATCATGGATAGCACGACTGAACTCCAGACCAGAACCAATTTGGAGTCTTTCTTTTGCTGTCCATCTTTTAAAATGTTTTGCTTTTGTTGTAAAATGTTTTGCTTTTGTTGTAAAGTGTATTTGAAAATGTTTCTGCAAAAACTGTAATGAGGTTTCAAGTGTGTGTGTGTGTGTGTGTGTGTGTGTATGTATATGTGTAATAAAAAATTAGATTATATATATATATATATATATATATATAATCTATCTCTATCATATTTATCTTCATATAATGCGCCCTGGCGTATAGCGCGCACACCCCCAACCTTGAAGGAAAATTCCTGGGAAAAAAAGAAATACTTACAGTTTGGATGCCCCTCGTCTTTGTCTTGCCCGGCGTCCTTCTGCGGTAATCGTGGTGTCCTCCCCGCTGTGTTTTTCAGCCGATCCCTGCTTCCCGCGCTGTGTTTGAACCACTCCGCCGACATATACCGGACGTGACCGCGAGCCGAGCCTAGCCGACTGTACCCGAGTGTACTGCACTCCGTATATGTCGGCGGAGTGGTTGAAACCTAGCAGGGATCGGCGTATAACGCTCACCCACGATTTTCCCCTGATTTTCAGGGGGAAAATGTGCGCGTTAAACGCCGATAAATACGGTATATATAAATAAATCTCTTATCTATCTATCTCTAGAAGAACTAACAATGTGTGTGTTTTGTTTTTTTCCTTGAATTAGGGGAAACACAAAAGTAGAAGAAGCCTGTGACATGTATGCCAGAGCTGCGAACATGTTTAAGATGGCAAAGAACTGGCCTGGTAAGTACCAGATTGTTTGGCTTCTATTCTTTGCTTATTGACACGTTGACAGTATTGGTCGTTTTACTTATCCAAAACTGATAAAGGCATATAAGCATATGTGGTAACAACTGTTAAAGGGGTATTAGAGCTAACTTCCACCCAAAAGTAGAACTTCTGCTCATTTGTCTCCTATCCCCCACCCCCCCTTCCCTGGTGGCACATTTGGCACCTTTTGGGGGGGGGGGGAGCGGGTACCTGTCTTCACGTCGGGCGACCGTGGCGAATTACATCACAGCGCGGCGCCCTCCCCGCCACTGGGACAGTAAAACGCAGCGATGCCTCGTGCATGCGCAGGAAGGACCCAACATGAAGCCGTAATGCTTCACTACTGGGTTCCCTTACTGCCAGTGGCAGCGGCGGCAGCACCCAATAGCTGATGGAAACGGCTGCGGTGCCAACATCGCTGGACTCCAGGATTGGCAACTGTCCTAATATTAAAAGTCAGCAGCTACAGTATGTGTAGCTTCTGGCTTTTAATTTTTGCCGGGATGGGTGGACCTCTGCTTTCAAGGGGTTGTAAACCCTTAAGGTTTTTCACCTTCATGCATTTTATGCTGTCAATGGCTCCCGCTGCAGTGGGCACCGGGGGCGGGACCGAGTCCTGCTTTCTGTGTGAATAGATGCAGAAGCTGGACTCAGGAGCGTGCCCACACGGATCTCCACGACAGGGCACTCCGAGAAGGGGAGGAGCTAGGAGCAACGCTGAGGGACCCCAGAAGAAGAGGATCGGGGCCACTCTGTGCAAAACCAATTGCACAGCAGAGGTGAGTATGACATCTTTGTTTAAAAAAAAAAAAAACCTTTACAACCCCATTTATTATTTATATATATATATATATATATATATATATATATATATATATATATATATATATATATATTAATATATATATTATTGTTCTCTAGGATTATATAATAAAACGTTACCACCGTTTCTTGCATCGCTGTACGGCCAATAGCGGAGCTCTTTTAACCTCCGCTATCCGCCAAGAAAAGGTTAAAAGCGCCTCTGCCCATTAATTTCAAAGATTTGTCTGGCAGGACATCCTGCCAGCACACTGCTCCAGTGTAAAAGCCTTCAGGCTTTCACACTGGAGTGAAAGGAGAGGCTCTTTGAGGGCGCTATCTTTAGCTCTATAGCCCCTGCAAAGCGCCCCAGTGTGAAAGTTGCCTTACGCATTCTAGGCAGTAAAAAAAAAAAAAAAAAAAAACGTATGAATGTCGCTCAGCTCCCCTCCCCCAACCGCCTTCCTACCAGATCCCCTAAATACATACCTGAGCCCGATCGCAATCCGGCGTTGTACACACGATCTCTCCCTCAGGCTGCATTCACACCTGAGCGTTTTGTAGCCTGAAGCTAAAAAACGCTAGAGCAGTGATGGCGAACCTTAGCACCCCAGATGTTTTGGAAAAACATTTCCCATAAAGCTCATGCACTCTCTAGTGTGGTTGAGCATCATGGGAAATGTAGTTCCAAAACATCTGGGGTGCCAAGGTTCGCCATCACTGTGCTAGAGGGGAAAAAATCCATTATTCTCTATGGAGATGGTTCACATCTCCACTCCAAAATGCCTTAAGCCGAACACCTGAAGCTCAAACAAGTTCTGTATTCCCATGGAAATGCTCGATTCAAGCGTCTAGCGCGACAACAAGCGTTTCTACGGGCGTTTTGTCGCTTTAATCTGTTCTGTGAAATACAACATTCACCCAGGAAGAAGAGAAAAAAAAATCTACAAATATAGCAACAAATGATGAAAGAGATAATTTTTCCTATTGGTTAAAATAAAAAAACGTTGGACAACTTTGTATGCAAACGCGTGAATACGTTCGACAAAACGCCGGAAAAAACGACGGAAAATGCTATGCTCAGGTGTGAATGCGGCTTTATTGGCTCAAACACTGCAGCGGGAACCATTGACAGCTGTCAATCATGGCAAGTGAGGCAGGGGCAGTCCTGAGATGAGCTCTTGTGTGTCAATGAACATGGAGCTGGGCTTGGGTAGAGCACTTAGCCCGGAGAGGAGGGGGAGGCGATCCCAGGAGCGCCAACGGAGGACCTCAGAAGAGAAGGATCGAGGCTGCTGTGTCAAACCATAAAACTATTACACAGAACAGGCAAGTATAACATTCAAGCATTTACAATCCCTTTAATAAGATTTAGAGAATTTGTCAGTGTCAAATTCTTCATTATTATTTCATGGCTCCACCCATAGCTATAGTTGATGGCTATTGATTTTACTGACTTTATCCCTGTATCCTATTATTTATTTTGTGATCTGTTTTGCAGCTGCAGGAAATGCATTTTGTCAGGCAGGCAAGCTACACATGCAACTGCAGAGCAAACACGATGCGGCTACTAGTTTTGTAGATGCTGGAAATGCCTACAAGAAGGCTGATCCACAAGGTAAGGTTTATGCTGTATGTAGTGTCCACCATCTTTGCCAATCATCCCATTGCATTATTGCTGTGCCACTTTTGGCGCTTTGTTCATAGCTTGAATGGGCTGGTTACCTTAACCACTTCAATACGGGGTTTTTATACCCACCTCAATACCGGGCCTATTTTGGCACTTCTCTCCTACATGTACAAATCCTCATTCTTTTGCTAGAAAATTACGCACAACCCCCAAACATTATATATGTTTTTTTTTTAGCAGACACCCTAGGGAATAAAAACGACGGTCATTGCAACGTTTTATCTTGCACAGTATTTGCGCAATAATTTTTCAAATAATTATTCATTTTTTATTTATTTTTGGAAAAAAAGATGTTTCATGAATTAAAAAATAACAAAACAGTAAAGTTAATTTTTTTTTTTTTTAAATATAAAAGATTAAGTTACTCCGAGTAAATAGATACCTAACATGTCGCGCTTTAAAATTGCGCACACTCATGGAAAGGCGCCAAACTTCGGTACTTAAAAATCTCCAACGCTTTGAAAATGTTTACAGGTTACCAGTTTAGATTTACAGAGGAGATCTAGTGCTAGAATTGTTGCTGGCACTCTAACGCACGCGGCAATACCTCACATATGTGGTTTAAACGGCGTTTACATATGTTGGCGGGACTTGCGTGTGCGTTTGCTTCTGCCTGCGAGCTACCGGGGACAGGGGCGTTTTTTTTTTTTTTACTTATTTGTTTACTTTTTTCTTTACATTTTTTTTTTTTTTTTGTATTGCTTTTATTCCTATTACAAGGAATGTAAACATCCCTTGTAATGGGAAATGTGTGTGACAGGTCCTCTTTATGGAGAGATGCGGGGTCAATAAGACCTCGCATCTCTCCTCCAGGCTGAAAAGCATGAGATTGGTAAAAAAAAAAAAAATCACCGATCTCATGATTACTGTTGCTTACTAGGCGCAATCGCGGCTTTGTTTACTTGCGGGTACCCGGGCGTGACGTTATCGCATCGCGCCTGGGCCTCCAACGGTCATAGAGCTGACTTGGTCACCAGTCATCTCTATGCTTCCTGCCTGCGCCGGACGATTCTTTCTCCAGGCCCCCAATGACACGAGAGAGCCCGGAGAAGCACTGGATGGCGGCGGGGAGGTGGGGGCGGTTGTCCCCTCCCGCCGCCTATAAGAACGATCAAGCAGCGAAATCGCCGCTATGATCGTTCTTATGGTGCACAGAATCACCGGCACTAAAGAATGATATCTGAATGATGCCTCTAGCTGCAGACATCATTCAGATATCCCCCCGCAAAGCCCAGGACTTCATATGACGTCTACCCAGGATGGGAGATCATGTCTGTGGAAGTCATATGACTATGGGCCAGTATTGAAGTGGTTAAACTGACTGCATGTGTAGCCCACATCTTTGTGCCTTTTATCTCCTCCATGGTATTGCATTCTCTACTGCATCATAATCGGCATGTCATAAATGACTCTTCTTTTTACGTTCTGTATGGTTTAAGATGCTTTTCATTGTCTTTCCCAAATTGCTAACCATAGAGGCCATCAACTGCTTAAATGCAGCCATCGATATTTACACCGATATGGTAAGAAGCGATTACTCACTAGTAAGCTGATTGTTCCTATACAACAGTGGGACATTCTGTGACTTGATTAGTACGTCTGCCATAGGGGAAATATAGGGGGTAACATTGCTCATCCTCCTGAAATGGCTATTGGCTGTTTTCCTGATCCTCTGGCTTCCAAACGGAGTCTGCGATAAGAAGGGGTCCAGAGGGTCAAAGTCGGGTGTCCTACTTATTTGTTCAGGGTCACAGACTTGGGATTAGAACCAAGCAGATAGCATTTTACAAATGAAGAGTCATTGATTGGAAACCGTCTCTCATCACAGGTTCCCTTTAGGAACATTTGTGAAAGTAAAATGGTAAAACCTTGGATTGCAAGTAACGCGGTTTACGAGCGTTTAGCAATAAGAGCTGTTTATTTTTTAAATTCTAAAACGATTTGCGAATGGGTTGTCTCGCAAGACGAGCAGGATTCAAGCCTCTCGGGAGTGCAGTACTGCAAGTGGCCGGAGGTGTGGGGGCGCCGGTGACACTCTGAGCCACTCAAATGCTTTGCTTCCAAGTGTCTCCGGCGCCCCCCCTCACCTCTGGCCACATGCGGTACTGCATACACTAGCAGTGACACTGGAACGAATTATGAGTTTCCATTATTTCCTATGGGGAAACTCTCTGATATATGAGTAATTTGAATTATAAGCATGCTCCTGCCGCCGTTGTTTATGGTAAGGGAACCCAACAGTGAAGCCTTTCGGCTTTACAGTGGGTTCCCTACTATGCGTACGCGAAGGGTGCTGCCCTTCCTAATTAAACTTTCTAAGAGGAAGGAGGTGGGGTGATATTCTGGGAGATTGTTTTTTTTTCCCTCCCCTGAGGGGATGACAAATGTGGCACTGGGGGAGGAAGCGTATGCTGCTGAGGGGGGGGGGGGGGGGCTGCAGCATTAACATAAGGAAAAAAACCTTTTGCATTTTTAGAATCCCTTTAAGCACTTGCCCCCCCAGAAGATTTAGCCCACTATAGTTTATTTTTTGTGATGCGGCACTGCGTTACTGGGTGACAATTGCACGGTAACTAAAAAAAACTGGAGCTTTCTTCTGGTGATATTTGAGCACCACTAAAAAAAAAAAAAAAAAAAAAAAAAACAAGAAAAAAATCTGACTTTTTGAAAGAAAAAATAAATATATATCATCCCATAGTTTGTAGACTCTACAATTTTTGCTCAAACCATTCGGCACATGGTTACATTTATTTATACATATTTTTTTTTTACCAAAAACGGGTAGCAGAATACTTATTGGCCTAAATAAATTAAATTATATTGGATGGGTTTTATAGCAGAAAGAGAGATAATAAATTAAATATATATAATATGTTTTTTTTTTTTTTTGTTGTGTTTTTTTTTTTACTTGTAATATCAGCGACTTATAGCAAGCCTGCGATATTGCTTTGGCTGTTCGGACACAAACTGACACTTTTTTTGGGAACCAGTGACACTAACACAGTGATCATTGCTAAAAAAAATATGCACTGTCACTGTACTAATGACACTGGCTGGAAAGGGGTTAAATATCAGGGGTGATCAAAGTTATAAAATGTATGCCTAGCCAGTGTTTTAGTGTACTGTATATGCTGCTTTTACTAAGGCATTGCGGGGAAAGGAAACCCATACATTTCCCACTGACAGGACAGGGCTCTGCTTTGTTTACATAGGCAGGGCTCTGTCATTTGTAAATTCCAGATGATCGGCAGTAATCCACTGGCCGGCACCCTTTGATCGACATCTGCTGGGTTTAACCACATGACAGGTAGTTGGCAGCATGCTCCCCCCTACCTGAAAGTTCCGGATCATGTGCTAGGCACATAATGTAGGTGCAGCAGAGCCACCTTGCTGCTGTATATCTGTTATATAGTCGGCAAGCTGTTAAAGTGTATGTCTGAGCGAAATAAAAATAAGATGTATGCAGTACATGAACATTTTCTGTGTTTTGTCGCTTTAAAAGCGATTCAAGTACAGAAATACCTGATCTGCCAACAATCCAGTGCACTCCTAACTTCCTGTTTGGGCTGACAATACAATGTCTCAAAATTCCCAAGCAACAACGTCGGGCTGCCCAGTTCTCCTGCAGGACTACAGGACCCCCTCCCTCATCTCTATAGCCTAAGGAGAAGGTGTTCAGTAGTGCAGCAGAAGCGCACTGGGCAAATCTCAGTGCAGCAAAAGCACTGTGCTTCCAGCTCCATCAGAAACTTGGGGGTACACTGGATTTCCTGCAGGATCACCAGGTGTTGTGTACTTGCAGCATTTTTGTAGGGGCAAAATATGGGAAATGTGCACTACTGCAAAGATGTACTGCATGCTTTATTTTACCCAGGCATATTTTAGTATGTAAAATCACATTTAAATCTCCTCCTACCAGTTTATTACAGAAACTTAGGTCCAAAAAAAATGACTGCCTTTTTTTTTTTTGCTGTGTGTTCTTTTAGGTTGGTGACATAAACCGGTTTTATCTTTTACAGGGAAGGTTTACGATTGCTGCCAAGCATCACATTACAATTGCGGAAATTTATGAGAGCGAACTTGTTGATATTGAAAAGGTAAAAATATATTTTCTATTTTGTCTAGTTAACATGTTTAAAGGCTAAGTTCACCTTTCTGAACATGTTGTAACCGTATTTAGGATGTAACATGTTCAGCATTCACTCCGATTCCCCTCCCTCCCCCGTGACAGTGGGCAGGGAATCCTCTCCCTGCACCTGCTATCACAATTTAGGGTGTAACATGTTCAGCATTCACTCCCTGATTCCCCTCCCTCCCCTGTGATAGTGGGCGGGGAATCCTCTCCCTGCACCTGCTATCACAATTTAGGGTGTAACATGTTCAGCATTCACTCCCTGATTCCCCTCCCTCCCCTGTGACAGTGGGCGCGGAATCCTCTCCCTGCACCTGCTATCACAATTTGAAACCGGTGCAGTTTTGCTGGGCTCCACCCACTCGGCTGTGTCATTTATTCAGTTTCCTGTAAATGAACAGACTACAAGTATCGTCAACCATTACGGCTGATAGCTTGTAGTTCTCAATGAGCTGCGAGGGCACTGGTGTTCGCTTATTGAACTTCTTTCTCTTAAGTAGTTGTCTGCCTGTATCAGAGGTATGGACAGACGGCTATCCTGAGACTCTGCGGGAGCCTGGAATTGCACCTGCGACCTCCTGATTGCGAATGCAATGCCCTGCAGGCAAAAAAAAAATTAATAAATACACATTTTTTATTTTATGTATCTGCTAAAAAAAAAAAAGATTTTTTTTTTTTTTTCAAAAGGTGAACTTTTGCCTTAAAGCGTAGTTCCACCCAAAAATTGAACTTTCGCTTATCCCCCCCCCCCCCTCCAGTGTCACATTTGGTACCTTTCAGGGGGGAACAGATACCTATGTAATACAGGTATTTTCTCCCACTTCCGACAATAGATTGCCGCAGGCTCCGCGGTGTTCTACACCATGTCCGGCCCTTCCAACACCCCGCTGTCTTCTGGGTGAGAGACACAGGTCCCAGAAGACAGCAGGGACCAGTGAGGACGTGCAGCAAGACTCATGAATGCGCAGTAGGAAACCAGGCTGTGAAGCCTCAAGGCTTTACTTCCTGATTCCCTTACTAGCAATGCCGGCCCCTGGGACAGATCGGCTTCGGGTGATATATATATATATATATATATATATATATTATTTGTTTTTTTTTTTGTTTTTTGGGCGAAACTGCAGTCTGCTCACATAATTTGTAATAAAAACCTCTTGCCATTCTGAAGCTTCTCTCCAACCACTTTGCATATTATTTTATATATACTGTGATCCTGTACTTGCCAAATATGCTGCAGAAATCTCCCTCCACTGAGTCTGGCTGCAGCCATTTTAAATGTGGGCAGCTGAAGCTGCCGCCTGTTCACTTCCTCCATTTACACACACAGAGGCACACCTTGATTTATATAAAAAAAATTGCATGTGAATTTTTTGTACCCCATGTTAAATTTGTAAAATAAAAGAATCAGTAATATTTTAATGTAATTTTTTTATTAAACATAAATCAACTTCAAGACAACCTAATGGTTGATTTATTTTCCGTGTTGTATTTTGATTGAACTTTTGACTCTTTTTCAGGCCATTGCACACTATGAGCAGTCAGCAGATTACTATAAGGGAGAAGAATCAAACAGGTAGGGTAATACATTTCTATTTAAGTTTTGCGATATGAAAGGGCAAGAAGTGATTTTTATTTTTGGGCTTTTATTTGTAATTTCAGCTCTGCCAATAAGTGTCTGCTGAAGGTGGCTACATATGCCGCTCAACTGGAACAGTACCAAAAGGCAGTAGAAATCTATGAACAGGTAAAGAGTCCCTGTCTTATTCTGGCATTGCCTTTTTATAGCTCAGTGAAAGATATAATATTCTGTGATGGGACTGAGAAACATCGACTACAAGACAAATTTCAGCCTTTTGAACCCAATGGTATTGAAAAAGTGAACCAATGAGGGGAAATACATAGCAGATAGCGGATGATATTAAAGAGGAAGTAAACCCTCTTAAAAAAAAAAAAGAAAAAAATCTGGGAAAAAAAAGCCTGAGAAAGGCATAATGAACTAGTATGCATAGCATACTAGCTCAATATGAATTACCTGAAATTTTTAAATCCCCGAAGTGGTCCTCGATCACCTCCTCCACCGCCGCCATCTCTCCCGGAGTGAGTTCCGGGTATCGCTGCTCCAGCGCAGTGACTGGCCAGAGCAGCGATGCTCCCGCGAATGCGCGTGGGAGCTGCTAGTGACGGCACGATCGCCATCACTAACGGCACGCAAGGGGTGCCCGGCTTTTAAAAATCTGTGCTCCCTGGCCATAGGTCCCCTGGACAACAAACTTTGCACACTTGTAGAGGAAGAGTGGGGCTACATGTGCCAAGTTTGGGGACCTACGCCCGGTCGGTACCGGGTCCCCAAAGTCCAGGAGATCAAGCCCAAAAAGGTAACTCGAGTATAAGCCAGGGGGGTTTTTTCAGCACAAAAAACAATTGCTGAAAAACTCGGCTTATACTCGAGTATATACGGTACATACGGTACATACGGTACACTGACTCTAGAACATTGAAAATATTGAGATATTAGAAAATATAGAATTTTTTTTTTTTTGTGTAATTAAAAAGATGGGTTAATGTGTTCATAACTGTGCCTGCGTGGGCTTCCTTTAGGTACTCCGGTTTCTTCCACACACTCCAGACATGCTGGTAGGTTAATTGGCTTCTGTCTAAATTGGCCCTAGTATATGAATGTGAGTTGGGGACCTTAGATTGTAAGCTCCTCCTTAGATTATAAGCTCCTTGAGGGTAGGGACCGATGTGAATGTACATTGTATATGTAAAGTGCTGCGTAAATTGACGGCGCTATACAAGTACCTAAAAAATAACTGGAATGACTTCAGTTTTGTTACTGCTCTCCCTAATCTGCCTTTATTTCTGCATGTGGGTGGTTTATAAATCCATAATCTGATCTCTCTTCTAGGTTGGTACCAGCACGATGGATAATCCTCTGCTGAAGTATAGCGCAAAAGAATATTTCTTCAAAGCTGCTCTCTGCCACTTCATTGTGGATGAACTGAATGCCAAGGTGAAGTGTATTGTATATGCTGTCTGTTAGTGTAACTGTAGGCTATTGCAGAGGTCATTGTCTGTAACATTATATGTGTGTGTGTGTGTGTGTGTGTGTGTGTGTGTGTATATATATATATATATATATATATATATATATATATATATATATATATATATATATATATATATATATATATATATATATATATATATATATATATATGATTTTTTTTAT
Organism: Rana kukunoris; assembly: GCA_029574335.1. NCBI lineage: Eukaryota > Metazoa > Chordata > Amphibia > Anura > Ranidae > Rana > Rana kukunoris. Next base: position 543,312,507 of record CM056052.1, on the reverse strand, counting down.
TATTAAATTGTAAATAAACCCAAAGGCTTCTTTTACACTGGTATGCTTGTGACCCTCCTGAAAAGCAATCTTCAGTGGAGAGCTTTTCAGAGGGTGATAAAGCAGTTTGTCGGTCCCTAGCTTCTTGTATATCTTGGATACTCCCAACAATGGAGGCTCCCTATTCTTGTGGGAGTAAGCCAGGCAGCCATCGGAGGAGTACATGAATGAAGACAGAAAATGTCTGGAAACAACCTGCAGGAGATCGGTAGTTCTGAGATACAGCAATGGAGAAAACATAACTGAAAATATTTTTGATGCCCTTATTTGCATTGACTCCATCTGAAATCGCATGATTTCAAAGCCGCATGTCAGTGCGGCTTCATGCTCAGAGGTCTATACAAGTCGCACCTGAAATTGCCAAAAGTAGTGCAGGTATTACTTTTTCAAAACGGTACAGCACCGCAAAGTCAAATCGCATGACAAGTCACTCCAATGTTAATGGAGGCTAAGGGCTTATTCACACCAGAACCTGTAGGAAACCTGCGTTCATGTGCATTTTCTCTGCACCGTTTTCAAAATACACTGGGTGTGTAATCTGCTGTGGATGTGATTTGTCCCTAATGACACCCCAAGCACAGATTGCAAATGCAGTGCCTTTGCCTGCACCAGATCACACGGTACTGCAGTACTATGCGATTTGGTGCAGTGCATTTTTGAAAAGTAGTGCATGCTTTTTTTTATGCGATACAGGGCCTTTTTTTTTTTCTTTTAGCCCATTCAAATGAATGGCATATAAATCACACTGTATTGAATCGCACAGGAACCACAGATTTAGGTGTGACCTGGCCCTTAAGAAAAAGTGAGAAACAAGTGTTTTCTAAAAGTAAAATACATGGCAATAGTTTGGCACTTTTGCAAGCTAAATGTCATCAACTTGGGGTTTACATCTATTAAATAGTTCAAAATGGGGGGCTAGACTATTTTGAAATTGCTTATAAAAGGCTGTAGAGAATCCTTATGGAGGGCTTTTTCCTGAAGGCGGTGCTTTGTCAGAAGAATTTCTTTGGTAGTGGAGGGTTCATCTAAAACAGTGTTTTTCAACTCCAGTCCTCAAGGCACACCAACAGGTCAGGTTTTCAGGCTTTCCATTATTTTGCACAGGTGATTTGATCAATTTCACTGCCTTAGTAATCACCACAGCCATTTCATCTGAGGGAAATCCTGAAAACTTGACCTGTTGATGTGCCTTGAGGACTGGAGTTGAAAAACACTGCTCTAAGGCTTACACCGCTGACTGATCAATGCTCACTAGGGCCGTTTGGAAAATATATTGAGACGATGGGGTTTGAGTAAGACCCCTTTCACACTTCGGGCCCTTTGCAAGCTCTATAATGCTAAAATAGTGTCTGGAAAGTACCCTGAAATAAATGCCACTGTCTCTCCAGTGTGAAAGGCCCAACGGTATTTCACACTGGAGCGGTGTGCTAGCAGGACAGTAAAAAAAGTCCTGCTAGCAGCATCTTTGGAGTGGTGTGTGTATATACCGCTCCTGCCCATTGAATTGAATGGGGCAACGTGGCTATACCACTGGCAAACCGCCTCGGCGCTTTGCAGTGGTTTTAACCCTTTCTTGGCCGCTCGCACAGGGGGGAAACGCCCCGCTAGCAGCTGAATAGCACTGCAAAATTGACGGTAATGCGCAGCTTAAAATAGTGGCGCTTTACCGCTGACGCACTCACCGCCCCAGTGTGAAAGGGACTTTAAAAGGAGACGGCAAGAGGGTTTGGGATACTGTACAGGGTGGAGAAGTAATGAAACATTGAAGCAATCGTGTCCGAGGATTGTACCATACCCTGTTTAGAACAACGAAACTTAGGCTGCATTCACACCTGAGCGTTTTGTCGCCTGAAGTGCGATGCTCAAAAACGCCAGAGGGGAAAAAAAACATTCTCTACGGAGATGGTTCACATCTCCACTCCAAAACGCCGAACGCCTGAAGCTCAAACAAGTCCCGCGAATCAGGCGGCTTGGGCGTTTTACATTGGTGACAATGACCTGTACAAAATCGCGGTAAAAAACGGGTTGTTTTGTCGCGGAAAATCGCGGTAAAAACGCCGCAATTTGTCGCGGTTAAAAAACGCCCCAAAACCCTACGCTCAGGTGTGAATGTAGCCTAAGGGATGTATGTCCTCCCATTGTTACATAGTTGGTCTGGTTGAAAAAAGCAACAAGTCCATCTAGTTCAACCAATAAAAAGGGGGCATGGTGCACCTGCGCCGATGTCTATGGCGGAGGCGTAGTGACGGGCCTCCCCCTCTACTTTTTTTTATAGTGAACATATTCTGACTCCCAGTTTCAGCTCCAGCATCTGCAGAACAATCTCGGATGAATGTGTCCATTTAGAGAAAACATTGGGAATAATTTTTATTTTTTTTTTATTTTTTTACAGTACCTCTGTTCACGCCTTTTGAGCTGGGGTAAAACACATTATCGCAGCATTTGAAAATGCACGTGCTCTGCTATATACAGCAATGCATTACTGTGCATAGTGGTGAGCTGCCTTTCAGAAAAAAAGATAGTACACTTTTTTTTTTTAAATGTATAGTCTGCCTTAACACAATGCACAATAGTGTGCTCTATCTAATTGGGCGTGTGAACGTAGCCTATGGTTGATTTTGTGTGCATGTAATATTTTGTTTACTAATTGTAAGCTAGAGCACTCCAGGTACCATTGAAAACCCATAACGGAAATGGTTTGGTTTTGATAACTTCCCAGGTACCTACAAAGAATAGTGTAAAGTTTTGTTCCCTATGACTGATATTTTTTTATTGCAATGTGTGTCATTGTGTTCTGTTCTATGTATGTATATTGATCTGTGTTTGCTCAGTCACTGGCTAAGGCAAGATGGGCCATCGTACTCGGTTAGTATTGAGGGAGTCGATAGCCTGGGGAAAATGAAGACGTAGCCCCCTCTCTTCCCCCGATAGCTTTTCTACTTCTCCTCTGTTTGGATACAAGGGATGCTCACTCCTCCTTTTATGTCCTATTTTTCAGCTTGCTGTGGAAAAATATGAAGAAATGTTTCCTGCATTTTCAGATTCAAGGGAGTGCAAACTGTTAAAGGTTGGTGTGTCACACATATAGGTTGTGTTTTTGTGTCAAGAACAAAGATTTCTGTATTGGTGTAGGAGATGTTTGGTAGGGTTACTGGGGCATTTAAATGTTTTATTTTTTTTATTTTTCTCCCATAGAAACTCCTTGAAGCTCACGAAGAACAAAATTTGGATGCATACACTGAAGCCGTAAGTTGTCTTCTAATACTTTTTAAGGCTTTTCTATTTGTGTGTGTGTAGATAGATAGATTCAGGTAAGAGCGGCGTAATTCTAAACGTGCCTAGCGTATGGTAATTACACTACGCCGCCGCAACTTTTTCAGGCAAGTGCTTTATTTACAAAGCACTTGCCTGTAAAGTTGAGGCGGCGTAGCGTAAATGGCCCGTCTTAAGTCAAATTGGGCAGGTAGGGGGAGTGTATTTAAATAACGTGCGATCCCAGTGCGCATTCTCCAAATCACGACATCAATACCGCAATGTGAACGACTCTTACGCAAAGCCCTATTCACGAACGTTTTACGTAAACTACGTGAAAAAAAACACCGGCACGCCGTCCATACTTAACATTGGCTGCGCCTCATACAGCAGGGTTAACATTACGACGGACCTACGCAAACGACATAGAAAAATAGCGCTGGCCGGGCGTACGTTCGGGAATCGGCGTATAGGCTCATTTGCATATTTTAGACGGGAACGCCACCTAGTGAAAATAAGATTCGACGGTGTAAGACTTCTAATGGAAATCTATGCGTAACTGATTCCATGAATCAGTCGCATAGATAGGAGGCACCCGACGCAGAGATATGACGGCTTATCTGGAGATAAGCCGTCGTATCTCTTTCCTGAATCTGGCCCATAGTGTGTGTAATATATATGTGTATATATAAATATATATACACACACACACACTGGGGAAAATAATTATTTTATCCCTTGCAGATTTTGTAACTTGGCCCACTTGCATAGAAATGAAGGGTCTATAATTTTCTTTTCAATAAGTTTATTGAGTTTTGATTAATTGAAAGAATGAAAGCAGTATGTATAATTGGCCTGCAATTACATAAACCGTAGCTTGAAGGGCTGTGTGTGTGTATGTGTGTATGTGTGTATGTATGTATGTGTATATATATATATATATATATATATATATATATATATATATATATATATATATATATATATATATATATATATATATATATATATATATGTATCGTAGGTGTATTTTAAAATAGAGACAGAATATCAACCAAAAAAAATAAATAAAACATGATACAAATATAAATTTTAAATGATAAAAGTTGTTCAGTGAGAAATAAATATTTGATTCCCCTACCAACCAACAATAATTCTGGCTCCCACAGACTGGCTACAGTATGTGGTACACAGATTAGTCCTGACAATTTTTAAAGTGAATTTCCACCCACTTTTTGGAATCCTCCCCTCCGGTGTCACATTTGGCACTTTTCAGGGGGCAGCAGATACCTGTGTAATACAGGTATTTTCTCCCACGTCCTGGCATAAATCACGCGGTCTGGCGCCTCCTCCATTCCCCCCACTGTCTTCTGGGAGACACACAGAAGACAGCAGGGACCAGTGAGGCAGCATAGGTTAGGTAATGTGCAGGTCATGAATAGGTGAGCGGGAAATCCAAGCAAAGGGCACATGTCCCCATACATACTATATATATGCATACATTACACATGCACTCGCAGGGAGGAGGTCAGCATGGGAACAGTTACAAGAGGCAAAATGAAGACAAAGAAAAATGGATAGCCGCACTCCAAAACCTGATGGGTGGTCTTTTATTCAATAGACAGCATGTACAAAAATAGGGTCACAGCAGTGGAAACAAGGAACAGCCGATGCGTTTCGCACTGGATCAGTGCTTATTCATGGCCATGAATAAGCACTGATCCAGTGAGAAACGCGTCGGCTGTTCCTTGTTTCCACTGCTGTGACCCTATTTTTGTACATGCTGTCTATTGAATAAAAGACCACCCATCAGGTTTTGGAGTGCGGCTATCCATTTTTCTTTGTCTTCATTTTGCTTAGTGCACCGCCAGCATCCTGCACCACCTGTAACCATTTAGTGATCCCACCTGGAGCGGTGACTCCTTTCTCTCTATAGTTACAAGAGGCAGCCGATAGAAAGTGGAGGGGAGTGACAGACATCTGTAATATGTGGGAGGGAAGCAGAGACTGCAGCATGTACACATCAGTGCTTTGTTTTTAAAAATGAGGACCTACAGCAGCAGTCTGAGGACAAGACTGTTTGACCTCTGTTGATTTGCATTGTGGCCTGATAACCTTCACACTCCTTCCCTGACCTACAGAGATTGTGGGTGTCCTAACTTCCCAACTTTGGTTTTTGGTGATTTCCTCTAAAAACAAAAAAGATGCTAAACCACCTCCTGCGTATTGTCATATGACGTCCACGGATTGGATCTCCCATCCAGGGCGGGTATCATATGACGTCCTCTGCTTCCCGGCAGTATAGGGGGGGCCCCAACCAAGTTACAGAGGAGCCAATGCGCGTGCCTGCGATGTCTGCCGGGTACCTGTGATCACTCGTGACTGAGCAGGAGCGTGGATCTCTGTGTGTGTTAACGCACAAATCCATGTTCTGGGAGGGGACAATAGACAGATTGTGTGTTCCTAGTATATAGGAACACCGATCGGTTTCCCCATTCTAGTTAGTCCCCCCCCCTGTTAGAATCGCTCCCTAGGTAACACATTTAACTCCTTGATCGCCCCCTAGTGTTAACTCCTTCCCTGCCAGTGATATTTATACAGTAATCTGCATATTTATAGCACTAATCTCTGTATAAATGTCAATGGTCCCAAAGTATTATCAAGTGTCCAATCTGTCTGCCACAATGTCGGTCACGAATAAAAATCCCACATCACCCCCATTACAACAAAAGATTATAAAAATGCCATAAATCAATAACCTATTTTGTAGGCACTATAACTTTAGCGCAAACCAATATCCGTTTTTTTGCGATTTATTTATTTTTTTTTTTTTAATTAAAAATGTGTATAAGAATACATATCGCCCTAAACTGAGGAAAAACTTTGTTTTAAAAAAAATAAATTGGTATAATTTATTATGGCAAAAAAATATAACAAATACACTGTTAGTAGCTGCTGACTTTTTTTATTTTTTTTTTTTTTTTTTTACTTTGCGGGTTGAATCCCGCTTTAACATTCAGTTTTAAGGCTGGATTTACACTGCCCCACTGTGGCCCACAGCAGGGGTCTGGTGCATGCTGGTTCACCGATTCAGGTCTTATTTCAGCCCGAATTTTGGGCTGAAACGCACCAAAAAGCACACGTTTTTCCGGTACGCCACACCGGACCCGCTGCGGAGATATGTAAACTGGCTTAATTCGCATAGGTGTGAACCCGGCCTCGAATCAATGTATTTTCTGAAAAGAACACACATACACTGTTAGAAAACTTCTTGGTCAAAGGAATGTTCAATCATTTCTAAACTTCCCCCGTCACTGTGTTTGAAAATGAACATCGACCCCACTGACAATGAGAAAGTTGAACGAACATTCTTAAAATGTATAATTTTTTTGAAGGAAGATGTTGTATGGGCACCCCCTTCTTCTTCTTTTTTTTTTTTTTTTTTTAAGGCAATTAATCAGAACAATAATTGGCCAATGAATCGATTATGAAAATAATCGTTAGTTGTAGCCCTACAGTAGTGGTCAAGGCAAACCTGTTGCTGGGAATAAAAGTAAAAGTATACCCTTATTGCATATAATACATTTTATTTCTCCATCCCATCTTCAGGTGAAGGAATTTGATTCAATTTCTCGTCTGGATCAGTGGCTGACCACCATGTTACTTCGGATCAAGAAATCAATCCAAGGAGATGGAGACGGCGACCTTAAATGAGGTGGAGATGTGCCGCCAATACACAACCGATCCCTAGTTTTATTTTTTTTTTCAAAATGATGTATTTTTATTTTTTTACCTACCTTTTTTTTGTTTTTGTTTTTTTTGTGCCAGTAAAGTCTGTAATACAACACGATGTGGATGGCTGCATGTCATCTCCATGAATCTGTAGTACAGGGAATAAGTGACTTCCTAAATAATGCAAAGAATTTTCAGCAGGCAGTGACGGTTCCTTTTATGTGATAGGACTCAGACTGTGTGTGAGCAGATGTAGCTCCTCTCTGGGACATCAGCTGCTGGAACACACAGCATAGGCAATCATTTGGCAGGCTAAACCAATATTCCTGAGCATGTCTGTACGCTAGGTAGGAAGCCATATGTTTGTGAATTTTATATCAGGCTTGTGAATAAATAACCATTGCATACTATAGAATTGAACCTGCAAGCCAGTATGTGTATCAGTGAAGATCCAGCTGCAAAGCCTACCACTGCTATTGCAATATTTCCAGAAAAGTTTCATTTTTATTTTGTTCCACTTTGTTCTATATATATATTTTTTTTTCATGACTTTCTGGATAAGCCCACCTACTGCCATACCTTTGTCCAATAAGAACATCTTGACTGACCTTTTTGAGGCAGTCGCATTGGACAGTGAATGTTCTTAGTTGGAGCTTGGCAATGACATCAGAAAAAGTCAGATCTCAAGTAACAAAGTGAAGCTAAATCGGAGAGGGGATGAAGAGGCTTTCTGTATTAATAACGTTTATTACCTAGAAAACCTTGCCTATTGGCTACTGTGATTTATTTTCACTTTGTTATAGCAGGCCTGATTTATTTATTTTACTTCCAAACTCTGGAATAAGCCCTGCCTACCTGCCTGCACCCTGTCAAAACAAAGTATCCGTAATGACCTATGCATTTCTTGTATTTCCCTAGTAATAGTGAGAAACAAAATCAGAAAGGAGCATAGAAAATGGTATTTTCTGACCGATACAAAATTATAGCAGGCACCTTGCTTGTAAGTGAGGCTTCAAGTGGACCTGTTTTGTAGCACATGCAATGCTTTAAAGCCCAAATCCAGCTTGCTGCTGGCCCTCTGACTCGCCTCCCTCTAACTGGTGGTGGGAGAAAAAAATCTATCTAAATGCCTGCTTTACTTGACCAGGGACGTGGTGACATTGATGATCCTTTTCTCTTAATCTGTTTACTTTCTGGGGTCCTACTTTTGGGTGTTACTACCTGCTTCATGTGCACACCTCCAATGGGTGGAGGCCCTCTAGCAGCCGGGGGTCGTCCCTCGTAGGCCGGGCCGTGGCGAGGTCGTCCCTCGTAGGCCGGGCCGTGGCGAGGTCGTCCCTCGTAGGAATCAAGTTTCAGAAGTAAGGTAATTGATGTACTATTTCTATTTCTTCTTTTTTTTTTTTTTTTTTATCCTGGAGTTGGGCTTCAAATGAAAGTAGTGCAGGGAGACCTTATAGTTGCCATATTTCATGTTTGAAAGTTTTAGTGTGTTGTTGAAATTTGAAGTATGAAAACACCTATGTGTGTTTTTATCCCCTCCCAGGGCTCTTTTTTATTAAAATGGTAAAAAGGCTTATGGTTCGGGTCTGTCGAGGGAGCCCACACCCGGCTTTCTGGACTAGTGATGATCTAAAAGATTTATTTATTTTTTACTTGTATATTAATATGGTCAGCCTCCCCTTTTCATGATTAAAATTTTAGTGGCCTTTTTTCTGATTCCTACCAAATATAGAAATTATTAGAATTTTATAGGAAAGTAGGGTCGGCGTGGGCAGCCCGGGGTCGTCCCTCGTAGGGTCGGCGTGGGCAGCCCGGGGTCGTCCCTCGTAGGGGCGTGGGCAGCCCGGGGTCGTCCCCTCGTAGGCTTGGCGTGGGCAGCCCGGGGTCGTCCCCTCGTACCTTCAACCCTAAAACATACTTGATAGGACCGATATTTCAGGAAAGAAAAGCCCTGGAATTTAAAAAAGTGGCAATTTTTATTAATTGCCCCAAAGCCACTTTGGCCACAGTTCTGTTATATTGAAATTTCGTACCCTTCTATTTTGCCACGGCAGAATTGTGTAGGCAAAGCTTACATTTTTCTGCCCCATTAACTTTATCCTGCCATAGACTTAAACTACAAACATGACTTCTGAAAAATCACTAAAACCTGAAAAGTCTGGAACACACAAGTTTTTTTTTTTTTTTTGTTTATCACAGCTTTTCTATCTCTCCTCCTTGGACCATGCCATTTACTACTGGCTGCAGGTCCATTATAGATATGCCACTCATTTCTAGTGACTCTGCTGGTTTATTCAATATCGCGATTGCCAGCACCATGTAAAGTGAACTTGTGGTCAGGCTATAGAGATGGTTGAGTATAAATGAGCGACCCTTACTGACCTCTGTAGCTGCAGTGGCGAAAGTCACAGCAGAAAGGAGTGAATTCCTCCAGATTGTACTTTCAGCAGCTCGGCTCCACCTGCCTCTTCTTCCCACAATACCTTCCAATCTCTTAAAACAGAGCTCCAGTCTGGGGAAAAAAAATTTAAGTCAACGGCTACAAATACTGTATCTGCTGACTTTTTTTTTTTATATAAGGACACTTGCCTGTCCAGGGATCACGCGATGTTGGCACCCAAAGCCGATTCGTCATTTGGCTTTGGGGTGCAGGAGCCAGCACCTTCACTAAGGGGAACAGGCAGTGATGCCTACAGGCTTGACAGCTGGTTTCCTGCTGCGCATGCGTGAGTCACGCTGCAGTTTGAATGGTCCTGCCATCTCCGTTTTTCATGTGTAGAATGAAATCTGGGAGGATAGCAGGGTGCCGCTGAGAGATTTATTTGGACAACTTCAGTGCTTCTGCTATGAACTTTGAGGATGAATTACTCCTTGGTGCCTGCAGTAACAGAGGTCAGGGAGGGCTTGTTTTAAAACTCATTTGCTGCCTGCTAATACGCAATGCCCACAGGTTCAGTTTAGGTTTGGGGGAAAAAAATGGGTGATAAAATTATATTTATGTTGGGTCCAATCTCATAAAGATTTTATGAGGAATGTTGGTTTTATATTTTATTTTATGTATGTGTGTGGAGACTCAGAATATTGTGTCAAACCACCAAAAAAGTATGCACTTGTGGGTTGGTTAGCGTCGGGTCTGTTGCTCAGTTGACATATTTAGCAATTTTATCTAGTTTTTTTTTAGGTGTGCACCATGTATAAGGGCTTAACTGTTTGCATTGGATAACAAACTAGACAGTTGGATGCCTTTTTTTTTGTTTTCATTTAGAAATGGGAAGATATCCATGCAGTTGGTGAATACCACTGACATTGCGTGTGTCCTATAAATGTGCAGCCCCCCTACTATCAAACATTGACTTACTGGGGTCAGTTCTCTGATGTGAATGTTCATATTTTATGTATGAACAAGGGCTCCTTAATAGATTTATTAAAGAAGCTTCTTATTTCGGTCATGGGCCAAACTTGCTATGACAGAAAGCAAAACGCGAGAGATTTGGGGTCTGCTGGCTCATTCTTGTAAAAGGATTCTATTGTGGGTATAAATAGGTAGACAGAATAGATAATATAATGTATAGTAAAATAATATATAAAGATAATGGTAACGTCTATTTTTATTTTGTGGGAGTGTTAGACTCGCTCAATAAGCCCCTATTCACATTTATGCACGTTTTCCATCACATTTTATAATTTTATTTTTAATTTAATTATTTTTTCCTCTTTTTTTTATTTTTTATTTCTTGTATCTTGGCCAAAATAAATCGGTGTCATCTGTGACATCACACGTTGTCATCCCTTCATCTTCCTGTTTTTCCTGTATTCTCTTGCGGTGTCTTGCGCGATCGGAGCTCTTAAGACAAATCCGCACAAAAGTTTGCAGCGCACGCACAAAAATTGCATTTAAAGCACCTGAACATATCAAGCAAAAATCTGCAGATTTGGTCACACCACATGGCCATATAGTGCTTAAGCCCAATACTGTGTCAAAGTACCCCATTATCACCGAGTCCTACGCTATTCATAGAATGAAAGATCCTGCTTCTCAACCACCGGAGACAAACTCCTCCCCAATATTATGGTGCAGGATAAATCCTCTAAATATAGTATAAGTGCATCAAAACATACAACATCTTACAATTTTTCTTTAAGAATTAGCCGCAGCGTGAGTAAAAAAACAACACTGTCTCCTGCCAGCATGCTGTAATAAGGAACACTTCATCTGTCAGATGCGTTCCCTACCAAGTCACAGCCAGAGCTCTCCAATGAGCAAGGATTATAAGCTTTGCTGTCAACAAAGCTACAGGTCCAACTTAGTAGTGGGTGTGTTGGAGCTCTGCAGAGATCACTGCTTTCATGCAAAGAGCAGAGGTCATCCTCTGCAGCTGCTGGCAGGGGACATTTACATTGTGTGTGTGTTTTTTTTTTTTTTTTACTTTTACATGAGCTGAAGTTACTTTACAAAGAAAAACAAACAGCAGGACTTTGCACACATTTGCTTTAATGCACCTGAAAAGTATTTAGTTATTTTTGAAGCTGTTTTCCAGTAATTCAGCTCGTATGTAAAAAATAAATAAATGAAAGGCCTACTATGAGTTAAATCTAGCGAGATGCATCACACCTCCTGGACCTAGCTCTATTATTCATATCTGACACCTTTTATAGTACTTCCAGAAGACCGCTAAAGCTGTAGTTCCAGGAAAGCAACGCTGAGCTTTGCGTCTTTAACAGGAGTGTCGCTGTAGCTGCTATGCCTGCCCCTTCCCTCCTTGCCCATTCACAGAAGCCTTTGTATTATGTGAACACATTCATGTGTTTTAGGTGTAAGGAGGTGCCTGCTGCCTTGTAGACTCATCTGTTATTCACTTCTGACAGGCTTATCGTTCTCCAAGAAGATGACTCCTAGAGTTCTGATGCTGCTCACTGTGGTCTCTGTTCCTTAAAGAGCAGAGTCACTGGAACTGCCCATTCACAGAAGCCTTTGTATTTTGTGAATGTGTTCACATAATGCAAAGACTTCCCTGAAATGGCAGGATAGAGGTGGGCATAGCTGCTACGTATGACATTCTCCTCTCTCACAGCCCAGTGTCTCCTGTAATTCCTGGCAGAGCAATAAACCTGTCAAATGTAAATTGTAGAGATGGGCCCAGGAGATGTCGTGCAGCTCCTTGGTCTTAACTCATATTGTGCATTCACTTTTTTTTTTTACAAAGTGGCTACATTCCTGGAATTAAGCTTTGAACTAAAGGCTTTTAATTTAATTTTCATGTATGTTCCAGAGTGGAAGTTGGGGCACTTTTTTGTACTGTACAAGGTGGAATTCCCTTTTTACAGATTAGAAAACGTAGCATGGCCAATTTTAGGTTGCTAAATAGAACATCTCACTCTTTATCGGAACGCTTTTATGAGATAACTGTTGATTTTGTGCTGGTCTTTCATTTCAGGTGGTCTCCTTTCTTTCCGAGACGACCTGAAAACAGTATTTTTGCACAGTTGTGACATATGCATTCCCCTTCTTTGTGTCAGTAACACGATGCAATCGTTTTTGTAGTCCTGTGTCAGTCGTTCTTGCGTGTCTTGATGTAGATTTATTTTTTATTTTTAGTATATTGTGAGTTAGTTGATGGCATGTGTGTGTTGGCTGTTGTGTTTTAAATTTGCTGCCACGATTTTCAGCCTATATAACAGACAATTTGTCTTCCTTTTAGGTGTATTATGATGTATCCCTATATAAAATTAATTCTAAGCAGGAAACACTTGGACTCTTTTTGTGTGCACATGTACAGTTAATAAAGTGTCAATATGCTACAGCACTGACTTGTTTTGTCTGTTATTGCGCTTAGAGTTAAATCATTCTTGATATGCTCCAAAATACAACTACAGTGTGTGTCTATAAAACCTGTACTGCTCCCTGTGACACCCAGTCTTCACAAAGGTGGAGGAGCTCCTGAAACGCATTGCCTAGCAAACCCTGAACCCCCAAAGTTTGGTTGGCAGTGAGCCATAAGGCTGCTGCTGCATTTCAACACTTGGCGATTCCTTTTCCTCCACAAGTAGACATCCAGTTTGGAGTCCTCCTACGTTCAACCCTTCAGAGGACTTTTTTCGAGACCATCATTGTAATCGTTAAATTGTCAATTCGACACACACAGTCTTTATCTAGCATTTCCATGATTCATGTAAAAGCAGCCAGAAAATGTTTATCAACAACAGTGCTCAGCCGCTGAAAGAGACGGGTAAAAAGAATCTTATCTTTCTGTGTATTTATTTACAGATCAAAGGGATGAACTTCAGTCTGCAAATGAAGTCAGTTTAAAGCAACCTTGTTAAGTAAAAAACAAAAACAGTTCTTATGCTTTTTTTATTTGTGTGCTGATCGGTTTCTGCTCTGAGTAGTCATAGCAGAAGAAGTGTGTGCACACCCCCCCTGGAAGTGCAAACAAAGATTTACCCTTGGAAATGGCGCTTTTTAGATGTGAGACGACAATAAATAAAAATGATCAAATTTATTTATAATATTAAAAAAGAGTAACATTTATGTACATAGAATATGTTAAAAAAAAAAATTTCAGCACTTTTTTTTGTGCTGAAAATGCCCCCCTCGGCTTAAACTCAAACCTATGCATTGTACATCCATTAGATACTGAAAAAAGCAAATTGCAGAAGGATAAAAAGGCATCCAATTGCTACTCGCATGTCTAATGATGATATATAACCCAATTGGATATGGCAGAGGTGACCAGGATGTCCAGGCGGAATAGTGAGGAAGAAGAAATTCAAAAGATCTGGTCAAAAAAGAAGATGGACAGAGAGCCACAGAACTGAAAACCAGAACAGCATTGCTATGGGCGAAAAGGCAATCGTTAAAGTAAAAAAAATCCAGGATGGCGGCATAGGCAGAGTGACGTCATGTGTCACGCTCCCACTGACATGCATGCGTGGCAACACCTATAAACCACATCAGGTGGTGAGGGAGGGAGAGAGCATTACCACAGCCTCAACAAGGGGACACAGCGCGTGTGAAAACCATGCGCGGTTCCCAATAGCTGTTAGTCACAGGTTGAGCTGGATGGAAACAGGAAGTGGCAAAGATATGCCACATCATGCAGCCCCAATGTCGCAAAAGATTGCTGAGCGATCTAGGGACCGAAGGGTGGATGGCCAACCAAAACGGTCCATGGACCAGAACGTCCCGTGCGTGCCCGGTTGCATTAAAAGAGGCACCACATCAAATTCAACCAGAAAAAGAGAGGGGGAAACAAAGAAAAGGAAAAAAGAACAAAAGAAACAAAAACAAGAGGAGAATTATAACTAGGGTTGTCCAGATACCGATACTAGTATAGGTATAGGGACCGATACCGAGTATTTGCGGGAGTACTTGTACTCGCGCAAATGCTCCCGATACCTAAATAGAATACTTTTTTTGTATTTATCAACATGTTCTGTGAAAATTCTTTGAGTTTTTTACTACTGCGTGACAAGAAAGTAAAACATTTTTATTCATTTTTATTCTTTTATAATGTCTTGAGTTGGAGTTCTTCATAATTCTAAAGAAAATATCCTTAGTCTGTATTGTGGTTTGAAAACTGTCACATGACATTTAAAAAAAGTATCGGTATTCGGTATCGGCGAGTACATGAAAAAAAGTATCGGTACTTGTACTCGGTCCTAAAAAAGTGGTATCGGGACAACCCTAAAGGAAAACTGCCTGGGAAAAATAGAGAACCTGCTCTCTATTTTCCCGTCAGGATTCCCGGCAGTGTTTCCTGCCGAGAAAACCGGTTGTATGTATGCTTACCTGTTCCAAGAGTATGCCATACCGCCACGACACAGTTTAGTCTTCGAAACATAGATATCCAACCCTCCCTACTCAAACGCTTATTGACCGACCCGTCTCACACTAAACTTGTATCCACGTACTACAAAACTCTTCTTCATACAACAACTAGGATTAGCACCACCAAAACTAAATGGAGCTCTGACATACCAGAGCTGACGGAGGATATTTAGCAGGAAGTGCTTCCTCTCCAGGTATAGTCTGTTATCTCTTCCCAGGATAAAGTCCTTCAAACCAAATTATTATACAGGTCCTACTTTACCCCTTGTCTACTACATAGACTGAAGAGACTACCCTCCAACATGTTCCCGATGTGGCATGGCTAATGGTAAATTTTTCCACTTAATGTGGGAATGTCCGCTGATTGGGAAATTCTGGTTCCGGTGTCACGGCCCTTATCAGCTCCCTCACTGAGGCCCCGTACACACGTCCGAGCTTCTTGGCAGAATCCAGCGAGAAGCTCGCTGGGATCCATATTCTGCCGAGAAGCTCGATCGTGTGTACGTTTTTGCCAAAAAAACTGACGAGCAAGGCGTCGAGCCAAAATAGAGAGCAGGTTCTCTATTTCCTCGATGGGCCATCGGGACTAATGGCTCGACGCCTTTTTCGACAGCCTGGCCGACTAACTCGACGACCGGCCGAGAACCTCGTCGGGCGGAACGATGAGTTTAGCCCGACGAGGTTCTAGTATGTGTGTACGCGGCCTCAGTTGCCTAACATTTGTAATCCACTGAGATGCCTGCTAGGATATAATGATGATGCATATTTAGGAATGTACAAACCTCTATATAAAATAACCTATTCTATGCTAAGAAAACAATAACTATGCATTGGAAATCCCAATCCTCTCCTATAATAGCCTTCTGGCTTACCATAGTCAATCAAACTATGCAGTGAAACCTCAGTTTAAGAGTAACACGGTTAACAAGCGTTTTGATTTGTGAGCAACTTTTTTTTTAAATGTTTGACTTGGTTTGCGAGTGTTGTTTCGCAAGACGAGCAGAATTCAACCTAATAGGGCCAGCAGTACCGCATTTGGCCTGAGGTGCAGGGGCGCTGGAGCCGAACAGCACTGGGAAAGACAGGGAAATACAGTTTTCAAGCATTTCCGAGGTCAGCCGTCATGTCCTCGGGCCTTTCCGCCCATTTCTGAGGTTCTCTGGTGCCCCACTAACCCCTGGCCGCATGCGGTATTGCATCCCATTGAAGTCAATGCGGAACAAATTATTTTAGTTTCCATTGACTTCAAAGGGGAAACTCGCTTTGATATGCCTTATAAGTCCTTTGGATTACGAGCATTCTCCTGGAACGGATTATGTTCGTAATCTGAGGTTCAAATCTACCTTTATACAAATTGACGTATGAGACCAGAGGATGCCCAAAAAAGTTTCATAAAATCTGGAATCCATGGGTTAGTTCGGATTGCACTATACTGCCTGCTTCTCGAGTTCCCTGAAAATGTTAATTGACTGCTAGTCTTTATACTGGAATTTAGAAGGTAACTCATTCAATCTGTACTCACTGACTGGATACCATGTAACTGTACCTCATTGCTGAGTGAGCACTGTTTGCTCCTTTAATGCTACATATGCACTTATGTTTTGTCTGTTTGTTTGTCTTTATGTAAACAATAAAAATAAAATGATACCTTTTAACCACTTCCGGCCCGGTCAATAGTAAATTGACATCCGTGAAGTGGTTTTGTTATCCTGACTGGACGTCCTGCACGATAACAGCCTACGCGCGCCCGGGGGTGGCGCGCTTTGCGGCGATCGGTGTTGCGTTGTGTCAGTCTGCCACATCGCTACACCGATCTCGGTGGAGGCTCTTTACCACGTGATCAGCCGTGTCCAATTACAGCTGATTACAATGTAAATAGGAAGAGCCCCTGATCGGCTTTTCCTCACTAGCGTCTGACAGGGGGGTATGTGCTGATAGTTTATCAGCGCAGCCCCCCCTCAGATCACTGCACAGGACCACCAGTATGCCACCCAGGACTACCAGGGATGGGCATCCACACTGGACCACCAGGTATGCCCCCTACACCACCAGGGAAAGCCAATCTGTGCCAAGGCAGCTGCCAATCAATGCCCAGGCAGCTGCCAACCAGTGCCCACCCAAAATCCCTGCCTGTGCCAGTGCCTTCAGGGATACCCATCAGTGCTGCATATCAGTGCCATGTATCAGTGCCCATCAGTGCTGCCTATTAGTGCCCAGCATTGCCGCATATTAATGCCTCCCATAAGTACCCACCATTGCAGAATTTCAGTGCCCATCAGTGTCCACCAGTGCCACCTATGAGTGCCCATCAGTGCCGCCTATCAATGCCCAGCAGTGCTGCATTTCGGTGCCGCATATCAGTGCCCATCGTCGGTGCCACTTAATTGGCGCCGCCTCATCGGTGCTACCTTATAAGTGCCTGCCAGTGCCACCTTATCAGTGCCCATCAGTGAAGGAGAAAACATACTTATTAAAACCCCAGAGGCGATTAAATACCACCAAAAGAAAGCTCCATTTGTGGGCACAAAATGATAAAAATTCTGTTTGGGTACAGTTTTGCATGACTGCGCAATTGTCATTCAAACAGTGACAGCGCAGAAAGTTGAAAATTGGCTTGGGCAGGAAGGGGCATAAGTGCCTTGTATGCAAGGCCGATCCTAGGGTCACAGGCGCCTGGGTGCAAAAATATTTCTGGTGCCCCCACATGGGTGTGGTCATTATACTAACCCCTCCCCGTAACACATGTTTTTATGGCAATGACTCATCCACAGAGATGCTCCCCTACAAAGTCCTCATTACCCTGGGATCCTTACATGATCTCTTAACAACAAAATACAGGAAGAGAAGCAGAGTACTTTGTTGGGACCTGGAGGGAGGCCTCTCTGATAGACACAGAGAGGGCTTCTGTTATAAAGAGCCCCCAGACATACTACAGACATGATACAGGAGACGGTCAGAGACTGCAGACGTAGTACAGGAGACGGTCAGAGACTGCAAAATTAGAACAGGAGACGGTCAGAGACTGCAAAATTAGAACAGGAGACGATCAGAGACTGCAGACATAATACAGGAGATGGTCAGAGACTGCAGACACAGTACAGGAGATGATCAGAGACTGCAGACATAGTACAGGAGATGGTCAGAGACTGCAGACGTAGTAAAGGAGATGGTCAGAGACTGCAGACATAGTACAGGAGATGGTCAGAGACTGCAGACATAGTACAGGAGATGGTCAGAGACACATGAGTTCTGGACGGGGACACACCTATGCTCAGTTCAGGACAGACACAAACAAGGAGAGAAGGAGGGAGGGGAGAAATCTGCCACTTTGGCGTCCCCACCTCTGCAGGAGCCTAGGATCGGCCCTGCTGGTATGGAAGTGGTAAAAAAAAAAAAGTGCTATGGTGCGTTCGGGAAGTGGTTATATTGTTTCTCTGCGCTAACATTTATTGTTGTATATTTTTTTGGTGCATTTCCTGCATATCTGTAGGTGTGAGATAAACACTTAAGCTAGTGTTCTTCTATTGTTCTATTCAAAAAACACCCATTTAGGGCAAGATCTTACATTTTTTGAAATATGAAAAGAACGTCAAATAAGGGACGTGGCCACGGTCACGGTGCTGCTAGGGGAGCTCCTGTTGCAGGGAGAGGACGTGGTTGATCTGTGCCAGCTACATGCACAAGTGAAACACCTTCCTCAGGTGCGAGTAGGTGACAGAGCCTGCAGCGGTATTTGGTCGGGCCTAATCTGGCTCTACGAATGTTGAGGCCAGGAGCAGAACAGGCGGTAGTAGATTGGGTTGCTGACAGTGCCTCCAGTTCCTTCACATTGTCTCCCAACCAGTCTTGTGCTGAAAGATCAGAGTTGGCACCTGCAGCCGATGTCCATTAGTCTTTCACCTCACCTCCTTGCAAATCAGCCAAGCAGTCTGAGCCCCAAATCATGCAGCAGTCTCTTCTGCTTTTTGATGAGTCTGTTAGCATGTTTTCCCAGGGCCATCCACCTAGCCCTGCCCCAGAAGTGGAAGAGATTGAGTGCACCGATGCCCAACCACTTATGTTTCAAGATGAGTACATGGGAGGACCATCACAGCACGTCTCGGATGATGAGGAAACACAGTTGCCAACTGCTGCTGCTTTCGCAATTGTGCAGACCGACAAGGAGGGCAGTGGTGAAGACTGGGTGGAAGATGATGTGGTGGACGATGAGGTCCTCGACCCGACATGGAATCAACCTCATGCAGGTGACACGTAGTTCGGAGGAAGAGGCGGTGGTCGCACAGAGCCACCAGCACAGCAGAAGAGGGAGCGGGGTTCCAAATCGGAGCGTCCATCCCCTAGACAGTACGCCTGCTACTGCCCAATGCAGCAAGGGACCGAGCACACCAAAGCCAGGTCCAAAGAGTTCCCTAGCGTGGAAGTTCTTCACACAATGTGCTGATGACAAGACACGAGTGGTACGCACGGTGTGCAATCAGAGGCTGAAGCGAGGCATAAACGTTCTCAACCTGAGCACAACCTGCATGACCAGGCATCTAAGTGCAAAGCACGAGCTGCAGTGGAGTACACACCTCAAAAACCAAGAAAGGTCTCTGGCTCCTCCTGCTTCCTCTTCTACTTCAGTCTCGGGCCTCTCTGCCTCTTCATCCACTTCAACACTACCACCTGGGTCACCAACCATCTTCACAATGTCCCATGGAAGCATTTAGCTCTCTATCTCCCAAACACTGGAGCGGAAGAGAAAAAAAACCCCTACCCACCCGCGATCCCTGGCCCTGAATGCCAGCATTTCAAAATTCCTGGCCTTTGAAATGCTGTCATTCCATCTGGTGGAGACGCAGAGTTTTAACAGCCTGATGGCATTGGCTGTCCCAGAGTACGTCGTGCCCAGCCGCCACTACTTTTCCAGGCGAGCCATCCCTTCCCTGCACAACCAAGTGGGGGACAAAATCAGGTGTGCACTGCGCAACGCCATCTGTGCCAAGGTCCACCTAACTACGGGTACGTGGACCAGTAAGCACGTTCAGGGACGTTATATCTCCCTAACAGTGCACTGGGTAAATGCAGTGGCGACTGGGCCTGAGGCGGATAGCAGTTTGGCGCATGTCCTTCCACCACTGAGGATTGCAGGGCGCTTCAGTTTACCTCCTGTTGCTAACTCCTCCTACTCTGCTTCCTCATCCTCTACCGCCTCCTCATCTGGTCAGCATAACACATTCACCACCAACTTCAACACAGCCAGCAGGTAGTTTTAAAACTTTCCTGTTTGGGGGAAAAAACCCACACCGCGCAGGAGTTGTGGAGGGACATGGAACAACAGACCGATGAGTGGTTGGCGTCAGTGAGCCTCAAGCCGGGCCTGGTGGTGTGCGATAACGGGCAAAGTCTCATAGCAGCATTGGGCCTAGCGGGTTTGACGCACATCCCTTGCCTGGCGCATGTGCTGAATTTGATGGTGCAGAGGTTCCTTAAAACTTACCCCGATTAAAAAAAAAAACGTACCCCGATATGCCACAGCTGCTGCAGAAAGTGCAGACCGTCTGTGCGCACTTTCGGCGTTCTCACCCTGCTGCTGCTCGCCTGGCAGCGCTGCAGCGTAACTTTGGCCTTTCCGCTCACCGCCTCATACGTGACGTGCCCACAAGGTGGAACTCCACCTTGCACATGCTGGCCAGACTGTGCAAGCAGCAACAGGCGATAGTGGAGTCTCAGCTGCAGCACGCACGCGTGAGTCGCTCTGCGGAACAGAACCACTTCACCACCAATATCTGGGCTTCCATGTGAGACCTGTGTGCCTTGTTGCGCTGTTTCGAGTACTCCACCAACATAGCCAGTGCCGATTCTCAGCGTGACTATTCAAGTTCTATGCCTACTTGAAAAAACGCTTCGGACGATAATGGAAGGGGATGTGGCACAGGAGGAGGAGGAGGAATCGGGATCATTTCCAAGGCTTTCAGGGCAGTCATTCACAAGTGGCTCCGAGGGTGGGTTCCTGCACCAACAAAGGCCAGGTACACAATTGTCCAGCAAGGGCACAGTTTTGGAGGATGACGTGGTGGAGGATGAGATGGAGGAGGAGGAGGAGGAACCATGTTCACAGCAGGGTGGCATCCAGACCAGCTCATGGCCATCACTGGTGCGTGGCTGGGGGACTACAGAGGACACAGATGATACACCTCCCACAGAGGACAGCTTTTCGTTGCCTCTGGGCAGCCTGGCACACATAAGCCATTACATGTTGCAGTGTCTCCGCAACGACCGCAGTGTTTCGCACATTTTAACAGGGGCTGATTACTGGGTGGCCACACCTGCTGGATCCCAGTTACAAGGACAATGTACCGTCCTTAATTCCCTCACTGGAGCGTGATCGCAAGATGCGCGAGTACAATCGCACGCTGGTGCAATTCCCACCTGACAGCGGGGGCACAGTGGAAGCACAAGTCGAAGGCAGAGGAGGAGGAAGAGGTAGGAAGGCAGGGTTAGCATGGCCGAAATGTGGAAAAGCTTTGTTAGCACGCCACAACAAACAGCACCACCAGCTGATATGGAACGTTTTAGCAGGAGGCAGCATTTCAGCAACATGGTGGAGCAGTATGTGTGCACACGCCTACAAGTACTGAATGACAGGTCTGCCCCCTTAAACTTCTGGGTCTCCAAATTGGGCACATGGCCTGAGCTTGCCCTTTACGCCTTGGAGGTGCTGGCCTGCCCTGCAGCCAGTGTATTATCTGAATGTGTATTTAGCACGGCAGGGGGCGTTATAACAGACAAGCGCAGCCGCCTGTCCAGAGGCAATGTGGACAAGCTCACATTCAATAAAATGAACCAGGCATGGATCCCACAGGACTTGTGCGTACCTTGTGCAGAATAAACACCGGGCCGGCCTTACCCAGCCATTCTTTTTTTTCTGATCTTTCTAGGGTTGCCACCTCATCCCTTTAAAAGGGAAAACATATTAATTACACAGGTTCTCTGGCTGATTAAGGTGCTGCTAATTAAACTCACTTGGTGCCTTATCGACATTAAAATAGCCCCAGAACCTGTGTAATTACTATGTGTTTGGGTTTAAAGGTATGAGGTGGCAACCCTAGATCTTTCTCACTCTTTTGGGGTGTACCCTAATTTAAAAATAAATCAATTAAAAACCAAAACCTGCTGTGTTGGCTCGTCCTCCTCCACCGCCGCTTCCAGCTACACCGCCACCTCAACCTCCTACTCCATATGGACCTCATCCTCCTAGGTCAAGATTATTATTATTATTTTTTTAAGTTATTTTTATTTTTTATGTTATTTTAAGTTATTTCCTGATCCACATTTATTTTCAGAGTACTCGCCATGTTCTTACTGACATTTTGCTGCCATTTGCAGCCCTTTAGCCAACCCTAACCCCCTAACCCTAAACCTCCTACTCCATATGGACCTCGTCCTCCTAGGTCAAGATTTTTTTTTTTATGTTATTGTACTTGCCATGCTCTTTCCTACATGTTGCTGTCATTTGCAGCCCTCTAGCCCTTTCCCTTTTTTAGAGAAATTTTAGTAGTCAAAAGTCTGGGTCCCCATTGATTTCAATAGGGTTCGGGTTCAAGTTCGGGTCCCGAACCCGAACTTTTTTTTTGAAGTTCGGCCGGACCCGCCGAAACCGAACATCCAGGTGTCCACTCAACTCTAATAGGGAGGAAATGATGATTCACAGCCTGGAGATTTGTAAGCCTGTGTCAACAAATATCTTGTTGCACATAGCTTCCGACACGGCTTCGGCAGCTAGTGGGACTCATTGCCTTTACTTTCTCGAGCATGGTCAATGTTTCAGCTATAAAACTGACAAGAGGTTCTACAAGACACATTTGTTTGAAAACTTTAGAGTTTGTGCCTGTTATATGCAACCCACATGTGATTCACGCCTACAGACCTCAAAGTGTCTTGTATTCTCTAATCTGCTGTTGCTGCTTTACCAGTTTTCAGTCCATGTTTTTTTAAGGCTTTTCCCAGATCTCCCAGACTGAATTTGTCACTGTATGAAATGTAAAAAAAAAAAAAAATTAGCAAATTTATTTCATTGAGTTTTATAACTGCTATACTACTTTTTCCCAGACAGCCATTATTTTAGAACGCTGAATACAATTACAGTTTATCAGAGTACTTCTGGCCGTGGGACCCAGAGGCTCTTGAAGGGTGTGGGGTACTCCTGTTTCAGCTTCACCAATGACTCTTGTGTCTGAAGTCATTCTATGTCCACTAGGGGCATAGGATGACTGAGAAATTATATATTGGATTACATGAGATGTGCAGTAATGATAATTCACAATGTATTCCAGGATATCTTGAAATATTACAGGTTTTTGATTCGGAACCCAACAGGTCAATAGAAGAGTGATTCATTCAATGTGGGAACACAGACTGTTAAGGTGGTAATTAAGTCTGCTACTGTCATGTAAACTAACCTTAGTCTGGCTTATAAAGACTCTTTCTTTGTGTTATGCTAATTGACACTGTATTGTGTGAATTTCTATTGATGATAGATGTGTATTGTATAGCAGGTGAGAGAAGCCAGAGTCATGACGTCTGACTTGTCAGCTGTAGCTAATTAGCGCATGTGGATTGTGTCAGACCTGGTGCCAGAAAGTCTGTCTCCAAAAGATGTGTATTGAGTTTATTGTGTCATGTTGTGGGTGGAGTTAAGCCTTTGTTTCTTGGGGTTTCTAACTGTATAAGAGCCTGAGTTTACCATTAAAATGTCTATTCGTTTGAACCTCAAAGAGAGCTGTGTGTCTCATTATTGGGGTTCGTTTGCTGGATTGTGGAGTGTCGATGAGCTGTCTTGGGTGGAATGGAATATTGTAAACGGCGTTAACC
The DNA here is from genome assembly GCA_029574335.1 of Rana kukunoris. NCBI lineage: Eukaryota > Metazoa > Chordata > Amphibia > Anura > Ranidae > Rana > Rana kukunoris. The sequence continues at coordinate 543,288,800 of CM056052.1, read as the reverse complement.
CCTGACCGTTACAACTTCCTATACTCAATAAATGAGGACTTTGCAACAGAAGAAATCTAAATTGAAGAAAAATAAAATTGGTCGCACACCATGGAAGGAAGAACTTCTGTAGAATAATTACTTTATTGTCAAGGTGGCCAAGGATGTAGACAGGACGTTGCAGGAACATTGGTAGACCGGTTTCACATGGATAACTTGTGCTTCTTCACAACAAAAACATGGTGCAACCAATTTTATTTTTCTTCAATTACTATTGACGGGGTAGAGTCAGGGGCCAGCACCCAGTGTCCGGTACCTTGATCCCCGATGGCTTGTCTAGGCCCTATTGGATGGCCTGCCTCCGGGCTCCGGGCTCTCCTCAGACTGACTCCTCACCGAACACCACAACTTCGCTTGGGATTTTCTCATAAAGTGGGGACCTGCACTTCCTCTGCCTGTATTTTCAAACCGCCGAGAGGAGAGAAGACTCACACAGTAAGTCGCACCAACACTACACTGACACCACACACATAGGCACATTAACCCCTTCCGATCACCCCCCCCCCCCAGCCCCCTGTCACACTGTCACTGATTGCAGTGATTATATATTTACTGATCACTGCATTTAGTGTCAGTGTGACAGTTAGTGTGACAGGCAGTGTTAGGTCCAGGGTAGCCCCTGTACCCCCCCTAAAAAAGTTTTAACCCCTTGATCACCACCCTAGTTAACCCTTTCACCCCCTATTGCCAGCGTCACTAAGCGATCATTTTTCTGATCGCTGTATTAGTGTCGCTGTTGCCGCTAGGTAGCTAATTTTTTTTTATTGTGATTTTTTTTTACTAAAGACTTGTGGCTGAATAAATTTTGGCCTAAATGTTTGACTAAAATTTAGTTTATTCGATTTTTCTTATAACAAAAAGTAAAAAATATCGCTCTATTTTTGTTTATAGCGCAAAAAAATACACAGAGGCAATCAAATACCATCAAAAGAAAGCTCTATTTGTGGCAAGAAAAGGGGGGCATTTAGCAGCATATTGGTCTGGGGCTTAAGTGGTTAACATGGATGAGAGCTGAATAAGTCTCTCATCCCCCCTCTAAATTTCAACAGCGTCCGTACCTGGAAGTACAGGGGCGCTACACTGTATAGCAAAAATTAAAAACACCAGAGGTGATCAAATACCATCAAAAGAAAGCTCCATTTGTGGCAACAAGATTATAAAAATTCTGTTTGGGTACAGTGTTGCATGACTGCGCAATTGTCATTCAAACAGAAAGTTGAAAATTGGCTTGGGCAGGAAGGTGCGTAAGTGCCCAGTATGGAAGTGATTACAAAAAAAATAATGGTGCTATGGGGCGGTCGGGAAGTGGTTATATTGTTTCTCTGCACTAACATTTATTTTTGTATTTTTTTTTTCCTGAAAGTAAGCAGTTGAGAAATAAAAAATTGCAACTGTCATTTTGTTTTGCAGGGACTCTGCGCTCAGAAACGGTTTGGGGAGTTTAAGTCATTTTCTAGCAAAAACAGCTGATTTTAGGATATATGTGATAAATTAAAAAATTGGTTAAAAAGTGTTTAAAGATCCAATCCTTGTCGTTATCGGTGGGGTAAAAACGCCGCAGTGATTTCTGAATGTGGCGATCAGTGATTTGTCGGAGGCTCCTGACAGACGCACACATGGACAGCTTATCTGTGAATACATTTGCACACTTCATTAGAAGACGGTGTGTGATGGGATGAGTGGGGAAACTGCCATCTCGGCTTTGTTTATTAAGTGGTCTTGCATAGCAAGAGCACTTACTATTCTCTCACATATATATTATTATTAAGTGGTCTTGCATAGCAAGAGCACTTACTATTCTCTCACATATATATTATTAAGTGGTCTTGCATAGCAAGAGCACTTACTATTCTCTCACATATATATTATTATTAAGTGGTCTTGCATAGCAAGAGCACTTACTATTCTCTCACATATATATTATTATTATTATTATTATTATTTTTATAGCCAAATTTACCACCCTAACTCCTCCCACAGTTTTTACGCTACATAGACGAGTAATATATCAAATCGAGCGGCTTGTTCCCGAATAGTGGGCTATTACTTTGTGGAACGTTTCGCCAAATCGTTCGCGAAATATCGTCATATTTGCGGCGAAATTTTCCCATAGGAATGAATGGTGAGAGCTAGAGCACAGAATGGCAAAAACGGAAAAATCATTACATGATTTGTAAACTGCGACCACTCCCTCATTTTCAAGCCGACCTACACAAATCTTATATCAAAATGTTCAGCTGTCCCTGCTGACACTACACGTGTTGACGACTAAGCGATCGGTCAAATGGTTTTCAAGATACAGACATTTGTTTGCAACACACGCCATCCATCATTTCAATGAAAGTCAATGGAGGAAAGAAAATTGAAAACTGAATATTGCAAGGCAATTTGTAAACTGCGACTGTGCCTTCAAATTTAATATTTTAGAGACATACTATACATCAGGTTGAAGGTCTGGGTCTTGTGATTCGTAAAATATAAAGATATTCGCTGTGCGATTTATAGTTTTTAAAATACAATCATTTGAAGAAGCACAGTAAAAAACAAGCCAGAATCTGAGTGGCTGTTTAGAGTGGCTGCCTGCATGTGTTTACATTGGTTTCCTAGGAGACGATGTCTCCTCACACACAGCTGAGGGGCTTTCTATAGCTCCTCCCACACAGCTGTGAGGTGATATGGCTCTGTTTTTCAGGCATATCCCACTTTTAAGTAAACAATGGGGTTTATTTACTAAAGCTGGAAAGCGCAATATAAGGCTCACTTCTGCACACAAACCAATGAGCTTCCAGGTTTTATTACCAGGCTTAACTGAACAAGCTGGGGTTAGAAGCTTATTGTTTTTTCTGCAGAAGTGAGCCTGATATTGCGATTTCCAGCATTAGTAAATAAACCCTAGTGTGTACTTAAAAGCGGGGTATGCCTGTATTTGGCTCTGTGTAACTTCTGCATACTCTGCATATAGAAACCATCCATAGCATCCAGTCCATAGAAACCATCCATAGCAACCAGACCATAGCAACCCTCCATAGCAACCACTCCATAGCAACCACTCCATAGCAACCACTCCATAGCAACCCGTCCATAGCAACCACTCCATAGCAACCCATAGCAACCAGTCCATAGCAACCAGCAACCAGTCCATAGTAACCACTCCATAGCAACCAGACCATAGCAACCAGACTATAGCAACTGTCCATAGCAACCAGTCAATAGCAACTGTCCATAGCAACCCGTCCCCGTCCATAGCAACCCGTCCATAGCAACCCGACCATAGCAACCCGACCATAGCAACCAGACCATAGCAACAGACCATAGCAACCAGACCCCTCCATAGCAACCCCTCCATAGAACCCGTCCATAGCAACCCGTTTTTGATGGGGCAAATAGGATGGCGCATAGGGGTAGTTTTTGATGAAGCAGTTTTTGACAATGGATCGAAATGGATAGACCTTGTTGGATCCATAGGGGCACCGTCTCCACTGGAGTATTGGTGAAGGCAAGAACGTCCACAATAGAAATTGTACAATTTTTATAGCCAAATTTACCACCCTAACTCCTCCCACAGTTTTTGATGGGTAATATATCAAATCGCGGCTTGTTCCCGAAATATTACTTTGGATGCCAAATCGCGCAGTTTTGATTTTCCCATAGGGGTAGTAGAGCACAGAATGGCAAAAACGGAAAAATTTGATGAAGCACCACTCCCTCATTTTCAAGCCGACCTACACAAATTTTATCAAAATGATGGGACACTACACGTGTTGACAATGGATGGTTTTCGAAATGGAACACACGCCATCCATCATTTCAATGAAAGTCAATGGAGGAAAGAAAATTGAAAACATTGCAAGGCAATTGTAAACTGATCAAATTTAATATTTTAGAGACATTTACATCTTGAAGGTCTGGGTCTTGTGAGTAAAATATAAAGATATTCGGCATTTATAGTTTTTAAAATACCGAAGAAGCACAGTAAAAAACAAGCCAGAATCTGAGTGGCTGTTTAGTGGCTGGAGTGTTTATTGGTTTCCTAGAAGGCTCCTCAACACAGCTGAGGGGCTTTCTACTCCTCCCACGTGTGAGGTCATATGGCTGTTTTTCACAATCCCACTTTTAAGTAAACAATGGGGTTTATTTACTAAAGCTGGAAAGCACAATATAAGGCTCACTTCTGCAACAAACCAATTTCCAGTACCTTAACTGAACAAGCTGGGGTTAGAAGCTATTGTTTTTTCTGCAGAAGTGAGCCTGATATTGCGATTTCCAGCATAGTAAATAAACCCTAGTGTGTACTTAAAAGCGGGGTATGCCTGTATTTGGCTTGTGTAACTTCTGCATACTCTGCATATAGAAACCATCATAGCATCCATCCATAGAAACCATCCATAGCAATCAGACCATAGCAACCCTCCATAGCAACCACTCCATAGCAACCACTCCATAGCAACCCGTATAGCAACAAAGCAACCGTCCATAGCAACCAGTATAGCAACACCATAGTAACCACTCCAAGCAACCAGACCATCAACCAGACTATAGCCTGTCATAGCAACCAGTCAATAGCAACTTCCATACAACCCGCTACAACCCGTCCATAGAACCCGACCATAGCAACCCGACCATAAACCAGTCCATAGCAACCAGACCATCAAAGACCATCAACCCCTCCATAGAACCCCTCCATAGCAACCCGGCAAATTGGCGCAGTTTTGATGGAGTAGTTTTTGATGAAGCAGTTTTTGATGGGGCAATGGATCGAATATAGTGGGCTTTATTCCACACCGTTTGTATTGGAACAAGTCACACAATTCCCCAGAAATTGTACCTTTTCTAAATCGCATAGCAAGAGCACTCTATTCTCTCACATATATATTATTATTATTTTTATAGCCAAATTTACCACCCTAACTCCTCCCACAGTTTTTAAATAGACGAGTAATATATCAAATCGAGCGGCTCATATTTTACTTTGCGGCGTTCGCGAAATTTTATTTGCCGAAATTTTCATAGGAATGAATGGTGAGAGCTAGAGCACAGAATGGCAAAAACGAAAAATTACATGAAAAATCATTTTCACATACACAAATCTTATATCAAAATGATTTGTAAACTGCGACCACTCCAAATGGTTTTCAAGATCAGACATTTTCAACACACGCCATCCATCATTTCAATGAAAGTCAATGGAGGAATAAAAATTGAAAATGGAATATTGCAAGGCAATTTGTACTGCGACTGTGCCTTCAAATCAGAGACATTATACATCAGGTTGAAGGTCTGGGTCTTGTGATGTAAAATATAAAGATATTCAGCTTTATAGTTTTTAAAATACCATTTGAAGAAGCACAGTAAAAAACAAGCCAGAATGACTGCCTGTTTAGAGTGGCTATGTGTTTACATTGGTTTCCTAGGAGACGATGTTCCTCACAAACAGACGACTCCTCCCAAGCGATGATATGGCGGGCATCACTTTTAATACACAATGGTTTTTTACAAGCTGGAAAGCGCAATATAAGGCAGACACAAACCAATTTGTTTTATTACCAGCAACACAAGCGGGGTTAGAAGCTTATTGGTTTTTCTGCATCTTGATATTGCATCATTTAAATAAACATTGTGTATTAAAAGCGGGGTAATTTGCTCTGCGTAACTTCTGCATCTCTGCAATGCAACCATCCATAGATCCAGTCCATAGAAACCATCCATAGAACCAATAGCAACCAGACCATGAAAATAGCAACCAGTCCATAGAACCAGACTATAGCAACTGCAAGCAACCAGCAATTTGCAACCCGTAAACTCCATAGCAAGACTGGCAACCAGTCCATAGCAACTTCAACCCGTCCATAGCAACCCTTAAACCCGTATAGCAACCCTCCATAGCAACCCGTAGAACCCCTCCATAGACCCCTCCATACAACCCCTATACAACCCATCAGCAACCCGTTGAAGGTCTGGGTCTTGTGATTTTTGATGGGGCGTAAAATATAAACATTTACATCTACAGATATTGGAGTATTGGTGAAGGCGCTCACACAATTTCCCCAGTGCCTTTTCTAGATTTATAGCAAGAGCACTTTTTAAAATATTATTATTATTTTTATAGCAATCATTTCCCACAGTTTTTACGCTACATAGAAGTAATATATACACAGTGGCTTGTTCCCGAAAGTGGGCTAACTTTGTGGAACGTTTCGCCAAATCGCCAAATATCGTCAATTTGCGGCGAAATTTTCCCATAGAATGTGGTGAGAGCTGAGCACAGAATGGCAAAAACGGAAAAATTACATGATTTGTAAACTGGCCACTCCCTCATTTTCAAGCCGACCTACACAAATCTTATATCAAAATGTTCATGTCCCTGTGACACTACACGTGTTGACATAAGCGATGGTCAAATGGTTTTCAAGATACAGACATTTGTTTGCAACACACGCCATCCATCATTTCAATGAGTCAATGGAGGAAAGAAAATTGAAAACGATATTGCAAGGCAATTTGTAAACTCGACTGTGCCTTCAAATTTAATATTTTAGAGACACATACATCAGGTTGAAGGTCTGGGTCTTGTGATTCGTAAAATATAAAGATATTCGGCTTTATAGTTTTTAAAATACAATATTTGAGAAGCACAGTAAAAAACAAGCCAGAATCTGAGTGGCTGTTTAGAGTGGCTGCCTGCATGTGTTTACATTGGTTTCAGCGATGTCTCCTCACACACAGCTGAGGGGCTTTCTATAGCTCCTCCCACACAGCTGTGATGATATGCTCTGTTTTTCAGGCATATCCCACTTTTAAGTAAACAATGGGGTTTATTTACTAAAGCTGGAAAGCGCAATATAAGGCTCACTTCTGCACACAAACCAATGAGCTTCCAGGTTTTATTACCAGGCTTAACTGAACAAGCTGGGGTTAGAAGCTTATTGTTTTTTCTGCAGAAGTGAGCCTGATATTGCGATTTCCAGCATTAGTAAATAAACCCTAGTGTGTACTTAAAAGCGGGGTATGCCTGTATTTGGCTCTGTGTAACTTCTGCATACTCTGCATATAGAAACCATCCATAGCATCCAGTCCATAGAAACCATCCATAGCAACCAGACCATAGCAACCCTCCATAGCAACCACTCCATAGCAACCACTCCATAGCAACCACTCCATAGCAACCACTCCATAGCAACCCGTCCATAGCAACCACTCCATAGCAACCGTCCATAGCAACCAGTCCATAGCAACCAGTCCATAGTAACCACTCCATAGCAACCAGACCATAGCAACCAGACTATAGCAACTGTCCATAGCAACCAGTCAATAGCAACTGTCCATAGCAACCCGCCCATAGCAACCCGTCCATAGCAACCCGTCCATAGCAACCCGACCATAGCAACCAGTCCATAGCAACCAGACCATAGCAACCAGACCATAGCAACCCCTCCATAGCAACCCCTCCATAGCAACCCCTCCATAGCAACCCCTCCATAGCAACCCGTTTTTGATGGGGCAAATAGGATGGCGCAGTTTTGATGGGGTAGTTTTTGATGAAGCAGTTTTTGATGGGGCAATGGATCGAAATGGATAGACACATTGTTGGATCACATTTACATCTCCAGGGGCACCGTCTCCAGTCTGGAGTATTGGTGAAGGCAAGAACACGTCACACAATTTCCCCAGAAATTGTACCTTTTCTAGTTCTGAATAACATTTTCTTCTCGTGTCTCTGGCCATCTGTCTGCTGAGCTACAGGACTGAGAAGGAGAATTTATATGTGCTGCATTCTAATTCCAACACTGCCGGACTTAACCTAATCCCACGGCTTTTAGGAAGTGCGCGGCCTCACCGGGAGACAAAGATTAGCAGCAAGTGGATTGCCAGTGTTTGGGTTGGATACAGTACAAGATTGAAATAGCTCCAGGGGTCTCCAAATTGCCCTCCAGTTGTTCAGGAACTACAATTCCCATCATGCCTACTAGTCATGTCTGTGAATGTCAGAGCTTTACAATGCAGTGGCGGTGCGTCTATAGAGGGCGCTGGAGCGCCGCCCCCTCTGGCTCTCGCACCGCCACTGAAATAACATGGATTCATGCATTGCATGAATCTATGTTATTGTTGTCGGCTGCCACTGGCCGGACATTGAGCGCCGACCACCTGAATAACGGCAGCTGGTTGGCTGTGCGGAAGTGCCTATCAGAGCCCTCAGCTTTCCGGATGCTTATCCAGGGAATGTACTGGGGGTGCGTTCCTTGGATAAGACTGGCAGACTGACAGGCATCTCAGCCAATCAGGTTCACCGGTTCTGGTTATCGGTAACCTGATTGGCTGAAGCGTCATCAAGGGCGGGAGAAGACACCAAGGGACGTGGAAGGACTAGGAGGATGGATGACTTCCAGAAAGGTAAGTGTCGGGTGGGGAGGGGGGCATTTTACAGGGCATAGTGGCGACAATGGGCACAGTCGTGGCAATTAAAAGGCACGGTGACATCCATGGGCAGTGGGCAGTGTCGACAATTAAAGGGCACATTGGTGACAATTGGCACAGTGGCAGCAATTGATGGCATGGCACAGTGGTGACAATTGATGGCACAGTGGCTGCGTTTGATGGCATGGCACAGTGGTGCGAATTGATGGCACAGTGGCTGCATTTGATGGCATGGCATAGTGACGGCATTTGATGGCATGGCACAGTGGTGACAATTGATGGCACAGTGGCTGCGTTTGATGGCATGGCACAGTCTTGCGAATTGATGGCACACTGGCTGCGTTTGATGGAATGGCACAGTGGTGACAATTAAAGCGGTTGTAAACCCGCATTGATTTTTTTTTTCCACTCCTGCAAAGGAAAAGGCATAATGAGCTAGTATGCACCGCATATTAGCTCATTATGAAATACTTACCTCGGAACGAGGTGAGAGAAACTTACCTGGTCCACGCCGAGCGAGATATCATCTTGACTCGGCGTGTCTTCCGGGTATCGCCGCTCCAGCGCTGTGATTGGCTGGAGCAGCGATGACGTCACTCCTGCGGGAGATTTAAAAATCGGCAGGGTCCGGCAGCTGCGGGTCCTTAGCCGAGAATCCCCCCCTGCGCATGAGCTGCTGCAATCAGCGGCGCATTGCGAGGGGAATATCTCCTAAACCGTACAGGTTCAGGAGATATTCTCCTTACCTACAGGTAAGCCTTATTATAGGCTTACCTATAGGTAAAAGTAAAAAAACTGGGTTTACAACCACTTTAATGGCACAGTGGCTGCATGTGATGGGCACAGTGAGGCTGCAATTTTTTTTTCTTTTGCGCCCCCCCCAAAAATTTGAGCACCAGCTGCCACTGTTACAATGTTTCATGGGACGTTTAGTTCTGCAACAGCTGGAGGACTTTAGTTTGGAAAAACCTAGAATATGAAGAGAAAAGTCTGTCATAGCTTCCAACTTCTCTTTACTTGGAGGGACTGGATAAAAAAGATGAAGAATTGGGAAGTAAAATGTTTTTTTTACAAAGAAGTATTTTTCCGGAAAAAAATTGAATGTTTAAAAAAAAAAAAAAAAAAAAGAAAAAAAAAAAAAAAAAAAAAAAAGGATAAATAATAGATGACATGATCTCGAAGAGATCATGTCATCTATTATTTATCCTTTTTTTTTATCAGGGCTCAAAATTTCAAATCTTGAGCCACTAGCCAGACCTCAAGGGTTACTCGCCACCAGTTGCCCCACCCAACCCCTACCCTGCTCCGCCCCTAATGCTGCCGCTAATCACACCCTCATAAATTATCTCATGAAATGACACTTAAATGTTCTATGCAGAATTAAGTTTCAGAAATAAATATTAAGAACAACTTTATCAGTTCCCTTCAGCACAGCCTCACCTGTGCCCCACATTGCAGCCTCATTGTGCCCCCCCCCGAACTGTCTTTAAAAATTCTTCCATTCTTTTATGGAAATAACTAACAAAACAATTGCGCGGTCGCGCGACGTGGCTCCCAAACAAAATTGGCGTCCCTTTTTTTCTCACAAATAGAGCTTTCTTTTGGTGGTATTTGATCACCTCTGCGGTTTTTATTTTTTGTGCTAAAAACAAAAATAGAGCGACAGTTTTGAAAAAAATTGAATATTTTTTTACTTTTTGCTATAATACATATCCCCAAAAATATTTTAAAAAAAACTTTTTTTTCCCCTCAGTTTAGGCCGATACGTATTCTTCTACAAATTTTCGGTAAGAAAAATCACAATAAGCGTTTATCGATTGGTTTGCGCAAAATGTATAGCGTTTACAAAATAGGAGATAGTTTTATTGCATTGTTATTCTTTTAGCGATCAGCGATTTTTTCGTGACTGCGACATTATGGCGGACACATCGGACAATTTTGACAAATTTTTGGGACCATTGTCATTTTCACAGCAAATAATGCACTGATTACTGTGAAAAAGTCAATTGCAGTTTGGGAGTTAACCACTAGGGGGCGCTGTAGGGGTTATGTGTGACCTCATATGTGGTTCTAACTGTAGGGGGGTGGGGCTGGACGTGTGACGTCATTGATCATATTTCCCTACATCAGGGAACAGACAATCAATGACAGCGCTACTGTGAAGAACGGGGAAGGTGTGTTTACACACATCTCTCCCTGTTCTTCAGCTCCGGGGACCGATCGCGGGACTCTGGTGGCGATCGGGTCCATGGGTCCCGTGGCCGCGGTCTCGGACCTTCAGACCAGGTCGCGACTGGGCACTTAAAGAGGACGTACAGGTACGTGCTTATACATCAGCAGAATGGCACGGCTGGGCACATCTGCAGGAGGCGGTCCTTAAGTGGTTAAAGTGGAAGTTCACCTTTTCACAAAAATAAAAAACGAACTCTGTACAGCAGGGGTGCTAAACCTGTGCGCCCCCCCCCCCCCGACCTCAACCCAGGGAAGCGCATGCTTAAAGTTGGCAACCTGTTGATTGCGATCTCGACTTGCCGACCCACCATCCCAGAGTAGGAGTGCATCAAGCCGATACCGGCCGTGTAGGGAGCAAGAGGCGCATAAGCCGATGCTTTTTGTTGTAGTGTCTGTGTTCTATCAAGAAATGCCTCAGATTGGGACTACGACTGCGCAGTATGCAACGTAACTCCAGCTGATAGGTTGATCAGCTGGTGTGACATCAACACGGCGCATGCGCAGACCAATCTGATAAGTGTCGAGAGAGCATGAAAACTGTCAGATTTGGCTTCACTGTTGCGGGGCAGGTTTTGGCTGTTAATTAACAGCGTGTTTTCTGTCTGTTGCGCGGCGGAAACTGTGTGAATTGGCTCCATTGTAATTGGGCAAACTTACAAAATCTTGCAGGGGATCAAAAAATTATTTGGAAAATAGTGGGGGTGCGGAGGGCGTTTATTCACATTTTTCTTTTGGTGGCGGTGGCACAGTTAGAATCACTCCCTAGTACACATTTAACCCCTTTCTCACCCCCTAGTGTTTAACCCCTTTCCTGCCAGTGTCATTTATACAGTAGTCAGTGTATAGCACTGATCGCTGTATAAATGCCAAGGGTCCCAAAATAGTGTCAAAAGTATCCGATGTGTCCACCCTAATGACGATAAAAATTACTAAACGCCGCCATTATGCCGCGTACACACGGTCGTTTTTTGCGATGAAAAAAAAACGACGTTTTCTGTGAAGTAAAAAACGACGTTTTTGAAACGTCACTTTTCAAAGACAATTTTGCATACACACCATCGTTTTTTCACAAAAAGCGAGGTTACGTTCACCACTCTTTTCCATTGAAGCTCGCTTCATAACTAGCTTCTGGGCATGCGCGGGTTGAAAAACGTCGTTTTGAAAGACGTTTTTGCTACACACGGTGACTTTTTGTGAAACAAAAAACGACGTTTTGAAAAACGACACAAAAAATTCAAGCATGTTGGAATTTTTTTTTGGTCGTTTTTTTGAAGACAAAAAACGACGTTTTGCCCACACACGATCAATTTAAATGACGTTTTAAAAAACGTCGTTTTTTTTCATCGCAAAAAACGACCGTGTGTACGCGGCATTACTAGCAAAAAAATAAACAAACATTTATTAATAAAAATGCCATAAAACTATCCCCTATTTTGTAGATGCTAGAACGTTTGTGCAAACCAATCGATAAGCGCTTATTGCGATTTATTTTTTATTTTTTACTAAAAAAATGTGGAAGAATACGTATCGGCCTAAACTGAGAAAGACATTTGTTATTTTAGATATTTTTTGGGGATATTTATTATAGCAAAAAATATCACGTTTTTCCCCCCCAAATTTACGCTTTTTTTTGTTTATAGCGCAAAAAATAAAAAACGGTAGAGGTGATCAAATACCACCAAAAGAAAGCTCTATTTGCGGGAAAAAATGGACACCAATTATGTTTGGGAGCCACGTCGCACGGCCGCGCAATTGTCAGTCAAAGCGACGCAGTGCCAAATCGCAAAAAGTGCTCTGGTCAGGAAGGGGGGGGGGTAAATTCTTCCAGGGCTGAAGTGGTAAAATACTTATCAACGCTGGGCAATAACCAAAGTCAGCCAGCCAATCAGAATCCACCTGTCACTAATCTGACACAAACTGCCAAAGACTAAAGTTTGATCGCCTTTTTACCTATACCCCACCAAAGTATTTGATTTCATTTTATTCCCTTACTTTCTTTACTTGCTCATGCATTTAATGACAAGGACGGAAGAGAAGTTTTTTTTATTGTTAAGGAAATTTTATTTTTTGGGAAAAAAAAGAAAATTCATAAACCGTTTGCATACAGAGAAATATCTCAATCTTCCAAACACTGGTACTGGAATTGTCCTGGCCACACTGATAGTGATCAATATCAGCTATTCGTTCTGGCCACACGGATAGTGATGTGATCAATATCAGATATTGATTCTGGCCACACGGATAGTGATGTGATCAATATCAGATATTGGTTCTGGCCACACGGATAGTGATCGATATCAGCTATTGGTTCTGGCCACACGGATAGTGATCGATATCAGATATTGGTTCTGGCCACACGGATAGTGATGTGATCAATATCAGATATTTGTTCTGGCCACACGGATAGTGATCAATATCAGATATTGGTTCTGGCCACACGGATAGTGATCAATATCAGATATTGGTTCTGGCCACACCGATAGTGATCAATATCAGATATTGATAATGGCCACACCGACAGTGATCAATATCAGATATTGGTTCTGGCCACACTGATAGTGATGTGATCAATATCAGATATTGGTTCTGGCCACACGGATAGTGATCAATATCAGATATTGGTTCTGGCCACACCGATAGTGATGTGATCAATATTAGATATTGGTCCTGGCCACACCGATAGTGATGTGATCAATATCAGATATTGGTTCTGGCCACACGGATAGTGATCAATATCAGATATTGGTTCTGGCCACACCGATAGTGATCAATATCAGATATTGATAATGGCCACACCGACAGTGATCAATATCAGATATTGGTTCTGGCCACACTGATAGTGATGTGATCAATATCAGATATTAGTTCTGGCCACACCGATAGTGATGTGATCAATATCAGATATTGGTTCTGGCCACACCGATAGTGATCAATATCAGATACTGATTCTGGCCACACCGATAGTGATCAATATCAGATATTGGTTCTGGCCACACCGATAGTGATCAATATCAGATATTGGTTCTGGCCACACCGATAGTGATGTGATCAATATCAGATATTGATTCTGGCCACACAGATAGTGATCAATATCAGATATTAGTTCTGGCCACACCAATAGTTATGTGATCAATATCACATATTGGTTCTGGCCACACCAATAATACCAGATATCGGTTCTGGTCACAACGATAGTGATCAATATCAGATATCGGTTCTGGCCACACCGATAGTGATCAATATCAGATATTGATTCTGGCCACACCAATAATATCAGCTATTGGTCCCGATCTATTCCATATTGACCATAGCAGGGATGGGGTCGGGCTGTGTGTGGAGGACAGTCAGGTGGCTCAGCGTAGTGGCGATATACACTTCCTGAGGAATGATTGTACAATCCGCCTTGCAGTTCAGGATGGAGGTAGCATTGTTTTCATGTAATAAGTCCACACTTCCCGGGACCACCGTCAGGTTCTGGTAGTGACAGTTCTCGGGGTAAGCCAGCTTCTCTGCAGCTTTAGAGGAGTCTTCGCTGTCCTCCTCAGTAAGCTCCGACTTCTGCCCGTCTTCAGCTTTTGGATCCAGAACCACGAGGAATGACTTCCAGGGCATGTTTTTATCATGGATCTTCACCAAAGGAAAAAAAAGAGAACAAGTGTGAGAAACACGACCGTGATCACGCACATCAGTGCGGTCTACAACCCACCATACATGTTGCAATCTGATTGTACATTCTGTCCCAGTGACAATGATGACCAAGACAATCTTTCCACCTGGGACACGGACAGCAATATAATTCCCTGATCTATCCAAAACTGGAAAAACGATTGGTCTACCTACAGTGCCCTGAAAAAGTATTCATACCAAAAACATGTAGCACAATACATATTGGCTTAAATTCATGGAGAAATTTGATTTTTATTGGATGAAAAAAAGATTCCCCCCGAAATTGTCGGCCTTTTGTTGTTTATCTACTTCCCACCCGGCCACTGCACATATATTGCCAGGCGGGCACTCTCTCCTTCTGAGTGGACGTTCAGTAACGTCCCTCAGAAGGAGGGGGATCGTACGCACGCGTTCCCGCACCGCGGCGCGATCCCAATGCACTTGTGTCACCCGGACACGACGCATCATAGATCGGCAGGAGGGCTCTGTGATTGGCCCTCCTGATCACATGACGGCTGTGTCCAATCACAGCCGTCATGTGATGTAAACAAACAGCCGGTTGCTAGGTGATCGGCTCTCCTCTCCTCACACAGAAGTTGTTGGAGAGGAGAGGAGAGGAGAGCGGATCGCTGCAGCTGGTCGGTGATCAGTGGGTAGGAGGTGTTTTTTTCAGTGTCCCCACAGTGTAAAACACAAAAAGTAAACACACATGTCCCCACATATGGAACAGTGAAATCACATGTCCCAATGACCATTTTCATTCATATGTCCGTGGTCACCTGCGCACATCTGTACACGATCACCTGCGCACATCTGTACACGATCACCTGCGCACATCTGTACATCATCACCTGCGCACATCTGTACGTGATCACCTGCGCACATCTGTACGTGATCACCTGCGCACATCTGTACGTGATCACCTGCGCACATCTGTACACGATCACCTGCGCACATCTGTACACGATCACCTGCGCACATCTGTACACGATCACCTGCGCACATCTGTACATCATCACCTGCGCACATCTGTACGTGATCACCTGCGCACATCTGTACGTGATCACCTGCGCACATCTGTACGTGATCACCTGCGCACATCTGTACGTGATCACCTGCGCACATCTGTACGTGATCACCTGCGCACATCTGTACGTGATCACCTGCGCACATCTGTACGTGATCACCTGCGCACATCTGTACGTGATCACCTGCGCACATCTGTACGTGATCACCTGCGCACATCTGTACGTGATCACCTGCGCACATCTGTACATCATCTGCAGACATCTGTACATGATCACCTGCGCACATCTGTACATCATCTGCGCACATCTGTACATGGTCACCTGCGCACATCTGTACATGGTCACCTGCGCACATCTGTACATGGTCACCTGCGCACATCTGTACATCATCACCTGCGCACATCTGTACATCATCACCTGCGCACATCTGTACATCATCTGCAGACATCTGTACATGGTCACCTGCGCACATCTGTACATCATCTGCGCACATCTGTACATGGTCACCTGCACACATCTGTACATCATCACCTGCGCACATCTGTACATCATCACCTGCGCACATCTGTACATCATCACCTGCGCACATCTGTACATCATCTGCAGACATCTGTACGTGATCACCTGCGCACATCTGTACATGGTCACCTGCGCACATCTGTACATGGTCACCTGCGCACATCTGTACATGGTCACCTGCGCACATCTGTACATGGTCACCTGCGCACATCTGTACATGGTCACCTGCGCACATCTGTACATGGTCACCTGCGCACATCTGTACATGGTCACCTGCGCACATCTGTACATGATCACCTGCGCACATCTGTACATGATCACCTGCGCACATCTGTACATGATCATCTGCGCACATCTGTACATGGTCACCTGCGTACATCTGTACATGATCATCTGCAGACATCTGTACATGATCATCTGCAGACATCTGTACATCATCACCTGCGCACATCTGTACATCATCACCTGCGCACATCTGTACATCTGCGCACATCTGTACATCATCACCTGCGCACATCTGTACATGCGCACATCTGTACATCATCACCTGCGCACATCTGTACATGATCACCTGCGCACATCTGTACATCATCACCTGCGCACATCTGTACATCATCACCTGCGCACATCTGTACATGATCATCTGCGCACATCTGCGCACATCTGTACATCATCACCTGCGCACATCTGTACATCATCACCTGCGCACATCTGTACATCATCACCTGCGCACATCTGTACATCATCACCTGCGCACATCTGTACATCATCACCTGCGCACATCTGTACATCATCACCTGCGCACATCTGTACATCATCACCTGCGCACATCTGTACATCATCACCTGCGCACATCTGTACATGATCATCTGCGCACATCTGTACATGATCATCTGCGCACATCTGTACATCATCACCTGCGCACATCTGTACATGATCATCTGCGCACATCTGTACATCATCACCTGCGCACATCTGTACATCATCACCTGCGCACATCTGTACATGATCATCTGCGCACATCTGTACATGATCACACAAACCAATTATTATACACTTACCAAAAACATGTAGTAGAATACATTTTGGCTTAAATTTATGACAAATTTCGATTTTATTGAATTTTTTTTTAAATATAAAGACGAAAATATTATTTTTTTTCAAAATTTTCGCTTTTTTTTCCCGCTTATATCGCAAATTATAAAAAAATGGAGTCGTGAATAAATACCACCAAAAGAAAGTTTAGATTAGTTTGGGTACAGTGTAGCATGACCGCGCAATTGTCATTGAAAATGCGAGAGCGCTGAAAGATGAAAATTGGCCTGGGAAGGAAGGGGGCGAAAGTGCCGGGGGTTGAAGTGGTTATTAGGGTTGTCCCGATACCACTTTTTTTAGGACCGAGTACAAGTACCGATACTTTTTTTTATGTACTCGCCGATACCGAATACCGATACTTTTTTTTTAATGTCATGTAACAGTTTTAAAATTTAAGAATGTCTCTTACATTGGTGGTCAGTGGGCACAGGGTGTGGTGCACATCAGGGTACTGGGCACAGCAGGGCACAGGGTACAGGGCATGGTATACATCTGGGTACTGGGCACAGGGTATGGGGCACATCAGGGTACTGGGCACATGAGGGTACTGGGCATGGCAGGGCACAGGGTACTGGGCACATCAGGGTACTGGGCATGGCAGGGCACAGAGTACTGGGCACATCAGGGTACTGGCATATCAGGGTAATAGGCATGGCACAGGCTACTGGGCACAGCAGGAAACACTTTCCTTTCAGTTTCCTTTAATGCAGAGTAACGCAGGAAGCGGCTCACCTCTGTAATAAGTTCTTACTGTCCTCTATCATGTTGCGCTATTCCCCGGCGGCCCCTCCTCTCGTCCATCTCAGATGATGTCACAAACATACAAGAGGAGAGGAGGGGAGGGGCCACCGGGAACAGCGCGACATGAGAGAAGACGGAACTTATTGAAGCCGCTTGTTACCCGCTCTGCTCTCCGCCCCCCGGACAGGGCATCGGCAGCATTTGCGTACTCGCACAAATGCTAGGCATCGGTCCCGGTACTGATACAAGTATCGGTATCGGGACAACCCCAGTAGTTATAATGCAAAAAAAAAAAACGCAGAGTTAATCAAATATCATCAAAAGAATACTCTATTTGTAAAAAAAGGACAAACATTTGGTGTACAGCGTTGCATGACCACGCAATTGTCAGTTAAAGTAGCGCAGTGTTGTATCACAAAATGATGGCCTGGGGGAGGGGAGGAGGTGGGGGGCATATAAAAGTCTTTATGTTCGTGACTATGTGCGCTATGCTGCCACCTGAATGGACAATAATTAAAATAGAAAAAAATAAAAAAAGATGGATTTTCCACCTAGTTAAAGGGGTTGTAAAGGAATTTTTTCCCCTAAATATCTTCCTTTACCTCAGGGCCCTTTCACACTGGTGCGTTTTTGCCGCGTTTTTGCGGTAAAAATAGCGCTATTAAAACGCTCATAAAACGCTCCCCATGCCCCTCTCCATTGAAATGAATTAAAAAACGCTGTAAAAACGTAGCGTTTTGACGAGATTTTAATCGCGGAAAAAACACTGAGATTTTGCCACGATTTGACCGCGTTTTTTAGTTCATTTCAATGGAGGGGGCGTTTTAATAGCGCTATTTTTACCGCGAAAACGCGGGAAAAACGCACCAGTGTGAAAGGGCCCTTAGTACAGTCCTCCTTCACTTACCTCATCCTTCCATTTTGCTTTTAAATGTCCTTATTTCTTCTGAGAAATCCTCACTTCCTGTTCTTCTGTCTGTAACTCCACACAGCAATGCAAGGCTTTCTCCCTGGTGTGAAGAAAGCCTCTTGAGGAGGCGAGCAGGAGTGTCAGGAAGCGCTCTACTTTGCAGATAGAGAAAGGAGTTTTGTGTTAGCGGGCGTCCTGACTCGCCCCCTCCCCCCTCAAGAGGCTTTCTTCACACCAGGGAAAAAGCCTTGCATTGCTGTGTGGAGTCACAGACAGAAGAACAGGAAGTGAGGATTTCTCAGAAGAAATAAGGACATTTAAAAGTAAAATGGAAGGATGAGGTAAGTGAAGGAGGACTGCACTAAGGTAAAGGAAGCTATTTAGGGATTTTTTTTTTTTTTTTTACCTTTACAGCCCCCGTTTTACTTACCTGACCCATTGAAAGTCCAGCGCTCGCCCCCGTCATCCTCCTCAAGTCGAAGCCCGGCCATTGATTGGCTGCAGTGAATGGATTGAAAGCAGCGCAGCCATTGGCTGGCGCTGCTGTCAATCACATCGAATGACGCGGGATGCTGGGGGCGGGGCCGAGTGATACAGCGGTGGTTATGGCCGCCGCTGTATCACGGGAGCGCGCCCGCAACGGCTACACACCATGCCAGCGCTCTCACATGTCTGTGTGTAGTTTCTGCGGGGAGGATCCGCGACAGCCGCCAAGGGACCCCAGAAGAGGAGGATCGGGCCACTGTGTGCAAAACGACTGTACAGTGGAGGTAAGTATAACATGTTTGTTATTTAAAAAAAAAAATCCTTTACAACTCCTTTAAGAAGGGACAGGGAAAAGAAAACAAACCAATAACACAGTGGCTAAGTGAAAAGACATTGGGACGTCCTCTGTAAAAGTGATAGATGATCCTCTGAAAGGTGATAAAATGAAATAGTGCAAAGCACGATGTGCAGAGATGAGGAGACTTGCAGAAGGATTTCTCTTGTTTCCCATGCAACCCACTTCTGTGCGGTGCACTATGGTGATAGGTGGCCTCTTACCTCACAGCTGTAAGAGGTAACAGCATACAGTGGAACCTCGGATTACGAGAATAATCCGTTCCAGTAGAATTCTCGTAATCCAAAGCACTCGCATATCAAAGCGAGTTTCCCCATAGAAGTCAATGGAAATGAAGATAATTTGTTCCGCATTGACTTCTATGGCATGCAATACCACATGTGGCCAGAGGTGGGGGGGGCACCGAAGAGCCTCGGATATACTCAGACTGCTTGGCTGAACTCGGAAACCCTCGGAAACGGAGTGATTCTGAGTATTTCCGAACGGCTGTTCCGAACCGTCACCGGCGCCCCAGAATCTCATGCCAAATACAGTACCCCATTGTCTTAAATCCTGCTCGTTTTGCGAGACAACACTCGCAAACCGAGTCAGGATTAAATAAATAAATAAAAATGGGTCGTCTTTCAAAGCACTTGTTAACGTCTTAAGGACCGCCTCCTGCACATATACGTCGGCAGAATGGCACGGCTGGTCACATCCACGTATATTTACGTCGGTTCCAGTACCCAGTTGTGGGTCACGAGCGTGCGCAACCCGTAACCCGGTCCGAAGCTCCGTGACCGTGGGACTCGCGGACCCGATCGCCGATGGAGTGCGGCGATCGGTCCCCGAGCTGAAGAACGGGGAGAGCCGTGTGTAAACATGGCTTCCCCGTGCTTCACTGTGGCCGCAGCATCGATCGCGTCATCCCTGTTATAGGGGGACATGATCGATGACGTCACACCTACAGCCACACCCCCCTACAGTTGTAAACACACATTAGGTCACACATAACCCCTTCAGCGCCACCCCTTGTGGTTAACTCCCAAACTGCAACTGTCATTTTCACAGTAATCAGTGCAATTTAAATGCATATTTTGCTGTGAAAATGACAATGGTCCCAAAAATGTGTCAAAATTGTCCGAAGTGTCCGCCATAATGTCGCAGTCACGAAAAAAATCGCTGATCGCCGCCATTAGTAGTAAAAAATAAAAAATTTATAAAAATGCAATAAAACTATCCCTTATTTTGTAAACGCTATAAACTTTGCGAAAACCAACCGATAAACGCTTATTGCGATTTTTTTTTACCAAAAATAGGTAGAAGAATACGTATCGGCCTAACCTGAGGAAAAAAAAAATTATATATATTTTGGGGGGATATTTATTATAGCAAAAAGTAAAAAATATTGAATTTTGTCGCTCTATTTTTGTTTATAGTGCAAAAAATAAAAACTGCAGAGGTGATCAAATACCACCAAAAGAAAGCTCTATTTGTGGGGAAAAAAGGACGCCAATTTTGTTTGGGAGACACGTCGCACGACAGCGCAATTGTCAGTTAAAACCATGCACGCATCGCCGAATCACAAAAAGGGGCAAGGTCCTTTACCTGCATTTTGGTCCGAGTCTTAAGTAGTTAACTGTGTTACTCGTTAACCAAGGTTCCACTGTAAATGTAACATTCACGGGTGATTCCTCTGTATATCTTGATGGTAACCAAACTCCTTCTTGTGTAGTATCATTATGGAAGCAGAATAAGTCGGCTCTGGGACCAGATACAGCTAAGCTGTCACTTTCCACAACATACCATTCTCCCCTGCAGGAAAGGTGTATGTGGGATACACTGGAAAGAAGAAGGGGATTTCAGAATAGTGCAGTATGTTTTTACAACTTTGGGCTAGATTTAGTAAGACTTACGGCAGGCGTATCAGTAGTAAGTCCTAATCCGAGCCCTCGCAACTTTAAGCGTATGCTCAAACTGAGATATGCTTAAATGTTGCTAAGATACGACCGGCGTAAATCACTTTCGCCGTCGTATCTTAGTTGCATATTTACGCTGGCCGCTAAGTGGCGTTCCCGTCGTTTTACGCCTATAATATGCAAATGAGCTTAATACGCCGATTCACAAACGTACACGCGGCCAGCATATCTATTTGTGTCGTTTACGTTAGGCTTACGCCCGGCGTAAAGTTACCCCTGCTATAATGAGGCACAGCCAATGTTAAGTATGGACGTCTGGACATCGTCGTATTGTACGTCGTTTACGTAAGTCGATTCAGAATGGGGCTGGGCGTAAGTTACGTTCACGTCGTTTTCATTGACTATTTGCAAAGTGATTTGGAGCATGCGCACTGGGAAACGTTCACGGCTGGCGCATGCGCAGTACGTTCGGCGCGGGGTCACGTTTAATTTAAATACAAGACGCCCCCTACCTGCCCAATTTGAATTACGCCCATTTACGCTACGCCGACGCAACTTACAGAGCAAGTGCTTTGTGAATACAGCACTTGCCTGTAAAAGTTGAGATGGCGTAACGTAAATCAGATACGTTACGCCTGCACAAAGATACGCTCTACATCCTGAATCTAGCCCTTAGTTTAATAAAATTCAGGTACTCTCATAATTCAAGTGGAGCTCAGCCGTAAAAAAATAAAAATTAAAAATAAATAAAAAATAAATATATATATATAAATATAAATATAAATATATATATATATATATATATATAGCCAGCAGCTACAAATACTGCAGCTGCTGACTTTTAATAAATGGACACTTATCTGTCCTGGAGTCCAGCGCCGTCGGGAGCAGAAGAGCAGAAGATGAGCAATCGCTCGTCACTCTGCTGCCCCCACTACCTTCCTCAGTGAGGGAATCAGAAAGTGAAGCGTTGGGCCTTCACTGCCCGGTTCCCTACTGAGCATGTGCGAGTCGCGATGTGTCGCCCTCACTGTTCCCCGCTGTGTGCTGGGAGCCGTGTGTTTCCCAAAACACAACAGGGGGGTTCGGGAACTGACCGAAGGTCCCCGCAGAGTTTATGCCCAGAAGTGAGTGCAAATACCTGTCTTAGACAGGTATCTGTACCCCTCCTCACTGAAATGTGACAATTGTGGCACCGGAGGGGGGAGGAATCCGATGAGCGGAAGTTCCACTTTAGGGTGGAGCTCCGCTTTAAGTAAAAAATAAAAAAAAACACAAGCGCCATCGTTACTTCTGGTGCCTCTGTTTCCCCAAAGAGGCCACTAATCACTATAGTGCACCGCATTCTGCACGCTAAGAGCCCGATCCTCAAAGAACTGCCTATCTTTAGGCAGGCGTAGCGTATCTAAGATAAAATTTGACGCTGTCCCGACGTCCATACTTAAAGAGGAGCTCCAGCCGCGGGAATTTTTTTTTTTAAAGTCAGCAGCTACTAACAGTGTAGCTGCTGACTTTAAATAAGGACACTTACCTGTCCTAGGCGCCCGCGTGAGCCCCCCCCCCCGATGCAATTGTGGCGGTCCCACGTATCGCTCCGGGTCCCGCGCCGCCATTCACACTATGGGAAACATGGATTTAGGTGAAGCCGTACGGCTTCACGTGCCCCATTTCCTACTGCGCCTGACGTGAGTCTCACGCTGGCTTGTGAATGGCGCATGCGCTGCCGTCTCGTGGAGAACACACACAGTTCCCAGTGCACATGCGCGAAATCACGCGGTCAGGAAGAGGCATACGGACTTCCGCAGTCAACAGCTATTTCGACGGTGAACGTATTTTTTTTACTTTTTTTTCACGGTTTTTTTTTTTTTTTTTTCAAAGCAACATTTCGCGACGTAAAATTCGTTATCCTGGGTGGAGCTCCGCTTTAACATTGCGTACGCCTCTATAGAGCAGGGGGAACTTTACACCGGACATACGCTTACGCAAACAACGTAAAAAAAAAGAAAAAGAAAAAAATCGCCGGGCATACGTACATTCGTGGATTGCCGTATCTCATTTGCATATTTTACGTGGAAAATCTATGGAAGCGCCCCAGCGTAAATATGCAACTAAGATACGGCGGCGAAATAGACTTACGTCAGTCGTATCTTCGGGTAATTCCGGCGTATCTTGTTTTGTGGATACAAAACAAAGATACGCCGGCGCAGATTTGAAATTACGGCGGCGTATCTGGAGATACGCCGCCGTAAAGTTTTGTGGATCCGGCCCAATATCTTTTTGCACAAAAAAATAAAATAAAAAAAAGATCTATGCACATCGTGCTTTGCACCATTTCATTTTATCACCTTTCAGAGGATCAGGTATCACTTTTCAGAGGACTTTTAATATCCAATTGTATTTTCATATCAAGATTGTTGTATGCGATTTCCACACTTTGATATTCTTTACCTTGCACTTTATTGCCATTGTTTATGTAGATGTACTAGGTACTTAACTATACATTGGGGGTTATTTACAAAAGGCAAATCCACGTTGCACTACAAGTGCACTTGGAAGTGCAGTCGCTGTAGATCCGAGGGGGACATACAAGGAAAATAAAAAAACAGCATTTTAACACATGATTGGATGATAAAAATCAGCAGAGCTTCACCTTCCCAGATTTAGAGCGACTGCACCTCCAAGTGTACTTGTAGTGCAAATAACCCCCACTGTTCTCAGTTTTATCTGCACACCAGTAGTAATTTAATTATTTAACTGCTTGCCGACCAGCGCCCGCAGTTTCACGGCGGCAGGTCAGCTCGGCTGCGCAAAAATCACATAATATTACGTGATTTTGCATTTCAGCCACTAGGGGCGCGCATGTCCCCTGCTCGCCCCTGGTGCCACACGTGCCCTGTGGGCGCAATCACCGCCGGACACCCGCGATCGCTCGTTACAGAGCGAGAACCAGGAGCTGTGTGTGTAAACACACAGCTCCCGGTCCTGTCAGGGGGAGAAATGACTTATCGCCTGTTCATACAATGTAAGAACAGCGATCTGTCATTTCCCCTAGTGAGTCCATTTCCCCTAGTTAGAACACACCCAGGGAACATAATTAACCCCTTCCTCACCCCCTAGTGTTAACCCCTTCCCTGCCAGTGACATTTTTACAGTAATCAATGCATTTGGATAGCACTGATCTCTATATAAATGATAATGGTCCCAAAAATGTGTCAAAAGTGTCCGGCATAATGTCGCAGTACTGAAAAAAAAAAAAAAAAAAAAAAAAAAAAAAAAAAAATCGCTGATTGCCGCCATTACTAAGCTCTTACGAGCAGGGCCCTCTGACCCCTCCTGTATTGATTTGTATTGTGAATGTACTGTCTTCCCTGATGTAAAGCGCTGCGCAAACTGTTGGCACTATATAAATCCTGTATAATAATATAATAATTACTAGTAAAAAAAAGTATTAATAAAAATGCCATAAAACTATCCCCTATTTTGTTAGCGCTATAACTTTTGCGCAAACCAATCAAATTTTACGAAAGATGTGTAGAAGATAATACATATCGGCCTAAACTGAGGGGAAAAAAATCGTTTTTTTTTTATATATTTTTGGGGATATTTATTATAACAAAAAGTAATTTTTCTTATATTTTTTTCAAAATTGTCGCTCTATTTTTGTATATAGCGCAAAAACTAAAAACCGTAAGAGGTGATAAAATACCACCAAAACAAAGCTCTATTTGTGGGAAAAAAAGGACGCCAATTTTGTTTGGCAGCCAGGTCGCACGACTGCGCTGGTCGGCAAGCAGTTAAATAATTAAATTACTACTGGTGTGCAGATAAAACTGAGAACAATGGGGGTTATTTACCAAAGGCAAATCCACTTTGCACTACAAGTACACTTGGAGGTGCAGTCACTCTAAATCTGGGAAGGTGAAGCTCTGCTGATTTTATCATCCATTTCTTTCTTTGGTGGTATTTGATCACCTCTGCGGTTTTTATTTGTTGCGCTATTAAACAAAAATAGAGCGACAATTTTGAAAAAAAATGCAATATTTTTTACTTTTTGCTATAATACATATCCCCAAAAACATATATACATTTTTTTTTTCCTCAGGTTAGGCCGATACGTATTCTTCTACCTATTTTTGGTAAAAAAAAAAAAAAAAAAATCGCAATAAGCGTTTATCGATTGGTTTGCGCAAAATTTATAGCGTTTACAAAATAGGGAGCGATCGCGAGCGGGCGGCTAGAAACGTTTCTAGCCACGCCCTCATCCCGGATCGCTCCCCCGACCCGTGCAAAGGAAGGGATGTAAATTTAAGTCCATCTGCCTGTACGTTCCATTCTGTGGACGTATATCGGGAAGTGGTTAAAGCGACGCAGTGCCGAATCACAAAAAGGGGCCAGGTCATTGACCAGCAAAAA
This sequence comes from Rana kukunoris, assembly GCA_029574335.1. Lineage (NCBI taxonomy): Eukaryota > Metazoa > Chordata > Amphibia > Anura > Ranidae > Rana > Rana kukunoris. The sequence goes on along the minus strand of CM056052.1, from coordinate 543,263,006 downwards.
GGTCTGGGGCTGAAGTGGTTAACAGCGCAGCATTATTTTTTTTTATTTTTTTTTTCCCCTTGCGGTTATGGAGTAACCTTCCAGTGCTTTGCAGCAGTTGTAGACCCCTTTTTTATAGCAGCGCAGGAATATCTATCATATACACAGTGGCTAAGTGGTTAGCACTTCCACCTAGCAGCGCTATGATTGTTGGTTTGAATCCCAACCACAACACTACCTGCATGGAGTTTGCATGTTCTCCATGTGACAGCATGGGTTTCCTCCGGGTACTCCCGTTTCCTCTCCTACTACAAAGATATGCAGGGTGGTTATTTGGCCCTAGTATGAATGCGAGTAAGGGATCTTAGGCCGCGTACACACGATCTAATTTATCTGCTGAGACTGGTCCGACGGAGCGTTTCAGCGGACATATCCGACCGTGTGTACGGGCTAGCCGACAGGTTTGCAGCGGACAAATTTCAAAGCATGCTTTGAAATTTGTCCGCTGCAAACCTGTTCGTCTGACATGTCCGCTGGTTAGTACACCTAACCAGCGGACAGAAATCCCCTGCATGCGCCGAATCGATTCGACGCATGCGCGGAAGCATTTTACTTCCTGGATTGGTGACATGGCGGCGTCAACGTCACCGCGTCCTCAGCCCGAGGGGATTTTGGTCCGATGGTGTGTACACGCCATCGGACCAAAATCCGATGAGACATGTCCGCCAGGGATGGACTGGCCATTGGGACTACAGGGAGTTTTCCGGTGGGCCGATGGCTCAGTGGGCCGGCTTCAGTGACAACGGACCGCCGTCCCCCTCCGCTCCTCTGTCTCTCCCTCCCCGCAGCGCTCACCTGGGGGGAAAAAGAAGCAGAGGGAGGACCAGAGGAGCAGGGACGACGACAGAGGAGCATGGGGGAGGGGACAGACATCTGACTTAACAACTATGGCCTGGGAGCTTCTCCCTTCTGCCTAATCTTGTCCCATAAGGGGGGGCACCAAACTGATTCTTTGCCCGGGGTGAAATAATATCTAGCTTCCCCACTGGTACTGCCAATAAGAGTACCAATACCAGCCGTTCTACTCTAATAAAGTACCTAACGGCTAGTGGCAAGTGGCTGGGGGGGGGGGGGGGGGGCGGGAGTTGTCCGGCCACCATGGAAGAGACCTGTCAAAGTGGGCCAGTCTGGATGAAGTCCAGGGCCAAATTTATGTCCCAGTCCAGCCCTGATGTCCGCTGGAAACGGTCCGTCGGACATGTCTCCTCGTCTGTACGCCGCCTTAGATTTGAAGCTCTTTGAGGGCAGGGACTGATTTGCATGTACATTTTATGTACCTGTTGTAAAGTACAAATCCATTTAAAGAGCAATTCAATCGTCCCTCAACTCTTGCAGAAAACAGGGGTTCAAGCTATAGATTTTTTGATACACACTGGAATCTCTGCCCCCCCCCCCCCCCCCCACACTATAATGTGCAATAACAGCGGCCTCTGAAGCCAGGGTCTCACCGAGGTGTGTCTCCGCAGGGTGGATTTATCGGTGAACGTCCGCTGACACGCTATACACATGAAGGGTTTCTCTCCGGTGTGAATGCGGTGGTGCCTCTGCAGTGCGTTCAGCTGAGTGAACTGCTTTCCACATTGTTTGCAGCAATACGGCCGTTCTCCTGCAAGTAGAGAGGAATACATTACACAACATTTACACCAAGAGCAGCAAAGCTTAGTACACCCCACTGCTGGGTTTAAGTTTTGTGCTGACCTAGGCCTGACTAAACCCATGCACCCACTAATTTAAATATGACCCACCCCTTCCTTCAAGACCACACCCCTTGCTGTTTAAGACCCACCCTAAAATTTCCAAGTGGGGGCTGAGGGCCTGGGAGGGGGGGGGGGGGGTGCAAGGGATTCCCTTAAAGCGGATGGCCCATTAAAAAAGTATATTAAAAGCCAGCAGCTACAGATACTGCAGCTGCTGACTTTTAATATTAGGACACTTACCTTTCCTGGAGTCCAGCGGTGTCCGCAGCAGAGGATGAGCGTTCGCTCCCCCCTCCATCCACGGTGAGGGAACCAGGAAGTGAAGCGCTCCGGCTTCACTGCCCAGTTCCCTACGGCGCATGCGCGAGTCGCTTTGGCTCCCGCTGTGTGCTGGGAGCCCAGAGGTCCTAACACACAACGGGGGGAGCAACGGGATGTCGCAAAAAAGAAAACAGACTTTTGCCCGAGACTGCGGGCCGGAAGTGGGTGCAAATACCTGTCTTTAGATGACACCGGAGGGGGGGAGGGTTCCGATCAGCGGATCTTCACTTTAGGGTGGAGATCCGCTTTAATTTGCATAGATTTGCTCTCACTTCCTGTTTGGCTATGGGGCAGGAAGTGAAGGGAAATCTCTGCAATGGGACGGGATGGTAAAAAATAAACTGACAGAGGCTGTAACCCTCCCTTACTCTTTATAGATCATTTTATGGAGAGGACTAAGAAGATATAACCATGCCAATGGTGCAGCAGAAAACAAAGCACAGTGAGGAAGGTTTGTGGTCCAAGATGATAGGACAGTCAAACTTAGAAGCAGCGCCCCACCCCCACCCCCCTCCAGTTGCGGAATGCTGGCCGCCCGCATACCGGAAGCAGTGCGGCGGCTTTATGGAGGTGCTAGACTTATTTGCTTCTCAGCCCAGTCTGCCCCCATAAGACTGGCACTACACTCTTTCCTTGCTGCCCCCCTGCAAAGTGCTGCCCTAGGCCTGGGCCAGGATACAGCGTTGCTGCTGGGTTGACCAAAAAAAAAAAAGGAGACTTACAACTCCAGTCAGAGGCACTGTACTAACAATCCGATGTTAGTACATTGATATTCCCCACTAAGCTATTGTCTTCTGACAGGGGGATGCCCCTCCCCCATCTGAACACTTGTCAGCAGCTGCTGACATGCGCATGCTTGGCTGCCATACACATGAGCCCCAAATGTCCGACAGTATTTATTGCACCCGCTAATGTCACCTGACCTTGGGCCCGTGTGTACTAGGCTTTAGGGACCTCCTCTTCACACATTTGCATGTATGAATTAGAATAACACTTTTGTATCCAGGGACCAATGAAATCCACATCCCCAGGCCAAATTTAGCAGCAATTGTATAGTGTGCGAGTGTGTGAGCCCCATACACCTTGGGGGTGATTTACTAAAGGCAAATCCATTTTGCACTACAAGTGCACTTGGAAGTGCAGTTGCTGTAGATCTGAGGGGAAGATCTGAAATGAGGGGAAGCTCTGCTGATTTTATTATCCAATCATGTGCAAGCAAAAATGCTTTATTTTTTATTTCTTATTAGCATGTCCCCTTCAGATCTACAGCGAGTGCACTTGTAGTGCAAAGTGGATTTGCCTTTAGTAAATATACCCCATAGTGCAGCAAAAATAAACAATGAAACCACTTTAACTACTAGCCGACCGCCCGCCCGCCATCATATTACTGCGGGACGGTGGCACTGCTGGGCGAGAGCCCCCCCGAGTCCCGCAGCACGTGCCCGGCGGGTACGATCGCCGCCGGGCACACGCGATCGCTCGTTACAGAGCGGGGACCGGGAGCTATGTGTGTAAACACAAAGCTCCCGGTCCTGTCAGCGGGGGAAACGCTGATCTCCTGTTCATACAATGTAGGAACAGAAGATCAGTGATTCCCCCTAGTGAGTTCACCCCCCCATACAGTTAGAACACACCCAGGAACACACTTAACCCCTTCCCCGCCCCCTAGTGTTAACTCCTTCACTGCCAATGGCATTTTTTATAGTAATACAATGCATTTTTATAGTATTGATCGCTAAGAAAATGCCAATGGTCCCAAAAATGTGTCAAAAGTGTCAGATGTGTCCGCCATAATGTGCAGTACTGAAAAAAAAAACGCTGATCGCCGCCATTACTAGTAAAAAAAAAATATATTAATAAAAATGCCATAAAACTACCCCCTATTTTGTAAACGCTATAACTTTTGTGCAAAACCAATCAATAAATGCTTATTGCGATTTTTTTAACGAAAATATGTAGAAGAATACGTATCGGCCTAAACTGAGGAAAAAAAAATGTTTTTTTTTATATATTTTTGGGGGATATTTATTATAGCAAAAAGGAAAAAAATATTGCATTTTTTTCAAAATTGTCGCTCTATTTTTGTTTATAGCGCAAAAAATAAAAACCGCAGAGATGATCAAATACCACCAAAATAAAGCTCTATTTGTGGGAAAAAAGGACGCCAATTTTGTTTGGGAGCCACGTCGCACGACCGCGCAATTGTCTGTTAAAGCGACGCAGTGCCGAATCACAAAAAGTGCTCTGGTAATTGGACAGCAATATGGTCTGGGGGTTAAGTGGTTAAACACACAGGGCATGTTGCAGGCAGCACCACCTACCACTGCCCCCCATAGTGGTAGCTGAGCCTGTGCCGCATCCAATGGATGTGGTTGTGGAATGGTGCAGTCCCTTTTTAACCTCTTCCCTACCGGCGTTTAGTCATATGCCGTCCGCAGGAACCCTTTGTCCCTCTGAGTGGACGTCATATGAAGTCATGGGATTCCCTGCAGTCTGGAGAGCATGCGCATCACTGGGTACCCGATGCGCGTGCCCACCGGTCACAATGTCCGCCGGGAACCCGCGATCACTCGTCACAGAGCAGGGGCGTAGATCTGTGTGTAAACACAGAGATCCACGTCCTGTCAGAAGAGAGGAGACCGATGCTGTGTCTCTTGTACATAGGGACACAGATCGGTCACCTCACCCAGTCACCCCCCCTCCCCCCACAGTAAGAATCACGCCCTAGGGAACACATTTAACCCCTTGATCGCCCCCTAGTGTTAACACCTTCCCTGCCAGTCACATTTATACAGTAAACTGTTCACTGTATAAATGTGAATGGTCCCAAAATAGTGTCAAAAGTGTCCGATGTGTCCGCCACAATATCGCAGTCCTGACAAAAAGCTCAAAACGCCGTCATTACTAGTAAAAAAATAAAAATATATACAATATAATAAAAATGCCATCATTTTATCACCTATTTTGTAGATGTATATTTTTTGTGCAAACTGATCAATATACAGTTATTGTGATTTTTTTTACCAAAAATATGTAAAAGAATTCGTATCGGCCTAAACTGAGGAAATATATATTTTTTTAATTTTGATATTTATTGTAGCAAAAAGTTATAAATGTTGCGCTCTTTTTTGTTTATAGCGCAAAAAATAAAAACCGCAGAGGTGATCAAATACCACCAAAAGAAAGCTCTATTTGTGGGGGAAAAAAAATTTAAATTATCAAAATTTGGGCACAACGTTGCATGACCGCGCAATTGTCAAAGTGTGACAGTGCTGAAAGCTGAAAATTGGCCTGGGCAGGAAGGGGGTGAAAATGCCCGGTATGGAAGGGGTTGTGAAGGAATTTTATTTTTCCCCTAAATATCTTCCTTTCCCTTAGTGCAGTCCTCCTCCACTTACCTCATCCTTCCATTTTGCTTTTAAATGTCCTTATTTCCTCTGAGAAATCCTCACTTCCTGTTCTTCTGTCTGTAACTTCACACAGTAATGTGAGGCTTTCTCCCTGGTGTGGAGAAAGCCTCTTGAGGGGGCGAGCAGGAGTGTCAGGACGCCCACTAACACAAAGCTTTTTTCTCTATCTGCAAAGTAGAGAGTATCCTGACTCTCCTGCTCGCCCCCTTAAGAGGCTTTCTCCACACCAGGGAGAAAGCCTCCCATTCATGTGTAGAGTTACAGACAGAAGAACAGGAAGTGAGGATTTCTCAGAAGAAATAAGGACATTTAAAAGCAAAATGGAGGGATGAGGTAAGTGAAGGAGGACTGCACTAAGGTAAAGGAAGCTATTTAGGAAAAAAAATAATTGTACCTTTACTACCCCTTTAAACAGGCATATTGGAGCCGGAATTTTCCCTCCCAATCACCTGCTAACTGAGGACCAGCAGCTGCTGACAAAGCGATCCAACGTGGGTCCCAGGTCAGTAGCCAGGCCCATGTCACGAGGGCCAATACCTTTTCGAACTGAACACAAAACCAATAAAGTCCCCTCTCCCCTCCTTGTTGCTTTACCCCGACAAATATTGGAGTCTTACCAGTGTGGACTTTAATGTGCTGGTAGAGAGAATTCCTCTGAGCGAACGTTCTGAAGCAGATGTCACATTTGAAGGGTTTGGCTCCGGTGTGAATGCGGTTGTGATGCTTTAAATATTCTTTTGAGGCAAAACTTTTCCCACACGTCTCACACATAAAAGGCCTCTCCCCTAAGGAACATAAAAGTCATCATCATCATCAACATCATCAATATCATCATCATCATCATCAATATCATCATCATCATCATCATCATCATCATCATCAACTAGGATTTTCCCAATACCGATACTAGTATCCGTATTGGGACCGATACCGAGTATTTGGGGGAGTACTTGTACTCCCGCAAATACCCCCTATGCCTAAATAGAATACTTGCCCCCGCGCTACCGCCGTATATCGCAAAGCCGCCGCGTTAATCACCGTGCGGCGAACATTACAAGCACCTTTAGTTTGAATAGCTGTTTTGCATGCCACGCCGTGTATAGACACTCCCCCTTGCTCAGGATTGGATGGATCTGTCCAATCCCGAGCAATGGGGAGTGTCCTTTACACGGCGTGGCGGGCAAAACAGCTATTCAAACTAAAGGTGCTTGTAATGTTCGCCGCACGATGAGTAACGCGGCGGCGGCGGCGGCATCATCATCATCATCAGGTATGGGGGACATGCCTGCATTTGTTTGGGGACATGGCTGCATATATGTGGGGGGACATGGCTGCATATATGTGGGGGGACGTGGCTGCATATATGTTTGGGGGGACGTGGCTGCATATGTTTGGGGGGAACGTGGCTGCATATGTTTGGGGGGAACGTGGCTGCATATGTTTGGGGGGAACGTGGCTGCATATGTGTGGGGGACGTGGCTGCATATGTGGGGGGACATGGCTGCATATGTGGGGGGACATGGCTGCATATGTGGGAGGACATGGCTGCATATGTGGGAGGACATGGCTGCATTTGTGGGGGGACATGGCTGCATTTGTGGGGGGACATGGCTGCATTATGTGGGGGGACATGGCTGCATTATGTGGGGGGACATGGCTGCATTATGTGGGGGGACATGGCTGCAATATGTGGGGGGACATGGCTGCAATATGTGGGGGGACATGGCTGCAATATATGTGGGGGGACATGACTGCATATGTGGGGGGGACATGGCTGCATATGTGGGGGGGACATGGCTGCATATGTGGAGGGACATGGCTGCAATATGTGGGAGGACATGGCTGCATTTGTGGGGGGACATGGCTGTATTTGGGGACATATTTAAAAAAAAGTATCGGTATTCGGTATCGGCGAGTACATGAAAAAAAGTATCGGTACTTGTACTCGGTCCTAAAAAAGTATCGGGACAACCCTATCATCAACATCATCATCATCAGGGCTGATTTTTCAACAAATGACTTGAAGGTAAACCAAAGAGTCTGAAAGAAGCAACTTTAACTACCCCCCCCCCCCCCCAATACAAAACCAGGGCACAGACTCCAGAGTCCTTACATATAGACCATGATGCCGCCGTTGGAAAGATCTCCTCCCATCCCTCTTCACACAAAGGGCGTGATTTACTAAAACTGGAGCGTACAAAATCTGGTGCAGCTCTGCATAGAAACCAATCAGCTTCCAGTTTTTTTTTGTTAAAGGAAAACATTTTTTTTCCCTAAATAGCTTCCTTTACCTTAGTGCAGTCCTCCTTCACTTACCTCATCCTTCCATTTTGCTTTTAAATGTCCTTATTTCTTCTGAGAAATCCTCACTTCCTGTTCTTCTGTCTGTAACTCCACACAGTAATGTCAGGCTTTCTCCCTGGTGTGGAGTGTCGTGCTCGCCCCCTCCCTTGGACTACTGGAGAGTCAGGACGCCCACTAACACACAGTTCCTTTATCTGCGACGTAGAGAGCGTCTTGACTCTCCTATAGTCCAAGGGAAGGGGCGAGCATGACACTCCACACCAGGAAGAAAGCCTTGCATTACTGTGTGGCTGGGATTTACAGCAACATAAGCCAATGGCTCCCGTTGCCGTGTCCTAAATATGCACTAATTACTGTATAAATGTGACTGGCATTGAAGGGGTTAACACTAGGGGGTGAGGAAGGGGTTAATGTGTATCCTAAATTGTGTTCTAACTGTGGGGGGAGGGGGGGTGACTGGGGGAGGTGACCGATGCTGTGTCCCTATGTACAAGAGACACAGATCCGTCTCCTCTCTCCCCTGACATGACATGGATCTCTGTGTTTACACGCAGAGATCCATGTCTTGTCCCTGCAGCCGCCGATCCCGAGTGCCTGAAAGACATCACGGCCGCCAGGCACGCGATCGGCATGTCAGCGATGCGATGCGGCGGGCACGCCCCCCAGGGGCCTGGCTAAGAACAGGCAGAGATTCAGGATGTCCCTTCGGCCGTTTAAAGTCGTACGGCCGTTGGAAAGTAGTTAAAGGCCCAAGGTAAACTCATGATTTTGGTGATGTGTTTATTATTACATAGATGCTACTAGACTGTAAGCTCTAAACGAGCAGAACCCTCCGATTCCCCCTGTATTGAATTGTATTGTACTGTCTGCCCTCATGTTATAAAGCGCTGTGCAAACTGTTGGTGTCAAATAAATCCTGTATAATAATAATAATAGTAGTAGAGAGCAGTCTGTTTTTTTAATACTTGAATGTTGAGTGTTGGCACCATCTGCTGGATAAATGTAGGTATTACATCAAAGTTAAACGGATATTTCTTGGGATGTGGATACAGATTGTTAATGCGGATGTGCTGTTGTATAGGATGACCTATGAGGCTAGAGGGGCTCCCAAAAAGTTTAGATGGGTGGATTCTAAGAATACGCTGGAGGAAGAGGGGTTGTAGTCTATTGGCCGCGATTAAAGGTTCTTACTTTACTGACAGGTTCTAGTCTGGGGGGGAGACGGTGAGCGTGCTATTGAATAGAAGTAGGGTGCAGTGTTTTTTTTGTCCTTTTACCCAAAGCACTGAATGTTGAAATCCCTAGGGGGGAGGGTTGTTTTTTTCTGGGTTCTGTCCCTTTGGAATAGGGAGGCACGGTTACTTTCCGCTCCCAGGGGACAGAGTGGGGGTGTGTGTGTGTGTGTGTGTGTGTGTGTGTGTGTGTGTGTGTGGGGGGGGGGGGGGGGGTTGGGGAGGATTCTGTCTTTTTGTTGTTTCGTTTTACTCTTTTTGAACTCTTGGTTTTCGACTTTAAAAAAGAAAAAGCCACTATACTGCATCGCAGGGAGGCGACAGTGACCCGAATGGATCATTTCAGTGTTGGGAAACTGATGTTTGCAGCTTTATCTGTATTGATGTTTTTACTGTCCACAAATCTTGATGTAACACCCCTCTGATGCTTTATATGTCTATTTGCTCTCATGTACAAGAAAAACTTAATAAAATAAAATAAAATTAAACCAATATTAATGTCAAGTTGAATTCTGTACTATGCATGGGGCCTCAAAGCTGGAGTTTCCCCTGTTCACATTTAGAGGAGAGGAGAAGGGAAGAGAGGGGAAGGAGAGGGCAGGGGAAGGAGAGGGCAGGGGGAAGGAGAGGGCAGGGGGAAGGAGAGGGCAGGGGGAAGGAGAGGGCAGGGGAAGAAGAGGGCAGGGGAAGAAGAGAGGAGAGGGGAGAGGAGAGGAGGAGAAGGGAAGAGAGGAGAGGGGAGGGGAAGGAGAGGGCAAGGGCAGGGGAAGGAGAGGGCAGGGGAAGGAGAGAAGAGGGCAGGGGAAGGAGAGAGGAGAGGGGAGAGAAGGAGAAAGGAGAGGGGAGGGAAAGGAGAGGGCAGGGGAAGGAGAGGAGAGGGCAGGGGAAGGAGAGAGGAGAGGGGAGAGGAGGAGAAGGGAAGAGAGGAGAAAGGAGAGGGGAGGGGAAGGAGAGGGCAGGGGCAGGGGAAGGAGAGGAGAGAGGAGAGGGGAGAGGGGGAGAAGGCAAGAGAGGAGAAAGGAGAGGAAGGAGAGGAAAAAGGAGAGGAGAGGGGAGAGGAGGAGAAGGGAAGAGGGAGAGAGGAGAGAGGAGAGGGCAGGGAAAGGTGAGGAGAAAGGAGAGGAGAGGGGAGAGGAGGAGAAAGGAAAGGAGAGTAGAGGGGAGAGGAAGGAGAGGAGAGGAGAGAGAGGAGGGAAAGGAGAGGGCAGGGGAAGGAGATGAGAGGGCAGGGGAAGGAGAGGAGAGGGCAGGGGCAGGGGAAGGAGAAGAGAGAGGACAGGGGAGAGGAGGAGAAGGGAAGAGGGAGAGAGAGGAGAGGGGAGAGAGTAGAGGGGAGGGGAAGGAGAGGGCAGGGGAAGGAGAGGAGAAAGGAGAGGAGAGAGAAGGAGAAGGGAAGGAGAGGAGAGAGGAGGAGAAGAGAAGAGAGGAGAAAGGAGGGGAAGGAGAGGACCAGGGCATCTTTGCAACCTACCTATGTAATCTTATCCAGAGCCCTCAGCCCTGATGCAAGCAGTAGGCTGGACCTTGGGAGGAACTATGCAAATGTATTGATGGGTAAATAAGTAATATATCAGCAGCTGCGCAGAATGACCGGCCCTGCCACATGAGAGTTCTTTATTTCATGTCTACATGAAAACAACATTTGCATGTAACCAGGAGCAGTGGTGCCCACTGATTACCCACTATTAACATGCCAGCAACAGCATTTTTTTTCTTTTAAACAACATGATATACTTACCCGCTTTGTACAATGGAATTCACAGACCCCGAACCTTCTCTTCTTGAGTCTCCCGCCAGCGCTCCTGGCTCCTCCTCTTCGGCGAATGCACCCCATAGCAAGCCGCTTCCTATAGGGGTAGTGATAGTGAAACTTGGCACCCCAGATGTTTTGAAACTACATTTCCTATGATACTTAATTACACTGCAGAGTGCATGAGCATCATGGGAAATGTAGTTCCAAAACATCTGGGGTGCCAGGGTTCGCCATCACTGCTATAGGGGGAACTTATGCGGGCTTGATCTTGAGCCACACTGCCTGCGTCCATAGACAGACAGCATGGCTCAGCCCTGCCCCCAATCACAGGATTTGACCGACAGCAGCAGGAGCCAATGACTCTCAGCCTGTCCTGTGAGAGTGAGGAGAGAAAACAGAACTGCTGCAGATGGGCCCATTGCTGGATCAAATGAGGATCCAGGTAAGTATAAGGGGGAAAGGGAGGGGAGGGGAAGAAAGGGGAAGAGAGGGGAAGGGGAGGAAGGAGAGGAAGGAGAGGAGAGGGAAAGAAGAGGGGAAGGAGAAGGAGAGAAGAGGGGAAGGAGAGAAGAGGGGAAGGAGAAAAAAAGGAGAAAGAGAGGGAGAGAAGAGGGGAAGGAGAAAGAGAGGGAGAGAAGAGGGGAAGCAGAAGGAGAAAAGAAGAAGAAGGAGAGGAAGGAGAGGAGAGGGAAAGAAGAGGGGAAGGAGAAGGAGAGAAGAGGGGAAGGAGGAGAGAAAAGGAGAAAGAGAGGGAGAGAAGAGGGGAAGGAAAAGGAGAAAAGAAGAAGAAGGAAAAGGAGAAAAGAAGAAGAAGGAGAAGAGGGGAAGGATAGAACAGGGGATGGGAAGGAGAAAAGAGGTGTAGGAGAAAAGAGAGGAAGGAGAGAGAAGAGGGGAAGGAGGGGAGGGGAAGGAGAGAGAAGAGGGGAAGGAGAGAGAAGAGATGAAGGAGAGAGAAGAGGGGAAGGAGAGGAGAGAAGAGGGAAAGGAGAGGAGAGGAGAGGAAGAGAAGGAGAGGGAAGAGAAGAGGAGAGGGAAGAGAAGAGGAGAGGGAAGAGAAGAGGAGAGGGAAGAGAAGAGGAGAGGGAAGAGAAGAGGAGAGGGAAGAGGAGAGGAGAGGAAGAGAAGGAGAGGGAAGAGGAGAGGAGAGGGAAGAGGAGAGGAGAGGGAAGAGGAGAGGAGAGGGAAGAGGAGAGGAGAGGGAAGAGGAGAGGAGAGGGAAGAGGAGAGGGGAGGGGAAGTGAGGAGAGGGCAGGGGAAGGGAGGAGAGGGCAGGGGAAGGGAGGAGAGGGCAGGGGAAGGGGAAGGGAGGAGAGGGCAGGGGAAGGGAGGAGAGGGCAGGGGAAGGGAAGGGCGTGATACTGATGCCTAAGCATTATTTAACTTAATGTACTTCCATTATCTCAGCACAGCACATCCGTGATGACGTACCTGTGTGACAGCGCTTGTGATAGATCAGCATATGGTTCTGGGTAAACTTGGCTCCGCACTCCTCACAGGCAAATGGCTTTTCTCCAGTGTGAGTTCTGGGGAAGAAAAACAAGTAATAAACAAAAGCAACCTTTTTTTTAGAAATCTCAGGGTGGCATCCTAAGGAGGGTTATGCCCTGTGGCCAAATTAGGCCAATGGTGTCACACCCCGCTCCTTTGTGCGCTGCAAAGCGGGGGATTCCTTAACTGCAGCTGATTTGTCCGGTGGGGGATGTGATCATGTGACAACTTCCCATTGGTTCCCTACTCCTGACGTTCACAGCGATACCACATATGTGTGCATCATTTGTTGTCTGTACCCCAGAAACAATAGTGCAAAATAAAAACAAAAAAACAAAGAAATTCCCAGCTCAACTTACCGACCAGCCTGCAACCAATCAAAATTGTCCAGTCTAAAAGTTTGCATAAAAAACAGGTTTAGTTTGCACACATTTTCAAATACGTGCGTAAGCTACAGAGCAAGGCACCCCAGTATTATCTGCAGTCCTAACAGTGGGAGCACATGCATTATAATGAATAGGTAGAGGGCAGGTGAGCCTAGAAAGAGCCCACCCCTCCTTGAAATGGAGTTCCACCCAAAAGTGGAACTTCCGCTCGTTGTGCTAGTGCCACATTTGGCACCGGGGCCACATTTGGCACCTTTCGGGGGGAGGGAGGACAGGTTATCTGTCTTTCACAAGTATCCTGTTGTCACTTCCAGGAGCCTCAGCCATGGGTATTGACGTCACGGCTGGGGCTCCCACCTCCTTCCCCAAACCTGCCGATCCAGTAGGAGAGAGGGGCAGAGCCTTGTGCATGCACAGTAGGGTTCCCGGCGTGAAGCCGTAAGGCTTCACTGCCAGTTTCCCTTACTCGCAATGGAGGCAGCATGCACTCCAATAGCTGATGGAAACATCAGCTGTGGTGCCAACATCGCTGGACTCCAGGACAGGCAAGTGTCCTATTATTAAAAGTCAGCAGCTGCAGTGTGTGTAGCTGCTGGTTTTTAATTTTTGCAGGGGTGGGCGTGAGCATGCATTGTCCTTCCATCTGCTCCTTGCTGCAAAGGTCAGTTATAGGTTGGGGCAGGGGCCATTTGAACTGTTGAAATATTGTTGAGGGGGACGCACTGCACACCCTTGCTGCCATTATGCTATATGCTGTGTGTCCAGTGTGCCCCTGTGCCTTTAAGGAGAGGTGGGTTCTCTCTAGGCTCACCTACCCTCCTGCCACACAGCTATTGAAATGAAAGCTGTGATGTTCCCTGCTCTGATCATCCAACCGGCGGCTCTCCTCTCTTCCCCTCTGTGATTGGCGGAACTCGCCTCCCCCGCTCTCAGGCAGCCCTTCTCAACAGCCCTGAAAATCCACTCGCAGAATGCGAGCGGGCGAGCGGAATTTTTGAGGGCTGTATTAGCTGATGAGACTAAGCTAAAAAAATATCCCTCCTTGATGTAAATCCATCATTCCAAGGACTTGATTTCTACAAAAGTTTTTCATTTTTTAGTTATCTGGCGAGTTTGTTTTTTCTCCAACACGAGTGATGGTGGAGCACAGATAACCGAGAACCATTTGCTACTACACTGTTTTTCCTTATGGTGTGTGGAGTCTTTTCTGAGGCGGCGTACACACGACAGAGGTTCTTGCTGGAAACCAGCGAGAACCTCGCTGGAAGCTGCATTCCAGCGAGGACCTCGGCCGTGTGTACGCTCTCGGCGAGCTTCCCGTCGGGAAGCCCGTCGAGCAGAAATAGAGAGCACGCTCTCTATTTCCTCTACGGCCCGCCTGGATGAATGGCTGGTTGCCATTCCCGACGGGCGGGTCGCCGATTTCGACGGCCGGCAGAGAGCCTCGACGGGCGGAACGATGTGTTCTGCCCGTCGAGGTTCTCTGCCGTGTGTACGCGGCCTAAGGATGTCTTTGATAATACATGCATTTATATATTATGGTTTATTGAAAGGATTATTATACTATAGGATACTATTTAAATATTTTTTTCACTTTTGAATTAGCGCAACACCCACAAATTTATTCTCTAGGGCAGGGGTGGCAAACTCAAATTCATCGGGGGCCGCATCAGCAATTTCGTTGCCCTCAGAGGGCCGGTTGTATCTGCGCTTACACCATTGGCGTAGCGTGGGTTGTCAGCGCCCAAGGTAATTTGCTCCCCCCGACTTGCAGATGTACCTATTTTCAGCTAGCTTCAGTCTGGGCCTGTGTGAGCCAGCGGTGGCTGCAGGGGAGAGGAGAGCGTGCTCGTCAATGACTGGAAAAGCCTGGAGTGGTGACATCAAATATAGATTCCTGTGTCCCATCTGTTGTTGGTGCTCCCTCCTCTTCCCTGCATACACTCACACAGAAATAACATGACCGGACAGCCTGAAAATATATATATAGAAAAAATCAAAAAGGTTAAAAAAAAAAAAAAAAAACCCTGCTGGGTATTGATCCCAAGTGCACGGTGCTGCAACAAGTATTATAGTGTAAACATGACATATGTAGCTTCCATTAACTGAAATATTATAAAATAACCCTACTGGGTAGTGAGTCTCAATCACCGGTGCTGCAAAAAAACTCATTGTGCAAAAAAAAGTACAGAAAATGTCATTAAAACAATTCAACAAATACAATAATTCTAAGATGGCCCCTACAATAATTCTAAGATTCTCGCCTCTTGGGGGGAGGCGGGGTCGGGGGGGGGGGAGAGGTCAAGGAGGAGGTGGCTGGGGATTAACAAATTTCCCGACTTCCGGGCTCTCAGGCCTATCTGTCCGCAGCTCGGCCCCCCGCTCATTACTGACAGGAGAGAGATCCCCCTGCTGATGGGGACGGCTGCGCGGGCCACATGACAAGGCCTGGCGGGCCGGATTTGGCCCGCGGGCCTTGTGTTTGCCACCCCTGCTCTAGGGCCTTTGCTTTAACCACTTCAGCCCCGAACCATTTGGCTGCCCCAGAACAATTTTTGCTATTCTGCACTGCGACGTGCGACGTGGCTCCCAAACAAAATTGGCGTCCTTTTTTCCCCCACAAATAGAGCTTTCTTTTGGTGGTATTTAATCACCTCCTGCGTTTTTTATTTTTTTGCGCTATAAAACTATTAGCGATAATTTCGAAAAAAAAAATATATATATATTTAACTTTTTGCTATAATAAATATCCCCCAAAAATATCTAAAACAAATATTTTTTCCTCAGTTTAGGCCGTAAAAAAAAAAAAAAAAAAAAAATTGCAAAAAGGGTTTATTGATTGCTTTGCACAAAAGTTATAGCGTCTACAAAATAGGGGATAGTTTTGTGGCATTTTTATTAATAATTAATAATGGCCGCGATCAGCGATTTTTATCGTGACTGCGACATTATGGCAGACACACCGGACACTTTTGATGGCATTTTGGGACCATTGTCATTTATACAGCGATCAGTGGTATAAAAATGCACCGATTACTGTAAAAATTACACTGGCAGTGAAGGGGTTTACCAGTAGGGGGCGCCGAAGGGGTTAAGTGTGTCCTACGGATGTGTTCTAACTGTAGGGGGGGTGGGCTGTGTGTGACACGACACTGCTCCCGATTACAGGAAGCTGTGATCAGTGTCCTGTCACTAGGAAGAATGGGGAAATGCTTGTTTACATCAGAATTTCCCCATTCTTCCTCTCCGTGAGACGATCGCTGGTAACTCCACAAAGTAATGCGAGGCTTTCTCCCTGGTGTGGAGTGTAGCGCTCCTCCCCTTCCTTGGACTACAGGAGAGTCAGGACGCTCTCTACGTTGCAGGTAGAGAAAGGAGCTGTGTGTTAGTGGGCGTCCTGACTCTCCTGTAATCCAAGGGAGGGGGCGAGCACGACACTCCACACCAGGGAGAAAGCCTTGCATTACTGTGTGGAGTTACAGACAGAAGAACAGGAAGAAGATTTCTCAGAAGAAATAAGGACATTTAAAAGCAAAATGGAAGGATGAGGTAAGTGAAGGAGGACTGCACTGGGGTAAAGGAAGATATTTAGGAAAACAAATTGTACCTTTACAACGCCTTTAAGCACGAATGCCTACCTCATGTGCGTTTTCAGCGCAGAAGTCTGGGAAAACCGGGCGCTACACAAGGAACATATAAAGGGTTTGTCCCCGGTGTGCGTTCTTTCATGGAGCCTCAAGGCCGTCTTGGAACTTAGACCTTTCCCGCACACTTGGCAGAAGTGTCTTTCCCCTCCACCCTCGTGGACCTGCAATATGTGCCTCTTGATGTCTTTTTTCCTCTTGAACTTCTTGTTGCAGAGCTCACACGGGAACTGGCGCTCGTTGCTGTGCACGTGACGCTGGTGGCTTTTTAAGTTGCACTTATTTGCAAAGTTTTGGTTGCAAACGTTGCACTGGTAGATCTCCTCGGAAGTCGCGTGATTTTGCTTCGAGTGTTTCAAGTACGCCTTTTCATCTTCAAAGTTCTCCCCGCAGATAGAACATGCCACGTATTTCCCGGTCGCTTGAGGATTATCGTCGTCGTTGAAGGTCTTTCCGCTCTCCGCCAATTCACACGGACTGTCCTCGTCCTCTTCAGCTTTGATGCCGTCCTCGGTCTGCTCGCCGATCAGCTCCTCATTGCATGGAAATGGTTCCCTCCCAATGCCGTTCAGTATGGAGTCAACGTCTTCACCGTCTTGCTGTTCCCGAAGTCGTCTTGTGTACTTCTTCTTGGGAATCTCAACCACGGCTTTCCTCCCAGGTAGGCGCCCACTCAGCCTCCTGGATTTGGAATGCTTGGAGGGCTCCCTTTTCTCCATATACTCTTCCACTTCTATGGTTGAGGAGGCCTCCAAACACGACTCCTCTCTGAGTTTGCCGTCTTGGCCGTTGTGAAAGTTGTCCGTACCTTGGACCTCATCCGTCAGAGAATTGATGTGCAGTTCCTGCATGTCATCCTCGCCGTCTTGCGATTCCTCAATATTCTGCAGATCCAACCACACCGACTCTTCCAGCATCTGCTTCTTATGCTGACTGCAGGCCTTGGCCAAGTCAAAGCATTTTAGTTTTTCGGCTACATCGTTGACTCGCTGGACTTTGTCTTCTTCCACTTCCAGCTTGGCCGTATAAATGAACTCCAGAAACAAGGCGAAATCCATGGCTGAGATTTCATTCATCAAGACAGAACTACAACCCAGGAGCCGCTCGCTGGTGAAGATCTCCTTGAAATACTTGCTGGAGGCTGCCAGGATGGTTTTGTGGGCGCTGAAGTCCTCGGTGGTCCCCTGATGCTCCACTCTTACAGTTATATCGCATAAGTGGCCCAGCAGCCGGAATTGGTGCATTTCCTTCAGGAGGTGGATGGGCAGAGACCTGGACTCCAGCAAGACTGTGGGGCTCTCCATTGTACTCGGGTCCTTCTGGAATTTGGAGGAAACACTGTAAATAACCTGCATGAATACCATTTTCTTGGCCCCTCCCCCCATGCAATTTCGCTCTCCTTGTGCTCTGAGACATACAATAAATATCAGCTAGACCTAAAATCAGTTTACTGTATCAGATCAGGCAGTGATTGCAATTGGTTGCCCGAGGTTACTGCATATCATTACCACTTACTGCCTGGTTGCTAGAGGTTACAGCTTATCATTACCACTTACTGACTGGTTGCTAGAGGTTACAGCTTATTACCACTTACTGACTGGTTTCTAGAGGTTACAGCTTATCATTACCACTTACTGACTGGTTTCTAGAGGTTACAGCTTATCATTACCACTTACTGACTGGTTGCTAGAGGTTACAGCTTATCATTACCACTTACTGACTGGTTGCTAGAGGTTACAGCCTATCATTACCACTTACTGACTGGTTGCTAGAGGTTATAGCTTATCATTACCACTTACTGATTAGGGGTGCAACGGATCAAAATACTCACGGTTCGGATCGTTCCTCGGATCAGAGTCACAGATCGGATCATTTTTCAGAATGGCAAAAAATAAAAAATAAATTCTCCCCCACTGTAATATACACCCCCCCCCTCCCTGTAATATCCAAATATTCCTCCCCTCACTACAGTGGTACCACTAGGGTTGGTGTCACCCCCCCCCCCCTCCCCACCAACTATAAGTTACAGCTTATCATTACCACCTTCTGACTGGTTGCTAGAGGTTACAGCACACATTACGACTCACTGATTAGTTGCTAGAGGTTACAGCACATGATTTCTGCTTGTTGATTGGTTGCTAGAGATTACTGTACAGTAATACTGCTCACTGATATCAATGCAGCTGCTATTTACATATAAATGCTCCCGTTATGTACATATGAATGACAGTTATTTTCATGTAAACACAGGGTCTGCAGGTAAGTCATCTGTACACAATAGGGCAGAGCTGGGCAGCATCAGTAGCAGCACTTCACACTGAGATATCGGGACACAGCAAAGGACTAAAACTTTAAGGGACAAGGGAATTTAAACTGGGATAGTTGGCAAGTATCTTTGGAGCAGCTTTTGGGCGCTGAAAAAAACACTCCAAAAACGCCCCTCTCCATTGAAATTAATTGAAAAGCGCTGTAAAAACGCCTTACCCTTTCACACTTAGGCACTGCAAAAACACCCTAAGACCCCTTTCACACTGAAGTGTTTTTACAGCGGTTTAGCATTAAAAATAGCGCTCTAATGCCCCTTTCACACTGGGGCATTTTTCGAGCGTTATTCAAGCGTTTTTCGAGCGTTATTCGAGCGAAGCCTTATCTGCAATCCCAATGTGCTGGCAAAGCACCGCTAAGACCCTAACATTTAGGCTGGGTTCACACTTGTGCGGTGTGAATTTCAGCTCTGTAATCTCTGCAGATAGATAAGGGAAGTGTTCAGCAGATCCATTGCGTTTTAACTGCAAATTTGGAGACCTGGGCGAAGTTATGGGTGAGAGGAGAGTGGGGGGGAAGTGTATTGAGCTGAATGAGAGAAATTCCTGAAGAGAACTGAACACATCTGCGAATCAGCTGCGTACCCATAGAAGATAATGGGCCTGAATTCGCACCTGAGCCGCACCGCAAGGCATAAAATCTGCACACGTTTTTACTGCAATGCGCAGTGCGGATGCATCGCACATATGTGAACCAGCCTCATTCAAAACAATGTATTTAGAAATGTTCTGCGTATTAAATGCGGTTTAAGCCGCATCCAATTCGCATAGGTGTGAACCCGGCCTAAAGGGCGTTTTTACAGTGTCTCAGTGTGAAAGGGTAAGGTGTTTTTACAGCGCTTTTCAATTCATTTCAATGGAGAGGGGCGTTTTTGGAGCGTTTTTTTTCAGCGCTCAAAAGCTGCCCCAAAGATGCTGCTTGCAGGACTTTTCTCAACGGCCCACAAGTTCAACGCCTCGGTGTGAAAGGGTAAGGCGTTTTTACAGCGCTTTCAATTCATTTCAATGGAGAGGGGCGTTTTTGGAGCGTTTTTTTCAGCGCTCAAAAGCTGCTCCAAAGATGCTGCTTGTAGGACTCCGTGTGAAAGGGTCCATTGAAATGCATAGAGAGCGTTTTATGAGCGTTTTAAGAGCGCTATTTTTAACGCTAAAACACTGTAAAAACGCTTCAGTGTGAAAGGGGTCTATAACTTTAGGATCTTAGTGGTGCTTTACCAGCACTTTGGGATTGCAGAGGAGGCTTCGCTCGAATAACGCTCAAATAACGCTGTAATAACGCTCGAAAAACGCTCAAATAATGCTGTATTAACGCTCGGAAAACCAATGAAAAACGCCCCAGTGTGAAAGGGGCCTAAACTTTAGGCCCCTTTTACATCGAGGAGTTTTTCAGGTGGTACAGCGCTGATATACCGCCTGAAAAACTCCTGCCAAGCAACCTCAGTGTGAAAGCCCGAGGGCTTTCACACTGAGGTGATGCGCTGACGGGAAAAGAAAAAAATCTCCTGTCAGCAGCATCTTTGGAGCGGTGAGAGGAGCGGCGTGTATACCACTCCTTTACCGCTCCTTCACCGCTCCTTCACCGCTCCTTCCCATTGAAAACAATGGCAAACCGCGGCAATACCGCCCACAATGCCCCTCTATAGAGATGCATTGCGGGCGGTATACACCCTTTCACGGCCGCTAGCGGGGGTTATTACCGCACCCGCTAGCGGCCGCAACTCGCGGCAAATCCGACGGCATAGCGGCTATTTTTAGCGGCGCTATACCGCCAGCGCGGCTCCCGCCCCAATGTGAAAGGGGCCTTGGGCCCTTTTCACACTGGGGGGTTTTTCGAGCGTTATTCGGGCGTTATTTGAGCAAACCCTTATCTGCAATCACAATGTGCTGGTAAAGAACCCGATAAGACTTTAGGGCGTTTTTGCAGTGCCTCGGTGTGAAAGGGTAGGGCGTTTTATGGCGCTTTCAATTCATTTCAATGGAGAGAAGCGTTTTTTTCAGCGTTTAAAAGCTGCTCCAAAGATGCTGCTTGCAGGACTCAGTGTGAAAAGGTCCATTGAGATGCATGGAGAGCGTTTTATAAGCATTTTAAGAGCGCTATTTTTAACTGTAACAACGCTGTAAAAACGCTTCAGTGTGAAAGGGGTCTTAGCGGTGCTTTACCAGCACATTGGGATTGCAGATGAGGCTTAGTTTGAATAACGCTGTAATGACGCTAGAAAAACGTTTGAATATCGATGTAATAACGCCCGTAAAACGCTCGAAAAAAAACCGCTTGAAAAATGCTTGAATAATGCTGTAATAACGCTCGAAAAACGCTCCAGTGTGAAAGGGGCCTTAGTAACACCTTACTAGTACAGCATCTATGAATGGAGGATGGGCGATTAAAAAAGGCTGCTTTCACATTGCAGCGGGAGGCGCGGTGGCGGTATAGCGCGGCTAAAAATAGCGACGCTATACCGTCGTATTTACCGCGATATTCGGCCGCTAGCGGTGCGGTTTTAACCCCCGCTAGCGGCCGAAAAAGGGTTAAAGGGTTAATACCGCCCGCAATGCGCCTCTGTAGAAGCGCATTGCGAACGGTATTACCGCGGTTTCCCATTGTTTTCAATTGTAAGGAGCGGTATAGGAGCGATGAACACCCCGCTCCTATACCGCTCCAAAGATGCGGCTAGCAGGACTTTGGGAGCGCTCCTGCTAGCGCACCGCTTCAGTGTGAAAGCACTCGGGCATTTACATTGAAGACTACAGGGCACGATTTTATCATTCGGTATAGCAGCGCTATATTCAGCGCTGTACCGCCTGAAAGACGCCCCAGTGTGAAAGGGGCCTTAGAGAGAGCTTCATAGAGCAGCCACCAGCACAGGGACACTTCTCTCTAAAGTGCTTCTAAAGGCAGAAAGTAAAAAATAAAAGTCTTCTGGGTCCAGCTTGCCCCCCACCAATACTTACCTGTGCCCCATCTTTATCCAGCGACATGCATGAGAGCCAAGGCTCTCCCGGGTCTCTCTCTCCTCATTGGCTCAAACAGCAGGGGGAGCCATTGGCTCTGGCTGCTGTCAATCACGGCCAGTGAGCCAATGAGGAGAAAGAAGGGGACGGGAGACCCGAAAAAGAGGAGGATTGGGACTGCCCTGTCTAAAACCATTACACAGAGCAGGTAGGTATAACCTATTATTGAAAAATAAAGGGGCCAATGATAGTTAAAAATACAGAAAACTGTTGGGGGGGTATAAAGTAACTTTGAGCAAAAAAAACATGCAGATTTAATATGTGCCCCCCACACACACACACACACATTATTATATTATAGATTTTGCTACAATGTAAATGATCATTTTTGAGGAGATATATATCTATATAGATATATATTATTATTATTATTTATTTTTTATTTTGCACCCAATATATATATTTTTAAAAATACATTGTAGCAAAATATAATAATTTCCCACAAAAAAATAATAATATTTCTAATAAGGAAGCTGTCAGCTGTCATAAATCAATGCAGTTATTGGATAAACAAACCCTAGAAGGGTGTCCTCCTCCCAACCTGCTAGGGGAGGGGCTCCTCCTACAGACAATGGGCGCCCCCTCTGTCCCAGTCACCTACCTAGCGGCTGCGCCCTGACAACCAGCAACAGCCCCGGACGACGGTGTCGCTCTACCACGGATGATTACGGTGAGGCCCGGAAGTAATGAAGATATACGGTAACCCAGCAAAACACTTCCCCACAGCCTCGGGACAGACCTACAGCCAATCAGAGCGCACTATGCAAATCGCCAGCGTGTGAGTGGGCGCGCTCTGCTGAGGATGGAGCGCTGATTGGCTGTTGTACGCGATATGGGCGTAAACGGCGGATGTGATATCCGGCTCTGGTTGTGGGCTTCGGCAAAATGGCAGCCGGGTTAGTTGAGGAGTAGTTATTTTAAAACGAATAAATTACAGCTGGAAGTTTTGTGAAGCAGTGTCATTGTTACAGATTTATCCATATACATGTAAATATGTACTCATGCACATTTTCAAGTGAGACATGCCTTAACCACGTGAAATGCACATAGTTGCAGCAGACATTCAAGGGTTAAAGTGGAACCCATAATATAAGGTGACCAGATTTTTAAAATGAAATCCGGGGACATATTTTTTTTTTACTAGTAATGGCAACAATCAGCTACTCTCTGCCCGTCGCCGCCCGCCTCACAGCCTGTCAAGTCTTACCCACCGGGGTCCGGGCCCCTGGGGCTACTACTGGGTGGGGAGCGGAGAAAGATCACTTCGCCATGGAAGGCATGAAGATAAGCAGGCGGCCTGCCAGGATTTGAGCCAAGGCAGAAGAACATGTGAGCGGAGCTGAATGGGCATGCACCCGAAACTGAAGAAATATTCCCTCCGCTCCGATCAGCACATACATGATCATCAGAAAGGGGCACAGATAATGGAAAAGATATATACCCCCTAAGCTAGTGGGAGCGGGGGTGTGTAATTCAGACTTTTCTTTTTTAATTCTGCACTGACTGCCTTTGAAATTGCCCCAGCCCCTGTTCAAATCCAATCCGGGGACAAAACCAGGGACAGACTTGGTCCGGGGACAGTGTCCTCAATCTGGGGACTGTCCCCTGAAACCGGGGATGTCTGGTCACCCTACTGTAATAGCTTTATAAAAAATAATGTTCTTTGACAAGGAACATGCGTTCCACATTAATAACCAAAGCTCCCAACTGTCCCTGCCTTTGAGGGACTGTCCCCTGATTTGGAACAATGTCCCTCCTCATTTGTCCCTCATTTTGGTCTGATCTATATAGTTGTATATAAAATGCCCCTTTTCTCCTTCAAAAAGTGTTTCCCGGAGCTAAACCTTTCATCTGATTTCTAAATTGCTGCATTTTTCAATTTTAAAAACCAATATAAAGGAATAGTAGTGGTAAAAAAAAAGCACTTGTGGATTTAATTAACCTATTGTTTTACAGTTCTCCTTTAAGGGGACGTGGCAAGGGGTGTGTCCTATGCCTGCATACTTTTGCTGATAGGTGTCCCTCATTCCCATCTCAAAAAGTGGGGAGGTGTGCACTGATGTCCGCCGGGACCCGCTGATCAGAACGGCCATTTGCCATTAAACAAGGCAGATCGCCGTTCTGTGACAAGGGAAGACAGAGATCCTATGGGCCAGATCCACAGAGCTAGTACGCCGGTGTATCTCCTGATACGCCGGCGTACTTTCAAATTACCCACGTCGTATCATTAGTTTGAATCCTCAAACCATGATACGACGGCTTCGGGCTTCGATCCGACAGGCTTACGTCTTCGTACGCCTTTGGATCTACGCTACAATCTTTTTCCGCCTACTGGGTGGAGTTCGCGACGTTTTCCGCGTCGGGTATGCAAATTAGCTTTTTACGGCGATCCACGAAGGTATGAGAGGCCGTCGCATTCTCTTACGTCGTCGCTAGTCGGCTTTTTCTGGCGTATAGTTAAAGCTGCTATAATCCGGTCTATAGTTAGACTTGCCAGGTTAAGTATGGCCGTCGTTCCCGCGTCGAAATTTAATTTTTATTTTTTTGCGTAAGTCGTCCGTGAATAGGAATGTACGTAATTTACGCTACTAAAAAAAAAAAACGACGTTTCGACGTAATTTCGTGCAATGCACGGCGGGAAATTTCTGAATGGAGCATGCGCAGTTCGATCGCCGTGGGGACGCCCTACATTTAGATGATTCACGCCCCCTACCCGCGTATTTTGATTCCGCCGCGAGCAATACACTAAGCCGCCGTACCTTACGGGTCGAAATCTTCCTGGATTCGACTTAGAGCCTGCTAAAATACGGCGGCGTAGTGTATCTCTGATACACTGCGCCAGGGCAATTGTATGTGGATCTGGCCCTATGTTTCTGCTAAGCAGGAACACGGTTTTCTGTCTTCCCACAGTTAAAGCACCTCCCCCACGCAGTTAACAAGCATTCCCTAGGGATACATTTAACCCTTTAATCGCCCCTGATGTCAACCTCTTCTCTGCCAGTGACATTAGTACAGTGACAGTGCATATTTTTAGCACTGATCACTGTATTAGTGTCACTGGTCCACAAAAAAGTATCAAAAGTGTCCGATTTGTCCGCCGCAATATCGCAGTCTCGCTATAAGTAGCTGATTGCCTCTATTACTAGTAAAACAATGAATAGATAAAAATTCCATAAAAATATCCCATAGTATTTTAGACGCTATAACTTTTGCGCAAACCAATCAATAAATGCTTATTGGGATATTTTTTTACCAAAAATATGTAGCAGAATAGATATTGGCCTACATTTTTTTTTGCTTTTGTAGCAAAAAATAAACTAAAAAAATAAAAATATTGTTCCTGCCCATTGGTTCCTGTGGGTGGAAAAAAAAGAAAGAAGGACCCAGTGGCTCTCCTCGTGATTTATTCCTGGCATGAATGTTGACCGTATTGAGCGAAAGAACACATTGCACATTATGCATCCTCTATGATGGGAACTGCAGTCTTTGCAGATATTTTGATACAACACAACAGCAAGTACCGTACATGCGGAACACAAAGAATTGGTTGACAGAAAAACAAAGGAACAGCGTGTACACATAAAAAAAAACCCTGCACATTAAAAGATTAAGGCCTCGTACACACGATGAGATATGTCCGCTCAAACTTGTCCGACGGACAGTTTAGAGCGGACATGTCTCATCGGATTTCGGTCTGATGGCGTGTACACACCATCGGATCAAAATCCCCGCCGGCAGACAGCGTGGTGACGCGGCGGTGACGTTGACGCCGCCACGTCACCGCACCAGGAAGTAAACACTTCCGCGCGCATGCGTCGGATCCATTCACAGGATACGACACATGTGCGGGAGGATATGTCCGCTGGTTTCCCGTACTAACCAGCGGACATATCCGACGGACAGGTTTGTAGCGGACAAATTTCAAATCTGTCCGCTAGCCCATACACACGATCGGTTTTGTCTGCTGAAACGGTCCATCAGACCGTTTTCAGCGGACAAATTCGATCGTGTGTACGCGGCCTTAAAGTTACATGTAAAAGTAATTCCACTGATTGAATGTTACTTATACCAGAGGGCCGCCTAATTTTTTCTTATTAACCACTTGCTTACTGGGCACTTAAACCCACTTAAAAAATTAAAAAGACAGATTTAAAAAATAAAAAAATTTATATTTTTTTATATTTTGTTATACAATTTTGCAAACGGGTAATTTTTC
Organism: Rana kukunoris; assembly: GCA_029574335.1. Lineage (NCBI taxonomy): Eukaryota > Metazoa > Chordata > Amphibia > Anura > Ranidae > Rana > Rana kukunoris. The sequence continues at coordinate 543,237,180 of CM056052.1, read as the reverse complement.
TCCTTCATTGATGTATGCTGATGAGGCTGTACTGATGGGCACTGATGGGTTGTACTGATGGGCACTGATGGGCTGCATTGATGGGCACCAATAAGGCGGCACTGGTGGGCACTGATAGGCGGTACTGAGAGGTGGCACTGATGTGTGGCACTGAATGGCATTGATAGGTGGCACTGGTGGGCACTGAGAAGTGGCACTAATAGGTGGCATTGATGGGCACTGATAGGTGGCAGTGATGGGCACTGATGAGTGGCAATAATGGGCACTGATCAGTTACACTGATAGGCAGCATTACTAGGTGGCACTGATTGGCATCACAGATGGGCATTTATAGGTGGCACTGTGGGCACTGGCACGTGGCAATGGCAGGTGGCAGGTGGTATTTTTGGGCACAGAGGTGGCAGATGTGCCTCCTTTTTCTTCGGGACCTATGCCAGCGTGAGGAGAAATAAAACGATTACCGATCCTTTGTTTACATCATGTGATCAGCTGTCATTGGCTGACAGCTGATCATGTAGTAAGGGGCTGGGACCGGTCCCTTACACGGATCTGTGATCCACCGAGTCACAGTGACTCAGCGTGGCACAGCGTGGCACAGCGTTGCGCGTGCAAAAGGGAGGATGTCTATTGACGTCCTCCCGGATTTAGCCGTCATTTGACTATAGCGCATGCCTCTAGTGATTAAACGCCAGCAGCTACAAATACTGCAGCTACTGACTTTTAATACCAGCACACTAACCTGTTCAGAGTGCCCGTGATGTCAGCAGCCAAAGCCGATCAATCGCTTTTCTCTCGGCTGCCCCCAACGCCATCCTCGTGAGGGAATCAAGAAATGAAGCCTTGCGGCTTCACTTCCCGGTTCCCTACTGCGCATGCGCATGCTCACCGGTCACTGCTATCTTCTGGGACCAGTGTGTTTCCCAGAAGACGAAGGGGAGGACAGAGTAGGCACCGGACATGACGTAGGTCACTCCAATCACCACAGTGATCTATGCCAGGGAGTGGGAGCAAATACCTGTATTACACAGGTATCTGCTCCCCCTCCCCCTGAAAGGTGCCAAATGTGACACCGGAGGGGGAGAGGTTTCCAAAAAGTGGAAGTTCCATTTTTGAGTGGAACTCCACTTTAAGAAGCCAACAGATGATGGTGGGAGTGCCAAATACAAAGATCACATAAACTTGAACTGGTATCAAAATCAGTAAACGGTTTCAAAAGACAAATAGCCGATGCGTTTCAAAGACACATGGCACCTTCTTTGGTTTCAATGTCTTCTTCTCCTTCTTTTGACAGGAAGTTCTGAGAATTAAATTGGATTTTTTTACATAATGTTACAATTATGTTACAACAGCTATGTACCTCTACACTACAAACAAAGCATTGTAACCTCCTGTGATTACAATGTCCAGATTATGAATGGAGAGGAGCCGCTGTGTTCTCTTCATTCATTTTCAGTGCAGCTGAGACTGCAGAGAAAGGGACTGGGGAATCTCTATCCTCTGTCTCTTTCTCTGTGTCAAGGTGGAGATATCAGGGGTCTGTTATTCTCCTCTGACCTTAACAAGGTGTTTTCCTCCACACAACTTCCGCTCACTGGATATTTTCTCTTTTTTGGATCGTTCTCTGTAATCCAGAGAGATGGTTGTGTCTGAAAATCCCAGCAGATCAGTATTTAAAAAATAAAAATACTGCCACTAACAACCATGACACTTTCAAAGTCACTTAAATCCCCTTTCTACCCCATTCTGATGCTCGGAGTGAACTTCAGAAAGTCGTCTACTCTACACCACATCTAGTTGCCTAAATGCATTGAGTTGCTGCCATGTGATTGTCTGATTAGCAATTTGTGTTACCAAGCAATTGAACAGGTATGCCTAATAATGTGACCGGTGAGTGTATAGAATAGGAAAAAGTCAGTACACCGCATTGAAACTGTTGACTTTTTCAGCACATTTAAATGGGCAAACATTAGTGGCCAGATTCTCGTAGATCTGCCCTTTATTAGCGTATCCCATTAACGCTACGCCTCCGCACTTTTTACGAGCAAGTGCTGTATTCTCAAAGCACTTGCTCCGTAATTTGCGGCGGCGTAGCGTAAATGGGCCGGCCTAATTCAAACTAGGAAGGAGGGGGCGTGCTGTATTTAAATTAAGCGCGCCCCAGCGCCGAACGAACTGCGCATGCGCCGGCCGTAAACATAGCCCACTGCGCATGCTCCATAGTACGACGCAAATACATTGGTTTCGACGTCAACTTAATTAACGCACAGCCCGAATTACGTAAACAACGTAAAGGACGGAAAAACACAACGCTGTCCCGACGTCTATACTTAACATGGCGTACGCCGGACCTATGCAAGTCTACCCCTCATATAGCAGGGGTAACCTTACGCTTACGCAAACTATGTAAACTACGACAACGGCGCGCAAATACGTTCGGGAATCGGCGTATCTAGCTCATTTGCATATTCGACGCAGAAATCTACGGGAACGCCACCTAGAGGCCAAGCGTAACATTGCATCATAGATCCGACGGTGTAAGTGACTTAGGCCAGTTGGATCTACGCCAAATCTATGCGTAACTGATTCTAAGAATCAGTCGCATAGATACCCAGGCGGAAAAACAAAGATACAACGGCGTATCTCTTACAAGAATCTGGCCCTCGATCTTTATTCAATCAGTGCCTACAGATAAAGGTGACATACTTAATAAAATATCACTTTTAATTAGCATTTTTAATCTTTTATTCAACCAAACTATCAAAGTATGTAATGGTATACTGTGGGAAAAGTAAGTACACCCTTGGCCGTAGCACTAGTATTGCCCCTTTCAGCAGAAATGACTTCTTGAAGGTGTCTTGAATAACGGCACACCAGTCTCTTACATCAACTCTGGCCATTTCTCCATGCAAAAACCCCTTCAGTTGTAAGATATTTGTCAGTGTCCTTGTATGAGCTGCCTCTTACAAATACATGATTTAAAGTGGAGTTCTACACCCCCCACCTTTGAAAAAATTCGAACCTGTCCAGGGAGACCGCGATATCGGCACCCCAGCTGATTTTCGGATTGGCTCTCGGGTGCTGTTGCCGCCATTTGTGGTAAGGGAAGCTGGCAGTAAAGCCGAAAGGTTCCCTACTGCGCATGCGCAAAGCGCGCAGCACTTTCTAACTGGCCCCGGCAGCAGAGGAATGATGGGGGGGGGGCCAAACTTCCGAGGAACGTCGCCGCGGCGTTGTTTCCCAGAAGTGGGGGAGGGTACAGGAAACTTTTCTCCACTCCCCCCTGAAAGGTGCCAAATGTGGCACTGGAGGGGGGGGGGGGGAACGACGACAGATAAGCGGAGCTTCCACTTTTGGGTGGAACTATGCTTTAGCAACCGGAGCTTTAAATAGGTCAGTCCATAACTCTCCCTTTGTTCATTAGGAGCCATGTCTTGGTGGATTTGCTGGTATGGTTCAAATCATTATTGCTTTGAAAGATCCATTTCAGGTTCATTTGAAGCGAATCTCCACCCAAAATTAAACATGATCGCATAAATAATACTTCTCATAAACAATGCTGAAACCGATATTTTTCATTAAAATAATATTTACTGTACCATAAAACTGGATGGGCTTCCGGTCTGCCTCCCTCGGGTTTTTTGTCGGATTTCTCTGAGTTTCCTGTCCCGCGTAGTGTCTTCTGGGAGCTTGTGTCATAGCTCCCTTGATATCGTATTCTACCCTGTTTGACTAAATATCGCGCGATTTCGAGGAAGAGGAAGTGACGCGCGATGTAAACAAAGGCAGGAGGGCGGGCTTTACAAAAATCTCCATTACAGGACAGATACGCTCACGCCGCCGGTCACCTTTGCCAGTGTGCATGCGCGAGATCGAGCGGTGGATGCTGGGACAGCATCCACCGCAAATAGGAAGTGCCTGCTTGTGGGCTTATAACGCCCAAAGCTAAGATGGCAACGGGAGGAAACAAAGAATATAAGTATTTATTTGGGACAGAATCACAGCGGAGCGCCCGTGGGACACCAGAACAGTGAGTTTAGCAAAGCAGCGCTAGTAACAATTTAAAGCGGAGCTCCAGCCGCGAATTTTTTTTTTTTAAAGTCAGCAGCTACAAACAGTGTAGCTGCTGACTTTAAATAAGGACACTTACCTGTCCTAGGCGCCCGCGCTGATGGGCCCCCCGATGCCGGTCCCGCGATCGCTCCGAGTCCCGCGCCGCCATTCACACTATGGGAAACAGGCAGTGAAGCCGTACGGCTTCACTGCCCGTTTCCTACTGTGCCTGCGCGAGTCTCACGCTGGCTTGTGAATGGGCGCGCTGCTCTCTGAGAACACACACAGTTCCCAGAAAGCAGCGCGCCCCATTCACAAGGAGAACAAGAAGAAGAAATCAAACCGCGGTGCAGGTGAGGCAGATTACGGACTTCTGCATAGCAACAGCTATTTCGGGTGAGTATTTTTTTTTTTTTTTTCAGTTTTTTTTTTTTTAAACAACATGGCAAAATGTTGTTTTCATGGGTGGAGCTCCGCTTTAAATACCCCTTAAACAAAAATTTGATTTGGTGTGGGAGATCCGCTTTGAGGTTCAGCATTTTAAGGGATAATGTAAGATGTTCCTGAAGTTGTACTTTAAATGGGGCTTAAAGGAATTTTTTTCCCTAAACATCTTCCTTTACCTTAGTGCAGTCCTCCTTCACTTACCTCATCCTTCCATTTTGCTTTTAAACGTCCTTTTTTCTTCTGAGAAATCCTCACTTCCTGTTCTTCTGTCTGTAACTCCACACAGTAATGCAAGGCTTTCTCCCTGGTGTGGAGTGTCGTGCTCGCCCCCTCCCTTGGACTACAGGAGAGTCAGGACCAGGGGAGGGCTGGCAGCCTTAAGCCTGGGGGGCAAGTCTGGTCAAGTGGCCCATAGAGCGTGGAAAAGTAATGGATAGAGGAAAACAGTCTAAGATTTTTCATGATCACAAGAGTCTGCACAGAGGCTCCCCTTACATCAGAGTCCGCACAGAGGCCCCCCTACATCAGAGTCCACACAGAGCCTCCCCTTACATCAGAGTCCGCAAAAAGCCTCCCCTTACATCAGAGTCCGCACAGAGCCTCCCCTTACATCAGAGTCCGCACAGAGCCTCCCCTTACATCAGAGTCCGCACAGAGCCTCCCCTTACATCAGAGTCTGCACAGAGCCTCCCCTGACATCAGAGTCTGCACAGAGCCTCCCCTTACATCATAGTCTGCACAGAGCCTCCCCTTACATCAGAGTCCACACAGAGCCTCCCCTTACATCAAAGTCCACACAGAGCCTCCTCTTACATCAGTGTCCACACAGAGCCTCCTCTTACATCAGAGTCCACACAGAGCCTCCCCTTACATCAGAGTCCGTACAGACACCATATACATCAGAGTCCGTACAGACCCAATATACATCAGAGTCCGCACAGACCCCATATACATCACATCTGATGTAAGGGGTGTTCTGGGAAACTTGATTTAAGGGTGCATGCTGTAGACTATTGTGTAAAGAGGGTCTTTGCTCACCAAAGCCTGCCCCCCTCTCCTTTAACAAAGTCCACAGAGCACCCCTTTTTATAAACTGGGGGGCAGGAGAGACTAGAGAGGATGAGTTTACCAGGATGGAGGCTGAGGCGCAGCAGACTGTCTGATGCTTTTTTGTCCAGTGCCCACATATGCCCAGGGAGTGTGGGCAGGAAAGACTCAGAAGGAGGAGGAGCAGATGAGCTCTATCTCTCCTCGTGTGCAGAGAGAGAAGGGGATGTCAGCGCTGGTGTGCGCTGAGCTATGTTGAGACGAGACATAGCTCAGCTCTGCAGCCATCTACCTCGGAGCTGACACAGGCACGGCTGCACAGTGGGAAGTGAGCAGCGGCCGTGACCTGTGTTAACCGAGCTCCAGCAGGCATATTCCTGATCTGCAAAAACAGAGTTTGGTAGTGGCGGCCGGTGGCTGTGCATAGTGTCACCAGCCCGGGGGAAGATTTCCACCCTTCCCCCTCTGCCAGCCCTCCCCTGGTCAGGACGCTCTCTACGTTGCAGATAGAGAAAAGAGCTGTGCGTTAGTGAGCGTCCTGACACTCCTGTAGTCCAAGGGAGGGGGCGAACACGACACTCCACACCAGGGAGAAAGCCTTGCATTACTGTGTGGAGTTACAGACAGAAGAACAGGAGGTGAGGATTTCTCAGAAGAAATAAGGACATTTAAAAGCAAAATGGAAGGATGAGGTAAGTGAAGGAGGACTGCACTAAGGTAAAGGAAGATATTTAGGGGAAAAAAAATTACCTTTACAACCCCTTTAAGAATTTGTAATGTAATGTTGAGTTGAGAGGTATCTTGATATAGCATCGAAGGGTCCCGATGCGCTGGGCCAATTTAGACAGGATCCGATTAACCTACCAGCATGTCTTTAGTGTGTGGGAGGAAACCGGAGTACCCGGAGGAAACCCACACAGGCACAGGGAGAACATGCAAACTCCAGGCAGATGATGTTGTGGCTGGGATTCGAACCAGCGACCCTTTTTTAGTGTAATATCCATAGGCAATGGAGAACATTGCATCTTCATGGTTGTCTTATATTCACTTTATCGAGCTAGATTTGCCAGCAGGTGGAGCTCCAGGTCTTCCTCAGAATTATTTGATACTCAACAAATGTGAACTACAAAGTATAAGAAGACAAACAAAAGGTGGAAATATGTGAAGTACACATTTAAACCTCACATGTGTGATTTGAACACCGTTTACATGTGCGTGTGCAACTTACGTGTGCGATTTCTTTGCAGCGCAATCTCGCAGGCACTTTAAAAAAAAAAAAAAAAAAAAGATTTTTGTCTAATTTATTTTATTTATTTGAATTCAATTTTTGTGTTACTTAAAAAAAAAATGATAATTTTTTTTTTTGCTGTCACAAGGAATGTAAACATCCCTTGTGACAGTAATAGGTGGTGACAGGTACTCTTTATGGAGGGATCTCGGGGGTCTAAAAGACCCCAAATCGTTCCTTAGCACTTCAACGTATTCAGATTGACAAAAACAGAGATTCTGAATACCGTCACTTTTTTTATAACCGGAACCGTTGTGACGTCGCTTCCATGTGTACAGAGAGAAGACTGGAACAAAGCCGTTTCCGGCTTTGTGCCAGTCTCTCTCTAGCCGGCGGAAGTGCCAGATCGTGGTGGAACGGGAGTCCCGGTAAGAGCGGCAGAAGGCGGCGGGAGGGGGGGACATCCCCTCTCTCTCCTCTGGTATAACAGCCGAGCGTCTTTTAGCCGCAGGGCCGCCATCAGCGGGGCACAGGCAGTACACCTGTAAGGGGCCCGGAGGTCCCCAGAGCCCCGGATGGCAACCCCCCTTTTATATATATATATTATTAAAGGGCCCATTAAAAATGCAATAAAACTATCCCCTATTTTGTAAACGCTATACATTTTGCGCAAACCAACCGATAAACGCTTATTACGATTTTTTCTAACCAAAAATATGTAGAAGAATACGTATCGGCCTAAACTGAGGAAAATATATATTTTTTATATATTTTTGGGGGATATTTATTATAGCAAAAAGTTAAAAATATTGCATATTTTTCAAAATTGTCGCTCTATTTTTGTTTATAACGCAAACACTAAAAACCGCAGAGGTGATCAAATACCACCAAAAGAATGCTCTATTTGTGGGAAAGAAGGACGCCAATTTTGTTTGGGAGCCACGTCGCACGACCGCGCAATTGTCAATTAAGTCGACGCAGTGCCGAATTCGCAAAAAGGGGCAATGTCCTTTACCTGCATTTTGGTCCGGGTCTTAAGTGGTTAAGTAGCGACCGCACCACCCACGCTTCTCAATTTGAGGCGGCAGCACCCCCCCACCCCCCCCCCCCCGGTTCTCTGCTCCAGGGGCCCATGCCTGAAGCAGTAAGGGGCCTCATAATTCCTGATGGCAGCCCTGTTTAGCTGGTTGTTATTCCTGAAGAGCCGACCGCCCGTTCTAAAAAACGGTATCTGGGATGATGCGTGCGGCTACATATCACCCCGGTATAACCCCTGAAAGCCAAGACCGTGTGTGCACGCTCTGCGGGAGGGAGATACATAAATCTTAGCATTTGCACTATTTTTCCTAATAAAACTGCCACCTTTATTTTCATAGATTACATTACTTGATGATGAAAAGGTGAGCTGTTTTTAAACGCAGAGGGACAAATCGACAGTGCAAAAATTGTACCGAATATAAAATAATAGGGCTAGATTCAGGTAGAAGAGCGTATCTTTGTGCGGGCGTAACGTATCCTATTTACACTACGCCTCCGCAACTTTTACAGGCAAGTGCTGTATTCACATAGCACTTGCTCCGTAAGTTGCGGCAGCGTAGCGTAAATGTGCCGGCGTAAGTAGGGGGTGTGTTGTATTGAAATTAACCGTGACCCCACGTAAATGACGTATCCCAGTGCGCATGCTCAAAATTACGCCGCAAATACTCATTGGTTTCGACGTGAACGTAACTTACGCAAAGCCCTATTCGTGAACGTTTTACGCAAACGACGGAAAATTCTACGCTGTCCCGACATCCATACTTAACATTACGTACGCCTCATATAGCAGGGGTAACTTTGCGCCAGACTTACGCTTAAGCAAACGACGTAAAAAAATACGACCGGCCGCAAGTACGTTCGTGAATCGGCGTATCTAGCTCATTTGCATATTCGACGCGTAAATCGACGGAAACGCCATCTAGCGGCCAGCGTAAATATGCAATTAAGATACAACGCCGTAAGAGACTTACGCCGGTTGGATCAAAACACAAATCTATGCGTAACTGATTCTAAGAATCAGGCGCATAGATACGAGGAGATACGCCGTCGTAACTCGTAACTGAATCTGGCCCATAACTATTGTATGGTAAATATCCAATCCATTACCAAAATTGTACTAATTGGGTCTTCTTAAATGGCATTGTTTATATACAGTATAGCATCATTGCCCCCCCCCCCCCAGTCCTATTCTGTGGACAGTGTGCACAAGTGAAGTCATAACATGCTTGTAATGACTATACCCAACATAATTGTTATGCATCTTAGGGTCCTTACACACGGAGCAGTCCGTTTTTCGGTCCGCTCCGTGTGTCCGTCAGCTCAGCGGGGGGTCTCCGCTGAGCTGTCGGGCGGACGGGGCAGTCCCCGCACACTGTGCAGGGACCGCCCCGTCTCTCCTCCGCTCTCCCCTATGGGGAGTCGGATGGAAACGGATCGTCTGTCCGTTTGCATCCGATCTGTTTGCCCGGACGGAAGAAAAATAGGACATTCTTCCGTCCGCAAAAACGGATGCGGATCAAGCGGACGTTAGCGGATGCATCATCCGCTAACGGATCTGCTCCCATAGGGACCCATTCGTCCGCTAGTGTGAAAGGGCCCTAAAAGGGATAATAAAGGCAATGATAAAAGAAAATAAGAAATAACAAACATGTCATACACAGAGCAGCCCCAATCCCCCACCTCTCGGGTTCCGCACCAGTGCTCCTGCCCCCCCCAGAGCAAGCAGCTTGCAATGGTGGCACGCTTCTGAGCCGCTGCTCTGCATGTTCATTCACACACAGAGCCAAGGCTTGAAGTTGTCCCTGCCCCCTCTCTCTCCCCATTGGCTGTGATTGACCAATGAGGAGGAAGAAACCCAGCAGAGCCGAGGCCGAGAAAAATCAGGCTCAGTAAGTATTAACCTGCTGCACAGTGAAGTTTTTTTTTACCTTCATGCATAGAATGCATGAAGGTAAAAAACCTTGAGCCTTTATAACCACTTTAATGTACAGTGGAACCTTGGCTTACGAGTAACACGGTTAGCAAGCACTTTGAAAGACGAGCAACTTAAAAAAAAAATCCTGACTCGATTTGCGAGTGTTGTCTCGCAAAATGAGCAGAATTTAAGCTAATGCAGTACTGCATTTGGCCAGAGGTGCGGGGGCGCCGGTGACACTCGGAACAGTTCGGAGCCGCTCGGAAATACTCGGAATCACTTGGAAACACTTGGAAATACACTGTTCAAGTGTTTGCGAACATTTCCGAGGATTTCTGAGATCAGCAGAGCTGTCCCCGAGCATTTCCGAGTCTCTCCGGCGATCCCCACCTCTGGCCACATGTGGTATTGCATGCCATAGAAGTCAATGCAGAACTAATTATCTTAGTTTCCATTGACTTCTATGGGGAATCTCGCTTTGATATGCAAGTGTTTTATATTACAAGCATTCTCCTGGAACGGATTATGCTTGTAATCTGAGGTTCCACTTATACAAAAAGATAGTATATTAGATCACGTGAGTTACATGCTAGTAATAGTAATTACATTTTATACAGCTCATAAAGTTGCCGCCATAGTTTCCAATAGACACATTTTGTGGTATTTCATGAATAGCATCAAGGTGTTTGGGGTCCATCTCATGTTGATACTCTTGTAGTTCAACAATTGTTATAAATTATAATGATGAAAACCTACCTATAATTTAATGTTACATGTTCTATTGGGCCCATGATAGAGGCTTTCATGCTTTCAACGTATTTTTATCTGATGAAATCACAAATGTTTAAGCAGTCTCTGAACAAGTAGTACCTAACTCATTTTTCGGATATTCACTTCAAATTAATATTGGTATTAGGAGGACTAGTGCCCCATCGTTAGCATCATAGAAAGGAATAGAGCCCCATCCTTGGTCTTAGATGGCTGAATAGTGTCTCATATCAATGGGAGTAATAGCGCCCCAAGGGCCAGATTGTCAGAAACCATGAATCAGACCAAGACAGAAGTACAGTTAAATCACACTTGTTTAATAATATTAATTAAAAGATTTACAGAGCAAGCATAGTCAAAACATAGCCAGAGTTCAGGAACCGGATCAGATAGTCAGCTGAGCCAGAGAAAAACGTAGTAGGACAGTAAGCAGGATCAGGAGTCAGGGATGCCAGGGATGTCAGCCAAGCATGTCTTCAACAGGAACGCAGGAGATAGTCTCTGTGATGTTGATTAAGGGGAAGGCAGAGAGCAACTGAGCTGGACGGCTTAAAGCAGAGGTCTGCCTAAAAAATAAACAAAATAAACAAATACTGCAGCTGCTGACTTTTAATAAATGGATATTTACCTGTCCAGGGTGCTGCGATCGCTCGGCTCTTGGCTGCGGGGCACCGGCAATCGCTCGGCTCTTGGCTGACCTCGCTACCATCCTTGGTGAGGGAATCAGGAAATGAAGCCTCGCACATTGCGCATCATGTCCCGTTATCTTCTGGGAACTGTGTGTTTCCCAGAAGACAGAGTAGGGGGGACAGATTCTGCAGGGGGGAGGGTTCCGAAAAGTGGAGGTTCACTTTTGACATGTCGCCGAGGTTAACACGTGCGGAGCGGATAGAAATTGTGTGTCTGGTGAACGCAGTAACTGGGTTTTTGCAGCAGATTTCAATGCGGTGTTGCTATCAGTGTGTAAAGAGTGGGAGACGAGGGTTGCATTGAACACATTTTATAAGTGATCAGAAACTTGTAAATAACTCATGAAAGAATAAAGTTACGTTAAAACCAAGCACACCATTGTTTTTTTGTGAAATTCCCAATAAGTTTGTTGTGTCACATGACCCTCTTCCTCTTGAAAAAACAAAAGTTGGATTCAAAATGGCCGACTTCAAAATGGCTGCCATGTTCACCACTCATCTTGAAAAGTTCCCCCCCTCACATATACTAATGTGCCACAAACAGGAAGTTAATATCACCAACCATTCCCATTTTATTAAGGTGTATCCATATAAATGGCCCACCCTGTACTATGGCAAAAAGGTAAAAATAAAAACCACCCCCCCCCCTAAAATAAAAATAGGGCAGGCTCGATGGACCACTTGGTCTTTTTTCTGCCCTCTCTCTTATCTCTTATAAATACTGTACAGAATTGTTCCTGGAAATCATGTTCAGAATTCAACTGCTTGAGGACAACTTCATTTTGTGCTCCGCTAAATGAAACTTCTTTCATCCGGTTTTATCAGACTAATAGAAAAATCGCTCTACGTTGCTGTTAGAGGATATTGCGACTTTTGGAAAGCACAGGATGACACAAACTGCTTGTACTGTTCTTGCGAGATTTGTTTCCAAGTAGAATTTAGGCCAAGCAAAATTACTTTACTTGTGCGTCGGTGCCGTATTTATCCACCTATCCTTCAGTCCAACCAGATGGGAGATCTGGAACAATCCTGGGAATTGAAATGTTGCCTCCTGATTCTAAAATAAAGTTACTTATTTTTGTTATTAACCACTTGACCACTGGGCACTTAACCCCCCTTCCTAACCAGACCAATTTTCAGCTTTCGGTGCTCTCACAATTTGAATGACAATTACTCAGTCATACAACATTCTACCCATTTGAAATTTGTGTCCTTTTTTTCACACAAATAGAGCTTTCTTTTGGTGGTATTTGATCACCTCTGGGTTTTTTATTTTTTGCGCTATAAAAGAAAAACGACTGAAAATTCGGTAAAAAAAAAAAAAAAATATCTTGTTTCTGTCATATTAGCGGGTTATTTCTCACACACAGCATATGCATACCACAAATTACACCCCAAAACACATTCTGCTATTCCTCCCGAGTATGGCGATACCCCATGTGTGAGACTTTTACACAGCGTGGCCACATACAGAGGCCCAACATGCAGGGAACACCATCAGGCGTTCTGGAACACCCAGACCAATTCTGACATTTCTCTCCTACATGGAAAAATCATCATTTATTTGCTAGAAAATTACATAGAACCCCAAACATTATATATGCTTTTTTAGCAAAGACCCTAGAGAATACAATGGCGGCCGTTACAACTTTTTATCTCGCATGGTATTTTCGTAGAAATTTTTTGAACGCGTGTTTTTTTAAAAAAAACTGTTTTGTGCTAAAAAAAAAAAAACAGTAAAGTTAGCCCAATTTTTTTTCATAATGTGAAAGATGACGTTACGCCAAGTAAATAGATACCCAACATGTCACACTTTAAAATTGCGCACGCTCATGGAATGGCGCCAAACTTCGCTACCTAAAAATCCCCATAGGCGATAGTATTTGGGTATTGCAGAGTATTTGGGTATTGCAGAGTATTTGGGTATTTCAGGGTATCGCACAGGGAATTGTGGTATTGGGGTACTGAGGTATTGGGGTACTGGAGTATTGGGGTACTGGAGTACTGCAGAGTATTGGGGTACTGGAGTACTGCAGAGTATTGGGGTACTGGAGTACTGCAGAGTATTGGGGTACTGGAGTACTGCAGAGTATTGGGGTACTGGGGTACTGCCGAGTATTGGAGTACTGGGGTATTGCAGAGTATTGGGGTATTGGGGTACTGCAGAGTATTGGGATACTGCAGGGTATTGGGGTACTGGGGTATTGGGGTACTGGGGTATTGCAGAGTATTGGGGTATTGGGGTACTGGGGCATTGCAGCGTATTGGGGTACTGGGGCATTGCAGCGTATTGGGGTACTGGGGCATTGCAGAGTACTGGGGTATTGGGGTACTGGGGTATTGGGGTACTGGGGTATTGTGGGGTACTGGGGTAATGCAGGGTACTGGGGGATTGCAGGGTACTGGGGATTGCAGAGCTGGGATGGATTGAGGGATGGCTGGATCTGTGACTGCATTTGTCACAGATCCAGCCACAGCTCAGCTGCTGACACCCCGCTCCCCCCCCCTCTCCTCGCACACTGTACCGAACGGTACAGAGAGCAGAGGGAGGAGAGGGAGGAACCGGCGTCATCAAATGACGCCGGTTTGTTTACAAGTGATCGCGCCGTCATTTGACGGCGCGATCACATGGTAAACGGCCGCTATCAGCGGCAATTTACCGTGATGCGCCGGGTCTTCTAGACCCGGCAATCACAGACACTTTCGCGAGCGCGTCCCAGGGGACGCGCAATCGCGAAAGTGAAGGACGACGTCCCAGGGACGTCGTGTCAAAACTACTCGACCGCGCTGTAGCAGTATTTTCGCTATAGCGCGGTCGGCAAGTGGTTAAAGGTCTGAAATAATAACAATAAAAAAATAACAAACATGGCATACTTACCTCCGCTGTGAGGCTAGTTTTGCACAGAGTGGCCCTGAACCTCGCCTTCTGGGGTCCCTCGGCGGCTGTCTTGGCTCCTCCCCACATCAGATAACCCTCTCTGGGAAGTGCTTTCCCAAGGGGGTTACCTTGTGGGCGCGTCCCCGAGTCCAGCATTTGCGTCCATAGATTAGAATGCCGGACTCGGCCCCGCCCCCAATGGCTGCGCTGCTATCAATCTATCAAATAAAGAGCCGAGAAGACCAGGCAGAGAAGAGCTGAGAAGCCGGTGTGTTCTCGACGCAGGACTTTTGAGGGCTCAGGTAAGTAAACCGGGGGGCTGGGGGGGGGTTTGGGGGGTCGGTTATCATCATAGGACGCATTAAGGTAAAAAAACAGAAAGCTTTACAACTCCTTTAAAGTTAAATGTCAGAAAGTAACAAAACAAATGAATATGTTGCCCCCCCCCTCCACTTTGGATACAATATCTAAAGCATGTGTTGCCTAGAGCAGGGGTCTCCAAACTTTCAAAACTAAGATACAGTTTTTAGTTCTTCAGACTTTAGGGGGGGCAGACTGTGGCCAGTTGGAGTAGAAAATGCCCCAACATCAGTGGAAGTAACAATGACTTGGTGGTCAGCGGGAGTTAGTAAAAGGAGGAATAGTGCCTCTTTATTTGTATTGGTGGGAGGACTAGTGTCCCATCATTGGTGTCAGTGGGAGGAATTATGCCCCACTGTTGGGGTCTGCGGAAAGAATGGTTCCTGATTGTTGGTGTCAGTAAAAGGAATAGTTCCCCATTGTTGGTGTCAGTGGTAGGAATAATGTCCTATTGTTGGTGTCAGTGGGAGGAGTTCTGACCCATCGTTTGTGTCTGTGGAAGGAATGGTGCCTAATTGCTAGTGGCAGTGGGAGAAATAGTCACTTGTATCAGTGGGAGGAATTGTGTCCCAAGGGCCAAATAAGTGCAATCAAAGGACTGCATCTCTCTTGCGGATTGGAGGCCACTGGCTTAGAGGATGACATGTCACTGTTCCTACATTTTACTAGATGACAATGGCAAGAGGTGGGACAATAAGATGGCTGTGATGATAATAAGGTCTGAGTGGAGAGCAGGGGTTGGTCGTTTTGCACACTATGCCCTCCACAATTGGCAAGTCAGCGACAAAGCAAGTAGATTTAGATCTTGTGGGGGGGAACGGACAGAGTTGTACAATACATACAGTATATCATACCAGCCCCCTCTGAAGTAATTACGAAACCATCCTGGACTGCCGCGCTCTGTAAAAGCGAGTTTACTGCAAAAATAACAAAGAATACAATCCAAACAATGCAAAATCATTCAAAAATTGTGCAAGCATAGCCATAGCCAAAAGTGGACATACAGGGACAAGAACTGGCTAACGCGTTTCACATCATGGTTAGATGCTTACTCAGGATGGTTTTCTTGCTCCATGGACTAGTGCAGAGCCAGCACCTGTCAGTGTAACAGGGCGGGAGCGATTCATTGGTTGTTGGGGCTTAGAGCGGTATGCTCTCTTTTCCCTGAAGTAACTAGCTTGAGACACAAACCAGGCATCATAAATTATTTTTATTTAGGATCTGCAAATGTTAAGGAGATTTATAATTAGACTTGTAAATTTCTAAAAAGTTAACATGAACAGCCGGGGGGGGGGGGGCATGAGGGGTGGCTGCCCTGGGCACTGTGGTTTCATGTGAGGTTTGGGGGGGGGGGGCTGCGAGGAGATTCAGGGGGAGGGGATTTGTGTTGGGAGGGGCAATTTAGGGGGATGGTAAGAATTGCTAGGATTGGCGATTTAGGGGAATTTGTGTTGAGAGGGGGATGGGGAAGAGTTTTTGTGCTAGGAGAGAATATTTAGGGGGTCAATTTGTGCTAGGAGGGGGGATTTGTAGTGGGGCGAGAGAGGATGTGGAAATGTGGAATGTGGATGTGGAAATTTCAGGGGTAGAGGACCTGTACTAGGAGTAGTGACTTTTTTGGGTAGGGGCATTTGTGTTGGGGGGATTTGGGGGATGGACGGCAAAGATTTGTGCCGGGGGAATATCGGGGGGCATGAATATACAGGGAGAGTTTATGCTAAGAGGGTAAGAATGGAGATGAGTGCCCATGGTAGAGTGTGAAATGACAGGGATACCTAATACAGCCTATTATACTATTATAAATACTCATTGTCATGGACATGCAATAATGTCTGGCAGCTTACCTTCTCCTCCATCTGTCCATTAGAGGCCTGACTCTCTTCTGGCTGCCTTTTTTATCATCTCTCCTCCCTGTATGGCCCCACCCCAGGCCATCCCAGGAAGTCTATATTAACTGTTGCACTGCAGGTCTGCTTTGCTGTTCAACTTTGTTTGTTAGCTTGTGTTCCTGTCTGCCGTGTGCTACGTTAACCTTTCTGTGTATCGATTTTGGCTAGTCTCTGACTACTCCAGTTTGCCTGTGAACCTGACCTTTGGCCTGTCCCCTGGTTACCCTCGTCTGCCTGTTGCCTCGACCTTGGCTTACCCATCACTATCCCTTGTGTTCTCAGTGGCTGCTTCTCCTCTCTCCCTACAGAGCGTGACCTGGGGGACCCCAGGGGCCACAACCTGGGTCCAGTTGCAGCTAATGCCATCCTCACCACTAGAGGCTCTGGTGAATACCTGCTGGACCTTAGACTCAGCGCCATAGGGAATCTCAGGTTTGTGTTTCCTGTCCATCCGCAGCAGTCTGCTATTGGATTCACTACCTTGCGGTGCACCCCTGTCTCCATCGGGGTGCATTTGTCACCTGGCCACTTTTGTCACCTGGGGTTAGTGACCTATGGTATGCTAACATGCAGATAAGCCCAGTTGAGTTGCGTTGAGTTTCATATAATTTTCATATTTATCTTAGGTGTCTGCACAAATGTATAAGAGAACAACACCCCTATATTACAAGGTGCAGAAAGCTGAGACATTATTCCTTCTGAGGAAGCCATACATAAATCCATATCATGTCTGTGGTCTATCAAATCATGATTTCATTCTTTTTAATAATATGTTGGTTGGCGAACTGAAAAATATTTTCATCTGGAAAAATTGTTACAGCACAAAAAACTGTCATTAAACTATCATAATATCACACTCCTCAGACCCTTTGTCTGTTATATGATTTCTGTAAAGGGACCAGAAAATATGGCTGCATCTGCAGCTCGTCAGCTCTCAATCTTTCATCAAAACCATACCTGAGAGTAGGGAATGAGAACTAACTGTCTCTAAGTGAACTGGACTCTGGGTATGGTATATTTTTTGTTACATTGATCCAGCTTGGACCAATTTAACTATGTATATACCATACCTGTTCGATGTCCCTGGAAGCTGGAAATCACTGAAGTGGACGCCACTACTCCAGTAATCTTCTCTTGCTTTTGGGTCCTGTGCTGAGCTGGTGGCCTGATGCATTCCATGCTTCTGTCTGGTAGGTGGATAGGTAAATTAGAACCACATAGTTACATAAAGCATCATGCATAGAAAAGAAGTAAAATACATAAAATGTATTTCATACAGAATATATGGTAGCATGATAATATAATAACAATAGTAACATATAAGTTCATATAGTAGACATTAGTAGAAACACCAAACTCATTGTTGTGTGGCTCCGCAATAAAACATAGATTGAATTGGTACACTCCAGTATAGCATAGTAAGTATAATATTAGTGTAGCGGAGTACAATATTAAACTCCACGATCTCCGCTGGTAACTAGGGTAAATCCACAGTCAGCATTGACAAGTAAGGCAATGTCCCAAATCTCCCTCAGTAACCAGACGACACACAGCTCTGAGAGTCAACTGACTTTTTATTCACAGGCTTCCATATTTATAGAATTCCCCATGCAAGGGGTTTCCAAACAGCCAAATAGATTTAACAGGGGTAATACAGGGAGGACCAGATGGGGAACTTAACAGTTTGGATAATTCTCCCATCAGGCATTGCTGCATGAGGGAAAAGTCGGTTGAGAGCTGGGGTCTGGGGTTATGTGTTGTGGGAGTTTGGTTTAAAACTGCCGAACACTGATTGGGCAACATAAAACTAAGTACTTGAATGCTAGTGGCTTACGGCTGCCAGCATACCAATTACTATGCCCACATAAGACCCAGCAGAATACAGACAACCTTTTGACATGTAACGTCCAGCGTTCCAGAAGTGGCTAGGTTTGCCACAATGCTCCCCCAGAACCAAGCCGGCATACACAGTCTGATCCCAACGGATCGGCTTGGGGATGTCCGGGGGTGTAATTTCACAGATCACTTTTCAAGTTCAGTTTGTCTAGATAACCCGTCGGCGTTACCGTTTTGCTTCCCTGGTCGGTAGTGGATTGTAAAGTCAAACGGCTGCAGCGCCAAACTCCAGCGCAGCAGCCGGGCATTGTCTCCCGCCACACGGTTTAGCCACACCAACGGGTTGTGATCTGTGAGTAGCGAAAAAGGTTGTCCATACAAATACGGCTGCAACTTTTTGAGGGCCCACACCACGGCCAGGCATTCCTTCTCAATGGCGGCGAAGCTTACTTCTCGTGGCAATAACTTTCGGCTCAGGTAAGCTACGGGGTGTTCTCCTCCATCGGCTCCCACTTGGCTCAGCACTGCTCCCAATCCAAACATTGAAGCGTCTGTGTGGACAAGAAATCTTTTAGTTGGATCAGGAGCAGCAAGTACAGGGGCATTAGTTAGAGCAGTCTTTAGTTGTTGGAATGCCTGATCACACTCTGGGGCCCAAACAACCTGTCGGGGCAGGTTCTTGCGTGTCAAGTCAGTCAAGGGTTTGGCCAGGGCACTATAATTGGGTACGAATTTTCTATAGTACCCCGCAGTACCTAGAAACGCTAGCACTTGGGTTTTCGTCCTGGGGGTGGGCCATTTAGCTATGGCTTCAACTTTAGCTGGTTCGGGTCTCTGTCGCCCGCTCCCCACCCGGTGGCCCAAGTACTGCACTTCAGCCATCCCTATATGACACTTGCTGGGTTTCAGTGTTAACCCTGCCTCTCCAATACGATCTAGAATGGCCCCTATGTGTTGTAGGTGCTCTGCCCAGGTCTGGCTAAATATGGCGATGTCGTCTAAATAGGCACATGCGTATTCCTGGAATCCGTCCAATAACCGATCGACCATCCGCTGAAAAGTTGCCGGAGCGTTCTTTATCCCGAATGGCATGACCCGAAATTGATACAGGCCAAACGGGGTGACAAACGCCGACTTGGGGATGGCCTCCTCGGCCAGTGGAATCTGCCAGTATCCCTTACATAAGTCTATGGTAGTGAGATACTGGCCCCGTGCCATCTTATCCAGCAGCTCGTCTATCCGGGGCATCGGATAGGCATCAGACACCGTTTTGTCATTTAGCCTCCGGTAGTCGACACAGAAACGTGTCGTGCCATCCTTCTTTGGTACCAGCACTACTGGCGATGCCCAGGGGCTATTGGAAGGTTCGATAACCCCCAGCTGCAACATCTCGTCAATCTCAGTCTTCATATGCGTCCTGACTGCTTCAGGGACACGATATGGGGTTTGCCGCATAGGTAGCTGTCCCGGGGTCTCGACTCGGTGAGTGGCCAGCGGAGTGTACCCAGGTAAATTGGAGAAGGTAGCCCCTTTAGCTACAATCAGCTCTTGTACCTGGGCACGCTCCTGAGGGCTTAGCCGCTCCCCCAGCTGAACCCCCTTGGAGGGCTCCGTCTGTCCCTCCTGTTCTAAGAGGTCAGGTAGTGGCAGATTCTCCTGATCCTCCGAGGCGGAAGCGCATATGGCGGCCACATCCTCTATCCTCTCATGGTATGGTTTGAGCATATTCACGTGGAACATGCGTCTCTCCCCTACCCCTGAGCAGGGGCCAATCACATAGGTGGTGTCACATCTCTGTTCCACCACCTGGTATGGGCCTTGCCAGATGGCCTGCAGCTTGTCTGTGCGGACCGGTTTTAAAATCAAAACCTTTTGTCCCACCTGAAAGCTGCGGTCTCTGGCTCCCCTATCGTACCAGCGGCGCTGACGTTGTTGGGCCGCCCGGAGGTTGGTGCGCACAGCCTGGGTTAGCGCCTCCAGACGGTCCCTGAACTCCAGTACGTAGGATACAATAGGGGTTCCGTCTGGGCTACTCTCCCCCTCCCAATGCTCTCTAATTAGGTCTAGTGGCCCTCGCACCCTTCTCCCAAACAGTAATTCAAAAGGGGAAAACCCTGTTGACTCTTGGGGTACCTCTCTATAAGCGAAGAGCAGATGGGGTAGAAAGCGCTCCCAGTCTTTATGAGCCTCTCCAAATGTACGGAGCATCTGCTTCAGCGTACCATTAAACCTTTCGCATAGACCATTGGACTGGGGGTGGTACGCCGAATTTACTATTGGCTTAATGCCACATATCTTCCATAGTTGTTGGGTTACCTCGGCGGTGAACTGGGTGCCTCTATCGGATATGATTTCTTGGGGAAACCCCACCCTGGAAAATATTTTCATTAAGGCCTCTGCCACAGTTTCGGCATGAATGTTGGTGAGGGCTATAGCCTCGGGGTACCGGGTGGCATAGTCCACTACAGTTAAAATATATCTTTTCCCGGAGGGACTGGGTTTTGGTAAGGGCCCCACTATATCTACGGCCACCCTACTGAAGGGTTCTTCAATAATGGGAAGAGGACATAACTTGGCTTTGTGGCGGTCACCTCGCTTGCCTACTCGCTGGCAAATGTCACAGGAGGTGCAGTATTGCCTCACATCTTTGGAGATCCCTGGCCAGAAGAAAGCGTGGGTCAACCTGTATCGGGTACGTGTCATCCCCAGATGCCCAGACAGGGGAATGTCGTGGGCAATCCGAAGCAGTTCTTGCCTATACTTCTGGGGAACCACTAACTGTTTAGTCGTTACTGTGGCCGACCCTCCCACTCCTCTTTCAGCAATGCGGTAAAGTAGCCCTTTCTCCCAGGTGTACCGCTCCCCCTCTAGCCCAGCCTGGTCAGCGTGTACCCTGTCCCTGTATACCTGTAGCGTGGGGTCTGACCTCACCTCGGCCTCAAACTTAGTCGGGGTATCCCAGGACATACGTGTCGTGTGGGGGTCATGGTCTCTTACCGGAGCTTCAGAGTGTGTCGGTGGCTCCGTGGTGCGAGCCTGTTGTCGTGTGGTCACTGGATGGGCTTCCTGGTATGGGGCCTGGGGTACAAAAGCAGAGGTCATCTGGCCCAAGTCATTTCCCAGCATAACATCTGCTGGTAAATTTTGCATGAGGCCCACTTCTACCGTCCCCCCTCCCACACCCCAATCCAAATGTACTTTGGCAATGGGTAGTCGGTACACTGCTCCCCCTGCCACTCGTACTGCCACTGATCCGCCAGTGTGTGCCGAGTCAGGGACCAAATGGGGTGCTATCAAGGTTAAAGTAGCTCCTGAATCCCGAAGTCCCTGGACTTCTTTCCCCTCCAAGGTCACTGGCTGTCGATGATGCTGCCGGTTATCCGTGGCTCGGACTGTTATCACCTCATGCAAGATTCCCAGGGGTTCTTCCGTTGGAATGCTCAACATCTCTTGAGTGGCCGGCTCCCGTTGATAATGATGGGCAGCAGCCCTTGGTGCCGGGTTCGGTCGGCCTTGGTTCCAGGCGGGTCTGCCCCGGTTTTGGGTGCACTCGCGTGCCATATGTCCCCACTGTTTGCAGGTGTGGCATTGGATGTTGGCACGTCCGTTATATCTGGAGGGTGGTGGTAAAGTCCCTTGGGATTGATGAAAAGGGGAGGCTGTGAGACCGGGGGGTGGTAGAGTACTGGGTGGTCCCGCGGGTCGAGGATAACTCTTGGTTAGGGGCCCATGATGTCTCCTTGCATCAAAATGCTGATCCGCTAATCGAGCCGCTTCGGTTAGGGTGAGAGGTTTCCTGTCTCGCACCCATTCTTGTGCCTCTGGGGACAAACCGTTGAAGAATTGCTCCAACAGCATTAACTGTCTCAATTCCTCCATAGTAGTGGCTTGGCTGGCTTGTATCCACCCTTGGGAAGCTTGGTCCAGCTTGTGTGCCCATTCAGCATGTGAATCCTTCTCTGGTTTGCGTAGGTTTCTAAACTTGCGCCGGTATGCCTCTGGAGTAATGGCATATCTCTCTAATATCGCTCGCTTCACTTTATCATAATCCTTGCTGTCCTCACTGGGTACAGCGCGATATGCTTCTGCTGCCCGACCTGCCAGCTTGCCTGCTAGCAATGGGACCCATACAGTCCGTTCCAAGTCATGTAAATCACACAGTCTCTCAAAATCCTGTAAATACCCATCAATCTCATCCTTCTCCTCGCAAAACATTTTAAAGGCATGATAGGGAATTTTGGGTTTTACCTGGTTGTAGAGTGACCCAGTAGTGGATTCTGCTCGAGATTGTGTATACTGCGGACTGTGTGCCATCACGTACTCCTGCACATTCGCCATTACCATGTGCAGCATGGCATCTGATATAGGCTGTGGCAAAAATTCCAGCCTGGTCCTCATTTCTCTCTGGTAGAGGGTTTCTTCCATGGCTGCTGGTGGTGTAGCACTGCGGGCTCTGTCTCCCTCCATCAGCTCGGCAGTTAGTACAGCTTTGGATTTGTTGCTGGCTACCTTACCCCTGGCTTCTAGCAGTTCCTTTAATGTCTGCCACTTTAGCCTAGAATAATCCGTCTCCATTTACATCGGTAGTTCACATTGCACGAATTGCGCTTATCGGCTGTAAGGTTGGATCCCGTCGCTTGCCACCAAATGTAGCGGAGTACAATATTAAACTCCACGATCTCCGCTGGTAACTAGGGTAAATCCACAGTCAGCATTGACAAGTAAGGCAATGTCCCAAATCTCCCTCAGTAACCAGACGACACACAGCTCTGAGAGTCAACTGACTTTTTATTCACAGGCTTCCATATTTATAGAATTCCCCATGCAAGGGGTTTCCAAACAGCCAAATAGATTTAACAGGGGTAATACAGGGAGGACCAGATGGGGAACTTAACAGTTTGGATAATTCTCCCATCAGGCATTGCTGCATGAGGGAAAAGTCGGTTGAGAGCTGGGGTCTGGGGTTATGTGTTGTGGGAGTTTGGTTTAAAACTGCCGAACACTGATTGGGCAACATAAAACTAAGTACTTGAATGCTAGTGGCTTACGGCTGCCAGCATACCAATTACTATGCCCACATAAGACCCAGCAGAATACAGACAACCTTTTGACATGTAACGTCCAGCGTTCCAGAAGTGGCTAGGTTTGCCACAATTAGTAACAATGATAGATTAAACAGAGGGGGCATCTATTATCTTGATGCGTTTCATGGCTATCACTTCTCTCCCAGAGCAGATGGTAGACTAGGAGTCTATAAAGATAATAATATAGTTGAAGATTACTATAAAGGAGAAGTTGTAAAAATAGGTCTGTCTTAAAGAGAAGGAGAAAAACAGGGGATGTAAAAATAAATACGAACAATCAATCGGACTTACATGGAGAGCCAGGGACCAGCCGGATCCAGGGGGGGCAACGAGGAAATTGCCCCCTCCGAGAATGGCTGGCTCTGCAGGTGACATTGCGGGCGACTCCGTGGGTGACAGCGTGGGCGGCTCCACGGGTGACAACGCAGGTGGCTCTGCGGGTGACAACACGGGTGGCTCTGCGGGTGACAACGTGGGTGGCTCTGCGGGTGACAGTGTGGGCGGCTCGGTCGGTGAGTGGGCGGGTAAGAGCGGGCGAGTAGCTTGGCGGCTCGGTGTTTGAGCGGGCTGCTGTCCAATCAGGGAGATGACATCATCTCTCACTGCCCGACACCCGCCCTGCATCCTTGCAGTTCCGGCCTCACTGTCCAGGCAGCCGTTGGCAGCAGAGAGATTACATCATCTCTCTGCTGCCTGAATGGTAATCTGCTGCATGACTCTGGGACACAGCAAGACACCACCTTAGCAGGAAAGTGACACAGCAAGTGACAATCCGCAAACGTGTGGCAGGCGACGTGGCAAGTGACAATTTAGAATGTGTGGCAGGCGACGTGGCAAGTGACAATTTAGAATGTGTGGCAGGCGACGTGGCAAATGAGAATCCACAACATGTAGCATGTGACGTGGCAAGTGACAATTTACAATGTGTGGCAGGTGATGTGGCAAGTGACAATCCGCATCTGCTGACAGGTGACGTGGCAAGTGGACAATCCGCAATGTGTAGCAGGTGATGTGGCAAGTGACAATCCGCATTTGGTGGCAGGCAACGTGGCAAGTGACATGCTCAGGACTCCCACTGATTCTGCATTATAGTGAGTTGAACAATTACATTTTATATAACAATGTAATAATATAAATAATTCGCTTCAAACATCCTGACACCATAACAACCATGGTGCCGTGATGATTGAAGCGCTAATACCAGCCATTTCCCCTGATAAATTGCCCCAAAAAAACATATTTTCTGGCAGTGCCCCTCCTGAGACAAGACTCTGGATCCGCCCTTGGTTCAAGGCCTCATATAAAGTCCCAATCCCCCCCTTTCTTTTTATTAGTGGTTGGACTTCAGTTTAGGAGCAATAACATGAAAACTCAAATCCTGCATAAAATAGCACCTTTATCATTAAATTGTTTAGAAATGTGTGGGGGGATTTAGATGCATTTAATGTTCAATATAGCAGAACACTTCTTAATGAGTTATGTTTATTAAAGTTTACTTTTACTAATCTAGGGCCAGATTCACATAGAATCTGCGGCGGCGTAGCGTAAGCCATTTACACTACGCCGCCGCAACTTAATAGAGCAAGTGCCGTATTTTGCGGCGGCGTAGTGTAAATGGCCCTGCGTGTCCCCGCGTAATTCAAAGGGGGCGGCTTGTATTTAAATTAAGCGCGCCTCCGCGTCGAGCGAACTGCGCATGCGCCGGCCGGGAAAAAAGCCCAGTGTGCATGCTCCAGCTCACGTCGGAAAACGTTGTTGAAACCAATGTGAAAACGACGTGATCGTCACGTGCGCAATGCCCTATTCGCGAACGACTTAGTAAAACGACGTAACCGACGGAAAAAGACGACACTGACCCGACACCATACTTAACATGGCATACGATGGAACTTCGTAAGCCTACCCCTCATATAGCAGGGGTAGGTTTACGCTTACGGAAACAACGTAATCGACGACGGGGTGGCGTAAAAACGTTCTGGAATCGGCGTATTAGGCTCATTTGCATAGGCAAATGAGAAATCAACGTAAAGGCCACCTAGCGGCCAGGAAAGTAATTACATCTACGATCCGACGGATCTTCACTGTATCTATGCGTAAGTGATTCTATGAATCACACGCATAGATACCCAGTAAAAAAAACAGAGATACGACGGTGTTTCCTGCGATTCACCATCGTATCTCTTTTGAGAATCTGGCCCTCTGTATTTATTGTAAAGTAAGCTGGTAAAATATACAGTATATCTGAGAATTAAATGATGTAGCTTCCCCTTTCTTGCTCTCCACTGATATTCGGTATTATGGGTCCGTCTTGAGTGGTGGGGGTAGGAATGCATTCTGAACCACTTTTGGAAACGCAAGAGGATTACCATTCAAGAAAGATGTACGGTATATACTGTATTTCCTTTACACAAAGGGTAATGCCCATTGGTTGGTTTTTGTTAACATTTCTCTCATATTTCCCAGAATAATATAAACCAGGTCCTACGTATGTCTGTCGTATACATACATATCAGCTGAAATATTCCCCTTCGCCAACAAATCACAACTGAATGCATCCAGATGTTTTTACAATAATATAACATTCCTGATCCCCCTGGGCGCAAATCCCCCGCGGCATTTCTCATTTTGACCTACAGTATTAATGTTACCTGAGCAATTTTATAACTACGTATTGTGGAAAAAAAACTTTCATGTCAATATGCGCATTGCCGGAGATTTTTTAAAATTTACAAAACATTTTTAATTGTCGCCTTCATGCAACCTCATGCCGCGTACACACGATTGGATTTTCCGACAACAAATGTTCGATGTGAGCTTTTGCCATTGCCACCCGGGGGCATGGAGAAGGATGGCAGATTGCTTCTGGGGGAGGGTTTGCCTACTCCCAACTCCTGCAGTCCGGCTCCTCTCTTGAGTTCACGCACAAAATACACTTTAAAAAAAAAAAAATCAAAAAAAATCACACCTTTAATGAAATAGAAAAAATAACATTATTAAGGAACATAGTCAAAAAACAAAAGCCAGGGTTTGGATGCCAGAGTGGGTAATCAGATGAGCCGGGGGCAGGAATAGGGATGCCACCCGTCCGGAATGAATCAATGGTTTTCAATATTCAGGATGGACTGTGGCTTCCCAAGTAACTAAGTCCCACAACCGCTGAATGCATAGGTGTGCACATGGACCCCACCCCCATACACAGTCAGAGGGGAGAGGGCTTGATCGGCTTGAAGAAAAGATGACAACCCTAGTCAGGAAACCAGAAGTCAGCATAGCCAGGAGCGAAAATCAGGAACAGGAATCAGAAGGGAAGTCAGCTATGCCCAGTCTTACACAGAAGTACAAGAAGGAATGGACTTCGAGATCACAGACCACGCAAGTGCAAGGAGGAAAAGAGTTAAGCTGCTTAAATAGCAAAAAGGGTCTGGTTGTAGGCTGGACTTGAAAGGCAGGTTATTGGTAACCAGTTGAGTCACTGTTCCAAGTTCTGCCAGCAGTAAATTACAGAAAAGACAACCTCTAGACTGTTTATTGGAGCCAGAGTGCATGGACTGTTGCTTGGGTGACTGGCGGCCTCTGTACTGTTTGGAAAGAATCACGTAATATCTACAGCCCCTGTAGGGGTAGCGCTACACCTGCTATCCAGAGAATCTGTTTCTTTGTTCCTGACGAGTACACATACTAGTTGGCAGAGGGAAAAATACTTTTGGTATAATTGATTCATTTCTTTGAAGCAGAAAATGTAAAAAGCAACCCTTGATTATAACAGCCTGAAAATGATTTTAGGCTCTTGAGAGCATTTTATTTTTTATGACCTTTTATAAAAGTCACCATAAAGGTGTCAAAGTCATGAGAGTGGACAATCAAGAAACTTCCAGGGAAGCAGAAATATGTTCACCAATAGGTACGTAAGTGAACTAAAATGGACCAATTTCACGTTTCCAGGTAAAAAACGGCGACTGATTGAAATAACAAGAGTAAGGTGTATAAATTGTCAAATAGAATATTTTCCATTGTGTGGGCAAAAGTGACTTCCGATTGCTGATAACTGTCCCAGATTCGTGAAAATTACCTTTCCAAGGTCTGGTTTTTCTAGTAGTTTTTTAGAGAACATATATAGTGAAAACTGTTGTATAAGTGCTTTGAAATTTAAGAAACTAAATAAAGATGACTCAATACTTGCTTATAAATGTTACCTTTTTTTTAACCACTTCAGCCACGAAAAGTTTTACCCTCTTAATGACCAGGCCATTTTTTTGTGATACGGCACTGCGTTAATTTAACCGACAAGTGCTTTTTTTTACCACTACTATTTCTTTATATTGGCTTTTGGAGGTTACAAATGCAGCAATTTCGAAATCAGATGAAAGGTTTAGTGTTGGAAAACATTTTGATAGATAAATAGTGCATTTTATATAAATAAGAGAAGCTGCGCTAGTTTAGTCCAAATAGTTCAATGAATATATCGTGTTTGAATGATGAAAAATTGGTAAGGTGATAAGTTGATTCTTCTAGTAATAACACCACAGTGTGCCACCACCTATAGAAAAACTCGCTTACCAGATGGCAGTCAAAACCAGGCATGTGGCTATAGCCCAGCCAAGGCCTTTACTTGCACAGAAGATCATGGAATTAAGCCCTGGATGGATGGCTGCATTGGTATATCCACACACCGATACCCCTGTTCAGTCCAAGATCGTTGAGTTCAGCAACAAACTCAGCACTCGCATCTTCCGTCAAAATCGAGCACTTCTTACCACCTGTGCATTTTATATACATCTATATAGATCAGACCAAAATGAGGGAAAAATGAGGAGGAATGAGGGACCGAGGTCCATAAAACATGTAAATACAAAATACAAAGATTTGTTTTAGAGGTACCCTAGACTGGAAGATGCAACCCTCAATAGATGCCCACATGAAGTGGACTGGCTAGAGCAGGGATGCCCAACCCTTTGAAGAGCGAGGGCCACTTAAGAGACTTGGTAACTGGTCGCGGGCCACAATGAGTGGAGCGGGCGGATGACAGGTCTGTGTCCACTGCATATGGAGAGCAGATCCCCTTCTGTTTTTTATTTAGCAGATCAGATTGGAGGTAGGCGGTGCTCTGCGGATCAGTTTGAAAGCAGTCTAGTAACCACTGCAGAACATATATGCCCATATTCTGTATCACCCCGCCTGTGACAGGAGCTGGTGCTATACAGGAAGCATTGTCCTATGTGGCTCTGCTCCACAGCCGCTTGCTTTCTCTCCTACCCGCTTCATTCACAACACTGATGCCAACCAGCCACCCCAGAGCAGGAGGTCGCGGGCCACATCAAAGGGCTTTGCGGGCCACATGTGGCCCCCGGGCCACTGGTTGGGCACCCCTGGGCTAGAGGAATCTCACATTACAACCCTCAGAGTGATTCCTTCTTCAGAAGATTATTTACATATGGTAGGAAAAATGTATGCCCTCCAATGGAGCTAGGGGCTACACATTTCCCGGTCCGCAGAAGGGGTATAGGCGCCTGTGCCAAAATATGTGCTGCCACAAGGGCCCACCCAAGAGGTCACAGCCAGGTTAGCATAGGCAACCAGAGAGTCAGGAGGGAGAGATGAAGGGTTTGCAAATGGGGTCTGAGCGCTGCTACTAAGGTGAAAGTCCTCAGTGGGCTCAGACCCAGTCCAACATGAGACTCAGGCAGGGTTGCCAGCCTCTCACAGCATTTTTTCCTGGCAAAACATGAAAAATTTACTGGTGGAGCACATTTTCTTACTGGCAATCTACATAAACGAGAGAATTGAAAAACAGATGCCCTGTACACACAATCGGAATTTGCGACGGGATAAAATCTGATGCATTTTTCCGCCGGAATTCCGTTCAAGCTGTCTTGCATACACACTGTCAATTCTTCCAAGCATGTGTCGACTTGATTCTGAGCATGTGTTTTTTTTTCTCCGGCGGAGTTCCACACAGACGATTTGAATTTCCAAAAGGATTTTTTTCCATCCAAAAATAAAACATGTTCTATTTCTAAACTCGGACGGAAAAAAGTCTGATGGGGCCCAAATCCTCTGACTTTTCATCGGAAATTCCGATCGTGTGTACAAGGCATTACACAGTGAATATTTTAACAGTATAAACATCATATAGAAACATTTATCAGCGCCTGATATTTACTGGCAGTTGTAAGAAAAAAAATCACTGATCTTTAAAAACTGTCAGTAAATTTACTGGCGGTTGGCAACCCTGGACTCAGGGGGGGCTGAATACAAATGCACACCACACTTTTCACATATTAAAAATTAAAACCATTTATCATTTTCCTTCCACTTCACAATCATGTGCCACTTTGTGTTGGTCTATCACATAAAAATCCCAATAAAATACATTTAGGTTTTTGGTTGTAACATGACAAAATGTTGAACATTTCAAGGGGTATGAATACTTTTTCAAGGCACTGTAGTATAAAGCCACGTACACACGACCATTTTTCACAACGAGAAAAAGCCATTTTTTAAATTGGTCGTTAAAAACGGTGTAGAATCCAGAGGATTTTTCTCGTCGAGAAAAATAGGCATTAAAAATTTAGAACATGCTCTATTTTTTCTCGTTGTTTTTTTTGTCGTGAAAACCGGTCGTGTGTACGCTTTAATGACGGGGAAAAAAACACGCATTCTCAGAAGCAAATTATGAGACGGGTGTAACGGAACATCCCACACTCCGCTTGAGTGCTTCTGCCATATACCGCTTCCTATCAGTCTGGATATAGATATCAGATATTCCAGCTGCTCACAAGCACACAACGAGGGGAGACTTGTTTGTCTGCTGAACATGAAGGGCTAGATTCAGCAAAGAGTTACGCCGGCGTATCTCCTGATACGCCGGCGTAACTCTGCGTGAGTGGGGTTGTATCTATGCGCCTGATTCTTAGAATCAGTTACGCATAGATTTGTGTTAGATCCGACCGGCGTAAGTCACTTACGCCGTCATATCTAAGTTGCATATTTACGCTGGCCGCTAGGTGGCGTTTTCGTCGATTTACGCGTCGAATATGCAAATGAGCTAGATACGCCAATTCACAAATGTAGTTGCGGCCGATTACGTTAGGCTTACGCCCGGCGTAAAGTTACCCCTGCTATATGAGGCGCAGCCAATGTTAAGTATGGACGTCGGGACAGTGTCGTATTGTACGTTGTTTGCGTAAGTCGATTCAGAATGGGGCTGTGCGTAAGTTACGTTCACGTAGTTTATATTGACTATTTGCAATGTGATTTGGAGCATGCGCATTGGGATACGTTCGCGGCTGGCGCATGCGCAGTACGTTCGGCACGTCATTTACGTGGGGTCAGTGTTAATTTAAATACAACACGCCCCCTACCTGCCCTATTTGAATTACGCGGGGATACGCCAGCCCATTTACGCTATGGCGCAACAACTTACAGAGCAAGTGCTTTGTGAATACAGCACTTGCCTGTAGCGTAAATCGGATACGCTACACCCGCACAAAGATACGCTCTCCATCCTGAATCTAGCCTGGAGTGTTTAATAGAACCAAGAATACAACCCTATATACAGTTTAAAGAGGAAGTAACCAGAACATAAATTAACATGAGCTAATTAACTAATCATTTACCCAGACTAGGCGATTCATAGATATGACCTTTCAGGGTAGACATCACGTCTCCTTGCTCACCTGCTATACAATACACATTATCATAAGTGTAAATACAGGACATCTTCACACAATAGCAATAGCACAGAGAACAGACAGATGGCTGGAGGCAGGGCCGCCATCAGGAATTTTGGGGCCCCTTACACAGCTTCAGGCATGGGCCCCCTGGAGCAGAGAACCGGGGGGGGGGTGCTGCAGCATGAAATTGAGAAGCGGGGGGGGGGCTGCTGCCGTGAATTAAGAAGCGGGGGGCCCTTTACAAAGAGAAGAAATAAAGAAAAATATATATAAAAAAGGGGGGTAGCCATCCGGGGGCCCTGGGGACCTCTGTGCCCTTTAATAAAAAAGAAAAAAAGTGAGAAAAAAAAATATATATATATATATTTAAAAGGGTGGTTGCCAACTGGGGCCCCAGGGACCTTATTTTTTTTTTTATAAAAGGAAATTACAAAAAAAGGGGGCTTTCCATTCGGGACCTCTGGGCCCTTTAATAAAAAGAAACCTCTGGGCCCTTTAAAAAAAAAAGAAAGAAATAAAAAAATATATATATAAAAAAGAAATAAACATTTATATTAAAAAAAAAAAACAAGGGGGTTGTCTTCCAGGGCCCTGGGGACCTCTGGGCCCTTTAATAAAAAATAAAAATATAAAAAAAATATATAAACAAAAATAAAAAATACAATTATAAAAAAAAGGGGGTTTGACACATGGGGCCCTGGGGACCTCTGAGCCCTTTAATAAAAATAAATCTATATATTAAAAAAAAGAAAGAAAATAATATAAAAAAGTAAAAAAAATTATAAAAAAGTCGGGGGCCCTGGGGACCTCTGGGCCCTTTAATAATAATAATATTATATATATATATATATATATATATATATATATATATATATATATATATATAATATAAATATAAAAGAAATAAAAAAATATATAAAAAGTATATATTTTTTATAAAAAAAGGGGGGGTTGTCATCTGGGGCCCTGGAGATCTCCAGGTCCCTGTGGACCTCCGGACCTCTAAAAAAATAAAAGAAAAAAAATTGGCCCTTTAATAAAAAAGAAAAGAAAAATATATAAAAAAAATATATTTTTTTATAAAAAAATAAATAAAAAAGAGGTGGTTGCCATCTGGGGCCCTGGTGGCTTACGGGCCCCTAGACCCCTAAAAAAATGGCCCTTTAATAAAAAAAATAAAATAAAAATATATTAAAAAATATATATAATTTTTTATAGAAAATAAATAAAAAAAAGGGGGGTTGCCATCCAGTGCCCTGGGGGCCTCCGGGCCCCTGTGGACCTCCGGACCTCAAAAAAAAATAAAAGAAAAAAAATTGGCCCTTTAATAAAAAATAAAAGAAAAATATATTAAAAAAATATATATTTTTTTATAAAAAAAAGAAGAGTGGATACCCTGCGCTGCCAGATAAGTATGAATGATAGCAGCTAACACAACTTTTTCAAAAAAGCAAAAAACAAAGGAATACAAAAGTGTAGCGCTGAAATGACTAGGTGAAAATCAATACCATACAATATATGTTACAACATGTAAACAGTGAAAAATAAATGTGCATATAAGTCCTTCTAATGAAAGAAACAGCTATTGTGCCTGTCTGGCATGTAGTGCAAGTGGACAATTGCACCAGAAAATCCTGGTAGTCCTAAAAAAAGTTTGTCTGGTGATTGAATCAAGTGAGTGAGTGACTGATTGTGAAAATGTGTGACTTCTTCAACGTGACGATCCCACCACCTAAAGAATTGCAGGCTTACCAGAACGTGTTGACCAATGGTGACATATGCCACAAGAGGTCAAACAAGGCTTTGAATGACGGATGTCATGAACAGTCCTCAGCAGGAAACATGCGCCCGATCAGTCAGGATGTCTTGCAATGGGATAGGATAGGCTGGAAACTGTACTTATTTTGAAATCACCATTGGTAGGCTCGATATGTTAAAAGTGCATGTAGAAAAGAAAAGAGGGTGGCCACATAGCGTAATTCCGTTTAACTAAAATGAGGTATTTATTCACAGCTAACAAACTCACATTTGGCTGGATTGAAAAGGTCCTTGCAAGTAAAATTAGGCGACAGTGGAGTCCACCCGACGCGTTTCGTGGTCAAAGCACATCGTCTGGGGTCATATATTGTTGTACATTTTGGCGCGAATTATAATGATATATTCAATATTTCAGCAAAAATATGAAAAGGCCATTAAAACTTAAATTTGATCGTAACGATTATATAAGGGAGTCAAGAACTGGTTTCAGGTGAAGAGATAACTCCATTGTAGAGATAGGCCCCCTAGACGGAACGTTGACTTAGCCGTTCTAAAACAATGGCTTGTGTTGGCCAACAAGATTTCCTGAGAAGAAGATATTTACACAGCTGGGCTATTGAACTACCACGAAAGAGACAGTTTTAAATACTGTCTTCACAAACCAATGTACAAATATGACTTGAATAATGAATATACGGGGTATTAGAAAAATATACGTTGACATAAAAAATAAAAAAATATTTCAATTATCAGGGACATCATAGGAAAAAGGAAAAAGATGATCATTGCAAATATTAATGAAGATCTTTGTAGAAGAAATAAGATATATAAGATATTAGTTTTTATAGATGTGTTTTTAAAGAAACTAAATCCACATGATGAAAGATATAGAATTGTGATTATAAAGATGTAATCTTGCAACATGTATCCCTCAAACACATATCAAGATAATTCATGTATCCACGTTAATAATTATTTCGCATTGATTGAGATATAAACCTGTGCATGATTGGAAAGAATGTTGTTGGGAAATATGCGGTTATACAGGAATATAAATAAGCATTTTATATGGGATCAAAGATCAGAAATATATATATAGAAGTTAAATAATAGGCTAATACTAATAATATAAGTCTCCCCAACAATATAAAATTATCGTACCGATAAACTCACAATAAAGGTGAGACACCTAGTGGTTGAAAGTGATATTACTTGAGGTGCTCAAAACTCAAAGACCCAGTAAATGATTAAAATCGTCAGCCAATAGGAGCCTGACATGTCTTGCCAGGAACTCCCATAGAGACCAGAGGCCAATGAGTTGAGGACAGCTGTCAGATGGGCAGGATGTAGGATAATTTAATGGTCCTATTGTTTTGAGTAATATAAGTTAGATAGCCCATGGGATTGAGAGGGGAGTCAATGAAGAAGATCAAGAAAGGCAGATGGATCAATGAAGGAAGAAGACCCCATCCATAGGGGGAGGGGCACGCTAGGACAACGCATGAAGGCATCTTGTCATCCCATGAAGGGCCATAGAAAGCACTGCATATTAACTCTGGTCATCTGCAAATAGCCATCTTGGAATTGGTAAATATGCCATTTTACTTTATCAGAAATATTGTTGTTCTGTAGGATTTAAAGTTGTATATCGTGTGTCATGGTCTGGTCTCATAATCAATAACTGGTAGATTTTCTGTAAAGCATACAATTTTTAACTTTTCATATTTTGACATGATTCAATATAATGACAAAACAATCGTCCAATACGATTTCATATTTTGGCCTATTACTTACCTGCAGTAAAGTAACGGCTGATATATGAAATAGACGCTCTTGTTTCATTGTCTTTTGTATAAAGTTATCTTGAGAACTGGCCATGGCACACAGATCAAAGGTATTGCACGCCCATTTTGGGGATAGTTTAATGTATCGCAATGTGTTCATGTAACGCAACTGGTATTCTAATGTCATGTAAATATCCATATTTTGTCAACCAATAAATTAGCTATTTTGTATGATTATACGTCTCCGTGAATACGTTTCATAATATAGACTATGTCATATAGATTGACTTGTATTTAAAAACTTCTTCGTTATCAAAGAATTCAATATAATTTTACTGTGCGGGTAAATATAACCTTAAGAAAGCACAACAATATATAAAAAAAAGGGCTTGCCATCTGGGGCCCTGGGGACCCCCGGGCCCCTTACAGGTGTAATGCCTGTACCCCCCTGATGGCGGTCCTGGCTGGAGGGGATGGCATTAGCATCTCCTAACACTGTATGTCCCAACAGTTTGAATCAGTCACTCTAATATGGCATATACAGGGTCCTCACAAAGAGCACCGTTCCCCCAAATGCCAGGGCCCATGATCGCAAGGCAAGAGGCTAGCATTCAGTCCCCTCCAAAAGCCTCTGTCCCGGGTGAGTCTGTCACAACGGGAAATTAGCATATTCAGCCCAAAGGGTGGCGCCATTTGAATGGAACTTCCCCTTTATAGTGCCGTCATACATGTTGTACGTCACCGCGCTTTGCTTAAGCATTTTTTTATCACGATCATGTGTATGCAAGGCAGACTTGAGAGGAATCACGTCAAGAAAAACGTTTTTTTTCCATGACATGAAAAACGGTCGTGTGTACGCGGCATAAGTCCTGAAAACGGCTTTGTTCCACCTGCACATCCCACACTTTGATAAATAAAGTTCTAGTGCTCAGCGTAAGCGCTATCAAAGAATAATTACTGAAGTTCATAAGATTCAAATTACATGAGCTTTGGAAATGACAGAAAACAGCTGGATAAAGTCAAGGCCACTACCTGCTATTATAATGTGATAGAAATTGATGTCTCAGGTGTCAGCGGTCTGTTACATCAATTATTATGCATCACACCGAGGTTAAAAAAAGGACAGCTTGGCTATTAAACTGAATTGAGTCGGCGGTAATTATACCGCGCTCACATTGAGAAAAGGTGAAATTCAAGCACCTGTAAATTGGTAAATAATCAAGTAAAACGTGCGCCTAAACTGCCTGAAAGTGTGTTTTCATGCTGTTTGATATTATCATCGCCGAACTACTTAACATTAGCTGCTGAGTTACCTGCCAAGTTCTTCTTGTGTTTTTCTCGTTGCCTTTCAATGAAGAGGAAATTTAGTTCTTTTCTCTGTCCATAGTAGTGCACTTTAGAATTTTGGTCCATACTTTTCTTCGAAAATTGGTCAGTGTCGTCATAGTTCTCTACGTGATACATTTTCTTGAGTAGCTTTAATTTTCTAGGAAATTAAACTAGGCTTTCAGTTTCTGTAGCCGCACTCATAATCTGCTTCAAAATTATAACTGTAAAGAAGCCCCACACTGGGAACAACATTCCAACAAAGGATAGCCCACCAACTCACCACCGTACTGGGGTTTGGCCTTAGAAACCCAAACTAAAGTCAACACAAAGGCAGTGTTAATCTTGACATCAAATTTCGATTTAGTTTTAGTTAGAGTCTTTCGACTAAAATGCCATTTTTGTTTTTAGTTGTATTGCAGTCTTTTTTTAACACTTTATTTTTGAAAAAGAACACACAGTAAATACAGAGACCACAACCATGAAGTGTACACCAAGGAACAATACCAAGAATAAAAAAAAATCAAGTCATTGCATATGTAGTTAAAGCCACAAGTCTTCACTTCCTGATTCCTTTACCGATAGCGGCCCCTCCACCTGAGAGCCGAGGGACAGATTGGCTTTGGGTGAGGGCATCGTGGGCGCCCAGGACAGGTAAGTGTCTATAAGTGGCCCTTTAAGAACAGTGAACTGAAAGCAGAGTTCCACCCACTTTTGAGAGGTGGTCTTAAACAAAAAAAAAAAGACACCTCTCCAGCCCTCGTTTTTGGATAATAAAAAATATTTTTTCCTTCGCCCCAACTCTTTTTTGAAGTACAGCCTTTCTGAGCCAAACTTTCGATCCATCCAGTCCATGGCGCAGGACGTCATATCCTTTCTGTGCGGTGAGCCCCCCCGCTGTCTTCTGGGACCTTTACGTGTCCCAGAAGGTAGCTGGCTATTAACAAAGAGCCGCGAGTCTTGTGCATTCGCAGTAGAAAACGGGCATTATAGCCACAAGGCTCCACTGGGGGTTTCCCTTAGTTAGAATGGCAGCGCCTGCACCCGATCCGGTAGACGGATCGGTCTGGGGGGGGGGGTGACATTGTTGGCTCCCTGGACAGGTAAGTGCCCATATAATAGCAGCTACAGTGCTTGTAGCTGCTGACTTTAAAAAAAAAATACATTTGTGGGTGGAACACCGCTTGAAGTTCAGACTGTGAGCATCGGGATCTAAGATCTAAGGAGTCTCCGTAACCTGTATGAGTTATGAGTTTTTTTGCACAGTAGAAAGAGAAGGATAAGGGGGGGGAGTGGAAAAAAAGGGGGAGTTGAGAGTATGTCTGAGGGGCCACCAACCACACATTCCCCCCTCCCCCCTTCGTGCAAATAAAGTCATACGGATACGGAGACTCCTTTGATCCCGA
Source organism: Rana kukunoris (assembly GCA_029574335.1). Lineage (NCBI taxonomy): Eukaryota > Metazoa > Chordata > Amphibia > Anura > Ranidae > Rana > Rana kukunoris. The sequence goes on along the minus strand of CM056052.1, from coordinate 543,200,004 downwards.
TGCTCACAGTCTGAACTTCAGTTTACTGTTCTTAACTTAAAGGATCACTAAAGGATTTTTTTTAGCTAAATAGCTTCCTTTACCTTACTGCAGTGCTGTTTTCATGTTCTCATTGTTTGTTTTTGCTTTGAAGTTGCTGTAATACTTCTCTGATCTCCACACTTCCTGCTTGTCTGGCTCCTTATGAAAAATCTCATGGCAGCTTTTCACTGTGGTCCAAGCTGTGTGTCTAAAACTCCTCAGAACCAATCAGATTCATTTTAAAAACAAAACACTGCCCTGGATTTGTTTGTTTTTGTTCTGTGTTTCTATTTCTACTTTGCAGAAACATGAAGCCAGTTCAAAAGTGAAACTAACCTGCAGGCACATTATATGATTGATTATTATCTATTTTTAATCATTTTGAAAAGGAATCAGTTAACTTTTATTTCTCTATACCCTGTCATTTCAGCAAAATAAATGTTTTCCTTTAGTGACCCTTTAAGACCCGGACCTTTAGGCAGCTAAAGGACCCGGGCAGGTTTTGCGATTCGGCACTGCGTCGCTTTAACAGACAATTGCGCGGTTGTGCGACGTCGCTTCCAAACAAAATTGGGGTCCTTTTTTTCCCACAAGTAGAGCTTCCTTTTGGTGGTATTTGATCACATCTGCGGTTTTTATTTTTTGCGCTATAAACAAAAATAGAGCAACAATTTTGAAAAAAATGCAATATGTTTTACTTTTTCCTATAATAAATATCCCCCCAAAATATATAAAAAATATTTTTTTTTCCTCAGTTTAGGCCGATACGTATTCTTCTACCTTTTTTTGGTAAAAAAATTTCAATAAGCGTTTATCGGTTGGTTTGCACAACATTTATAGCGTTTACAAAATAGGGGATAGTTTTATTGCATTTTTATTATTTTTATTTTTTACTACTAATGGCGGCGATCAGCGTTTTTTTTTTCATGACTGCGACATTATGGTGGCACTTCGGACAATTTTGACACGTTTTTGTTCTGTGTGTCTTCTCTACTTCACAGAAACATGAAACCATTTTAAAAATGAAAGTGAAACTAGAGGCACATTATATAAATGATTTTTATCTATTTTTGATCATTTTTAAAAGGAATTAGTTAACATTTATGTCTCTATACCCTGTAAACAGTCATTTCAGCAAAAAATTTTTTTTCCTTTAGTGACCCTTTAACTACATATGCAATGACTTGAGTAATGCTGATTTTTTATTCTTGGTATTGTTCCTCGGTCAGAGGAGACAAAGTTTTAGTCCCCAACTGTCAGGGATTCAAGAGACTAGTGCCGCACAGTCCTCAGATTCGACAAACTCATGCTATTAAAACGATTTTTTAGAAATCTCTCATTCCCTGTTGCTACCAAATCTTCCATCGCATCGATTTCGGCAGTTTTTTTCAGCCAGGCGGCAACCAATGTTGTATTCTTCCAAAACAGCGGGATGCAACTTTTTGCGGTAGTGATTAGGAGAGGCAAGATAAGCTTTTCTGGGTATATCATGGCGATGAAAGAGTGTAGTAAAACTGTGCTATAGGGAATAAAAAAAAGACTAAATCAATAAAACGTAGGCAGCAACTGTATGACATAAATCACAGTGTAGCATATATTAAAGAAAAATGGGATTACAGTATAATTTAACAAATCAATCCTTTAGATTTATAGATATAACGTTCATATAAAAGTCCACCAGTGCTTATGACCAGGAGCCTTGAGAGTTTCTGATGAAAATAACTACTCATCGATCACCCTGTGTGAGGAATCCGCCACCAATAGTAAGGTTTGCTTCTTACCAGCTCCAGATGATCCTCCGTTACAGGAAATCAAACAGCGCGTTCGGCTTAAACCCAGCCTGGGTCTTTCTTCCAGTGTAAATGTCCACCTGTCCACAGGGCGCCTCTCGTTCACTCATAAGAATGGGTGGATGGGTTTCCTACCCATGACCAAAATGGACGCCAATCAGTGCCCATAAATGATGCCAATCAGTGCCTATAAATGATACCAATCAGTGCCCATCAGTAACGCCTGCCAGTGCCTCCTCATCAGTGATGTCTGTCAGTGCCACCCATCAGTGTCCATCAGTGCCACCTATCAGTGCCCCTCAGTGCCACCCATAAGTACCCATCAGTGTAGCTTTTCAGTGCCCATCAGTGTCGCTTACCATTGCCCATCAGTGCCCCCTGTGAGTGCCCATCAGTGCCTCCTATCAATGCCCATCAGTGCTGCATATCAGTGCCACCTATTAATGCCCATCAGTGCCGCCTATCAGTGCCCACCAGTGCTGCATATTAGTGCCCATCAGTGCCATATCATTGGTGCCACCTCATTAGTGCCCATCAGTGCCGCCTTATGCCTTATTAGTGCCCATTATTGTTTGATAACAGAAACAAAGAAAAACATTTTCTTTTCAACATTTTCGTTCTTTTTCTTTTTTTGTTTAGCAAAAAATAAAAACCCCAGAGGTGATCAAATACCACCAAAATTAAGCTTTATTTGTGGGAACAAAATTATAAAAATTGTGTTTGGGTACAGTGTTGCATGACCGCACAATGGTCATTTTAAAAAGGGAGAGAGCTAAAAGCTGAAAATTGGCCTGGGCAGGACGGGGGAAAGTGCCCATGAATTTGGGTTTAATACAACTATAGGGGAGAATTTAGGAAAGAGCCAAATAGATTGTATACATATGTCTTGGTAAATTTAAACACTCATCATCAGGCAGAGAAAATGTGAATATAGTTTAACCCCCCTGGCGGTATTCCCGAGCACGACTCGGGGTGTTTTTTTTGTGCCATTATCGGTAACCCTGAGTCACGCTCGGGGTAGCTATGCAGAGTCTGCAGCGCGCGCTGGCTTACCTTGTTCCTGGATCCAGCGATGCATCCAGGCTGTGTGAGCGAGCGGGTCCTCGCTCGATTCACACAGTGTCCCCGTGTGCCATCGATCTCCGTTCCCTGCGACGTTACGACGCACGGGGGCGGAGATCGGCGACAAATTCAAAAAAGTAAACAAACACAATACATACAGTATACTGTAATCTTATAGATTACAGTACTGTGTGTAAAAAATACACCCCCCCCCCTTGTCCCTAGTGGTCTGCCCAGTGCCCTGCATGTACTTTTGTATAATAAAAACTGTTCTTTCTGCCTGAAAAATGTAGATTGTCCATAGCAACCAAAAGTGTCCCTTTATGTCAAAAATGGTTTTAGATCAGCTAAAAAACTGCGATAATAAATTATAATCACTTGCAGAATTGAGCGATAGCGATTTGTGGGGGAATTTGTCATAAAAAAATAAAAATAATGACAGCGACAATTCTGCAACTGAGCAAATTTCACTGATTTTGAGTTGATTACATTATTGAATAATTTTTATTATAATTATATTATTATTTGTTATAATTATTCATAATTATTTATTATAATATAATTTATAATTTTGTTTTTAAAAAAAATTATACCCGGGATGCCTATTAGACTCGTGTTTGGTCAAATTTAAGTGAGTTATTCCTTATGCCGCGTACACACGATAATTTTTTGCGATGAAAAAAAACGACTTTTTTTAAAACGTCATTTAAATTGATCGTGTGTGGGCAAAACGTCGTTTTTGGTCTTCAAAAAAACGACCAAAAAGAAATTCCAACATGCTTGAATTTTTTGTGTTGTTTTTTAAAACGTCGTTTTTTGTGTCATAAAAAGTGATGGTGTGTGGGCAAAACGATGTTGAAAACAACGGCCCAGATTCATAGAGCGATTACACCTGTCTAACTGGTGTTAGACAGGAGTAATTTCAAACTTCACGCGCAGTATCACTAGTTTGAATCCTCAAACCATGATACGGCGGCTTCGGGCTTCGATCCGAGAGGCTTACGTCCTTGTAAGCCCTCGGATCTACGTTGCGATATTTTTGCGGCCGCTGGGTGGAGTCCGCGTCGTTTTCACCGTCGGGGTATGCAAATTAGTTTTTACGGCGATCCACGAAGGTACGAGTGTCCCTCGCAATCGCCTACGTCATTTTTTGGCTACGTAATGTTAGAGGAGCTTTTTGCTGGTCTAACAGTGCGTAACCCATGTAAAGTATGGCCGTCGTTCCCGCGTCGATTTGAAATTATTATTATTTTTTTAACGTAACTCGTTCGGGAATAGGAATGTACGTAAACGACGCTACTGCGACGTAACGACGTGATTTCGCGCAATGCACGGCGGGAAATTTGCAAACGGAGCATGCGCAGTTCGATCGCCGCAGGAACGCGCCTATTTTAAATGCTTCACGCCCCCTACTCGCGCAGATGGATTGCGACGGGAGAAATACACTACGCCGCCGTCGTTTACTGGACAAAATCTACCTGGATTCCACGTAGAGCCAGGTAAAAAACGGCGGCGTAGTGTATTTCTCATAGTCTACGATAATCTAATTCTCTCTGAATCTGGGCCAACGTTTTTAAACCCGCGCATGCTCAGAAGCAAGTTATGAGACGGAGCTTCAATGGAAAAGAGTGCCATCGAGCGTGGTGTACGTCACCGCGCTTTGCTAGAGCTTTGTAGAAAAACGATGGTGTGTACGCAACGTCGTTTTGGAAAATGAAGTTTGAAAAACTTCGTTTTTTTTCATGATTGAAAACGTCGTTATTTTTCATCGCAAAAAGTGATCGTGTGTACGCGGCATTAGAATTACAAGCCTACAGTATAAAACACCAAATTTCCTTGCAAATGATGGTACCGCTTTCAGCACTTAAAATCTGAAAGAATCATACCGCCAGGGGGGTTAAAGAGGAAGTAAACTCTGTTTAAAAAAAAAAAAACACCCTGCATGGCAAAGGCATAATGAGCTAGTATGCATAGCAGCGGTGCTCGGTCACCTTCTGCGTCGGCGCCATCTCTCCACGATTCACTTCCGCATATCGCGGCTCCGGCGCTGTGACTGCCTCCCGCGGGTGCCGTCACTAACGGCATTATCGCCGTTAGTAATGGCAGGCTCGGTGCGCCTGCGAGCCGTTGTCTACGGTGTGCTGTAGACATTGGTGTCTTTCTTTTGCAAATATCTCCTAAACCGTGTAGGTTTAGGAGATATTTGTTGCACCTACAGGTAATCCTTAACTCCTTAAGGACCGCCGCATGTACATTTACGTTGGCAGAATGGCACAGACAGGCACATCAACGTACCTGTACGTGGCTGCCTTGACGTGGGTCGGGGGTCCGATCGGGACCTCCCCGGTACATACGGCAGTCCGGTTTGCTGTAGGAGTGTTCCGTGCTGAGGGGGCGGCGGTTCGTTTTTGTCCGCCCCCTCCGGATCACTCCCAGCCAATGCACACGTTTGCCTGCAGTGTCATTTCCTCCTCCTGTGTAAACACAGGAGGAGGAAGTGATGTGATCACTGCTCTCTGCGTTTTTTTTCAACCGCCGCTGAGGAGAGATCACATCACATAGTAAGTCTGCACAACACTACACTGACACACAGACATGCAGGCAGACTTAACCCCTTGCGATCACCCCCCTCCCCCTGTCACAGTGTCACTGAATGCAGTGATCATATATGTACTGATCACTGCATTTAGTGTCTGTGTGACAGGCAGTTAGTGTTAGGTCCAGGGTAGCCCCCTACCCCCCCTAATAAAGTTTTAACCCCTTGATCAGAGAATTTTATGTGGAAAAAGAAATGGACTTTGTAGGCACCAGTTATAGAAAAATGAAAAAATAAATTTAATTTATATAAAAGTACATAAATAACTACAGTACATCAACACCACACATATTGATGTGTCCTATATATTAAAAACAACAAACTGTAATTGTACAGTGATAACAATGTCAAAAAATGAAAACATCACAATATATTACTACTATAATAACCAATACAGAGCAGATAGGGGGTTGATCCAACCCAGAAGAAACTGCTTTGTGTATCGCTGAGTAGTCTTTATTCAAATCTTGACATTCATGCGATTTCCCTTGGAATTGCTCTACATGTTTCGTGGTTTTACCCACTTCATTGGGAGCATGGAGAAATAAACTGCACAGATAAAACAGAAATTACAGTAAACAAACAAAATAAACACAACATATTGTAGCTCATCATATGCCCATCAATAGATGGGTAACACAATGTGCTTAGTAAACTTACCAAAAAACATTAATGGTATATAGAAAACCAGGGGAGATAGGTTGCAGTTACCCAATAAAGAGCATCAAGACCGTTGGTATCCCCAAATGGGGGAGCAGCGTTGCTATTGGGGTGAGATGAGATGGGCAGTATGAACACCCTGGTCGCTCCGAGATGAAGCCTACCCCCACCCGAAGGGGGTGCTGTCAAACCTATGCAACAATTGGTAGATGGTTTGATATAATTTGCGAATAATTTAACATATATTAGCAAAGCATAAGGGCCTGTATAGATGTAATTATATATATGTCTAAATATGTATTGGTCCAGTATTGCGGCCTAGGCTGAAAATATATTTGGAATACTATGGTACATGACCAGTACCAAAATTCTCCAGTAAGCTATATGCAACTAGATTGATAGTATTAATATAACCAATTATTGTTATTATGGCTAAATGTGATTGGAAAAAATGCCACTAGAGGGCGCATCATGCTGGAGAATATGTTATAATAAACTTAAAAAACAACAGATAGATAAACAATCAGCAGGTGGCTAAAACGGCCACAAAACGCTATATACGATAATTATTCTTATTTGTGGAACCAATTTTCTAAGTACTGGGAACCAGCTAGGATAGCATATATAGATGTAATTATAATAGAGAAAACGGGAGATTTGTTTACCTTGCCTAAAGAATGCTGGGTTTTTTCTTCAGTGTGTCAGTTTGAGTTCACATGGGTGTTTTGCCAATAGGGTCTCTGCAATGAGACAGCAATAATGTGTGGCTGGACCAAAATTACTTGTACACATTGGCACAGGTAAAGTAGTACTGCGATTTAAATAGAGTCTCTTACCTTGCTTGTCCTAGCTTGAGGTTTGCAAATCTTTCTCCAGTGTTGTATGTGGCAACACCTGGTCTTGCATAGACCATTTTGTGTTGCCACTGGTTTATAAAGGCACCCCCGACTCGCGCGCGTCAGAACGTCTGACGTCACGCGTGCGGGCCGCGCGGACTTTCGCGCATGCGCCGTGGCGCCGCTAGCGCTGCCCATACCTAAGATGGTGGGGTGGGCACGCGAAGGGCGGAAATCCGAAAAGGACTGCCATTGGTGGATGGATCAAGGCCTCCCCCTAGGCTGTGGGGGCATGCCCATCCAAATGTACACCAATGGCTTACGTGGCCCACAGGTGAGGGATATGTAGCTATCACTCGGGGAGAAGAGAGGGCGCTCCACAAGACACATACATCCACCCATAAAGCAAGGCAGGCGTGAGCCAATGCATGCCGCGGGCCATGGAGCTCAGTATAGAGTAACCGCAAAAACTTTTAACCCCTGTGGTAACATAACAGCAGCATATAAATTAAACCAAAACTGGAAATAATCGCTGTCTGTAGTAGCCTGTTACATTTAATATAAACTTTAATTAACAGTAAATATTCAATACTTGTTAAGCAATAGTGTACCTATTAAATTACAACATAAATCAACAATCTGCCGAGAGGAGACACTGACACCAGTACACATAGGCACATTAGCCCCTTCCGATCAGCCCCCCCCAGCCCCCTGTCACACTGTCACTGAATGCAGTGATCAAATATTTACTGATCACTGCATTTAGTGTCAGTGTGACAGTTAGGCCTTGTACACACGAGGGGAAATATCCGCTGAACATGGTCCGACGGACCATTTCAGCCGAAAAATCCCCTCGTCTGTAGGGGCAAACGGACGCTTTTTGCCGGATTCATCCGGCGGAAAAATTTCAAAGCATGCTTTGAAATAATTCCGCCGGATAGCTGGCCGTCAGATATGTCCGCTGGTTAGTACGGCAAACCAGGGGACATATCTTGCCCCACATGCGTCGTATCCTGTGAATGGATCCGACGCATGCGCGCGGAAGTGTTTACTTCCTGGTGCGGTGACGTGGCGGTCACGTGGCGGCGTCAACGTCACCGCCGCGTCACCGCGCTGTCCGCCGGCGGGGAATTTGATCCGATGGTGTGTACAGCCATCGGATCAAAACATCCCAGCGCAAATATACGCTGTAAACGGTCCGGGGACCGTTTACAGCGGATATTTCCCCGTCGTGTGTACAAGGCCTTAGTGTGATAAGCAGTTAGTGTTAGGTCCAGGGTAGCCCCCTACCCCCCTAATAAAGTTTTAACCCCTTGATCACTGCCCTAGTTAACCCTTTCACTCCCTATTGCCAGCGTCACTAAGCGATCATTTTTCTGATCGCTGTATTATTGTCGCTGTTCCCGCTAGGTAGCTATTTTTTTTTTTATTGTGATTTTTTTTTACTAAGGACATGTGGCTAAATAAATTTTGGCCTAAATGTTTGACTAAAATTTAGTTTATTTGATTTTTCTTATAACAAAAAGTAAAAAAATATTGATCTATTTTTGTATATAGCGCAAAAAATAAAAATCGCAGAGGCGATCAAATACCACCAAAAGAAATCTCTATTTGTGGGAAGAAAAGGACGCAAATTTTGTTTGGGAGCCACGTCGCACGAACGCGCAATTGTCTGTTAAAGCGACGTAGTGCCGAATTGTAAAAAACCCTTGGGTCATTTAGCAGCGTATTGGTCCGGTCCTTAAGTGGTTAATGTAGGCCTACCTGTAGGTTAAAGTGGTTGTATTGGGCTTACAACCACTTTAAAAGGTTAAATAACAATACATATGGAACAAGAAAGTATGAAGCTCTCATTGCTGCTACTGGTGTAGAGTTACTTGTTTTCCAGCAGGGATTCTGCATATCTTATGCTGTACGTCAGTACCCAACACAGCATGAACTTAATGACCCAAAGAAAGCTGGAGCAACAGTTCTATCCTGTAGAGAGGAATACATCGAAGGCAGATGTTCCAACTACCAGCAAAAACAAAGAAAAAAATTCAAGCTTTTTAGAAAGCTGACAAAGCCAAATGATGTACAGTATGTATTCCTTAATTTATTCAAAACATAATTGCAGGTTGTTTCTTCAATGGAATATTAATTTGCCAAAATTTGCTAAATTTTTTTTTATTTCTTTTTTCAAGTGTACAAAAAAAAATACATTTAAATTTTTTGTCTGGTGAAATATTTCATATGAATATTTGATATGTATTGCTTCAGCCAAAAAAGTGGAGCTCTAGGTGTCCTCTCATGTTAGGCAGGCTAAGCTTAACCACTTAAGACCCGGATCATTGTGCAGGTTAAGGTAAGGTGACCAGATTTTTTAAATGAAATCAGGGGACATATTTTTTTTTTTACTAGTAATGGCGGCAATCAGCGACTCTCTGCCCATCGCCACCACCGCCCACCTCACATCCTGTCAAGTCTCACTCTCCGGGCCCCGGCTACTACTGGGTGGGGAGCGGAGGAAGATCACTCCGCCAGGGAAGGCAAGGAGATAGGCAGGTGGCTGGCCAGGATTTAAGCCAAGGCAGAAGAACATGAGAGCGAAGCTGAAGAAATATTTCCTTCGCTCCGACCAGCACACGATCGTCAGAAAGGGGGGCAGATAATGGAAAAAAATACACCCCCTAAGCTAGTAGGAGCGGCTATTATTCAGAATTGTATTTTTTTTTTATTCTGCACTGACTGTCTTTGAAATTTCCCCAGCCCCTGTTCAAATCCAATCCGGGGACAAAACCGGGGACAGACTTGGCCCGGGGACAGTGTCCTCAATCCAGGGACTGTCCCCTGAAAATGGGGATGTCTGGTCACCCTAGGTTAAGGACCTTGCCCCTTTTTGCGATTCGGCACTGTGTCGCTTTAGCTGACAATTGCGTGGTCGTGCGACGTGACTTCCAAACAAAATTGGCGTCCTTTTTTTCCCACAAATAGAGCTTTCTTTTGGTGGTATTTGATCACCTCTGCGGTTTTTATTTTTTGCACTATAAACAAAAATAGAGCGACAATTTTTGAAAAAAAAAATCAATATTTTTTACTTTTTGCTATAATAAATATCCCCTAAAAAGATATAAAAAAACTATTTTTTTCTCAGTTTAGGCCGATACGTATTTTTCTACCTATTATTGGTAAAAAATCGCAATAAACGTTTATCGATTGGTTTGCGCAAAATTTATAGCGTTTACAAAACAGGGGATAGTTTTTTGGCATTTTTATTAATAATTTATTTTTTTACTATTAATGGCGGCGATTTTATTTGTGACTGTGATTTGTGATTTGTTTATTTGTGACTGTGACATTATGGCGGACACATCAGACAATTTTGACACATTTTTGGGACCTTATAAAAATGCACTGATTACTGTGAAAATAACAATTGCAGTTTAGGAGTTAACCACTAGGGGGCGCTGTAGGGGTTAAGTGTGACCTCATATGTGTTTCTAACTGTAGGGGGGCGTGGCTGGACGTGTGACGTCAGTGATCGTCTTTCCCTATATCAGGGAACAGACGATCACTGACATTGCCACAGAGAAGAACGGGGAAGGTGTGTTTACACTCACCTCTCCCCGTTCTTCAGCTCCTGTGACCGATCGCGGGACACCGGCGGCGATCGGGTCTGCGGGTCCCGCAGGCGCGGTCACGGAGCTTTGGACCGGGTCACGCGTGACCCACGGCTGGGCATTTAAAGAGGACGTACCCATACGTGATTGTGCCCAGCCGTGCCATTCTGCCGATGTAAATCGGCGTTAGGTGGTCCTTAAAGGGGTGTTCCAGCCCTAAGTTGTGTTTATTAAAAGTCAGCAGCTACAAAAAGTGTAGCTGCTGGCTTTTAATAAACACTCACTTACCTGCTCCTCCAGCGACGCGCCGACCGGGGCTCCGCTCCTCTCCCCCCCTCTCCGGCCGGCGTCTCCATCCTGACTGTGGGCACCCAGCCGTGACAGCCTTCGGCTTCACGGCCGGGCACCCACTGCGCATGCGCGAGCCGTACTGCGCATGCGTGCGCGGCGCGGCTCGCCGCTGATTGGAGAGGCGATCGCATGGGACCTGTCAGTGTCCCATGTGATCGCCTACAGGGAGGGGCTGGTGTAGGCGATTAAGGCTTAATCGCCTAACCAGCCCCTCGGCGGAAGCAGGAAGTGGGACAGGAAGTCCCACTCCTACTGAAGCCCCCACTCCCCCCCAAAAAAAATTACATGCCAAATGTGGCATGTATGGGGGTGAGGAGTGGAGTAAGCAAAGGTAGTTTTTTTGGGTGGAACACCCCTTTAAGTGGTTAAAGCAGAGGTCCCGCGAAAAAATAAAAATATATTAAAAGCCAGCAGCTACAAATACTGCAGCTGCAGACTTTAAATAATTGGACACTTACATGTCCAGCCCGTCCGCGTTGTCAAAAGCAGAAGACGAGCAATTGTTCCTCTCTCAGCAGCTCCCGCCGCCATCCTCTGTGAGGGAATCAGGAAGTGAAGCCTTGCGGCTTCACTGCCCGGTTCCCTACTGCGCATGCTCTGTGTTGTCACCCCATCACAGGGGCTTCCTTGGGCTATATTATGGTGGTAAGGATATTGGACTGTAAGCCCTTTTGGGGACAGGGAATGTTGTGAGTAGTGGGTGTACTCTTCAAATACAGAGAAATATTCTTGTTCTATATAAATGAGTAATATTAAAAAAAATACTACTATTTAGCCATTTTGTTATTTTAAATTATGCGGCGCTGTGTTCAAAGTATTAAAAATAACTTGTAAAGCAGCATCCAGCGCTACAATGGTCAAATTGTGCAAAAGAAATGGATTAAAACAAGATGATGTCTGATTGAGACGAAACACGTTGGGTATACTGTCCTGTCTTTGCCATTACAGCTTGATTTTTCTGGTTTACCATGCACTGTTCAACTCATGCTTTGATGTATACTGACATGTAAGTGGTCTATGTTTTTTAATACATTTCTATCAATGGTTTTACACTACTGTATGTTGAGTCTTCTATCCTCTCTTCTTGGATTCATGTTCTAATGGAGCATTGATGAGAAGATTCCACCTCTGATTCTAAAAGGCCCTGTACAGTGGAACCTTGGATTTCGAGCATAATCCATTCCAGGAGAATGCTCGTAATCCAAAGCACTCGCATATCGAATCGAGTTTCCCCATAGAAGTTAATGGAAACTAAAATAATTAGTTCCGCATTGACTTCTATGGCATGCAATACCGCATGTGGCCAGAGGTGGGGGGCGTTGGAGAGCCTTAAAAAACTCGGGGGCAGCTCGGCTGAATTTGGAAACCATTGGAAAAGCTTGGGAATTGAGTTTCTGTGGTGGTTGTTGTGACAGACTCACCCGGGACATCCCGAACAGTCTTATGTCTAAAATCATCCTATGTCCAATAGGGTCATAGGATGACTGAGAAATTATATCTTGGACTACCTGAGATGGGTTTATTATGTATTTATTATCCACAATATTCCAGGATATCTGTAAAGAACTATTTACTGGTTGTTGATTCTGAACTCAACGGGTTAATTGTAAGAGTGACTCATTCCTATTGTTAGATGCTAATGCCGTCGCCTCCAGCCATCTCTCTGTTCTCTGTGCTAATTGACCCTGCTATTGTGAGAAGATGCCCTGTGTTTACATTTATGATAATGTGTATTGTATAGCAGGTGAGTGGAGACGGAACGTCTACTCTGACAGGTCATATCTCGGAGTCACCTCGTCTGGGTAAATGATTAGTTAATGGCTCATGTTAATTTATGTTCTGGTTACCTCCTCTAACTGTATACAAGGTTGCATTCTTTGTTCTATTAAACACTCCATGCTCAGCAGACAAACAAGTCTCGTCTCGTTGTATGTTGAGGGCAGCTGGAATATCTGATATCTATATTCAGACTGATAGGAAGCGGTATATGACGGAAGCACTCAATCGGAGTGTGGGACGTTCCGTTACATTTGGCAATCTCCCTAGCAACATACAGCCTATTGGAGAAGATTGGAGTGGAATGTTGGAGATTGGAGTGGAATCTAGGTGTTGAGGCACCATTGCCTGTTTGACCCATTTATTATAAGCTGAATTGGGTCCATGTGTTTTGTTAAGCCTTCTTATATTCCATTTGGTGGCAGATTTTCTCGCGGTGGTGATTTCTTCTTTTGTTGGGTGACCGATCATGAGTAGTTGGTTCAAGCATTTTATATATATATATTTTTATGAACTTACTAAGGTTCCTTTCACACTGGGGCATGATGTGCAGTGGTGGTATAGCGCCGCTATTTTTAGCGGCACTATATCGTCGGAATTGCCGCAGAATTGCGGCGGTATTTGGCCGCTAGCGGTGCGGTATTAACCCCCGCTAGCGGCCGAAAAAGGGTTCCCCCAGCATAGTCCTCTTTTTTTCCTGTAGCAGTCACTCAGCTTTTTCCTGGGTTCCAGGCTCTCTAAATTTCCCCCTGCCAGATTGCATGCTGGGGGCTGAAATCTGCTGCCTGTGTACAACGATGGAGCTGCCAATCTTTCAGAACTATATGTCCCATGATGCACCCCTTGCCTCTTCTGATTGGCCCTCCACTGTAGCAAATGGAGAGAAAAGCAAACCGGGCACCAAGCTGTGTGGCGAACCAGATGAGAGCCGCTCTCTCTTCTCCACTGTTGACAGGAGAAATAGTGGGGGGCAAGCGGGGGAGATATGATGACAGCCACAGCTCGCCTCTTTCCTGTAACAGCGTGGCCACTTGTGTTCACTGGCGGACTGAGTGGAGAAAAGAGCCAGCTGTCACTGCTTCACTGGTGTCACCCCTCTGGCGGGTGTCAGCCAGGTGCGGGCCGCACCCCACCCCTCCCATAGCGACGCCACTGGATTCAATTGGAGGTTTTAGTTTGCGCATTTATTTATTGACCCATTTATTGTAAGCTGAATTGGGTCCATGTGTTTTGGTAAGCATTCTTATATTCCATTTGATGTGCAGTGGTGGTATAGCGCCGCTATTTTTAGCGGCACTATATCGTCGGAATTGCCGCAGAATTGCGGCGGTATTTGGCCGCTAGCGGTGCGGTATTAACCCCCGCTAGCGGCCGAAAAAGGGTTCCCCCAGCATAGTCCTCTTTTTTTCCTGTAGCAGTCACTCAGCTTTTTCCTGGGTTCCAGGCTCTCTAAATTTCCCCCTGCCAGATTGCATGCTGGGGGCTGAAATCTGCTGCCTGTGTACAACGATGGAGCTGCCAATCTTTCAGAACTATATGTCCCATGATGCACCCCTTGCCTCTTCTGATTGGCCCTCCACTGTAGCAAATGGAGAGAAAAGCAAACCGGGCACCAAGCTGTGTGGCGAACCAGATGAGAGCCGCTCTCTCTTCTCCACTGTTGACAGGAGAAATAGTGGGGGGCAAGCGGGGGAGATATGATGACAGCCACAGCTCGCCTCTTTCCTGTAACAGCGTGGCCACTTGTGTTCACTGGCGGACTGAGTGGAGAAAAGAGCCAGCTGTCACTGCTTCACTGGTGTCACCCCTCTGGCGGGTGTCAGCCAGGTGCGGGCCGCACCCCACCCCTCCCATAGCGACGCCACTGGATTCAATTGGAGGTTTTAGTTTGCGCATTTATTTATTGACCCATTTATTGTAAGCTGAATTGGGTCCATGTGTTTTGGTAAGCATTCTTATATTCCATTTGGTGGCAGATTTTCTCGCGTGGTGATTTCTTCTTTTGTTGGGTAACCGACCATGAGTAGTTGGTTCAAGCATTTTATATATATATATATTTTTATGAACTCACTAAGGTTCCTTTCACACTGGGGCGTGATGTGCAGTGGCAGTATAGCACCGCTATTTTTAGCGGCGCAATACTAGTCGGAATTGCCACGGAATTGTGGCGGTATTCGGCCGCTAGCGGTGCGGTATTAACCCCCACTAGCGGCCAAAAAAGGGTTAATACCGCCAGCAAGGCGCCTCTGCTGTCGCATTGTTTTCAGTGGTAAGGAGCGGTGGAGGAGCGGTAAACACACCGCTCCTCTCACCGCTCCAAAGATACTGCTGTGCTGACAGGAGATTTTTTGTCCTCCCGCCAGCGCATTGCCTCAGTGTGAAAGGCCTGGGTCTTTCTGGACTGGGAAAGGGAGGACGGTACCTTCAGGGGTGTGTGGAAATGAATCACTTGCAACAGAATGCACTGACAGTAGCTGGAAGTGTGTTTAAAAGCCCTTTCCACCAGACGCCATTTATAAAGTGGTTAAATAAACAAAGGGCCAGATTCAGAGAGAATTAGATTAGCGTAGAGTAACAGAAATACTCTACGCCGCTGTTTTTTACCTGGCTCTACGTGGAATCCCGGTAGATTTTGTCCAGTAAACGACGGCGGCGTAGAGTATTTCTCCCGGCGCAAGCCATCTACGCGAGTAGGGGGCGTGAACCATTTAAAATAGGCGCGTTCCCGCGGCGATCGAACTGCGCATGCTCCGTTCAGAAATTTCCCGCCGTGCATTGCGCGAAATCACGTTGTTACGTCATTCGTTGTTTGAGTAGCGTCGTTTACGGACATTTCTATTCCCGAACGACTTACGTAAAAAAAAAAAAAAAAAATTAAATTTGACGCGGGAACGACGGCCATACTTAACATGGGCTACGCACCGTTAGACCAGCAAAAAGCTGGTCTAACAGTACGTAAAAAAAATAGACGTAAGCGATTGCGAAGACCGCTCGTATCTTCGTGGATCGCCGTAAAAACTCATTTGCATATCCCGACGCATGAAAACGACGCGAACTCCTCCCAGCGGCCGCAAAAATATCGCAGCGTAGACCCGAAGGCTTACGAAGACGTAAGCCTCTCGGATCGAAGCCCGAAGCCGCCGTATCATGGTTTGAGGATTCAAACTAGTGATACGGCGCGCGAAATTTGAAATTACTCCTGTCTAACACCAGTTAGACAGGCGTAATTGCTCTGTGAATCTGGGCCAAAGTCTTTTAGTTATAGTCCCACAGCCATCTAATGATGTTGAACTCCTGAGCTTTATTTTTACAATCACTAAACTTCTGATAACTGGGAGTTGCTTTTGGCAGGCTTATCTCTAGCTGAAAATGTTTTTACTAAACGGGGTTTTGAATAAAAAAAAATAGGTAGAGTAAGAAACTGAGACAAGAAGGACAAAGGTGTCCGGACAGAAGTGGAAAGGAAAGGAGAATTCATACAAAGGTTCCATAGAGTGTTATTTATCTGGCTGGAAAGGACCATGCTGGACAACTGGAGCTCGGTCTCTTGCTGTGAATTGCTTCTCTGGGTTTATTTTATCATGATTAATGACTTGTGGAATCAAGCTAAGCTTACTAAGCAAATATCTTACAATGACCCAGTTTTACTTTACTAATATTTCAACTGAGATCATGTTTTTTTAATGTCAATTGCATAATGCTTTCCACTGTGTGATCACTTCTGATGTTTGATGAGATGTAAATCTGGTTTACCCGGGGGAATAATAGTGGTGTGCACTGCTACATCTCAAGACTGAAATATGGGGACTTATAAAGGGAACAACAGAAACTGGGATCCAATCAGTGACTTCACTAGGGTTGGGGTCACCTGGTGCGGAAAAACATGGTGTCACCCCCTCCTATTTTTGAGCAGGCAGCCCAGCATTGGAGCTAGTTGATGCGTGTTGCGGCGGTCAATAAGGCCTAGAGGATAGCAGGATAGGCATCTTCAAATGGCTCAGTCCCTAGGAGCAATAATGGATAATGGCCGACAGACCCTCTTACCAGACCCAGAGAAACATCATCACTGATCCCTCCTGCTGGAGGTTCGCTCACTCTGGGTTGGCCGACTCTGCTTAGTAGTGTAGCATGTCTGTATCCTGGCAGTGGCTCAGTCTTTGTCTCCCTGGTGGGCAGCAGCATGGCCCTTCCTCTGGTGGTGCTGCTGGGCAACAGCGTGGCTCTTAATCTCTGGTGGTGCTGGGCAGCACCGTTGTTTTCAATCGCTGGTGGTGCTGGGCAGCAGCGTGGCTCTCTCTCTCTGGTGGTGCTGGGCAGTTTGGATCTCTCTAATGGTGGGTGTACAGTAGGGTGACCAGACATCCCCAGTTTCAGGGGACAGTCCCCTGAATGAGGACACTGTCCCCGGAACAAGTGTGTCCCCGGTTTTGTCCCCAGATTGGATTTAATAGGGGGCAGGGGCAATTTCAAAGACAATCAGTGCAGAATTAAAATAAAAAAACTAGAATTACACACCCCCGCTCCGCCGTGCCTACTAGCATAGGGGGGTTGTATTTTTCCCATTATCTGTGCCCCTTTCTGATGATCATGTGCTGGTCGGAGCTGAGGGAATATTTCTTCAGTTTCGGGTGCATGCCCATTCAGCTTCGCTCACATGTTCTTCTGCCTTGGCTCAAATCCTGGCCAGCCACCTGCCTATCTCCTGGCGGAGTGATCTTCCTCCGCTCCCCATCCAGTAGTAGCTTTTTTGTCCCCTATGTCCACTTTCTACCATTGATTGCAGTGTTGCATGAATTTTTGGATGTTATACAGCTTTGGATTTTATCCTTTGTTTATTTTGTTTCAATAAATCAGAGTGCGGTAGTCCAGAATTTTTTTTTTTTGTTCCACCCATCCAGTAGTAGCCGGGGCCCGAAGAGTTAGGCCTCGTACACACAATCAAATCTGTCTGCTGGAAACGGTCTGCTAGACAGATTCAATCGTGTGTACGGGCAAACAGACGGATTTGGCCACCCGACAGATTTCAAAGCATGCTTTGAAATCTGTCGGCTGGGAACCCGTCCGCCCGACATGTCTGCTGGTTAGTACACACGCGCCGAATGGTTTCGACGCATGCGCGGAAGTGTTTTACTTCCTGGTGCGGTGACGTGGCGGCGTCAACGTCACCGCCACGTCAGCGCGCTGTCTGCTGGCGGGGATTTTGGTTTGCTCGTGTGTACACGCGAGCAAACCAAAATGCCAGCAGACAGATCTGTTCAAATCGGTCGGTTTGACCGATTTGAACATACACATTTGATCGTGTGTACGGGGTCTAAGACTTCAGAGGCTGTGAGGCGGGCAGCTAAGGGCTGATTGTTTTCATTAGTAGTAAACAAAAAATATGTCCCCGGTTTTTATTTAAAAAATCTGGTCATTTTAGTGTACAGCAGCATGGCTCTCTCATTGTTGTAGTATGGGTACAGTGTGGCTCCCCCTCTTGGTGGTGCGGGTACAGTGTGGCTTTCTCACTGTGGTGGTGCAGGTACAGTGTGGCTCTTAATCTCTGGTGGTGCTGGGAAGCATCGTGGCTCTCTCTCTGGTGGTGCTGGGCAGTGTGTCTCTATTGGTGCATGTACAGTGTGGCTCTCTCTCTGTGTTGGGGTGGGTACAGTGTGGCTCTCTCTGGCTTCCCCCAGCATAGTCCTTTCTTTTTCCTGTAGCAGTCACTCAGCTTTTTGCTGCGTTCCAGGCTCTCAATATTTCCCCCTGGCAGAGTGCATGCTGGGGGCTGAAACCTTCTGCCTGTGTACAACAATGGAGCTGCCAATTTTACGGGACTACATGTCCCACGATGCTCCCCTTGCCTCTTCTGATTGGCCCTCCGCTGTGGCAAATGGAGAGGAAAGCAAACCGGGCACCAAGCTGTGTGGAGAATCAGATGAGAGCTGCTCTCTCTTCTCCACTGTTGACAGGAGAAAGAGTGGGGGGCAAGTGGGGAAGATACGATGACAGTCGCAGCTCGCCTCTTTCCTTTTACAGCGTGGCCACTTGTGTTTACTGGCAGACTGAGTGGGGAAAAGAGCCAGCTGTCACTGCTTCACTGGTGTCACCCTGCCCCCCATAGCGACGCCACTGGATCCAATTGGAGGTTTTAGACTGTGTACACCAGTGGCGTATGTACAGGGGTCGCAGGATTCGCCATTGCAACCTGGATCCATGCTTCAGGGGGCCCATCTGGCCCCCCCGTACACCTGAATGGGAGGGGCGATTGGCAATAAGAGGAACTGATCCCCCCCTATGCAGCCGCTGAATGCCTGCTTCTCCTCCTTTCCCTCTTGCAATCATTTAGCAGCTGCAGAAAGGAAATGGAGGGTATCCGTTGCTTTACATGCCACCCCAACCACCACCTCTCCATACCTGTCCTGCTGTACCGGGCCCCTGTGTACTTCCATGGTTCCTCCCCCTCCCCTGTGCTTCTGGGTTTCACCCTACCACTGGCTGCTGCCAGGGCTACTGTCAGGATGAAGTGTGGGGAAGGAGCTGGTAAATGTGTTATTCACCAGCCCCTTCTTTGTCTTAAGGAATAGAGTCAGTGATCGGTAACAATCACAAATGACTCTGTGTTTACTATGCTTCAGTTTACTAACGAACTGTACAGAGTTGTTCCTGTTCATTAATTCTGAGCTGCGGAGGCTGCAGAGACTCGTTTCTTTGTCTCAAAGGTGAAATATCTAAGGTCTCTTTAAACCCCTTTAGCCTCCCAATGGGGGTCCTACATTTTATTTTTTAAATAATAGATAATAAAATTGTAAATAATTAAAATAAAATTGTATAAAATAATAATAATAAAAAAAAATACTGACACCAGTGATGGAACTAATTGGGGTCACAAAGGTCGCACTTGCAATTGGGCCCTGGAGTTCTGCCACTGTGGGGGGACCCCAAGATGGCATAAAGGGGGTCCGCTTCGGGACTGTAATAAAGGGTCTTACAATGGAAATAAAGGGCCCTGGGATCAGTGGGAAGAGCACCAGTCGAGGGGCCTTCAATGTTTTCCTGCACCGGAGCCCTGAAGGTTCTAGTTGCGCCTCTGGCGCACACCTTTATGTACTTTTAACATCTGTTGCAAACCCGGATTTGAAAATGCAAACCGGATTGAAAATCCAGGTCTTAGGAACAATTTATGCGTTTGTTCCGACCCGGGTAGTCACATAGCATTTGGCACCTCATCCCAAAGAGTCAAATAAATTGGAAGAAGTTTGGGGTGGGATTATAACGGTGCCAACATATAATATTAGAAACAAGAATTAACCACTTGCTTACTGGGCACATAAACCCCCTTCGTGCCCAGGCGAAATTTCAGCTTCCGGCACTGCGTCGCTTTAACTGACAATTGCGCAGTCGTGCGACATGGTTTCCCAAACAAAATTGGCGTCCTTTTTTTCCCCACAAATAGAGCTTTCTTTTGGTGGTATTTGATCGCCCGTGCGGTTTTTAGTTTTTGCGTTATAAACAAAAAAAGAGCGACAATTTAAAAATATATATATATTTTTTACTTGTTGCTATAATAAATATACCAATTTTTTTTTTTTTTAAATATTTTTTTTTCTCAGTTAAGGCCGATACGTATTCTTCTACGTATTTTTGTAAAAAAAAAAAAAAATCACAATAAGTGACTGCTTTGCGCAAAAGTTATAGCACCTACAAAATAGGGGACAGAATTATGATTTTTTTTTAATATTTTTTTTTTTACTAGTAATGGCGGCGATCTGCGATTTTTTTTGGGACTGCGATATTGCGGCAGACATATCGGACACTTTTGACACAAATTTGGGACCATTCACATTTATACAGCGATCAGTGCTATAAAAATGCACTAATTACTGTATAAATGTGACTGGCAGGGAAGGGGTTAACACTAGGGGGTGAGGAAGGGGTTAAATGTATTGCCTGGGTGTGTTCTAACTGTGTGGGGGGAGGGGGGTGACTGGGGGAGGTGACCGATGCTGTGTCCCTATGTACAAGAGACACAGATCGGTCTCCTCTCTCCCTGACAGGACGTGGAGCTCTGTGTTTACACACAGAGCTCCACGTCTCTTCTCTGTCACCGACGATCGCGTGTACCTGACGGACATCGCGGCCGCCGGGTACACGCATCGAATCCTCGGTGATGCGACGGGACTTTTTCTTCCCGCCGCGCGCCACCCTGTGGCGCGCACGGGGAATTACAAGAACATGACGTCCAAAGACGTGACCCCAGCGCCTCAGGTCCGCGCTGTTGACGTATTCAGTCAATAGCGCGGACCTCTAGTGGTTAATTAAAACATCACATTTATTGTAGACAGAGCTTTTTTTCTCAGAAAATAGGTGCAGGAGCTCAACCACGACCCGTTCAGATTTCACAAACAGTAGAAGGGTCTTAAAGGGGCATTAAATACCAGAATTGCATTACATACAGTGTGCAGAGTTCAGGGGGTTACAAAGCAGTCACTTGTAAACACAGAAACCAGACTTCTGTGTTCACAAGTGATTGTGGTGAGCGGGCACCAAAGGGTCTGAGCCAAAGGTGGTGGAACTGAGTTCCACCAAGTTCCCCCAGAAAAAAAGCCCTGATTGTAGACATGATTAAAATATGATCAAATAAAATCTCTTATTGTACATCTCCATTTTGGTGGTCGATCAAGTGAAATTCCGGTTATATGGTGGCTATAGGTTCATATGTTCTCCCGACATGTTTCGCCAGTGTTGGCTTCATCAGGGGGATTTAAGAACCATCGGAAAACATGTGAAACTGTACAAAAAAATATAAAAATACAATATCAGAAACAATATATAGATACAGTGCCTTGCGAAAGTATTCGGCCCCCTTGAACTTTGTGACCTTTTGCCACATTTTAGGCTTCAAAGACATAAAACTGTAATTTTTTGTGAAGAATCAACAACAAGTGGGACACAATCATGAAGTGGAACAAAATCTATTGGATATTTCAAACTTTTTTAACAAATAAAAAACTGAAAAACTGGCGTGCAAGATTATTCAGCCCTCTTAAGTTAATACTTTGTAGCGCCACCTTTTGCTGAGATTACAGCTGTAAGTCGCTTGGGGTGTCTCTATCAGTTTTGCACATCGAGAGACTGAAATTTTTGCCCATTCCTCCTTGCAAAACAGCTGGAGCTCAGTGAGGTTGGATGGAGAGCGTTTGTGAACAGCAGTTTTCAGTTCTTTCCACAGATTCTCGATTGGATTCAGGTCTGGACTTTGACTTGGCCATTCTAACACCTGGATATGTTTATTTGTGAGCCATTCCATTGTAGATTTTGCTTTATGTTTCGGATCATTGTCTTGTTGGGAGACAAATCTCCGTCCCAGAGAGGAGGCACCATGCGACCATAGAGGACACACAGCGACAAGGCTAACAACAAAGAAGAATTATTTAGGAAGACAGATCAGCTACTGTATAAATTAGTCCAAGGGATGGTGAATGACCTCTGCCCCCCTATATACCCTGAGATGCCCCCCCCCCCCCCCACAGCAGGAATGGTCATATATCTGTAAACTTGCTGATTGATGATACTAAAAGACAAAGCTTGATTTTTAAATACTGGATTTCTACACCTACAAAGCTAAATAGAAATGTGTATCGGCTCATACAAGGCTATTGTCCTCTGAGATTTCTGGAGACGGTGAAAAGAAATTCATCTCTCACATGAGGTGCTCTCGTTAATGGCTCGTAGCAGTAGCATTCCTCTACTCACTGGTGGTAGGGCCAGCTGTTGTCTGTGACTCACATGATCCATGATTTCACAGAACTGATATGGAACAAAATGCCGTGATCCCTGGCCAAGGAATGATCTGCAGATGCAAAGCAGATTAACCAATTAGGAATCCTATTTTGACTCTATGTGTGCAAGATAAAAGGAAACTTTCAAAGATAAAATATTTGATATGATTTATGGAGATGTATGTCAAATCAAAACGGCTTGCATGCTTTAGTGTCATGAGAAAACAAGAAGGGGGGGGGGGGGGTACCAACCAAGCTCTGGGTGCAGATCAAATTCCTCATTGTTGGTCTTTGAAGCTTAAGCCCCGTACACACGGACAGACTTTTGACCGGCCAAAATCACATTGGAATTCCGACAGAATTCCATCGGAGTAAAAGAGAGCATGTTCTCTATCTAAACTCAGACGGAATTCCTCTGAATTTTGGATGGAAAAAGTCAGATGGGGCATACATTGGAAATTCCAATCGTGTGTACAGGCCTTTAACACAGGGCTTCAATCCTGCGGGAACACGCGGGAACGGAGTTCCTGCACTTTTTCACAGCAGGAACGCAGTTCCCTTTGCAGGATTAAAGCAGCCGAGCCATCCGAGCCAATCCTTCACTAAGCGGTGATGCCCAACTCGAGTCACTGTCAGGGGCAGGCGAACCTTAGTAATCCTTTATGTCAGTGTTTTTCAACTCCAGTCCTCAAGGCACACCAACAGGTCATGTTTTCAGGCTTTTTAAATTTTGCACAGGTGATTTGATCAGTTTCACTGCCTTACAGGGATGGACTGAGACCAAAATTTGGCCCTGGACTTTATCCAGACCGGCCCACTATATGTTTGCAAACAAGAACAAAAACAGTATATAAACTATACGCAATTGTGCAAAAAAACATTAGTAGCATAACATAAGGAGTCCTCACTCTCCTCTTTTATTATTTTACTTATTCTCCGCTGTATTTTTCTCATCCTTTTCACATCACTGCATGAAGTGGAGGGCGAGCTGCGCAGCCATTACTTTGACAGGCTGTCACTGAAACCGGCCCACTGAGCCATCAGCCCACCGGGAAAAACCCTGTAGTCCCTATGGCCAGTCCATGCCTGCTGCCTTAGTAATCACCACAGCCATTTCATCTGATGGAAATCCTGAAAACTTGACCTGTTGGTGTGCCTTGAGGACTGGAGTTGAAAAACACTGCTTTATGTTACTGGCCGCTTCCTGTATATGGTTTCATCGGGTAGTGTGCGGGGATTCCGTCACTTCCTCGATGCCGCAATGTCTCCTGGGAGCTTTTGCCCTGGGCCCTGTCATTGTCGTGGGGCCCAAAGCAGCTGCCTCATACTTGCCAACTACCCCAGTTTATATTCCCTTGTCCCTTGAAGTTTTAGTCCTGTGCTGTGTCCCGATATATCAGTGTGAAGTGTTGCTACTAATGCTGCCCAGCTCTGCCCTATTGTTGTGAACAGGTGACTCACCTGCAGACCCTGGGCCAGATTCTTAAAGGAGATACGACGGTGTATCTCCAGATATGCCGTCGTATCTCTGTTTGCGCGGCTTTGTATCAATGCGACTGATTCTTAGAATCAATTACGCATAGATTTTGAGTAGATTTGACTGGCGTCGGATCTAAGTTGCAATGTTACGCTGGGCGCTAGGTGGCGTTCCCGTCGATTTCTGCGTCGAATATGCAAATGAGCCTGATACGCCGATCCCCGAACGTATTTGCGTGCCGTCGTAAGGTTACCTCTGCTATATGAGGGGTAACCTTGCGTAGGTCCGGCGTAAGCCATGTTAAGTATGGACGTCGGGACAGCGTCGTGTTTTTCCGTCGTTTACGTAACTCGTCGCGAATATGGCCACCCCTCAGTGTCCATCAGTGCCACCCCACAGTGTCCATCAGTGCCACCTCTCAGTGCCCATCCATGCCCAGTGCCCATCGGTGCCACCCATAAGTACCCATAAGTGCCGCCCATGAGTGCCCATCTGTGCCGCCTATGAGTGCCCATCAGTACCACCTATGAGTTGCCCATCAGTGCTGCCTATGAGTGCCCATCAGTGCCGCATACCAGCGCCGCCTATCAGTACCGTCTATCAGTGTCCATCAGTGCCGCCTAACTGGTGCCCATCAGTGCTGCCTCACCGGTGCCCATCAGTGCCGCCTCACCGGTGCCCATCAGTGCCGCCTCACCGTTGTCCATCAGTACCGCCTCACTGGTGCCCATCAGTGCCGCCTCACCGGTGCCCGTAATCGAAGAAGAAAGCGTACTTATTCACCAAAAAAATAACAGAAAAATTTTTTAAAAAAATTCAATATTTTCAGTCTTTTTTTAGTTGTTGCGCAACAAATAAAAATCGCAGAGGTGATCAAATACCACCAAGAGAAAGCTCTATTTGTGGGAACAAAATGATTTAAAAAAATTGTTTGGGTGCAGTGTAGCATGACCGCGCGATTGTCATTCAAAGTGCGACAGCGCTGAAAATTGGCTTGGGCAGGATGTAAGTGCCCGGTATGGAAGTGGTTAAGGGGGCATGGCAAAGGGCGTGCCCTATGCCTGCATATATTTGGTGATAGGTGTCCCTCATTCCAATCTTAAAAAGTAAAAGTTGGGAGGTATGCACAACCTATCACATTGCTAGAATCTTTGTATTTGGACTATAAACCGAAGGACTTATGAATAAATGGTTGTGGAACGAATCATTTGAGTTTCCATTATTTCTTATGGGGAAATTCGCTTTGCTATACAAGTGCTTTGGATTACAAGCATGCTTCTGGAATAAATTATGCTCTCAAGCCAAGGTTTTACTGTACTTCTTATATTTATTGTATCTCTTGCACTTTGATAAATACTATTGAGCCTATACGTCTTGGTGAGACATTTCCAGTTGGGGGAGCTCTAGGCTTTTATTACTGTAGTACACAGACATCGGCTATTCCTCATTATTGTTTGTTAACATTTGAACAAGCTGTGTGTTCTTTATCCTGGCAGACTATAAAAACGTTATTTGTATTTCTTTTTTTAATGGAGATATCCCGCACAGATTGTGTCAGACATTATAGGTCATAAATTGCGCAGTCTTTTACACTTTTACTGGGTTCCTGGGTTCTGCACCAGGAACACTAACCACATGGAGTTTGTATAGTCTCACCATGCGGGTTTCCTCCGAGTTCTCCAATTTCCTCTTACAATTCCTAAACACACTGCAAGGATAATCAGCTTCCACTTGCATTGGCCGTAGTCAGGCCCGGCATGGGGGGCACAGCAGCAGCGCTTCGCGGCGGCAGTTATTAATGAGATGTGGGGCTTCAGCACCTTGTACCTCTGGACCCCTTTACATTACACAGCACCGCACCTCTGGACCCCTTTACATTACACAGCACCCTGCACCTCTGGACCGATTTACATTACACAGCCCCTGCACCTCTGAAACCCTTTACATTACACAGCACCCTGCACCTCTGAAACCCTTTACATTACACAGCACCCTGCACCTCTGGACCCCTTTACATTGCATAGCACCCTGCACCTCTGGACCCCTTTACATTGCATAGCACCCTGCACCTCTGGACCCCTTTACATTACACAGCACCCTGCACCCCTTTACATTACACAGTACCCTGCACCTCTGGACCTCTTTACATTACACAGCAGCTTGCACTTCTGGACCCTTTTACATTACACAGCACTCTGCACCTCTGGACCCCTTTACATTACACGGCCCCCCACAGTTTGTTACACAAACACCCCCTAACAGTTCTGGAACCCCTGCATGTTACACAGACCTTCCTACAATACAGACCCCCTCCCTACAGTACAGACCCCCTCTATATTACAGACCCCCTCTACATTACAGACCCCCTCTACAATACAGACTCCCTCTACAATACAGACCCCCCCTACATTACAGAGACGTGACCTGCGGCCCGCGGGCTGCCGCGGCCCACCAGGCATATGCCCTATGGCCAGTCCAGGCCTGGCCGTAGTGTGTTTCCAGTGACTGCGATAGGAATGTCACACACTGCAAGCTGCTTTGAGAATCAGGAGCAGGGTCTGACTGGAAAAGTCTTAGGCCTCGTACACACGATCAAATCTGTCTGCTGGAAACGGTCTGCTAGATCGTCCCAGCAGACAGATTCGATCGTGTGTACGGGCGAGCCGACGGATTTGGCCACCCGACAGATTGGAAAGCATGCTTACCAATCCGTCGGCTGGGAACCCGTCCGCCCGACATGTCTGCTGGTTAGTACGCTAACCAGCAGACATGTCTTCTCGCACACGCGCCGAAAGGTTTCGACGCATGCGCGGAAGTGTTTTACTTCCTGGTGCGGTGACGTGGCGGCGTCAACGTCACCGCCACGTCAGCGCGCTGTCTGCTGGCGGGGATTTTGGTTTGCTCGTGTGTGTACACGCGAGCAAACCAAAATCCCAGCAGACAGATTTGTTCAAATCGGTCGGTCCGACCGATTTGAACAAATGGATTTACTCGTGTGTACGAGGCCTAAAAGATGTGTTAAAGAGGAATTCTACTTTCATAAAAAAAAAGTAATATAGCAAATACAATTGCCAACCAAACCATTTTGAAATTTAATGGTATTAAAAAGACATTTTCATTTCAATCCCCCCCCCAGAAATGTAATTTCCTGCATGATTGGCTCACTGATTCTCCCACTTCTCTTCATGATAAAGTCAAATTTTAGGCATCATCCTCTGCAATAGGAATTTTGGTGAGATACTCCTTAACCACTTAAGACCATTATGCAGGTTAAGAACCTTCCCGCTTTTTGCGATTCGGCACTGCGTCGCTTCAACTGACAATTGCGCGGTCGTGCGACGTGGCTCCCAAACAAAATTGGCGTCCTTTTTTTCCCCACAAATAGAGCTTTCTTTTGGTGGTATTTGATCACCTCTGCAGTTTTTATTTTTGTGCGCTATAAACAAAAATAGAGCGACAACTTTGAAAAAAATTCAATATTTTTTACTTTTTGCTATAATAAATATCCCCCAAAAATATATATAAAAAATTATTTCTTTCTCAGTTTAGGCCGATACGTATTCTTCTATATATTTATGGTAAAAACAAAACAAAACAAAAAAAAACATAATAAGCGTATATTGATATTGATTGCGTCATTATGGCGGACACTGACTTCGGATATTTTTGGCACTATTTTGGGACCATTGGCATTTACAGTCATGGCCGAAATTGTTAAAATTTTTCCAGAAATTCAAGTATTTCTCACAGAAATGTATTGCAGTAACAAATGTTTTGCTATACAGATGTTTATTCCCTTTGTGTGTATTGGAACAAAACAAAAAAGGGGAGGAAAAAAAGCAAATTGGACATCACACAAAACTCCAAAAATGGGCTAGTCAAAATTCTTAGCACCCTTTCAAAATTGTGGATAAATAAGATTATTTCAAGCATTTGAAGCTCCTTTAACCACTTGTGGACCCTGCACTGTATATATACACGTCCTTTTTTTAAAGATGGATATCTCGGTAACGGCAGCAGCTGCTGCCACAACCAAGGTATCCATCTTTTCAGTGCAGGGTCCTTTAAGCGATAACGGCGGTCTCCGCGGCGGATTCGCCGCGAGATCGCCGTTATCGGTAGCAGGAGAGGGCCCCCCTCGCCGCTCTCCCGCGCCCTCCGCCGCTTACCGTTGCCGTCGGTAGCGGCGGAGGCAATCGGGTCCTGTTGGCAGCTGTGTTGGGATACGAGTGAGGGAAAAATGTCCCTCACCTGTCCCCATAGCTGTGCTGGGCGGAAGTGACGTCAAAACGTCAGTCCCGCCCAGCGTCTTAAAGGAAAACATTTTTTTTTTTTATCTTTTGAGAAAAAGACAGTCCAAAATGTTTTATGAATTTTTTGCTTTTAAGCCTGAATATGAGATGTGAGGTCTTTTTGACCCCCAGATCTCATATTTAAGAGGACCTGTCATGCTTTTTTCTATTACAAGTAATAGGAATAAAAGTGATCAATTTTTATTTATTTATTTATTTTTTATTTTTTTCAGTGTAAAAAATGTTAAAATATATAAAAATAAGAATAAGAAAACAAAAAAATTTTTTTTAAAGCGCCCCGTCCCGACGAGCTCGCGTGCAGAAGCGAAAGCATACGTTAATAGCGCCCGCATATGAAAACGGTGTTCAAACCACACAAGTGTGGTATCACCGCGATCGTTAGAGCGAGAGCAATAATTCTATCCCTACCTCCTCTGTATCTCAAAATATGCAACCTATAGAATTTTTTAAACGTCGCCTATCGAGATTTGTAAGGGTAAAAGTTTGACGTCATGCCACGACCAGGCGCAATTTTTAAGCGTGACATGTTGAGTATCATTTTACTCAGCGTAACATTATCTTTCACAATATATAAAAAAATTGGGCCAAATTTAATGTTGTCTTATTTTTTAATTCAAAAAAGTGTTTTTTTTCCAAAAAAAGTGCGCTTGTAAGACCGCTGCGCAAATACGATGTGACAAAAAGTATTGCAATTACCACTATTTTATTCTCTATGGTGTTAGAATTTTTTTTTTTAGCAGAAAAAAACTGTTTTAGTCTTGCAAACACCAAAACCGAAAGTCACCTAAGGTCCTTAAGTGGTTAAACTCACCTGGGGCAAATAACAGGTGTGGGTAATATAAAAATCACTTCTGAAAGCAGATAAAAAGGAGAGAAGTTCACTTAGGCCCCTTTCACACTGAGGAGTTTTTCAGGCAGTACAGTGCTAAAAATAGCGCCTAAATACCGCCTGAAAAACTCCTTAAGGGCGCTGGCGGGAGAGAAAAAAAATTCCTGCAAGCAGCATCTTTGGAGTGGTGAGAGGAACGGTGTGCATACCGCTTCTTCACCGCTCCTTCCCATTTAAAACAATGGAAAACCACGGTAATACCGCCAGAGGCGCATTGCAGGGGCGGTATTAACCCTTTTTCGGCCGCTAGCGGCAATTCCAACGGTATAGCGCCGCTACTTTTAGTGGCGCTATACTGCCACCGCACCTCCACTGCCCCATGTGAAAGGGGCCTGTCTTTGCATTGTGTGTGCCACACAAAGCATGGACAACAGAAAGAGGAGAAGAGAACTGTCTGAGGACTTGAGAACCAAAATTGTGGAAAAATATCAACAATCTCAAGGTTACAAGTAGGGATGAGCCGAACACCCCCCCCTCCCCCGTTCGGACCGAACGTTCGTTCGTACATTTAGAACCCCATTGACGTCTATGGGACTTGAACGTTCGAATTCAAAAGTGCTAATTTTAAAGCCTAATATGCAAGTTATTGTCGTAAAACGTGTTTTAGAACCCGGGTCTTGTCCCAGAGAACATGTATCAATGGAAAAAAGTTTAAAAAACGTTTGTTTTTTCAGGAGCAGGACTTCTGAAAAAAACTACAGTTTTTAAAACTTTTTTTCCATTGATACATGTTCCCTCGGGCAAGACCCGGGTTCTCAAAGATGTTTTCACAGGCAAAGTATAGACACCCAGCAGGTACAATATTTAAAGGAATTTTTCATTTTTTATATTTAAGCATCATTAACCACTTCCATACTGGCCACTTAAACACCCTCCTGACCAGACCAATTTTCAGGTTTCAGCGCTCTTACACTTTGAATGACAATTACTCATTAATGCAACACTGTACCCAAATGATTATTTTGTCCTTTTGTTCCCACAAATAGAGCTTTCTTTTGGTGGTATTTGATCACCTCTGCGGTTTTTATTTTTTGCGCTATTAATGAAAAAAGACCAAAAATTTGGAAAAAAAAAGATTTTGCAAATTATAAATTTTTCTTCATAAATTTTGGCCACAATTTATACTGCTACATGTCTTTGATAAAAATAACCCAAAGTTTTTGGAAATTTTTTGATCTGTGTGAAGGTTTTAGAGTCTACAAGCTATAGTGCAAATCATAAAAAATGATCACATCTGATCACACCTGATGTACTGAAGGCCTCTCTCATTTCTTGAGACCCCAACAAGCCAGGAAAGTACAAATGCCCACAGATGGCACAGGTGGGCACAGATGAGGTGGCACAGATGGGCACTGATGAGGTGGCACAGGTGGGCACTGATTGCAGATGTGTGCTGAGGTGGCAAGTGGGCACGGTGGCACAGGTGGGCATGGTGGCACAGGTGGGCACAGTGGCACAGGTGGGCACAGGTGGGCACGGTGGTACTGGTAGGCACAGGTGGGCACGGTGGTACTGGTGGTACTGGTGGGCACAATGGTACTGGTGGGCACACGGTGGTAGTGGTGGGCACACGGTGGTACTGGTGGGCACACGGTGGTACTGGGGGGCACTGTGGTACTGTGGTGGGCACTGTGGGGGCCACTGTGGTACTGTGGGGGCCACTGTGGTACTGTGGGGGGCACTATGGTACTGCGGTGGGCACTGTGGTACTGTGGGGGGCACTGTGGTACTGTGGGGGCACTGTAGTACTGGGGGGCACTGTGGTACTGTGGTGGGCACTGTGGTGGGCACTGTAGTACTGGGGGGCACTGTGGGGGCACAGGTTGGTGACCTTTTTTTTTCCTGCGCTGGTTACTCACAGTTCTCTCACGCGCTGTCTGTGTGAGGAGGGAGAGTCGGCAATGAGAGATGATCTCATATGTTTACATATGAGATCATCTCTCATTGGCCGCACAGATCGCGCTGCAAATAGCCGCTGTGATTGGCTATTTACCGCGATCTGTGTTTGGCTGTGTCCGAGGGACACAAGAGTTCCCGCTGCGCGCTCGGGAGCGCGCACTGGGAATGCCAAAAGGGGCGGCCATAAAAACACGGCCTGTTAGGAATTCAGGACTGCGCTGCGGCCGTACAAAGTCATACGGCCATCAGCAGGTGGTTAAAATCACTGCTCCTGAATCAGGAGCAGTGATTTTAATGACGCTTACATTTTAAAAAATAAAATAAAAATTCCTTTAAATATTGTACCTGCTGGGTGTCTATACCTGTGATAACGTCTTTAAATAGCACAATCACCTGCCTGCCAGTAAGTTAGGAAGAACTGATCTAGCTAAGCTATACAGTGTATAAATATATGTACAACACCTGGGATGTATATATATTCTCTACACACTGTAACATTAACTGACTAGCCTGCCTGCTCTATCTACCTGCAAAAAATGACACTCTCTCTGTCTCTATCTGTTCTCGGTTAACTGCCAAAACACACTACACAAGGCCGCCCTACAGGCGGCCTTGTATAGTGTGGGGCATGTACTAAACCCCCTGAGCCATAATTGGCCAAAGCCACCCTGACCTTGGCCAGTTATGGCTCTCCGTTTTTTGCGCTGTGATTGGGCAAGCATGCGTGTCATAGTGTATGCTTGGCCAATCATCAGCGTGCAATGCCGCAGTGAATTATGGGCCGTGACGCGCCACTCGAATTTGGCACGAACGGCTCATAACGTTCGAAATTCGACGACCGGTCGAACAGACGATGTTCTAATCGAACATACGTTCAAATCGAACATGGAGCTCATCCCTAGTTGCAAGTCCATCTCCAGAGATCTAGATTTGTCTTTGTCCACAGTGCGCAACATTATCAAGAAGTTTGCAACCCATGGCACTGTAGCTAATCTCTCTGGGTGTGGACAGAAGAGAACATTTTTTGAAAGGTTACAACGCAGGATAGTCCGGATGGTGGATAAGCCGCCCCAAACAAGTTCCAAAGAAATTCAAGCTGTACTGGAGGCTCCTGCGGGGCGCCCGCAAGGCGGCAAATTAAAGGAACGTACCTGTATGCCCATTTGTCTACCTGTGCCATTCTGCCGATGTATATCTATGTGCGGCGGTCGGCAAGTGGTTAAAGAGGATGCTTTAGGTTTAGGGGACCAGTCACACAGATAGAGGGAACCTATGGAAACATAGAAACAGGTAAGTACACCTTCTTCCTCTACCCCCTAGGCTAAAAAGAGAATTTAACCCTTGGAGTGTGATTGGGGGCCCTAATGCAAAGATTATTTTTCTGGTGTTGGGCTTTAAGTGACCCATCAGACTTTTCATAATCCCTCATTGTTTCCCTGAAATTCTTAGGCAACTACTAAGTCTTGTCGGGGAGATTTCACAGCTACATTCATGCAAATAAGAATTCATGTGACAAGACTTGACTGCAGAGACTGAGCTTGTGGATAACTCCATCCAGCAACTTGATTAACGGCGGCGTCCTCCTAAGCCTTTATCAGTCCTGACATGCAGGGATGCGGTCCTAATTACTAATCTCGTGTAATGGTCTACATCAGGAAACAAATTGCAGAGACATTTTGCTGTCGGGTTCAGAGATATTTATGGAAACGTTCATACTTTTTTAATGACGACTGTTGACTATGAAAGAGAAGTGATTGGATTTCAATTTACTGTCGTTCTATATTAGCAAAATGATGCAATGCGATTGGCTGCTATGAAAACTGATCATGGATTAGAATCATCCTAATTGGCAATAGACAGTTAAATAATTCCTTTAGTGTGAAGGAAACGTGATGTCTGCTTTAAGTTTCTATTATAAGAAAAACAATTATAGCATTGAGATGGATAATATATATATATATATATATATATATATATATAGTTGTGCTCATAAGTTTACATACCGCGGCAGAATTTATGATTTCTTGGCCATTTTTCAGAGAATGTGAATGATAACACAAAAACCTTTCTTTCACTCATGGTTAGTGTTTGGCTGAAGCCCATAGGTGTGCTCAGCCTTTGGCATTAGGGTGTGCACCCCAAAGCTAAAACACACTCTACCGATCACTCACAATGTTCATTCAGAAAGGGAAGGGGCCGTAAATGTCATATTTACTGGTCCCCTCCCCCACTCATCCTAAAACATCCACAGCAACAACCAGTGGGAGAGGAGGAAAGCTGGAAGTGCTGTGGGGGGAAGGAGCCAGGTCAGTGGGGGAATCTGTTCTGCACAGGGTGATTAAGGTGTGCCTGTGCGCACGCCTATGCTAAAGCCATTTATTATCAATCAACTGTGTTTACTCTTTTAAAATTATAATGACAACAGAAACTACCCAGATGACCCCGATCAAAAGTTTACATACCCTGGTGATTTTGGCCTGATTACATGCACACACGTTGACCCAAAGGGGTTTGAATGGCTATTAAAGGTAACCATCCTCACCTGTGATCTGTTTGCTTGTAATTAGTGTGTGTGTATCAGCCCAGGTTCACACTGGGTACGATTTAGTTCGATTTGAGATGCGATTTCACATGTGTGATTTCGCATCTGCGGCGCTGCACCGATTTCAAAAAGTAGTTCCTCTACTACTTTTTGCGATTTCAGGACGCGATTTACATTGACATTTGTGCAGAAACCTGCACAGATGTCTCTTAAATCGCAGCCGAAATCGGGACATGCCAGCGGGAGTGAAAAAAAGATTTCACCCCCGCAGCCCAGTGTGAACCAGGTCTAAAAGGTCAATGAGTTTCTGGACTCCTGACAGACCCTTGCATCTTTTATCCAGTGCTGCACTCATGTTTCTGGACTCTGAGTCACGTGGTAAGCAAAATTATTGGATCTGCAAGAAAAGGTAGTTAAACTGTATAAATCACAAATAGGGATATACAAAGATATCAAAGGAATTTAGAATGCCAATCAGCAGTGTTCAAACTCTAATCAAGAAGTGGAAAATGAGGGGTTCTGTTGAAACCAAACCACGGTCAGGTAGACCAACTAAAATGTTGCCAGGGTATGTAAACTTATGAGCACAAATGTGTGTGTGTGTGTGTGTATATATATATATATACTGTACATACAGTACTGTGAAAAAGTTTTAGGTATGAAAAATGCTTTCAGAAATAGAAGTATTAATAGTTTATTTTTATCAGTTAACAAAATACAAACTAAATGAACAGAAAAAAAAAATTCAAATCCAATCAATTTTTGGTGTGACCTCCCTTTACCTTCAAAACGGCGTCAATTCGTCTAGATACACTTGCACAATTTTTGAAGGAACTCGGCAGGTAGGTTGTTCCAAACATCTCAGAGAACTAATCACAGATCTTCTGTGGATGTCGGCTGCCTAAAATCCTTTAGTCTCTTTAATCCCATACAGACACAATTATGCTATGATCAGGGCTCTGTGGGAGCCAAACCATCACTTCCAGGACTTCTTGTTCTTCTTTATGCTGAAGATAGTTCTTAATGACATTTGCTGTATGTTTGGGGTTGTTGTCCTACTGCGGAATACATTTGGGACCAATTACACACCTCCCTGTGATTGGCATTATGAATAAGTATCTACCTGCATTTCTCAGTATTGAGGACACCATTGATCCTGACCAAATCTCCATCTCCATTTGTAGAAATGCAGACTTGCAAGGAACCCCCACCACGCTTCACTGTTGCCTGCAGATACTCATTATTGTCTCCAGCCCTTCGAGAACAAATTGCCTCCTGCTACAGCCAAATATTTCACCTTTTTACTCTTCAGTTCAGAGCAGATGCTGCTTTTTTTCTGTACCCCTGTTCCTATGTTTTTGAGCCCAAGCCTAAACTTAAGTCTAATCTGAAGCCTGATCCCAAGCCTGATCCCAAGTCTGAACTCAAGCCTAATCCCAAGTCTGATCCTAAGCCTAAAACCGAAGCCAAAACTCAAGCCAGAACCCAAGCCTAAACTCAAGCCTGAACCCAAGCCTAAACTCAAGCCTGATCCAAAGCCTGAACCCAAGCCCAAACTCAAGCCTGATCGTAAGTCTGATCCAAAGCCTGAACTCAAGCCTGAACCCAAGTCTCAATGAAAGCCTGAACTGAAACCCAAGCCCAAGTCTGAACCCAAGCCTGAACTCAAGTCTGATCGGAAGCCTGAACCCAAGCCTGAATTCATGCCTGATCCAAAATCTGAACTCAAGCCTGAGGCCTCGTTCCTCCCGACCGAGAATCTCGTCGTAAAAGACACATCGTTTTCCTGGACGAGTTCCTTGTCAGGCTTGTTGAGAATCTTGACAAACTTTCTTTGCGTACACACTGTCAAGACAAAATCTTGTCGTTCTCAAACGCGGTGACGTACAACATGTACGACGGCACTATAAAGGGGAAGTTTGATTCCACTGGCGCCACCCTTGGGGTTGCTTTTACTAATCTCATGTTACTGCGTGATAAGTAAAAGTTTGGCGACAATTCACGCTTTTCAGTCTGTTACAGCGTGACAAATGTGCTATCTCCATTACGAACGCTACTTTTACCGAAGGTGCGCTCCCGTCTCATACTTTATTGTAAGCATCCGCGCGTTTCTAAGCATACACACAAATGTGTTTCTCGTCGTAAACCAGCCCAACGAGAAACACGACGAGGAAATTGAGACTCCCAACGAAGAAAAAAGAGAGCTTGTTCTCTTTTTTTCTCATCGAGATCCACGACAGTTTTCTCAACGAAAAACATACACACGACTGTTTTCCTCTGCAAAAAAGCTCTGCCACCAAGTTTCTTGATGGATTTTGACGAGGAAAACGGTCGTGTGTACGAGGCCTGAGGCCAAGTCTGATCGAAAGCCTGAACTCAAGCCTGAGCCCAAGTCTAATCCAAAGCCTGAACTCAAGCCTGAGCCGAAGTCTGATCCAAAGCCTGAACCCAAGCCCGAACTCCATCCCTGAGCCCAAGTCTGATCGAAAGCCTGAACTCCATCCCTGAGCCCAAGTCTGATACAAAGCCTACACTCAAGCCTGAGCCCAAGTCTAATCCAAAGCCTGAATTCAAGCTCATCACTACTGGTGAGGGATATTCCCTACTCCAATCTACACCCACAAAAAAACATTTTTATTGCTAAGACAATTTATCAACTAATATATTTTATTTCAGCAACATCACCTAAAAAAAATGTGCTGCCGTTATCGGTCATGAAACTAGATACCTATACCTGGTATGATATACCACAGGCGTGAAAATGAAAGCTTGAGGGGCTTAATCATCGTTTAGCTAGAAATCTCTGTTATTAATGTTGACATGATTCTCATTACTGGTGTATAGCATCTAGGTTTCCATGGTAACTATTGCCAGCACCATGAATATTAAGAGGACCATCTCAATCAGCTCTACCTGTTGTGATTGCAAAACAGCACTTTCCCACTGAACTCTTACAGCGTGTCTGTATACAAATATGTATTTAACCCTCAACTGACTTTTCTGACCCCTCAGTAAGCTGATGTGTTATGTAGCCCAGGGATACGGATGTAATATAAAGCACCAAGTTGCTTGACTGTCTTTATTTTTGTCTTTGCGAAGAACAAGATGACTTGTATTCGCTAAAATTATGATTATCACGCAGTCAAAAGCCTGCTTGAATCTGGTCTTTGCTAAGTGGTTTGAGTATTGCAACACTTTTGAGCTTGCATCCTATACATTAAGGTGAAAAAGGCGTTATGGCCTATCTGGCTGGGGCGTGCGTGCCACGCAGTGATCGACTGGGTTCCCATTCTTGAAGATCCCAAGCGGTATAGCTGTTCGGTGGGGAGTCCATCTGCGGAGAGCCAATGAGAGGCTGGCGATCCAAAAGGATTACGACAAACCACCAATGATCAAGGTAGCCAGACACTGAAGGATTGATCACCTGTCAGTCGGTACATGGGCGACTAGAAGAAGGAGATCCAGGCGCAATTCTTTAAGGAGGGTTGTCTCCGTAATTGTAATCAGTGAGGGCCTGTGGCAGAGGTTTCTTCATGAGTCCATTCCAGGAGGGTCTGTGGCAGAGAATTTTTCCCCAAAAAAGGTTTGAGTGATACTCCGGCTGCCAGGTCAGTGAGAGAGGCCTGTCAGGGTGCACTAGACCCACTCAGGCAGGAGTGGTACGGAAAGTGTTACATATGGGAGCAGAACTGTTTCCAAATACTACGCCTGAATCTGCTGTTCTCCTTCTTCCTTCAACTCTATCCTTTCACCACCAGTTTATTGTTTTTACCCAGCTGGGTAATAAAGAGCACAGCAAAAGACACTTGTTGCGGACATTCCTTTACTTCTGCTATATGCACCATTCACCTCTAGGAATTCGGAGAGCCACGAGGTAAATGTGCCACCCAAAACAAACTAGCAGCTCCTACAATTGGATAGATTGATAGCAGCGCAGCCATTGGTTTACGTTGCTGTCAATCAACTCCAATGACGCGAGGGCCGGGGGCGGGGCTGAGTCCCGTAGTCGGTGGCTATGGTCACCGGATACAGGACTCAGAAGCATGCCCGCCGGGTAACCCCCTTGGGAGAGCGCTTCCCAGGGGGGTTATCAGAAGCGGGAATGACCCGAGACAGCCATGTCCTGGCCGAGGTTCCAATATGGTGCAGACGAACTCATGGCATTTGCACGCAATGTTGGTATAGGAGCCATCTTGCGCATCTCCATTAGCCGCTCAGATGCAGTTGATTTCCTTCATTAACCGCTGCACTGACCCATACGTCATACCCGATTCCCGCTGGTTTTGCAGAAGGGCAGTGTGGGAATGCTGCAGCTGCGGCAGCTTTTCCTTCCCCTGTGACAGCCGTATTTGGCTGCCCAGTGCTCTTCTGATGTTTCACTGAACCACTAGCCATCAAGTTGTTGTGTTGCCTATTTATGGTTTTGTAATCCAATCCCTCATGTTTACCTTTCACTATCCTCCACTATCTCTGCATGAGAACCGGGGACTGCCACACCTCCATTCGTGCAACAATTGAGCAAGATCATACACTGGCCGCCTGCTGGACTCAATTACTGACTCACATGGGAAAGTGTTGCCAAACACGGCAAAAGGCAAAATGAAATAATGAAAGTACTAAAGGACACAGACAACCGTGCCACACAACAATGAAATTCTACACATCACCCAATTCCTTTAATTATCACGGCAAAATAAAAAACATTGACATAAAAATGGATCATCCAGTATAACAATTATAACACAATTTTTAGGTATCAATCACATATTTCTGACGATATTCTTTTAAAAAAAAAAAACAATGTTATAACTATTATTTTAAAATACATTTAAAGCGGAGCTCCACCCGCATTTTTTTTTTTTCAAAGTCGGCAGCTACTAACAGTGTAGCTGCTGACTTTGAATAAGGACACTTACCTGTCCTAGGCGCCCGCGCTGACGGCCCCCGCCGATGCCGTCAAAAATCAGGGTGGAGCTCCGCTTTAAAGCAACAAATAACTTTCAATAACATTTATTCCAGTCTTAATTATGTAGATATTGTGAAGTTACTAAAATGATTATTTTTTGTTTATGTTACTTTTTTCGTGAACCACTCAAATGTTGGTTTCCTTTCTTATACTGATATATATATATATATATATATATATATATATATAGATGTGTGTGGGTGTGTTGCACCAATATTACTTTCCTTAAAAGAAGTTATGACAGAGTTATAGAGTTAAATCTCAGCCCGGAGTCAAAACAAGAGACAGATGGTTTAACTATTAAGTGAAAACAGCTGTTAGTCCCTCCCCTCCATCGATTGAAACAAAGATGGCCCCCATGAATAAAAAAGACCTTGTGGCAACAGGGACATGTAACAAGAGACTATATGTTGATAAACAAATCAGATGTGCTCATATGAATGATGTAATTTTGTCTATAAAGCTGTGCTGACAATAAAGTTCCTTCTCTTGGCGTGGGACGGTGAAGGATGTATACTATCTTCCTTTGTGTCTGCATGCTTTTACTATTATGAATTCGGATCACAGGCAGAATAGGTTAAGCCCTGGGGTTGTGCCAGAGGTTATCAATCCTTATCAATATTACCATCCGGCACCCCTTAGCTGTAATTACATTCCATCATTTTTTTAATCCCCAGTCACTAAGTACCTATCTATAATGTTTATGATATTGCTAATGAGGCAATAGAAAGTTATCTCGCTCAACACGTTTCTTGGATACAAACACTGCTTCTTCAAGAGTACAAGTGGCCAAGTACAGGAACCCCAGCAGACAGATACACAAAGTACTGAGGGACAACCATGGACCTTGAGTCAGCACAGTGAGTCAGTGAGGCAGGCGGATTAGCTACAGGAGCTACACAACGGCGCACGTCTCCTAGGAGTAGGAGCGTGTGTGCTTTAGCTCCAGGCAGGCGTAGGAGGCAGACAGGCAGAGTCCCTCCCAGCCCTGCTAGCTCAGTCCACTCTCCAATTCCAGCCCTGGAAGTCCTGTGCCCCTGATCTCTCTTCTCCTCCAGCTAAGCTCCCTGGCTCTCTGCAGGTAAGAGCCCTCCACCAAAGCTGCTGACGGCCGTCCTTTTCAGGATTAAGCCGCAGCAAACGGATCTCCATTTCTCCATCCTTTTTGTCTCCCTGCACTCCCACACCTCCATCATCTTCAAGGGCCCCCTTCCTCTATCCTCCGCCCGGAAATTTCCGCCGTTCTGGGGCTCTTTTGAGAGCACCGCGCTAGGCCGCCCTGAATCGCTGGGCCGCGGTCTAGGAAAGACTGCGGCTTCACTTGCGGCCTAACAGAGCGCCGCTCCCCACGCCTCTGTTGTCCTCACCCAGTGTCCAGGAAACCCCCCTTACCCCAGAAGGACAGTTACCCGGCCCTGTCTTTCACCCTCTTAGCCCCCAGTTTATTTAAAGAAGCACCCTGTCAGCCCCCATCCCACCGCCTGAGCAGACAGCCATCCCACCAGACCAGCAACAGGGTCACCCTCTCAGCCCCAGCCCCCCCCCTGTCTCTCCAACGTACAGAAGCTTGATCCAGGGGTTACCCGATCGCCTCTTACAGGGGTCAGGAAGGAATTTTTTCCCTACCGGAGCATATTGGCCGAGCGCCGCCAGGGTTTTTTGCCTTCCTCTGGACCTAGCCAGGAGAGAGGAGTTAGCCAATTCCTCTCCCCACTGCCCCAAAATCCCCCCCCTGGTGTATTGGCGATCATGGCATGTCGGCAATATTCTGCCGAAACCATTTGGAGTTTGAGGCAATGCGCCGCAATACTGCCAGCCATCACCAAAAAGGCCCTAAGAACTGAGCGACTATTGAGAATCGATCATAGACGCAGCTCTAAATCTCTGTTTTTCTTGTTGCATTTCCTTCTGTGTCTCGGCACAAGAGCTGCTGCCTCCCCATTTCTCTCTATTTTGTTATTTTTAGTGACTGATAATACCGGCACTAATTGACCATTTATTTGTGACAAGCGCAATTTTTTCTGTATTATGATCATAGATCGACGGTCAGACATTTCAGCCATTTACCCCAGCTCAAGCACATATCATGTGCTTTGATCAACACAAGATCGGCAGTAAAACACCGACTAGAAATCCGCGACTTCATTCAACAAAAGGATCTAGACTGTCTCTTTATTACAGAGAGCTGGCTCACAGCCGACTGTAACACCATTCTAGGAGAACTGGTGCCAGAAAATTACCGTATCATAACGGAAAACAGAATAGGGCAAAGAGGAGGCGGCCTGGCGGTGATCCATAGGACTCATCTTACGATCACCAAACCAGTCCGCCAAAACCCTCTTCCATTCATGGAAACCCTTACTCTGCAACTGCAAGCAAGTTCAAAGGAGACCGTCCACATTCTGCTCTGCTATAGGCCGCCCGGCCCAAAATCGCAGCTGCTATCATCATGGACGGATTTCTTCTCCACTTACACCCTCAACAGCAAACATCTTTTGCTGCTCGGGGATTTCAATCTCTGGGCCAACTCCTCACAAGACCCCATTGCCGACGCCTGTATTGACCACCTGGAAGGATTAGGATTGGAGCAACTAGTATGTGGACCCACACATGCTTCAGGTCACACACTTGATCTTATTTTCAGACAAGCTCTGGAAATAAAAATTTGGGAAAATGAAAAATTGCCATGGACAGACCACCATGCAATTATATTCAGTATTTCCACCATCCCCCCTGCAACAAAAACATCAAATCCAGTGACAACACACTGGACTAGATGTCAGAAGAAGCTCCACTCGGAACTCTTCATAACGACTTAAACACGGCCATGCTACAGTCAGCCGACTTGGTAGCGCCGAAACGAAGAACCTGCATTCGGAAAAACAACCGCAGCTGGTTTAACAACCAGCTGTCGTTACTGAAGCAAGAACGCAGAAGGGCAGAATCTGCCTGGAAAAGATGTTCTTCAGAGCTAAACCTATCCATCTACAAGGCGACTACAAGAAAATACCACAAAGGAATTTTCCAAGCCAAGAAAAAGTATTTTT
The DNA here is from genome assembly GCA_029574335.1 of Rana kukunoris. NCBI lineage: Eukaryota > Metazoa > Chordata > Amphibia > Anura > Ranidae > Rana > Rana kukunoris. The sequence goes on along the minus strand of CM056052.1, from coordinate 543,158,419 downwards.
CAGAGGCTATCAACGGTGCCCTAAACCGCCCCCGCAAACTCTTCAAGATGGTCACCCAGACCATGAAACCAGGATGCATTGAAGCCCCCAGTTCGGACACACAAGAATTTTGTGATGAACTATCGGATTACTTCATTAATAAAATCGAGGCAATCCGTGAAAGCATTCAGCAAAACAATTCTCCCCTCAGCCCCCCCTGCAGCCTCTCACACAGCACCCATAGTAATTCTCCTATATCAGGTACGTTTACCCTGGTACCCATCTCCATCGAGACCACTAAGAATGTCATTTGTACTCTGCGTAATGGCACAGCGCCAAATGACATTATCCCCACAAAACTGCTGAAGGAATGCGCCTACATCCTGGCTCCTCCCATCACGCAGCTTATCAACCAGTCTTTCTTGGAGGGCATAGTGCCCTCACAGTTGAAAGAGGGTATAATCCAACCCATCATGAAGAAACCCTCCCTGGACCCCAAGGACCCACTCCACCGCCGTCCCATAACAAGCCTCAACGTACTCTCTAAGATAATGGAAAAAGTAGTGGTACAACAGCTGCAACTGCATCTAGATACCTACAAGCTACTTGACCCATTGCAATCAGGCTTCTGTCCCGGACACGGGACGGAAACAGCATTGCTGAAAGTATGGGACGATGTTCTCAAGGCCGCGGACGAAGGAGAATCTTGTCTTCTAGTTCTGTTGGACCTAAGTGCAGCTTTCGACACTGTAGACCACAATCTGTTACTGACTCGGCTTGCTGAAGTAGCCAGAGTCGCAGAAGGCGATTTATCTTGGTTCTCCTCTTTTCTGGAAAACCGATCGCAAACAGTGAAGTTAGGACCTTTTACGTCTGAAAAACGCACAGTAACATGCGGAGTCCCTCAAGGATCGCCTCTGTCACCAGTGCTGTTTAACATATATCTTCGTCCTCTTTTTGAGATTATCAGCAGCCAAAAACTGCTCTATCACTCATATGCAGATGACATGCAACTGTATTTCCGCATCTGCAACAGACAGGATCACCACCTCAATCTAGAGACATGTCTCTCTTTGATAGAGGACTGGATGACAAAGAGTTATCTTAAACTCAATGGAGCGAAAACAGAACTTATCCTGTTTCACGCCAAGCGCAGGAATCAACTTTCAACAGCGTGGACCCCCCCGCCTATTTTGGGCAAGCTCATCACCCCTAGCGCCAAAGTCAAAAGCCTAGGGGTCATTTTTGACTCCTTTATGACAATGGACGCACAAATAGGGTCAGTAGTCAGCGGATCTCACCATCTACTGCGCCTACTACGCAGACTAGACTCACTCCGTTCATCCCTAAAGAAGATTTAGCGGTCGTGGTGGGAGCAATTGTAAACTCCAGGCTGGATTATGCAAATGCCCTTTACCTCGGCCTCCCCAAGTACCAAATCGCTCGTCTGCAAGTCGTTCAGAATACGGCCGCCAGACTTGTGACTGGGAAAAAACCCTGGGAATCCATCTCACCTTCACTGAGAGCCCTTCATTGGCTGCCAGTCAAAGACAGAATTGCTTTTAAAGCTCTCTGTCTTACGCATAGATGTGTCCATGGGAATGCCCCCCTTTATTTATGCGAAATAATAAAAGCGCATAATCCCAATCGCGTTTTGCGATCCACGAATCAGAACCTGCTCCAGGTTCCGAAAGCCAACTTCAAGTCCAAAGGAGAAAGAAGATTCGCGGTCCAAGGTCCCAGACTATGGAACGCTTTACCAACCAGCATTCGGTTGGAGGAGAACCACCTAGCATTTAGGAAAAAGGTCAAGACTTTTCTCTTTTGATATCAAAGGAGACAGGAACAACAAGCGCCCAGAGGCGATTCAGTTCGCATGTGCCGCGCTATACAAGTTTTCATTCATTCATGGACTTTTGTATCCCAGTGTGATATTTATGGAAGAAAAAGGCAACAAACCTAGCCACTTTCTCAAATATAGGGCGCTACTTGAGTGCATATTACTACAGACCAAGTGGGAAGTTTATATACATTGAAAGGGTGGCGTTCCTTCTGGTCCACGCCCTACAGTCTCTAGTTGTACCTAGGATCATTTATGGGGCTGCCATGAAAACAACTACTCCTAGTCAGCATCCAAAAATAGATATAACCCTATTGTGTCTAGGGGTCTGTAGACAGCAGGGGCCTGCACCCCAACAGGTCATTTGCCCCAATCACCACATCTCCAGTTATCTCCACCTATTGTATATAAAAACACAGATACAACTCTATTTTGTTCAGGGGTCTGTAGACAGCAGGGGCCCACACCCCAACAGATAATTTGCCACAATCACCACACACCTATTATTTCCACTAATCGTATTCTCCAGGTATGCTATACTCTCCCCAATGGTGAGAGACCCAAATACTGAGGGACTACCATGGACTTCGGTATCCCAGTGTGATATTTATGGAAGAAAAAGGCAACCCACCTAGCCACTTTCTCAATTATAGGGCGCTACTTGAATGCATATTAATACAGACCAAGTGGGAAGCTTATATACATTGAGAGGGTGGTGTTCCTTCTGGTCCACGTACTATGGTCTCTAGTTGTACCTAGGATCATTTGTGGGGATGTCATGATAATGACTACTCCTCATCAACATCCAAAAATAGATATAACCCTATTGTGTCTAGGGGTCTGTAGACAGCAGGGGCCTGCACCCCAACAGGTCATTTGCCCCAATCACCACATCTCCAGTTATCTCCACCTATTGTATATCTCCAGGTATGCTATACTCTCCCCAGTGGAGAGAGACTCATGCATGAGAGACAACCATGGACTTCTGTATCCCAGTTCGATATTTATGGAATATGAAGCAACCCATCTAGCCACTTTCTCAATTATAGGGCAGTAAAACAGTGAATATTACTACAGACCATACATTGAGAGGGTGGTGTTCCTTCTGGTCCACGTCCTACGGTCTCTAGTTGTACCAAGGATCATTTATGGGGATGCCATGATAATGACTACACCTTTTGAACATTCAAAACTAGACATAACCCTATTGTGTTCAGGGGTCTGTAGACAGCAGGGACCTGCACCACAACAGGTAATTTGCCCCAATCACCACATCTCCGGTTATTTCCACTAATACTATTCTGCAGGTATGCTATACTCTCCCCAATGAAGAGAGACCCAAGTACAGAGGGACAACCATGAACTTCTGTATCCCAGTGGAATATTTATGGAAGAAACAAGCAACCCACCTAGCCACTTTCTCAATTATAGGGCAGTACAACAGTGAATATTACTACAGACCAAGTGGGAAGCTTATATACATTGAGAGGGTGGCGTTCCTTCTGGTCCACGTCCTACGATTTCTAGTTGTACCTAGGATCATTTATGGGGATACAATGATAATGACTACTCCTTGTCAACGTCCAAAAATAGATATAACCCTATTGTGTTGAGGGGTCTGTAGACAGCAGGGGCCTGCACCCCAACAGGTCATTTGCCCCAATCACCACATCTCCAGTTATTTCCACTAATACTATTCTCCAGGTATGCTATACTCTCCCCAATGAAGAGAGACCCAAGTACTGAGGGACAACCATGAACTTCTGTATCCCAGTGTGCTATTTCTCCTCCTGAACAAACTTCATTGTCATAGGAGTGCGCACAGGGTGTGTCGGGGTGTCTGGGCACACCCGACACACCCAATGTACATAAGCATTATCCATGGGTGGCACCAGATGGGTGGTTGGGGGTGCCAAGGGCCAGTGTAAATGCCCCTATTATAATAAAGGCTGGGTTCAAATGGAACCCATTACACCTGTATTTAGGGTGTAATGTAATATGCTCCGAATCAACTGTCTCCTACCATCAGAGCCTCCTCCCTGTAACAGCAGGTGGTGTTCATGTGTGTTTGAGCTTTGGGGTGCACACCCTAATACAATAGGCTGCACACACCTATGTTCACTGTACAATGTTAGTCTTTCCACCCCATCATCTTCACTCTGCACCAGGGATCACCTTGAACAATCCCTGATGTTTGCTGAACTTGTCTGAATTCTGATAGGCCAGGGGCCTGCAGTACCCCTTCTTGATGGCCTAGTTGTTTAGCAGCATTAGATAGCTTTTTTTTAAATCCATTTTATTTTTATTTTCCTTTTCTTATTTCATACATAGATATGCCTATTCGGCATCCATTGCAATCCAATTAGAATACATTATACGACATTTTTACATTCACATAGTATTCCAATGTATATCTCTTTATTTTTTATATCCCAAACCCCACCCCTGTCCTCTGCACTCTACATAGAGAATCTATCCATCACCAGTTTTGGTGGTGCGACACTCGCATCTCCCAACCAGGAATACCAAATCTCCTCATTAGATAGTTGGTGGACTACTGATCCCAGCCAGTCCTTCTTGCAAACTCTGTGCCCTCAGGCCACAGCGATTTGACACAAAACCCCTCAGTCTCTCCTCTGACCCGCCGTCTGTGATCTCTCATCCTGACATCTTCCGGTATATAATAGTAACCAGATATATTATGGAGCTGGGGGTTCGCTTGCTTTTCTTACGATATTAAACATTTGATCATTTTGTAACAAATTCAGAGCTCTGTGGTTTTCACGTTGATTTGGCATTAGGAAAAGTTGATTTTTTCTCAATTCTAATCTTAACCACTCCCGGACTGGGAATGTACAGTACGCTGGTACTTTGACGTTAAATACCAAGGTTATGGAAGCAGCTAGCTGCCCAAAACCCCAGTATTTTTTTTAACCACTTACCCACTGGGCGAATTCCAGCACTCCTCTCCTACATGTAAAAGTCATATTTTTTTTGGTAGAAAATTACCCAGAAATCCCAAATATTACATCTTTTTTAGCAGAGACTCTAGGGAATAAAATGGCGGTCATCGCAACTTTTTTTTTTCACACAGTATTTGTGCAGCACCCAGGGCAGCCGTTCCTTCTGCCCACCCCTTGTCCCGGCGCTGCATGCAGGTTGTTTGTTTTGTTGGAAACATACGCTTGATATCTTCAGTTTAGTTTTAGTAAATCACAGCCGCTATGGATTGAAACGGATATGTTATATTTATATTATTTATTTATTTGTGTTTTTTTTTCTTTAAGCAAAAGTGGGGTTTTTCTTTAATGAGCAACTTAAGAGAGCTGTTGACAGTATATAAAAGGCCGTTCTTATTATAGAAAGCATTGCTGCAAAGTTCAGATATTTTTATCTCTGTGATTCTCGCTTTAATTCATGCGCACGCAGGAACATACAATGCTATAAGGCAAAACAACTGAACTGTGTCTGAGCCACTGATTATATTATTAAAACCCCACAGTCTGCGAAGAGTAACGTCAGTATCCTTTGAATGCAATCATTCACTGAAAACTGAAATCAAAGTTATACTGAGATGTAATTGACTGATTTAACCAGCATTAATTTTGTCAACTAAAACCAATGAAAACATTTTAGTCAAGTAAATTAAAGGGGTTGTAAAGGTACAATTTTTTTCCCTAAATGGCTTCCTTTACCTTAGTGCAGTCCTCCTTCACTTACCTCATCCTTCCATTTTGCTTTTAAATGTCCTTATTTCTTCTGAGAAATCCTCACTTCCTGTTCTTCTGTCTGTAACTCCACACAGTAATGCAAGGCTTTCTCCCTGGTGTGGAGTGTCGTGCTCGCCCCCTCCCTTGTACTACAGGAAAGTCAGGACGCCCACTTACACACAGCTCCTTTATCTGCAACGTAGAGGGCGCATTCTGCTACATTTTTGGTAAAAAAATCCCAATAAGCGTATATTGATTGGTTTATGCAAAATCGATAGCGTCATTTGACGTTGTACCCAAATAAAATTATTTTTTCCCCCGCACAAATACAGCTTTCTTTTAGTGGTATTTGATCACCTCTGTGTTTTTTTATTTTGCGCGCTATAAACAAAAAGAGATAAACAATTTTGAAAGAAAAAATAATTTTTTTTTACTTTCTGCTATAATTTTTTTTGAAAAAAATCAAATTTCTTCATCAATTTAGACTGCTACATGTTTTTGGTAAAAAAAATCCCAATAAGCGGATATTGATTGTTTTACGCAAAAGCTATAGCATGTACAAACTATGTGGTATTTTAATTTATGTTTTTTTTTTTTTTTTTTTTTTTAAAGTTCTTTTTATTAAGGTATTTCACAACATACAAGAGAAAGAAACAACTCAACAACAACGACATACAGTACTCAAGTGCGTACAACATACAGCAACACAATGATTTAATAAACATCTGTAGCAATGTGCATGGACCAGGATGCGGCAGGGTGGGGGTGTACCAGTTCTCCTTACTGTATCGGCCTCAAGGTGCCTCTAGGGCAGCTCTATAGGACCGCTCGCCAGGACCATGGCAGTGGTTGCCAACTCAAGCCATATGTATTTAGCCAGCAGTACTAGACTCTGCCAGCCATGCACGCCAAACCTTGTCATATTTCAGTGGACAGCCATGGTTGATGTATGTGTCTCTGTACAGGGGAAGGCTGGCATTCACCAGACGCCTCCACTGCATCAGAGAAGGGGGTGAAGGTTTTTTCCAATGCATGGCAATATTCTTGCGTGCATAGAAAAGCAACAGACTGACCAACGTGCGCCCCGTGGAGGTTGGGACGATGTTCTCAATTATTCCCAGGAGGCACACCTCCATCGCTACCGGCAACTGGGTCGCTGCGACTGCATTGATCACTTCTAGCACCATTACCCAGTACCGCTGAACCTCGGGGCACTGCCAGAAAATGTGGGAGAAGTCACCTGGTGATGCCCTGCATCTCCAACACTCCGGAGAATGCGCCGGGTTCATCTTGTGGAGCCTGTATGGAGTGAAGTAAGCTCTGTGAACTATCTTGTATTGCACCATCCTGTCTCGAATGGAGACAAGTGAGCAGAAAGGGAGATCCCAGACCTCGTCCCAGTCGTCCGTATCTAGCGTGGGGATATCCCCCTGCCATCTGGACCGCAGCCCATCCAGAGGGGGGAGAGACACAAAGATCAGGTACGAGTACAAGTGCGATGTGGGTTTTGCGTCACAATTAAACTTTAGTGTTCTCTCCAACTCCGACTGGGCCACAATGCAGGACGACAAGGGGAACTGAGCCGCGAAGGCATGTGACAGCTGGTGGTATCTAAAAGCGTAGTGCTGGGGTAAGTTGAACATGGAGGAGAGGTCCGAGAATGGTATCAGAGCGTTTTGGGAGACTATGTGCGAAACAAGCTTAATGCCATACCTAGACCAGGCAATGGGGTCTGAGAGCTTATAAAAGTGTGATAAGGTAGGGTTGATCCAGATAGGGGCATTCGGGGATATTTCGGTGGGTTTACATTTTTCAATGGCCAAACCAGTCCGCCACGCCCGCAGGGTGGTGCGCATGGAGGGGGTCAGGGGATACGGGGCGCGAGGGCCCCGATAGAGCAGGAGCCGGAGGGCCTCCAGTGAACCGACCACCGAGGCCTCCAGTGCAGTGGAGGTGTTCATCCCATCTGGCCGCAGCCACCATGCCGCAGTCACCAACTGCGTGGCAAGGTAGTATTTGTAGCAGTCAGGGAAAGCCATACCACCCTGCGTCCGCGGTCTCATCAAGGTTGTCAGCTTGTATCTGGGTGGGGAGGGACCCCAAATAAAGGAGGAAAAAATTTGATTCAGCTTTTTGAAAAAGGACTTGGGCACCCACTGCGGGGAGTGGCGGAAAAGGTAAATAAGTTTAGGGACAATCTTCATCTTAATTAGGTTCACCCTTCCCCAAACAGACAGGGGGAGGTTGCTCCAGGCTTTAAGCCTGGATTGGGCCTCTAGCAGCACCGGGGACAAGTTTTGCGAAATGTATTCGGTCGCCGAGGCAGAGATGGTTACCCCCAGATACTTAAAGGTGGTGACCCAGCTAAGGGGACTGTCGGGAGGGGTGGTGGACCTAGCCGCCTGATCTATAGGGAAGAGAAGGGACTTGGACCAATTCACCCTCAGTCCAGTGACCGAGGTAAACGTGTCCAAGACGGTCAGTGCACCCCGCAGCGAGGGGCCCGCATCATTAAGGAAGAGAAGCATGTCGTCCGCATACAGGGCCACCCTCTCCTCCAGCAGACCCACTCGGAGACCCTTGATATGTGGTGATGTGCGGAGAGCCTCCGCCACCGGCTCAATGGCAAGGGCAAACAAAGCCGGAGAGAGAGGGCAACCCTGCCGCGTTCCCCTGGAAAGTCTGAAGGGGGCAGACAGCCCCCCCCCCAGCCGTACTGAGGAAGTGGGGGCCCTGTATATCACCTGAAGCCACTTGATAAATAGCAGTGGGAAGCCCATCCTGCGCAGAGTCTCCCACAGAAAGGGCCACTCCACAGTGTCGAAGGCCTTTTCGACATCCAATGAGGCCACTGCTCGCGTTCCCACATTAAGATGCTGAGTATGGATATTGGTAAAAAGTCTCCTAAGATTGACATCTGTGGACCTCCGGGGCATGAAACTCGTTTGGTCTGGGTCTATCACTGAGGGTAACATGGGGTATAACCGAAGGGCAAGGAGCTTAGTTAGTATTTTAAAGTCTGAGTTAAGGAGTGCTATGGGACGGTATGAGGCACAGGAAGAGGGGTCCTTGGGGGGCTTGTATATAAGCGTTAGGTAGGCATGGTACATGGAGGCAGGTAGGCTGCCATCCGTCAAACACGCAGTGTAGAGCCGTGCCAACAAGGGGGCTAGGAGTCCGGAGTGGGCTCTATAGAAGTCTAGTGGAAGTCCGTCCGGGCCAGGCGCCTTGCCCGACGGGAAGGATTGGATGGCCCCCTGTACCTCCAAGGCCGTGAATGGTTGCACTAAGGCTTCTCTCTCTTGGTCGGAGAGCCAGCCAAGTGCCAATGGATCTAGCAGATCATTCAGCGTCTCCGGCCGGAAGTCCGCGGGGAGGCTAGAGGAATACAGCGACTTATAGAATTCACTAAAAGTCTGAAGGATGTCCGGGGGGGAGGACACGGTCCCGCCCCCCAGAGTCCGCAGAGTCGAAATCGTTGTAAGGGGCTGGTCATGCTGGGCCATCATGGCCAACAGGCGGCCATTGCGATCGCCCTGTTCAAAGGCTCTCTGCTTGCCCTTGTATATGTCTAGGCGGGTAACCTCAGCTAAGTGCAGATGCAAATCCCTCTGAGCTGCCATCATCCGATCAAACTGATCCGAGGTGGGGTCTTTATTATAAGCATCAGTATGTTCTATGACCGAACGTTCCAATTCCAGTGTCTTGGCTGAAAGTTGCTTTTTGACATTGGCAATGGAAGAAATGTACTGCCCTCTGGTGTATGCTATAAAGGTATCCCAGACGTTATCCAGGGGAGTGGAACCCTCATTATTCTCCCAAAATTCAGCTAGCAAGGGGGGCAAGACCTCTGCAACATCAGGATGAGTAACCCACTGCGCGCCCAGCCTCCAAAGCGCAGCACTGCGCGTTGCCGGCGAGCGGAGCACCACCCTTAAAGGGCTGTGGTCGGACAGACCGCTAGGGAGATAGTCCGCCTCCAACACATCCGCTAACAGTGCGGGGTTGGAGAAGGCCAAATCTATCCTGGATGCGGTTTTGTACGAGGTCGAAAAACAAGAATAGGCCCGCACACCAGGGTGCTTCCACCTCCAAACTTCCTCCAGACCCACTGCCTGAGCCCAGGTCAGCAGGTCCATACATCTATGCCTGGGCGGCGCAGGCCTATCCAGGTCAGGTGACAAGATGGCATTAAAATCACCCATTACCAACACTTTTCCTGGGCAGAAGGGTGCAACCTTCTCAAGCACGTCATATAACAGAGCAGGTGAAAAAGGGGGGGGGGATGTACAGGTTGACAACAATATACTTCTGTGCCCAAAGTGTGAAAATTAATATCACATATTTACCCAGGGGGTCCGTGCGGACCTCTTCTATCACACATGGAAAGTTTTTGTGGATTAGGATTGATACACCCCTAGCATATGTAGAATATGTGGCATGTATAGCACTAATTTATGTTTTTATTTTTACAAGTAATGGCGGCGATCAGCTATAAACCCCAACAATAAAAACCCCAACAATTGTGAAAAAAACTATGGGCCAGATTCAGATAGAATTAGACTATCGTAGCGTATCAGAAATACACTACGCCGCCGTTTTTTACCTGGCTCTACGTGGAATCCAGGTAGATTTTGTCCAGTAAACGACGGCGGCGTAGTGTATTTCTCCCGTCGCAATCCATCTACGCGAGTAGGGGGCGTGAAGCATTTAAAATAGGCGCGTTCCCGCGGCGATCGAATTGCGCATGCTCCGTTCGCAAATTTCCCGCCGTGCATTGCGCGAAATCACGTCGTTACGTCATTCGTTGTTTGAGTAGCGTCGTTTACAGACATTTCTATTCCCGAACGACTTACGTAAAAAAAAAAAAAAACGGGAACGACGGCCATACTTAACATGGGCTACGCACCGTTAGACCAGCTAAAAGCTGGTCTAACAGTACGTAAAAAAAAATTGACGTAAGCGATTGCGAAGACCGCTCGTATCTTCGTGGATCGCCGTAAAAACTCATTTGCATATCCCAACGTATCAAAACGACGCAAACTCCTCCCAGCGGCCGCAAAAATATCGCAGCGTAGATCCGAAGGCTTATGAAGACGTAAGCCTCTCGAATCAAAGCCCGAAGCCGCCGTATCATGGTTTGAGGATTCAAACTAGTGATACGGCGCGCGAAATTTGAAATTACTCCTGTCTAACACCAGTTAGACAGGCGTAATTGCTCTGTGAATCTGGGCCTATACCTTTTACATTCTGCTAAAAAAAATATCCACAACAATGTTTTATTTCTTCATCATTACAGGCCAAGATGTATTCTGCTAAATTTTTTTGTTAAAAAAAAAAAAAAAAAAATCACAATAAGCATTTATTGATTGGTTTACGCAAAAGCTTTAGCATCTACAAACTTTGAGATATTTTTGTTTCTAATTTTTCTTTTACTAGTGATGGCGGCAATCAGCTATAAACAAAAGAACACCAACGGCTGTGAAAAAAAATATGGGCTAGATTCAGAGAGCGGTAACTCCTGTCTAACTGGTGTTAGACTGGAGTACTTTCTAATTACGCGCGTTTTTTCACTAGTTTGAATCCTCAAACCATGAAAAGACGGCTTTGCGCTTCAATCCGACTGGCTTACGTGATTGTACGCCTTCGGATCTACGCTGCAATAAAATTGCGGCCGCTGGGTGAAGTTCCCGTCGTTTTCCGCGTCGGGGTATGCAAATGAGCTTTTGCCGACTATCCACGAAATTACAAACGTCTATCGCAATCTCTTACGGCATCTTTAGTCATCTTTTCGCTGCGTAATACTATACCAGCTTTTTGCTGGTCTAATATTAGACAGCCCATGTTAACGTTTTCCGACGTCTTTTTTTATTTTTGATGTAAAACGTCCGGGAATAGGAATGTCCGTAAACGACGCTACTCAAACAACGAATGACGTATCGACGATATTTCGCGCAATGCACAGCGGGAAATTTCTGAACGGAGCATGCGCAGTTCGATCGCCGCGGGGACGCGCCTAATTTAAATGCTTCACGCCCCCTAATCGCGTATTTTGATTACGCGGCGAGAAATAGACTACGCCGCCGTATCGTACGGGCAAAAATCTACCAGAATTAGTTGTAGAGCCTGGTAAAATACGGCTGCGTAGCGTATCTCGGATACGCTGCGCAAATGTACGTGTACCTGAATCTGGCCCAATATCTTTTACATTTTGCTACAAAACATATAAAAAAAAAAGGGAAAAAAATCAAATTAAAATTTAGACCAATATGTATTCTGCTACATGTTTTTGGTTAAAAAAATAAAAATAAAAAATCTCAATAAGCATATATTAATTGGTTTATGCAAAATCTATAGCGTCGTGTGACATTGTACCCAAATAAAATTGATGTCCTTCTTTCCCAACAAATAGAGCTTTCTTTTGGTGGTATTTGATCACCTCTGTGTTTTTTTATTTTGTGTACTACAAACAAAAAGAATGTATTTTTTTGAATTCCTGCTATAAAACATATTCAATACAAAAATTGAAAAAAAATAATCTAAATTTCTTCATCAATTTAGACCAGGGGTTCTCAAACTGGCGGTGCTCCAGCTGTTGCAAAACTACAAGTCCCATGAGGCATTGCAAGGCTGACAGTTGCAAGCATGACTCCCACAGGCAGAGGCATGATGGGACTTGTAGTTTCGCAACAGCTGGAGCACCGGCAGTTTGAGACCCCCTGGTCTAAATTGATTGCCAGTTTGAGACCCCTGATTTAGACAATTATGTCTAAATTGGCTTACTGGGCATGCAGGCTCTCAAAAGAGCAGATTGGATCGTCTCCGCCGCGACCGTCGGCTCCGATAAGTGGCAGAGACGTCTGAAGTGTGGTGGTTGGGGGCCCCACTTCCGTCCCCAAAAAAAGTGATCTCCAGGCAAATCCGCTGCAGAGACTACTTTTATCAGAAAGCCGAAGCGGATGGTGTGGAGTTTCAGGGAGCTGGGATGGTTGGCCCCTCTCTCCAGCAACAAGCTGAGGTGGTAAAGCTTTTACCCCCAGCTGAATCACTGGCCACAGAGCAGAGTGTCATGGGCCTCTGCTCCTCACTAACAGAAGAGGGGGACCCTGTGGTAGTGGATGGGACTGTGGTCTCCATTCACAGCAACCCAGCGGAAGAGCTGGCAACAGAACAGAGGGTCACGGACCTCTGCTCCCAACTATCAGAAGAGGGGGTTCCTGGGGTAGTGGATATGACTTCAGTCTCCACTGACACAACCCCAGAAAATGGTACAGGACTGGGACAGGAGGATGTCGGCTTTGCTTTGCAAGCACCGGGGGGTTTTCACCTAGCACCAGTGGATGGGACTTCAGTCTCCACTGGTATACCCCAGGAAGGGGGGGCAGTTGGCCCAGACCCCCAACAGCAAGATGGACTGAGCCCAGCCACCCTGCCTTCTCTCCAGCGGCTGAAAGAACTCCAGGGAGAAGGGCCAGTCCAGGCCTCTCCCCAGCGGCAGACGTGTTCTCTGAGAGAGGCAGAGGTTGGCGGGGTGAATAATGCTCAATTTGGAGCCATTTATTTGGGGTACAGTATGGATACCAGCATTGGAGGACTGGAATTACTGACTGACTTCGGAGTCAACCCGTTTGGGGTTCACTCCTGTGTCCGTCTCCCACCAAACGGGGAGAGATGTAACGGAATGACCCATGACAGACTGAGATTCTCCTATGTCTAGGGTCACCTTATGTCCACTAGGGCCATAGGGTGACAAAGAAATTATATCATGTATTACATGAAATGGTACATTAATAATAATTCATGTTTGCTGGATACTGAGATATTAAGGTGTTCTTACTTGACATCTGTTACACAGGAGAGGGACATTACAAGCTTATTCAATGCTTAGCTCCGGCTATTGAAATGTTAAGTGAGGTTGGCTCTTCAATGTGTGGACACATTCTGTGGAAAGGTGTTAATTGCATCAGGGCCTGAAAGATTGTGTGATTCATTGTGTTTAAAGCAATGTGTTAAAGTCTCCATTCAGATGTACTGAATTAGCATGTCAATTATGTTTAGGAATGTATTGATGCCCAGGTGTCAGAGACAGTACGTCTGTCTAGATAATGTGGATTGAGGTCAAGGCATTGTGTAATTGTAGTTTGGAATGTGACAGATCTGTCAGTATCGGTGCCGAAATGTCTGCTAGATAATTAGCCCCAGTGTGAATAGGGGGTGGAGATTGCATTGTCCTGTGATTACCTGTAACATCTTGTACTGTATAAAAAGCTGAGAAGAAACCAATAAAGTGTTCATTCATTTTGAAACCAGAGAGTACTAGAGCTTGTGTCTCGGTTATTATGGGAAATGGAATGGATCGTGTATGCAGGATTGTCGCAGTGTGTCAGATAAGCTTGTCGTGGTTGGATGGAAGGTCGTAAACGGTGGTGACCGTTACAGCTTCCTCCAGTCTGGACTCAGGGGCCAGTAATTATAGCTGATCACCCAGGAATCTAGCCAACACTAGCTTAGGTGCTCTGGAACTGGAACTTAATTAAAAACTCACAGAGAATTTATACACCACACAACTTCAGGTAGGGCCTGATCACATTACCCTAACAACACAAACTGTAAACAGAAATATCATTAACGTAGCTAAGGAACAGCCAACATACACATAATGCTAATCCTCATCTAGCAACTAATAGCTGACAGAGATCTAATTAACCTGAAAGGTAATTAACATAAACAAATAATATCCCCCAATAGTTATATAACAAGTAACAGTGGACACAATATTAATCACCTCTCTAAGAGATGATCAGACAGACAGAAACAACAGGTGACTCAATTAACAATATGGATGCACACCTAATGCCTCGTACACACGATCAGAAATTCTGACAGCAAAAGTCTGATGTGAGCTTTTGATTGGAAATTACAACCGTGTGTTTGCTCCATCGGACTTTTGCTATTGGAATTTCCGACAGCAAAAGATTGAGAGCTGGATCTCAAATTTTTCGATGGAAAAAATTCATATTGGAAAAATCCGATCGTCTGTTGCAATTCCGACGCACAAAATTCCGACGCATGCTCGGAAACAATTTGACACATGCTCGGAAGCATCGAACTTAATTTTCTCGGCTCGTCGTAGTGTTGTACGTCACCGCGTTCTCGATGGTTGAAAGTTCAGAGAAATGTTGTGTGACCGTGTGTATGCAAGCCAAGCTTGAGCGGAATTCCGTTGGAAAAATGTGTATGCAAGCCAAGCTTGAGCGGAATTCCGTCGGAAAAAAAACATCCAAGATTTTTCCGATGGAAAATCCGATTGTGTGTACGGGGCATTAGAGGCACACAATAGGACTGAGACACGCAAAACAAACAGTGATCCCACCACAACTCAGACTGCCCAGCAAAAATCTACAACATTCTATGAGACAAACTCCTAAAATGTTCCGGTAGTCTGAAAAGGTGGAATTCATTTATTTTCATATTTTTCTTGAGGGATATTGTGGATAATTTTTACTTTCCCAAGTGGAGGATCTTCTCCAACCCAGTCTGCAGGAGGGCCACCATATTCCCTCCCTCTGAACATTAACCTGTACAGGATCAATATTACAATTGATGAAGCTGATTGATGGTCTGATGTGCCTACACACCATCAGTTAAAAAAACGATCGTATCAGAACGCGGTGATGTAAAACACAACGACCTGCTGAAAAAAATGAAGTTCAATGCTTCCAAGCATGCGTCGACTTGATTCTGAGCATTCGCGGTTTTTTAACCGATGGTTTTGCATACTAACGATCGGTTTTGACCTATCGGTTAGGCGTCCAACGGTTAAATTTTAAAGCAAGTTGGCTTTTTTAACCAAAGGTTAAAAAACCTATGGGGCCTCCACATGATCGGTTTTGACCGATGAAAACGGTCCATCAGACTGTTGTCCTCTGGTTAACCTATCGTGTCTCAGCATTCATCATGTTGGTTATCATTAGAGAATGATCTGCTCTCTCCTTTGGATCAGAGGCTGAATTGATCTCTTCACCAAGATCTGACCCGAAGAAGCAGATAAAATCCCTGGTCTCCTCCATGGGCAATAATCAGTGGGTAGGAGGCTTGCCCCTAGTCCCCTCCAAAAGCCTCTGTCCCAGTATGGTCTGTCAGACTGTCACAATTAGTAATTGTGCAGTCATGCAACACTGTACCCAAATAAAAATGTATGTACTTTTTTTTTACACAACTATAGCTTTATTTTGGTGGTATTTCATCACCACTGTGTTTTAAAAAAAGAAAAAAGGCAGAGAATTAAAGAAAAATGTATGGGATTTAGCACAGAGCGGGCACCCTGTTGCAGTAAAGAAGGTAGTGGGCAGTCCCCAACTGGATATAAAATTTTTAGTTTGGGGTTTATTACCGCATTAACAACTAGACGACCAGCCACCGCAGTTGTACTGCAGCAGGTTGGCATGGTGCGTTAAAAGCCTTTGAAGGCATGCGCGCGCCCCCCGCGCAACCCTGGAGCCAATGCGTGTGGCCAGCAGCCCCGATGTCCGCCGGCCACCCACTATCACTCCACAGAGAGCCAGAACGTGGATCTGTCAATGTAAACAGACAGATCCCCATTCTGACAGGGGAGTAGAGAGAGATCTGCTGTTCCTAGGTAATAATCAGGAACAGCGATCTCTCTCTTCCAGTCAGTCCCATCCCCCCACAGTTAGAAACACCTCCCAGGGAACACATTTAACCCCTTGATCGCCCCCTACTGTTAACCTCTTCCCTGCAGTGACATTTACACTGTAATCATTGCACTGATTGCTGTATAAATGTCAATGGTCCCACAAAAGTGTCAAAACTGTCAGATCTGTCCACTGCAATGTCACAGTCCCACTAAAAATCGCTGATCACCACCATTACTAGTAAAATAATAATAATACAAATGCCAGAAAACTATCCTCTATTTTGTAGACGCTATAACTTTTGTGCAAACCAATCAATATACACTTATTGCTATTTTTTTTACCAAAAATATGTAGTAGAATACATATCGGCCTAAACTGAGGAATAAATTATTTTTTTTACAATTTTTGGGGGATATTTATTATAGCAAAAAGTGGACAAATATTTTTTTTTTTAATTGTTTATAGAGCAAAAATATTAAACCGCAGAGGTGATCAAATACCACCAAAAAAGAAAGCTCTATTTGTGGTAAACGAAGGACATACATTTTATGGGGGGTACAACGTCTCACGACCGCGCAATTGTCAGTTAAAGCGATGCAGTGCCTTTTCACAAACAATGGCCTGGTCATTAAGGGGCCAAATTTATATGCCGCGTACACACGGTCGTTTTTTGCGATGAAAAAAACGACGTTTTTTGTGAAGTAAAAAACGACGTTTTTAAAACGTCACTTTCAAAGACGATGTTGCATACACACCATCGTTTTTTTCACAAAAAACGAGGTTACGTTCACCACACTTTTCCATTGAAGCTCGCTTCATAACTAGCTTCTGGGCATGCGCGGGTTGAAAAACGTCGTTTTGAACGACGTTTTTGCTACACACGGTGACTTTTTGTGAAACAAAAAACGACGTTTTGAAAAACGACACAAAAAATTCAAGCATGTTGGAATTTTTTTTTGGTCGTTTTTTTGAAGACAAAAAACGAAGTTTTGCCCACACACGATCAATTTAAATGACGTTTTAAAAAACGACATTTTTTTTCATCGCAAAAAACGACCGTGTGTACGCGGCATTACGGTCCTTAAGTGGTTAATGAAAAACAGGGAAACAACAAGAAGCTGAAAAAAGTTCTAACCTTTCCCACTTGGACATTAAATGTTAAGAACACAAAATTAAAGCTGAATTGCGTCTCAGTGCTACACGGAAACAAAGAATCAATGGTTTTCTTAGAACCAGCCGGGGAATTTGCAATCCACTTAGTAATGTTTTATGGTCAGTCTGCTTGTATGGCAGTAAAAGCCCTGACCGCGTCCCGAGACAAATTCTAATTTAGACAATATAATCACAAGATACAAAACAACCTCAGGTGACCGACGCAATCTCGCCTTCCTCCAGATTTCATAGATAGTGACTCTACAGAAATGACATATGACTCAAGTCTCTTTTTACATCCAATGACATCTCTTTTGACTGGTGGAAGAGCCTTCCCCTGGCAATTTCATGCTCTATGAGAAAGCTAAGTTTAGTCTGAATGAGAAAACAGAATTTAATTCCATTGCAAGATTGCTTCTGGGAATCAAAAGAAAGAAAAAAAAATCATTTTCCGTTCTATAGAGTCTGAAATTTTTTTTTGGGAGGTTAATGAAAACATCAGGACGGCAGAAATGTCATTTATGACAAGCGGAAAGGGCAGCGGATGTCAGGGTTCAGAGGATGACGGTTCTCAGACGGTACAGCAGAAAGGGGACGGGTGACAGAGCTGAAGAGCGTGGATAATGCTCAAGAGAACATCGCCGTCATCTGGACCATTTCTGAGTGCTTTACGTAAGAGGTGCTCCACGGGTCACGTTCCTCTCTCAATAGATTTAACCACTTCCTTACTGGGCACATATACCCCTTCCTGACCAGGTGAAATTTCAGCTTGCGGCACTGCGTCACTTTAACTGACAATAGCGCGGTCGTGCGACGTGGCTCCCAAACAAAATTGGCGTCCTTTTTTCCCCACAAATAGAGCTTTCTTTTGGCGGTATTTGATCGCCTCTGCGGTTTTTATTTTTTGCGCTATAAACAAAAATTGAGCGACAACTTTAATTCAAAAAAAAATTTTTTTTACTTGTTGCTGTAATAAATAGTAGTGATGCACCGAAATGGAAATTTCAGAACCGAAATGAAACCGAAATAAAAAAGAAATTCAGTCCGAAACCGAAACCGAAAATGACTTTTCTTTTTTTTATGCATGAGGCACTGAATCAGTATATGAAAATGTACTGAGTGAGGTATGAGGTACTGATCTTAAAGATGCAGATTGCACTGAGTGGGACGCAAGGCACTGTCACTGACCTAGGAAGGCTGATAATATAAAGTTGGCCATTGCACTGACTGAGGCATTCTGCACCGAACTGATAATTTATATTATACCTCACTCATCTTCATCTTCATATACAGATTCAGTGCCTCATCTGTACTAAGATATTATTACTAACGTAATAATATATGTGTGACATTGTTTATTATTTGTTCCTTTTAATTCGACTGCCTCATACCTCACCTAGTGCAATACAGAGACATCTTTTATCATATACAGTATTATTAAAGATGTCTGTGTATTGCCGAAACACAGACATCTTTATATAATTATATCATATAATATAAGATCTTCAGTGTTGTTCATCTTCCTTTAACCACTTAAAGACCCCCGCACGCACATATACGGCCACAACATGGCTCGTACAGGCACAAGGGCGTAAATTTACGTCCCCGCCTGAGTGCGGTTCGGGGGTCCCATCGGGACCCCCTCCGCGGCGTGCGGGGGTCTCCCTACCTCTGGGAGCGATCCGGGATCTGCGGGCGGATGTCCGTGATATCCGCCCCCCGCGATCGCTCCCAGCCAATGGGAGCGCGCTCCCAGCCTGTCACTTCCTCCTCCTGTGTTTACACAGGAAGGAGGAAATGATGTATTCTCTCATCGCAGCGCTGTTTCCCAGCGCTGCTGATGAGAGAAGACATGACAAGTAAGTCCTGCACCAACACAACACTGACACACACTCACATAGTCATATTAACCCCTTGTGATCGCCCCCCCCACCCCCCTGTCACAGTGTTACTGAATGCAGTGATTTAATCACTGCATTTAGTGTCAGTGTGACAGGCACTGTAAAAAACAGTTAGTGTTAGGTTCAGGATAGCCCCCCCACCCCCCCTAATAAAGTTTTAACCCCCTGATCACCGCCCTAGTTAACCCTTTCACTCCCTATTGCCAGCGTCACTAAGCGATCATTTTTCTGATCGCTGTATTAGTGTCGCTGTTCCCGCTAGGTAGCTATTTTTTTTTATTGCAATTTTTTTTTTTTACTAAAGACATGTGGCTAAATAAATTTTGGCCTAAATGTTTTACTAAAATTTAGTTTATTTGATTTTTTTTTTAACAAAAAGTAAAAAATAGTGTTTTTTTTTTCAAAAATGTCGCTCTATTTTTGTATATAGCGCAAAAAATAAAAATCGCAGAGGTGATCAAATACCACCAAAAGAAAGCTCTATTTGTGGGAAGAAAAGGACGCAAATTTTGTTTGGGAGCCACGTCGCACGACCGCGCAATTGTCTGTTAAAGCGACGCAGTGCCGAATCGCAAAAACACCTTGGGTCATTTACCAGCGTATTGGTCCGGGTCTTAAGTGCTTAAAAAAGTAACTAGTTACAATTACAAGTTACTTGGCCGAAAAAGTAATTGAGTTAGTGACTCAGTTACTTTTTAAGCAAAGTAACTAGTTACTCGGCAAAGTAACTGAGATTTTTTTTATATTCTACAATGCAATTACGTCAAATTCATCACACTCCACCTCCTCATGCCCAGCAAATTACTGTACTATATAATTCTACATATCTGCAGGGTGAAAAAAAAACACAAAAAAAACAAAAGCAGCGCAGATGGAGGAATCCCCCCTGTTGGGCTGCATCGGATGCAACCTGTGAATGACCAACAATTTGCTGTCAGACTTCTTAGGTTTCCACTAAGCAAAATTTGTACAGTGTATGGTCTCGGTCAGACTCAGCTTTACCCCCTCTGGAATAATATTTCTTACTAGGCCTTAGGCCTGGTGTGGCAAAATATGAACTTTGTGCTATACTGGCTGAGCTGACTGACTGCTGATATTGCTTGTAAAGTATAAAAGACTCCAATTATCTATCTATAAATATATAACAGGCTGTTATATAGACAGATAATTGGAGTATTTTAAGCTTACAAGCAATATCAGCAGTGCAGGCTCAGTCAGCTCAGCCAGTAAGCAGCAGCAGTGCAGCACAAAGTACATATTTCTCCAATCGCCGCATCAGGCCTAAGGCCTTAGACTAGGCCGCTCCCCCCCTCCCAATCCGATCCTCGGCTCCTCACCTGGCTCTGGCTGCGCAGGGGCCACAGTCGGCCGGTCCCGGTGCTACTGTGTGTCACTCACTGTGACTGTGACTGTCTGCTTGCGCTCTAGCTCAGGAGGACAGGAGTCAGTCAGGACTGGAGGTATCCGGAGCACGGCGCCGACCGCGAACGGTGGTGGAACGGAGCCTCCGCGGGACCGCGGGGGGGCGGGAGATGTCGGCGGCTGGATTGTGACTGTCTGAGTGACTCAGACCAGTCAGGTGAAGTCACTGCAGGTGAGGATGAGGAGGACTCTGAGTTGTCGGACTCAGAGTTGAGCGCCAGACTCCCTCGGCGACACTGCAGGCGGCCACGGGCGGGAGACTCCAGGCGCGTGCATGCACCAGCCTCACCCACTCACAAGTCCAACACATGACCCGCGGCAACGAATGGAATCAGAGACAAGAAGAACAGTGCAGTCATGTGACCCTCCTCACCCAATCACAATCCACACTGGCCAGGCCAGCTCCATCCCACCAGCCCTGACAGTGACTGACAGTGATCATTCATCATTACTCAGTCAGGCGACGAGCCCAGAGTCTGCCCGGACTGCCCCCACCCGCGTGTCAAATGTAATCTCGGTAACGCCGCCCATGTAGTGGGAACGGCGTTGCCGAGAGGGTAAAAGTAATCAGGTAGATTACTAGTTACCTGCAGAAGGCCAATCGTTACGTAACTGCGTTTATTTAAACGCCGTTACTTACAACACTGAAGATCTTAGATGTCTGTGTTTACAGCACTAGGTGAGGTATGAGGACTGAGGAGGATAACGAGGCTTTTAAAAAATGGTGCGTGACACAGACCTAGTCAGCACCTTGCATTTAATGAGGGCTGAGGCAAGGGGCACATTAATCATAAAGTTGCACTGCACTAGTCAGTCACAGACCTTACCTTAACTGCTGGTGTAAGCGAGTCCTGTCATCGGGTGAAGAGCAGCTTGCTCGGAGTCACGCTCTGAGTCACGCGGGGTTGGATGGCGCCCAGCCCCCCCATAACATGCAGACTTGACTGAGTATGAGGGGACACACATGGACAGCCGGATGATCGGACTTGCACGCGCCAGTGACTGGTTGCGACGCCGTGACGCCGACACTGGCAGTGGCAGAGCAAACAGGCAGGGGAAACAGGAAGTGAGCCATACGGACGGTAACTAAGTCCGGCCCTGGAGGTGGGTTATTATCGGCAATTTTTTCAGTTGTTTCGGCATGCCCCCATAAACGCTATTTTCGGCCGATATGTATCGGCACCGATATATCGGTGCATCCCTAATAAATAGCCCAATTTCTTTTAAAAAGCATTTTTTTTCTCAGTCTAGGCGATACGTATTCTTCTACATATTTTTGGTAAAAAAATAAAAAAAAATCGCAATAAGCGTCTGGTTTGTGCAAAAGTTATTGCGCTTAACAAAATAGGGGACAGAATTATTATTATTTTTTATTATTTTACTACTAATAGCGGCGATCAGCATTTTTTTGGCGGAGACATCGGACACTTTTGACACATTTTTGGCGCCATTCACATCTATACAGCGATCAGTGCTATAAATATGCACTAATTACTGTATAAATGTGACTGGCATTGAAGGGGTTAACACTAGGGGGTGAGGAAGGGGTTAATGTGTACCCTAAATTGTGTTCTAACTGTGGGAGGAGGGGGGGTGACCGATGCTGTGTCCCTATGTACAAGAGACACAGATCGGTCTCCTCTCTCCCCTGACAGGACATGGATCTCTGTGTTTACACACAGAGATCCACGTCATGTCCCTGCAGCCGGCATGTCAGCATGTCAGCGATGCGGCGGGCACGTGCGCGCCCCCCAGTGGCCTGGCGGAGTGCAGGCCATAAAAACACAGCCTGTTAGAGATTCAGGACATCCCTTCGGCTGTCGGGAAGTGGTTAAAGCAGTATTACACCCAAAAATCGAACATTTTATATATTACAACTTAACAATCCTTAAAGTGATTGTAAAGCCTTGTTTTTTTTTCTCTCTTAATGTTGTACTTAAAGTGGATGTAAAGCCACTCTCATCCTTTCTAGGATAGTGCTGATCTATAAGGATATAGATGTTTCCTGCATGTATCCTTACCTGTCAAATGTCTCCCCTCTGTCTGTTATAAGAACTGAAAAACTGCAGATTCTGTGGGTGGGTCTGTTGTCTGGAGCTCGGTATGTGGAGTCGTGATGTCAGTAGACTCCCCGCCCACCTCTACACTCCCCCTGTCAACATGCATTTTCTCTTGTGTATTTCCCCGTAAAACACGGCCGAGCTTCTCGGCAGAATCCAGCGAGAAGCTCGCTGGGAGAAATATTCTGCCGAGGTTCTCGGTCGTGTGTACACTTCCGACGAGCGTCCCGTCGGGAAGCTCGTCGAGCCAAAAAAGGGTTTTTCCTCGTTGTTCAATGAGGACTTTGGCTCGACGAGCTTTTCCGACCGCTCATCGGGAATCTCGTCGGGCGGAACGTTGAGTTTAGCCCGACGAGGTTCTCGTACGTGTGTACGCGGCCTAACACTTAATTCTGCTATGATCACTAACATCCAGTCAAAATCCAGAAAAGTAACCACATGACTTCAGAAAAGGAGTGGGGGTGGAAATTAAAAAAGCGTCACTTCCATGACAAAATCTGATGGGTCGCGTAATCTGATGGAACACCTGCTTTGCATAAAGAGGCAGAGAGACCCAGTGGTGACATCTGTCTAAAATACGGTATGTAATGAAAACGGACATATTTAAATTGTTATTAACATTTTAATCTGGACAGGAGGAAACAACTTGAGAAGGCAAAAAAAAAAAAAAAAAATATATATATTTTTTTATTTTAGTTCAGTATACCCTATTCAAGCTTTCAAATATCTCCCACTAGAAGGTAAATTGTAGAAAAAGAAACGGTTGTGCACAAGAAAATGAAAACCGATTGCTTTTTGGCAGTTGTTGATTACTTTTTATCGATGTCATAGAAACCGCTCCTTTCCGTTTTTATTTATTTTTTTCTTTCCTCGCAGTGCAGCCTTTTGAATTAACGTTTAACAATAAGGAATATTGCAAGGACTTATTACTCTGGAGCTTTGGGCAAGATCACGGATGATAAACTCCGAGCACAGACGGGGAGCGCGCTGTGTGCTTAAGGATTATGATTGACATTTAGAAAACATTCCATTTATTGACGTAGGTACAGAAGAATTATTGAACAATATTCAGCCTCCTCATCTCCTATTATGTTGCTCATGAAGTTATTTAAATTTGAGTTCCGCAGGAAAATAATATTAAAAGTCAGCCCCTACAAATAAAGCAGCTGCTGACTTTTAATATATGGACATTTACCTGTCCCAGGGCACCTGCAATGTCAGGTCCCGAAGCCGTTCTGTCCTTCGGCTCTTGGGTGCTGCCTCCACCATCTTCGGTAAGGGAATCAGGAAGTGAAGCCTTTCCTGGTTCCCTAATGCACATGCAGGAATCGTAGGGTTGTCACATTTTCTTCAAGTCAAACCCAAACACTTTTGCAGCACAGGGCAATGTTTTGTAGTAAAAAGCGTGCCAGTGGGTGTGGCCAAATTTCTCTTGCTGACATCATCACCCCACCCTTCAGTGATGTCAAACCTGCCCACAAACAGCCGCCTACATCGCCAACAGATTTGTGTATGACTATTTTGGTTACTTGGGGAGACACAGCCTGGACTGAATAATGTGTCTGGGTTTAGGTGGCCTGAAACCCAGACACATGATCCAAAACTAGAACTATCTGAATGAATCCTGGAAAGGTGGCAACCCTAGTGAGTCGCGCAGAGCAATCTCACTGGTCCCTGCTGTCTTCTGGGACCTGTGTGTCTCCCTGAAGACAGCGGCGGGTGAGTAGGTGCCAGACGTGGCGTAGGTCACCGCAGCGACCTATGCCCCAAAGTAGAAGCAAATACCTGTATTACATTGTATTGCATCTGCTCCCTCCTCCCCCTGAAAGGTGGCAAATGTGACACCGGAGGGGGGAGGATTCCAAAAAGCAGGAAGTAAAATTTTTGGGTGGAACTCCGCTTTAAGTAGTCAACGCAAATGCAAAGGACAATCGATAAAAAACATTCGATCGGTGGCGGCTGTTTTTTTTTGGGGTCGGGTCATGGACTGCCGAGTCTTGGGAGTCACAAGCAGCAACCCCCCCTGTGGTGAGTCACTTGGGGCTTTGTACTTACCCCATCTCATGGGTGGCAGCGGCTTCTCTCCGTGCTGCTGCTTGCTTGCTGCTCGGTTCCCGTGTGCATCTTCTCCCTCCTCTCCTCTGTGTGCCGTGCATCTCCTCCCGGCCAATCCGATCGGATCTCATTTCGGCCAATCGCGTGACGGGTCTCATGACCTGCTTCCTGATTGGCTGAGAGGAGATTCAGGGGGTTATTTCCGAAAAGGCAAAACCACTTTGCACTACAAGTGCAAACTAAAAGTGAAAAGTGCACCTGAAATTGCACTGAAAATCGCTGTAAATCTGAGGGGTAGATCTGAAATGAGGGGAAGCTCTGCTGATTTTATCATCCAATCCATCTAAAATGCTGTTTTTTTATTTTCCTTGCACCTACAGCGCATCTGCATCTACTTCCCCCTTGGATCTACAGCGAGTGCACTTCCAAGTGCACGTTCAGTGCAGCCGTGCGCCCTTAATGGATGGGCTTCGCCGTGGTCTCTACCAGCTTTCCACATCTAGAAAGTGAAATTTTTGCCCATTCTTCTTTGTAAAATATCTTAAGCTCTATCAGATTGGATGGAGAGCGTCTGTGAACAGCAATTTTCAAGTTTTGCCACAGATTCTCAATTGGATTTAGGTCTGGACTTTGACTGGGCCATTCTAACACATGATTATGCTTATCTTGGTAGGTTTGCAGTTGTGCCATACTCTTTCCATTTTCCAATGATGGATTGAACAGAGCTGTGCAAAGCTTGGTATTACTGTTGAAAGCTTGGGGATGTTCAAAGCTTGGTACATTTTTTTTTATAACCTAACCATGCTTTATACTTCTCCACAACTTTATCCCTGACCTGTCTGGTGTGTTCCCTGGCCTTTATGATAATGTTTGTTCACTAAGGTTCTCTAACAAACCTCTGAGGGTTTCACAGAACAGCTGTATTTATACTGAGATTAAATTACACACAGGTGGACCCTTTTTATGAATTAGGTGACTTCTGAAGGCAATTGGTTCCACTAGATTTAAAGGTTAGGGGGTATCAGAATAAAGGGGGCTGAAAACAAATGCACACCACACTTTTCACATATTTATTTGTAAAAAAAAGTTGATCATTGACAAATGCTGTGGCCGATCATTGTGTTGTGGATAATAATAGTCAAATTTCTCGGTAAGTATGATAATTTTGTATTATTATCATCCTCAGCATGCTTTATCGATTTCATAACATCGTCTTCACTTAGAGAAAGAATGAACGCAATACCAGAGTCACGTTTTACCATATATGACTTGAGATTGTCAGTGGCGTAGCGTGGGCTGTCAGCGTCTGGGGCAAGGCAAGTAATTGGTGCCCCCCTGACCCATGGACTTACCCATTTTCAGCTATCTCCAGTCTGGTCACATGATCCACCATGTAGGACAGCGGTGGCTGTAGGGAAGAGGAGAGCGTGCTTGATAATGACTGGTAAAGCCTGGAGTGGTGACATCATGCATATGTTCCAATGACCCATCTGGTGTTGGCGCTTCCTCCTCTTCACACTCATGACAGCGCCCCTCCAAATTTTGCCCCCCCCCCCCCCCACGCTACGCCACTGTTCATGGTGAAGATTATTTAGCCACATTCTGATTTCTTGTCGTTATAGGATTAACCATAGAATAATAGGAATGATACCAAAATGAATGCTTGGTAAACGACTCCCATGAAGATAAAATAGCCGCGTGATTTCAGATTTCGAACATCAGAATATAGAATAAAAGGAAAACATAGAAATAACTTATGAAGCAGAAAACTTCCCAAGAATATATATATATATTTTTTGCCTATTACAGTTATGTTGTTATCAGTCCATTCGCTCAGCATGAAGACATACAACCCATGTGAAGCTCTGTGTATTGAACATTTAATAGGAACCAAACAGCCCTCCAATACACATGTGCATTCGTTTTCGTCTGAATGCATTTTCGTTCAAATTTCGGGGATTTCCACGTTCTTTTAAACAAACGATAATGAATGTGCAGAATCCGAAATCAGAAACATCCGACATAAAAATGCTTTATTTTCGTTTCGTTGCGACAACAGTTTGATACAGATAGAAGATTCGACATGACGGTGACAATAGAAAACTGTGTCTATTGAATGTGCCTAACCTAACTCTATTGGTCCAATAGACTTCAATGGACCACAAGTGTTTTTGGTGTTTTTTTTACATTTTTTGTTTTCTCTTTAACAAACTTTAAATAACTGGTTGTTAGGGAGCGGGTCGGGAAGCTGCCCGCCACGTCCTTAACAACCGGTGAGTCATCAGCTGTCAGCGGGGGTTCCATGCTCTTAGCTGAATGTAAAAACAAGAATTGCCAGCAATAAAAAAAATCTGGTAGGGCCTGGCATGGACCGAGCATCTTTCTGAGACTCTGCGTTTACAAGCTAAAAACATTTTTTTTTGCTAGAAAATTACCGTATTTATCGCGGTATAACGCGCTCCCGCGTATACCGCGCACCCCCAAAGTGCCCCCCAATCCTGTGGAAAAAAAGTTATTTTGTACTTACAGTTTTGGTGTCTTGCCCGGCGTCCATCGGCGGCCTCGTCGGGTTCGGCGTCCTTCTGCGGCTTCGGGTGTCCTTCTGCAGCGGGTCCGGTGTCCTCTTCGGCGGGTCCGGTGTCCTCTTCGGCGGGTCCGGTGTCCTCTTCGGCGGGTCCGGTGTCCTCTTCGGCGGGTCCTGCGTCCTCTTCGGCGGGTCCGGCGTCCTCTTCGGCGGGTCCGGCGTCCTCCCCGCTCGTTTCCCGCACCGAGTTTTGAATACTGCGCCAGCATATACTGAGCGCAGTACACTCGGGCAGGCTCGGCAACTTTCGCGCTCACGTCCTGTACGTCCAGGACGTGACCGCGGAAGAAGCCGAGACTGGCCGAATATACCCGAGTGTAGTGCGCTCGGTATATGTCGGCGCAGTATTCAAAATTCGGCGCAGGAAAGTGGGTATCGGCGTATATCGCGCACCCACGATTTTGCCCTGATTTTCAGGGCAAAAAAGTGCGCGATATACGCCGATAAATACGGTACTTAGAACCCCCAAACATTATATAACACCCTAGAGAATAAAATGACGGTGGTTACAATACTTTCTGTCACACTGCACTGCACAGCGGTCTTACAAGCGCACTTTTTTGCAAACAATTCTTTTTTGAATTAAAAAATAAAAGACAACAGTAAAGTTAGCCCAAATTTTTGGGAGTGCACCCTCCAAAATCCATACTAGAGCCTTATCTGAGCATGCAGCCCAGCAAGTCAGAAAAAGGTGGAGACGAGCGAATGTCCCCCCTTCCTCCTGAACCATACCAAGCCACATGACCTCAACATGAGGGGTGCTTTGTGGCGGGGGGCAACTTGTCCCCATGTTGATGGGAACAAGGGCCTTTTCTCCCCAATCTTGGCTGCTGGTTGTGGGGGTCTTCGGGCAGGGGGCTTATTCAGAATCTGGAAGCCCCTCTGTAACTAGGGGGCTC
Organism: Rana kukunoris; assembly: GCA_029574335.1. Taxonomy (NCBI): domain Eukaryota; kingdom Metazoa; phylum Chordata; class Amphibia; order Anura; family Ranidae; genus Rana; species Rana kukunoris. Next base: position 543,130,159 of record CM056052.1, on the reverse strand, counting down.
CCCCAAATCCATACTAGACCGTTATCTGAGCATGCAGCTCGGCAGGTCAGGAAAGGGTGGAGACGAGCGAGCACCCCCCCTTAACCATACAGAGCCACATGACCTCAACATAGGGTGGGTGCTTTGGGGCGGGGGGCACCTTGTTCCCATGTTGATGGGGACAAGGGCCTCTTCTCCACAACCCTGGCTGCTGGTTGTGGGGGTCTGCGGGCAGGGGGCTTATTCGGAATCTGGAAGCCCCCTTGTAACAAGGGGCCCCCAGATCCCGGCTTCCCTATTTGAAAAACGCAAAAAAAATTAAGGCGTTTTTTTTAAACTGCTGCATAGATGTTAACCTAGAGTAAGATGGTACTTTTTAGAATATTTTGCGGTTGATAGAAGCCATGGTTTCCATTTATAACACCAAAGAGATCCGAGAACCCTCCAACCAAAACATTTGTGTTCAAGTCTGATAAACGACCTTCATAGTTTTGGCTGCATATACAGTATATAAGAAAGCCAGCAATGCCTAAATGGACTGCTAGCAAAAATAAATATTTTGCATGGATTCTCATGGTTTCTTTAACCCACCTATCCACCGCCCGCCGGCGGTGGTTGAGTGGTTAAATCAAATGACGACGGGAGGCAGACCCTATTGTTCTGGGTGGACGTCATATGACGTAACGCCTTTCCATGCCACTAGGCGGCGTGCTGGGGACCCCGCCGCGTCACTGGGGACCCAATGCGCGTGGCCGTGATGGCCGCCGGCCACTGCCCAGTAACTGAGCAGGACCGTGGATCTGTGTGTGTAAACACACAGATCCACGTCCTGGCAGGGAGAGGAGACCGATGGTGTGTCCCTTGTACATAGGGACAACCATCGTCACCTCCCCCAGTCACTCCCCTCCCCCCACAGTGAGAATCACTCCCTAGAGAATACATTAACCCCTTGATCGCCCCCTTTAACCCCTTCCCTGCCAGTCACATTTATACAGTAATCAATGCATTTTTATAGCAGGGATCGCTGTATAAATGTAAATAGTCCCAAAAATGTGTCAAAGGTGTCCGATGTGTCCGCCGCAATATTGTAGTCACGATAAAAATTGCTGATCGCAATAATAATAGTAATACAAAATGCTATAAATCTATATACCCCTATTTTTGTAAACCCTATAACTTTTGCGCAAACCAATCAATATACCCCAAAAATATGTAGAAGAATACGTATCGGCCTAAACTGATAAAAACATTGGGCCAGATTCACAGAGCGATTACGCCTGCGCAACAGGAGATGTGCGTGCGTAAGTCGAAATGTGTGCGTGCGTTTCGATGCACGGCATCCCCAGAACGAGATACGCAAAAAATCTATTTTTTTTTGTCCCGCGTAATTTCGTTAGACTGGCGCATCCGTCCGTGCAAAAGTGCGCTAGACAGACCATTGATTTGCTAGTCAAATATGCTAATGAGGGACTTACGGGGATCCACAAAAGAACGTTGGGGCAGCGCAGGCTACGCAGTGTGCGCAACAGCAAAATGTCCTTTCTAAAATTAGAGCATATAAAAGCTGGTCTAAAAAGACAAAAAAAGTCTACTTGTTAGATAAAGCAACACTGATAGTGAGGAGCTCAGCAGTCACACGTGTTGCACAACAATCTGTATGCCAACATGCCAGAGGCATCGTCGCACATAGCTATACTACTGACTTTAGATGAACAAAGAAGGATGAGGGCACGGAGGATGGCACGGGAGAGGATATACCGCACCCGCATAGACCTGTTTGGCATGAGTGATTCTGAGGTGTATCGCATCTTCAGATTCACCCCTCATGTCATCATGGAATTAACCACAACCCTGCAGGAGGACATCACCAGCCGAACACAACGCTCACATGCAGTGCAGCCACTGGTCAAGGTCCTGGCAACACTACATTTCCTTGCCAGTGGCTCTTTTCAGCGTACAAGTGGAGTGGTGGCTGGGATGTCACAATCCTCCATGAGCAGATGTGTGCACCAGGTTGTCCCTGCAATCCTCAGACGCATGGCCAACCAAATCATCAAACCCACCACTGAGGACCTGCGGCTGAAGGCAATGACAGATTTCTACAGAATTGCCAGATTCCCACGCACTGTGGGGGCCATTGATTGCACACATGTGGCACTCCAGCCCCCCCAGGAGACAGAGCACATATACCGCAATCGGAAGCATTGGCATTCCATCAACGTACAGGTGATAGTCGATGCCCAAGGCCTCATATGGCACGTCCGTGCCAAACACCCAGGGTCCAGCCATGACAGCTACATATACAATCAATGCCACATCCGAATGGAATTCGATCAGAACGTGTATGGGGACAGCTGGCTGGTGAGTGACATGGGTGGCAGGCATGACTATCCCCTCCCATGATGCACATCACAAGGGCCACATGCATGACTAACATCCTCCTGTCTTTTACCTTACAGGTGACTCTGCATATCCACTGGGACCCCATCTCATGACTCCTTTCCGGAACCCCCAAACCCCAGGAGAGGAAAGATACAATCAAGCACATGCCCAAACACGAGCAGTGGTGGAGCGCACCTTTGGCCTCCTAAAGTCACGTTTCCGATGCCTGGATAATTCTGGGGGTACCCTCTTGTATTCCCCAAACTTCGCGTGCCAGATCATCGGTGCATGTTGCATGCTGCACAACTTCGCAGAAAGAAAGGGCCTGTAGATTGACCTACGTGATGACCTGACCCCTGAACCAGACAATCCCCCCCTAACCGAGGGTCCCCCGTCTTCTGAGGGAAGAGCAGCCAGGAGACAGCTCACATTGGGCATCTTTGCACGTTAAACACACACATTAATCATGGCACAATGAGAATGCATGCATGCACACCACTGTGGTCCCTAGCACACACACCCCACATCCACATCAAATTGGATTGGCACCAGTCCACCATGCAGGACTTGTGAGCAGCAACGCCACGCCAAGGCTCCAATTATGTCACTGTACATTCATACACCATTCACACGGACCTGGGGATCACTTCTCCCTGGTCCTGGGGAACCCTTCTCCATCAAAATTGAGGGTGACACCCCTTTTCCGGCAGGAATGTCACCCCCACATTCAAACAGCATTCACAACACAAAAAATAAATAAAAAATTACCAGCAAAATCAAAAATTTTCCAGCAAAAAAAAAAAAAAAAAAAGGGGAAAAAAATAATTATTGCCCTTTACGTGAGCCACGCCTGGGGCGCCCCCGGCCACGGCCCCGTTTTCTCAGGGGAGACTCATGGGGAGGGGTAAAACCGGGGAAGGAGGAGCAGCCCCTGATCTCTGCCCACCTGGTGGCCTGCCCTCCAAGGCCACGGCTATTCTGTCCAGGGCAGCACCAAGTGTTGCCGTGTTGGCCTGGATAGCCTGGGTGAGCCTGCAGTTCGTTTAGGCAGGTTGTGAACGCCCGGGAGTGGGAGTCCAGGTTCCCCAGCGTATCCTTGATGGAGGACAGGTTCTCCTCCATCCGCACCAATGTCTGGCTGACCTGTCCCAGATGGCGGGTCTGGAGGAACTGGTCCCTTCTCAGAGTGGCGGGCAGGAGATCGGCCAACCCCCTGGTGTTCTGGGATGAAATCCTGCCTCCAGCTGATGCTTGTGGCCGGGGAGAAGGGGAGGCCCTTGGGAGGGGAGCCATGTTGGGGGAGGAGGGGGGGGGGCTCCCCCTTAGGGAGGGCTGCCTGCTGCCAGCCAGAGGGGAAGAGTCCTCAAAAACCAAACGTCCAGTGCCTGACATGGACTCCTCCTCCTCATGATTCTCCTCCTCCTCATGATTCTCCTCCTCCTCTTGAACCTCCTCCGCGGACTCCGGCCTTGTTGGGGGGGCCTCATTAGGCTGCTGTCCTGGGGATGGTGCGGTCAGGCCAGATGGCCCTGCACCCTCCTGCACATCTGTGGATGACACAAAATATTCACAGGTTGGAGGATCCACACACTTGCCACATATTCCCTTTCACCCCCTCCCCCACACATGCTGCACACCTGATATTAAAAAAAATACTTACCTGGCACCACGGGCTCCGGACTTGAGTCAAAGCCGGGCAGGCCCTCGACTTCATGCCGATGAAAGGTCAGGGCCACCGCACGCTCCTCTGCTGTCAGCCTAATACGGCATGGTGGGCCCCCTCCTGTGCCCCTGGCATGGGCATGCATTCTGGCCAGCTTCTGTTTGACCAGACGCCGGAGGTCATTAATTTTTTTGTCAATCCCAGACCGGGTCCGTGTCTCCCCCTCCCCCGCTGAATTGACCTGCTCAGTGATCATATCCAAAATCTCCCTCCTCCTGGCCGGGGTGGTGTTGGCACTGTCTGGGCCGTGGAGGAAACGCCCATAATCGCTAATGGCCCGGGCAAGAATTCTTTTTTCCCCCACAGTAAAATTGAGTTTTCGCTTTCTCTCTGTCATACTTCCAAAAAAAATCACTCCCAGTCAACAAAAATCACTCACAAAAACAAGCACAACCAATCAAGCAAGAACACACACAAAGAGAAAACTAAAACCCAAAAAATCACACAAGCACTCAGCAAGAAACAGTCACAAAAACAAACAGCAAAAAAACAGCAAGAAAACAAACGAACAGAAATATATCAAACAGTCACTCAAACACTTATCAAAAAACACTTTCAAAGATCTACTAACAAACACTTGATCACACAGAACACTAATCTGACAACTACAAAACACACCGCAACGAACAACAGGACAAAAGCACTTGGTTAAATGGGAAGGGACAAAGGGATGTACTTTTGCAATGCAAGTGCGTTTGTGTCTGTCTATTTATGCTGTTTGCGTAGTTCACAACGTTGCCCTAGTCCATTTCCAATTTCACTGATTGCGCCGCTCCCAAGTTGTGAGCATGCGCACAGAGGTGCTGACCATGGTCTCCTTCATTTGCATGGGGTCACGGCTCATTTCAATGTAACACGCTCACGTCCTTCCCAATTTGTATTACTCCGCCTTACGCCTCTGAAAAAACGTTACGCATGCGCAATTTTCTGCGCAAAAGCTACGAGAATAGGGTGATTACGCGGCAAAATTGTGCAAGTCTAACGTAAAGGCGGTGCGCTACGCCGGTCCAATAATGCGCAGATGTACGTGAATCTGGGCCACTGTTTATTTTAGCAAAAAGTTTAAAATATTGTTTTTTTTTTTCAAACTTGTCCCTCTCCTTTTGTTTATAGCCAATCGTTAAATGCTTATTGCGATTTTTTTTACCAAAAATATGTTGAAGAATACGTATCGGCCTAAACTGAGGGGGGAAAAAATGTATATCTTTTTTGGGGATATTTATTATAGCAAAAAGTAAAAAATATTGCATTTTTTTTTCAAAATTGTCGCTCTATTTTTGTTTATAGTGCAAGAAATAAAAACCGCAGAGGTGATCAAATACCACCAAAAGGAAGCTCTATTTGTGGTAAAAAGATGATAAAAATGTCATTTAGGTACAGTGTTGCACGATTGCGCAATTGTCATTTAAAATGCGACAGCGCTGAAAGCTGAAAAATGGCCTGGGCAGGAAGCTGGTGAAAGTGCCCGGTAGGCAAGTGGTTAAATGAGGGATGAGCCCCTTACAAATACTCGTCCAACCACTCACTCACACCACCGCATTACCTTGCAAATATCACCGAAGTAACATCTACATGACTTATAGCAATGGGAACTTTTTGCATTTCCATTTGTGCTTCGCTTTGTTTAGTACTAATGACATTTTTCTTCTTTTCCCATGACGGATGTAATGTTGGGCTCCATCAGGCAATCTCATAAAGCCCAGCTGTGTGACCCGCCTATCATAAATTATTGTAAAAAAAAAAAAATTCAGACAATCTGACCGGAAATGTGAAAGACCAGTCACCGCGCTCTTTAAAGCGGAATTTCACCCTAAATATAAGCCCTCCCATGTGATCCAGCATACTGGCGTCAGCGCCAGTATGCTGTTTTTTTTTTTTAAATCCCCCACTTACTGTCTTATGCAGAATTTTATCCTACGGCTATGGCGCGTCACGCCCTCCGAAAAACGCCGAAATAGGACTCGGAGAAATACGGCGCCTGCGCAGTCAGCTCCTAGGTCTGTGCGCAGGCGCCGCATTTTCACCGCGATTACCCGAGTCCTTTTCGGGTACTTTCGTAAGATGTGACGCGCTATACTGGCGCCGTCCACCGCGGGGTAAAAAAAAAATAAAATTCTGCATAAGACAGTAAGTACATGGATTTAAAAAAAAAAAACAGCATACTGGCGCTGACGCCAGTATGCTGGATCACATGGGAGGGCTTATATTTAGGGTGAAATTCCGCTTTAAGGTTAGCTGAACTGTAATAAGTATATTTGGCAGGTAATCAAAATGAAAATAACCTCATTTGAAAAGGTATTAGAGGTTATCAGCTGAAAGTATATATATTGATATTAAAGGAACTATTTTATTTAGTGAAGCCAGTTAACCACTTAAAGGATCACTAAAGGAAAAACATTTTTTAGCTAAATAGCTTCCTTTACCTTACTGCAGTACTGGTTTCATGTCCTTATTGTTCGTTTTTGCTTTGAAGTTGCTGTAATCCTGCTCTGTTCTCCACACTTCCTGCTTGTCTGTTTCCTTATAACCACCATACTGGGAGCTTTCTCACGGTGGTTTAAACTGTCATTACTGTGTGTCTAAAACTTCCCAGAACCAATCAGATTCATTTTAAAAACAAAACACTGCCCTGGATTTGTTTGTTTTTGTTCTGTGTTTCTATTTCTACTTTGCAGAAACATGAAGCCAGTTCAAAAGTGAAACTAACCTGCAGGCACATTATATGATTGATTTTTATCTATTTTTAATCATTTTGAAAAGGAATCAGTTAACTTTTATGTCTCTATACCCTGTAAACAGTCATTTCAGCAAAATAAATGTTTTCCTTTAGTGACCCTTTAAGACCCGGACCTTTAGGCAGCTAAAGGACCCGGGCAGGTTTTGCGATTCGGCACTGCGTCGCTTTAACAGACAATTGCGCGGTTGTGCGACGTCGCTTCCAAACAAAATTGGGGTCCTTTTTTTCCCACAAGTAGAGCTTTATTTTGGTGGTATTTGATCACATCTGCGGTTTTTATTTTTTGCGCTATAAAAATAGAGCAACAATTTTGAAAAAAATGCAATATGTTTTACTTTTTCCTATAATAAATATCCCCCAAAATATATAAAAAATATTTTTTTTTCCTCAGTTTAGGCCGATACGTATTCTTCTACCTTTTTTTGGTAAAAAAATTTCAATAAGCGTTTATCGCTTGGTTTGCACAACATTTATAGCGTTTACAAAATAGGGGAGAGTTTTATTGCATTTTTATTATTTTTATTTTTTACTACTAATGGCGGCGATCAGCGTTTTTTTTTTTCATGACTGCGACATTATGGTGGCACTTCGGACAATTTTGACACATTTTTGGGACCATTGGCATTTTCACAGCAAAAAATGCATTTAAAGTGCATTGTTTATTGTGAAAATAACAATTGCAGTTTGGGAGTTAACCACAAGGGGGCGATGAAGGGGTTATGTGTGTGGCTGTAGGTGTGATGTCATCAATTGTGATTCCATGTATAAGGGATTACACAATCGATGACGGTGCCACAGTAAAGAACGAGGAAGCCGTGTTTACACACAGCTCTCCCCATTCTTCAGCTCCGGGGACCGATCGCGGGACTCCAGCGGCGATCGGGTCCGTGGGTCCCGCGGTCACGGAGCTTCGGACCAGGTCACGGCCGCGCGCCATTGGGCGCGCGCCCGCGACCCACGACTGGGCATTAACCAATCATGTACCGGTACATGATTGCGCCCAGTCATGCCATTCTGCCAACGTATATCGGCCTTAGGCGGTCCTTAAGTGGTTAAATTAACTATTTTATTTAGTGAAGCAAGTTAACGCATTACCCACCCTGAGAAACCACAAAGTAATGATCAGTCTATAATTTAATGGTCGGTTTATTTTACCAGCGAGAGACAGAAAAAGAACAAAAATATACAGAAAAACACGTTTCAAAAAGGTTAGAAATTGATTTGCATTTTAACGAGTGAAATAAGTATTTGACCCCTTCATATTCCCTGTTGTAACACTGATCCTCAATCAGGCCATTCAGAACCAGGTCTGAGACCCGTTTTCCGATTGGCGATGAGAAGAGTTCCAATTGGCCACCGAGGAGGAGGGAGAAAACGGAAGACGCTGCGATGCCCGTGGAGAGCAAGGGAAGGGAAAGCCATCGCCGCCGAGCAAGGAAAGCTGCCGGTGAAGCCCGGGAGAAGTGCTGTCCACCATAGTAAGTGCTCCAGACCTGACCGACCAGGGGTAAGGGGTTACTGTTTGTTGCCCCCTCCCCCCAAAAAATTACCACCAGCTGCCACTGAGTGTGTCTATCAGAATGTTTAACCACTTTCCCACCGCGCCATAGGCATTTTACTGCTACGGCGTGGTGGAGTTATTTTGGGACGACGTCCCTGGGACGTCGTCCTTCACTTCCGCGATTGCACGTCCCCTGGGACGCGCTCGCGGAAGTGTCCGTGCTCGCCGGGTCTAGAAGACCCGGCGCATCATGGATCACGGTAAATTGCCGCTGATAGCGGCCGTTTACCATGTGATCGCGCCGTCAAATGACGGCGCGATCACTTGTAAACAAACCGCCGTCATTTGATGATGCCGGTTCCTCCCTCTCCTGAGTCTCCTCTCTGTACCGTTCAGTACAGTGTGCGAGGAGAGGGGGGGGGAGCGGGGTGTCAGCAGCTGCGCTGTGGCTGGATCTGTGACAAATGCAGTCACAGATCCAGCCATCCATCCCAGCTCTGCAATACCCCAATACCCTGCAATACCCCAGTACCCTGCAGTACCCCAGTACCCTGCAATACCCCAGTACACTGCAGTACCCCAGTACACTGCAGTACCCCAATACCCTGCAGTACCCCAATACCCTGCGCGATACTCTGCAATACCCTGCGCGATACTCTGCAATACCTCAATACCCTGCAGTACCCCAATACCCTGCAGTACCCCAATACTCTGCAGTACCCCAATACTCTGCAGTACCCCAATACCCTGCAATACCCCAATACCCTGAGCGATACTCTGCAATACCCCAATACTCTGCAATACCTTGCGCGATACTCTGCAATACCCCAATACTTTGCAATACCCCGCGCAATACTCTGCAATACCCCAATACTTTGCAATACCCTGCGCAATACTCTGCAATACCCCAATACTCTGCAATACCCTGCGCGATACTCTGCAATACCCCAATACCCAAATACTCTGCAATACCCAAATACTCTGCAATACCCATTTTTTTAAAGCACCCCTGTCCCCGTGTGTTCGCATGCAGAAGTGAACGCATACGTAAGTCCCGCCCACATATGAAAACGGTGTTCAAGCTACATATGTGAGGTATCTCTGCGAACGTTAGAGCGAGAGCAATCATTTTGGCCCTAGACCTCCTCTGTAACTAAAAACATGTAACCAATAAAAGTCGCCTATGGGGATTTTTAAGTAGCAAAGTTTGGCGCCATTCCATGAGTGTGCGCAATTTTGAAGGGTGACATGTTGGGTATCTATTTACTTGGCGTATCTTCATCTTTCACATTATGAAAAAAAATTGGGCTAACTTTTCTGTTTTTTTTTTTTTTTTTTAGCACAAAACTGTTTTTTTTTTTTTTTAAAACACGCGTTCAAAAAATGTCTACAAAAATACCATGCGAGATAACAAGTTGTAACGACCGCCATTGTATTCTCTAGGGTCTTTGCTAAAAAAGCATATATAATGTTTTGGGGTTCTATGTCATTTTCTAGCAAATAAATGATGATTTTTCCATGTAGGAGAGAAATGTCAGAATTGGTCTGGGTGTTCCAGAATGCATGTTGGGCCTCTGTATGTGGCCACGCTGTGTAAAAGTCCCACACATGGGGTATCGCCATACTCAGGAGGAATAGCAGAATGTGTTTTGGGGTGTAATTTGTGGTATGCATATGCTGTGTGTGAGAAATAACCTGCTAATATGACAGAAACAAGATTTTTTTATTTATTTTTACAGAATTTTCAGTCGTTTTTCTTTTATAGCGCAAAAAATAAAAAACCCAGAGGTGATCAAATACCACCAAAAGAAAGCTCTATTTGTGTGAAAAAAAGGACAAAAATTTCAAATGGGTACAATGTTGTATGACTGAGTAATTGTCATTCAAATTGTGAGAGCACCGAAAGCTGAAAATTGGTCTGGTTAGGAAGGGGGTTTAAGTGCACAGTGGTCAAGTGGTTAACTATTCTTACAAGAGCTGTGGTGGCTCAACGTGATTGGCACTGTGCTGACAAGCCATTCACCTCTGCAGCCAAGGGTTCGGGTCCCGGTCTCGGCTACATGTGAATTGAGTTTGGTGGTCTCAGCCCGGCTCCCGGTGGGTGTGCTATGCAAGGTACGCCTGTGCTTAGTAAGCCCACCCCCCCCCACAAAAAAAACACCACACTTGCACGCACACGAAATTGGTTTAAAACACATGCACTTTGGCCATGCGGTCTCTTAAATAAAGAGAGGCGAAGGACCTACTGGGCTGGCTGGGTGGGCTAGGCCCCCTCACTCCCTCATAGGGGGAGTCCCTCTGCCCCATTGGGGTCCCGTTGGGCCCCAGTTGGGCTCCCAAGAGGAGCAGGTAGGGCGGGGTGAGTGGGAGGCCCCCCTTCACACCCGCCATTGCCACCAGGGGCATGGAGAAGGATGGCGATTGCCTCCGGGGGGAGGGTCTGCCTACTCCCAACTCCTGCAGTCCGGCTCCTCTCTCTCGAGTTCACGCACAAAAATACACTTAAAAAAAAAAAAAAAAAAAAAACTATTCTTACAAAAGTGCATTTGTGAGGCCAGATACTGATGTTGGACGAGAAGGTCTGGCTCTCAATCTCCACTCTAATGCCGCGTACACACGGTCGTTTTTCAAAACGTCGTTTTTTGTTTCACAAAAAGTCACCGTGTGTAGCAAAAACGTTGTTTAAAACGACGTTTTTCAACCCGCGCATGCCCAGAAGCTAGTTATGAAGCGAGCTTCAATGGAAAAGCGTGGTGAACGTAACCTCGCTTTTTGTGAAAAAACGATGGTGTGTAGGCAAAATTGTCTTTGAAAAGTGACGTTTCAAAAACGTCTTTTTTTACTTCACAGAATACGTCGGGTTTTTTTCATCGCAAAAAACGACCGTGTGTACGCGGCATTAGGCCTCGTACACACGAGGCAATCCATTTGTTCAAAACGGTCACACGAGTAAACCAAAATCCCCACCAGCAGACAGCGCGCTGACGTGTCGGTGACGTTGATGCCGCCACGTCACCGCACCAGGGAGTAAAAACACTTCCGCGCATGCGTCGAAACCATTCGGCGCGTGTGCGAGAAGACATGTCTGCTGGTTAGCGTACTAACCAGCAGACATGTCGGGCGGACGGGTTCCCAGCCGACAGATTGGTAAGCATGCTTTCCAATCTGTCGGGTGGCCAAATCCGTCGGCTCGCCCGTACACACAATCGAATCTGTCTGCTGAAACGGTCTAGCAGGCCGAATTCATCCCAAAGGTGTTCTATTAGGTTGAGGTCAGGACTCTGGCAGGCCAGTCAAGTTCCTCCACCCCAAACGTGTTCATCCATGTCTTTATGGACCTTGCTTTGTGCACTGGTGTGCATAAATGCTGGAACAGGAAGGGGCCGTCCCCCAAACTGAGCCCACAAAGTTGGAAACATGAAATTGTCCAAAATGTCTTGGTTTACTGGCGCCTTAAGAGTTCCCTTTACAGGAACTAAGGGGCCAAGCCCAACCCCTGAAACACAACCCCCCACCATAATCCCTCCTCCACCAAATGATTTGGACCAGTGCACAAAGCAAGGTCCATTAAGACATGAATGAGCGAGTTTGTGGTGGGGGAATTTGATTGTCCTGACCTCAACCCAGGGCCGCCATCAGGGGGGTACAAGCATTACACCTGTAAGGGGCCCGTCTGGCCCCCCTCCCATTTTTTTTTTGCATTACACCTGTAAGGGCCTGATGGTCCCCAGGGCCCATTACAGGCCCTGCTGTCCCCCTCATTTATTTTATTTTATTTTTGCATTACACCTGTAAGGGGCCCAATGGTCCCCAGGGCTCCCCCTTGTTTTTTTTAATATACATTTCTTTGGCCCGATGCCCCCCCCCCGCTTATTTTCTTGCATCAAGAGAGAAGAGATTACAACCCCCCCCCCCCCCGGTTCTCTGCTCCAGGGGGGTGCTGCCTAAAGCTGTGTAAGGGGCCACAAAATTTGTGATGGCTGCCCTGCCTCAACCCAACACCTTTGCAATGAATTAGAGCGGAGACTGCAAACCAGTCCTCTCATCCAACATCAGTGCCTCACAAATGCGCTTCTGGAAGAATGGTCAAACATTCCCATAGACACTCCTAAACCTTGTGGACGGCCTTCCCAGAAGAGGTGAAGCTGTTATAGCTGCAAAGGGGTGGGGCCAACTCAATGTTGAACCTTGCAGACTAAGACTGGGATGTCATTAAAGTTCATGTGTAGGCGTCCCAATACATTTGGTAAGATAGTGTATTTTGTTAAGTGATATATATGTTATGACTGTCATTATGAATCTGCTGGTTATATAAAATGTGTCAATTTCTGGCATCCTAGACACAATACAGGAAACATGCGGGTTTATTTTTATAGATGTTTAGCGCTCATCACAGATGAATAGTTAGCTGCCTAGCTATGCCTTTGGGCCCTCCGTTGGGGGACACACCACACACATTCTCAGTGATGTATTGGATGTGGTGGGATCGGAGAACTGATGTTGGTGTGGGCGCACGTCTGGCACATCGCGTAACCGATGGTGGGCTGGGATTTAATGCATCAATGCTAAAGTTGGCATATGTCTCATTAACACTAATGACTTAATTTTCTACTTCTTGGGTTCTCTACCCCTGGCACTAGAGTACAGTTTATGAATTATAAAAATGTTTTAGTGAAAAATCACACTAAAAATCCCAGATCGCCGCCATTACTAGTAAAAAAAAAAAAAAATTATAATAAAAATTCCATAAATCTATCCCCTATTTTGTAGACGCTATGGGCCAGATCCTCAAAGCCCCGGCGTATCACTGCGGCGGCGTAGCGTATAGTATTTACGCTACGCCGCCGTAAGTTAGAATGGCAAGTGCCGTATTCACAAATCGCTTGCGTCCTAAGTTACGGCGGCGTAGCGTAAATGGGCCGGCGTACGCGCGTCTAATTCAAATGGGGAAGAGGTGGGCGTGTTTTATTGAAATTAGCCGTTACCCGAAGTGAATTAAGTTTTTTATAAACTGCGCATTCACCGGCCGTGGATGTATCCCAGCGCGCATGCTCCAAATCACGTCGCAAAACGTCAATGAAAACGACGTGAACGTAATTTACGCAAATCCCTATTCACGAACAGTTTACGCAAACGACGGAAAATTTGACGCTGTCCCGACGTCCATACTTAACATTACGTACGCCTTAATACAGCAGGGGTAACTTTACGCCGGAAAATGTCTAGCGCAAACGACGTAAAAAAATGCGCCGGCGTACGTACGTTCGTGGATCGGCGTATCTATCTCATTTGCATATTTTACACAGAAAAACAACGGAAGCGCCCCTAACGTCCAGCGTAAATATGCAACTAAGTTACGACGGCGTAAGAGACTTACGTCAGTCGCATCTTAGCGTAATTCCGGCGTATCTTGTTTTGTGGATACAAAACAAAGATGCGCAAATTTAAAATTATGGCGGCGTATCTGGAGATACGCCACCGTCATTTTTTGTGGATCTGGCCCTATAAATTCTGCGCAAACCAATCAATCAATATAAGCTTATAGGGATTTTTTTTACCAAAAATATGTAGAAGAATACATATCGGCCTAAACTTTTTTTTTTACATTTTGGGGATTTTTTTTTTTTTTAATTGTCGCAGTTTTTTTGTTTATAGTGCAAACCAAAATAAAAACTGCAGAGTTGATCAAATACCACCAAAAGAAAGCTCTATTTGTGGGAAAAAAATAAGGACTACAATTTTGTTTGTGTACAACGCGTCACACGACTGCGCAATTGTCAATGAAACCGACGCAGTGCCGAATTGCAAAACATGGCCTGGTCATTAAGTGGGGGTAAATCCTTCCGGGGCTGAAGTGGTTATTACCGCTTTAAAACAAGGCTTTGATTTCTTTATTCATTGAGGATTGCTGCAGTTTGGAAAGGCACATCAGATCTACGTATGCACAGTATGCAGGGCCGGTGTAGGGGGCCCAGGCAAACAGGGTGGCCCGGACAGCAGAGGGAATCGTTGTGGTCGGATGGAAGGGCAATTACAGAATTACTTACTCCCCCTGCACCGATCCCCCTCCCTTTTTTTCATAAAAAAAATAACAAATTGTAAAATAAAATACATTTTATTAAATTTTAACATTCTTTAAAAAATTATATAAATAAACATGTTTAACAACTTCCCGCCCAAGGACGTCATATGACGCCCTGGACTTTGTGCGGTGATGTCTGAATGATGGGTGCAGCTCCAGGCATCATTCAGATATCACTGTTTTCTGCCGGTGATTCTGTGCACCATAAGAACGATCATAGCGGCAGTTCCTCCGCTTGATTGTTCTTATAGGTGATGGGAGGGGACGTCCCCTCCCCGCCACCATCCGGTGCTTCTCCAGGCTCTCCCGTGCCATCGGGGTCGCCAGTCATCTCTATGGCCGTCGGAGGCCCGGGTACCTGGAAGTAAACAAAGCCGCAACCGCGGCTGTCGGCATGAGATCGGTGAATTGATCAAAAAAATGTAAATGTAAAAAAAGTACAGAAAAAAAATAAGTAAAATAAAAAAATTAAAATATTTTTTTTTTAATTTAAAGCGCCCCTGTCCAATGTAACTCTAAACTGGTAACCTGTAGAAAAAAATAATTATTAAAGGGGTGTTCCAGCCCTAAGTTGTGTTTATTAAAAGTCAGCAGCTACAAAAAGTGTAGCTGCTGGCTTTTAATAAACACTCACTTACCTGCTCCTGCGTTCCAGCGACGCGCCGACCGGGGCTCCGCTCCTCTCCCCCCCTGCCCGGCCGGCGTCTCCATCCTGACTGTGGGCACCCAGCCGTGACAGCCTTCGGCTTCACGGCCGGGCACCCACTGCGCATGTGCGAGCCGTACTGCGCATGCGTGCGCGGCGCGGCTCGCCGCTGATTGGAGAGGCGATCGCATGGGACCTGTCAGTGTCCCATGTGATCGCCTACAGGGAGGGGCTGGTGTAGGCGATTAAGCCTTAATCGCCTAACCAGCCCCTCGGCGGAAGCAGGAAGTGGGACAGGAAGTCCCACTCCTACTGAAGCCCCCACTCCCCCCCCAAAAAAATTACATGCCAAATGTGGCATGTATGGGGGTGAGGAGTGGAGCAAGCAAAGGTCGTTTTTTTGGGTGGAACACCCCTTTAAGCGTCGCCTATGGATATTTTTAAGTACTGAAGTCTGGCGCCATTCCATGAGTGTGCGCATTTTTAAAGCGTGACATGTTAGGTATCGATTTACTCGGTGTAACATAATATTTCACATTATACAAAATAAAAAAAAATAAAAATGGGGTAACTTTACTGTTTTGTTATTTTTTAATTCATGAGACGTTTTTTTTCCCCCTAAAAAGGGCATTCGAAAAATTATTGCCCAAATACCGTTCAAGATAAAAGAAAGTAACAAATAAATGAATAAAAAGTTGCAATGACCACCATTTTATTCAGTAGGGTGTCTGCTAAAAAAAAAAATATATATATATATATATATATATATATATATATATATATATATATATATATAGTGTTTGGGGGTCTGAGTAATGTTCTAGCAAAAAAAAAAAAAATTATGATTATTGCATGTAGGAGAGAAGTGACAGAATAGGTGTGGTATGGAATTTTTTTTTTTTTTTTTTAATATTTAAAAAAAAGGGCTAAATTCACACAGGTTCTCTGTTATGTTTGTGTCCGCTAATAATGATTTTAGTGTATTTGTGAGTGGGGGGGGGGGGCTGTCAGGTAGGCTGTACGGAGCCCCGTGATTTCTAACAGCAGCCCTGACAGTATAGGGGTGCTCTATATACATCCAGTAGAATGTCTGGCTGCAGCTCTCACACCTGATACGAAGTATGACATGGAGAAGGAATCTCAGTAATGTATGCATTGACTTTCTTACACAAGGCTTCATGGACTTGAATTCGGTGCAGAAATAATGCGTATGGATTTTTTTTTTTTTCAGATTTCATTTCTTTTCCGAACGCAGAAGATCAGTGGATGATTGGTTGGCAAACAGCGAGGTTCCTTTCTTTTGAATTTTATAAAAAAAAAAGAAAAAGAAAAAAAAAAAAAGTCAATATTTTCTCAAAACTTCTCATCCTGATCATCATCTATTTTCAAATGATTCACAAAAACGGAATAAATACTCCTAATTTTTGCAATCTTCGGATCTATCCACCAAGCATTGAATACGATATGAAATATTACCCTCGGACCATTTTGCTGGCCAAAGACCAGGTCACTTTTTGCGATTCGGCACTGCGTCACTTTAACTGACAATTGCGCGGTCGTGCGACGTGGCTCCCACACAAAATTAATGTACCTTTTTTTCCCCCACAAATAGAGCCTTCTTTTGGTGGTATTTGATCACCTCTGCGGTTTTTATTTTTTGCGCTATAAACAAAAATAAAGCGACAATTTTGAAAAAAAATCTATGGCCCAGATTCAGAGAGAATTAGATTATCGTAGCGTATCAGAAATACACTACGCCGCCGTTTTTTACCTGGCTCTACGTGGAATCCAGGTAGATTTTGTCCAGTAAACGGCGGTGGCGTAGTGTATTTCTCCCGTCGCAATCCATCTACGCGAGTAGGGGGCGTGAAGCATTTAAAATAGGCGCGTTCCCGCAGCGATCGAACTGCGCATGCTCCGTTCGCAAATTTCCCGCCGTGCATTGCGCAAAATCACGTCGTTACGTCATTCGTTGTTTGAGTAGCGTCGTTTACGGACATTTCTATTCCCGAACGACTTACGTAAAAAAAAAAAAAAAAAATTAAATTCGACGCGGGAACGACGGCCATACTTAACATGGGTTACGCACCGTTAGACCAGCAAAAAGCTGGTCTAACAGTACGTAAAAAAACGTAGACGTAAGCGATTGCGAAGACCGCTCGTATCTTCGTGGATCGCCGTAATAACTCATTTGCATATCCCGACGCATGAAAACGACGCAAACTCCTCCCAGCGGCCGCAAAAATATCGCAGCAGAGATCCGAAGGCTTACGAAGACGTAAGCCTCTCGGATCGAAGCCCGAAGCCGCCGTATCATGGTTTGAGGATTCAAACTAGTGATACGGCGCGCGAAATTTGAAATTACTCCTGTCTAACACCAGTTAGACAGGCGTAATTGCTCTATGAATCTGGGCCTATATTTTTACTTTTTGCTATAATAAATATCTCAAAAATTATATATAAAAAATAGTTTTTCTCAGTTTAGGCCGATCCGTATTCTTCCACATGTTTTTGGTAAAAAAAAATCGTAATAAGCGTTTATTGATTCGTTTACGCAAAAGTTATAGGGCTAGATTCAGGAAAGAGATAAGACGGCTTATCTCCAGATAAGCCATCTTATCTCTGCGTCTGAGCCCTCCTATCTATGCGACTGATTCATAGAATCAGTAACGCATAGATTTCCATAGGATCCAACTAGCGTAAGTTTCTTACGCCGTTGTATCTTATTTTCATATTTTAGGCTGGACGCTAGGTGGCGTTCCCATCTAAAATATGCAAATGAGCCTATACGCCGATTCCCGAACGTGCGCCCGGCCGGTGTATCTGTTTACGTCGTTTGCGTAAAGTTATTCCTGCTGTAGCTGGCGCAGCCAATGTTAAGTATGGACGTCGGGACCTCGTCGTATTGGACGTAAGTTACGCCGTTTGCATAAGTCGATTCAGGATGCGGCTGGCGTAAGTTACGCTTACGTCGCTTTCATTGACAAGTAACGACGAGATTAGGAGCATGCGCACTGTGATTTTTTCACGGCCGGCGCATGCGCAGTTCCTTCGGCGCGGGGATGCGCGTGATTTAAATACTACACGCCCCCTACCCGCCTGTTTTGAAATCCGTCGGGTCATTTACGCTACGCCGCCGCAACTTTACAGGCAAGTGCTTTGTGAATAAAGCACTTGCCTGAAAAAGTTGCGGCGGCCTAACCTAAATGCGATAAGTTACGCTAAATTAAAGCTATGCTCTCCTACCTGAATCTGGCCCATAGTGTCTACAAAATAGGGGATAGAATTATGAAATTTTTATTATTATTATTTTTTTTTTTACTAGTAATGGTGGCGATCTGCGATTTTTATTGGTACTGCAACTTTATGACCGACACACTTTTGAAACATTTTTGGAACCATTGTTATTTTTACAGCGATCAGTGCTATAAAATGCACTGATTACTGTGAAAATGATGCTGGCAGTGAAGGGGTTAACCTGTAGGGGCCGCTGAAGGGGTTAAGTGTGACCTAGGGAGTGGTTCTAACTGTAGGGGGGATGGGCTGTGTGTGACAGGACAGTGATCACTGCTTCCGATTACAGGGAGCTTTGATCACTGTCCTGTCACTAGGTAGAGCGGGAGATGCTTGTTTACATCAGCATTTCCCTGTTCTTCCTCACCGTTACACAATCGTGGGTATGCCCATGTACATTGAGTCCGTGTGACCCGTAGTCGGAGTAACGGAGCTTGCTGGGTACAGTAGCAGCAATTGATGGGAACACTGGCAGCATTTGATGGGGCAGAGTAGCGGCAATTGATGGGCACACTGGCATCTGATGGGGCACATTTACAGCAATTGATGGGCACACTGGCATCTGATGGGGCACAGTAGCGACAATTGATGGGCACACTGGCAGCATCTGATGGGGCACAGTAGCGACAATTCATGGGCACACTGGCAGCATCTGATGGGGCACAGTAGCGACAATTGATGGGCACACTGGCAGCATATGATGGGGCACAGTAGCAGCAATTGATGGGCACACTGGCAGCATCTGATGGGGCAAAGTAGCAGCAATTGATGGGCACACTGGCAGCATCAGATGGGGCACAGTAGCAGCAATTGATGGGCACACTGGCAGCATCTGATGGGGCACAGTAGCTGCAATTTATGGGCACACTGGCGTCTGATGGGGCACAGTAGCAGCAATTGATGGGAACACTGGCAGCATCTGATGGGGCACAGTAGTGGCAATTGATGGGCACACTGGCAGCATCTGATGGGGCACAGTAGTGGCAATTGATGGGCACACTGGCATCTAATAGGGCACACTGGCAGCAATTGATGGGCACAGTGTCAGCAATTGATGGGTACAGTGGCTGCGTTTGATGGCACAGTGGCGGCAATTTATGGGTACAGTAGCAGCCTTTGATGACACAGTACCTACGTTTGGCACAGTAGCTGCGTTTGATGGGCACAGTGGCTGCAATGAATGTTTTTTTTTTTTCAGTTTGTTTGCGCCCCCCCCAAAATTTTGAGCACCAGCCGCCACTGCCTATGATGCATTCTACATGATAAAACATAAATGAAGGCTCTGACACAGAAAATGAAGTCTTGTAAGAGAGTTGTATGCTGGATTAGATGGGAACTCAATAAGAAAAGACAAATGACTGAATAGAATCCTAAGGACAGATAATACCTCTAGAGATGAAGGTTTAGAAGAACTCACTTCCTATCCACCAATCACCATAGGACAATATATATATATATATATATATATATATATACACACACCACACATCAATAAAACATACTTCAAATACATTGCATTAGGCAGCTGGAAAACATATAGACAGACATTTCACTGAAATAATTGTGTGTATTGTGCTCTCGGATAGTGACACGTTTCATGTGAACCTTTCTTTATGATGTCACAGATTATCTGTCATAATGTATTTTACCGTGGTGTTTGGTTGATGGAACGCACTGTCTTTGTTCAAACTCTTGTACTCTGAATCAAAGGGCCAACTAAACTCAACAGCTAATATTGTAGTTTTAGAAATCTGAATCACATCCTGACTTCCAGTGTTAATTTCGTAGACTAAAACAAAAACAACTGAGATGACTAAAATACGACTAAAATAAAATGTCATTTTAGACAAAAGACTAAAATGGGACTAAAACCAGTGGCGGATGGTGCTCAAAATTTTTGGGGGGGCACAAACAGACGGAAAAAAAAACAATTGCAGCCTCGCATCAAACGCCGCCACTGTACCCATCAATTGCAGCCACTGTGCCCATCAATTGCAGCCACTGTGCCCATCAATTGCAGCCACTGTGCCCATCAATTGTAGCCACTGTGCCCATCAAACGCCACCACTGTACTCATCAATTGCAGTCACTGTGCCCATCAATTGCAGCCACTGTGCCCATCAATTGCAGCCACTATGCCCATCAATTGCAGCCGCTGTGCCCATCAATTGTAGCCACTGTGCCCATCAAATGCAGCCACTGTGCTCATCAATTGTCGCCACTGTGCCATCAATTGTCGCCACTGTGCCATCAATTGTCGCCACTGTGCAATGCCATCAAACGCAGCCACTGTGCCATCATTTATCACCACTGTGCCCATCAATTGTCATCACTGTGCCATGCCATCAAACGCAGCCACTGTGCCATCAATTGTCACCACTGTGCCCATCAATTGTCATCACTGTGCCATGCCATCAAACGCAGCCACTGTGCCATCAATTGTCACCACTGTGCCATCAAACGCAGCCACTGTGCCATGCCATCAAACACAGCCACTGTGCCATCAATTGTCGCCACTGTGCCCATCAATTGTCACCACTGTGCCATGCCAAACGCAGCCACTGTGCCTTTCAATTGTCGCCACCGTGCCCATCAGTTGTCACCACTGTGCCATGCCATCAATTGTCACCACTGTGCCCATCAATTTTCGCCACTGTGCCCTGTAAAATGGTGCCAGATTTCCCTCCCCCCCCCGCCTGGAACTTCCCTTTCTGGGGTCAGCCATCCTCCTTCCACTGTCCCTCGATGTCTTCCCCCACCCTCGATGAAGCTTCAGCCAATCAGGTTACCGGTAACCAGACCCGGTGAACCTGATTGGCTAAGACGCCTGTCAGCGTTAACCAGGGAACGCACACCCCCTGCGTCCCCTGGTTAACTATTTGGAAGCCGATTACAGCCCACAGGCTGTTGGCTCTGAAAGACACTTCCAAAATCCAATCAACTGCTGTTATTCAGATGGCCGGCGCTCACCAGGGGGCCGGCCATCTGAATAGTGGGCAGTGGCCGACAATACATAGATTAATGCAATGCATGAATCTATGTATTGTTTCAGTGGAGGTGCAGGAAAGAGGGGGCAGCGCTCCTGCGCCCTCTATGGATGCACCGCCATGGACTAAAACTAAAATGCCATTTTAGTCAAAAGACTAAGGGCCAGATTCTCAGCGGCGCTACGACGGAGTATCTCAGATACCCCGTCGTATCGCCGTTTTTTTGCCTCGTATCTATGCGAGTGATTCCTAGAATCACTTTGGCATAGATACGCTTGAACATCCGACAAGTGTAATACCATTACACTTGCGGATCGTAGTTGTAATGACAACTCCGGCCACTAGGTGGCCTTTACGTTGTTTTCTCATTTGCCTATGCAAATGAGGCTACTACGCCGATTCCCTATCGCTTTTACGCCGCCCCGTCGCCGCGTACGTCGTTTACGAACTCGTAAGGTTACCCCTGCTAATATGAGGGTTAACCTTACGCAGTACCGTCGGGTGCCGTCGGATGCCATGTTAAGTATGGCGTCGGGTCAGCGTCGGCTTTTTCCGTCGCTTACGTCGTTTTACTAACCCGTTCGCGAATAGGGGCATTGCGTAGTGACGATCACGTCGTTTTGACGTCGGTTTCAACAGCGTTTTCTAACGTGAGCTGAAGCATGCACACTGGGCTTTTTCCCCGGCCGGCGCATCCGCAGTTCGTTCGACGCGGGGGCGCGCTTAATTTAAATACAAGCCGCCCCATTAGAATTACGCGGGCTTACGCTGGGCCATTTTTGCTACGCCAAGGCAAACTACGGAGCAAATGCTTAGGGAATACGGCACTTGCTCTAGTACGATGCGGCGGCGTAGTGTAAATGGCTTACGCTACGCCGGCGAATTTCTTAGAGAATCTGTCCCTCAGACTAAAACTACATTTAAAGTTGACTTTAAAATGAACACCGGCCTGTAGTGCATGTTCATACCGCAATACCATAAATAATAACATATTCGATTTTTCACTCCAGCAGTATATAATGAGTTTGGAAATTGTAGAGAAATGTTAACTAATGCATTACAATTTAATTACACCCATTAGATTTTAGATGACTAAAATGAGTTTTCCGACTAAAACAATTGCAGAAGACAAAAATGGGACTAATGCTATTTTAGTCCTTAGGCCTCGTACACACGAGGGGATATGTCCGCTGAAAACGGTCCGATGGACCGTTTCAGCAGACATCTCCGCTCGTGTGTATGGGCTAGCGGACAGATTTCTCCACCCGACAGATTTCAAAGCATGCTTTGAAATCTATCGGGTGGAATCCGTCTGCCCGACATGTCTGCTGGTTAGTACACTTACCAGCAGACATGTCGTCCCGCACCGCCGCCGCGCCGCCGCCGAATGGATTCGGCGCATGCGCGGAAGTGTTTTACTTCCTGGTGCGGTGACGTGGCGGCGTCAACGTCACCGCCGCGTCACCGCGCCGTCCGGCGGCGGGGAATTTGATCCGATGGTGTGTACACGCCATCGGATCAAACTCCCGATCAGACATATCCGATGGAAATGGTCCGCGGACCGTTTTCATCGGATATGTCCGATCGTGTGTACGAGGCCTAAGACTTATGCCGCGTACACATGATCAGTTTTTTTCAACCCGATCATTAAAACGATCTTGCCTACACACGATCGTGAAAAAAAAAAGCTCTAGCAAAGTGCGGTGACGTACAACACGTACAACGGCACCATAAAGGTGAAGTTCCATGCGGATGACGCCACCCTTTGGGCTGCTTTAGTTGATTTTGTGTTAGTAAAAGACGATTTGCGCTTTTCAGTCTGTTACAGCGTGATGAATGTGCTTACTCCATTACGAACGGTAGTTTTACCAGAACGAGCGCTCCTGTCTCATAACTTGCTTCTGAGCATGCGCGGATTTTTCACGTCGTTAAAGCCCACACACGACCATTTTTTACAACCCGAAAAACAACATTGTTAATAACTTGGTCCGTTTTTCAGATCCCGAAAAATGCTCTGAAGCCCACACACGATCGCTTTTAACCACTTAAGTACCGCTTACTGCACATTTACGTCGGCAGAATGGCACGACTGGGCACATCAACGTATATATATGTTGATTCTAGTACCCAGCCGTGGGTCACGGGCGCGCCCTCGACGCGCTCCCGTGACCCGGTCCGAGGCTCCGGGACCCGATCGCCGCTGGAGTGCGGCGATCGGTCCCCGAAGCGGAAGAACGGGGAGAGCCGTGTGTACACACGGCTTCCCCCGTGCTTCACTGTGGCCGCAGCATCGATCGCGTCATCCCTGTTATAGGGGGACGTGATCGATGACGTCACACCTACAGCCACACCCCCTACAGTTGCAAACACACATTAGGTCACACATAACCCCTTCAGCGCCCCCTTGTGGTTAACTCCAAATCTGCAACTGTCATTTTCACAGTAAACAATGCAATTTAAATGCATTTTTTGCTGTGAAAATTACAATTGTCCCAAAAATGTGTCAAAATTGTCCGAAGTGTCCGCCATAATGTCGCAGTCATGAAAAAAAATCGCTGATCGCCGCTATTAGTAGTAAAAAAAATAAAATAAAATAAAAATGGAATAAAACTATCCCCTATTTTATAAACGCTATAAATTTTGCGAAAACCAACCGATAAACGCTTTTTGCGATTTTTTTTTTACCAAAAATAGGTAAATGAATACGTATCGGCCTAAACTGAGGAAAAAAAAAATTTATATATATTTTTGGGGATATTTATTATAGCAAAAAGTAAAAAATATTGGCCCAGATTCACGTACATCTGCGCATTATTGGACCGGCGTAGCGCACCGCCTTTACGTTAGACTTGCGCAATTTTGCCGCGTAATCACCCTATTCTCGTAGCTTTTGCGCAGGAAATTGCGCATACGTAACGTTTTTCCAGAGGCGTAAGGAGGAGTAATACAAATTGGGAAGGACGTGGGCGTGTTACATTGAAATGAGCCGTGACCCCATGCAAATGAAGGGCCGGCCGGCTCGCGCATGCGCGCTTGAAGGAGACCATGGTCAGCTCCGCTGTGCGCATGCTCACAACTCGGGAGCGGCGCAATCAGTGAAATTGGAAATGGACTAGGGCAACTTTGTGAACTACGCAGACAGCATAAATAGACAGACACAAATGCACTTCCTTTGCAAAAGTACATCCCTTTGTATCCCTCCCTATACAGCAAGGTGCTTTTGTTTGTTTGTGACGTGTCTTTGAGATATTTGGGGACTGTTTTGCAGAGTGATTTTTGTCTTTTATGTGTTTTCTTTGTTGTTATTTTGTTTAAATTATATTTTTGCTGGGCATTTTTTTTTTTGCTCGTCATTTATTTAATTTTTTTGGTTCTGTTTGTGTATGATTTTGGAATGTGGGGGTGACATTCCTGCCGGAAAAGGGGTGTCACCCTCATTTGTGGTGGAGAAGTGATCCCCAGGTCCGTGTGAATGGTGTATGAATGTACAGTGACATAATTGGAGCCGTGGCATGGCGTTGCAGCTCACAAGTCCTGCATGGTGGACTGGTGCCAATCCAATGTGATGACGATGTAGTGTGTGTGTGCTAGGGACCACAGTGGTGTGCATGCATGCATTCTCATTGTGCCATGATTAATGTGTGTGTTTAACGTGCAAAGATGCATAATGTGAGCTGGCATGAGATGGGGTCCCAGTGCATATGCAGAGTCACCTTGAAGGGAAAAGACAGGAGGATGTTAGTAGTGCATGTGTCCCTTGTGATGTGTGCATCATGGGGGGGGGGGGGGGACAGTCATGCCTGCCACCCATGTCACTCACTAACCAGCCAGCTGTCCCCATACATGTTCTGTTCGAAATCTGTGGGGATGGGGCTCTGATTGTATATGTAGCTGTCATGGGTGTCATGGGTGGTGCCATGTGTTGGGCTGCTGATGTCCTCCTGCAGGGTTGTGGTAATTCCAGGATGGCATGAGGGGTGAATCTGAAGATGCGAGACACCTCAGAATCACTCATGCCAAAGATGTCTATGCATGTGTGATATATCAAGTGAAGAGTGAGGGGCTTGTATCAGATAATAATATTGTATTAGATTAGATTAAATTGTAAATTTTATATAAGCAAATAAAAAAAATAAAAAAAACATCTCCCGTGCCCTCCTCAGTGCCCTCCTCCTTCTTTGTTCATCTAAAGTCAGTAGTATAGCTATGTGCGACGATGCCCCTGGCATGTTGGCATACAGATTGTTGAGCAACACGTGTGACTGCTGAACTCCTCACTAACAGTGTTGCTTTATCTGACAAGTAGACTTTTTTTCTTTTTTTAGACCAGCTTTTATCAGCTCTAATTTTAGACAGGACATTTTGCTGTTGCGCACACTGCGTCGCCTGCGCTGTCCCAACGTTGTTTTGTGGATCCCCGTAAGTCCCTCATTAGCATATTTGACTAGCAAATCAATGGTGTGTCTATCGCACTTTTGCGCGGACGGATGCGCCAGTCTAACGAAATTACGCGGGACAAAAAAAAGACGATTTTTTGCGTATTTCGTTCTGGGGATGCCGCGCAACGAAACGCACGCGCACATTTAGACTTACGCACGCGCATCTCCTGTTGCGCAGGCGTAATCGCTCTGTGAATCTGGGCCATTGCATTTTTTTCAAAATTGTCGCTCTATTTTTGTTTATAGCGCAAAAAATAAAAACCGCAGAGGTGATCAAATACCACCAAAAGAAATCTCTATTTGTGGGAAAAAAAGGACGCCAATTTTGTTTGGGAGCCACGTTGCACGACCGCGCAATTGTCAGTTAAAACAACGCAGTGCCGAATCGCAAAAAGGGGCAAGGACCTTTAGCAGCATTTTGGTCCGGGTCTTAAGTGGTTAATGACATAAAAAAATAAAAAATTTACAACCCGAAAAATGATCGTGTGTACGCCGACATTACACTAAATCAAAATTTACTGCCAAAATTAACACTCCTGACATCTACTAAAAAGCCACTTTGAGAGAAACATTGGGGGCTTTCATTTCTGACCCAAATTTAAATCATTTCCCCTCTGAATCGTCTCTACTCCAGAGAGAATAAGTTCAGTGCTTGCAACCTTTCCTCATAACTAATGTTCTCCAGACCCTTTATAAGTTTTGTTGCCCTTCTCTGGACTCTCTCCAGTTCCAGCATTTCCTTCCTGAGGACTGGTGCCCAGAACTGGACGGCATACTCCAGGTGCAGCAGGACCAGGGTCTTGTAGAGCAGGGGAATTATCGTTTTGTCACAACAGCAGCGGGTAACCTGTCACCTGATTGGCTGTGATCAGGCGTCCAATAATAGCAGAGGACGAGGGAAGAAGTGGGCGGGAGAAGACATCGGGTCAGAGAATAATGGAGGACATCGCTTGCCACCGTTACCCGCTGGCTACCCCCTTTTTTATATATATTTTTCTTTATTTTTCTTTTTTGTAAAGGGCCCCCCCCCCGATTCTCACTTTCAGATGGCAGCACCCCCCCCCGCTTTTCACTTTCAGACGGCAGCACCCCCCCCCCCTGGTTCTCTACTCCAGGGGGCCCATGTATGGGGCCCCACCAGGGGCGGACTGACAACTCATGGGGCCCCCGGCAATCGAAGATTATGGGGCCCCCGGGCTTACAGATGGCCACCACGCCAGGAGGCGGGGCAGCTAAAATATCTGGATTTTCACATCAAAAGCATGTCAGTTTCAGACATACCAGGGACAGATGTAAAAAAAAACACAGATTTTTTACATACTGTCCCTGGTTTTACTGAGCCTGGCAACCCTGATGGGGCCCCCTAGTGGCATGGGGCCCTCGGGACTCAATGGTCAGTCCGCCCCTGGGCCCCACAATTCCTGCCTCTCAGCCAAGCCCTGACAAACTTTTTATCACAACTTTCCCTCTACTTTGTATGCATGTTGTACATCTCATAATAAAACATTCTTTCTGTCTATACCCTTCCCTTTCATTCTGCTCCATTTCAAGCCGTAGCTAAATATGATTAGACCTTGGTATCTTTCAGCGTTTTAGATAACGACTGCCTTCGAAAGTTACATGCAATTTTCTCATTCAGAAATTTCATTATAAATTTACAAGAAGTGTTCTAATCAGAAGGCTGAATGGACGGAATAATTACATTTGATGAATGAAAGGAACTATGGGGAAATCTTGCAAATTAGAATCACAAAATGGATTTGCCATTTGTCAAACATCAAGGACACCGCGTGAAGAATGCTCTTCATTGAGATCACAGATGTACAACATTTCGTTTAATAGATTGTAAGCGCGCTTTGTCAGACGATGAATGCAGATTGTTGTTTATTATTATTTGTTATAGCAGAGAGCACATACTGCAACCCCTGTGACCATGGATGTAGAGGTGCCATTGTACTCCTATTCCTATACCCATTGTATGCCATGCCTGAATTGTTAAAGGTCAACCTGATGAAACACAGGCTGCTATAATGATTGAAAAAGTGCAGCAATAGCCAATGGAAAAAAAGAAAAACATCAGGTTATTAACCACTTCAGCCCCGGAAGGATTTGCCCCCTTAACGACCGGGCCATTCGTCGCTTTTAATGACAATTGCGCGGTCGTGCAACACTGTACCCAAACAAAATTGACATTCTGGGCCAGATTCTCATAGAATTTCGCTTGCGTAGCGTAAGCCATTTACACTACGCCGCCGCATCGTACTAGAGCAAGTGCCGTATTCTCTAACCATTTGCTCCGTAGTTTGCGTTGGCGTAGCGAAAATGGCCCAGCGTAAGCCCGCGTAATTCAAATGAGGCGGCTTGTATTTAAATGAAGCGCGCCCCCGCGTCGAACGAACTGCGCATGCGCCGGCCGGGGAAAAAGCCCAGTGCGCATGCTCCAGCTCACGTCGGAAAGCGCCGTTGAATCCGACGTCAAAACGACGTGAGCGTCACTACGCAATGCCCCTATTCGCGAACGAGTTAGTAAAACGGCGTAAGCGACGGAAAAAGCCGACGCTGACCCGACGCCATAATTAACATGGCATCCGACGGCACCCGACGGCATCTGACGGTACTGC
Source organism: Rana kukunoris (assembly GCA_029574335.1). NCBI lineage: Eukaryota > Metazoa > Chordata > Amphibia > Anura > Ranidae > Rana > Rana kukunoris. The sequence continues at coordinate 543,101,768 of CM056052.1, read as the reverse complement.
GTAAAGTTACTCCACATAGAAGCTGGGGTAACCTTACGCGGACGAAAACGACGTACGCGACGACGGGGCGGCGTAAAAGCGATCGGGAATCGGCGTACTAGCCTCATTTGCATATGCAAATGAGAAAACAACGTAAAGGCCACCTAGTGGCCGGAGTTGTCATTACAACTACGATCCGCAAGTGTAATGGTTTTACACTTGTCGGATGTTGAAGCGTATCTATGCCAAAGTGATGCTAAGCATCACGCGCATAGATACGAGGCAAAAAAAACGGCGATACGACGGGGTATCTGAGATACTCCGTCGTATCGCCGCTGAGAATCTGGCCCTCTTTTTTTACCCACAAATAGAGCTTTCTTTTGGTGGTATTTGATCACCTCTGTGTTTTTTTTTTTGCGCTAAAAACAAGGGCAACTATTGAAAAAAAATTAAAACGTTTATTTTTTTACTTTAAAGCGGAATGTAATGGTATGGCCTGTGGAACCCAGAGGCTCTTGAAGGGTGTGGGGTACTCCTGTTTCAGCTTCACCGATGACTCTTGTGTCTAAAATCATCCTATGTCCACTAGGGGCATAGGATGACTGAGAAATTATGGGCCAGATTCATAAAGCCGCGCGCAAAGTTGCGGCGGTGTAACTTTTTTTATTTACGTTAAGCCGCCGCAACTTAACACGCAAGTGCTGTACAGGCATACCCCACTTTTAAGTACACAATGGGACCAGAGCATGTATGTAAAACGAAAATGTACTTAAAGTGAAACAATTCCTTTTTTCACTTTTAGGGTATAGTGGGAGGTCAGGTGCTATAGTGGGGGTGTCAGGAGCTGTAATTGATGTCTCAGGGGCTGTAGTGGGGGTGTCAGGGGCACACTGGGACAGGACAGGCTATGCTCTCTGAGCTTCAGCTCCTTCTACTGTGGCTGCAAAATGTCTCTACAGTACTTGTAAGGCACTTTACATACACTCGCGGGTATGTCCTTACTCGCGAGTGTATGTAAAGTGAGTGTACTTAAAGCGGGGTATGCCTGTATTCACAAAGCACTTGCGTGTTAAGTTGCGGCGGCGTATCGTAAATTGGGCGGCCTAATTCAAAATAGGCGGGTAGGGGGCGTCTCCTATTTAAATTAGGCGCGTCCACGCACCGAACGTACTGCGCATGCAACGGCCTTAGAAAAATCCCAGTGCGCATGCTCCGAATTATGACGGTGTTTTCGACGTGAAAGTAATCAACGTAAATCCCCATTCACGTACGAGTTACGCAAACAACGTAAACATTTTCAAATTTCCCATGGTCACGACGTCCATACTTCACATAGGATGCGCCTGCTTTGGGCAGCTTTATCTTTACGCCGGGAAAACCCTTACGTAAACAGCGTAAAGTGACTGCGTCGGGCCCGCGTACTTTCGTGAATTGGCGTATCTCGCTGATTTACATATTCTCGGCGTAAATCAGCGAGAATGCCCACAGCGGCCTTTTCAAAATTGCAGTTAAGATCTGACGGTGTAATACAATTACGCCTGTCAGATCTTTGCTTCAAACCGGCGTATTTTGTTTTCTGCATACAGAAAAACAGAAAAGCCGGCGCAAAGTGTGAGTTTTTCCTGGTGTATCACTGATACGCCGGCATAACTCTTTCTGAATTTGGCCCTATATCTTGGATTACATGAGATGGGGCAGTAATGATAATTCACAATGTAATGCAGAATATCTTGAAATATTACTGTTTGTTGATTCTCAACCCAACAGGTCAATTGAAAGAGTGACTCATTCAATTTGGGAACATAGACTGTTAGGGGTTAACGTTGTCTGCTACTGTGATGTAAATTAACCTTAGTATGGCTCCTAAGAACCTTTCATTGTGTTATGCTAATTGACACTGTATTGTGTGAAAGTTCTATTGACGATAGATGTGTGTTGTGAGTTAGCACAGTCTAAAGGTCAGATGTCTGACTTGTCAGCTGTAGTTAATTAGCTCATGTAGATTATGTCAGAGTTGGAGCCAGAATGTCTGACTAAAAGATGTGTATTGGAAGCTTGTTAGTAACCATGGTATGATGTTGTGGGTAGAGTTCAGTCATTGTTACTGACTGTATATAAAGAGCCTGAGTTTCTCATTAAAGTGTCTATTCCTGTTGAACCAGAGAACAGAGCTGTGTGTCTCATTTCTGGGGGAGAAATCCGTATGGGTCACGTCGCCGGATTGTGGAGTGTCAATAAGCTGTCTTGGGTTTGGAATATAATATCATAAACGGCTTTAACCCCTGTCTCTTTGGCCTCCGTTACACGGAGCTCCACCCTGAAGTGGAACTTCCGACACCCTCCCTGGAATTCCTGGAGGAGTACAATCCCCACCCCCTGTTTGTGATCGGAGAAATCCTAAATCCCGCCTGTTGTGTCCAGTCACTGTGCTGTGATTTGTTTGGAAATGTGGTCACCCTATGCCTTACCCGCAATGGCAGCGGCACTGTAGCCTTTCAGCTTCCCGCCGGGAACCGTACTGCCGACATCGCTGGACTCCAGGATAGGTAAGTGTCCATTAATTAAAAGCCAACAGCTGCAGTATGTGTAGCTGCTGGCTTTTAATTTTTTTTTTCTGGACTTCCTCTTTAAAGTGGAGTTCCACCCTTAAAATCACTTTTTTTCATTACATCCAGCATACTGGCGTCAGCGCCAGTATGCTGTTTTTTTTTTAATGCACGTACTTACTTTATATCAAATCATTGAATTCCAGGCGCACCGCGGAATGTCGCCGCTATAAGGCGTCACGTCTTCCGGAAACAGCCGGTTAGCATTCGGCTCTTCTCGGCGCCTGCGCACAGACCCAGGAGCTGACTGCGCAGGCGCCGTATATAGCCGCGTCACGCCCTCCGAAAAAACCCGAACTAGGACCGGCTATTTTCGGCGCCTGCGCAGTCAGCTCCTGGGTCTGTGCGCAGGCGCCGAGAAAAGCCGAATGCTAATCGGCTGTTTCCGGAAGGCGTGACGCCTTATAGCGGCGACATTCCGCGGTGCGCCTGGAATTCAATGATTTGATATAAAGTAAGTACGTGCATTAAAAAAAAAAAAAAAAACAGCATACTGGCGCTGACGCCAGTATGCTGGATGTAATGAAAAAAAGTGATTTTAAGGGTGGAACTCCGCTTTAACTACTTCAGCCCCAGAAAAATGTACCCCCTTTATGACAAGAGCACGACGTTGTACCCAAACAAAATTAATGTCCTTTTTTTTCCCACAAATAGAGCTTTCTTTTGGTGGTATTTGATCACCTCTGCGGTTTTAATTTTTTGCACTATAAACAAAAATAGAGCGACAATTTTGAAAAAAAAAGCTATTTTTTTTACTTTTTGCTATAATAAATATCCCTAAAAAATATATATAAAAAAACGTTTTTTCCTCAGTTTAGGCCGATACGTATTCTTCTACATATTTTTGGTAAAAATTAATAAAAAATCGCAATAAGCGTTTATTGATTTGTTTGCACAAAAGTTATAGCATCTACAAGGGGATAGTTATATGGCATTTTTAGCGGCGATCTGCGATTTTTATCGTGACTGTGACATTATGGCGGATGCATCGGACACTTTAATGTTATTTTGGGACCATAGTCGTTTATACAGCGATCAGTCCTATGAAAATGCACTGATTACTGTAGAAACATGACTGGCAGTGAAGGGGTTAACACTAGAGGGCTAGTAAGGGGTTAAATGTGTCCTAGGGAGTGATTCTAACTGTGTGGGGGGGTGTGACTTACTGTGACATGACACTGATCCGATGAGAGGGAGCAGAAGATCATTGTCCTGTCACAAGGCAGAACGGCAAGATGCTGTGTTTACATGACACGGTCGCAGGCACGCGGCGGACATCGAGTCTGCGGGTCCCACGGGAGCACGGTCACGGAGACGGCGGCGCGTGATTGCACGCCGGCAAATTCAAAGTGACATACAGGTATGTTACTTTGCACAGTCGTGCCATTCTGCGGTCGGCAAGCGGTTAAATATATATTAGTAATATATATTGTATATATATATTAATCTTTTTTTGTCTATAGGGCAGAAAAAAAAACTGCAGAGGTGATCAAATACCACCAAAAGAAAGCTCTATTTGTGGGAAAAAAGGACATATGTTGTTTGTGTACCACGTTGCAGGACCGCCCAACGCTGATTTACGTTAGCAGAATGGCACAGCTGGGCACAATCATGTTTGTGCCCGCGACCCGGACCGAAGCTCTGTGACCGTGCACGCGGGACCCTCCGAACCGATCGCCGCCGGTGTCCCGCGATTGGTCACAGGAGCTGAAGAACGGGGAGAGGTGAGTGTAAACACACCTTCCCCGTTCTTCACCGTCTTCAATGTCAGTGATCGTCTGTTCCCTGTGTGATGGTTTGACTCTGTCCTTCCTGAAAGATGGCTGGTTTTCACCATATTTTGGATGGACAGACACATTAACGAGACAGCTGTGTGTTCAGCTCTTTAGTGCTGGCCTGGCTGTGGCTCAGGGCCCCACCCGCAGACAGGAAGTCTGGTCCTGGGAGCCAGGTGTGAGCTCCCAAAACCCTCTGAGAGGAGTCAGAGGCGCTGCATACGTGCAGCTACTGCATGAGGCAGGCTTGTGCGATTGAGCAGCAAGACGCTGGTCAGGAGTAAGTTGGCTGTGTGCTTACCGTTAGGAAACGGGTAGTTCTGAGGAGCAGAACGTGGGCCTGAGTTGGAGGTCTGAAACAGCCGGAGGACAATATACAGGAATGGTGGAACCCCCTGCGAGGGCTGCTGTTTGTATTTTTGAACTTGTAAATAAAATTGGGCTACCAGGCCCTTAAAAATCGAAGTTCTGGCTTGGTGTACTCACGGGAAACTGCATCTACCACGAGAGCTAACAACCCCCAATATTACAAGTGGTGGAGAATGCGGGCACTTTGGAAGAGTTCCAGGTCCTTGCATACCAACAAAACAGTGAGTAGAAAGCAACTGTGCGTTTTTGCAGCAATACTATGATGAACAGCCAATATGAACTGAAAGTTAAAGTTTTCTGCTGTAAGCTGTGTGTGGCAGTCAGGAGAACTGCATTGCACAGGAGTTCAATTAATGAACTGTGTTGCATACAGGTGGCATACCTGTGGAAGTAAGCTCAGCGTGGGCTGAGAAAAAATATCCATTTGGGAAGGCCCGGTGAATGGATGATTCAAGTGGAATCGCAGAGAGTGAAGTCTGCGTGTGAAAGTGTGCTGTTGGCAAGTCTTGTAGAAAGTACACCAACATTTTTTTTTCCCTGTGTTTAAAAAGGAACTGTGTTATAAATCATTGCCCTGTTTGCAGCCATGGGAAGGACAAATCGCAAACAGAAAGCAAGGTTTGCTGAAATGAGAGACAGGACCTTGTGGCTGGAGGGTTTGTTGCCGACACAACAAGCCCCAGAATCCTGCAAAAAACACTTGGCCGCACTGAACCAAACTAAAGAGTCGGATGCGATACAAAGGGCTGAGATAGTGGCATCAGATTACATGCAACCCATGTTACCTACAGAGGAGGTTGGGGACTTCCTAGAGAAATTTGAAGAAGTCGCTGTAGGGAGGAGGTGGCCTAGAGACTGGTGGCCAAAATTGCTGCAAACCTTAATATTGGTAGAGTACCGGTCTGTTTACCATTTGATGGATGGTGACCACAACGATTACTGCCAGTTTAAAAAGGAAATCCTTCTTAGAGGAGAGTTCAGTCGCATCATGAACAGCAAGACAAAGATATTGCCCACAGAGAGTTGTGGCAAGTTTAAAGCAACGTCGCTTCAGGGAGAGAGACGTCTACATGTGTCGGAGAGCCAGCAACGTGCAGCTAGGAGAGCACCGTTTCCATTAGCAACCGGAGAAAATGTGTCAATGGGAAGGAGGAGCTACAGGGAAGAGGGGTATTGCCATCCCCATAGAGATGCAAGTGAAGTTCTGCGTGTTGGGAGAGTGTCATCTCCCTTAGCAACAGAAGGAAGTCGCCAAACGCCATGCCTGGAATGTGGTCAGCTGGGGCACGGCATATTTTCTTGCCCTAGATTTTGGGGTGCAGTTGAAAGTGAGGTTGCTGAGCATTTGTCCTGTGGCCACCAGGGGGAGTTGCCCAGTAAAAATGCAGCTGAAAGACAAATGAAGACAGAGTTACCTCCTTCAAGAAATGGTAAGACTGTTGCAATTTGTGATTCAAGTGAAGTAGCAATGTGTCCGGGGAGAAGATCTGCAGAAGGTGTAAAGATGGACTTGCTGCAGTGCGCTTCCCAGAGCAGTGGGAAAACGCACGTTAAAACCCTCCTTGCAGCAAGATCAAAGACTGAAAGTGATATGTGGACTTTGTGTGCACCTAATGTAGTTCAGCAGAGTGCTGAGAGAGATGTATTAGGGGTGACCAAAACAGTTGGTGTGTCATGTTCCCTAGCGATAGAGACAGGTGCTGCAGAGTTGCCAAGGGAAACCGCTAAGGAGCCTGTAATGGTAAGGCAAATGGTTTCCCCGGACAACTGTGAGGCCGCCCTAGTGGGCAAAATAATTCCTTTAGAGAGGAAGGTTAATGTGCTGAGTCGCATGCAGGGTGCCATGCGTTCTGATAAAAGTCAATCTGATAGAGATTATAAAACTGCTATGTTTATGGATGATGTTGATGATGATTCATGTACTTATGGTGATGTGTTCACTAGTATTGAGGTAGGGGTGATCGCTAAGCAGGATATGCGATTTCCCTTAGCGACAGTAGGTAAGGTTGCAGAGGTGTCCTTTGAAACCTCCAGAGAGCTCTGTGTGTTGGAGCCAGAGGTTGCCGGGGACAACTGTGGTGCCGCTCTGATGGATAAGAGGGTACTTCACCTTCGTGATGAGAAAAATGGTAAAACTGAAATGTCTGAATTTGCTTGTAATGATAATGTGTTACTACAGTCTGTCACTTCTGACAGAAAAAGTCCTAATGAGTTTAATGAAGCGCCACACAGTGGTCAAGTTATGTTATTGCAGCCTGCGGTGTTTAAAAATGTGTTTGCGGTGGACACAAATTCTGCTATGCAAAATGGAGAGACTGCAGAGCCGGTAGACACGGCTGCGTTGGCTTTTGCAGAAGTTAATCCTCTCCAGTTGGAAGGATCTGAAAAGGGCGCATACATGGCAGAGGTTTTGTCCTCAGCAAAAGAGATGAGGAATGTTGAGCTTCAGAAGGATATGGTAATGGATAGCGATTTGGAATCGCTCAGTGTTGCTGAAAGTGAGAGGATGAGTGTTGCACGTGCGATTTGCAGTGCTCAAGAGGAGTCGCAAGTTTTGTTAGTTACCTCTGAGGTAGAGGTCTCTTTAAGTGACTCAGCCTCTCACGCCTTAGCAAATGAGCCCTTCCACATCGTTGGTAAAGGAAAAGTTCCTAAAGTTCTGTGTTTAGATGTGGCGTGTCTAGAAATAACTAGGATGTTGTTGGAATTGGTGAAAATATTTCCAATGTACACCTGCGTGTATCCACAGCAGAGGAGCGACATGGTACTGCGTAGTACCAATCGGTGGACACAGGTGGTTCTGGTGTTAAGCAATATTGATGCAAATTGGCTGCTCTACTGTTGGTTTATTTTGTGGAAAGTTGTCTCACAGTTCTCTTTGAGAGTGCTTCCAGGAGTGGTTGTGTGCAGAAGGCGCTCAGGAGAATTGTTGGAGAAATCAGAAATAATAGACAAAGTGGAAGTCTCTCCGTCTGCTGATGTGATGGAATGCATTCCTACTGGTGCGGTCCGAGGTACGGCTGAGCAGTGGTTGGTACATGGCGCGTGCACGCGCACTGTCTCACCCTCTAGACCTCATGAAAAGGAAGGGCTCGGAAGGGACGTGACAGTAGTGGGAATTCAGTCCATCACTAGCAGAGAGGTACAGTTTGAGGTACCCGGAGACACTTTGATAGGAAATAACAGTAGTGGTAACTGTAACGAAAACGTGTATGAGAAGCACTGTAGAGCACTGTCAGACAGCTCAGAGATCCTGGTTGAGGTACCAATGGTCTCAGAAATGGTTAACCACTTAAGACCCGGACCAATACGCTGGTAAATGACCCAAGGTGTTTTTGCGATTCGGCACTGCGTCGCTTTAACAGACAATTGCGCGGTCGTGCGACGTGGCTCCCAAACAAAATTTGCGTCCTTTTCTTCCCACAAATAGAGCTTTCTTTTGGTGGTATTTGATCACCTCTGCGATTTTTATTTTTTGCGCTATATACAAAAATAGAGAGACATTTTTGAAAAAAAAACACTATTTTTTACATTTTGTTAAAAAAAAATCAAATAAACTAAATTTTAGTCAAACATTTAGGCCAAAATTTATTTAGCCACATGTCTTTAGTAAAAAAAAAAATCGCAATAAAAAAAAATAGCTACCTAGCGGGAACAGCGGCACTAATACAGCGATCAGAAAAATGATCGCTTAGTGACGCTGGCAATAGGGAGTGAAAGGGTTAACTAGGGCGGTGATCAGGGGGTTAAAACTTTATTAGGGGGGGTGGGGGGGCTATCCTGAACCTAACACTAACTGTTTTTTACACTGCCTGTCACACTGACACTAAATGCAGTGATTAGATCACTGCATTCAGTGACACTGTGACAGGGGGGTGGGGGGCGATCACAAGGGGTTAATATGCCTATGTGAGTGTGTGTCAGTGTTGTGTTGGTGCACACTTACTTGTGATGTCTTCTCTCATCAGCAGCGCTGGGAAACAGCGCTGCGATGAGAGAATACATCATTTCCTCCTTCCTGTGTAAACACAGGAGGAGGAAGTGATAGGATGGGAGCGCGCTCCCATTGGCTGGGAGCGATCGCGGGGGGGCGAAAATCACGGACATCCGCCCGCTCGTCCCGGATCGCTCCCAGAGGCAGGGGGACCCCCGCACGCCGCGGAGGGGGTCCCGATGGGACCCCCGAACCGCACTTAGGTGGGGACGTAAATTTACGCCCTTGTGCCTGTACGTGCCATTCTGTGGCCGTATATGTGCGTGCGGGGGTCTTTAAGTGGTTAAAGAGATTGGTATGGAAAAATGTACGTTGGTAGGACAATTGCTATTGGAGTGTTGGACAACAGGGGGCGATGTGAAACTGTGGGACTGTCCCATAGGGAGTAGCTGCTTGCCTGTAGGTGGTCCCTCCATAGACACTGTTCTAACAAACACGGGGACAAGAGGTCCCAATGACAATGCTGAGTTGAATAACCCTCTGTGGAACATTGCTGGTGAGGTAAAACAGAAGGATGTGGTGTTGACCTCAGATGGTTTGGTTGCCACAGGTAGCAACAGAGGGGTTAGTGAACCTGAGAAACAAATGTTGTGGGTTAATGTTGAGTCAGGTAGTGAGAGCGGTCCGTCCCTGACAGATCCCATGGAAGTAGGTCCCCAACAGTCCCTAAGGCCAGAAGGTAGAAGGGATAGAGAGATTAGTGGGAGCCCACGGTTCAGGAAGAAGTGCTGGTGGAAGCACACCCGGAAGAAGAGGTGGGTGGAGTGCCCCTTTAGAGAAAAGGTTGGGCAGATTAGGACTCCTGCTGCTGATCGTTGGCACAAAGGCGCCACGGTGAAGTGTTGGTGGAAACATACCCGTAAAAAATGGGCCTATGCAGCAAATGGCTTGTACATAGGTGTCCCATTTATAATGACGGGTCTATGTGTTCCTCCCTCCGGTTCGAAACAAGGGGGGGAGGTATGTGATGGTTTGACTCTGTCCTTCCTGAAAGATGGCTGGTTTTCACCATATTTTGGATGGACAGACACATTAACGAGACAGCTGTGTGTTCAGCTCTTTAGTGCTGGCCTGGCTGTGGCTCAGGGCCCCACCCGCAGACAGGAAGTCTGGTCCTGGGAGCCAGGTGTGAGCTCCCAAAACCCTCTGAGAGGAGTCCGAGGCGCTGCATAGGTGCAGCTACTGCATGAGGCAGGCTTGTGCGATTGAGCAGCAAGACGCTGGTCAGGAGTAAGTTGGCTGTGTGCTTACCGTTAGGAAACGGGTAGTTCTGAGGAGCAGAACGTGGGCCTGAGTTGGAGGTCTGAAACAGCCGGAGGACAATATACAGGAATGGTGGAACCCCCTGCGAGGGCTGCTGTTTGTATTTTTGAACTTGTAAATAAAATTGGGCTACCAGGCCCTTAAAAATCGAAGTTCTGGCTTGGTGTACTCACGGGAAACTGCATCTACCACGAGAGCTAACAACCCCCAATATTACACCTGATATAGGGAAAGACGATCAATGACTTCACACGTCCAGCCCCGCCCCCCTACAGTTAGAAACACATATGAGGTCACACTTAGCGCCCCCTAGTGGTTAACTCCTAAACTGCAATTGTCATTTTCACAGTAATCATTGCATTTTTTATAGCACTTTTCGCTGTGAAAATGACAATGGTCCCAAAAATGTGTCAAAATTGTCCGATGTGTCCGCCATAATGTCGCAGTCATGATAAAAATTGCTGATCGCCGCCATTAGTAGTAAAAAAAAAAAATGAATATAAATGCTATAAAACTATCCCCTATTTTGTAAACGCTATAAAGTTTGCGCAAACCAACCGATAAACGATTATTGCGATTTTTATTTTACCAAAAATATGTAGAAGAATACGTATCGGCCTAAACTGGGGGAAAAAAAAGTTTTTTTTTTGTTTTTTTTGTGGATATTTATTATAGAAAAAAGTAAAAAATATTGAAATTTTTTTTAAATTGTCGCACCATTTTTGTTTATAGCGCAAAAAAATAGAAAACCACAGAGGTGATCAATTGCGACAAAAAAGAAAACTCTATTTGTGGGAAAAAGAGGACGCCAATTTTGTTTGGGAGCCACGTCGCACGACCGCGCAATTGTCAGTTAAAGCGACGCAGTGCCGAATCGCAGAAAGGGGCAAGGTCCTTAACCTGCATAATGGTCCGGGGTCTTAAGTGGTTAAAGCGACGGGTCTGAAGTAGTTAACTATTTTTTTTTGTTTTTTATGTTTGTAGTTATTTTATTTAGGTAATCAGCTCCTAATTTTACAAACTGGCAGCACACTTAGGCCTTGTACACACGAGTGAATAAATCCGCTGAACATGGTCCGACGGACCATTTCAGCCGAAAAATCCGCTCGTGTGTAGGGGCAAAACGGACCGTTCTGGCCGGATTCCTCCGGCGGAAAATTTCCAAAGCATGCTTTGGAATTTTTCCGCCAGAGAGCTGTCCGTCAGATATGTCCGCTGGTTAGTACGGCAAACCAGCGGACATATCTGCCCGCACATGCGTCGTATCCTGTGAATGGATTCGACGCATGCGCGCGGAAGTGTTTACTTCCTGGTGCGGTGACGTGGCAGTCACGTGGCGGCGTCAACGTCACCGCCGCGTCACCGCGCTGTCCGCCGGCGGGGAATTTGATCCGATGGTGTGTACAGCCATCGGATCAAAACACCCCGGCGTAAATATACGCTGTAAACGGTCCGGGGACCGTTCACAGCGGATATATTCAGCCGTGTGTACAGGGGACTGAATCATTTTACTTGTCCTTTGGGGTTGTGTAATAACTACAGGAATACATTAACCTAAACAGGAATATCAATGTTATAAAATTGATGAAAATAAATTAGATCCTATTTCTATTAAACATTTGTCTAGTACTTAGGGAGAAATGTTGCCTGTGCTCTGAATTACATGCAATGTAAATTTATGTAGGTATTCATCAAGCTTAGTTGCCTCCAGTAGTAAAGGAAGAGATCGATTTGCTGATGGACAAATATAATCTCTCTTTATGTAAACATTTAATTTCCAAATGACATTTAATAAGCATTTAACCCATGGAAAGGTCCCCCACTAATGTCAGGAATAAGTGCGGGTGATTTTATGTTTTAATGCTGCCGCTGAGGTAAATTATGATCTCATTTGATTTTTTAAATGTCAGACCCATCAAACCTGCAAGTTTGATGATGAGTATAATATATCCTTCTAGTTGTAAATCAAAAGATCATGTTTAGTAATTCTTAGGCATTGCAGTTTAGCAAATGTCTAGTGATTGATACTTATAATTAGGGTTGTCCCGATAGCGATACCAGTATCGCTATCGGGACCGATACCGAGTATTTGCGGGAGTACTTGTAAATACCCCCGATACCAGAATAGAATACTTTTTCCGTCCGTCCGTCCCCGAACGCCGCCGCCGCATCGAAAGCCGCTGCCAGATCGTAACCCGTCGCCGCAAGGGGTTAAACATCGTGCGGGAACATCACAGTTTTCATTTGAATAGCTGTAGTGTTTCCCGCCCGTATAGACACTCCCCCTTGCTCGGGATTGGATGGGTGATCGTGATCTGTCCAATCCCGAGCAAGGGGGAGTGTCTATACGGGCGGGAACGCTACAGCTATTCAAATGAAAGCTGTGATGTTCCCCGGGCGGCGGTGGCTAGGTAGGAGGGACATGGCTGGGGGACTTGGTTGCATATATGGCTGCATATGTGGGGGACATGGCTGCATTTGTGGGGGACATGGCTGCATTTGTGGGAGACATGGCTGCATTTGTGGGAGACATGGCTGCATTTGTGGGAGACTTGGCTGCATATGTGGGGGGACATGGCTGCATATGTGGGGGGACATGGCTGCATATGTGGGGGGACATGGCTGCATATGTGGGGGACATGGCTGCATTTGGGGACACATTTAAAAAAAGTATCGGTATTCGGTATCGGCGACTACTTGAAAAAAAGTATCGGTACTTGTATTCGGTCCTAAAAAAGTGGTATCGGGGCAACCCTACATGAAGCAGGATGTAATGATCCTTAGTTGAAGTGTAGTTATTAGATTGCTCGGCTTTCTGCACTTTTTTTTTTTGGAGTTTTGAACTGAAAAAAAATTGGATTAGGTCGGTGGTGTATGTAGGTTTGTGCTGCCCTAGGCCTGACTAAACTCGCGCACCTCACAATTTAAATATGGCCCACCCCTTCCTGTCAAGGCCACACCACTTCCTGTTTAAGATCTGCTCCTGTCATCTTCATGGGAAGAGGACAGAGGGACGCCGCAGGAAGAGGACAGAGAGGGATGCGGCATCTTTTCATTTGGGGGGTAAGGACTTCTAAGCCACCCCCCATGTGATAAACATTAGGTAAAAAAAAAAAAATTACATTAAAAGACACCCCCCCCCCCCCCGCCAAATTCTATAGTGAAATATAGTACTTCAAATTCAATCCATCTGACTGTTTACTGTTGAATTTTAAAAGCAGTGGACTTTTGGCGGCGGCTCTGGAGATTATCGACCGTTATGGCTCCTTCTCGGGCATTCGGATCAATTGGACCAAGTCCACCCTGTTCTCCCTGTCTCCCACTTCTCCCCCACTGGATCCGCAGGTTCCGCTGGCCTTGGTTCCCCGGTTCAGATACCTTGGGATTGAGGTGCAGAGGGACCCTGTTCTTTATCTTATTGACAATGTATACCCACTCCTTAGCCAAATGACCTCCAAGTTTCAGGCCTGGAGGTCTCTCCCCCTCTCCCCTGTTGGGAAGATCAACCTCCTTAAAATGAAATTTCTCCCTAAATTTCTCTATGCATTTCGTAATACCTCGGTCCCCATCCCTAACTCCTTTTTCCAGAAAATAAACCAGGCAGTAAACACGTTTGTGTGGGGAGGTCGGGCCCCTAGGGTAGCCCGTTCTGCCCTCCAGCTCCCTCTATCTTCGGGGGGCTTGGCTCTCCCCTGCTTTAAATTATACTATTGGGCAGCGGTGGTTGTGACGGTTCGGTGGTGGTTCTCTCGGCCGCGGTCCAACCCTGCGGTTGAATTGGAGGCGGCTGTGCTTGGCTCCCATTCAGCACTCAGTGACTTGGTGTTCCGGGGACCTAGGGCGCACCCTGATATGACGACCCCCATGCGGACCACCGTCAAGGTATGGGAACAGATTACAGCAAAACTCAGTGGCCCCGGTACCATCTCCCCGCGTGCACTTTTGTGGGGCAATCCCAGGCTGGCTCATTTGCAGTCGGTCCCTGATCCGACTCTGTGGACCAGATGTGGGATCACGACTCTGCGCCAGATTATGTCTGGGAGTGGAATCCTTTCCTATGATGTGTTGGAAAGCACTTTTCAGTTACCCTCCACAATGTTTTTTCGCTACTTGCAGTTGAGACATGCGATACAGGCTCAGTTTCCTGGGGGGGGTTGAGTTGCGGTCACACGGGGTTGAGTCCTTTTTGGTGTCCAGAGGGGTGGGTTGCATTCTCTCCTCCCTGTATCTTAGATTGTCCTGTGGGGAATCGGGTGTCGGGTCTAAGCTTTATGACAGTTGAAGGGCGGATCTGCCTGCCCTTGCGGCTGATGATTGGGAAGAGGGTATCCAGCAATATATTTCTTTGATGATCTCGGCAAGGGATAGGTACATACAACTTAAATTTATACACAGAGCATACTATACACCTGTGAGGCTCTCTAGGATTTACCCATCCCAAACGGACAGGTGTCCCAAATGCGCTGCGGTCCTGGGTACCTTTATACATGTTGTGTGGGCCTGCCCTGTTATTCAACGATTCTGGTCAGAAGTGGTGAGCGTCATAAATTCAGTGGGCAACCTGCAGATAGGCCTGGACCCGATTATACTGCTTCTGATGATCAGTGATAATGTCATACCCAGCACGCACAAGCGGCAGTGTCAGGGACCTACCTGTGGGCTCCGACGAGCCCCTGTTGCTCGCGCTCATGCCCCAGTTGCGCGCATCTGCGCGCCGCACGTGCACGCGCGTGCACATATCGTGCGCGCGCGTGCACGGCGCGCGTCTGCGCCGCGGGAGCGCGCGCGTGCACGGCGGGAGCGCGCGCATGCGCGCTAAGCCCATCTACCCTTTAAAAGCTCAGCAGCAGCAGTGACACCTTGCTGTCTGATCTGCAGCTTAGTGTCCGCAAAACCGTGAAACCTGATATCTGATTGAAACCTGATACCTGCTTATACCCGATACCTGTTGACCCCGTTTCTGACCCGGCTCCGTCCGACTACATGAATACAGTTACCGACCCCTGGCTTGCCCGACTCCGCTCTGCTCTCCTGCCCATCGTTACCAGACCTGTGCTTGAACATTGACAACGCTACCTCCGCTAAGAGTGACTTTCGGTTGATCCGCCCATCTGATCCTTGTTGACCGCTTACCTGCTCCTGTCTTGCATCTAACCGGCTTGTTTTACCAGTTACCGATATCCGGTTCCGGTGGCCCTCCAGAGACGCTGTCTCCTACACTGCCTGTCCACAAGATCTCCATTCCGGCCGGTCTGCTGTCATCACCAGGCGCTCTTACCCCACTGCGCTCCCGGGCTTGCTGTCCCCACTCCAGCAGCCCCTGAACCCGGGCGGTAAGAGGGGCTTCTTCCTGCATACGAGGCTCCATCCACGAGGTACGTAACAGTATCAGACAGCCATGTCAGAGCCTGCGGGAATAGCCCCTGCCATAGACGAAATCTGCAAACACCTGGCGTCTCTCACAGAAGCAGTAAAGAACCTACAGGAAGGCTACGTTAGGCTAGAAGGACAAGTACACAGCCTGGCTGCTCCTAGTGACCCAGCTGCTCCTTCAACCTCCAGATCTGCATCGGCTGTTTCTGCTCCTTCGGTGGTAATGCTCCCACCTGAACCAAGAGTTCCAGTGCCAGAGCGATTCGCTGGCGACCGCACCAAATTCCGAGCCTTCCGTAGCGCCTGCGAGCTCTACTTCGCCCTGCAACCCCGGACCTTTTCCTTAGAGGCCACCAAAGTGGGATTCGTAATCTCCCTACTACAAGGGGACCCTCAGACCTGGGCTCACCGGCTGCTCGAAGAGAATGGTGACCAGACGCGGACCCTGTTCGCCTTCCTTGAGGCCATGGCTCAGCTATACGATGACCCTCAACGAGCCGCCACCGCAGAGTCTGCCCTACTCGCACTCCAGCAAGGTCGCAGAGCGGCTGAGGACTATGTCACAGACTTTAGGCGCTGGAGCGCGGACACTCAATGGAGCGATGCAGCCCTGCGGCACCAGTTTCGCTTGGGCCTTTCCGAAAACCTGAAAGACGAACTCACTCGAGTGGGGGTGCCTGAGACCCTTGAGGATCTAATTACCACGGCCATTCAGATCGACCGCCGGCTTCGGGAACGCCGGGCGGAGCGATCTTCTCAGCCAAACCGCCCCACCTGGATGACTGCAAGGGTACCTATGCCGGCTTCTCGCTACCTGCCTCCTACCTACCCAAATCCCCCCAGCGCCAACCAGGACTCATCTGAACCCATGCAACTTGGCCTCATGCGGCCAACACTACCTCCTGAAGAGCGGGCACGTTGTCGCCAACTTAACCTTTGCATGTACTGCGGCGGGACTGGCCACTACGTTCGCAACTGTCCTGTTAAGACACGTAAGTGCCTCCTCTCAGCTCCTGTCATTTCTCAGCCTTGTCGGCTAATGCAACCCACCTTGCTCTACCTTTCTCGTTACAGTGCCAGGGAAGGACTATTCCGGTCAACGCCATTCTTGACTCCGGCGCATGCAGCTGCTTCATCGATGCTGCCTTTGTCAACCTGCACAGCATCCCCTTACGAAGAAAGACCCATGGACTCTCTGTTTTCCTGGCCGACGGTTCCCGCATCAGTTCAGGACAGGTAACCCAAGAGACTCTTCCTCTACCCGCTTTAATCGCCCCTCAACACAAGGAACTATTGGTCCTAGATGTCATTTCCTCTCCTCTGTTTCCGGTAATCCTTGGCCTGCCCTGGCTTCAGGCCCACAACCCTCTGATTAATTGGGCGTCTGGGGAGGTGTCTTTTCAGTCCCATTACTGCCAGCAATACTGTATACCCGGACCCACCAGCTCACCTCCCACCTTACTATGTATGGACTCTGACCCAAGCCTGCTTCAGTGCATTCCTGAACCCTATCATGACTTCCTGGACGTTTTTAGTAAACGGGGGGCCGACTCCCTTCCACCCCATCGCCCCTATGATTGTCCGATCAAGCTCCTCCCAGGGACCGAAATTCCCTTTGGGGCGTATCTTCCCATTGTCAGAAAAGGAGCAGGAGGCCCTAAAAATTTATATAGACGAAAACTTGGATAAGGGGTTCATCCGGCCTTCTACCTCCCCAGCAGGCACCGGAATATTTTTCGTTACCAAAAAGGACCAGTCTCTCCGTCCGTGTGTGGATTACCGGGAGCTAAATAATATCACAGTGAAAAACCGGTACCCGCTACCCCTGGTACCCGAGTTCTTCCAAAAACTGAGGTCGGCTACCGTCTTCACCAAGCTAGACCTGAGAGGGGCCTACAACCTGGTCCGTATTCGGGAGGGGGACGAATGGAAAACAGCTTTTCGTACCCGATTCGGTCACTACGAATACCTAGTCATGCCCTTCGGACTATGTAATGCGCCCGCTACCTTTCAGCATTTCATTAATGACGTACTCAGAGACTTTCTGGACATCTTTGTAATTGTCTATCTTGATGATATTTTAGTCTTTTCCAGATCATTAGACAGACACCAAGAGCATGTTCGTAAAGTCCTCCACCGGCTCCGGCTATACAGATTGTACGCCAAGGCGGAGAAATGCGAATTTGAACGACGGACCATCCAGTTCCTGGGTCTGGTAATCTCCCCCACCGGGATTAAGATGGATCCTCAGAAGGTGTCTGCTATCCTTGACTGGCCAGTACCCCTGGACAAGAAGGGAGTACAACGCTTTGTAGGGTTTGCAAACTTCTATAGAAGATTTATCAGGGGGTTTTCTGCAATAATTTCTCCCATCACAAAATTAACCAGACAAAACCTACGTTTTCAATGGAACCCAGAAGCTCAAAGGGCCTTTGACCGACTCAAGAAGCTTTTCACGTCAGACCCGATCCTCAGTCACCCTGATCCTGCTCTACCGTATATCCTCGAGGTTGACGCATCCGAAGTCGCAGTGGGAGCTGTTATCTCTCAACGCCAGGGGGATAAAGACCTAATGCATCCCGTTGGGTTCTTTTCCCGGAAACTTTCTCCTGCGGAAGGAAATTATGATGTCGGAGACCGTGAGTTACTTGCCATCAAGACTGCTTTGGAGGAATGGAGGTACCTGTTAGAAGGCACAGCCCACCCAGTATTAATTTATACCGATCACAAAAATCTCGAATACCTGAGATCCGCTAAAAGGTTGAAGCCCCGTCAAGCCCGCTGGGCACTGTTTTTCTCACGCTTCTGTTTCCACATCACATACCGACCAGGTTCAAAGAACGTCAAGCCAGACGCACTATCCCGGATGCATGATAACCCCAAGGATATATCGGTTCCTGACACCATTCTACCAGCAGGTAACTTCCTACTTCTCCAGTCCGGTCTACTCTCCCAAATTAGAGAAGCATCCACAGACGCCACCTTAACATCTAGGGATGGACTGTTTTGGAGAGGTAGCCAAATCTTCGTTCCAGAAACTCCTTCACGACCACCCGTTGGCAGGGCACTTTGGGGTTCGGAAAACCCTCGAACTGGTACGTCGTACCTTCTGGTGGCCAAACCTGGAAGATTTCTGCAAAACATACGTTAACTCATGCCCCACTTGTAATCGGAACAAGACCACAAGAAGCCGAGCCTGGGGACTGTTGAAGCCCCTACCTGTACCCAATAGACCCTGGGAGATGATTTCCATAGATTTCATAGTAGAGCTTCCTTGTTCGGAGGGATGTACGGCAATTTTTGTCGTGGATCGCCTATCCAAAATGGCTCATTTCCTTCCCTTAAGGAGTACCCCAACAGCCGCAGAGACTGCTCGTATCTTCATCAAGGAGATCGTCCGACTACATGGAATTCCCTCCAACATTGTGTCTGACAGAGGAGTTCAATTCATGTCTCGCTTCTGGAAATCCCTATGTGAAACCCTGAAGATTAAACTCTCCTTTTCCTCAGCTTATCATCCCCAAACCAACGGGCAGAGAGGACCAACCAGACTCTTGAACAATACATTAGGTGCTTTACGTCCTTCTCTCAGGACGATTGGGTTTCCCTGTTACCTTTAGCGGAGTTCGCGTATAACAACGCCAACCACTCAGCCACTGGGCAATCCCCCTTCTTTGCCAATTATGGTTTTGACCTAACCTTTCTACCTGACCTTTTTTCAGAATCCCCAGTCCCGGCAGTGCAGAGTACGGTGGAGTTTCTCAGCCGCAACAACCAGGTATTACGGGAAGCAGTGACTAAAGCCCAAGCTGCCAGTAAGAGGTTCTTTGACCGGAAGAAGAGAGGCGAATTGGATCTTCGGCCAGGTGACCAGGTATGGCTATCTACAACTAACCTCAAGTTGGCCTGTCCTTCAAAGAAGTTGGGACCAAAGTTCATGGGGCCTTTTCCAATACGGAGGAAGATCAATGAGGTATCGTATGAACTATCCTTACCTGATTCTTTGAAAATTCATCCAGTATTCCATGTGTCATTGTTGAAACCTGCAGTTCCGGATCCCTTTCCTGACAGGGGGGCCAGTCCCCCAGAACCCGTTTTTGTTGATGGGTGCGAGGAATACGTTGTGGAGGCCATCCTCGACTGCAGGAAGCGGCAAGGGCAAACACAATTTTTAGTAAAATGGAAAGGGTATGGCCCAGAAGACAATTCCTGGGAACCCGAAAACAACATCCATGCACAGAGACTGATCCGCAATTTCTTTTCCGCTCACCCTGAAAAAAGAACCCGACTTGGCATCCGGAGGCTGCCCCTTGGGGGGGGGGGGGCAGTGTCAGGGACCTACCTGTGGGCTCCGACGAGCCCCTGTTGCTCGCGCTTGTGCCCCAGTTACGCGCATCTGGTGGACGCCACGATGCCCCTATATAAACTCACATATATGAACCGTAAGTGCCCCCAAAAATTTGACAAGATATGGGGCGCATGGACTAACAGGTGACCTGGTGGCTTCACACGCTACCACAGTGGGGCTCTCTGTCTCTCCTGCCCAGTTTCCTGCATCACCTGCTCTTCTCCCCCCCCCTCCCTCCTCTCTGTTCTTCCCCCATCCTTTCTCCTTTCTATTGTTCCCACTAGATAACCGGATCTTGCTCCTCACGGTACATTTTGTTCTTTTATGCGTCCATGCCTATGGCGCATTGATGTACTCCTTGGTGTCGCTAAGTGTCTTACCAGGTTCCAAATGATTTATATGTAACTATGTATATGCCTTTGTTTATTCTGTAACATATGCAGGGCCGCCATCAGGAATTTTGGGGCCCCTTACACAGTTTCAGGCATGGGCCCCCTGGAGCAGAGAACCGGGGGAGGGGGGGGGGGGTTGCCGCATGAAATTGAGAAGCGGGGGGGCGTTTACAAAAAGAAGAAATAAAGAAAAATATATATAAAAAAGGGGGGCAGCCGTCCGGGGCCGTGGGGACCTCTGTGCCTTTTAATAAAAAGAAAAAATATATATAATATATATAAATATTTTTTTTTTTTTTTAAAAAGGGTGATTGTTGCCAACTGGGGCCCCGGGGACCTTATTTTTTTTTTTTATAAAAGGAAATTACTAAAAAAGGGGGCTTTCCATTCGGGACCTCTGGGCCCTTTAATAAAAAGAAGAAACCTCTGGGCCCTTTAAAAAAATAAAGAAATAAAAAAAAATATATATAAAAAAGAAATAAACATTTATATATATAAAAAAAAACAAAAAAAACAAGGGGGTTGCCTTCCAGGGCCCTGGGGACCTCTGGGCCCTTTAATAAAAAATACAAAAAATATATAAACAAAAATAAAAAATACAATTATAAAAAAAGGGGGTTTGACAGATTGGGCCCTGGGGACCTCTGAGCCCTTTAATAAAAATACATCTATATATTAAAAATAAGAAATAAAATAATATAAAAAAGTAAAAAAAATCATAAAAAGGGAGGATTGTCATCCGGGGCCCTGGGGACTTCTGGCCCTTTAATAATAATTATATATATATATATATATATATATATATATATATATATATATATATATATATATATATATATATATATTATATATATATATATATATATATATATATATATAAATATAAAAATAAAAGAAAAAAATATATATACTTTTTTATAAAAAAAGGGGGGTTGTCATCTGGGGCCCTGGGGATCTCCAGGTCCCCCTCTAAAAAAAATAAAAGAAAAAAAATTGGCCCTTTAATAAAAAAGAAAAGAAAAATATATTGACCACTTGACTACTGGGCACTTAAACCCACTTAATAACCAGACCAATTTTCAGCTTTCGGTGCTCTCACAGTTTGAATGACAATAACTCAGTCATACAACACTATAACCAAATGAAATTTTTGTCCTTTTTTTCCCACAAATAGAGCGTTCTTTTGGTGGTATTTTATCAACTCTGCGGTTTTTATTTTTTTCACTATAAATGAAAAAAGAACGAAAATTTTGTAAAAAAATGAATTTTTCTTCATTTCTATTATAACATTTTGCAAAAAAGTAATTTTTCTTCATAAACTTGGCCTAAAATGTATACTGCTACATATCTTTGGTAACAAAACAAAAAAAATTTAGATATTATTTAGTCTGGGTGAAAGTTATGGGGTCTAAAAGCTATGGTACCAATTACTGAAAATTGATCAATTTGATCACATCTGATGTACTGACAGCCTCTCTCATTTCTTGAGACCCTAACATGCCAGAAAAGTACAAATACCCCCCAAATGACCCCTTTTTGGAAAGAAGACATTCCAAGGTATTTAGAAAGAGGCATTGTGAGTTTTTTGAAGTTGTAATTTTTCCCACAATTCTTTGCAAAATCAAGATTTTTTTCATTTTTATTTTCTTTCCACTTTTAGTTGGAGAAGAGGTCTAGGGCCAAAATGATTGCTCTCGCTCTAACGTTCGCAGCGATACCTCACATGTGTGGTTTGAACACCGTTTTCATATGTGGGCGGGACTTGCGTATGCGTTCGCTTCTGCATGCGAGCTCACGGGGACAGGGGCGCTGTATGCCCAGAGTATTGCGGAGTATGCCCAGAGTATTGCGGAGTATGCCCAGAGTATTGCGGAGTATGCCCAGAGTATGCCCAGAGTATTGCAGAGTGCGGAGTATGCCCAGAGTATGCCCAGAGTATTGCAGAGTGCGGAGTATGCCCAGAGTATGCCCCCCAGAGTATGCCCAGTATTGCCCCCCAGAGTATGCCCAGTATTGCCCCCCAGAGTATGCCCCCCAGAGTATGCCCAGTATTGCCCCCCAGAGTATGCCCCCCAGAGTATGCCCAGTATTGCCCCCCAGAGTATGCCCAGTATTGCCCCCCCAGAGTATGCCCAGAGTATGCCCAGTATTGCCCCCCAGAGTATGCCCAGAGTATTGCAGAGTGTTGCCCCCCCCAGAGTGTTGCCCCCCCCCCCCAGAGTGTTGCCCCCCCCAGAGTGTTGCCCCCCCCCCAGAGTGTTGCCCCCCCAGAGTATTGCCCAGCATTGCAGAGTATGTGCAGCAGGGATGGCTGAGCAGGGAGGGAGGGATGGATGGATCTGTGACTACATTTGTCACAGATCCAGCCCGCAGCACTGGCGCTGCCATCCGCTCCCTCCCCTCTCCTCTAACACTGTACCGATCGGTACAGAGAGAGGAGGGAGGAACCGGCGTCATCAAATGACGCCGGTCTGTTTACATCTGATCGCGCCGTCATTGGACGGCGCGATCACGTGGTAAACCGCCGCTATCAGCGGCGATTTACCGTGATCCGTGACCCGCCGGGTCCTCTGGACCCGGCGGTCACGTACATTCCCGTGTGCGCGCCCCAGGGGGCGCGCGTGAGCGCGACTCTGGAATCACGTTATATAACGTGATCCCAGAGTTAAGCAACCACCTTGCCGCCGTTATTTTTCGGCAGGTGGTTGCTAAGTGGTTAAAAAAATATATTTATTTATAAAAAAATAAAAAAGAGGGGGTTGCCATCTGGGGCCCTGGTGGCCTACGGGCCCCTAGACCCCTAAAAAAATGGCCCTTTAATAAAAAAATAAAATAAAAATATATTAAAAAATATATATATTTTTTTATAGAAAATAAATAAAAAAAAGAGGGGTTTCCATCCGGTGCCCTGGGGGCCTCCGGGCCCCTGTGGACCTCCGGACCTCTAAAAAAAAAAAAAAATTGGCCCTTTAATAAAAAAATAAAAGAAAAATATATTAAAAAAATATATTTTTTTTATAAAAAAAATATATTTTTTTATAAAAAAAAAGGGCTTGCCATCTGGGGCCCTTGGTGGCCTCCGGGCCCCTGGGGACCTTCGGACCCCTAAAAAAAAAAGGGGTCAGGAATCCGGCCCTGGGTCTTTCCCTTCTTTTGGAATCACTGTTATATGTGTATAGCACTACCCCCGAAGGAGCTACTGGTTTGTTTTGGGTGGCATGTTACCTCGTGGCTCCTCCGCCGGCCTAGGGGTGTATGATGCATATAGCAGTAACGAATATCCACGACAGATGTCTTTGCTGTGCTCTTTATTACCCAGCCGGGTAAAAACATTTAAACTTGTGATGAAGAGTAGAGGTGAAGTAGAAGAAGAAATAGCAGACCTCAGGCGCAACAATAGGGAAACAGTCTTGCTCCCGACAATACTTTGTATTCTTCACCACTCCAGCCAGAGTGGGTATAGCGTACCCGGACAGGCCACTCTCACTGACCTGGCAGCCAAGGTATCGCTCGGACTTGAAGGAAAAGTCTCTGCCACAGACCCTCCTGAAATGGACTCGGGGGAAAAACCTCTGCCACAGAACCTCTCTGTGATTGTGATTACGGAGATGATCCTCCTTGATAGAATTGCATCTGGAACTTCTTCAGATAATTTTCAGGTACTGAATGAGAGGTGACCAGCCTCTCAGCGTCCGGCTACCTTGATCACCGGTGGTTTGTCGAGACCCTATTGGATCGCCAGCCTCTCATTGGCTCTCCTCAGATGGACTCCCCACCGAACAGCTATTCCGCTTGGGATCTTCAGGATTGGGAACCCAGTCGACTACTGGGCTCCCTGCCACAGCTCAAATGTTCTGGACCAACATGGTCCCGGAAACCAGGAACACGCGTGGCACGCACACCCCGGCCTGGATGGCCAATTTGCCGGGGCGCCGTGATGCGCAGTCACCCTAAAGGTGGGTGCCGCACTCCGAAAAAGAACCCAGACCAATGGCATCTGCCCCATAAATACCCTCCCCCAGCATGAACAGCAAGGCTTAACCCCCCTGATTGGCTGCTGGGGGAAGAGCACCCAAACCTTGACTCCACTGCTGCCACCCACTGTCCTGGGGTAGGAACTACACCCCAGTAACAATAGACAGCCCACAGCACAGCCAAGCTGAGACAGAGACCAGTTTTAGGACATAATAATTGGATCAGAGTCAGTTAACACTCGGATCCTCCTCTAAATTTGACTGTCACCGGTAACCAGGCGCTACATGTGCTAAAAGCGTTTTTGTCGGTATATCTTTCCCCTCAGGTAATGAGTTATAAGCCGCTATGAATCTCGGAGCCAGTTTCTCAGAACACACTGGGAATTCATGAAGCGTCACCGAAAGTTGCACAACGATAGAATTCTGTAATATTTGGACTTGATTTATTTGTTTTTGGTTGCGCTACACTATATTTGGTTTTGTTTGATATATTGAGGTTCTGATTGGAAACTGTGAGAAATTTTTAGCACTGAAATATTTTTCATGTCAAAAACATCAAGGGGTCTGTGGGTGTGCCGCCTAAGTCTTCACTGGCATCACAAGCAGGTGTTGGATTGGACTGGTGTACTGTAGCAATGTTTGGATGAAAATCGCTGAGCAGGTAGGAAGATTTCCCTGATTGAATTTCAAGAATTTCTGGAATGTATGTTTAAACATATTTTTGAACACTATAAACCAGGGGTCTCAAACTCAAATTACCTGAAGGCCGCAAGACAAGTTTTCATATCCCATGGGGGCCGCATGCAAACTTTCAAACTTCAAAAACAGCACTGGTGTCAGCGGACACATTATTATTTTTTTTTTTTAAAGTGTATTTTGTGCGTGAACTCGAGAGAGAGGAGCCGGACTGCAGGAGTTGGCAGTAGGCAGACCCAGAGGGACTCCCCCTATGAGGGAGTGAGGGGGTCTAGCCCACCCAGCCAGCCCCGTAGGTCCTTCGCCTCTCATTTTTAGGAGACCGCATGGCCAATGTGCGTGCGTGGTAAACCAATTTCGTGTGCGTGCAAGTGTGGTGGTTTTTGTGGGGGGGGGGGGGTGGGCGTACTAAGCACAGGCGTACCTTGCATAGCACACCCATCGGGAGCCGGGCTGAGACCACCAAACTCAATTCACATGTAGCCGAGACCGGGATCCGAACCCTTGGCTGCAGAGGTGAACGGCTTGTCAGCGCAGTGCCAATCACGTTGAGCCACCACAGCTCCCTGCGGACACATTATTAACCCGGACCACTGCACACAGACCACTGCCGACAGACCACTACACTGCCGACAGACCACTACACTCTGACCACTAACCATCATGGCACAGCACATCAAGGCACAGAGCCCAGCACATCAGGGCACAAGGCACAGCACATCAGGGCACAGGGCACAGCACATGAGGGCACAGCACATCAGGGTACAGGGCACAGAGCACAGCACACCAGGGCACAAAGCACAGCACATCAGCGCACATCAGGGCACAGCGCACATCAGGGCACAGCGCACATGACACATCAGGGCACAGGGCACATGACACATCAGTGCACAGCACATCAGAGTACAGGGCACAGCACATCAGGGTACAGGGCACAGCACATCAGAGCACAACAGGGTACAGGGCACATCAGAGCACAGCACATAGGGGTACAGCACAACAGGTCACATCAGGGTACAGGGCACGTAGGGTTGCCATCTGTCCGTTTTTGACCCGGACAGTACGGGTTTAGGAGGCTGTGTCCGGGTTTCCCTCTGCCTCACACCCGGACACCATTTCCAGCTGACAGGGGGTACCACGGTGCCTCCTTTTACAAGCCCCGACACACAGGAGGACCCGGACAGCAGGGGGGTCTGAGCGGCAGGCGGGGGAAGCAGTTACAGAGCAATTTAAACATAAGGGAGAGAGAAGCGACAGGAAGCAGCTGGTACGGAAGTTTTTAATAAAATATATGCTTAAAAACAATCCACTCACTCTTCATTTAGAGCTGTAGACATGTCAGTCCGTGAAGTCGGCTGTAACAATTCTCCCCTTCGATCCACGCTGCTGTATCACTGAATCGCCGGAGGAAGCCAAGGATACAGAGCCACGGGAAACTGCAATGAGCTGTCAGCCTGGGCTTGCTGTGACCAATCAGAGCGTTCCGGAGCCTCCATCATCAGAGGCTGACAGCTCACATGAGTTTCCCGCGGCTCTCTGTTTCCTCCAGTGATTCAGTGAAACAGCAGCGTGTGTCAGGGAGGAGAATGGGACAGCCGACTTCACAGACTGACATGCCTACTACAGCTCTGACTGTATTTGTACCATCCCTCTTCTGTGTTTGCCCCTGTCTTCTCTGTGTTTGCACCCCCCTCTTCTGTGTTTCCCCTTCTCCTCTGTATTTGCACCCCCCCCTTTTCTGTGTTTGCCCCCTCCTCCTCTGTATTTGCACCCCCTCCTCCTCTGTATTTGCACCCCCCTCCTCCTCCTCTGTATTTGCCCCGTCTCCTCTGTATTTGCACTCCCCTCATCTATTTGCACCCCCCTCCTCTGTTATTGTCCCCCCTACTTTGTATTTGCACCCCCCTCTGTAATTACCCTCCTCCTTTGTGTTTGCCCCCCTCCTCCTCTGTGTTTGCCCCCCTCCTCCTCCTCTGTGTTTGCCCCCCTCCTCCTCCTCTGTGTTTGCCCCCCCTCCTCCTCCTCTGTGTTTGCCCCCCCCCCCTCCTCCTCTGTGTTTGCCCCCCCTCCTCCTCTGTGTTTGCCCCCCCTCCTCCTCTGTGTTTGCCCCCTCCTCCTCTGTGTTTGCCCCTCCTCCTCTGTGTTTGCTCCCCCCTCCTCCTCTGTGTTTGCCCCCCTCCTCCTGTGTTTGCCCCCCCTCTTCCTCTGTGTTGGCCCCCCCTCCTCCTCTGTGTTTGCCCCTCCTCCTCCTCTGTGTTTGCCCCCTCCTCCTCTGTGTTTGCCCCCTCCTCCTCTGTGTTTGCATCACCCTCCTCTGTAATTGTCCCCCCTACTTTGTATTTGCACCCCCTCCTCTATTTGCACCCCTCCTCTGTAATTACCCCCCTCCTCTAATTGCTCCCTATCTCTGTATTTGCACCCCTCCTCTGTAATTGCCCCCATGTGTGTTGGGGCCCCATGATACCCCCTGTTGGATTCCATGGGGGTATTGGAGGCAGGAGGATTTGTGCTGGTAGGGGAAGATGATTTGTGGATAGATGGGGATGGGGATAATGGCACCCCAATCACAAAGCAAAACTTATTTTAGATGAGAGGCATCCCACAATTCTGTTTATGTGATTTTGCCGCGATTTGTCGTGTGACAATCGCTGCAAAATCTCACTGCGGTTGGGGTGCCATGCCGTGCACCGCTAAAGTGTTCGGGTTTGGCTTGAAGAAAAGGTGGCAACCCTAAGGGCACGGCACATCAGGACAGGACATATCAGGACAAGGCACATGGCACATCAGGGTACAGGACATGGCACATCACATCAGGACAGGGCACATGGCACATCAGGGTACAGGGCACATGAAACAGCACATCATGGTACAAAGCCCAGCAAATCAGGGTGCATGGCACACATCAGGGTACATGGGCCACAATCAGGGCACATGGGGCATATCAGGGCACACCAGGGCACATCAGGCACAGCACATCAGTACAGGGCACATGACACATCAGGGTACAGGGCACAGGGTACCCTGATGTACAGAGCCCAGCACATCAGGGA
The DNA here is from genome assembly GCA_029574335.1 of Rana kukunoris. Taxonomy (NCBI): domain Eukaryota; kingdom Metazoa; phylum Chordata; class Amphibia; order Anura; family Ranidae; genus Rana; species Rana kukunoris. The sequence goes on along the minus strand of CM056052.1, from coordinate 543,073,949 downwards.
ACATGGGGCACATGGCACATCAGGGTACATGAAACACATGGCACATTAGGGCACATGAGGGTACATGGGGCACAATCAGAGCACATCAGGGCACATGAGAGCACATCAGGGCACAATCAGGGCAAAGGTCAGCGTTTACTTGTGGTTTTCTTCAGATGCAGAGCAGTGCAGGAAGCGTCTGTCAGAGGTTCACTTCTCTCTCATGTCACGCTGCTACTCCCCGGCGGCCCCTCCTCTCTTCTCGTCCATTCCAGATGATGTCACAAGCAAATAGGGATGGACGAGAAAAGAGGAGGGGCCGCCGGGGAGTAGCAGAGTGACATGAAAGAAAAGTGAACCTCTGACAGACGCTTCCTGCCCTACTCTTCATGCACCTCGATCTACACTTCCGCGGCACCCGGGGGCCATTTATTACCGGCCCGCGGGCCGGTACTTTGAGACCCCTGCTATAAACCCTTCATTGTTAGGACATTCAAAACTTTTTTTTTGCTGTCATCACATCCAAACAAATGTTGACCAATGTACAATGTTGCCAACCTACCAGATTGAAATTTACTGGCACGACACCCAAAACTTACTGGCGCTGCCACGTTTTTACTGGCATTTCACAAAAGTTACTAAATTACTTTTTTTTTTAAGGTGCACATTTCAGTATTTAGGCTACAAACAAGTACGCTAGACAAATAGCAATGTGAATTAAGGTAGATATTAAGGTAAACAACATATTTTTGTTATTTTCGATATAATAAGGGCAAATTATTTAGTCACATCACCCCGGCTGCCTTCATCCCCCTCTGCCACCAACACTCTCTGCCATCACCTTCCTCTGCGGTGCCACAATCTCACCCAGACCCCCTCCACCACTCCCCCCCTGCCTTCAATCTGCCCCTACCTCCAATCTCCCCCTGCCTTTAATCTCTCCTTGGCTCCCCCAGGCCCCTGGCCTCCAATCAGCCCCTACCTCCATCCCCCTCTGCAGTGCCACCAACAACCTCTGTCTCCATCCCCCACCCTCTGTGGTGCCTCCACCCCCCTCTGTGGTGCCACCATTACCCCCCTCTGCGGTGCCACCATCACTCCCTGCCTCCATCGAACCCCCCTCTGCCACCATTACCTGATGTCACTGTCGGCTGGGCTGTCTGTCACTCTGTCCATCCCCGACTCCCCTGTGAACTTTGTTTTGCATGGATGCCGCAGGCTCTTCCATTCCGCCGCCGCTTGCTGCTCAGCCTCCGACAGAGGCGTCTCTAGGGGGGGGCCAGAGGGGGCCCTGACCCCCCCAACATTATGCTGTGCCCCACCATGTTTTTTGCTTTTTTTCTCGGTCCGCCCCTGGAGTAACAGTATCTCATGACAGGAAGAGCGTCCCCAGTCAGCTCTGCAGGGCATTTCTCCCCCTCCCTCTGCTCGCTGACACTGCATATTGCAAGCGTTCACACAACCACAGCCGCCCGATCTGCTCCTTCCCCTGCATCCTCATTGGCACGGAGAAGAGTGAGTTGCAGAAAGGACTCCATGAGCACTGTGGGGGAGGGGGGGCCCAAGCCTTCATCTGAGTTACTGAAAAAACAGACTGATTTCTCCCGTCCTTAGGACAGGAGAACCAGCCTGTAAATTCCAAGAGTGGTGACTGCAAGCTGAGCCGAGTGTCAGTCTATGACACTCTTTTACAGCCCAGCGAGTCCAGCCACCCCCCCCCCACTCTCCTCACATACGAGCAGGGAGGAATACAGCTCCTCCTTTCAGTCCCACCCACACTATCTCGGTGTGCTGTATCTGAAGAGAGGGGATGTGTGTTCAGGAAACATTAAAATCAGCAGCATGTGTGTGAATGATGCCTGAGATTCTAGCCTGGACCGTGGGTAAGTGTGTGCACTGCAGTACACTGTAATCACTGAACTGCATTATCTCCATCCCTTCTCCCCCCCATCTGTCTCCCTCCCCTCTCCTGTTCTTTCAAGACATTCACAATTTACTTTTTGTAACTGTCGCCACCGTTTACGATATTCCATTCCATCGCCCCACGACAGCTTATCCGACAGTCCGACAGACATCAGACACGACCCATTTCATTTTCCAGAATAACGAGACAACACAAGCTCTGGTACTGGTACAAAATGAATAAATGAATCCTTTAATGGTAACTTAGCTTTCTTATTATCAGTACGGGTTGTTACAGTTGGGACAGGACACAATCACAACATCACCCAGCTTCTCTACAATGGGGGCTTCGACAATTCTTCGGATAGGGTTATTCGGATACACGTCATCACATGGACTACTCAAGAACAGCTACGGTTGACACGCATCAACAGGACCAAGGCAACCACCAAATGGGGGTACTTCATACACATAATTTAGATAATGGACAATTCGGATGAGTTAATTACAACTCAGTACACAAACAGTCTTCGCCTCCACATTTAGATGGGTTAATTACTATCACCTTGACAAGTCACATTTCCCACATAATCTTAACAGTCTCCTGGGCATTAGCATACACAATAAACAGGTCTTAGGAGCACCTAATTAGCACAATGGACACAAAACAGTATTCGCATCACACAATGGAATGTCTAGGAGCAGACTCAATTAACACCTCAAAAGCATGTGTCCCCACATTGAATGAAAACACTCTATTGACCTGTCAGAGTCAGACTTTACCAACTTGTAATATTTAAAGATATCCTGCAAAACATGAATTATCAGTAATGCCCCATCCCATGTAATTTATCATTTATCAGTCACCCTATGCCCAAAAGGGGCACAGGATGACCCTAGACCCAAGAGTCATTAGTGATGCTGGCACTCGAGTACCCCCCATCCTTCAAAAGTCTCTGGGTGTCACGGGCCATTCTGTTACACTTTCACTTTCAGTTAGGCAGGTAATATACAGTGCAAATTTCTTTACTACATCCACAGATTGCAGGAAAGAAACTTGCATGATTCCCCCATCAACACAGACAGTGCTGACGGGAATATCCCTCCTGCCCAGCAATTGTATTCTCCCGACAAACAGTGATTCTCACTAGTGGCTATACAGCAACCACTAGTAATAATCATAAGAGAATCTGCTCATTAACGGTTCAAATCTCAGCCAGTTCCTGCTGAACCAGCTGAGATTTAAACTGTCTATGGCTGGTCTTAGCTCTTAGGCAGCCCATACATTGATCACTTTTTTTCATTCAACTATTAGGTTGAATGAAAAAAAAAAAGAAATGATCCAATTCCCCCATCTACACATTATAGGTGGATGGGGGAATCCTCCCAGTGTGGACCAGTGCTGAAATAACCAGAGTTGCTGTCCTGTCCTGGCTATTCACAGCGCTGGTCTCTGTCTCCTTGGCAGCGGCGGCAGCACATTGGAACCCAGTGCTGGTTACTTTATGGGGCTGATGTACAGGAGGGCCAGCACAATTTGTTGTTAGAGATGGGCTGGGCATGTTCAAAAATCCACATGCCAGAGCCTGCCAGGAAGCCCACACTGCACAGCGCTAATCACAGGCAGTGAGACATTTCCGGTCCGCTGCTGCACAGATCAGGAAATGTCTTACTGCCTGTGATTAGCACTGTGGAGTGTCGGCTTCCTGGCGGGATTGGGCATGTGGGATTTTAAACACACCCGAGCCCATCTCTATTGGTTGTAGACAGTTGAGCTCCCTGCAGGTTGCATAGCAGCAGTGGAGCCTTCTCTGACATGCTGATCGGGATGCAATCCAGGTGATGCTCCCAGTCAAATCCTAGTGTTAAATATCAGAGATTTTATTGATCAAAGCCCACACTTTACAGGCATAGAGCCCACACTTTACAGGCATATAGCCCACACTTTACAGGCATAGAGCCCACACTGCTGCAGAACATACGTTTGATTATATATATATATACAGAGCTTTTTTTCTCAGAAAATAGGTGCAGGAACTCAACCACGTCCCCGTTCAGGTTTCACAAACAGTAGAAGGGTCTTAAAGGGGCATTAAATACCAGAATTGCACTACATACAGAGTGCAGAGTTCAGGGGGGTAACACACAGAGTGAAGGCTTGGCACTTGTAAGACAGAGTTCAGGGGGGAACACACAGACTTCTGTCCAGGTTTTACAATGATTGTGGTGAGCAGGCACCAAAGGGTCTGAGCCAAAGGTGGTGGAACTGAGTTCCCCCAAGTTTCCCCCAGAAAAAAAGCCCTGTATATTTATATATATATATATATATATATATATATATATATATATATATATATATATGTGGTTGTACTCTTGATGCTAATAAATACTGTATTTATTATATACTGACTGGGAGCATTACCTGGATCACATACGATCAGCATGTCAACAGAGAAGGTTATACAGCATTACTGTGCTAGGTGACCAGCTGGGGCTCAGCTCTCTATAACTAATAGTGCCAGCCTTCCCCTGCATGCATCCGTAATGTCACCAGCACTAGGTCCTAATGGGCTGCCGCCGCTGCCAAGGAGACAAATGCCAGACCATCGCTGTCAATAGCAGGGACAGGACAGCTGGGGAACCCCACAGTGGCAGAACACCAGGGCTCGGTGGCAAGACAACCTTTGCAACCCTGAAAGTTCTCCCACTGCTTTGGACCCTTATATTTTCTTGGTGTGCTGGTGACACATAGCACTTGTTTTCTGCCACCCTGGGGGGCCCAGTATAGTAGGAAGGGAGCTCTGCAGAACATGTAAAAGGGCCCGTTGTGGGATCGTAGTAAAGGGCCCCAGGATATATATATATATATATATATATATATATATATATATATATAATTGCATTTTATAGTTGGGCCCCCCTACTTTTGTCCCTGTCCCCCTATGTGCCCCCCCTAAATATGAAAGCTGGAGACGCCACTGGCCTCTGAGTCCTGACATCACTCGCCGGCGCCACGCAGCACAGCCTCTGTGAAATCCGCCCCCACCGGCTGAATACAGCATATGCTTGGCTCGGCATGCTCCAGAATTGCGCATGCGCAGTTACAAGCTGAACCGATCTCGGCTATATTTACTGGCACATTCCCGCAACTACAGACATTTACAGAAGGGGAAAAAATTGCCCGTTTTTACGGACTGTCCGTAAAAATACGGACAAATGGCAACACTGCCAATGTAATACAATATATAACGTTATGCTTTTTGGATCCCATTGAGATCACTTACTTGTGCCTGCATTCATTTATTGTTAGCTGGCTGGCTGGTTGACTCTGTGGAATGCTGAGAGTGTCCTGACCTTTAAAGCTTTCTCCTTCTATCTTCATTTCTTTTTATAATTTAGAAATGTTACAAAGCGGGTAGTCACCAGTCGTTGTATTTTAGCTCATTAATAAGGTGTATCCAGGGCCGTCTTTAAGGCAGGGCAAAAGGGGAAGCTGCCCTGGGCCCTGTCATTGTTGTGGGCCCCAAAGCAGCTGCCTCATACTTGCCAACTATTCTCAAATGACGGCGGCAAGGTGGCTCTGTAAATCCAAGCCGCCGTCATTTGACGTCTTCGTGTCCTCTGTCCACTGGGGGCGCGCGAGCGCTAATGGCGGCGCGCACCCGGCGTGTCCCCGGGATGCTGACGCGCGTGCCTGGAGGTCGCGATGTCCGCCAAGTACCCACCGATCGGCAGTTTTAGAGCAGGGACGTGGATCTGTGTGTGTAAACACAGAGCTCCACGACCTGTCAGGGAGAGGAGACAGATGCTGTGTTCCTTGTACATAGGGACACAGCATCGGTCACCTCCCCAGTCAGTCCCCTCCCCCCACACAGTTAGAACACACCCAGGATACACACTTAACCCCTTCCTCACCCCCTAGTGTTAACCCCTTCCCTGCCAGTCACATTTATACAGTAATCAGTGCGTTTTTATAGCGCTGTTCGCTGTATTAATGTGAATGGTCCCAAAAATGTGTCAAAAGTGTCCGATGTGTCTGTCGCAATATCGCAGTCCTGACAAAATTCGCAGATCGCCGTATTACTAGTGAAAAAAAATTGTCACAATTCTATCCCCTATTTTGTAGCCACTATAACCAGGGGCGTTGCTAGGTGCCAAAAAGACCAGGGGCTTCAGCCGAAAGCCAAGCCGGCACCTGGGGGGCGGGGGGGGGTTCAGGCGCGGTCGGTGGAGTGGCGCGGGGTGATCTACCTGACACACATACTCTGTTCTACGTGTGTGTGTTCTGACATAACCTACATACACTGACCTGTCCTACATACACTGACCTGACCCACTGACCTGACCTACATACACAATCAAGTATTCGCAACCCCTCCCCAGTATAAAGATATATAGAATAAATGCCCTTTTCACTTACCTTAAACTGCGTTACATGATGCCCCAGACCACAGCCATTTCCTCTTCTGTGTACTTACTTGTTAGGTCCTTTTTCAGGGATGGTTGAGGGACCTAGATATAGGAATTAGGTGAGCATCACTGGCTTCACAAGGTAAGAAAAATAGTATCTTGTCAGAATGGGTTAGAGGGGTGGCAGAGAGCACTGGGGGGTGGTGTGGCAGAGAGCACTGGGGGGTGGTGTGGCAGAGAGCACTGGAGAGGGTGGCAGAGAGCACTGGAGAAGGTGGCAGAGAGTACTGGAGAGGGTGTGGCAGAGTACTGGGGGGAGGTGGAGATCACTGGGGGGTGGCAGAGTACTGGGGGGTGGCAGAGTACTGGGGGGAGGTGGAGATCACTGGGGGGTGGCAGAGTACTGAGGGGAGGTGGAGATCACTGGGGGGTGGCAGAGTACTGGGGGGAGGTGGAGATCACTGGGGGGTGGCAGAAGTACTGGGGGGAGGTGGAAATCACTGGGGGGTGGCAGAGTACTGAGGGAGGTGGAGATCACTGGGGGGTGGCAGAGTACTGGGGGAGGTGGAGATCACTGGGGGGTGGCAGAGTACTGAGGGGAGGTGGAGATCACTGGGGGGTGGCAGAAGTACTGGGGGGAGGTGAAGATCACTGGGGGTGGCAGAGTACTAAGGGAGGTGGAGATCACTGTGGGGTGGCAGAGTACTGGGGAGGTGGAGATCACTGGGGGGTGGCAGAGTACTGGGGGGAGGTGGAGATCACTGGGGGGTGGCAGAGTACTGAGGGGAGGTGGAGATCACTGTGGGGTGGCAGAGTACTGGGGGGAGGTGGAGATCACTGGGGGGTGGCAGAGTACTGGGGGGAGGTGGAGATCACTGGGGGGAGGTGGAGATCACTGGGGGGTGGCAGAGTACTGAGGGGAGGTGGAGATCACTGGGGGGTGGCAGAGTACTGGGGGGAGGTGGAGATCACTGGGGGTGGCAGAAGTACTGGGGGGAGGTGGAGATCACTGGGGGGTGGCAGAGTACTGAGGGGAGGTGGAGATCACTGGGGGGTGGCAGAAGTACTGGGGGGAGGTGGAGATCACTGGGGGGTGGCAGAAGTACTGGGGGGAGGTGGAGATCACTGGGGGGAGGCAGAAGTACTGGGGGGAGGTGGAGATCACTGGGGGGTGGCAGAGTACTGAGGGGAGGTGGAGATCACTGGGGGGTGGCAGAGTACTGAGGGGAGGTGGAGATCACTGGGGAGGCAAAGAGTATGGGTGGTATAGGAGGAGCAGTGGGGGCGGCTGCATATAAAAAATCATTTTCTCCCTTCTGCAGTATTGGAATGCCTGCTTTTCCTCTACCTCTCGCAGCCTCAGGCATTCCAATATTGCAGAAGGGAGAAAATGATTTTTTATATGCAGCCGCCCCCACTGCTTCTCCTATACAGGTTACAGGAGGGGGGGCTGTACTCACGTTTTCTGCTATCTGGGCCGGTGTTGTAGCAGCAGCCAGTGTGAGTGTCTGCTCTCGGGGGCCGCGGTCCGGGCATGGCACGATCGCTCCTCCGCTGCCCTGATCTCATCTCTCCTCAGTCTTCTTCTGAGTCCCGCTTCAGCGCTGAGCAGGGATCTCAGTATTGTGATGCGACGGCGACTGCGGGATTGGAAATTCTCACCTTCTGGAGCCGGTGGCGCATATGATGGACGGCGCATATGATGGACGGCGCACATCCCACGGTTGGACATTGAACCACTGGGACGTCCATCATATGTTCTGCAGGCTCCAGAAGGCGGGACCTGTGACTCGGCGGATCAGATCGCTTCCTGCCCGGCAGTGTTCGGGGCTAAGTAGTGTATGGTGCTTTTTTGAGACTCGGGGCTTTTCAGGGCCACATTCGGGGCTCCAGCCCCCCCTAGCCAGGGCCTAACGACGCCTCTGACTATAACCTTTGCGCAAACCCATTACTATACGCTTATTGCGATTTTTTTTTTTTTTACCAAAAATATGTAGAATACATATCGGCCTAAACTGAGGAAAAATTTTTTTTTTTTTAAAATGGGATATTTATTATAGCAAAAAGTAAAAAATATTGTGTTTTTTTTTCAAAATTGTCGCACTTTTTTGTTTATAGCGCAAAAAATAAAAACCGCAGAGGGGATCAAATACCACCAAAAGAAATCTCTATTTGTGGGGGGAAAAAAGGACGTCAATTGTGTTTGGGAAGCACGTCGCACGACCGCGCAATTTTAATTTAAAGCGACACAGTGCTGAAAGCTGAAATTTCGCCTGGGCAGGAAGGGGGAATATGTGCCCAGTAAGCAAGTGGTTAATAGTGTTGCTCACGAATATTCGCATCGTGAATATTCGCTACGAATATTGCATATTCGAGTATTCGCGAATAACTCGAATATCGCGGCGAATATTCGCAATTTCGAATATTCGTATTTTTCAAATTTCGCAATAAATTTCGCAATAAATTTCACATTCGCGAAATTTCGCAATAGCGAAATTTCGCAATAATAAAATTTCGCAATTTTTTTTTTATAAAATATAGCGAATATTCGTAAATATCGAGTATTCGTGATATTTTATATAAAAAAAAAATCGCGAAATTTCGCATTGCCGAAAATTCGCATTTTTTTTTATAAAATATAGCGAATATTCGTAAATATCGAATATTCGTGATATTTTATAAAAAAAACGCGAAATTTCGCATTGCCGAAAATTCGCAGTTTTTTTTTATAAAATATAGCGAATATTCGTAAATATCGAAAATTCGTGATATTTTATAAAAAAAAAAAATCGCGAAATTTCGCATTGCCGAAAATTCGCATTTTTTATAAAATATAGCGAATATTCGTGATATTTTATAAAAAAATGCGAATTTTCGGCAATGCGAAATTTCGCGATTTTTTTTTATAAAATATAGCGAATATTCGTAAATATCGAATATTCGTGATATTTTATAAAAAAAAAACCGCAAAATTTCGCATTGCCGAAAATTCGCATTTTTTTATTATAAAATATAGCGAATATTCGTAAATATCGAATATTCGTGATATTTTATAAAAAAAAAAAAAAATCGCGAAATTTCGCATTGCCGAAAATTCGCATTTTTTTAAAAAAAAATAGCGAATATTCGTAAATATCGAATATTCGTGATATTTTATAAAAAAAACGTGAAATTTCGCATTGCCGAAAATTCACAGTTTTTTTTTTTATAAAATATAGCGAATATTCGTAAATATTGAAAATTCGTGATATTTTATAAAAAAAAAAAATCGCGAAATTTCGCATTGCCGAAAATTCGCATTTTTTATAAAATATAGCGAATATTCGTGATATTTTATAAAAAAATGCGAATTTTCGGCAATGCGAAATTTCGCGATTTTTTTTTATAAAATATAGCGAATATTCGTAAATATCGAATATTCGTGATATTTTATAAAAAAAACGCGAAATTTCGCATTGCCGAAAATTCGCATTTTTTTTTTATAAAATATAGCGAATATTCGTAAATATCGAATATTCGTGATATTTTATAAAAAAAAAAAAATCGCAAAATTTCGCATTGGTGAAAATTCGCAATTTATTTTTTATAAAATATCACGAATATTCGATATTAACGAATATTCGCGAATATTCGCGAAATCGAATATGGCGTATTCCGCTCATCACTAGTGGTTAATGTGTATTTATTTATTATTAATATTCTATATTAAAGCTTTTCCATTTATAAGACATTCATAGCATGAAATAAAAACACACTTGATCTCAGCCAAGAGGCCGAGAAGCGGAATTCTGTGCATCCCATAAACTGAGAAGCACCGGCTGCAACAGACACAGCTTCTACAAAAGGCAAAACATTGGGTGTGTTTGAGCCCCTGGGACATACCTGCCTTTGATCAGTTGGGAGTCTATATAAAGCCTCTAGCTTCTAATGCCCGAGGGCGCTAATGCGTGTGGGGGGGGGGGTAAATCGCAAACTCGTTCCAAGTGGGACTAAGCCAGTACCTCACCCAGACCAACTGTCCTTGGATAGATTCAAATGGCTCCCGACGTCCTAGCGGTGAAGCGGAGACACCCCTAAGGGCTGTAGTCAGTACTACACTTGAGATCTTAGGCAGAAGGCCGAGAAGAGATTTTCCGCATTGTGAATAGAAACTGGAGAATCAAAGGATCGGCGGTTATGTAGATACGTACCAGACGCGCCCTCACATCTACTATACTAGCATGCTGCGCGTTGTATATATAGTGCCAGAAAATCTCTTACACTCAACTCATGGAGAGAACATTTTTATTTTTTTTTTTTTTTCGCTGTCATTGCAGGCGATATCTACTAAACTAATACTAGTTCTACTCTCCCGCGCCCATCGTCATCTTTTTTATTATTATTTATTACTTAGAAAACATAAAAATGCAAGGAATGCAAGTGCTATGGAGAAATATGCAGATATGCAAATTTACAAAAATCAAGCAACGTGATTGGTTAAGACAAACTCCTCCCCTTTATACAGACTCCTCCCCTTTATACATATGCAGCTGTGTCTTAAGAGCCCTTTCACACTGGAAACGTCTATAGAGGAGCGTTTTCCATTCGTTTCAATGGAGAGGGGCGTTTTTGGAGTGTTTTATGAGCGTTTTACTAGCGCTATTTTTACCGCGAAAACGCGTCAAAAATGCCGCAAAAACGCACCAGTGTGAAAGAGCTCTTAAAGCCCTTTCACACTGGAAATACCTATAGCAGAGCGTTAAAATAGCGGTAAAACACCGCTATTTTACCGCATTTTTACCACATTTTCCATTCATTTCAATGGAGAGGGGCGTTTTTGGAGCGTTTTATGAGCGTTCTAATAGCGCTATTTGTACCGCGAAAATGCAGCAATAACGCTGCAAAAACGCACCGGTGTGAAAGAGCTCTTAAAGCCCTTTCACACTGGAAATGCCTATAGCAGAGCATTAAAATAGCGGTAAAACACCAACATTTTACCGCGTTTTTACCGCGTTTTCCATTCATTTCAATGGAGAGGGGCATTTTTGGAGCGTTTTAATAGCGCTATTTTTACCGTGAAAACGTGGCAATAACGCCGCAAAAAAGGCACCAGTGTGAAAGAGCCCTTTCACACTGGAAACACCTATAGTGGAGTGTAAAAATAGCGGTAAAACACCGCTATTTTACCGCGTTTTACCACATTTTTTATTCATTTCAATGAAGAGGGGCGTTTTTGGAGCGTTTTAATAGCGCTATTTTTACCGCGAAAACGCATCAAAAACGCAGCAAAACCGCACCAGTGTGAAAGAGCTCTTAAGCCCTTTCACACTGGAAATGCCTATAGCGGAGCGTTAAAATAGCGGTAAAAAAACGCTATTTTACCGCGTTTTCAATTCATTTCAATGTAGAAGGGCGTTTTTGTAGCGTTTTATGAGCGTTTTAATAGCGAAAACGCACCAGTGTGAAAGAGCTCTTAAAGCCCTTTCACACTGGAAATGCCTATAGCAGAGCATTAAAATAGCGGTAAAACAGCGCTATTTTACCGTGTTTTTACCGCATTTTTACCGCGTTTTCCATTCATTTCAATGGAGAGGGGCGTTTTTGGAGCGTTTTATGAGCGTTTTAATAGCGCTATTTGTACCGCGAAAATGCAGCAATAACGCCGCAAAAACGCACCGGTGTGAAAGAGCTCTTAAAGCCCTTTCACACTGGAAATACCTATAGCAGAGTGTTAAAATAGCGGTAAAACACCGCCATTTTACCGCGTTTTCCATTCATTTCAATGGAGAGGGGCATTTTTGGAGCGTTTTAATAGCGCTATTTTTACCGCGAAAACGCGTCAAAAACGCACCAGTGTGAAAGAGCTCTTAAGCCCTTTCACACTGGAAATGCCTATAGCAAAGCGTTAAAATAGCGGTAAAAAAACGCTATTTTACCGCGTTTTCAATTCATTTCAATGTAGAAGGGCGTTTTTGGAGCGTTTTATGAGCGTTTTAATAGCGCTATTTGTACCGCGAAAACGCGTCAAAAACGCCGCAAAAACGCACCAGTGTGAAAGAGCTCTTAAAGCCCTTTCACACTGGAAATGCCTATAGCAGAGCATGAAAATAGCGGTAAAACACCGCTATTTTACCGCGTTTTTACCGCATTTTTACTGCGTTTTCCATTCATTTCAATGGAGAGGGGCGTTTTTGGAGCGTTTTATGAGTGTTTTAATAGCGCTATTTGTACCGCGAAAACACGTCAATAACGCCGCAAAAACGCACCAGTGTGAAAGAGCTCTTAATGCCCTTTCACACTGGAAATGCCTATAGTGTAGCGTTAAAATAGCGGTAAAACACCGCTATTTTACCGCATTTTTACTGCATTTTCCATTCATTTCAACGGAGAGGGGCGTTTTTGGAGCGTTTTAATAGCGATATTTTTTACTGCAAAAACACGTCAAAAACGCTGCAAAAACGCACCAGTGTGAAAGAGCTCTGAACGCCCTTTCACACTGGAAATGCCTATAGCGTAGCGGTAAAAAAACGCTATTTTACCGCTTTTTTACCACATTTTTACCGCGTTTTCAATTCATTTCAATGTAGAAGGGCGTTTTTGGAGCGTTTTATGAGCGTTTTAATAGCACTATTTTTACCACGAAGACGCGGCAAAAATGCCGCAAAAAAAGCAACGGTGTGAAAGAGCTCTTAAAGCCCTTTCACACTGGAAATGCCTATAGCGGAGCGTTAAAATAGCGGTAAAAAAAACGCTATTTTACCGCGTTTTTATTGCGTTTTCCATTCATTTCAATGTAGAAGGGCGTTTTTGGAGCGTTTTATGAGCGTTTTAATAGCGCTATTTGTATCGCGAAAATGCAGCAATAACGCCGCAAAAACGCACCGGTGTGAAAAAGCTCTTAAAGCCCTTTCACACTGGAAATGCCTATAGCAGAGCGTTAAAATAGCGGTAAAACATCAACATTTTACCACATTTTTAGCGCGTTTTCCATTCATTTCAATGGAGAGGGGCGTTTTTGAAGTGTTTTATGAGCGTTTTAATAGCGCTATTTTTACCGCGAAAAAACGCGTCAAAAAACGCTGCAAAAACGCACCAGTGTGAAAGAGCTCTTAAAGCCCTTTCACATTGGAAATGCCTATAGCGGAGCATTAAAATAGCGATAAAACACCGCTGTTTTTACCGCGTTTTCCATTCATTTCAATGTAGAAGGGCGTTTTTGGAGCGTTTTATGAGCGTTTTAATAGCACTATTTTTACCACGAAGACGCGGCAAAAATGCAGCAAAAAAAGCAACGGTGTGAAAGAGCTCTTAAAGCCCTTTCACACTGGAAACGCCTATAGCGGAGCGTTAAAATAGCGGTAAAAAAACGCTATTTTACCGCGTTTTCAATTCATTTCAATGTAGAAGGGCGTTTTTTGGAGCGTTTGATGAGCGTTTTAATAGCGCTATTTGTACCGCGAAAAACCCGTCAAAAACGCACCGGTGTGAAAGGGCTTTTAGAGCCATTTCACACTGGAAACGCCTATAGCGGAGCTTTAAAATAGCGGTAAAACACCACTATTTTACTGCGATTTTACCGCTTTTTACCACGTTTTCAATTCATTTCAATGTAGAAGGGCGTTTTTGGAGTGTTTTATGAGCGTTTTAATAGCGCTATTTGTACCGCACAAATGCGGCAAAAACGCCACAAAAACGCACCAGTGTGAAAGGGCTCTTAGACACCCTTTCACACTGGAAACGTCTATAGTGGAGCGTTAAAATAGCGGTAAATAAATGAAATAAAATCCACAAATGATGCCAAACCATTACAGAGACGGAAGAAGCATACAAACCATGAGCTGCTCTCTAATACAGTACTGGTGTAGTCTGCCACAGACCCCCCTGAAATGGACTCGGGGGGGGGGGGGAAGCCTCTGCCACAGACCCCCCTGAAATGGACTCGGGGGGGGGGGGGGAAGCCTCTGCCACAGACCCCCCTGAAATGGACTCGGGGGGGGGGAAGCCTCTGCCACAGACCCCCCTGAAATGGACTCGGGGGGGGGGGAAGCCTCTGCCACAGACCCCCCTGAAATGGACTCGGGGGGGGGGGGAGCCTCTGCCACAGACCCCCCTGAAATGGACTCGGGGGGGGGAAGCCTCTGCCACAGACCCCCCTGAAATGGACTCGGGGGGGGGGGGAAGCCTCTGCCACAGACCCCCCTGAAATGGACTCGGGGGGGGGGGGGAAGCCTCTGCCACAGACCCCCCTGAAATGGACTCGGGGGGGGGGAGCCTCTGCCACAGACCCCCCTGAAATGGACTCGGGGGGGGGGGGGAAGCCTCTGCCACAGACCCCCCTGAAATGGACTCGGGGGGGGGGGAAGCCTCTGCCACAGACCCCCCTGAAATGGACTCGGGGGGGGGGAAGCCTCTGCCACAGACCCCCCTGAAATGGACTCGGGGGGGGGGAAGCCTCTGCCACAGACCCCCCTGAAATGGACTCGGGGGGGGGGAAGCCTCTGCCACAGACCCCCCTGAAATGGACTCGGGGGGGGGGAAGCCTCTGCCACAGACCCCCCTGAAATGGACTCGGGGGGGGGGAAGCCTCTGCCACAGACCCCCCTGAAATGGACTCGGGGGGGGGGGGGAGCCTCTGCCACAGACCCCCCTGAAATGGACTCGGGGGGGGGAAGCCTCTGCCACAGACCCCCCTGAAATGGACTCGGGGGGGGGGGGGAAGCCTCTGCCACAGACCCCCCTGAAATGGACTCGGGGGGGGGGGGGAAGCCTCTGCCACAGACCCCCCTGAAATGGACTCGGGGGGGGGGAGCCTCTGCCACAGACCCCCCTGAAATGGACTCGGGGGGGGGGGGGAAGCCTCTGCCACAGACCCCCCTGAAATGGACTCGGGGGGGGGGGAAGCCTCTGCCACAGACCCCCCTGAAATGGACTCGGGGGGGAAGCCTCTGCCACAGACCCCCCTGAAATGGACTCGGGGGGGAAGCCTCTGCCACAGACCCCCCTGAAATGGACTCGGGGGGGGGGGGGGAAGCCTCTGCCACTGGCCGCCTCTGTAATTACGGAGATGATCCTCCTCAGGGCCGATCCGCCCTATAGGCTCACTATGCAAGCCGCTTAGGGCCCCGCAAAGCTGCGGAGGGCCCCCCAAATTAATAGAGGCCCCGTCCGGTGTGGTGAGAAGTCATTTTGGGCCCCTCACCCTGCTTTTCAACTCGATGGCTGCATGGGAGAAGAGGTAAGAAGTTAGCACCCCACGCTTCTCACTTTAATGCAAGACGTAATTTCCGGACAGCAGAACACCCCCTCCCCCCGCTTCTCAACTTTAATGTGACATGTCATTTTGCTTAGGGCCCCAGGGAGGTCAGGATCGGCACTGATCCTCCTTGATAGAATTGCGTTTGGAACTCCTTCAGATAATTTTCAGGTACTGAATGAGAGGTGATCAGCCTCTCAGCGTCCGGCTACCTCGATCACCGGTGGTTTGTCGAGACCCTATTGGATCGCCAGCCTCTCATTGGCTCTCCTCGGATGGACTCCCCACCGAACAGCTATTCCGCTTGGGATCTTCAGGATTGGGAACCCAGTCGACTACTGGGCTCCCTGCCACAGCTCAAATGTTCCGGACCAACATGGTCCCGGAACCAAGAACTCTGTGGGACCCTCCTGATTGGCTGCTGGGGGAAGAGCACCCAAACCTCGACTCCACTGCTGCCACCCACTGTCCTGCGGTAGGAACTACACCCCAGTAACAATAGACAGCCCACAGCACAGCCAAGCTGAGACAGAGACCAGTTTTAGGACATAATAATTGGATCAGAGTCAGTTAACACTCGGATCCTCCTCTAAGTTTGACTGTCACCGGTAACCAGGCGCTACATGTGCTAAAAGCGTTTCTGTCGGTATATCTTTCCCCTCAGGTAATGAGTTATAAGCCGCTATGAATCTCGGAGCCAGTTTCTCAGAACACACTGGGAATTTATGTTTAAACATATTTTTGAACATAATAAACCCTTCAGTGTTAGGACATTCAAAACACCGTCTCTCTTTTGCTGTCATCATATCCAAACAAATGTTGACCAATGTACAGTGTTGCCAATCTACCAGATTAAAATTTACTGGCACGACACCCGAAACTTACTGGCGCTGCCACGTTTTTACTGGCATTTCACAAAAGTTACTAAATTACATTTTTTAGGTGCAAATTTCAGTATTTAGGCTACAAACAAGGACGCTAGGCAAATAGCAATGTGATTGAAGGTAGATATTAAGGTAAACAACATATTTTTGTTATTTTCAATATAATTAGGGCAAATTATTTAGTCACATCACCCCCTGCCTCCATCCCCCTCTGCCACCAACACCCCCTGCCTTCACCCTCCTCTGCGGTGCCACAATCTCCCCCTGCCTCCAAACAGCCCCTCCGCCTCCATCACCCTCTGCGGTGCCACCAACAACCCCTGTCTCCATCCCCCACCCTCTGTGGTGCCTCCATCCCCCTCTGTGGTGCCACCACAGCCACCATCACCCCCTGTCTCCAATCTCTCTCTGCCTCTATTAACCCCCTCCCTCCATCGGATCCCCCTCTGCCACCATCACCTGATGTCACTGTCGGGTGGTGTCACTGTTGCCGCCGCGTGCTGCCAGGGCTGTCTTCATGAGAGGGCACACATGGCCACTGCCCAGGGCCCCCAGATGCATGGGGGGGCCCTGCACTTTCTCAAAAGCAGCTGGTCCTTGAGCCCACGCTGCCCCGAAATTGGGGGCCCCACGAGAAAACTGAGAGTAATAGATACACAGGAGAGGCAGTCTGCCTCTTACCTATTTAATGTCTGTTAACCTGCACTGTCATCATTGTAGGGGCCCCAGAGCATTACTTTGCCCGGGGGCCCATGGTGCTATTAAGACGGCCCTGCGTGCTGCTCAGCCTCCGAGTCCTGACTCCTGCTCCAGTGCTGTGCTCCTCCGACCTCCTGGTTAGTTACAGTTTAAAAATTCTGGTGCGCGTGCCTGGCAGGATGTCCTAATACATCACTCGCTGGCGCCACGCAGCACAGCCTCTGTGAAATCCGCCCCCACCGGCTGAATACAGCATATGCTTGGCTCGGCAAGCTCCTGAATTGCGCATGCGCAGTTCCAAGCTGAACCGATCCCGGCTATTTTTACTGGCACATTCCCGCAACTACGGACATTTACGGAAGGGGAAAAAATTGCCCGTTTTTACGGACTGTCCGTAAAAATACGGACAGTTGGCAACACTGCCAATGTAATACAATAAATAACGTTATGCTTTTTGGATCCCATTGAGATCACTTCCTTGTGCCTGCATTCATTTATTGTTAGCTGGCTGGCTGGTTGACTCTGTGGAATGCTGAGAGTGTCCTGACCTTTAAAGCTTTCTCTTTCTATCTTCATTTCTTTTTATAATTTAGAAATGTTACAAAGCGGGTAGTCACCAGTTGTTGTATTTTAGCTCATTAACCACTTAAGACCCGGACCAATACGCTGGTAAATGACCCAAGGTGTTTTTGCGATTCGGCACTGCGTCGCTTTAACAGACAATTGCGCGGTCGTGCGACGTGGCTTCCAAACAAAATTTGCGTCCTTTTCTTCCCACAAATAGAGCTTTCTTTTGGTGGTATTTGATCACCTCTGCGATTTTTATTTTTTGCGCTATATACAAAAATAGAGAGACATTTTTGAAAAAAAAACACTATTTTTTACATTTTGTTAAAAAAAAAATCAAATAAACTAAATTTTAGTCAAACATTTAGGCCAAAATTTATTTAGCCACATGTCTTTAGTAAAAAAAAAAATCGCAATAAAAAAAAATAGCTACCTAGCGGGAACAGCGGCACTAATACAGCGATCAGAAAAATGATCGCTTAGTGATGCTGGCAATAGGGAGTGAAAGGGTTAACTAGGGCGGTGATCAGGGGGTTAAAACTTTATTAGGGGGGGTGGGGGGGCTATCCTGAACCTAACACTAACTGTTTTTTACACTGCCTGTCACACTGACACTAAATGCAGTGATTAGATCACTGCATTCAGTGACACTGTGACAGGGGGGTGGGGGGGGGGCGATCACAAGGGGTTAATATGCCTATGTGAGTGTGTGTCAGTGTTGTGTTGGTGCACACTTACTTGTGATGTCTTCTCTCATCAGCAGCGCTGGGAAACAGCGCTGCGATGAGAGAATACATCATTTCCTCCTTCCTGTGTAAACACAGGAGGAGGAAGTGACAGGATGGGAGCGCGCTCCCATTGGCTGGGAGCGATCGCGGGGGGGGGGGCGAAAATCACGGACATCCGCCCGCTCGTCCCGGATCGCTCCCAGAGGCAGGGGGACCCCCGCACGCCGCGGAGGGGGTCCCGATGGGACCCCCGAACCGCACTTAGGCGGGGACGTAAATTTACGCCCTTGTGCCTGTACGTGCCATTCTGTGGCCGTATATGTGCGTGCGGGGGTCTTTAAGTGGTTAATTAGGTGTATCCAGGGCCGTCTTTAAGGCAAGGCAAAAGGGGAAGCTGCCCTGGGCCCTGTCATTGTTGTGGGGCCAAAAGCAGCTGCCTCATACTTGTCAACTTTTTCAGTTTAAATTGCCTTGTCCCTTGAAGTTTTAGTCCTGTGCTGTGTCCCGATATCTCAGTGTGAAGTGCTGCTACTAATGCTGCTCAGCTCTGCCCTATTGTTGTGTACAGATGATTCACCTGAAGACCCTGGGGTAAATTCATGTAGATCAGCGAATCTTTTGATCCGCGTGATCTATCTTTTTTACGATCCGCCTGCGCCAGTTTTTGAGGCAAGTGCTGTATTCATTAAGCACTTGCCTCGTAAGTAGCCCTGGCGGATCGTAACTCCCCCGGCGGAATGCAAATTCCGCGGCTAGGGGGAGTTAACTATTTAAATCGCGCGCGTCCCCGCGCCGATCGTAATGCGCATGCGCCGCCGGCGAAATTTCCCAGCGTGCATTGCTTTAAATTACGTCGCAAGGACGTCATTGTGCTCGTCGTTAACGCTATTAACGTATGGCCGTATTCCCGAACGACTTACGTAAACGACGTAAAAAATTCAAAATTCGACGCGGGAACGACGGCCATACTTAACATAGGGTACGCCGCACTTACCCCGCATATAGCAGGGGTAACGATCCACCGGAAAAAGCCGAACGCATACGACGTAAAAAAAAAGCGACGGCCGGGCGTTCGGTTCTGAATCGGCGGTTCTCCTCATTTGCATATTCGTCGCGTAGAAAAAAAGAAGCGCCACCTAGCGGACGGCGGGAGATTGCAGCCTAAGAGCCGACAGTGTAACTCACTTACACCAGTCGGCTCTAAGGGAGATCTATGCGGAACCTGATTCGAAGAATCAGCCGCATAGATCCGAGCGTTGGATCTCACAGATCCGACGGTGTATCAGTAGATACACCGTCGGATCTCTATGTGAATCTACCCCCCTGTGTTTGCATGTAAATAACTGGCTTTCGTATGTAAATATAGGCGGGATTCATATGTAAGTATCTAAGGGTGGCAGCATTCATATGTAAATAAAGGCGGCCTTCATATATATATCATGTCTCTCTGCAGTGAAGAGATGATGTGCTGTAACCTCTAGCAACCAGTGAGCAGTATTACTGCATACCTCCCAACTTTTTAAGACTGGAATGAGGGACACCTATTGACAAAAGTATGCAGGCATAGGACACACCCTTTGCCACGCCCCCTTAAAGGAAAATTGTACAAAAAAACCAAGATTGGTTAAACCCACAAGTGCTTTTTTTTACCACTACTATTTCTTTATATTGGCTTTTGGAATTTACAAAATGCAGCAATTTAGAAATCAGATGAAAGTTATAGGGCCGGATTCAGAAAGTATTTACGTCAGCGTATCAAGAGATACGCTGCGTAAATACTAAGGATAGCCGGCGTATCTTTTTTTGCTATTCAGAAAAGAAGATACGCCGGAATTCTGCTAATATACGAGCGGCGTAATTCTGTTACACCGTCGTATATTAGTTGCAGTTTTTACGCTGGCCGCTAGGTGCCGCTTCCGTCGTTTTACGCGTCGAATATGTAAATGAGGGATTTACACCAATTCCCGAACGTACTTGCGGCCGGTCGTCGTAGTTTACGTCGTTTGCGTAAGCGTTATATCGGCGTAAGGCTACCCCTGCTATAGGAGGCGTAGCCAATGTTAAGTATGGACGTCGGGACAGCGTCGAATTGTACGTCGGTTACGTCATTTGCGTAAATCGTTCGGGAATGGGGCTCGACGTTAGTTACGTTCACGTCGTTTACATTGACAAATAGCGAGGTGATTTTGCGCATGCGCACTGGGAACGTCCACGGACAGCGCATGCGCCGTCCAAAAAAAAACGTCAATTACGTGGGGTCATGATTGATTTACATGAATCACGCCCCCACATCACAAATTTGAATTGCGCGGCCTTACGCCGGGCACTTTACGATACGCCGCCGCATATTATGGAGCAAGTGCTTTCTGAATAAGGCACTTGGCCATAATATTTGCGGCGGCGTAGCGTAAACACCATACGCTACGCCGCCGGACAGATACATCAAATGTATCTGAATCCGGCCCTAAGTGTTGGAAATACTTTTTGATAGATAGAAAGTACATTTTATACACATTTATATAGATCAGGCCAAAATGAGGGACAAATGAGGAGGAATGAGGGATATTGCTCCAAATCAGGGACAGTCCTTCAAAATCAGGGACAGTTGGGAGCTATGCCTATGGCTGGGGAGCACCAATTTTTCAAAACTGGACACCCCTTCCATAGAATCCCATGTTAAACGTCAGTCTAGTCATAGACACAGTGAGGCGCAGTACACACGGCCGAGGTTCTCGCTGAAAACCAGCGAGAACCTCGCTGGAATGCACATTCCAGCGAGGACCTCGGCCGTGTGTACGGTCTCGGCGAGCTTCCTGTCGGGAAGCCCGTCGAACCGAAATAGAGAGCACGCTCTCTATTTCCTCGACGGCCCGCCTGGAAGAATGGCTGGTTGCCATTCCCGACGGGCGGGTCGCCGAATTCGACGGCCGGGAGAGAACCTCGACGGGCGGAACGATGTGTTCTGCCCGTCGAGGTTCTCTGCCGTGTGTACGGCACCTTGAGGCATGGACACAGTGAGGCATGGACACAGTGAGGCATGGGCACAGTGAGGCATGGGCACAGTGAGGCATGGACACAGTGAGGCATGGACACAGTGAGGCATGGACACAGTGAGACATGGGCACAGTGAGGCATGGGCATGGACATAGTGAGGCATGGGCACAGTGAGGCATGGGCACAGTGAGGCATGGGCACAGTGAGGCATGGGCATTGACACAGTGAGGCAAAGTGAGGCATGGACATGGACACAGTGAGGCATGGGCACAGTGAGGCATGGACACAGTGAGGCATGGCACAGTGAGGCATGGACATGGACACAGTGAGGCATGGACACAGTAAGGCATGGACACAGTGAGGCATGGGCACAGTGAGGCATGGGCACAGTGAGGCATGGGCACAGTGAGGCATGGGCACAGTGAGGCATGCACGTTGACACAGTGAGGCAAAGTGAGGCATGCAGATGGACACCCTAGGCTTATATTCGAGTCAATAAATTTTCTATTTTTTTTGTGGTAAAATTAGGTGCCTCGGCTTATATTCGGGTGGGCTTATACTCGAGTATATACGCTTTCACCCCTGTTGCAATGACTGATTTACGCTACACCTCTCAAATCTATTACCTGAGGGCCAGATTCTCAAAAGAATTACGCCGGTGTATCTACAGATACACCGGCGTAATTCAAATTTCCTGCCGGCGTATCATAGTTTTCTATCCAGAAAACATGATACGCCGGATTTACGCTAAGATCCGACTGGCGTAAGTCACTTACACCGTCGGATCTTAAATGTAATGTTACGCCGGCCGCTAGGTGGCGTTTACGTCAATTTCTCATTTGACTATGCAAATGAGCCTGATACGCCGATTCCCGAACGTTTTTACGCCGCCTCGTCGTCGTTTCCGTAAGCGTAAACTTACCCCTGCTATATGATGGGTAAGTTTACGAAGTTCCGTCGTATGCCATGTTAAGTATGGCGTCGGGACAGCGTCGTCTTTTTCTGTCGTTTCCATCGTTTTCCCAAGTCGTTCGCGAATAGGGCTTTGCGTAAATGACGCTCACGTCGGCTTCATTGACGTTTTCCGACATGAGCTGGAGCATGCGCACTGGGCTATTTTTACGGCCGGCGCATGCGCAGTTCGATCGGCGCGGGGGCGCGCTTAATTTAAATACAAGCCGCCCCCTTTGAAATACGCGGTCTTACGCCGGGCCATTTACACTACGCCGCCGCAAATTACAGAGCAAGTGCTTTGGGAATACGTTACTTGCTCCAGTAAGTTGCGGTGGCGTAGTGTAAATGGCATACGCTACGCCGCCGCGGATTCTACGTGAATCTGACCCTGTATCTGCAGATGCTGTACAGCTATTAAGGTCATTTTCTATAAATATTCACTAATTACTATGAAACAACATACAGATATCAGGAGAAAATTAAGGGCCAGATTCTCGTAGATTTGCGTATCTACGAGCGGGGCGTAGCGTATGTCATTTACACTACGCCGCCACAAATTACTGGAGCAATTGCCATATTTTTAAAGCACTTGCTCCGTAATTTGCGGCGGCGTAGTGTAAATGGCCTGGCGTATCCCCGCGTAAATCAAAGGGGGCGGCTTCTATTTAAATTAAGCACACCCCTGTGCCGAATGAACTGCGCATGCGCCGGCCTTAAACGTAGGCCACTGCGCATGCTCCGTAGTACGCCGCAAATACATTGGTTGCGACGTGAACGTAATTAACGCACAGCCCTATTCGCGATGAGTTACGTAAATGACGGAAAAACCCGACGCTGTCCCGACGGCCATACTTAACATGGAATACGGCGGACCGACGTAAGGTTACCCCTCATATAGCAGGGGTAACCTTACGCGTACGCAAACTACGTAAACTACGTTGACTCGGCGCAAAAACTTTCGGGAATCGGCGTATCGGCTCATTTGCATATTCGGCGCTGAATTCGACGTAAACGCCACCTAGCCGCCGGCGTATTATTGCATTTAGGATCCGACGGTGTAAATGACTTACGCCAGTCGGATCCTAGCGTAAAACCGGCGTATCATGTTTTCAGAATAGAAAACAATGATACGCCGGCGGGAAATTCGAATTACGCCGGCGTATAGAATGTGGCCCTAAGTGTGTAGCAGGCTAATGCAGGTTGTTTCTAGTTCAAATAAGAGTGAAGAGGTGACATTTGTTTGTTCATCTTCTATAATTAGCTCTCGTTGAGTAAGCCAGTCGCCTGTATCATCACTAAATATACGGTGGCAAGGGCGGACTGACAGCTCATGGGGCCCCTGGGCAACAGGAGATCATGGGGCCCCCTGTGTCCCCGCCCACACTCAAACCACACCCACACAAAGCCACACCCCCATGTGACATTACATGGGACAGCAGCAGGGAACAATATAGGGCACATTACATGGGGGGGGGGGGGGGGAGGCAGAGGGGCACAGCAGCATGGAACATTACATGGGGCAGGAGGGCACATTATGGGATACAGCAGAGTATATTACATAAGGGCATGAGGGCACATTATGTTGCACAACAGAGCACATTATGGGGCATATTACATGGGGACAAGAGGGCACATAATGGGACACAGCCGGGCATATTACATGGGGGCATGAGGGCACATTAAGGGACACAGCAGAGCACATTAGGGGGGATAAAATCTCATATTATGGGGCACAGCAGAGCACATTATGAGGCATAGCAGGGCATATTACATGGGGGCAAATGGAAACATTATGTGGGACAGCAGGAGATTTTACATAGAGCAAGAGGGCACATATAGGGCACAGTATGGTGCACACAGAAAAGCACACTATGGGGCACTGAATGATGCATCACTGGGCACACAGCAGGGCACATCATATGGCACACATCAGGGTACAGGGCACATCATGGGGCATACAGAAGGCTCAGGACACATCACAAGGCCCACAGGAGGCAATTGGGCACACAGTGGGGCACATAGAAGGGCATGGGGCACACAGTAGGGCATATCACGGGGCACACAGTAGGTCATAGGCCACATCAAAGGACACATCATGGGGGAACACAGCAGAGCATGGGGCAGACAGCTGGGCATGGGGCACAGAGCAGGGTGTGGGGGCAGACATCAGGGCATAAGGCACAGAGAATGGCATGGAGGCACACAGCAGGGCATGGGGGCACACAGCAGGGCATGGGGGCATTGAGCAGGGCATGTGGCAGACAGGGTATGGGGGCATAGACCAGGGCATGGGGCACACATCAGAGCATGGGGGCAAAGAGCAGGGCATGGGGGCACGGAGTAGGGCATGGGGCACACATCAGAGCATTGGGGCAAAGAGCAGGGCATGAGGGCATGAAGTAGGGCATAGGGCAGACAGCAGGGCATGAGGGCACGGAGCAAAGAATAGGGCAGACAGCAGAGCATGGGGGCACAGAGCAGGGCATGTGGCAGACAAGTTATGGGGGCACAGAGCAGGACATGGGCACATAGCAGGGCATGGGGGCACACATCAGATCATGGGGGCACAGAGCAGTGCATGGGGGCACAGAGCAGTGCATGAGGGCACAGAGCAGGGCATTGGGTCTACCCTATTCATCCAGATAGTCCAGGTAAACATCCCCTCCCGTTCTCTCCCCCCTTCTCTTGTTTTGATCTTTTTGCTCTGGGCCAGATTCACGTACATCCGGCGTAGCGTAAGCCATTTACACTACGCCACCGCAACTTACTAGAGCAAGTGCCATATTCTCAAAACACTTGCTCCGTAACTTGCGGCGGCGTAGTGTAAATGGCCTGGCGTATCCCCAGGTAAATCGAAGGGGACAGCTTGCATTTAAATTAAGCGCGCCCCCGCGCCGAACGAACTGCGCATGCGCCGGCCGAAAAAAAAACCAGTGCGCATGCTCCAACTCACGTCGGAAAACGTAGATGAAACCGACGTAAAAACTTACGCAATGCCCTATTCGCAAACGACTTAGTTAAACGACGGAAAAAGACGCCATACTTAACATGGCATACGACGGACCTTCGTAAACTTACCCCTCATATAGCAGGGGTAAGTTTACGCTTACGGAAACGACGTAAACGACGACGAGCCGGCGTAAAAACGTTCGGGAATCGGCGTATCTTTCTCATTTGCGTAAGCAAATGAGAAACCGACTTAAACGCCACCTAGCGGCCAGCGTAACATTACATTTAAGATCAGACAGTATAAGTTAGTTACGCCAGTGGGATCTTAGCGTAAATCCGGCGTATCATGTTTTCAGGATAGAAAACAATGATACGCCGGCGGGAAATTCGAATTACGCCGGTGTATCTGTAGATACACCGGCGTAATTCTTTTGAGAATCTGGCCCTCTGTTTGTATTACCACTTAGGATGTAATTATCTCCATCATGGGGGTTTTTTCCTCCCCTCAGGTTTCATTATATCCTCGCTCCGTCGGGCCCGGCCTTCCTCCCGTCCCTCCCTGCCCGGTCCCCTTCCCCCCTCCCTTCGGCCCAATGCGGGGTCCGTGGTTGTGACCCCTCGTGGGCTTGTGGGTTGTTCCGCCCATCCCACCACTTGGTCTATTTTGCAATCTTGACCTCTTCCTTCATCCTGAGTGTCCCCTGGGAATTCCCCGTCATGGCGGCTTGGTCTGCGTCTGGCTACCGCTTCTGGCTCTGGACATTCACCTTGGTAACTATATAATTTTTCAATGTCTGTAACAATGACTGTATTTATAATAGCATAATACCCATATGTTTGTTTGTTTTTTGTTTTCCCAACAAATCTCATTATGTACATATATATCTCTTTTATAGAACTTATGCCTGCATACTTTCTTCACCTGAAGAAGACCCATACCAGCAAAAGGGTCGAAACGCGTCGGTGTCTCTACGCATAAGTTAAACCATTATATTGCTCTATTTATATTTACCCATTGTATTCCAATGTTCAAATGACACTTTTTGAGTCCATGTTTCCTATATGTATCAGATGGGTGTTCCCATCCTCTTATTTATTTGTTTTTAATAAATTACATTATTTTTCCATATTTTGATTCAACAATTATTAGCTGCAACACAAAGCCCCTAGGGGTACTCTTCCTTTTTTTGAAACATACAGGGGCACATAGCAGGATGCTGGGCACATACAGGGGCACATAGCAGGATGCTGGGCACATACAGGGGCACATAGCAGGATGCTGGGCACATACAGGGGCACATAGCAGGATGCTGGGCAAATACAGGGGCACATAGCAGGATGCTGGGCACATACAGGGGCACATAGCAGGATGCTGGGCACATACAGGGGCACATAGCAGGATGCTGGGCACATACAGGGGCACATAGCAGGATGCTGGGCACATACGGGGGCACATAGCAGGATGCTGGGCAAATACAGAGGCACATAGCAGGATGCTGGGCACATACAGGGGCACATAGCAGGATGCTGGGCAAATACAAGGGCACATAGCAGGATGCTGGGCACATACAGGGGCACATAGCAGGATGCTGGGCACATACAGGGGCACATAGCAGGATGCTGGGCACATACAGGGGCACATAGCAGGATGCTGGGCACATACAGGGGCACATAGCAGGATGCTGGGCACATACGGGGGCACATAGCAGGATGCTGGGCAAATACAGAGGCACATAGCAGGATGCTGGGCACATACAGGGGCACATAGCAGGATGCTGGGCAAATACAAGGGCACATAGCAGGATGCTGGGCACATACAGGGGCACATAGCAGGATGCTGGGCACATACAGGGGCACATAGCAGGATGCTGGGCACATACAGGGGCACATAGCAGGATGCTGGGCACATACAGGGGCACATAGCAGGATGCTGGGCACATACAGGGGCACATAGCAGGATGCTGGGCACATACGGGGGCACATAGCAGGATGCTGGGCAAATACAGGGGCACATAGCAGGATGCTGGGCACATACAGGGGCACATAGCAGGATGCTGGGCAAATACAGGGGCACAAAGCAGGATGCTGGGCACATACAGGGGCACATAGCAGGATGCTGGGCACATACAGGGGCACATAGCAGGATGCTGGGCACATACAGGGGCACATAGCAGGATGCAGGGCACATACAGGGGCACATAGCAGGATGCAGGGCACATACAGGGGCACATAGCAGGATGCTGGGCACATACAGGGGCACATAGCAGGATGCAGGGCACATACAGGGGCACAGAGCATGATGCTGGGGACATACAGGGGCACATAGCAGGATGCAGGGCACATACAGGGGCACAGAGCATGATGTTGGGGACATACAGGGGCACAGGACAGCATAGAAGCTGCAGCACTTTCCTTCATAGATGCATAGAGTAGCGCGGGAAGCGGCTGTAAACAGACCTCTCGTGTTGTGCTCCTCCCCGCTGGCCCCTCCTCTCTTCTCGTCCGTCCGAGGTGATGCCAAATACAGGCACCTGGGGTGGATGGGAAGGAATGAGGGGCCGGCGGGGAGGAGCACATCACGAGAGGTCTGTTTACTGCAGTCTCGTCGCAGGGAGCAGGGATTCGGGACCCGATCTACCCGTCAGCTAGCTGTGATTGACGGGTAGATCGCGGAAGCTCTCATGGGGCCCCCTACTGGCCACCGGACCTCGGTCCATGCCCAAATTGCCCTATGGTCAGTCCGCCCCTGTACGGCGGTCTAATCATATTTAATCGTTGATGGCTCAGGTGTGCCTTGCATATTCTTTTTTCATTTTTTTTTTTATCTTCACATTCAGGCCGGGTTCACAAACGCACCGACATTGGGAGCTTATGTCGCATGACGTGTGAAAATCAACGTTTCCCTATGGGAGCCGTCTTAACTGGTCGGACACATGTCGGAGCGACTTTAAAAATGCTCCCTGTACTACTTTGGTCTGACTTTGATCCTACTTCACTCCATTGAATATCATTGAAGTCGGATCAAAGTCGGAACGCAGTCTTGCACGTTCCGACTTTGGCATGTGACTTGTACTCTGCTGATCTTAAGGAGGAACTCCACGCCAAATTTTAACAAAAAAAAAAACAGCATGGGTTCCCTGTCCAAGAGCATACCAGGCCCATAGGGAACCCCTACGCCGAAAAAACGCCATGGGGGTAGGGTTGCCACCTTTTCCTCAAGTCAAACCGAACACTTTAGTGGCGCACAGCAATTTTTGTTTTTTATAGTATAAACTATACATATATTTTGCTATTAAATAACATTTCTAATCATGAAACCACAGAGTCCTCCTTTACATCTGGATCCACAGAGTCCCCTTTTACATCTGAATGCACAGAGTCCCCCTTTACATCTGGATCCACAGACTCCCCCTTTACATCTGGATCCACAGACTCCCCTTTTACATCTGGATCCACAGACTCCCCTTTTACATCTGGATCCACAGAGTCCCCTTTTACATCTAAATGCACAGATACCCCCTTTTACTTCTGGATCCACAGAGTCCCCTTTACATCTGGATCCACAGAGTCCCCTTTTACCTCTGAATCCACAGAGTCCCCTTTACATCTGGATCCACAGAGTCCCATTTTACATCTGAATGCCAAGAGTTCCCTTTTACATCTGGATCCACAGAGTCCCCTTTTACATCTGGATCCACAGAGTCCCCTTTTACATCTGGATCCAGAGAGTCCCCTTTTACATCTGGATCCAGAGAGTCCCCTTTTACTTCTGGATCCACAGAGTCCCCTTTTACATCTGGATCCAGAGAGTCCCCTTTTACTTCTGGATCCACAGAGTCCCATTTACATCTGGATCCACAGAGTACCCTTTTACTTCTGGATCCACAGAGTCCCCTTTTACTTCTGGATCCACAGAGTCCCCTTTTACTTCTGGATCCACAGAGTCCCCTTTTACTTCTGGATCCACAGGGTCCCCTTTTATATCTGGATCCACAGAGTCCCCTTTTACATCTAAATGCACAGACTCCCCCTTTACATCTGGATCCACAGAGTCCCCCCTTTTACATCTGGATCCACAGAGTCCCCCTTTACATCTGGATCCACAGAGTCCCCCTTTACATCTGGATCCACAGAGTCCCCCTTTACATCTGGATCCACAGAGTCCCCCTTTACATCTGGATCCACTGAGTCCCCCTTTACATCTGGATCCACTGAGTCCCCTTTCACAATTGACCTTGCAGAGTTCCCTTTCACTGTAAGGAGGGGGGGGGGACTCTGCAGACTTGGATGTAAGGGAGAACTCTGGGGACTCTGACATAGGGATGCTCTTGGAACCCTGATTTAAGGGGGGACACTGAGAACTCTGATGTATAGAGAGGACTCTGATGTAAAGGGAAACACTGTGGCCTTTGGTTTAACGGGGAACTCTGATGTAAGGGGGGATCTGAGAACCCTAATTTTCCTTATTGCACTTACTCAGAGGCGGGGGGGGGGGTTTGTTAATGTTGGCTTTAGGCAGTGTGAAAGAGCAACAGACACTCTCAGCTTAGACAACTGCAGCCAGCAACCCTGTTGGGAAACCATAGTACAATGTAAATTATGTGTCCAGGTTTCAGGCAGTCTGAAACCCGGACACATAATTCCAAACCCGAACTGTCCGGGTGAATCCTGGACAGGTGGCAACCCTAGGGGGGGTCAGGAGAGCTTACAGGGGGGTCAGGAGAGCTTACACTGGGGGGGGGGTCAGGAGAGCTTACACTGGGGGGAGGTCAGGAGAGCTTACTCTGGGGGGAGGTCAGGAGAGCTTACACTGGGGGGAGGTCAGGAGAGCTTACACATTAGGGGGGGGGGGTCGGAAGAGCTTACACTGGGGGGAGGTCAGGAGAGCTTACACTGGGGGGAGGTCAGGAGAGCTTACACATTAGGGGGGGGGGGTCGGGAGAGCTTACACTGGGGGGAGGTCAGGAGAGCTTACACATTAGGGGGAGGTCAGGAGAGCTTACACTGGGGGGAGGTCAGGAGAGCTTACACTGGGGGGAGGTCAGGAGAGCTTACACATTAGGGGGGGTCGGGAGAGCTTACACTGGGGGGAGGTCAGGAGAGCTTACACATTAGGGGGAGGTCAGGAGAGCTTACACTGGGGGGAGGTCAGGAGAGCTTACACATTAGGGGGGGGGTCGGGAGAGCTTACACTGGGGGAAGGTCAGGAGAGCTTACACTGGGGGGAGGTCAGGAGAGCTTACAGGGGGGTCAGGAGAGCTTACACTGGGGGGAGGTCAGGAGATCTTACACTGGGGGGAGGTCAGGAGAGCTTACACTGGGGGGAGGTCAGGAGAGCTTACAGGGGGGTCAGGAGAGCTTACACTGGGGGGAGGTCAGGAGATCTTACACTGGGGGGAGGTCAGGAGAGCTTACACTGGGGGGAGGTCAGGAGAGCTTACACTGGGGGGAGGTCAGGAGAGCTTACACATTAGGGGGGGGGGGGTCGGAAGAGCTCACTAATCTACATGAATAGAAGACGAAGATCCCATTTGTCAGCTAACAGCACCTCTATGCTAAGCTGCAGTAACTCAGCATAGCGGTGCCTATAAACATTTACACACTGTAGTGCAAGCAGAAGAGCAGAGCTCACCACCTCCATTCACCTCCAATCCACTCCCTCCGCTCAGCACTCAGCACTGCAGTTGGTCGCACGTCTCCCTCTTCCACATGAGCAATGTGATCTCGGGAGACAAGACACACCCCCCACCCCTCCCACTCAAGCAGCAGCCTGCAGGAGAGAGGCTGAAAACTGCTGTGGGAGGTACAGGGGGCGGAGCGTGCAGTCCGAGGTTTCTGAGCAGTTTCTTATGAGGAGAATGGCTGCCCGTTGCTATGGTTACCCGGGGAGCGCTCAGAGTTAGTAATATTGTCTGGGGGGGTCCATGGGGAGGGGGGAGGGGGTCCCTGCTCGGCGACACTCGGGGCTAATAATTGTATCCTTCCTGGCCGGGACTCGGGGCTTTTCAGCGACCCATTTGGGGCTCCGGCCTCCTTAGCCCGCCCCTAACAATGCCCCTGCCTTTCACACTGGCGCCTTTTTGTGGCGTTTTTGCGGCAAAAATAGCGCTATTAAAACGCTCCAAAAAACGATACTCTCCATTGAAATGAATTGAAAACGTGGTAAATTGAAAAAGTGTTTTACCGCTATTTTAACGCTAAACTATAGGCGTTTCCAGTGTGAAAGGGCTCTAAAAGCCCTTTCACACCGGTGCGTTTTTGCTGCGTTTTCTTGGTAAAAATAGCGCTATTAAAACACCCATAAAACGCTCCAAAAACGCCCCTCTCCATGGGAATGAATGGAAAACGTGGTAAAAACGCAGTAAAATAGCGGTGTTTTACCGCTATTTTAATGCTTCATTATAGGCGTTTCCAGTGTGAAAGGGCTCTAAGAGCTCTTTCACACTGGTGCATTTTTGCGGCGTTATTGCCACGTTTTCGCGGTAAAAATAGCGCTATTAAAACGCTTATAAAACGCTCCAAAAACGCCCTTCTACATTGAAATGAATGGAAAGCGCGGTAAAAATTTGGTAAAAACGCGGTAAAATATCGGTGTTTTACCGCTATTTTAACGCTTCGCTATAGGCATTTCCAGTGTGAAAGGGCTTCAAGAGCCCTTTCACACCGGTGCATTTTTGCGGCGTTATTGCCACGTTTTCGCAGTAAAAACAGCGCTATTAAAACGCTCATAAAACACTCCAAAAACGCCCTTCTACATTGAAATGAATGAAAAACGCGGTAAAAACGCAGTAAAAATGTGGTAAAAACGCAGTAAAACCGCAGTAAAATAGCAGTGTTTTACCGCTGTTTTACCGCTATTTTAACGCTCCGCTATAGGCATTTCCAGTGTGAAAGGGCTTTAAGAGCTCTTTCACACTGGTGCGTTATTGCCGCGTTTTCGCAGTAAAAATAGCGCTATTAAAACGCTCATAAAACGCTCCAAAAACGCCCCTCTCCATTGAAATGAATTGAAAAGTAAAATGGCGGTGTTTTACCGTTGTTTTAAGGCTCCGCTATAGGCGTTTCCAGTGTGAAAGAGCTCTAAAAGCCCTTTCACACCGGTGCGTTTTTGCAGCATTTTTGTCGCGTTTTCATGGTAAAAATATCGCTATTAAAACGCTCATAAAACGCTCATAAAATGCCCTTCTACATTGAAATGAATGGAAAACGCAGTAAAAACGCGCTAAAATGGCGGTGTTTTACCGCTATTTTAACGCTCTGCTATAGGCATTTCCAGTGTGAAAGGGCTTTAAGAGCTCTTTCACACTGGTGCGTTATTGCCGCGTTTTCGCGGTAAAAATAGCGCTATTAAAACGCTCATAAAACGCTCCAAAAACGCCCCTCTACATTGAAATGAATGGAAAACGCAGTAAAAACGCACTAAAATGGCGGTGTTTTACCGCTATTTTAACGCTCTGCTATAGGTATTTCCAGTGTGAAAGGGCGTTAAGGGCTCTTTCACACTGGTGCGTTTTTGCAGCGTTTTTGA
Source organism: Rana kukunoris (assembly GCA_029574335.1). Lineage (NCBI taxonomy): Eukaryota > Metazoa > Chordata > Amphibia > Anura > Ranidae > Rana > Rana kukunoris. The sequence continues at coordinate 543,041,123 of CM056052.1, read as the reverse complement.
CGTGTTTTTGTGCTAAAAAATATCGCTATTAAAACGCTCCAAAAACGCCCCTCTCCATTGAAATGAATGGAAAATGTGGTAAAAATGCGGTAAAATGTTGGTGTTTTACCGCTATTTTAACGCTCTGCTATAGGTATTTCCAGTGTGAAAGGGCTTTAAGAGCTCTTTAACACTGGTGCGTTTTTGCGGCGTTTTTGACGCGTTTTCGCGGTAAAAATAGCGCTCATAAAACGCTCCAAAAACGCCCCTCTCCATTGAAACGAATGGAAAACGCTCCTCTATAGACGTTTCCAGTGTGAAAGGGCTCTTAAGACACAGCTGCATATGTATAAAGGGGAGGAGTCTGTATAAAGGGGAGGAGTTTGTCTTAACCAATCACGTTGCTTGATTTTTGTAAATTTGCATATCTGCATATTTCTCCATAGCACTTGCATTCCTTGCATTTTTATGTTTTCTAAGTAATAAATAATAATAAAAAAGATGACGATGGGCGCGGGAGAGTAGAACTAGTATTAGTTTAGTAGATATCGCCTGCAATGACAGCGGGGAAAAAAAAAAAAAAATGTTCTCTCCATGAGTTGAGTGTGAGAGATTTTCCGGCACTATATATACAACGCACAGCATGCTAGTATAGAAGATGTGAGGGCGCGTCTGGTACGTATCTACATAACCGCCGATCCTTTGATTCTCCAGTTTCTATTCACAATGCAGAAAATCTCTTCTCGGCCTTCTGCCTAAGATCTCAAGTGTAGTACTGACTACAGCCCTTAGGGGTGTCTCCGCTTCACCGCTAGGACGTCGGGAGCCATTTGAATCTATCCAAGGACAGTTGGTCTGGGTGAGGTACTGGCTTAGTCCCACTTGGAACGAGTTTGCGATTTACCCCCCCCCCACACGCATTAGCGCCCTCGGGCATTAGAAGCTAGAGGCTTTATATAGACTCCCAACTGATCAAAGGCAGGTATGTCCCAGGGGCTCAAACACATCCAATGTTTTGCCTTTTGTAGAAGCTGTGTCTGTTGCAGCCGGTGCTTCTCAGTTTATGGGATGCACAGAATTCCGCTTCTCGGCCTCTTGGCTGCGATCAAGTGTGTTTTTATTTCATGCTATGAATGTCTTATAAATGGAAAAGCTTTAACCACTTCCCGACGGCCGTACGAATATTTGCGGCCGTCGGGCTGTCCTGAATCTCTGGCAGGGCGCATATATGCGCCCTGTGCTTTTAATGGCCACTAGAGGGCGCGCGAGCGCCGCCGGCGGCGCGCGCGTGCCCGCTGCATTCCTGAGATGCCGATGCGCGTGCCCGCTGCATTCCTGAGATGCCGATGCGCGTGCCCGGCGGCCGCGATGTCCGCCAGGCACTCGCAATCGGCGGTTACAGGGACAAGACATGGATCTCTGTATGTAAACACAGAGATCCATGTCCTGTCAGGGAAAGAGGTGACCAATCTGTGTCTCTTGTACATAGGGACACAGCATCGGTCACCTCCCCCAGTCACCCCCCTCCCCCCAAACAGTTAGAACACACCCAGAATACATTTAACCCCTTCCATGCCCCCCTAGTGTTAACCCCTTCACTGCCAGTCACATTTATACAGTAATCGGTGCATTTTTATAGCACTGATCTCAGTATAAATGTGAATGGCGCCAAAAATGTGTCAAAAGTGTCCGATGTGTCCACCATAACGTCGCAGTCCCAATAAAAATCGCAGATCGCCGCCATTACTAGTAAAAAAAAAATTATAAAAATTAATAATAATTCTGTCCCCTATTTTGTATGCGCTATAACTTTTGTGCAAACCAGTCGCTTATTGCGATTTTTTTTTTTTTTTACCAAAAATATGTAGAATAATACGTATCGGCCTAAACTGAGAATTTTTTTTATTTTATTTTTAAAAAAATGGGCTATTTATTATAGTAACAAGTAAAAAATATTGACTTTTTTTCAAAATTGACGCTCTTTTTTTCTTTATAGCGCAAAAAATAAAAACCGCAGAGATGATCAAATACCACCAAAAGAAAGCTCTATTTGTGGGAAAAAAATGACGCCAATTTTGTTTGGGAGCCACGTCGCACGACCGCGCAATTGTCAGTTAAAGCGACGCAGTGCCAGAAATTGAAATTTCACCTGGTCAGGAAGGGTTATAAGTGCCCAGTAAGGAAGTGGTTAATATAGAATATTAATAATAAATAAATACACATTAACCACTTGCTTACTGGGCACATATACCCCCTTCCTGCCCAGGCGAAATTTCAGCTTTCAGCACTGCGTCGCTTTAAATTAAAATTGCGCGGTCGTGCGACGTGCCTCCTAAACACAATTGACGTCTTTTTTCCCCCCACAAATAGAGCTTTCTTTTGGTGGTATTTGATCACCTCTGCGGTTTTGATTTTTTGCGCTATAAAAACAAAAAAGTGCGACAATTTTGAAAAAAAAAACGCAATATTTTTTTACTTTTTGCTATAATAAATATCCCATTTAAAAAAAAAAAAAAAAAATGTTTCTCCAGTTTAGGCTGATATGTATTCTACATATTTTTGGTAAAAAAAAATCGCAATAAGCGTATAGTAATGGGTTTGCGCAAAGGTTATAGTGGCTACAAAATAGGGGATAGAATTGCAACACATTTTTTTTTTCACTAGTAATACGGCGATCTGCGAATTTTGGCAGGACTGCGATATTGCGATGGACACATCGGACACTTTTTGACACATTTTTGGGACCATTCACATTAATACAGCGAACAGCGCTATAAAAACGCACTAATTACTGTATAAATGTGACTGGCAGGGAAGGGGTTCGGGGCAAGGTTAGGTGTGTATCCTGGGTGTGTTCTAACTGTGTGGGGGGAGGGGACTGACTGGGGAGGTGACCGATGCTGTGTCCCTATCATAGGGGTGCGCAGCCTATTGCATTAGGGTGTGCACCCAAAAGCTCAAGCACACATACGTGTGTGTATCAGTGGCAGTGCGTCCATAGGGATGCAGGAGCGCCACCCCACCTGGCTCACTCACAGCCAGTAAAATATTCAGATTCATACACTGTATGAATCTGTATATTTTCACCACTGCCGCCCACTATTCAGCTGACCGGACATTGAGCACCGGTCAGCTGAATAGCGGCAGCTGACTGGCTGTGGGGAAGTGCCTATCAGCCAGGGCCAGTGGCTTCCAGAAGCTCATCCTTGGGACGTGCCGGCCGTGCGTCCGAGGATAAGACTGACAGGCGTCTCAGCCAATCAGGTAACCTGATTGACTGAAGCATCATCGAGGGTGGGACCAGGGACATCGAGGGACGTAGAAGCCATAAAGGTAAGTGCCAGGGGGGGGTACTGGGCATGGTGGCTACAAGTGGGGGCACAGTGTCTATAAGTGGGGGCACAGTGTCTACAATTGGGGGCACAGTGGTGACAATTGGGGGCACAGTGGTGACAATTGGGGGCACAGTGGTGACAATTGGGGATACAGTGGTGACAATTGGGGCACAGTGGCTGTGTTTGATGGCACAGTGGTTGCGTTTTGATGGCACAGTGGCTGCGTTTTGATGGCACAGTGGTTGCGTTTTGATGGCACAGTGGTTGCGTTTTGATGGCACAGTGGTTGCGTTTTGATGGCACAGTGGTTGCGTTTTGATGGCACAGTGGCTGCGTTTTGATGGCACAGTGGTTGCGTTTTGATGGCACAGTGGTTGCGTTTTGATGGCACAGTGGTTGCGTTTTGAATGGCACACAGTGGTTGCGTTTTGATGGACAGTGGTTTGTGTTTTGATGGAACAGTGGCTGGCATTTGATGGCATGGCACAGTGGTGACAATTGATAGGTACAGTGAGGCTGCAATTGTTTTTTTTTTTTGTTTTTTTTCGTTTGCGCCCCCCAAAAATTTTGAGCACCAGCCGCCACTGTATATGTATGTATATGTGTGTGTGTATATATATATATATATATATTCAAAAGTATTGGGACGCCTGTCTTTAAACACACATAACTTTTAATGGCATCCCAGTCTTAGTCCGTAGGGTTCAATATCAAAGTTGCCCCCCCTCCCCCCTTTGCAGCTATAACAGCTTCAACTCTTCTGGGAAGGCCGTCCACAAGGTTCAGGAGTGTCTATGGGAAGGTTTGACCATTCTTCCAGAAGAGCATTCGTGAGATCAGGCACTGATGTTGGACGAGAAGGCTTGGCTTGCAGTCTCCACTCTCTAATTCATCCCAAAGGTCAGGGCTCCGTGCAGGTCTGTCAAGTTCCTTCACCCCAAACTCGCTCATCCTTGTCTTTATGGGCCTTGCTTTGTGCACTGGTCCAAATAATATGGTGTGGGGTTGTTTTCCAGGGGTTGGGTTGGCCCCTTAGTTCCAGTGAAGGGAACTCTTCAGGTGTCGGCATACCAAGATATTTTGGACAATTTCATTATAAGCGCGACTAAAACATATACAATTAAGTGTAACAATCTAAAAAATGCAAATTCCAAAGTGCTATAATGGTGTGAAGCTCTCAACTAAAAAGTTGTTGCACTTGAAGGTAATTTGTATTGCAATTATCTGTAGAGGGGTTTCCACCATCCCTGCTAAGGCAGCACTGGTAGGCACTGATTGGCAGCGTTGATGGACACTAAGTGAGTGAGTGAGTGAAAAATGTATAGAGCGCAACACTTGCGAACTGAATCGACTCTGGGCGCTATTCAGGGATGTATTCTGGCCTAGGCCGACAAGGCCCAGGCCTAGGGTGGCACTTCACGGGGGGGGGCGGCACAGGGGGAGCCGCGCTGTACCCGCGCCACCACAGGGGGAGCCGCGCTGTACCCGTGCCACCACAGGGGGAGTCGCGCTGTAACCCAGGACTCAACAAATCCCGGTCGCCATGGTGACTAGAAATGGCGTCCGGGCAAGTGGGGTCATGGCTGGGAAGGTAGACATGGGCACAAAAAAAAATTTTGTTCCATAGGACCAGCGCTCTGAGGACTAGGCCGATCCTGGGAAAAGGCCGCGAGCGGCATCTGCCCTCTGTCCGTCTCCCACGGCGTCCCTCTGTCCGTCTCCCACGGCGTCCCTCTGTCCGTCTCCCACGGCGTCCCTCTGTCCGTCGCCCACGAATATGACAGGGCAGGTCTTAAAGAAGGGGTGTGGCTTTGACAGGAAGGGGTGGGTCATATTTAAATTGGGGGGTGCGCAAGTTTAGTCAGGCCTAGGGCAGCACAAAACCTAAATACACCTCTGGCGTTATTTCCATTCCTTGGATAAAGGAAGGATTTGCCTCAGAAGAGATGAGTTTTAATCATTCTCCTGAAGGCCCGGTGGTCGGACTCCAGTCGGATGGTGGTCGGTAGTGCATTCCACAGTCGCGGTCCTTGGACAGCAAATCTCCGATCTCCTTTGGATTTGTATCTTGCCTTTGGGATGTACAGTAGGTTTTGATTTGTGGATCGCAGAACGCGATTGGGTTGTGGGCTTTTATTTTTTCGCATAGATATTGGGGGGCGTTTCCATGAATACACTTGTGTGTAAGGCAGAGTGCTTTGAAAGTGATTCTGTCTTTCACTGGTAGCCAGTGAAGGGATCTTAGCGAAAGGGGGATTGACTCCCATGGTTTTTTCCCAGTCACTAATCCAGCAGCCGTATTTTGAACGACTTGCAGACGAGTGATTTGGTATTTGGGAGTCCAAGATAAAGTAAGGTGACCAGATTTTTTAAATGAAATCCGGGGACATATTTTTTCTTTACTAGTAATGGCAGCAATCAGCGACTCTCTGCCCGTCGCCGCCCACCTCACAGCCTCTCAAGTCTTACTCTTCGGGCCCCCGGCTACTACTGGATGGGGAGCGGAGGAAGATCTCTCCGCCAGGGAAGGCAAGGAGATAGGCAGGTGGCTGGCCAGGATTTGAGCCAAGGCAGAAGGACATGCGAGCGAAGCTAAATGGGCATGCGCCTGAAACTGAAGAAATATTCCCTCCACTCCGACCAGCACATGATCATCAGAAAGGGGCACAGATAATGGGAAAAATACAACCTATGCTAGTAGGCACAGTGGAGCGGGGGTGTGTAATTCAAATTTTTTTATTTTAAGGCTGCATTCACACTATAACACGGCGTATTGTAGCGTGATTTTCCGCAACAAAACGTGTCGTTTTTGCCTGGTTTTCGCTGGGAGGGGTGATTTTAACATTGTCTGCTATGCCGAAACGCCGAAGCCGCCTGAAAAAAAGGGTCTGGGACATGTTTTGAGCTTCAGGCGTACGGCGTTCGACGTGGAGATGTGAACTATCTCCATAGCCGACAATGTTAAATCACCCCTCGAGCGTATTGTAAGCGTTGGGCGCAGGGCGTAAAAACGCCTAGGTGTGAATGCAGCCTAATTCTGCACTGACTGTCTTTGAAATTGCCCCTGCCCCCTATTAAATCCAATCTGGGGACAAAACCGGGGACAGACTTGGTCCAGGGACAGTGTCCTCAATCAGGGGACTGTCCCCTGAAACTGGGGATGTCTGGTCACCCTAAGATAAAGGGCATTTGCATAGTCCAGTCTGGAATTGACGATTGTTCCCACTACGACTGCAATGTCCTCTTTAGGGATGAAGGGGGTGAGTCGGCGTAGCAGGCGCAGCAAATGATGGGATCCGCTGACTACCGCCCCTATTTGTGCATCCATTGTCATGTGGGAGTCAAAAATGACTCTGAGACTTTTGACTTTGGCGCTCGGGGTGATGATTTTTCCCAGGATGGGCGGGGGGGTCCAAGTTGAGGTGGGAAGACTTTTCCTGTTTGCGTGAAACAGGAGAAGCTCTGTTTTCGAACCATTGAGTTTTAGATAACCGGATGTCATCCAGTTATCTATAAGAGTGAGGGATCTCTCTAATCCCATCGAATGATCCTTTCCGTTGCTGACACGGAGATACAGTTGAGTGTCGTCTGCGCAGGAATGGTAAAGTAGCTTCTGGTTGCTGATGATCTCAAAGAGGGGACGGAGATAGATATTGAACAGTACCGGCGACAAGGGAGATTCCTGAGGGACTCCGCATGATACCGTACGCATTTCTGACGTGAAAGATCCCAATTTCACTGTTTGTGATCTGTTTTTCAAGAAGGAAGAGAACCAGGGTAGATCCTTTTCCATGATTTTGGCCACTTCAGCTAGCCTAGCCAGTAGTAGTCCGTGGTCTACCGTGTCAAAGGTCGCACTTAGGTCCAACAGGATCAGGAGAGAAGATTCTCCTTCATCTGCTGCCTCTAGGACGTCATCCCATATTTTTACCAGAGCCGTTTCAGTTCCGTGCCCGGGCCGGAAACCGTGATTGAAACGTATCTAGTAATTTTTGGGTTTCTAAATGCTGTTGTAACTGTTGTACAAATTCTTTCTCCATTATTTTGGAGAAAACATTTAGACCCGTTATGGGCCTCCTGTTGTTAGGGTCTTTAGGGTCAAGGGAGGGTTTTTTCAGGATCGGTTTTATGGTGCCTTGTTTCAACAAGGCAGGCACCATGCCCTCCTTGAATGATTGGTTTATGAGCTGCGTGATAGCTGGTGCCAATATATCGGCACCTTCTTTCAGCAGTTTAGTGGGAATAATGTCATTGGGTGCTGTGCTGTTGTGCAGAGTCCCAATGATATTTTTAGTGGCAGCGATGGAGATGGGTTTTAAGGTGAATTTCGGAGCTTGGGGCCAGGGCCGGCCTTTGGGGTGTGCGGACAGTGCGGTCGCACAGGGCGCCATAGCAACATGGGCGCCTGGCGACCGCACTGAATTCCTTTAATGATCGCCCGCGTACTAAGACTAAGTAGTGGGCGGAGGGGCGTGCCGCTCCGGGTGCCACACACTGGGGATGTCAGGCCGGCGCCAATCCCCCCCCCCCCGCGACCGAAGAGGACTTTGCCGAGTGGTTCCGGGTGCCTGGCTTTGCAGGGGGGTGCGTACTGAGGCCGCGTACACACGAGGGGATATGTCCGCTGAAAACGGTCCGATGGACCGTTTTAGCAGACATCTCCGCTCGTGTGTATGGGCTAGCGGACAGATTTCTCCACCCGACAGATTTCAAAGCAAGCTTTGAAATCTATCCGGTGGGAATCTGTCCGCCCGACATGTCTGCTGGTTAGTACACTTACCAGCAGACATGTCGGCTCCGTCCGCCGCCGCGCCGCTGCCGAATGGATTCAGCGCATGCGCGGAAGTGTTTTACTTCCTGGTGCGGTGACGTGGCGGTGACGCGGCGGCGTCAACGTCATCGCCACGTCACCGCGCCGTCCGGCGGCGGGGAATTTGATCCGATGGTGTGTACACGCCATCGGATCAAACTCCCGATCGGACATATCCGATGGAAATGGTCCGCGGACCGTTTTCATCGGATATATCCGATCGTGTGTATGGGGCCTCAGACTAAGTAGTGGGCAGGGGGGCGTGCCGCACCGAGTGCTATACACTGGGGGTGTCAGACCGGCGCCCCCTCCCCTCCCGCGACTTTGCCGGGTGGTTCTGGGTGCCTGGCTTTGCAGGGGCCGTCGGCACACCCGGGACCTGGGTGATCCCCTTTCCCTGTGGCAGCTCCGCGGGTCTGAGTCTCGGCTGTCTGTGACTGTTTCACAGTCACGCAGCCGAGCAATGAAAGCTGCCTCCCCCTTGTCTGCACTGTGTTGTGTGTGCAGCACGCGGCAAGCAGGTTATCTGAACCTGCTTAACGGGTGTGAAGGAGGGGGGTGTTATTGTATGGGGGTCTGCACTGTAGAGGGGAATCTGTATTGTAAGGGGGGTGTGTTTTTTATTGTAGGGGGTCTGCACTGTAGGGGGGTGTTCTGTATTGTGGGGGGTTCTTTATTGTAGGGGGGTCTGTAGTCTGCAATGTAGAGGGGGTTTGTATTGTAGGGGGGGGGGGTGTTCTGTATTGTGTGGGGGGGGTTCTTTATTTTAGGGGGTTCTGCACTGTAGAGGGGGGTTCTGTATTGTAGGGGGGTGTGTTCTGTATTGTGTTGGGGGGTTCTTTATTGTAGGGGTTCTGCACTGTAGGGGGGGGGGGGGTTCTGTATTGTAGGGGTGAATCTGTATTGTAGAGGGGGTTTTGTATTGTAAGGAGGGGTCTGTATTGTAGGGGGTCTGCGTAACATGCAGGGGGTCCAGAACTGTTAGGGGGTGTCTGTGTAATATACAGGTGTCTGGGGCTGTGTAATGTAAAGGGGTGCAGGGTGCTGTGTAATGTAAAGGGGTCCAGGGGTGCAGGGTAATGTAAAGTGGTCCAGAGGTGCAGGGTGCTGTGTAATGTAAAGGGGTCCAGAGGTGCAGGGTGCTGTGTAATGTAAGGGGGTCCAGAGCTGTGGGGTGCTGTGTAATGTAAAGGGGTCCAGAGGTGCAGGGTGCTGTGTAATGTAAAGGGGTCCAGAGGTGCAGGGTGCTGTGTAATGTAAGGGGGTCCAGAGCTGTGGGGTGCTGTGTAATGTAAAGGGGTCCAGAGGTGCAGGGTGCTGTGTAATGTAAGGGGGTCCAGGGATGCAGGGTAATGTAAAGGGGTCCAGAGGTGCAGGGTGCTGTGTAATGTAAAGGGGTCCAGAGCTGTGGGGTGCTGTGTAATGTAAAGGGGCCCAGAGGTGCAGGGTGCTGTGTAATGTAAAGGGGCCTAGAGGTGCAGGGTGCTGTGTAATGTAAAGGGGTCCAGAGGTGCAGGGTGCTGTGTAATGTAAAGGGATCCAGAGGTACAGGGTGCTGTGAAATGTAAAGGGGTCCAGAGGTGCAGGGTGCGGTGTAATGTAAAGGGGTCCAGAGGTGCAGGGTGCTGTGTAATGTAAAGGGGCCCAGAGGTGCAGGGTGCTGTGAAATGTAAAGGGGGTCCAGAGGTGCAGGGTGCTGTGTAATGTAAAGGGGTCCAGAGCTGTGGGGTGCTGTGTAATGTAAAGGGGCCCCAAGGTGCAGGGTGCTGTGTAATGTAAAGGGGCCCAGAGGTGCAGGGTGCTGTGTAATGTAAAGGGGCCCAGAGGTGCAGGGTGCTGTGTAATGTAAAGAGGTCCAGAGGTGCAGGGTGCTGTGTAATGTAAAGGGGTCCAGAGGTGCAGGGTGCTGTGAAATGTAAAGAGGCCCAGAGGTGCAGAGTGCTGTGTAATGTAAAGGGGTCCAGAGGTGCAGAGTGCTGTGTAATGTGAAGGGGTGCAGGGTGCTGTGTAATGTAAAGGGGCCCAGAGGTGCAGGGTGCGGTGTAATGTAAAGGGGTCCAGAGGTGCAGGGTGCGGTGTAATGTAAAGGGGTCCAGAGGTGCAGGGTGCGGTGTAATGTAAAGGGGTTCAGAGGTGCAGGGTGCGGTGTAATGTAAAGGGGTCCAGAGGTGCAAGGTGCTGTGTAATGTAAAGGGGCCCAGAGGTGCAGTGGTGTGTAATGTAAAGGGGTCCATTGGTGCAGTTGTGGAGTAGTAGTGACAGAGATATTGAAGGATGCAGGGGGCACAGTGGGGTGTTTTTACATTTTACTGGGGGGGGGGAGCAGATATAGGATCCCCCCCCCCGTGTGCCAAATGCTCTAGGTACACCTGGCAGGCCGCAGGCAGATTCTGCCAGAAAGACGGCGTGGGCGGCTGTCCTTGCCTTGCTATGAGGAGCTCATACGCCACGCGCACTGAGAAGACAAAGGAAAGCAAGAATCTACAGACGCAGGCAGCAGATGTAAAAACTTTTTTCTGTAAGTAAATTTTTTTTTTATAAATGCAGTGTACTGCTTAATGTCTGTTTTGTATTTTATTATTTAAATAAGGTGTTTCCTAAAGGAACAGTAAATACAAAATACTTTATTGTAATTATGTTTGATATTTGATAGTAAATTTACAGGTAGTGGTATTATAGCGTGTGATTTATAGTATAGGTGGCGTTATTATACCATGTGAATAAAAGTTGTATTTTTATCACAGCTTGTAATCTGTCTTTTGGGAACTTAACGGAATGGAAGGCTTTAAATGGAGCCGATATTGGAGAAATGGGTGTGGACACTGAAAGGGCGTGGTTACTAAGGGGCGTGGTTACTAAGGGGTGTGGTTACTGAGGGGCGTGGTCAGTAGGGGGCTCTGTAAAGCTTTCTCGCACAGGGCGCCTAAAGGCCTAAGGCCGGCCCTGCTTGAGGCGGGTATATAATGGTATCGGGGTTGGGATTCGGGGCGGGATTCATGCAAATTCCATTTTGCTCAATGCTTACCCGGATCCTTTCAATTTTATTAATGAAATAATCCGATAGTTCGTTGCAAAATGCTTGTGAATCGGCATTGGGGGGCTCTAAACAGGCTGGATTCATCGACTGCGAAACCAGCTTGAAGAGTTCGCGAGGGCGGTTCAGGGCCTTGGTGATGATGTTGGCAAAATGATTTTTTTTTGCCATAAAGATTTCTTTATGATATTTCTTTGTTATTGTCTTATAAATAGTGAGGTTACTATCTGAAGAGCTCCTTTTCCAGGCAGCTTCTGCTCTACGACGCTCTTGCTTTAGCAACGTCAGCTGGTCGTTAAACCACCCGACGCTGTTTTTACGAAAGCAAGTTTTGCGTTTTGGTGTCACCCAGTCGGCGGACTGAAGTAGCGCCTTGTTGATGGCGTCAAGTGTTTCTACGGCTGTTCGTTGTTGTTGTATTGTGTTTATTTTATTTCCTAGGGTTGTTTTGAAGAGTTCCGAATGGAGCTTCTTCTGGGACCTAGTCCAGTGAGTTATCACCGGTTTTCTTGTTTTATTTGGCCTAAAGTGGTTGGCGATTTTAAATTTAATGGCATGGTGATCGGTCCATGGTAGTGGCTCATTTTCCCCGATCTCAATTTCCAAATCATGTTTGAAAATGAGATCGAGGGTATGGCCTGAGGCATGAGTGGGGCCTCGTATTAATTGCTGCAGACCTAATCCTTCTAGATGGTCGATGCAAGCGTCAGCGACTGGGTCCAACGAGGAGTTGGCCCAGAGGTTGAAGTCCCCCAGCACCGAAAGGTGTTTGATGCTTAGGGTGTAAGAGGCGATGAATTCTGTTAATGATGTGACAAGGTGCGTTTTTGGGCCTGGTGGTCTATAGCACAGTAGCATATGGACTGTGTCTTGGGGGTTTGTTTGCAGCTGTAGGGTGAGGGTTTCCATGAATGGAAGCGAGTATTGGAGGACTGGTTTGGTGATCAAGAGTAGTGTTGCTCACGAATATTCGCATTGCGAATATTCGCTACGAATATTGCATATTCGAGTATTCGCGAATAACGCGAATATCGCGGCGAATATTCGCTATTTCGAATATTCGTATTTTTTCAATTTTTTTTTAGAACAGATCACATCCTAGAGATCCCCATCAACGTATAAAAGCATTGCTGGTATGATTAGAGACCTTGGGCCGAGTAGCTGCAGCGCTCATTTTATATTCCCGAAAAATCGCAATGCGAATATTCGGCAATAGCGATATCGCGCGATTATTTTGTATTGTAATATATCACGAATATTCTGAGCCAATCAGAGTGCTCCATTCCGCATTTCTCGAAATTTCGCAATTATTTTATATTGTAATATATCACGAATATTCTGAGCCAATCAGAGTGCTCCTTCCGTATTTCTCGAATATTCGCAATTATTTTATATTGTAATATATCACGAATATTCTGAGCCAATCAGAGTGCTCCTTCCGCATTTCTCGAATATTCGCAATTATTGTGTATTGTAATATATCACGAATATTCTGAGCCAATCAGAGTGCTCCTTCCGCATTTGCCGAATATTCGCAATTATTGTGTATTGTAATATATCACGAATATTCTGAGCCAATCAGAGTGCTCCATTCCGCATTTCTCGAATATTCGCAATTATTTTATATTGTAATATATCACGAATATTCTGAGCCAATCAGAGTGCTCCATTCCGCATTTCTCGAATATTCGCAATGATTTCATTTCCAAAATATATCACGAATATTCGTATTTAGCGAATATATCTCGAATATTCGACTATATATTCGTGATATATCGCGAAATCGAATATGGCATATTCTGCTCAACACTAATCAAGAGGTGAATCTTATGGATCACCGCCAGACCTCCCCCTCTTTGCCCCACTCTGTTCTGCATTTGGATGCGATAATCTGCCGGCACCAATTCTTCCAGAATGGTGTTGCAATCGCCTGTGAGCCAGCTTTCTGTGATAAAGAGGCAGTCTATATCGTGTAGAAGGATGAAGTCATGGATTTCTTGCCGGCGTTTTACTGCCGATCTGGTATTGATCAGAGCGCAGGATATGCTTTTGGGTTGGAGTGTTCTAATGCGATTTTTTTACTGTTGATCGTCTATTGATTCTCAACAGTTTTTTAGGGCTTTTTCGGTGACCGTTGGGAGTGTTGAGGCAAACGATTTTAATTCCCAGATGGTTTCTGCAGAGTATTTCAGATAACCCATGGTTGCAGAAAAAACGGGAAGTATTTGTGGGGGGGGGGGGGGGGGGGGGGGGGTTGGCGATGCTGGGGAGGAGGAATAGGGAAGCGAACCTGTCACTTCTCTATATCCTCCCCTTTTTTTCAATTGGTCCAGAGGAAGGCAAAAAACCCCAGGAAGGCAAAAGACCCCTTTCACATTGAGGAGTATTTCAGACGGTACAGCGCTAAAAATAGCGCTGCTATACCGCCTGAAAAACTCCTTCACTGCATAGTCAATGTGAAAGCTCGAGGGCTTTCACACTGAGGCGATGCGCTGGCGGGAAAGAAAAAAATCTCCTGTCAGCAGCATCTTTGAAGCGGTGAGAGGCGCGGCATGTATACCGCTCCTTCCCATTGAAAACAACAGGAAACCGCGACAATACCGCCCGCAATGCACCTCTATAGTATTAACCCTTTATTGGCCACAAGCGGGAGTTAATACCGCACCGCTAGCGGCCAATTCTCACGGCAATTCCGGCAGTATATGGCCACTATTTTTAGCGGCGCTATACCGCCACCACGGATCCCGCCCCAATGTGAAAGGGGCCTAGTTGGTAGCACTGATGTGCACTGAAATGTGGCACTGATAGGCAGCACTGATTGGCACGGATAGGCGGCACTGATGGGCATCACTGATGTGCTCTGATTGGTTGCACTTATGGACACTGACTGGCATCACTGGGCACTGAGTGGCATCATTGATGAGCACTCATATGCAGCACTGATGGGCTCTGATTGGAAGCACTGATGGGCTCTGATTGGCAGCACTGATGGGCTCTGATTGACAGCATTGGCTGGCACTGACAGCATTGGTTGGCACTGATTTACAGCTTTGGTTGGCACTGATAGGCAGCATTGATTGGCACTGATAGGCAGCACTGGTTGGCACTGATGAGCAGCACTGGCAGTGATAGGCTGCATTGGTTGGCACTGAAAAGCAGCACTGGCATTGATAGGCAGCACTGGTTGGCACTGATAGGCAGCACTGGTTGGCACTGATAGGCAGCACTGGTTGGCACTGATAGGCAGCACTGGTTGGTATTGATAAGCAGCACTGGCACGGATAGGCAGCATTGGTTGGCACGGATAGGCAGCATTGGTTGGCACGGATAGGCAGCATTGGTTGGCACGGATAGGCAGCATTGGTTTGCACGGATAAGCAACACTGGCACTGATTGGCAGCATTGGTTGGCACTGATTGGCAGCATTGGTTGGCATGGATAGGCAGCATTGGTTGGCAGTACACTGATTGGCAGCATTGGTTGGCACTGATTGACACGGATAGGCAGAACTGGTTGGCACAGATAGGCAGAACTGGTTGTCACAGATAGGCAGCATTGGTTGGCACGGATAGGCAGCATTGGTTGGCACGGATAGGCAGCTTTGGTTGGCAGTGCACTGATAGGCAGAACTGGTTGGCACAGATAGGCAGAACTGGTTGGCACAGATAGGCAGCATTGGTTGGCACGGATAGGCAGCATTGGTTGGCACGGATAGGCAGCTTTGGTTGGCAGTGCACTGATAGGCAGAACTGGTTGGCACAGATAGGCAGAACTGGTTGGCACAGATAGGAAGCATTGGTTGGCAGTGCACTGGCAGCATTGGTTGGCACTGATAGGCAGAACTGGTTGGCACAGATAGGCAGAACTGGTTGGCACAGATAGGCAGCATTGGTTGGCAGTGCACTGGCAGCATTGGTTGGCACTGATAAGCAACACTGGCATGTATAGGCAGCATTGGTTGGCACAGTTAGGGGACAGGGGGAGTTTCACATTCAGGATATTGTGAAAATTGCCAGAGCTGTTCAGTGTAAGAAGCTGTCAGATAATGACACTATATGCAGGAAGAGACACCAGCTGTTAAGTCAGCGGTGATGTAGAGGATGGGCGGGACTGAACAGTGTGGTGCTGGGTTTTTTGGCTGGGCAGTGGGGTTGTGTGACCTACCTGACACACATACACACTGACTTACATGTCAGTGTGTGTGTGTGTGTGTGTCAGAACATACACATACTGACATGTCTTGAGTTCTATGGTACAGGCCAGTCTAAGCTCCCTTTCCCTCCTAACCCACACACTGACCACTGACCCACACACTGACCACTACACTGACCACTGACCACTACACTGACCACTGACCCACACACTGACCACTGACCACTACACTGACCACTACACTGACACTGACCCACACACTGACCACTACACTGACCACTGACCCACACACTGACCACTGACCACTACACTGACCACTACACTGACACTGACCCACACACTGACCCACACACTGACCACTACACTGACCACTGACCCACACACTGACCACTACACTGACCACTGACCACTACACTGACCACTGACCCACACACTGACCACTGACCACTACACTGACCACTACACTGACACTGACCCACACACTGACCCACACACTGACTACTACACTGACCACTGACCCACACACTGACCACTACACTGACCACTGACCACCACACTGACCACTGACCCACACACTGACCACTACACTGACCCACACACTGACCACTACACTGACCACTGACCCACACACTGACCACTACACTGACACTGACCCACACTGACCACTGACCCACACACTGACCACTACACTGACCACTGACCCACACACTGACCACTACACTGACCACTGACCCACACACTGACCACTACACTGACCACTGACCCACACACTGACCACTGACCCACACACTGACCACTACACTGACCACTGATCCACACACTGACCACTACACTGACCACTGACCCACACACTGACCACTACACTGACCACTGATCCACACACTGACCACTACACTGACCACTGACCCACACACTGACCACTGACCCACACACTGACCAATACACTGACCACTGACCCACACACTGACCACTGACCCACACACTGACCACTGACCCACACAGCACACTGACCACCAGGGCTGGTGCAAGGATTGTTGATGCTCCCGGCTAGGCGCCCTGAACCACTTTACCCTGCAACACATGTGACATTAGAAAAAAAGACGCCCTAAGGCCAACGCTGCGCTAATTTAAGAAGATAAAAACAATTTTTTTTTGATAAAGTGTATGAGAAAGCAGCTGGCATTTACATTCACTACAAAAAATTAAAAAAGTTAGGATAGATAGCAAAACATTAAAGAGTGCAGCGCTATGTGGTTAAAACCATGTGTGACATAGATGTTATACCTTGAAGTGTAAACAAATGATACGTGAAAAATGTATTAAAAGAAAAACTAATGCAGAGTCCAAAAAGAACATAACATAGTCTGTGAAGAGTTAATTCCAAAAGCAAATCCATGAAGGGTTAACTCCCCAAAAAATACACATTGCTTGCCAAGAAAGTGAAGATAAAGTAAAATAAACCAGGGTATTGCCAGAGTATTTTGGGACTTATTATTCACCAAACTTTATCTTCACTTCACTGCGTCGTTTTAACTGACAATTGCGCGGTCGTGCGACGTGGCTCCCAAACAAAATTGGCGTCCCTTTTTCCCACAAATAGAGCTTTCTTTTGGTGGTATTTGATCACCTCTGCGGTTTTTATTTTTTGCGCTATAAACAAAAATAGAGCGACAATTTTGAAAAAAATGCAATATTTTTTACTTGTTGCTATAATAAATATCCCCAAAAAATATATATAACATTTATTTTTTTTCCTCAGTTTAAGTCGATACGTATTCTTCTACCTATTTTTGGTAAAAAAAAATCGCAATGAGTGTTTATCGGTTGGTTTGCGCAAAATTTATAGTGTTTACAAAATAGGGGATAGTTTTATTGCATTTTTATAAAAAACATTTTTTACTACTAATGGTGGCGATCAGCGATTATTTTCATGACTGCGACATTATGGTGGACACTTTGGACAATTTTGACACATTTTTGGGACCATTATAATTTTCACAGCAAAACTGCATTTAAAATGCACTGATTACTGTGAAAATGACAAGGGGGCGCTGAACGTGTTATGTGTGACCTAATGTGTGTTTACAACTGTAGGGGGGTGTGGCTGTAGGTGAGACGTCATCAATTGTGTATCCCTATAAAAGGGATTACTCGAATGATGACACCGCCACAGTGAAGAACAAGGAAGCCGTGTTTACACACGGCTCTCCCAATTCTTCAGCTCCGGGGACCGATCGCGGGACTCCAGTGGCGAACGGTTCCGCGGGTTCCGCACGAGCCACTGCTGGGCACTAGCACAGGACGTACCTGTACGTGCATGTGCCCAGCCGTGCCATTCTGCCGACGTATATGTGCAGGAGGCGGTCCTTCAGTGGTTAAGAGCCCAGCCGTGAGTCACGCATGCCGGCACGCGACCCGGTCCGAAGCTCCGTGACCACCCGCGGACACGATCATCGCCGGTGTCCCGCAATTGGTCACCAGAGCTGAAGAACAGGGAGAGGTGTGTGTAAACACACCTTCCCCCTTCTTCACTGTGGCAATGTCAGTGATGTCAGCACTTGGGTGTTGTCTGCTTTCAAGCACCAATTATTGGACTATAATTTATATTTTTATTCACAAGGACTTTTAGTTTGTGTTCATTTACACTCATTGGCGCAGTTTTTTCCTTTTTTCTTTATGTTATCTGCTGCCTTTTTTTAAATAATTTTTCTAATTTACACTGGGTCAGCGCAATTTTTTTCTTTATCCAATATCAGTGATCGTCTGTTCCCTGATATAGGGAACAACGATCACTGACGTCACATGTCCAGCCCCGCCCCCTATAGTTAGAAACACACACAAGGTCACACTGTGGTTAACTCCTAAACTGCAATTGTCATTTTCACAGTAAACAATGCATTTTTATAGCACTTTTCGCTGTGAAAATGACAATGGCCCCCAAAATTTGTCAAAATTGTCCGATGTGTCCGCCATAATGTTGCAGTCAGGAAAAAAATCGATGATCGCCGCCATTAGTAGTAAAAAAAAAATATTATTAAAAATACCATAAAACTATCCCCTATTTTTTAAACACTATGGGCCAGATTCAGGTAGATGGGCGAATCTTTATTTTAGAGTAACGTTTCTCATTTACGTTACTCCGCCGAAACTTTAGGAGCAAGTACTGTTAATCACAAAGCACTTGCTCCTAAAGTTGCGGCGGCGTAGCGAAAATGAGCCGCCGGAATTCAAATTGGGTGGGTAGGGGGCGTGTATTATTATAACTAGGCGCGATCCCGCGGCGAACGTACTGCGCATGCGTCGACTGTCAGCGCGCATGCTCCAAATTCTGTCAGTGAACGTCAATGACGTCAATCCACATTCACAGACGTTTTACGCAAACGACGCAAATTTTTTTTAATTCGACGCGATGACGACGGCCATACTTAACATAGGATACTCCACTAGGGGGCTGGTTTTTCTTTAAGCTGCGTATCGCTTACGGAAACGTCGGAAAGTCACTGCAACGGGGCCCGAATACGATCGTGAATTGTCGATTCTCGCTGATTAGCATATTCTCGGCGTTAATCAGCGGGAACGCCCCGAGCGCCATTTTTTAAATTGCAGATCCGATACGACGGCGAAATACAATTACGCCGCTTGTATAGGAACTCCAACCCGGCATTTCTTGTTTTCTGCTTACAGAAAACAGAAACGCCGGCTCAAAGTGAGAGTTAGGCTGGAGTATCACTGATACACCAGCCTAACTCTACCTGAATCTGGCCCTGAATCGGCAATTCACGATCGTATTCGGGCCCGACGCAGTGACTTTCCGACGTTTCCGTAAGCGATATTTTGCGATAATTTTGCGTCGTTTGCGTAAAACGTCCGTGAATTGGGGATTGACGTCATTGACAGAATTTGGAGCATGCGCACTGACAGTCGACGCATGCGCAGTACATTCGCCGCGGGATCGCGCCTAGTTTAAATAATACACGCCCCCTACCCGCCCAATTTGAATTCCGCCGGCTCATTTTCGCTACGCCGCCGCAACTTTAGGAGCAAGTGCTATGTGAATAACAGTACTTGCTCCTAAAGTTTCGGCGGAGTAACGTAAATGAGAAACGTTACTCCAAAATAAAGATTCGCCCATCTACCTGAATCTGGCCCTATAAATTTTGCGCAAACCAATCGATAAACGCTTTTTACGATTTTTTTTTTACCAAAAATAGCTAGAATACATATCGCCCTAAACTGAGAAAAAATATGTTTTTTTATATATTTTTGGGGGGATATTTATTATAGCAAAAAGTTAAAAAATATTGAATTTTTTTCAAAATTGACGCTCTATTTTTGTTTATCTATGCCAAAAAAATAAAAAATCGCAGCGGTGATCAAATACCACCAAAAGAAAGCTCTATTTGTGGGGAAAAAAAAAGGACGCCAATTTTGTTTGGGAGCCACGTTGCAACGACCGCGCAACTGTCAGTTAAAGCGACAGAGTGTCGAATCGCAAAAACTGGCCAGGTCCTTTACCTGCATAATGGTCCGGGTCTTAAGTGGTTAAGGTGAAAAAAACATCTACCTTTACAACCCCTTTAAGCTTTGGCAATAAAACCTGGAAGCTGATTGGTTACTATGCAGAAGTGAGCCTGATTTTGCACTGTTTTAGTAAATAAACCTCACCGTTACTAAGAGGAGAGAAGTGCTGATGTAATACCTATTTTATCATTCATGTGATCTCCCAGGGTTACATTGAACCTCCTCACTATGGAAATATTCTTTATCATGCAGAATTTATTTCATCAATGTATGACACTTTTTCTATGTCACTTCCCCGTCTCTGCCCGTTCTTTATCGCTCAGGATTCCCCCGTGACTCAGTTTAGAAAGAGCAAAATAAAAAATTTTATGTTAAGGGACACTCTGATGGGCACAACAACATTTGTCCATCAGTGTGCCCCTTAACAAAATATACCCATCACTGTGCAAATTTAAAATATAACCATCAGCGTGTCCCTTAACATGAAATTTGCCCATCAGAGTGCGGGGGTCCTCCCAAAATCCATGCTAGACCCGTATCCACGCAGCCTGGATGGTCAGGAAAGGGGGTGGGGATGAGCGAGCGCCTCCCCTTCTTAACCGCGCCAGGCCGCATGCCCTCAACATGGGGAGGTAGGTACTCTGGGGTAGGGGTGCACCCTGCCCCCATGTTAATGAGGACAGGGCCTCTTCCCGTCAACCCTGACCGTTGGTTGTCGGGGTCTGCGGACAGGGGGCTTATCGAAATCTGGGAGCCCCCTTTTACAAGAGGGCCCCCAGATACCAGCCCCCCACCCTAGGTGAATGAGTATGGGGTACATCGTACCCCTACCCATTCACCTGGAAGAAAAGTGTCAAAAAAATAAATACACTACACAGTGCCTAAAAATGCTCCCTGTACTACTTTGGTCCGACATTAATCCTACTTTAGTCCATTGATTATCATTGAAGTCGGACCAAAGTAGGATTCTTGTCCCTACCATCCGACTTTTGACATCCAACATGTGATTACAGCAGCAGTAAAAGGAATTTATCTCAGTCGGATGGAAGTCGGATGGATGTAGGATCAATGTTGCAGAGCAAAGTAGGATGAAAGTCGTACTGCTGTTGTGTAGTATAGTGTGAACCCAACATAAGGCTGGGTTCACACTTGTCCGACAACCGCTCCGACATTGGGAGCTCATGTCGCATGACGTGTGAAAATCAATGTTTCCCTATGGGAGCCGTCTTAACTGTTCCGACACATGTCGGAGCGACTTTGAAAATGCTCCCTGTACTACTTTGGTCCAACATTGATCCTACTACAGCCCATTGAATATCATTGAAGTTGGACCAAAGTAGGATTCTTGTCTTTACCACCCGACTTTTGACATCCGACATGTGATTACAGCAGCAGTAAAATAAATGTATCTCACTCAGATGGTGAGATAAATGGATCTGTGTGTTAGTGGGCGTCCTGACTTTCCTGCTCGCCCCCTCCCCCTCAAGAGGTTTTCTCCACACCAGGGAGAAAGCCTCGCATTACTGTATTGAGTTACAGACAGAAGAACAGGAAGTGAGGATTTCTCAGAAGAAATAAGGACATTTAAAAGCAAAATGGAAGGATGAGGTAAGTGAAGGAGGACTGCACTAAGGTAAGGGAAGCTGTTTAGGGGAATTTTTTTTCCTTTACAACCCCTTTAAGGTGAAAAAACATGAACCTTTATGTAGCGGCCTGCTACTTTTTAGCTGGCACTGCTTTAAATTTAGAGGGTAGTTTTGGGCCTCTGTTCCAGCCATGGCTGTACTGTGAGTGACCACTATTGTTGTCTGAGGTGCCGTTACCACCCCACGCCAAGAATGGCAGCAGTCAGGTCAAGGTGTTTTGGGTGTTCCCCCTTGGCAGCCAATCAGTGGGGGTTGATCATCCCGCTGTGCATGCTGGGGAGGAGTAGCTCCCAGACCATGTTGGTCCGGAGGGTTGTGATCTACTAAGTAGGCCCGGTAGTTAGACTGGGTATTCCTTTGCAGAGTGGCCCTGTGCTGTCCATCCTGAGGGAGGAAGCCACTCAATGAAGAACCTGTCTTGGAGAGCACCGAGCACGAGGCTGGTATCTCAGGAGAGGCCTTGAACTTCATCGAAAGGACGCACTGTCAGGCCTTGTACACACGACGGGAAATATCCGCTGTAAACGGTCCCCGGACCGTTTACAGCGTATATTTGCGCCGGGATGTTTTGATCCGATGGCTGTACACACCATCGGATCAAATTCCCCGCCGGCGGACAGCGCGGTGACGCGGCGGTGACGTTGACGCCGCCACGTGACCGCCACGTCACCGCACCAGGAAGTAAACACTTCCGCGCGCATGCGTCGGATCCATTCACAGGATACGACGCATGTGCGGCAAGATATGTCCGCTGGTTTGCCGTACTAACCAGCGGACATATCTGCCAGCCAGCTATCCGGCGGAAATATTTCAAAGCATGCTTTGGAATTTTTCCGCCGGATGAATCCGGCAAAAAGCGTCCGTTTGCCCCTACACACGAGGGGATTTTTCCGCTGAAATGGTCCGTCGGACCATCTTCAGCGGATTTATTCCCTCGTGTGTACAAGGCCTCACTGAAGGGCTAAATGATGGTCGCCTGTCAGTCTACACAGGACCGGCCTTTGGGGTGTGCGAGCTGTGTGGCCTCACAGGGCACCATGGGCAATAGGGGCGCCGTGTGGCCATCACAGCTCGCAGAATGTGAGTGGTAGCAGGGCTGGGCCGGCGCTACCACTAGGCGGATTAGGAAGGCAGCCGTCTAGAATGCACTGCCACCTAAGGGCGCCACTGACTCTTACCTCTTCCTCCTCATTGTCGCTCCCCAGGATCCTGGCAAGGTAAAGAGGGGCTCCGGACAGCCTCTTTGTGCATGTTTAGGTTACCAGGGGGTGAGGGGTGAAGATGGGGGGCGCCACAGGATTAGCTCGCACAGGACGCCTGAACACCTAAGGCCGGCCCTGAGTTTACAAGAAGTTATTCGGGAGAGATCCGGGTGCTGAATCCTGTGCTGAGAGGATTTTGGACCGAATATACCTTCATCTGTGGGAAGGTCTGTGGCAGAGACTTTACCCATTTCCGTGTGCCATCCTGGCTGCTAGGCTAGTGAGAGAGGCCTATCCGGGTGCACAATACCCACTCCGACTAGAGTGGTGACGAAAGCTGTGCTACTGGGAGCAGGAGTGTTTCCGGACAGAAGTTGTGCACCTGAACCTATTACCTGTCACCCTTCCACCTCTTCAATCACTTATTTTATTCTTTTACCAAGTTCAGCAAATAAATCAAAGAAAAAAAAGTCTAAAGTGTGGACATTGAACTTTTCTCTCAACTCTCATCTGATACCCTAGACGGCGAGGAAATAGAGGTAACATGCCACCCAAACAAAACCAGCAGCTCCTCCAGGCGTAGTGCTACACTTACAACTCCTTTAACCACTTGCTTACTGGGCACATACACCCCCCTCCTGCCCAGGTGAAATTTTAGCTTCCAGCACTGCGTCGCTTTAACTGACAATTGCGCGGTCATGCGACGTGGCTCCCAAACAAAATTTACGTCCTTTTTTCCCCACAAGTAGAGCTTTCTTTTGGTGGTATTTGATCGCCTGTGCGGTTTTTATTTTTTGCGCTATAAACAAAAAAGAGCGACAATTTTGAAGAAAAATACAATATTTTTTTTTTGTTGCTATAATAAATATCCCAATTTAAAAAAAAAAACTATTTTTTTTTCTCAGTTTAGGGCGATACGTATTCTTCTACATATTTTTGGTAAAAAAAAATAAAAAATCGCAGTAAGCGACTGGTTTGCGCAAAAGTTATAGCGCTTACAAAATAGGGGAGAGAATTTTTTTTTTACTAGAAATGGCGGCGATCTGCGATTTTTATTGGTACTGCGACGTTATGGCGGACACATCGGACACTTTTGACACATTTTTGGCGCCATTCACATTTATACTGCGATCTGTGCTATAAGTATGCACTAATTACTGTATAAATGTGACTGGCATTGAAGGGGTTAACACTAGGGGGTGAGGAAGGGGTTAAATGTATCCTAGGTGTCTTCTAACTGTGGGGGGAGGGGGGGTGACTGGGGGGGGGTGACCGATCTGTGTCCCTATGTACAAGGAACACAGATCGGTATCCTCCTCTCCAGAGACAGGACGCTGTCTCTGTGTAAAACGGCAATGAGAGATGATCTATAAAATCTCTCATTCGCCGCACAGATCGCATCGCAAACGGCCACTCTGACTGGGCTCTACAGCGCGCGCTGGGAACGCCCAAAGGGGATGCCGTCAAAAGACGGCATGTTGGCTATTCAGACCCGCGCCGTTGCCGTCATTTGACGGTAGCGCGGGTCTGAAGTGGTTAAAGATGATTTGGTGTAGCATTCGGGAACATGGGAAAGATCTCCCTCTTACCGGCTCTGACAAAAGAGAAGTGTCTATGCTCTTCACTTTCACTGTGCCGGCAGGGAAATCAATGTTCCTGTGTCTATGGATGCAAATACTGGACTCAGGAGCACGCCCGCAAGGTAACACCTCCACCAGGAGAGCGATTTTCCTAGGGGGTTATCTGATTTGGGGAGGAGCCGCCGGAGGACCCCAGAAGAGGAGGCTCAGGGCCACTCTGTGCAAAACAAGCTGCACAGTGGAGGTAAGTATGACATGTTTGTTATTTTATATATAAAAAATGAAGGCTTACAATAACTTTAACCACTTCCATACCAGGCACTTACGCACCTTCCCGCCCAAGCCAATTTTCAGCTTTCAGCACTGTCGCAATTTGAATGACAATTGCGCAGTCATGCTACACTGCACCCAAACAAAATTGGCGTCCTTTTTTCCCCACAAATAGAGCTTTCTTTTGGTGGTATTTGATCACCTCTGCGATTTTTTTTTTTTTGCGCAACAACTAAAAATAGAGCGAAGATTTTGAAAAAAAAATAAAGTTTTTATTTTTTTCTGTTAATTTTTTTGTAAATGAGCATGTTTTCTCTTTCAATTACGGGCACTGATATGGTGGCACTGATGGGCACCGATGAGGTGGCACTGATGGGCACCGATGAGGTAGTTCTGATGGGCGCCAATTAGGTAGCACTGATGGGCACTGATAGGCGACGCTGGTATGGGGCACTGATAGGCACTCATGGGCGGCACTGATGGGCACTCATGGGCGACACTGATGGGCACTCATGAGCGGCACTGGGCACTCATAGGCGGCACAGATGGGCACTCATAGGCGGCACAGGTGGGCACTCATAGGCGGCACAGGTAGGCACTGATAGGTGGCACAGGTGGGCACTGATAGGTGGCACAGGTGGGCACTGATAGGTGGGCACTGGGCATGGATTGGCACTGACAGACACTGGTGTGGCACTGATGATCACTGAGGGGTGGCACTGATGGATCAATGTTGCCAATAAGTGCCCATGTGTGGGCACTGATTGGCATCATTTTTTTTTCCTGCCCCCCTTTTTTTTTTTTATTTATTTTTTTTTTTTTTATTTATTTTTTTAGTACCCTTGTGGTCTAGTGTGGCGATCCGAGGGGGGGCTGCGCTGATAAACAATCAGCACGAACCCCCCCTGTCAGGAGAGCCGCTGATCGGCTCTCCTCTACACGCGTCTGTCAGACGCGAGTGAGGAAGAGCCGTCGGCGGCTCTTCCTGTTTACATCGTGATCAGCCGTGATTGGACACGGCTGATCACGTGGTAACGAGGCTCCGCCGGAGACTCGTTACCGAGATCGGAGGTGTAGGGTGTCAGACTGACACCCCCCATCACCGATCGCCGCTCTGCGCGCCCGCACGGGCGCGCGCGGCATTGAAATCGTGCTAGCCGTTTGAGAACGGCCAGTCACGATTTCATAACCACTTCCCGGCCGTAAATCTGTTATTGGCCGGGCGGGAAGTGGTTAAAGGGGTGTTCCAGCCAAAAAATGTGTTTATTAAAAGTCAGCAGCTACAAAAAGGTGTAGCTGCTGGCTTTTAATAAACACTCACTTACCTGCTCCTGCGTTCCAGCGACGCGCCGACCGGGGCTCCGCTCCTCTTCCCCCCCTCCCCGGCCGGCGTCTCCATCTCGACTGTGGGCACCCAGCCGTGACAGCCTTCGGCTTCGGCGCGGCTCGCCGCTGATTGGAGAGGCGATCGCATGGGACCTGTCAGTGTCCCATGTGATCGCCTACAGGGAGGGGCTGGTGTAGGCGATTAAGGCTTAATCGCCTAACCAGCCCCTCGGCGGAAGCAGGAAGTGGGACAGGAAATCCCACTCCTACTGAAGCCCCCACTCCCCCCCCCCAAAAAATTACATGCCAAATGTGGCATGTAAGGGGGTGAGGAGTGGAACAAGAGGAAGTTCCAAATTTGGGTGGAACTCCTCTTTAAGTAGTTAAAGCCCGCCCATCCGTCGCCGCACACATGTGTAAAGCGGGCAGCAACAAAAATCGCTTAGGGGGGCTTTGGCGTCGATCTGAGAAGAAAGCCACAGTGGTTCGCTTTACAAAGGACAGTCGATATGTCGCCACCATAGGGCTGGTGCGATGCGGGAAACCCTACGAATTCAGTACGAGTTCCCGCATCGCACCCGCATCCCCCGCGGTTCACACTGCTCTATGCCAACCACTGTGGGTGTCAGTACAAGGTTAATGGCACCTCCTCCAGATCGGGGGGGGAACTGTGGCTTCGGACAGGAATCGCATCACATAGGTCTGAACACCCATGCGATACGATTCTGGTGCAGAGGGAAAAAAAAAAGTATCCTGCACCATTTTGGTCCGAATGCGATGCGATTTCAGCCCTACAAACTGTACGGCTGAGTCTGCATCGAACACACGTGATCTGTATGGGTGCGAATCACATGCGATCTCTAACATCGCACCGGTGTGATCCCAGGATAAAAATCCTCATGTGTATTGTACACATTTTCAGGGCGGCCCTCCGTTTATCATTCTGCCCACCAGACACAAAAAAGGTGTCACCAAGCCCTGAAGACCCCAGCTGGCAGCTGATTGGATCAGTAAATCGGTGGGGATGAGGATGACACCCCTTAGCTGATTTCTACATATCACAGGTGGTGCAGGTGTTTGGTCAGATTAGGCGACACATCAGAATTGGTAACGGAAGTAAAGTTTTTTCGCCATCTTGTTACATACACCCAGCACTCCTCCACTGTAAGTATACACCGACAACGATGCAAGCGGACATCTTGTTACACCCACTGGAGTTTTACACTTTTTTTTAAACAGTAAAGTGAGTTTATATAGTGAAATACAATACTTAGAACTCCATCTGACTGGTTAGATGTTTAATTACACAGGCGCACACATACCTGTCCGTGACATCACAAACATTTCCAGTTAGCTTTAGAAATTCAGCTATTCAGCATTCCCACACATTTTCTGCAGGAAATGCATTTTCTGGTTTAGTTTTTCATTTATATTTTATTTTGTACGTTTTTTGGCTCTGCGTAACTTCTGCATACTTTCAGATATTAAAACCTTCAACTTTTAAAATGTTCAGCTCTTTCAGCTAATGATGGGGCTTCTTAATTTTTTTTTTTTACTATTTAAACTTTTAAGATATTAAGCTTTTTAACACTTTTTTTTAACATTGACGTCAATGAGAACATGCTTCAAATCCTTAAAATCTTCTTCTGCTCCCAAACGTTTCAGCTCCTTCATACTTTCACCTACAGACGCCAAACAAACTTTAAAATGTTCACAAAATATTCAGCTATCTGGATATATCTTTAACAGTTTTTGTGAAAAAGATCTTTAACCACTTGCTTACTGGGCACATATACCCCCTTCCTGCCCAGGCGAAATTTAAGCTTCCGGCACTGCGTCGCTTTAACTGACAATTGCGCGGTCGTGCGACATGGCTTCCAAACAAAATTGACGTCCTTTTTTCCCCACAAATAGAGCTTTCTTTTGGTGGTATTTGATCACCTCTGCGTTTTTTATTTTTTGTGCTTGTGCAAAAAAAGTGTGACACTTTTGAAAAAAGAAACACAATATTTTTTACTTTTTGCTATAATAAATATCCCATAAAAAAAAAAAAAAAGAAAAGAAGGCTGATACGTATTCTTCTACCTAAAACTTTTTACTATTAATGGTGGCGATCTGCGATTTTTTTATTGGGACTGCGACATTATGGCGGACACATCGGACACTTTTGACACATTTTTGGGACCATTCACATTTATACAGCAACTGTTCGTGCTATAAATATGCACTGATTATTGTATAAATGTGACAGGCAGGGAAGGGGTTAACACTATTGGCGAGGAAGGGGTTAAATGTGTACCCTGGGAGTGATTCTAACTGTGGGGGGAGGAGACTGACTAGGAGAGGTGACCAATCTGTGTCTCTATGTATAAGGGACACAGCATCGGCCTCCTCTCCCTGACAGGATGTGGATCTCTGGGTTTACACCCAGAGATCCACGGTCCTGCTCAGTTAATGGGCAATCGTGGGTGCCCGGTGGCCACGCGCATCATGTTCCCAGTAACACGGCAGGTGTGCACGCGCTCCCCCTAGTGGCTGTGAAAGAGCCGTCCTGTCAGAACAATAGAGCTATCGTGCCGCCTTCAATTGACGGCGGCCGGTAGTGTAGTGGTTACGTTTAGTGATCATTTCAGGAAATGTTATCAATTAAACAGAGTGTGCATTGGGCTTATTCTTTGCAAACTGCAGGAAATGCATTTTCTAGTTTTATATACTATAGACCAATATGAATGCAATGGGCCAGATTAACCACTTGAGGCCCGGCATATGCTCAATTGACGGCAGCTTTGGGGATCTGAATTTCCAAGCTGCCGTCAATTGACGGCATAGTTTTTTCCGGCCACTGGGGGGCGTGCGCGTCCCCGAGATGCCGATGCGCGTGCCTGGCGGTCGCGATGTCCGCCAGGTACCCGCTGATCGGCAGTTTTAGAGCAGGGACGTGAAGCTCTATGTGTAAACACAGAGCTCCACGTCCTGTCAGGGAGAGGTGACAGATGCTGTTTCTCTTGTACATAGGGAGACAGCATCGGTCACCTACCCCAGTCACCCCCCACACAGTTAGAACACTCATAGGACACACATTTAACCCCTTCCTCACCCCCTAGTGTTAACCCCTTCACTGCCAGTCACATTTATACAGTAATTAGTGCGTTTTTATAGCACTGATCGCTGTATAAATGTGAATGGTCCCAAAAATGTGTCAAAAGTGTCCGATGTGTCCGTCGCAATATCGCAGTCCTGACAAAATTTGCAGATCGCCGTATTACTAGTAAAAAAAATAAAAATAAATAAAAATTGTCAGAATTCTATCCCTTATTTCCTAGCCACTATAATCTTTGCGCAAACCAATTACTATACGCTTATTGCGATTGTTTTTTTTACCAAAAATATGTAGAATACATATCGGCCTAAACTGAGAAAAAATATATATTTTTTAAAAAAAATTGGATTTTTATTATAGCAAAAAGTAAAAAATATTCTGTGTTTTTTTTCAAAATTGTCGCTCTATTTTTGTTTATAACGCAAAAAAAAAAAAAAAAAACGCAGAGGTGATCAAATACCACCAAAAGAAAGCTCTATTTGTGGGGAAAAAAAGGACGTCAATTTTGTTTGTAAGGCACGTCGCACGACCGCGCAATTTTAATTTAAAGCGACGCAGTGCTGAAAGCTGAAATTTCGCCTGGGCAGGAAGGGGGTATATGTGCCCAGTAAGCAAGTGGTTAAGAATACATTTACGAAGGCGTATCTATAGATACACCGCGTAAAGTCTATTCTGAGCCGGCGTATCTTTTTTCTGTATTCTGTATTTTTCTGCTAAGATACGAGCGGCGTAATTCTGTTACACCGTCGTATCTTAGTTGCATATTTACGCAGGCCTGCTTGGTGGCGCTTTCGTCGTTTTACGCATAAAATATGCAAATGAGCTAGATATGCCGATTCACAAACGTACTTGCGGCCGGGCGTCGTAGTTTACGTCGTTTGCATAAGCGTTAGTCCAGCGTAAAGTTACCCCTGCTATATGAGGCGCAGCCAATGTTAAGTATGGACGTCGGGACAGCGCCGAATTGTACATCGTTTATGTCGTTTGCGTAAATCGTTCGGGAATGGGGCTGGACGTAATTTACGTTCACGTCGTTTACATTGACTAGTTGCGACGTGATTTCACGCATGCGCACTGGGATATGTCCACAGTGGGGTGATGATTTATTTACATGAATCACGCCCCCACATTACTAATTTGAATTAGGCGCCCTTACGCCGGCCACTTTACGCTACGCTGCCGCAACTTATGGAGCAAGTGCTTTCTGAATAAGGCACTTGCCCATAACAGTTGCGGAGGTGTAGTGTACAGAGCATACGCTACGCCCGCAAAAAATTACGCCCCCTTCTCTGAATCTGGCCCAATGTTTTGAGCCTTGGTATGGGTAACAACACTGACAGCAGAGCTATTCAGTTTTAGCTGATTTATCTCTTCTTGTGCAATTCTTACCAATCACAGTGACATAGTTTTAGCTAATTAGGCAAGATGTAAAACTAATCACACATAGCTGTCAATAATATAACATGTCCCCCGGGAATTAGACACATAATTGTGCCATAAATCATCTGCTTCCTATGCAAATGTACTGGAAACAAATCAGTTTCTTGTCTAATTATTGTTTCCTGGACTTTTTATAATGATAATTGAAAAAACACCTCCCTCAAATCTATGTGAAACATCTGTTCACAGGGCCGAGTTCGCTGTCAGTAGAATTTTATCAAGGAAACCCTTATTTATCTTTCTTTGACAGATCCGTGATCTAGCACTGTTTCTGGGGTGGTAGAATTTTTACAGCTGCACCTGTCTCCTCTATGGTCAAATATTGCTGCCAAGGAAAACTACCAGCTTTATAGGAATCCTTCAACGCTCTTGTTCTCAGCAATGTTATTCCGACAATTATCATTTTTGGAAAAGAGCTTCTGGTGCCGAAGACAAATGAAAACTCTGCAGTTTTACCCACTTGACAACCGGGCCTATGCTAGAAAATTAATCAGAACCCCCAAACATTATATATTTTTATTTAGCAGACACCCTAGGGCAGTGATGGCGAACCTTGGCACCCCAGATGTTTTGGAACTACATTTCCCATGATGCTCATGCACTCTGCAGTGTAGTTGAGCATCAAGGGAAATGTAGTTCCAAAACATCTGGGGTGCCAAGGTTCACCATCACTGCCCTAGGGAATAAAATGGCGGTCATTGCAACTATTTTTCCCGCACGGTATTTGCGCAATCATTTTTCAAACACCTTTTTTTGGGGAAAAAAACAGTTTCATGGATTAAAAGATAACAAAACAGTAAAGTTAGCCCAATTTTTTTGTATAATGTGAAAGATGATGTTACGCCGAGTAAATAGATACCTAACATGTCACGCTTTATAATTGCGCACATTAATGGAATGGCGCCAAACTTTGGTCCTGCATTGCCCACAGGAAAGGCCGCAGTTTCGGCCTAGGTCCCGGAGCACCGGTGGCCATCTCGGTCCACCCAGAGGCTGCAGCAACAAGCTTTTCTGGCCTGATTTGCCTGGAGTTCCCTCCCCTCCTTGTCCTGGATCAGCCTCCGGAGTCTATTAAATAGATGGTCCTCTCCTTCTTTGAGACTACTGCAGGTTCATATTCAGTGGCGTCTCCAGCTTTCATATTTAGGGGGGCACATGGGGGAAGTGGACAAAGTAGGGGTGCCAACTATAAAATGCAATTATATATATCCTGGGGTCCTTTACTATGATCCCACAACGGGCCCTTTCACATGTTCCGCAGTAAGCTCCCCTCCTACTATACTTGGGTCCCCCAGGGTGGCAGAAAACAAGAGATATATGTCACCAACACACCAAGAATATATAAGGGTCCAAAGCAGTGGGAGAACTATCAGGCCGCATACACACGATCAAACATGTTCGCTGAAACTGGTCCGCAGACCAGTTTCAGCGGACATGTTCGATCGTCATAATCGGTGAGCTGCACCGATTTCAAAAAGTCGTTCCTGTACTACTTTTTGCGATTTGGGGCCGCGATTTACATTGACATCTGTGCAGAAACCTGCACAGATGTCTCTTAAATTGCGGCCGAAATTGGGGCTGCCAGCGGAAGTGAAATCGTGCAAGTTCAGCTGAACTCGCACGGCTTCACTCCTGCAGCCCAGTGTGAACCAGGGCTGAAAGTCACTTATATCCCCTCTCTTCTGATGCTCAGGCGTCAGGCTGAACTGTAGAAAGTTGTCTTCACCACTTCCACGTCTAGATGCCCAAATGCATTGCTGCCATGTGATTGGCTGATTAGCAATTTGTGTTGCCAAACAATTGAACGTGTTTAGCACTACCCCCGAAGGAGCCGCTGGTTGTTGTTTGGGATCGGCGTATTAAGTTACCTGGTAGTGTGTCTAGGGGTAGTGGCAGTGAGCAGTAGCAGCGAGCGAATGTCCAGTCATCAAATGGGTTTTCAAATGCTTTATTCCAAGGCCTGGCATGGCCAACATCAACAGGAGGTAGGATAGAAAAGGTTGATGAAGCAGTAGAGAACAGTGTGGTATCAGGCCTGGATAACAAGGAAAGCATGCCTGCTTTCAGTTATATGTAGAACTTGTCGCCACTCCAGTCAGAGTGGGTGAAGTGCCCCCGGACAGACTTCTGCCACAAGCCTGGCAGCCAAAATGTCACTTATAGGTCGCTGAGAGGAACAGACCTCTGCCACAGGCCTAGTACTTCAATACTTCAAAGAACAAATTAGATTTGAGCAAATCCTCCCAGTAAATGCAATGAAAGGTCACCGACTGACAGCTGACATATACCCGTCAGGTCCCCGATGGTTCGTCCAAGCCCTCTTGGATAACCTGCCTCTGGGTTCTTCTCAAGCCGATCCCCCACCGAACGGTTCACAGCCTGGGATCTTTCAGCAAATTTGGGGACCCAGTAAGTCACTGGGGCCCCCTTCAGCATCTGGATGGGTCTCCATGGAACGTGCAGCTCCGGCCAGGTAGGCCATGCTGGCGGGTTCCGTGAATGTGCGCACCCTGAAGGTGGATGCCGCACCTGGAACGTGGACCCCGCGCAGGGAAGAAGGACCCAGACAAGATGGCCCCTGTCACAAATATACCCTTCCCCAGCATGCCCCGCGAGGTTCAACTCCTCCAATTGGCTGCTGGGGAAAAGCGGCTCTGCCAGAACCCCTCTAGCGCCACCTGGGTGGGACCATAGCCCTCGGATGCAGACTGACCTACAGGACAATTTTGGAATGACAGCAGCTCATCAATTTCAACAAATTATGAACGGGAGCAAAATAACTCTCCCATTCCCCTCTAACTTTAGCGTAGTGCCCACACTGAAAGTAAGGGGGCGCTACATGTGTACCTAATAAAGTGGACGGTGAGTGTAGGTTTCAACTTCCTGATCATTTTACAATCAATCTTGCTAGGTTTTGAATCATGGTTTGTAATTTATTTTAATTTATTATGAACATAATAGGACGCACTCAGCCTTCGCATTTCAGCATCTGGGTTGTAATTCCTTCACATAAATCATTTTGCATACACAATAGTTCCCAGCTGTACTGAACAAAGCTCTGCCTATCTATGAAGAGGCTGGTGATAGGATCTGACACCAGTGCCAACAGATAACTCTCTTTCATTAAAATACAGCGACTGCGTAGAAGCGTGCCATCGTAATCCTGCATGTAAATTGGGAATTTCAGTGTTTTTGTGAAGCACGTTTAGAGAAAAACACACATCACACTTGACTATTTCAACCACAATTGACCTTTAATAATGCCAACATAGGCCCGGATTCACGTCGGACTTACGCCGACGTATCTAAAGATACGCCGTCGTGAGTACACATGTGCGCCTTGTATCTCTATGCCGATTCCCCAAGCTAGATACGTCGGAAAAATAGGCTTCAGCCGCTCGGTGTAACTTGCCTACACCGAGGTATCGTGGGCGCATAGTTACGCTGGACGCATTCGGCGTTCCCATTATAAATATGCAAATGAGTAAGATACGCCGATTCACGAACGTACTTGCGCCCTGCGCATGTTTTAAGCGATTTGCGTAACGGTTACGCCCAGCGTAAAGTTAGCCCTCATATAGGAGGCGCAACCCATGCAAAAGGTATGGACCAGGGAACGAACGCCGTTGATTTTTATCTTGTTTACGTAGTACGTGAATAGGACTGGGCGTAGGTTACGTTCACGTAGGCAGTGCTTTGACGTATCTTAGGCAGTTATCTCGACGTGACTGTGAGCATGCGCACTGGGATGCATCCAAGATACAACGCATGCCCAGTTCGTTTTTTGAAGCTCAGCCCATCATTTGCATGGGGTCACGCTACATTTAAATGTTACACGCCCACTTCCACCTACGTTAACTTACGTCGGCTTACGCCGACAACTGTACGCTACGCTGGCGCGACGTTGAGATCATTCGCTTTGTGAATTCCATGCTTCCCTCTCAACGTTGCGCCGGCGTAGCGTAAAGAAGATGCGCTGAGGTACGTGAATCTAGCTGATATTTGGGGAACAGAGGATGCTGTCACATTTAAAAGCCAGTGGATTGTTCTTCATCTATAATAGAATGCTTGTGTAGTGCCCACCCCAAATCTAGGGGGCGCTATTTCAAATTTAAGGGAAGTCTGGGCCTATACTTAGACCCAGACCTGTTTTATTAACACAAATTTGCCTCTGTTCTGGCTGTGGTATTACTTGGTAGTTTCCCTTGTTGCCTGCAGTTGGTGTTGCCATCTTGGCCTTACGTTGGAATGCAGGTGTACCATCAGGGATGGACTGGCCATTGGGACTACAGGGAGTTTCCCGGTGGGCCGATGGCTCAGTGGGCCAGCTTCAGTGACAGCCGACTGCCGCCCCCCTCCGCTCCTCTGTCTCTCCTTCCCTGCAGAGCTCACCTGGGGGTAACAAAGAAGCAGGGAGAGGACCAGAGGAGCAGGGGGGCGACAGAGGAGCATGAGGGGAGGGGACAGACAGCTGACTCAACAGCTAAGGCCTGGGAGTTTCTCACTTCTGCCTAATCTTGTCCCATAAGGGGGGGATGCACCGAACTGATTATTTGTCCCGGGTGAAATAATATCTAGCTTCCCCACTGGTACTGCCTATAAGAGTACCAGTACCAGCCGTTCTACTCTAATAAAGTAGAACGGCTAGTGGCTAGTATAGGGGGAGAGGGGGCTCGAGTGAGGCCGGGGGGGGGGGTGCGGGAGTTGTCCGGCCGCCATGGGAGAGATATATCTAAGTGGGCCAGTCTGGATGAAGTCCAGGGCCAAATTTCTGTCCCAGTCCAGCCCTGTGTACCATGGTGTATTGGGTGTCCTTTCTCGGCAGCGGTACATAAGCGGCAGATGCCATTTATCGAGGTTACTCGCCTCGTGGCCCTCCTGGGGAGAGGTGTGTGTGAGCCCAACTTTGGGGCCAGGTTGGCCCGGAGTTGTTTCGCTGTCTAGTGGGCCCAGCTATGCTGGCTGGGGCCTGAAACCCTTATGCCGCGTACACACAACCACTTTTTGTGATGAAAAAAAAACAACATTTCAAGTGATGAAACAAAACAACTTTTTTTCAAACTTCATTTTCCAAAACGACGTTGCATACACACCATCGTTTTTCCAAAATGCTCTAGCAAAGCGCGGTGACGTACACCACGTTCGACGGCACTCTGTTCCATTGAAGCTCCGTCTCATAACTTGCCTCTGAGCATGCGCGGCTTTAAAAACGTAATTTTCAACATCGTTTTGCCCACACACCATCACTTTTTATGACACAAAAAACGACGTTTTGAAAAACGACACAAAAAATTCAAGCATGTTCGAATTTTTTTTGATTGTTTTTTTGAAGACATAAAACAACGTTTTCCCCACACACTGTGATTTTAAATGACGTTTTTGAAAACTTTGTTTTTTTCATCACAAAAAGTGATCGTGTGTACGCGGCATAAGGCCCGTTTCACACTGAGGAGGACTAATGATCCCAGCAATTCTGACTTGCAAATCCTACCTGCCCTCATGGCTGCATCAACTTGACACAAACTCAACAGTCTCTGCCTCTGGCTACACATCCAGCTCCTGGCCTGGGCATGTCTCTTCCAGATCTCTCCACTGTGCTGTCACTCACCGACACCTGCCCTGAATCCTTCCTGAAGGACTTTCTCCGGATGTGCAGACCAACTGCCTCTTCCAGCTCCTGTTTCAGGACACCAATCCATGACGGTATAAGCAGAGGCCCCCCCCCCCCAGCTCCCGAGCTCCTCCGCCTGAAGTACAACCCCAGATGGAGGTTCCCTCAGGCACAGCAGTCTTAGGCCACATACACACGGCAGAGAACCTCGACGGGCGGAACACATCGTTCCGCCCGTCGAGGTTCTCGCCCGGCCGTCAGATTCGGCGACCATCCCGACGGGCCGTCGAGCAAATAGAGAACCTGCTCTCTATTTCGGCTCGACGGCATTCTCGCCGAATCCGTACACACAGGCCGAGGTTCTCGGCAGAATCAGGATGCCAGCGAGGTTCTCACTAGTTTCTGCCGAGAACCTCGGCCGTGTGTACGGGGCTTAACACTCCATCCTTCAGTTCACCCAGCTGACAACTTCTCCCCCAGTAGGCTAACTATGTGTAGCACTACCCCCGGCGGAGCTACTGGATTTTTGGGCGGCATATTACCTCAAGGCTCCTCTGAAATTCCTAGGGGTGAATGTTGCATATTGCATATAGTAGAAGTAAAGGAATGTCCACGACAGGTGCTCTTTGCAGTGCTCTTTATTACCCAGCCGGGTAAAAACAGTAAACTTGTGAGGAAAGTAAAGTTGAAGAGGAATGGAGAATAGCAGATTCAGGCGTGATAATAGGAAACAGTCCTTCTATGCGCCACTCCCGCCGGAGTGGGCTTAGCGTACCCAGACGGCTTCTCTCACCTGGCAGCCGGAGTATCACTCGGACAATTGTAGTATAAAGTCTCTGCCACAGACACTCTTAGTGAACTTAAACTTGAGGAAAAGCCTCTTTTACAGACTCCCCTCGGTGAGCCTCAGAAAGATACCTCTGCCACAGGCCCTCTCTGGATTGAATTCTTGGAGATATCCCTCCTTAGATGAATTACGTCTGGATCTCCTTCAACTTGTCGCCCAGGTACCGACTGACAGGTGGTTAATCCCTCAGTGTCCGGCTACCTCGATCCCCAGTGGTTTATCCAGGCCCTTTTGGACTGCCAGCCTCTTAATGACGCTCCTCAGACTGACTCCCCACCGAACAGCAGTACAGCTTGGGTTCCCGTCATTGTTCAGATGCTCCAGGCCAGCATGGTCCCAGAACCAGGAACACCACGTGGCACGCACGCCCTGGCCAGGTAGGCCATAGCGCAGGGGTGACGTGGTGTGGCCACGCTAAAGGTGGGTGCCACACTGGACGAAGAAGAACCTGGCTAAATGGCGTCTGCCTCATAAATATCCCTCGCCAGCATGCACAGCAAGGACAAACTCTCCTGATTCGCTGCTGGGAAAAGAGCACCCAAACCTTGACCTGCAGCACCGGGGCTGGAAGAACATCCCAGCACAACAGAATGAGCCCACAGCACAGCCAAGCTGAGACAGAGACCCTGTTTTGCACTTAAAGTGGATGTAAACCCCCCAAAAATATTATTTTTTGATGTCACAATGTAGAGTATAAGATTTCCTATCATCTGTGCCCAGTCTTGCCACACAGAGTTAATCCAGATCTGAGTTATCCTCTTTCAATGTTCAGTAAAATGAACAGCCTTCCAGATAAAAACCTGCCTAAATAAAAAGTCAGTTTTCTCTCTTCTGGCTTTGAGTGACAGGTTATTTACATATCTAGCTTGGACATGTTTATCATATGTTATGTTATGTTTATCATAGCATGAGGTATAAAAAGTGAGAAATCCACCCCTCCCCCACATAACACATCCTGGTAATATACAATGAACTTTGGATCACCTCATGTTATGATAAACAAAACATAACATATGATAAACATGTCCAAGCTAGATATGTAAATAACCTGTCACTCAAAGCAAGAACAGAGAAACGGACTTTATAATTTGGCAAGTTTTTATCTGGAATTCTGTTAATTTGCACTGAACATTACAAGAGGATTACTCAGAGCTGGATTAACTCTGTGTGGCAAGACTGGGCACAGATGATAGGAAATCTTATACTCTACATTGTGACATCAAAAACATTTTTTGGGGGGTTACATCCACTTTAACAATCTGGATCAGAGTTTAACTACAGTCTGATCTACCCGTAAATTTAACTAGCACCAGTACTATAAAGTACACAGGCGCTACACATGGATACTGTATATGTAGGAGGCCTGCCCCCTTCTAATCCTAGTTGGGGATTGGTCAAAGCTCCCCACATGTACCCCGTGTCACTCCAGCTCTCTGCCCTGCCCCTTTTACAGAATATTCTCCCTGGAAACAGAGGAGGTGCCCAAGAGCTGAAGTACGTCAGTCACAAAAAAAAAAAAAATAGCACTGTGATCCCTTTTAATTAAATATATGTAAAACATCAAATGAAAATGAAATGGCGTCTCATAACAAAACATAATTTCACTCCTTTGCCTTCTTTATATTGTTTTACATATCCAAAATATCAATTGTGCACGGGGGAATGTGAGCTGTACCAAGGATTAGAAGGAAATTTATCTTACTAGACACTTGATGAGATTGTGAACATAATAGAAGATTGATGTTTATCGAAAACAATGTTTAATTAATTACTTTTTAACAGATGCCTAGATGACAACAAACTGCAATGTAATAAGTACGATGATCGGAGATTGACAGGATGAATAACAATTGGAAAAAACAAACCTAAGAACACATAACCCTGCCTTACTGAGAATGGAAGAGATTTTTTGAAATAAAGTTATAATGGTTCCTTAGTTAAATTGAAATAATTTTTTTGGTATCGTATTTATCGGAGTATACCGCGCACTTTTTTGCCCTGAAAATCAGGGCAAAATCGTGGGTGCGCGGGAATACGCCGATACCCACTTTCCTGCGCCGCTTTCAAATACTGCGCCGGCATATACCGAGCGCAGTACACTCGGGTATAGTCGGGCAGACTCGGCTCCTCTCGCGCTGACGTCCTGGACGTACAGGACGTGAGCGCGAAAGGAGACGAGCCTGCCCGACTATACGCGAGTGTACTGCGCTCGGTATATGCAGGCGCAGTACACTCGTGAATAGTCGAGCGGGGAGGATGCCGCAGAAGGACGACGGACCCGACGAAGAGGACACCCGAAGCCGCCGATGGACGCCGCGCAACAAAACTGTAAGTATAAAAAACTTTTTTTCCACAGGAATGGGGGCCACTTTAGGGGTGCGCGCTATACGCGGGAGCGTGCTATACCCCGATAAATACGGTAATTAAAACAGAAAAAAATCTTCAAATAAAAAAATGGCCCTGGGAAATTTGCGCCATAATGTACTAGTTTGCACAGCATTTTAGCACATTCTGGCAGACTTACCCGCCAAGCGATCCCCTCCAGAGCTGCAAAGACCATGCTCTTGGCTGTCATAGATTCCTCCTTCTTCTCCTGGTCTTCCTTCTCCTCTTTGGCTGCTTGATTGGCTGGGCTGTGATGACATCACTCCTGCACATGCCCATTGGACTCACATATTCATGGCACAGTGCTGTGCCATAAATGTATGCTGTTCTGGGCATGCATGTGCAGCTCAGTGTACATAAACGCTGACAGGCAGAGAGAAGCAGTTATACAAAAAAGACCAACAGGGTCATAAAAATCCTACCATACATTTTTTTATTTTTTCCACTTTGAACGATCGCGGGGGTTAAATGTGCCTATGTGTAAAGTGTGTCAGTGTAGTGTTGTGCAGACTTACTGTGCGATGTGATCTCTCCTCAGCGGTGGTTGAAAAAAACGCCGAGGGAGAGATCACATCACTTCCTCCTTCCTGTGTTTACACAGGAGGAGGAAGTGACACTGCAGGGGAGCGCGCGGATTGGCTGAGAGCGATTCCGCCCCCTTGTCCCGGATTGCTCGGCCAGGTAACCGGACCGCTGCATGTACGAACCCCCTCAAGGCACCAACGTATATATACGTTGATGTGCCTGTCGGTGCCATTCTGCCGACGTAAATGTACATGCGGCGGTCCATAAGGGGTTAAGCGTTCCCTTCACTGGAACTAAGGGGCCAAGTCCAACCCCTGAAAAACTTCCCCTCACCATAATCCCCCCTCCACTAAATGATTTGGACAAGTGAAAAATACAAGGTCCATAAAGACATGGATGAGCGATTTTGGGGTGGAGGAACTTGACTGGCCTCCACAGAGTCCTGACCTCAACCCCATTAGAGCAGAGACTGTGAGCCAGGCCTTCTCATCCAACATCTGTGCCTGACCTCACAAATGCTCTTCTGGAAGAATGGTCAAACATTCCCATAGACACTCCTAAACCTTGTGGACGGCCTTCCCAGAAGAGTTGAAGCTGTTATAGCTGCAAAGGGTGGGCCAACTCAATATTGAACCCTACGGACTAAGACTGGGATGCCATCAATATTAATTTGCGTGTAAAGGCGTCCCAATACTTTTGGTAAAATAGTGTACTTTTGCCCATACAGCATAAGTATTATGGCTCGTACACACGATCGGTTCAGACTGAGGTTCGTTTTCATCGGTCCAAACCGATCGTGTGTAGGCCCCATCGGTCCGTTATACTTCGGTCCAAAAACAGAGGGCTTGCTTTAAAATTCAACCGATGGATGGCTAACCGATAGGTCAAAACCGATCTTTAGTATGCAAAAGCATCGGTTAACCACTTGAGGCCTGCGCTATAGCCAAATGACGGCTACAGCGCGGACCTGAATTTCCAACCCGCCGTCTTTTGACGTCCGCCCCTTAAGGCGTTCCTTGCGCTCCAGAGCACGCAGCGGGGAAGTTCTGTGTTGGCCATGTCCCTTGGACACAGCCAATCACAGATCGCGGCAAACGGCCAATCAGAGTGGCCGTTTGTTATGCGATCTGTGCGGTCAATGAGAGATGATCTCGTATGTAAACATATGAGATCATCTCTCATTGCCGGCTCACACAGAGACAGCGTCCTTACTCTGTAGAGGAGACCGATCTGTGTCCCTTGTACATAGGGACACAGATCGGTCACCTCCCCCAGTCAGAACACTATGTAGGGAATACATTTAACCCCTTCCTCAACCCCTAGTGTTAACCCCTTCAGCGCCAGTCACATTTATACAGTAATTAGTGCATATTTATAGCACTGATCGCAGTATAAATATGAATGGCGCCAAAAATGTGTCCGATGTGTCCGCCATAACGTCGCAGTCCCAATAAAAATCGCAGATTGCCGCCATTTCTAGTAAAAAAAAAATTAAAATTAAAAATAATAATTCTGTCCCCTATTTTGTAGGCGCTATAACTTTTACCAAAAATATGTAGAAGAATACGTATCGGCCTAAACTGAGAAAAAAAAAAATGTGTGTTTTTTTTTTAAATTGTGATATTTATTATAGCAACAAGTAAAAAATATTGTATTTGTTTTTCGAAATTGTCGCACTTTTTTGTTTATAGCGCAAAAAAATAAAAACCGCACAGGCAATCAAATACCACCAAAAGAAAGCTCTACTTGTGGGGAAAAAAGGACGTCAATTTTGTTTGGGAGCCACGTCGCACGACCGCGCAATTGTCAGTTAA
Organism: Rana kukunoris; assembly: GCA_029574335.1. Lineage (NCBI taxonomy): Eukaryota > Metazoa > Chordata > Amphibia > Anura > Ranidae > Rana > Rana kukunoris. The sequence goes on along the minus strand of CM056052.1, from coordinate 542,999,546 downwards.
AGCGACGCAGTGCCGGAAGCTGAAATTTCACCTGGGCAGGAGGGGGGTATATGTTCCCAGTAAGCAAGTGGTTAAAAGGCTGCGCATGCTCAGAATCAAGTCGATGCATGCTTGGAAGCACTGAACTTCGTTTTTTTTCATCACGTCGTTGGGTTTTACGTCCCCGCGTTCTGACACGATCAGTTCACGAACCAATGGTGTGTAGGCACATCAGTCCATCAGTCAGCTTCATCGGTGAACCGATGAAAATGGTCCGTCGGACCGTAATCATCTGATGGACCGATCGTGTGTACAGGGCTTTATGATCAAGTGTTCACAAGCATTTGGCCACATTGTGTATGTTATTGTTAAAGTGGAGTTCCACCCATATTTGAATGTTTGTCTGTGCTGCATGCCCTAATCTCATAGTGTTCAGAATGGACAATTTGTATTTATTTTGTTGCTTGTAAATACCTTTATTTTGTAGTCTTTCATTACTTCCTCCTCCTTATTAGCCTAGGCCAGTGATGGCGAACCTTGGCACTCCAGATGTTTTGGAACTACATTTCCCATGATGCTCAACTACACTGCAGAGTGCATTAGAATCAAGGGAAATGTAGTTCCAAAACATCTGAAGTGCCAAGGTTCGCCATCACTGGCCTAGGCTATTAAGTCACATGGCTATTCGCAAGGGTTTCTGGGATAGGCATCATGTTTCCCAGTAGTCCTTGCAAACCTGACTGAAACCTATTACATTGCTTGTGCAGCACTGAGCATGTGCGAGATATGCAAAGCTGAAATCCAGGAAGTCATACAGTCTGGCTTCATGATGCCCACACTTAAGATGGCCACGGTCTATTTCTAGATTATAAACTAAATGCTGTAACAACCTAACAAAACGGACCTTATTTTTCAGACTAACTTTACTAGAATACATTAAGCTTGTGTATTACAGGGGTATTTATATTTAAAAAGTGAAATTCCCCTTTAAGCTTTGATTTTATTTTTCTATATATACAAAGCTTTCGGCAGCAGATAACTGAACATTACTTTAATTACAGCAGAATAGTATTTAATAAAATCTGTGCAGAAAAAAAAAATCATTATAATTCCATCTTTACCAAGTGCATAATGTACTGTGTGGATCTTCAGCCCACTACTAATTCAGAATTAATCTTGTAAAGTAATGTGAAAGGCAATCTATAAGGGCGGCGGATGTAGTATTAGGATATCTCATGTAGAGCCCCTTAATTGAATAGTGCTGTGTGCAATTTAATTGCCTTCACTTTAAACGGCGGGGATGTTAGTTAATAGCAAAACATTGCTTTGACTTCAATCAGATTCAATCAGAAAATTGTACTCGCGGCTTTCCAGATAGGCCAAAACAGAACTGCTAACTGCGTATCTAAACATCAGCAACAAAGAAGCTCAGCTGATGAATTATGTTCAAAGTTATTACCGACATTCATTTTATGGGGACTTCTTTTGAAAGCATAAGAAGCTTTAGCGAAGGCAGGGGCTGGGCTACCGCTCTGTATAGCGGTGGGGGGGGGGTGACAAAAATTCACCCCCAGCCCAGGTCGGTCAAGTCACCCAAATATTCATTCGCTATTGTCACACAACTGGGTGACAATATGGTGATTTATTGATTTATATGATACATACCCGTGTTTCCCCGAAAATAAGCCTGGGTCTTATATTAATTTTGGCAACAAAAGACACAGTAGGGCTTATTTTTGGGGTAGGTCTTACTATGTAATGTGCCGTCTTCTCTCCCCCTCTCCCATCCTGCCTGACAAAAATCCCCAGTGTGAACCGAATTAAAATGCTTGTACAATCCTATAATCCTCCCTACACATCGTTCCCGCCCGTCGAGGTTCCCTGCCGGCCGTCGAAATCGGCGACCAGCCATTCTTCCAGGCGGGCCGTCGAGCAAATAGAGAGCGTGCTCTCTATTTCTGCTCGACAGGCTTCCCGACGGGAAGCTCGCCGAGAGCGTACACACGGCCGAGGTCCTCGCTGGAATGCAGCTTCCAGCGAGGTTCTCGCTGGTTTCCAGCGAGAACCTCGGTCGTGTGTACGCCGCCTTATATAATGTACAATGTGTGTTTCTGTAATATAATGGTGCCAAATACCTTCGCTATAACGCCGCTCTGCGCTTCTGTGACCCGCTGGAGCTCTCTTCCCACAATTATATTACAGAAACACACACATTGTACATTATATACTCATGTAATAGAGTGGATTATAGGATTTTACAAACATTTAAAACTAGGGCTTATTTTCAGGGTAGGGCTTATATTGCAGCCCTCCTGGAAAATAGCGCTAGGTCTTATTTTTGGGGTAGGTCTTATTTTTGGGGAAACAGGGTATATGTTTTTGTGCTTTTCAATAGAAGGCTTGTACCCCTAAACCAGACAGCATCCCCTGAAGAAGCCCAACATATGGGCAAAACATGTTGGGAAGTCCATCGCATATTGCTGTTTCGATGAAATTGTGTGTACTAGCCATTTATTTTTATTTTGCTCCTCAAACTAGAAAATAAAAGAATTTTTATATTTTATATGTAATTTTCTTTTTTCTCCACTAGGGATGAGCCGAACACCCCCCCGTTCGGTTCGCACCGGAACCTTCGAACGGACCGAACGTTTGTGTGAACATTTAGAACCCCATTGACGTCTATGGGGCTCAAACGTTCGAATTCAAAAGTGCTCATTTTAAAGCCCAATATGCAAGTTATTGCCGTAAAACGTCTTTGAGAACCCAGGTCTTGCCCCAGGGAACATGTATCAATGCAAAAAAAGTTTTAAAAACAATTGTTTTTTCAGGAGCAGTGATTTTAACCACTTAAGACCCGGACCAATACGCTGGTAAATGACCCAAGGTGTTTTTGCGATTCGGCACTGCGTCGCTTTAACAGACAATTGCGCGGTCGTGCGACGTGGCTCCCAAACAAAATTTGCGTCCTTTTCTTCCCACAAATAGAGCTTTCTTTTGGTGGTATTTGATCACCTCTGCGATTTTTATTTTTTGCGCTATATACAAAAATAGAGCGACATTTTTGAAAAAAAAAACACTATTTTTTACTTTTTGTTAAAAAAAAATCAAATAAACTAAATTTTAGTCAAACATTTAGGCCAAAATTTATTTAGCCACATGTCTTTAGTAAAAAAAAAAATCTCAATAAAAAAAAAAAATAGCTACCTAGCGGGAACAGCGGCACTAATACAGCGATCAGAAAAATGATCGCTTAGTGACGCTGGCAATAGGGAGTGAAAGGGTTAACTAGGGCGGTGATCAGGGGGTTAAAACTTTATTAGGGGGGGTGGGGGGGCTATCCTGAACCTAACACTAACTGTTTTTTACAGTGCCTGTCACACTGACACTAAATGCAGTGATTAAATCACTGCATTCAGTGACACTGTGACAGGGGGGTGGGGGGGGCGATCACAAGGGGTTAATATGCCTATGTGAGTGTGTGTCAGTGTTGTGTTGGTGCACACTTACTTGTGATGTCTTCTCTCATCAGCAGCTCTGGGAAACAGCGCTGCGATGAGAGAATACATCATTTCCTCCTTCCTGTGTAAACACAGGAGGAGGAAGTGACAGGCTGGGAGCGCGCTCCCATTGGCTGGGAGCGATCGCGGGGGGGGCGGATATCACGGACATCCGCCCGCAGATCCCGGATCGCTCCCAGAGGTAGGGGGACCCCCGCACGCCGCGTAGGGGGTCCCGATGGGACCCCCGAACCGCACTCAGGCGGGGACGTAAATTTACGCCCTTGTGCCTGTACGTGCCATTCTGTGGCCGTATATGTGCGTGCGGGGGTCTTTAAGTGGTTAATGATGCTTAAATAAAAAATAAAAAAATTCCATTGATACATGTTCCCTCGGGCAAGACACGGGTTCTCCAAGACGTTTTCACAGGCAAACTATAGACACCCAGCAGGTACAATATTTAAAGGAATTTTTCTTTTTTTTTTCTTTTCTTTTTTGTTAAGCATCATTAAAATCACTGCTCCTGAATCAGGAGCAGTGATTTTAATGATCCTTAATTAAAACAATAAAATAAATGAAAAATTACTTTAAATATTGTACCTGCTGGGTGTCTCTAGTATGCCTGTGAAAACGTCTTTAAATAGCACACTCACCTGCCTGGCAGTAAATTAGGAAGAACTGATCTAGCTAAACTATACAGTCTATAAATATATGTACAACACCTGGGATGTATATATATCCTCTACACACTGTAACATTAACTGACTAGCCTGCCTGCTCTATCTAACTGCAAAAAATGACACTCTCTCTGTCTCTCTAACCACCGCCGCAACACACTACACAAGGCCGACCTGCAGGCGGCCTTTTATAGTGTGGGGCGTGTACTAAACCCCCTGAGCCATAATTGGCCAGAGCCATCCTGGCTTTGGCCAATTATGTCTCTCCGTTTTTTGCAAGCTGTGATTGGCCAAGCATGCGGGTCATAGTGCATGCTTGGCCAATCATCAGCCAGCGATGCCGCAGTGAATTATGGTCTGTGAAACGTAACTCGACTTTAGCGCGAACGACCCGTTGTGTTCGTATTTCGACGAACGATCGAACATACAAAGCTCATCCCTATTCTCCACCTATTAAATTCAGGGATGTGGTGCTAAAATCAATTTGGTCTGCTCGTGATCATAAAAAAATACTATGCCCGCATACTTTTGCTGATAGGTGTCCCTCATTCCTATCTCTGAAAGTTGGGAGGTGTGCGATGTCTACCGGCACCCGCTAATCATTCCCGTACACAAGCAGAACAGCGGTCTGCCCATGTAAACAAGGTAGACTGTCATTCTGTCAGTACAGAAGGCATGGATCCTGTGTTCCTCTAAAGCAGAAACACCAATCCTCTAGTAAGTGCACCCCCCCCCCCCCCCACTACCCACTACACTGAAACATTAGTCAGGCACACAGGTAACCCTTTGATTGCCCCTGATGTTAACCCCTTCCCAGCCAGTGTCAGTAGTACAGTGAGAGTGCATTTTTTTAGCACTGTATTAGTGTTATTGTTCCCCAAAAAAGTGTCAATTAGTGTCAGAATGTCCGCCGCAAAATCGCAGTCCCGCTATAAGTCGCTGGTCACTGGCAGGGAAGGGGTTAACACCAGGGGGCAATCAAGGGGTTAAATGTGTTCCCACGTTGTGTTCTAACTGCGGGAAGGATTGGAATGACTGGGAGAGGAGACAGATAGCTGTTCCTAAACACTAGGAACACACGATCTGTCTCTACTCCCCTGACAGAACTGGGATTTGTGGTGGAAAAAATATATTAATTTTATTTGGGGCCGCAAAAAATGGCCTGGTCAGGAAGGGGGTAAATCTTTCGGAAGTCAAGTGGTTAAAGCAATCCGACAAGTTAAAAAAATAAAAATAAATCAGAGATGTGTATATCTGAGAACTGGATGGACAGAGATGCAAATCCTTTTCCAGGTAAAACAACTTCCATGTAAGTATCTTTGGATTCAGCGGTTTGATTCAAGTTCAGCCTTTACAGCACCGGCAAGCATGCGTAGCATCAATTTGCACAGGAGTTCTCACAATATGTTATTTTCCAAGAAAAATCATTACATATGGTCTTCTGGTATCGGCTTTGTCATAAACATCTGTAAATCAGCATGACAAATTCAATGTTTACTTGTGAAGTGCGGCACCCCACCGCGCCGCGCACAATGACTGAGATTATTATGCATCCTGTCTACAAAGATTATTGTGCTTTTGTTACATCCCTTTCCTTTCTGGATCTCTTATTTTTTTTTTCTGTATTCAGAATTTATCAAAAACAATTTGACTCATACATCATTTTTTTAACACTTTAATGCCTGGAGGAACTTTACTCTGCAGGAGGGGTTCCGTTGGTAATTCTTGACAATTTTTAGGGTCCTGCAGTGAATTGAATAAGAAACACAAATCAAAGATTTAATCCAGAGATACAATTACTGATCTTCACTGCTGTGCTGTATACTTATAATATACACTCACCGGACACTTTATTAGGTACACCTCGCTAGTCACGGGTTGGACCGCCTTCATTCATGGTGGCAAACATTCCTCAGAGATTTTTCTCCATAGTGACCTGATAACATCACACAGTTGCTGCAGATTTGTTGGTTGCACATCCATGATGCAAAGTTCCCATTTCACCACATCCCAAAGGTGCTCTATTGGATGAGATGTGGTGACTGGCCATTGGAGTGCAGTGACCTCATTGTCTTGTTCAAGAAACCATTGGTGAGATCAGGTCGATTCGTCCATCAAGCCCCCCCCCCATTTGGTCAGTCAGTCAGCAAACCCTGCATTTACTTCTTCTAGGTCATGGGTCTGCATCTCCTCCTCTGCACCTCCCCCTGCTGCAAATCAGTGCCCACCAGAGCTGCCAATCAATGCCCATTGGTGCCTCCTCATCAGTGTCACCTATCAGTGCTGCCTATCAGTGTCCATTAGTGCCACCTATCAGTGCCACCTATGAGTACCCCTCAGTGCTGCCTATCAATGCCACCTATCAGATCCTATAAGTGCAGGCTCATCAGTGCTTCCTTATCAGTGCCCACCAGTGCCACCTATCAGTGCCCATCGGTGCCGCCTCATCAGTGTCACCTATCAATGCTGCCTATTAGTGTCCATTATTGCCGCGTACCACTGCCTATCAGTGCCACCTATCAGTGTTCATCAGTGCCACCTATGAGTGCCCATACTTTCCACCTTTCAGTTCCACCTATCAGAGCCTATAAGTGCAGGCTCATCAATGCTTCCTCATCAGTTCCCACCAGTGCTACCTATCAGTGCCCAGCGGCGCTCATCAGTGTCACCTATCAATGCTGCCTATCAGTGTCCATTAGTGCTGCCTACCAAGTGCTTATCAGTGCCACCTATCAGTGCCCATCAGTACTATCTATGAGTGCCCATTATTTCCACCTTTCAGTGCCACCTATCAGAGCCTATTAGTGCAGACTCATCAGTGCCCACCAGTACCACCTATCAGTGCCTGTCAGTGACGCCTCATCAGTGTCACCTATCAATGCTGCTTATCAGTGTCCATTATTGCCGCCTACCTGTGCCCATCAGTGCCAATTATGAGTGCCCATAATTTCCGCCTTTCAGTGCCACCTATCAGAGCCTATTAGTGCAGGCTCATCAGTGCTTCCTCGTCAGCGCCTATCAGTGCCCGTCAGTGCCGCCTCATCAGTGCACATTACTGAAGAAGAAAAATGACTTTTATCGTTTGTTTAGCAAAAAAAAAAAAACAGAGGTGATTGAATACCACCAATAGAAATCTCTATTTGTGTCAAAACAAAAATGATAAAAATGTCACAGTGTTGCATGAGCGCGCTCCTTTTCATTAAAAGTGCAACATCGCCGAAAACTGAAAATTGGCCTAGGCAGAGAGAGGGTAAAAGTGCCCGGTAGGCAAGAGGTTAAATAAAAATTATTATAGCATGGATTTATAACACTGGTGTCACAGAGCAGACTTCCAGGCTGTCTCTCTCTAATTGAAACTATGGATTAGGACCAATGAGTGAGTGGGGGGGGGGGGGGGGGGGGGGGGGGGGGGGGGGGGGGGGGGGGGGGGGGGGGGAGTGAAGGAGATTTTTATATTCCTGTAAAAGCACCATGTATTTTCTTATAGGAATAAATAAACTGTTGCACAATATAACTTGGATTTGTGTGTTTGTAGCTGTGGTTTGGTCTGATGCTCTTTGGTTATATAGTGAGCTTTGTTACAACGACGTTTGCCTGCAGGAATAAAGATACACAATTCAAAGCCCCCAAACTTAGGTCTGAGCTTATCTTTTATCCAGCGGATTCCGTAGCCAATCTTCCCTGTGGTAAGGTTAGAGAGCTGGATTTCATTTCCAAACCATGTCCCCTGAGCGACGGACTGATACCCTGTGATTGCACACAGAGTAATGCCAAGAGATTTGCCCCGAAGCTGCCCGCTTTATGAGCAAATATTTCCTACTCAGCCCTTGTTTTTGTGTTTTTTTATCACCGTACAAAAAGCAAGCGATCTACAGAACTATCGCAATACGTAGCGATCATTTACCCAACGCGGCTGTACAATCTTGTATTTTTTATTTTATTTTTTTAAACGTAGTTAATATATCATAAAATGATAGAAAACTCTGGTTAACCACTTGCCCTCCTGAAGATTTACTCCCCCCCTTCATGTCCAGGCCATTTTTTTCGTTACTTTAACCACTTAAGACCCGGAGCAAAATGCAGGTAAAGGACGAGGCCCCTTTTTGCGATTCAGCACTGCGTCGCTTTAACTGACAATTGCGCGGTCGTGCGACGTGGCTCCCAAACAAAATTTGCGTCCTTTTCCTCCCACAAATAGAGCTTTCTTTTGGTGGTATTTGATCGCCTCTGCGATTTTTATTTTTTGCGCTATAAACAAAAATATCAATATTTTTTACTTTTTGTTATAAGAAAAATCAATAAACTAAATTTTAGTCAAACATTTAGGCCAAAATGTATTTAGCCACATGTCTTTAGTAAAAGAAAATCACAATAAAAAAAAAATAGCTACCTAGCGGGAACAGCGACACTAATACAGCGATCAGAAAAATGATCGCTTAGTGACACTGGCAATAGGGGGTGAAAGGGTTAACTAGGGCGGTGATCAAGGGGTTAAAACTTTATTAGGAGGGGGTACGGGGGCTACCCTGAACCTAACACTAACTGCCTGTCACACCGACGCTAAATACAGTAATCATACATGTATGATTACTGCATTCAGTGACACTGTGACAGGGGGGAGGGGTGGGGGGGGGGGTTGGTTTCGCAAGGGGTTAATGTGCCTGTGTGTAGTCTGTGTCAGTGTAGTGTTGTGCAGACTTACTGTGTGATGTGATCTCTCCTCAGCGGTGGTTGAAAAAAACACTGAGAGGAGAGATCACATCACTTCCCTCTTACTGTGTTTACACAGGAGGAGGAAGTGACACGGCGGGAGCGCGCGGATTGGCTGGGAGTGATCCAGAGGGGGAGGACAAAAACGAATAGCCGCCCCTTCATCCCGGATCGCTCGTAAAGCCGTGGGGACCGCCGCATGTACCGGGGGGGTCCCGATTGGACCCCCGACCCACGTCAAGGCACCATGGTATATACTGTATACCTTGATGTGCCTATCGGTGCCATTCTGCCGACGTAAATGTACATGCGGCGGTCCCTAAGAGGTTAACCACTTGCCGACCGCCGTGCACACATATACGTCGGCCGAATGGCACAGGCAGGCAAATGGGTGTACAGGTACGTCCCCTTTGAATTTGCCGCCTTGCACGAGTTTGCCCACGGGTCCCGCAAACTCAATGTTTGCCGGCGGCCCGCCATCGTGACACGGAGAGGCAGAACGGGGAGATGTAAACAAGGCATTTCCCTGTTCTGCCTGGCAACATGACAGGGATGTACTGCTCCCTGTCATCGGGAGCAGTGATCACTGTCGTGTCGCTGGTACCCCATCCCATCCCCCCCACAGTAATGCCGCGTACACACAACCATTTTTCGGGTTATAAAAAATGATGTTTTTAAGGGTCTAGAAAAAACAAAGGGCCAGATTCTCAAAGCTGTTACGGCGGCATATCTCCAGATACGCCGCCGTAATTTCAAATCTGCACCGGCGTATGTTTATGCCGATTCTCGAAGGCAGATACGTTTAAAAAAAAAATAGGCTTCTTCCGCCGACGTAACTAGCCTACGCTGGCGTATAATTGTGTGCAATTATACGCTGGCCGCTAGGTGGGGCTTCCGTCGATTAGCCGCATGGAATATGCAAATGAGGTAGATACGCGGATTCACGAACGTACTTGCTCCCGGCCGTCGTATTTTACAACGTTTGCGTAAGCGTAAAGTTACACCTGCTTTATGAGGGGTAACTTTGTGTAGGTCCGGCGTACGCAATGTTAAGTATGGACGTTGGGACAGCGTCTAATTTTCCGTCATTTGCGTAAATTGTTCGCGAATAGGGCTTTGCGCAAGTTACGTTCACGTCGAAACCAATGAGTATTTGCGGAGTAATTTGGAGCATGCGCACTGGGATACGTCCACAGACCGCACATGGGGTCACAATTAATTTCCATAAAACACGCCCACCTCATCCACATTTAAATTACCTGGGCTTACGCCGGCCCATTTACGCTACGCCGCCGTAACTTAGGACGCAAGTGCTTTAAGAATATGGCACTTGCGTCCAAACTTGCGGCGGCGTAGCGTAAATACGATACCCTATGCCCTGCTGGCAATTACGCCATTATACGAAAGTCTGGCCCAAAGTTTTTTTTAACCCCATCATAAAAACGGCCTTGCCTACACACGATTGTGAAAAAAAATTATCTAGCGAGTTGCGGTGTCATACGACGGCACTATAAAGGGGAAGTTCCATTCAGATGGCGCCACCCTTTGGGCTGTTTTTGCTGATTTCGTGTTACTAAAAGACGATTTGAGCTTTTCTGTCTGTTACAGCGTGATGAATGTGCTATCTCCATTAAGAACAGTAGTTTTACCAGAACGCGTTTTTTTTTTCACGTCATTAAAGCCCACACACATACGACATAAAAAACGACTGACCCCCCCCGTGACATAAAGACTAACACCCCCGTGACATACAGACTGACCCCCCTTGCGACAGACTGACCCCCCCGTGACATACAGACTGACCCCCCCCGTGACATACAGACTGACCCCCCTTGCGACATACAGACTGACCCCCCCGTGACATACAGACTGACCCCCCCCCGTGACATACAGACTGACCCCCCCCCCCCCGTGACATACAGACTGACCCCCCTCTTGAGACATACAGACTGACCCCCCTTGCGACATACAGACTGACCCCCCCCGTGACTTACAGACTGACCCCCCCCCGTGACATACAGACTGACCCCCACCCATGACATACAGACTGACCCCCCCGTTACATACAGACTGACCCCCCCGTGACATCATACAGTCTGACCCCCCTTGCGACATACAGACTGACCCGCCTTGCGACATACAGACTGACCCCCCCCCGTGACATACAGACTGACCCCCCTTGCGACATACAGACTGACCCCCCCCGTGACATACAGACTGACACCCCCCCCCCCCCCGTGACATACAGACTGACCCCCCCCGTGACATACAGACTGACCCCCCCCTTGCGACATACAGACTGACCCCCCCGTGACATACAGACTGACCCCCCCCCCGACATACAGACTGACCCCCCCCGTGACATCATACAGTCTGACCCCCCTTGCGACATACAGACTGACCCCCCCGTGACATACAGACTGACCCCCCCCCTCGACTGACCCCGTGACATATAGACTGAACCCCCGTAGGTAACCTATACAAGCCTTTGTCCCCTGCAGTCATCCAGATGCAGTGTTCCTCGGCAGTAGCTCTCGGCGCGTGAAGAGTTAATCTGACTCCGCTGTGTTGTCGTGCAGCAGCTCTGCGCTCGATTTGAATGGACTGAAATCAGCCCATGCACAGTTGATGCCAGGGATACCATTTTTCATGGGATACCAATTTTACTGCTACACCGGAATTTTTTCATTTTTTTTTGTTGAAAAGCCTGTGGCGTGCAAAACACAACATAAAACTCCACCCGGTGCAGAAAAAATGTGCACACACATAAAGAGTGTTCACAAAAACATGCAGACGGTGCAAACGCCAAGTGGCCCTTCGAAAATGGCAGTGCCGGTATGGTCCATGGGCCTATATTAGGCTGCAATCACACCTGAGCGTTTTGTCGCCTGAAGCGCAACGCTCAAAAACGCTAGAGGGAGAAAATAACATTATTCTGTATGGAGATGGTGCACATCTCCACTCCAAAACACCAAACACCGAACGCCTGAAGCTCAAACAAGTCCCGGACCCTTTTTTGTCGCGCGAATCGGGCGGCTTGGGCGTTTTACATTGGTGACAATGACCTGTACAAAATTGCGGTAAAAAACGCCGCAATTTGTTGCGGTAAAAAACGCTGCAAAACCCTACGCTCAGGTGTAAATGCAGCCTTAGGGGCCTGGAGCTGCAGCTCCAATAGCCCCTACATTAATCTGGCCCTGACCCCAGGTTAGTGAGACAGAGGGGCACGCATCACAAAAGAAGTTCAGGGTTACGGTAGGCAACCCACGGATTCCAGTTCTTGCCAAATTCCTTATGGTTGTTGGTAATGGTGCTTGTCAAATGTTCATTAACCTGTTCCTCACCGAGTCATTGTAAAATGACGTTGGCAGGAACCTTTTATCCCCACGGGTGGACTTCATATGATGTCCTGGGCTTCCCGGGCGGCTAGGGGGTGCGCGTGTGTGCTCGACCGCATCGCTCGTGACCCGGTGCACGTGCAGGCGGCCGTGATGTCTACCAGGCTCCCGCGATTGCCAGTTTTCACAGCATGACCGTGGATCTGTGAGACGTCCAGTCTAGGGGGTACGTGCGCGCCCGTGGCATTGCTCCGGACCCGGTGTGCGTGCCTGGAGGCCGCGATGTCCTCTGGGCAACCGCGATTGCCCACAATCACAGCAGGAGTGTGGATCTGTGTGTGCAAATACACAGATCCACGTCCTGTCAGAGATGAGGAGATCAATGTGTGTTCCCAGTACAGAGGAACACACATCGGTCTCCTCCCCTTGTGAGTCCCCGCCCCCTACAGTTAGAAACACTCCCTAGGGAACATATTCAACCCCTTGATCGCCCCCTAGTGTTAACCCCTTTCTTGCCAGTCACATTTACACAGTAATCAGTGCAGTTTTATAGCACTAATCGCTGTATAAATGTAAATGGTTCCAAAAATGTGTCAAAAGTGTCCAATGTGTCCGTCGCAATGTCACGGTCACAATGAAAATCACAGCTCGGGTCAATACTAATAAAAAAATAAAAAAATGCCATAAAACTATCCCCTATTTTGTAGATGCTATAACTTTTGCGCAAACCAATCAAATACCATTGTTGTGATTTTTTTTTTTTTTTACCAAAAATATGTAGAAGTTTTTTTTTTATTGCAAAAAACAAAAAACGCAGAGGTGAACAAATGCCACCAAAAGAAAGCTCTATTTGTGGGGGGGGGAAAACATAAACATTTCATTTGGGTACAGTGTTGCATGACCGTGCAATTGTCATTCAAAATGCGACAGCATTAGAAACTAAAAATTGGTCTGGGCAGGAAGGGGGTGAAAATGCCCAGTATTGAAGTGGTTAATATAAACAAAATTCAACCTGGATTTACCTCAGAGAAGTAAACTCATTCCTCCAAACTTTAGGCCCTGCTGTTCCCAACTGAGCAAGTTTCTGCTTGAAGCTTGTAGCTCAACAAGCCAAATCCTATTCATTTCAATGACCCCTGTTCAAATATGAACGCTCTGTCACCTGAAGCAAAACGCCTGTGGACTTGATGTCCGGCGGTGACCCGCTATCGCTGTGTAGAGAGGCAGAACAAGGAACTGCCTATGTAAGCAAGGCAATTCCCTGTTCAGCCTAATGACATGTCAGAGATCTTCTGTTCCCAGTGATCGGAAACAGTGATCTCTGTCATGTCCTTGGTAGCCCACCCCCCTTACAGTTAGAACACACCCCAGGGAACACACTTAACCCCTTGATCGCCCCCTAGTGTTAATCCCTTCCCTGTCTGTGTCTCTTATACAATAATCAGTGCACTCGGGAACAGAGTATTTCTGAACGGCTCCGCTCGGCTCTACTCTGGCGCCCCCGCACCTCAGGCCAAGTGCGGCACTGCACACCCCACTAGCAAGACAACACTCGCAAACCAAGTCATAATAAAAAATAACAAAAAGTTGCTCATCTTTCAAAATGCTCATTACCGTGTTACTCGTAAACCAAGGTTCCACTGTATATTTTATTTTGGTGTGTGTGTGTATATATCCATATATATATGGATATATATATATATAATCTATTAGGGCTGTGGAAATTATCTATTAATTCATCGATTATTTTTTTTTGATCGATCAAAATTCTTTTGATCGGTACTCACCTCCTAGCCAGCTTTCGGGTCTTCAGGGAGTTCCGCCGGAGATTCGGTGACGTCACAGACACCGACAGGGCTTGCCGTGTCCATCTAAAGGGCTCCTTTGCTGTGCCTTCATATCTGCATGCCGGCTGTTACACTTCCCTCTATCACTTCCCTCTATCAACCTGGGACATGGGCATCCACTAGGGGGGGTCACTTCGGCAGTGGCGATACAGTCGCATTTTACCCTTTCTTTGACCGCTATTGGGGGTTCAAAACGCCCCCCCATGTTAAAATGTAAAAACACCCCACTGTGCCTCCTGCATCTTTCAATATCTCTTTGTCACTACTGTGCACCCCCCTCTCCACAACTGCACCTCTGAACCCCTTTACATTACACAGCACCCCACAGCTCTGGACCCCTTTACATTACACAGCACCCTGTATCACTGAACCCCTTTACATTACACAGCACCCCACAGCTCTGGACCCCTTTACATTACACAGCACCCTGCATCACTGAACCCCTTTACATTACACAGCACCCTGCATCACTGAACCCCTTTACATTACACAGCACCCCACAGCTCTGGACCCCTTTACATTACACAGCACCCTGCACCTCTGGACCCCTTTACATTACACAGCACCCCTTTCCCTTGACTGAAACGCTACACTATATTGACAGTATATTTATTTTTAGTTCGACTCGTGTGATAGGCGGAACACTAGAAGCCTATCAGACGAGCCGAACTAGTAGGGCGGGACCTTGCACACAGACCCAGCTCCATGAGATACGATACGAGTGTCGGATAACAGAAGGAGGGAAGCACTGCAGTCGCTACTTAAAGCGACCCCAGGGCCAGTTCGACCCTGCTCCTGGCTCTCACAGGCGATTCCAGGGGGGGGGGGCGACCCCCTTGCCCTATGGAGCGGATGCCCATGACCTGGGACTCTACAGCCATCCACTGGGAGTTGTGATAGTTCCCTTTGTTCCCTTCATGGGACATCTACATGCCGACAGACTGATGTTAACCTCTCCTCATCTGGATTCAGCAGTGGTATCGTTGTACACATTTTTATACCAGTATCATACTTAGCTACATGTTTTTATGACTGCTTTTGCTACCGTTTGGTATTACTCGCACCATTTTTACAGTTTATGTAGCTCCATCGATTTTATCTCCAGTGCAATATTTATTGTGTTACCTACTTAAAGACTATAAATGTTTTAATGCTTTTCCCATCGAGTGCTGCCTTTGTGTGTTTTTTGTATCCTGCTATCCATTTTTCCAGTGGTTGGGAGCTGCAAGGAGATCAGCTAAATAAAGTTGGATCTGTATGTGCGTTATAATTAATCAAAATTAGTCCATTAATCAATAAAAAAAAAAAACGATTAATTGAACACAAAAATTGTAATCAGTAACAGGCCTAATATCTATATATATATATATATATATATATGATACATAAAACCTGAAGAATGCAGTTCATCCAGAAACTAATAAACATTCCCCCAGATGTTCCCCATTAGATAAGTATAAAATGTACAACAAACATATGTGGTATTAGGAAGGTATGACAGATATGACGCCAGGGGATCCTCTCTTGTTGTTGAAGAAAGTAGATGACCTCGGGCAAGGGCCTTTTAATAAAGTAAAATATGTGAGTTCTGTGTAATAGATTTGCGTTTTATGCTTTTTTTTTTATTCATAATAACAAATACATCATGGCAGTCATACACATTTACCAGCATAGTGATGTAATATTTCTCTAAATTCCAAATTAATTAACGTAATGAAAAGTTGTGTTGAGCTTGTTCCAGTGGAGTGCGCTAGAGTTAACATTCTGAGTTAAGGATTTTTTAATAAACGTTCGACCAGAAGACTGGGAGAGAGTCTGCTGTGCATGCTGGGAGAGATATTAAACGATTTACCCCCCTTCATGACCAGGCCATCTTTTGCTATACCGCACAGCATTATTTTAACTGAGAATTGTGCAGTCATGCAACGCTGCACATAAATTCTATTTATGTCACTGTTTTCCCCCACAAGTAGAGCTTTCTTTTGGTGGTATTTGATCTGCATTTTTTTTTTTTTTGCGTTATAAACAAAAAATTTTGAAAAAAAACACAAAATGTACTTTTTGCTATAATAAATGTCCCATTTTTTTTTAAAACTATTTTTCTTCTCAGTTTAGGCGGCAATGTATTCCTATACATATTTTTGGCTATAAACAAACAAAAAAAACAATATTTTGAAAAAAAAAACAATATTTTGTACTTTTTTCTATAAAACAAATCCAATAAATAATAATAATAAAAATCGAATTTCTTCATCAATTTAAGCCAATATGTATTCTGCTACATATTTTTGGTAAATAAAAAAGTCCCAATAAGTGTATATTGATTGGTTTGAGCAAAAGTTATCACGTCTTCCAACTATGGGATATATTCTGAAAAGTAGTTTTACCGTAGTAATCACCGACTTATAGCGGGACTGCGTTATTGCGGCGGCCAATCTGAAACTTAAGCCCTATGCACACGATCGGTTTGACTGATGAAAACTGACTGTTTTCATCGGACGAACCGATTGTTGGTGGGCCCCATCTTTTTTTCCCCATTGGTGAAAAAAAAATAGAACCTGTTTTAAATTTTTCCTATGGATAAAAAACCAATAGAAAAAAAACAATCGTCTGTGGGGAAATCCATCAGTCAAAAATCCATGCATGCTCAGAATCAAGTCGACGCATGCTCGGAAGCATTAAACTTAATTTTTCTCAGCACGTCGTAGTGTTTTACGTCACCGCGTTGGACACGGTTGGATTTTTGACTGACTGATGGTGTGTAGACAAGTCTGATGAAAGTCAGCTTCATCGGATATCCGACAAAAAAGTCCATCAGATATCCGATCGTGTGTACAGGGCTTAACTGATACTTTTGACACTTTGTGGGAACCAATGACACTAATACAATGGTCATTAGATATGTGCATTCCCGTTCGTACGAATGTTATTTTCGTACGAAAATGTTCATTTTCGTACCCGCGGGATAATGTGTACATACGAAAACGGTAAAGCACCAAAATACGAAAACGACGGGATAACGGATGAGCCGCATAACGAACGACCGCAAATACGAACGAACGATCCGACGGGAAAAAAACGACAAAACGAAAATGGCAAAATAACGAAAATGAAATCTGTATCAAGAGGTTTGCATTGTGTATTTTGTTTAAATCCATTTTGTGTTCGTTTTCAGTTGTATGTTCATTGTTCAATGACATCTATAACAAAAGAATCTCATTATGTATATTGAATGAATTCCTTTTTCTTTTTTCTGTGTATTCAAAATACTGAAGGCAAATTTTTTGTTATAGGTGTCATATCAACATACGAAAATAACAAAAGAAACGTGTTCAAATGCAAATCTTTTGTTTATGGTTTTTTTAATGGCCAGAGAGTTAGGCTGGCCATACATGATACAATTTTACAATAGTATTGTTAAGCCCCATACCCTTTGTCAGACTATTTTAACAACAAACATAAAAACGATTGTTTTCCGATCGTTCTCAGAAAATTAGTTCGTTTTTAAACTGCATCAGAAAACCATTTTTGGGTTCAGAAGTCTGGCCAACTGATCTCCCTTCAGATGAAAATCCACAGAAAAGTTTATTAGGCTTTACTGTACAAGTGTACTCACTACTCAGCACAAAGGAGAAGCTGCTTTCAGTCACTGAGGCTGGCCATACATGTTCAATTTTCTTGTACCATTTTCTTTTAGATTTACCAAAAACCATATATGAGGTCAAACTAAACAACACTTTCAATTGTATGCAATCAGGCAGGCCCTTGCACTACATAGTTGAAGGTAAATCTAAAGAAAATTGCACAGAAAATTGTATCATGTATGGCCAGCCTAACTCTCTGGCCATTCAAAAAAAACATAAACAAAAGATTTGCATTTGAACCTGTTTCTTTTTTTATTTTCGTATGTTGATATGACACCTATAACAGAAAAAGGAATTCATTCAATATACATAATGAAATTCTTTTGTTATAGATGTCATTGAACAATGAACATACAACTGACACTAACAAAAGAAAAGCATTCAAGATACACAGAATGCAAATTGACGAAAATTCACGATAATTATTGTCTAACAAGAAACGAACATGAATTAAACAGAATAACGAATCATCCCACATGTACGAAAATAAAACGGTAACGGAAATACGAAACGATCGGAATACGAAAAAATCACGTCGTACAACAAACGAACGGGAAAACGGGCGTCTTACGAAAAACGAACGGAAACGAACAGACGGGACCATACGAAACGGAAAAAAAAAACGAAAAAAAATTCTGTGCAAATGTCTAATGGTCAGTACTAAAAATATGCACTATCACTCTACTAATGACACTGGCTGGGAAGGGGTTAAACATCTAGGGTGGTCAAAGGGTTAAATGTGTGCCTAACCAGTAGACATGTGCATGATGAAAAAAATTGTTTTGTTTTGTTTCGTTTAGATTTGTTTTTCTAATTATTTTGTTTTTGTTAAATTTGGTTGATTCTTTCAATTCGTATTCGGAATTAGTTTTATGTCTTCTTTTTAATTTTCTTCAAATTTACTGATTTTTTACGATTCGAAACGTTTGAATCAATAAACGTTGAAATCGAAAATGTTATATATTTTTTTTTTATTTGAATGCGGCAAAGTGAACAAACAAAAGAAAAATCTACATCAAATGATTACAATGACTCTTTATATTACCTTTGGCTTAACAAAAACATACCGTAATCATTTAAAAAAAAAAAAAAAAAACACACAGTCTTTGATTTCAAAAATATGTTTACAGTTCGAATTCAAATGGATGAATTTTTGATGTAAAATTCAATTTCAATTTCAATTTCAGAAATTCGGACAAATTTTGTTTCGTTATTAGGAGCATTCGGTAAACTTTGGGCCAGATTCACAGAGCCATTACGCCGGCGTTACAGGAGATGCGCGGCGTAAGTCTAAATTTGCGCATGCGTATTGATGCGCCGCATTCCCAAAACGATATACGCATGAAATCTACGTTTTTTTGGACCGGCGTAATTTCGATAGACCGGCGTATCCGTCCACGCAAAACTGCGCTAGACACACCATTGATTTGCTATTCAAATATGCAAATGAGGGAGTTACGGGGATCCACAAAAGTAAGTTGGTGCAGCGTAGGCTACGCGCTGTGCGCAACAGCTGCACGTCCTGTCTAAAATTAGACCATATAAAAGGTGGAATAAAATTAGACAATCCGTCTACATGTCAGCTAAAGCAACACTGTTACCGTAGTGAGGAGCTGAGCAGTCACACTTGCTGCCCAACAAACTGTATGCCAACATGCCAGTGGCATCCATGCTCATAGCTATACTACTGACTTTAGATGAGCAAAGAAGGAGGAGGGCACGGAGGAGGGCACGGAGGAGGGCACGGGAGAGGATTTTTTATTTTTTTCCAAAATCCTTTTATTTTGCTTTTATAAACATTTAAAAAAATATATACATACATATATACATCAATACATAACATACATACAAATTACAAACACGGTCTCACTATCTTTCAATAGCCCTTTAAAACCTTGATGGATATAATAATCTAATCTGATACAAGCCCCTCACTCTTCACTTGATATATCACACACGCATAGACATCTTTGGCATGAGTGATTCTGAGGTGTCTCGCATCTTCAGATTCACCCCTCATGCAATACTGGAATTAACCACAACCCTGCAGGAGGACATCACCAGCCCAACACATGACACCACCCATGACACCCATGACAGCTACATATACAATCCTAGCCCCATCCCCACAGATTTTGAACAGAACATGTATGGGGACAGCTGGCTGGTTGGTGAGTGACATGGGTGGCAGGCATGACTGTCCCCCCCATGATGCTGAAATCACAAGGGGCACATGCACTACTAACATCCTCCTGTCTTATCCCTTCAGGGTGACTCTGAATATGCACTGGGACCCCATCTCATGACTCCTATCCGGAACCCCCCATGGTACCCTGTTGTATTCCCCAAACTTTGTATGCCAGATCATCGGTGCATGTTGCACAACTTCGCAGTGAGAAAGGGCCTGGAGATTGACATACCTGATGACCTGACCCCCGAACCAGACAATCCCCCCCTAACCGAGGCTACTCTGTCTTCTGAGGGAAGAGCAGCCAGAAGACAGCTCACATTAGGCATCTTTGCACGTTAAACACACACATTAATCATGGCACAATGATCACTGTGGTCCCTAGCACAGACACATCACATCCTCATCACATTGGATTGGCACAAGCCCACCATGCAGGACTTGTGAGCAGCAACACCACGCCACGGCTCCAATTATGTCACTGTACATTCATACACCATTCACACGGACCTGGGGATCACTTCTCCACCACAAATGAGGGTGACACCCCTTTTCCGGCAGGAATGTCACCCCCACATTACAAAATCATTCACAAACAGAACCAAAAAAAAAAAATGACCAGCAAAAAAAAAAAAAAAATGCCCAGCAAAAATATAATAAAAAAAAAAAACACAACAAAGAAAACACAGAAAAGACAAAAATCACTCTGCAAAACAGTCACCAAATATCTCAAAGACACGTCACAAAAAAACAAACAAATGCTAATAAACAACAGAACAAAAGCACCTTGCTGTATAGGAAGGGATACAAAGGGATGTACTTTTGCAAAGGAAGTACGTTTGTGTCTGTCTATTTATGCTGTCTGCGTAGCTCACTAAGTTGCCGGGTCCACTTCCAATTTCACTGATTGCGCCGTTCCCGAGTTGTGAGCATGCGCACAGAGGTGCTGACCATGGTCTGCTTCATGCGCGCATGCGCGATCCGGCCGGCCATTCATTTACATGGGGTCACGGCTCATTTCAATGAAACACGCCCACGTCCTTCCCAATTTGAATTACTCCGCCTTACGCCTCGGAATTTACGTTACACCGGCGCACATTTCTGTGCAAATACTTTGAGGATACGGTGATAGTGCCTCTACATTGCGCCGGTTTAACGTAAAGGAGGTGCGCTACGCCGGTCAAAATATGCGCCAATGTACGTGAATCTGGCCCTTTGTTTATACTGTAATTTGGGTATTCAGATATATCTCAATCTTCGAATAACGAAAAATTCTCCCGAATATTACTTCGGAACAAAACGAACCGCGCATGTCTACTAACCATTGTTTTTGTGTGTACAGTGAGGTGCTTTCCCTAAGTGATGTGCTTTGCAGGGAAACAAAATACATCACATCCCTGCTGACAATACAGAGCTCTGCATTTTTTACATGTCTTTCTGTCTTTCTCCTCGCCGATCAGTGGGTGCCAGCGAAGATCCATTGGTCAGCACCTGCCGATCGGATAGAGCGGTGACTAATCATATATACTGTATATACGTGATTATGCACAGCCAGCACACGCTTTCGCAGTAAATGTACGTGGGGCGGTCACTAAGTGGTTAAATATCTGAGGCACATCCCAGCATAACTGAACACAATCAAAAATGCATATGAACGTGCAAATACAACATAAATTAAGCTGCGGTCAAAACTGTGTCATGTAAACAGATAAACAATGTGACAGCCAGAAGCCACATCATGCGGGGGAACCTCTTGGCCAGTGGCAAGTGATTTTACACTATCGAGGCATCTATGTCTCTTTTTGTGTGCATGTGACCATTGCCATTGGAGCCACTTTTGGATGACCCAAGTTGAACTACCTACCTCTCTCACCGAGCCTAGCTGTTTTGCCAATTACTACATGCTGTTTTTGGTCTCCTCTCAACAAGGGACCACTTATATCTGGTAAGCAGACTTGCATATACGTGTGGTGGAGGTCTTCAGCTGCATGTCACTATCCTTATGATCCGTATTGGGATTCGGCTTCACCAGGGTGGATGTCACATTTTTTCTTTTGGACTTTGTTATTTTTAATTTTTTTTTGTTTATGGAACCCTGCTAGCCCTCTTGGCGTGGACTATAGGGGCCTTTTGTGTTTTTTGGACATTCACAAATGCCTTGTTTCCACTGCACGGAACGGTTCGGGCCAGTAAATTTGGAGCGGTTAGAATGGGACCGGTCTATTCGTGTAAGCGTTTCCACTGCAAATCAGACCGTCAGGGACCATTCAGGGTTTAGCAAAAATTCCTAGCGCGTCCACCAATCAGTGAGATGTATTTGTAGGTCCGCCCTAATGGAACCGTTCCACTTTCTCTGGACCCACATGAGAAGCAGGACCCTTGCTGGTGCGGTACGGTTCGCTTTTATGGCGCGCTTTCATAATGGAAACACCCAAAATAGCGCACCGAACCGTACCGAACCGATCCGCTCAGTGGAAACGAGGCATAAGGTTTTCTTTCACTCAGTTTGGATTGCCTTTTCGCTTTTCATCCTATTATGTGGGTGTTTCACATATTTCATTTCACGTTTTAAAGTTTATTGTTCATTAGCGCGGTTTATTCCTTTTTCTCACATTGTTTATCTGTTTCAATGACACAGTTTTGACCGCAGCTTCATTTATGTTGTATTTGCACGTTCATATGCATTTTTGATTGTGTTCAGTTATAGCACATTTATTTAGATTAGCGCAATTTATACCACCTTTTTTTTCCTGTTTAACTTTTGTTAAAAAACATACTAAACTGCTGGTTTTCCACTGCTGATTTACTCATTTTGAATTAAAAAAAATTAAAATGATTTACTTTGTGTCTCAGTCTTCTTTACAAAGCCATGATCTGTCTTCAACCATGTCTATTCTTTTCCGTTATTAACATCAGTACAGGGATGGACTGGCCATCGGGACAACCGGGAGATTCCCAGTGGGCCGATGGCTCAGTGGGCGGTCGGAGGTGCCTGATGGGTAGATCGAGATTTAGCGAGCATGCAGAGTAGCGCAGGAAGCCTGTGTAATATGTTCTCTCTCCTGTCACCGCATTTGGCTCCCCGGCATCCCCTCCTCTCTTCTCGTCCATCCCCCATATGCTTGTGACGTCATCTGGGATAGATGAGAAGAGAGGAGGGGCCGCGGGTGAGATGAGTGCGTGACAGGAGAGAGAACATATTACACAGGCTTCCTGCGCTACTCTGCATGCTGGCTGGTAAACGATGTGCACCATAATGTGCCCTTATGTGCTATGTGCCCCGATGTGCTGTGCCTCAATGTGGTGTGCCCTGAGGTGCTATATGCCCTGATGTGCTATGTGCCCCATGCCCCGATGTGCTGTGCCTCAATGTGGTGTGCCCTGATGTGCTGTGATGGGCCCTGACGTGTAGGGATGAGCTTCGAGTTCGAGTAGAACTCATGTTCGACTCGAACATTGCCTGTTCGCCGAACAGCGAACTATTTGGGGTGTTTGCGGCAAGTTCGTGTGAACTTTAGAACACTGTTAAAGTCTATGGGACTCGAACGTTTGAAATCTAAAGTGCTAATTTTAAAGGCTAATATGCAAGTTATTGTAATAAAAAGTGTTTGGGGACCCGGGTCCTGCCCCAGGGGACATGTATCAATGCAAAAAAACGTTTTAAAAACTGCAGTTTTTTTGGCAGCAGTGATTTTAATAATTCCTTTAAGTGAAACAATAAAAGTAAAATATTCCTTTAAATTTCGTACCGGGGGGGGGGGGGGTGTATAGTATGCCTGTAAAGTAGCGCTTGTTTCCCATGCTTAGAACTGTCCCTGCACAAAGTGTCATTTCTGAAGGAAAAAAAGTAATTTAAAATCACTCGTGGCTATAATGAATTGAACCCCACATATATTTATTTTTTTTGATGCAGGGTTCCCCTTAATATCTATACCAGACCCTAAGGTGAGTGATTTTAAATGACTTTTTTCCATCAGAAATTACATTTTGTGCAGGGACAGTTCTAAGCACAGGAAACAAGCGCTACTTTACAGGCATACTATACACCCCCCTATGTACGAAATTTAAAGGAATATTTCAATTTTATTGTTTCACTTTAAGCATTATTAAAATCACTTCTCCTGAAAAAATGGCAGTTTTATAAAACTTTTTCTGCATTGATACATGTCCCCTGGGGCAGAACCCGGGTCCCCAAACACTTACCTGGGGCAGGACCCGGATCCCCAAACACTTCCCTGGGGCAGGACCCCGGATCCCCAAACACTTCCCTGGGGCAGGACCCGGATCCCCAAACACTCCCCTGGGGCAGGACCCGGGTCCTCAAACACTTTTTATGACAATAACTTGCATATTAGCCTTTAAAATTAGTACTTTAGATTTCAAACGTTCGAGTCCCATAGACTTTAACAGGGTTCTAAAGTTCACACAAACTTTTGGTCTGTTCGCAGGTTCTGGTGCAAACCGAACCCAGGGGTGTTCGGCTCATCCCTACTGTTGTGATGTGCCCTGTACGTGTTGTACCTAGGGTGACCACATTTCCAAACTACCATTCAGGGACACCACCGTTCCCAAAAATCAGCTTGTGATGTAACGAATCACAGCACAGTGATTGGACACAAGAGGCTGGATTTATGATTTCTCCA
Organism: Rana kukunoris; assembly: GCA_029574335.1. Lineage (NCBI taxonomy): Eukaryota > Metazoa > Chordata > Amphibia > Anura > Ranidae > Rana > Rana kukunoris. The sequence continues at coordinate 542,975,023 of CM056052.1, read as the reverse complement.
ATCACAAGCAGGGGGCAGGGATTGTGCTGCTCCAGGCATTCCTGGCCAGGGCAAGTACCGTCAGTGAGTAAAGCAGTGATGTAGTGGCCTTTTTTGGGGGCATCAGATTGGCCCAGGGGGTGGCTGTGTCAGTTTCATTCCAGGACACTGTATTGTCCTGGAATGAAGGTGCCTGGGACAGACCTGCAAAATGCATGACTGTCTCAGGGCAATCTGGGACACGTGGTCACCCTAGTTGTGCCCTGATGTGCCCCGATGTGCTGAGCTCTGTACCATGCCCTGATGTGCATGTGCACTGTACCCTGATGTGTTGTGCCCTGGGCCGGTCTGGATGAAGTCCTGGGCCACGTTTTTGTCCCAGTCCAGCCCTGCATCAGTATAACATTTGTACTTTATTACAGTACATGTATAATACTAATTGTAGTATATTTGATATGCATCATCTAAAATTGCAGAACCATCAAAATGTATTTTTTTCAAACGCTCTCTTGATCCAACATTTAATTATACTGACAAAGGGCTTCAGGTGGGAGCCAGACGGCACCTTGCACCAACTGGCACACAACATTCTTTCCATTGAATCAGCAATACAATAAATAATATTTACTTGCTTATGTCACCTGCTCAGTGATTCATGCAATTAAGCCGTGGTAACATACCCTGGATGCTGGATCAGAGATCTGACATTTATGATAAGAATGGAATGTTTTCTCCTTTTCACAGGAAAAACTGTCAAAGATAAAACTTAATATTTTTCTCACCTTAAAGGGCACTTCAAACTGCTGCAGTCTGCTAATTTGATGGAATAACCAGGTACAGAGCAAAATCACAGGCTCCTAATCCTATGCAACTTCCTGATTTAATGTCAGATATGTAAAGGAAAAGTGTGCTTATATCCAGTATATAGTACAGAGGGTCTGGACTACTATCTATTATTGCCACACATCACTATAATTTCCCGTTAAGGCTACTTTCACACTGAGCTGTTAAAGCGGCACTCAATTTTGCAGAACTTTAGCTCTGTTTTAGCAGCGCTTTTGCAATTCTTTTCAGCCGCTAGCGGGGCGGTTTTTACCCCCAAAAGGGTAAAAACTTCAGTTTTGCAGCATTTTCAAAACGCTTTTTAGGCTGCCCATTCATTGTGTCGTACCCTGATGTTTAGGCAGGGTTGCTAGTAAATTTATTTGCCAAGTGATAGTTGCCTTGGCCAATTGATAGGAGGCAGGGCTGGTGCTCCCACTCGGAAAACTAGGCAGCCGTCTAGGGTGTACTGTTGCCTAGGGTGCATGGCCACTGGTTTTCCTACTCTCTTCTCTCTACAGCAAGCAACTAAGTCTCAGCATCAGCAGGCAGCCGCCGCTCCGTTCGCACATAGTGTCAGACTATGAGGCGGCGGAGGGCTGTGTCTGTGTTCCAACTCCTAAATGAATGGAAGCAAGCAAACATTTATTGATGGGCACTGGTGAGGATTCATTTGATGGGAGCTGGTGAGGCTGAATTTGATGGGCACTGTTGAGGCTGCATTTGATGGGTGCTTCATTAAAAAGGTGGAGTATACATGAGCAGGGCAAAGTGGGTGGAGTCAGCGGTGGAGCCAGTGGGGGGGGGGGGCAAAATGAGTTTTCGCCTAGGATGTTAAAAATCCTTGCACTTGCCCTGATAGGAGGTCAATCGATTTCACCCTGGAATTGCTGCACTTCTGGAATTGCTGCACTGCTCTCACTAGATGGCCTGGTATCTGGTGGCATTAGATAAGACAGGAGCATTGCAAAGACAGATTAAGAATGAATGGGGTATCTCAGCCAATGGGCAGGTATTTTCTTGGATCCATTGGCCTGTTGGGAGAGTCTATACATTTTGGTGGGGTAAGGTGATTGGGGTTCTGTGCCACTTGGATGGCTGTCTGGGTGGACGTGTGTTGTGTTGCCCCGGGCTGCTAGGCCAAAGACCTGAGGCCTCTTCTGGGGACATTTGGCTGCTAGGCTTTCTGAGGGCCTTTCCAGAAGCAAGAGAGCAGCATAGAGCTGGGATTGTGGCTTGCAGTCCAACTAGAAGTGACGGTTCTGCCGACCGGAGTACCTGTCGTGGTCGGAGGTAGAGGGGAAGCTGTCGCCACTAAGGGACCTTCCACCTTGTTAACAGTGACCAACCACTGTGAGTAGCTGAAGCAAGTCCCGGAGCAGAATTCTCACCAAACGGGGAAGGTGAAGAATTGGGAAATTTCAGCAGGCACCAAGTCAGGTACTCGGAGCAATAATGTGTGCCAAGCTAAGGACCAAGCAGGCAGTGGGGTGAAGCTTGAGAAGTATCTGTGAGTGCCAAGCTAGGGACCCAGTAGGAATGCAGGGTGACCCTTGAGTAAGGGACTCAAGTCCAATCGTTGTCAAAAGTTTGTAGGCTTCTCCTCCGTGAAGATTCGCCCCTTTTTAACAAATTAAACCACCAAGCTCCTCATTCACTCCCTTGTTATCTGTCGCCTTGACTATTGCCACTCCCTTCTCATTGGCCTGCCTCTCCATAGGCTATCCCCTCTTCAAGTCTATCATGAATGCTGCTGCCAGACGTATCCACCTTACCAATTGCTCTGTGTCTGCCAACCTTCTCCTCCAATTCCTACACTGGCTCCCAATCACCCAACAAATTAAATTCAAAATACTAACCACAATTTAAAAAGCCATTTACAACTCTGCCCCAAGCTACATCACCAAACTTGTCTCTAAATATCACCCAAACCGTCCTCTCCGCTCCTCCCAAGACCTCCTACTCTCAAGCTCTCTTGTCTCCTCCTCACATGATCATTTCCAGGATTTCTCCAGAGCCTCTCCCATCCTCTGGAACTCGCTACCTCAACCTGTCCAGCTATCCCCTACTCTTACTACCTTCAGGCAGTTCCTATCACGCATCCAGTTAATCTTTTACCACTTCCATCAGCTCATTCACCACAGTTACAACCTTTTGTAACACCTGCCCCACCCTATCAGATTGTAAGCTCTTCTGAGCAGGGTCCTCTTAATCCTCTTGTATTTTTTGTATTATAACTGTATTGTCTCCCTTTTATATTGTAAAGTGCTGCATAAACTATTGGTACTATAGAAAATCCTGTATAATAATAATACTGAGTGAGAAGATTGAAAGGGCTCAGGGGATCCAGTGGCAGTGGATCAGTAAGTCTAGTGAGAGAGACTGGGAGCTCAGTTGAGTGAAGATCTACAAGAGGAGATTGTAGTGAAAGTAAAGGAGTTTGTTACAACTTGTGTTTAAAAACTGCTACAAGACTGTTGCCATAGGAGACCGCGATTCTACTTGTGCAGATGTGGTGTTTTTCTGGATGCCTTTCCCTGCATGGTTGTCTGCCTATAGAAGGCTCGGAGTGTCAGGTCACCTGTGGTCAGATGACAAGTGCACCCCGTTGGAGGCAGGGGTGCACCACAAGGTAGTGAACCCTGAAGCAGACTGCTGCGGGTGAACCACAGAGTGGATATGGCGGAGAGGTTCACTGGGGCACAAACAGGGATCCTATAGGAAGCTTGAGCACAAGATTCCCCAGGGCGCGGAGTCCAAGACCCAGTTGGTATTCACCAGATTCTCTAGTGGTGAGGATGGCCTTCGCTGCTACTCGGTCCAGGTCGCATCCCCCGGAGTCCCCTAGGTCACGCTCCGTAGGGAGAGAGGGGAAGCAGCAACTCAGGACACAAGGAATAGTGAAGGGTAAGCCGAGGTCGGGGCAACAAGCAAACGAGGATAACCAAGGGACAGGCCAAGGTCAGGGTCACATGCAAACAGGAGTAGTCAGGGACAAGCCAAAATCGGTACACAGAGAGATTAACGTAGCACACGGCAAACAGGAACACAAAGCTAACAAACACATTGAACAGCAAGGCAGACCTGCAGTGTACTAGTTAATATAGAGTTCCTGGGATGGCGTGGGGTGGAGCCATACAGGGAGGAGAGATGATAAAAGGCAGCCAGATAAGGAAGTCTGGACTCTAATGAACACATGAAGAGACAGGTAAGCTGCCAGACATTATTGCATATCCATGACAATATTTAACATTACAACTACTTAAGGGTGTCCTGGCCCCAACTCTCTCTCTCACATTTCTGTTCAAGAGACAATAAATCTCTTCAAGAAGTGTCTGGCGCCCATTAATCCACCTTGCATCACACCCACCATGCCTCGTAACCCACTCTACACAGAAGGATGTTGGCTGTCCCTAACCCTGGAGGTCACCATTAGGCCTCAGGGGCCCCAGGACCTCGCTACAATTGCAATGGGCGGGGCATTTTGGGAGCGCAAATTTCAGCACTCTCACCGTGGCCCAAAGATGCTGCTTGCAGGACTTTTCACAACGTCCCACAAACACACCACTCCAGTGTCAAAAGACACACTGCAGTGAATGGGAGGTGGTTTTCAGGCGCATTGCAGAGGCTATTTCTAATGTGAAAGGGGTCTAAATCACAACTTTAGGAATTAAAGTGCACTCCTCCATTCTACACTGCAAGGGTTATATAATTCTTGATTTAGGGGATGAGGAATAGGGTGTAATCATTTTCTTACTCCCCAGTCTGGCAGGCTCCCTACCATCTGTGCAATGGTCCTCTGAATTTTTTTCTATATGTGTTCCGAGTCACTGTCAGGCGATGATGTCATCAACTACAATGAGCCCTGCATTGAACATAAGGCTGGCATTGGACCCCCCAACCATCTGGAGCAGAAGAGAGAAGCAGCGTTGCTAGAGCAAGCAATAAGGTAAGTATTACTTCTTATTCCTCCTCCTCAAGAGATACAACCTGCAGGCACATTCGGCCCACTACAACATTTTATCCTCTCTGTAGCAAATATAAATGAAAATGCCTTGGCTGGCTGGTAGTAGGTGCGCACGTCTGTGAATGATAAAACAGATTTTGGCACGTCCACTGCCAACCAGCCACAACCTTTCTACAGTCCCTAGCGCACATAACACCCCCACACTCTTTCCACTCCTTCCACAGGTACCCTAGGGAATAAAATGGCGGTCATTGTAAAGGCAGGCATCCCAGTACTTTTGGCAATATAGTATATGTGCTTTGTTCAGATTTCAAGACTGAGGTTTACAACCATTTTAATGACCATATAACCCTTGCAGTGGAGGATGGGGTGCTCACTGTAATCCTAGGTTTCAATTGACTAAGGGAATGAGATCATGCGAGTTCAGCCAAACTTGCACGATTTCATTCCGTATGTCAGTCCCGACATAGGGGCAGGGCCAGATTAAGAACATCATGGGCCTGGTGCTGAGGATTTTGCTGGGGCCTTTTATAAATAATAAATAAATGCGTGGGAATCACAGCGCAGCAATGGAGGGCCCAGTCTGAAAATGTAAGTGTACCCTAATGTGCTAATATGCTGTGCATATTTGTACATTGTGGCATAACCTACCCCAGGGCCTCTAAAAAGTAGTAATGTCAGGAAAGTAGCTGAGATCCCCGATGTTCCTCTGTACATCACCGTAGTAATCACAACATTAAATAAGTTTTAATAATGGGACAGAACAAATATGAGAACTGAGATTTCCTTTAGTTGAACTAACAAGTGTGTCCATTCTAGAGCTGGTAACATTGAGGGTATTCAGTATCATTTTAAAGAACTGTTTTTGTGGGTAAGCGACATAGGGGAGGAGTATGGACGGTATATAAGTGGGAAGTATGTGCAGGTGAGTGAGAGGAATGTGGAGGGTCTAACATTGGGCACTATGTACAGGAGAAGAGTGCAAAGGGTACGGCAAAAGGCACAATGTACAGAGAAGAGAAGTGTGGAGGGTATGACAGTGGGCATCATGTACAGGAGAGAAGTGTATGACAGCAGGCACCATGTACAGGAGAGGAGTGTGGAGGGTATGATAGTGGGCACTATGTATAGGAGAGGAGTGTGGAGGGTATGACAGTGGGCAGTATGTACAGGAGAGTAGTGTGGATGGTATGACAGTGGGCAGTATGTACAGGAGAGAAGTGTATGACAGCAGGTACTATGTACAGGAGAGGAGTGTGAAGGGTATGACAGTGGGCAGTTTGTACAGGAGGAGTGTGGGGGTATGACAGAGGGTAGTATGTACCAGAGAGAAGTGTGGAGGGTATGATGGGGCAGTATGTACAGGAGAGAAGTGTGGAGGGTATGACAGTGGGCAGTATGTACAAGAGAGGAATGGGGATGGTATGATAGTGGGCACTATGTATAGGAGAGGAGTGTGGAGGGTGCGACAGTGGGAAGTATGTACAGAAGAGGAGTCTATGACAGCAGGCAGTATGTACAGGAGAGGAGTGTGGAGGGTATGATAGTGGGCACTATGTACAGGAGAGGAGTGTGGAGAGTATGACAGTGGTCACTATGTACAAGAGGAGTGTGGAGAGTATGACAGTGGGCACTATATATAGGAGAGGAGTGTGGAGGGTATGACAGTGGGCACTATGTATAGGAGAGGAGTGTGGAGGGTATGACAGTGGTCACTATGTACAAGAGGAGTGTGGAGAGTATGACAGTGGGCACTATATATAGGAGAGGAGTGTGGAGGGTATGACAGTGGGCACTATGTACAGGAGAGGAGTGTGGAGGGTATGACAGTGGGCACAATGTATAGGAGTGGAAGGATGTTTAGGGACTGCGTAGTGGTTAAGCGGGTCATACATGAATTGAAATTACACCAATTATGCAGAGACCAGCCATAGTCGATCTATGTATGGGCTAGCTGGTTTTACACAAGTCAATCTATTAATCGACTTGAGTACAACCAGCCTGTTTTTCCAAAAACAATCAGTGCTGCCAGCTATAGATAGCAACACTGATCATTGTACTCACTGGCAGGACACAATAACACTACAGGAGTGATTCCCCCATCTACAGGTCAGCAGGTGAGAGGGTGTGTGGGGACAGGCTGGGGAGAGATACCAGTCAGTGGCTGGGTAGGCACTGGCTAGTATCAGAGCCAGATACACACAGGTTACATACGTCGCGATCATTCGAGCGAGAGCAATAATTCTAGCACTAGACTTCCTCTGTAACTCTAAACATCTAACCTAAAAAAAGTTTAAAGCATCGCTTAGGATACCAAAAAAAAAGAAAATCGTGCTAACTTTAGTGTTTTTTTAATGTATGAAACAGTTTATTTCCAAAAAAAACATGTTTGAAAAATTGCTGCGCAAATACAGTACCGTGCTAGAGCTGCACAATTAATCATTAAAATTGTGATCTTGATTCAACCCCCCAACATCTCCAATGCAGAGTTTGCTGATTCTTTCATATAACAAATGGAGAGACTTTCAGCTGTCAAAAGAAAATATCTGGACAGTCTGCCGTGTTCTTAGCAGGAAACATTGTAACTAACGCATTCTTCTTATATCAAAAGGGATAAACTTCTGTGTGTAAAGAAAATATCCGGGCAGTCTGCCAAGTTTGTAAACAACATGAAACATTGTAACCAACTTCCTTTTTAGGACAAACTTCTGTGTGTAAATGCAAGAAATGTAACCACTTAAAGTCCAACACTTGTTTAAGTTAAAAAACAATATTTTTTGCTAGAAAATTACTTGGATCCGCCATATGGAAGAGCCCTGGGGCCATCATAAAAAAAAAAATATACAAAATTCTGAGATTCAAAGTCAGAATTCTGAGTTTCAAAGTCAGAATTCTGAGATTAAATCTCAGAATTCTGAGATTAAATCTCAGAATTCTGAGATTCAAAGTCAGAATTCTGAGATTAAATCTCAGAATTCTGAGTTTCAAAGTCAGAATTCTGAGATTAAATCTCAGAATTCTGAGATTAAATCTCAGAATTCTGAGATTAAATCTCAGAATTCTGAGTTTCAAAGTCAGAATTCTGAGATTAAATCTCAGAATTCTGAGATTAAATCTCAGAATTCTGAGTTTTTTTTAAGCATAGTTATCTATATTAGGAGGATTTTAGGAGCAATTAGCAATAATGTAGTAACACCCATAGACCATCATTCTGCAGACATACAAGTCTTGTGCTCTATATATGGATCTGTAAATCTATCTTAGTTACAGAACACAGTATGGGGAAGCAGGCAGTGCTGGGCTCTCTGGTTCTTCTACTGTATTAATACTTCCTTTGCTGAAAACATAAAGAGAGATGCTGAAAACGATCGTATTGTGTGTGTGTGTGTGTGTGTGGGGGGGGGTGGGGGGTGGTGAAGACACATCTTCTATAGATAAAAGAACACAATACACCCAACTTTTAGGAAACATTGCACTCTTACCCCAACATGAGGGAATTGTGAGCACAATGTGTGTCTTTGTTCAGACTGGAGGGATGTTGAAAACGAGTATATTGTGTATTTGGGGGTGGGGGTGATGAAACAGCTTCCATAGATAACTTAACACAATGCACCCCAACTTTTGGAAAGCATCACACTATTGCCCCAACATGACAGGTTTGCATTATTTGAGAAATAGCTCAAGGCATAGAGAAATGGTCTCTGGTGTGTGATGTTTTGTGAGTTCGAATCCAGGAAAGAGCACAATTTTTTTTTAAGTTTATATATACATATTATTTTATACATTACTTATATATTAAATAGGGATGTCCCAATACCAATATTAGCAAATCAATATATTTAAAATATATATTAAAAAAATAAAATAATTAAGCTCTGAGCTGGATTCGAACCCTAAAAGTCATTTTCATGGGAGACTGTTCATCTAACCATTTAGCTACTGACCAAGACATGGATCTCCATTATGTGTTTAGTTTCAGTATGTGGTGCATTCTCTGTAAGAATTAGTCCAGACATGTAATTGCTATGATCAAGCCGTTCTGACCATAAAAACACATTGTCCTTCTGCTTTGTAGCCATTCACAATTCTCTCATGTTTGTGTAACAGTGCAATGTTTCCTAAAAGTTGGGGTGCATTGTCTTCTGTTATCTATGGAAGCTGTGTCTCCCCCCCCCTACTCACACACAGAATACACTCGTTTTTAGCATGACTCATTATGTTACAGCAGATGACAGCAAACTGAGGAACTATGAATACAGTAGAGGAACCAGAGAGCCTAGCAATGCCTGCTTCACCATACTGTGTGCTGTATACAAGTCTTTTGCTCTGTATATGGATCTGTAAATCTATTTTAGTTACAGCACACAGTATGGTGAAGCAGGCATTGCTGGGCTCTCTGGTTCCTCTACTGTATTCATAGTTCCTCAGTTTGCTGTCATCTGCTGTAACATAATGAGTCATGCTAAAAACGAGTGTATTCTGTGTGTGAGTAGGGGGGGGAGATACAGCTTCCATAGATAACAGAAGACAATGCACCCCAACTTTTAGGAAACATTGCACTGTTACACAAACATGAGAGAATTGTGAATGGCTACAAAGCAGAAGGACAATGTGTTTTTATGGTCAGAACGGCTTGATCATAAAATTACATGTCTGGACTAATTCTTACAGAGAATGCACCACATACTGAAACTAAAAACACAATAGAGATTCATGTCTTGGTCAGTAGCTAAATGGTTAGGTGAACAGTCTCCCATGAAAATGACTTTTAGGGTTCGAATCCAGCTCAGAGCTTAATTTTTTTTTTTTTTTTTAATATATATTTTCAATATATTGATTTGCTAATATTGGTATTGGGACATCCCTATTTAATCTATAAGTAATGTATAAAATAATATGTATATATAAACTTAAAAAAAAATTGTGCTCTTTCCTGGATTCGAACTCACAAAACTTCACACACCAGAGACCATTTCTCTATGCCTTGAGCTATTTCTCAAACAATGCAAACCTGTCATGTTGGGGCAATAGTGTGATGTTTTCCAAAAGTTGGGGTGCATTGTGTTAAGTTATCTATGGAAGCTGTTTCATCACCCCCACCCCCAAATACACAATATACTCGTTTTCAACATCCCTCCAGTCTGAACAAAGACACACATTGTGCTCACAATTCCCTCATGTTGGGGTAAGAGTGCAATGTTTCCTAAAAGTTGGGTGTATTGTGTTCTTTTATCTATAGAAGATGTGTCTTCACCCCCCCCCCCCCCCCACACACACACACACACACAATACGATCGTTTTCAGCATCTCTCTTTATGTTTTCAGCAAAGGAAGTATTAATACAGTAGAAGAACCAGAGAGCCCAGCACTGCCTGCTTCCCCATACTGTGTTCTGTAACTAAGATAGATTTACAGATCCATATATAGAGCACATGACTTGTATGTCTGCAGAATGATGGTCTATGGGTGTTACTACATTATTGCTAATTGCTCCTAAAATCCTCCTAATATAGATAACTATGCTTAAAAAAAACTCAGAATTCTGAGATTTAATCTCAGAATTCTGACTTTTAATCTCAGAATTATGACTTTTAATCTCAGAATTCTGACTTTAAATCTCAGAATTCTGAGATTAAATTTCAGAATTCTGAGTTTCAAAGTCAGAATTCTGAGATTAAAAGTCAGAATTCTGAGATTAAATCTCAGAATTCTGAGGTTTTTTTAAATATAGTAATGTATATTTGGAGGATTTTAGGAGCAATTAACAATATTGTAGTAACATCCACAGACCCTCATTCTGCAGACATACAAGTCTTTTGCTCTGTATATGGATCTGTAAATCTATTTTAGTTACAGCACACAGTATGGTGAAGCAGGCATTGCTAGGCTCTCTGGTTCCTCTACTGTATTCATAGTTCCTCAGTTTGCTGTCATCTGCTGTAACATAATGAGTCATGCTAAAAACGAGTGTATTCTGTGTGTGAGTAGGGGGGGGGAGACACAGCTTCCATAGATAACAGAAGACAATGCACCCCAACTTTTAGGAAACATTGCACTGTTACACAAACATGAGAGAATTGTGAATGGCTACAAAGCAGAAGGACAATGTGTTTTTATGGTCAGAACGGCTTGATCATAAAATTACATGTCTGGACTAATTCTTACAGAGAATGCACCACATACTGAAACTAAAAACACAATAGAGATTCATGTCTTGGTCAGTAGCTAAATGGTTAGGTGAACAGTCTCCCATGAAAATGACTTTTAGGGTTCGAATCCAGCTCAGAGCTTAATTTTTTTTTTTTTTTTTTTAATATATATTTTCAATATATTGATTTGCTAATATTGGTAATGGGACATCATTATTTAATCTATAAGTAATGTATAAAATAATATGTATATATAAACTTAAAAAAAAATTGTGCTCTTTCCTGGATTCGAACTCACAAAACTTCACACACCAGAGACCATTTCTCTATGCCTTGAGCTATTTCTCAAACAATGCAAACCTGTCATGTTGGGGCAATAGTGTGATGCTTTCCAAAAGTTGGGGTGCATTGTGTTAAGTTATCTATGGAAGCTGTTTCATCACCCCCACCCCCAAATACACAATATACTCGTTTTCAACATCCCTCCAGTCTGAACAAAGACACACATTGTGCTCACAATTCCCTCATGTTGGGGTAAGAGTGCAATGTTTCCTAAAAGTTGGGTGTATTGTGTTCTTTTATCTATAGAAGATGTGTCTTCACCCCCCCCCCCCCCCCCCCCCCACACACACACACACACACACAATACGATCGTTTTCAGCATCTCTCTTTATGTTTTCAGCAAAGGAAGTATTAATACAGTAGAAGAACCAGAGAGCCCAGCACTGCCTGCTTCCCCATACTGTGTTCTGTAACTAAGATAGATTTACAGATCCATATATAGAGCACATGACTTGTATGTCTGCAGAATGATGGTCTATGGGTGTTACTACATTATTGCTAATTGCTCCTAAAATCCTCCTAATATAGATAACTATGCTTAAAAAAAACTCAGAATTCTGAGATTTAATCTCAGAATTCTGAGATTTAATCTCAGAATTCTGACTTTGAAACTCAGAATTCTGAGATTTAATCTCAGAATTCTGACTTTGAAACTCAGAATTCTGAGATTTAATCTCAGAATTCTGACTTTTAATCTCAGAATTATGACTTTGAAACTCAGAATTCTGACTTTAAAACTCAGAATTCTGAGATTTAAAGTCAGAATTCTGAGATTAAAAGTCAGAATTCTGAGATTTAAAGTCAGAATTCTGACTTTTAATCTCAGAATTCTGACTTTGAAACTCAGAATTCTGATTAAAGGGGTGTTCCAGACAAAATTTTGTTTATTAAAAGTCAGCAGCTACAAAAAGTGTAGCTGCTGGCTTTTAATAAACACTCACTTACCTGGTCCTGCGTTCCAGCGACGCGCCGACCGGGGCTCCGCTCCTCTCCCCCCCTCCCCAGCCGGCGTCTCCATCTCCACTGTGGGCACCCAGCCGTGACAGCCTTCGGCTTCACGGCCGGGCACCCACTGCGCATGCGCGAGCCGTACTGCGCATGCTGTGCGCGGCGCGGCTCGCCGCTGATTGGAGAGGCGATCGCATGGGACCTGTCAGTGTCCCATGTGATCGCCTACAGGGAGGGGGCTGGTGTAGGCGATTAAGCTTAATCGCCTAACCAGCCCCTCGGCGGAAGCAGGAAGTGGGACAGGAAGTCCCACTCCTACTGAAGCCCCCACTCCCCCCCCAAAAAAATTACATGCCAAATGTGGCATGTATGGGGGTGAGGAGTGGGTTAAGAAAAGGTCATTTTTTTGGGTGGAACACCCCTTTAAAAACTCAGAATTCTGAGATTTAAAGTCAGAATTCTGAGATTAAAAGTCAGAATTCTGAGATTTAAAGTCAGAATTCTGACTTTTAATCTCAGAATTCTGACTTTAAATCTCAGAATTCTGAGATTAAATTTCAGAATTCTGAGTTTCAAAGTCAGAATTCTGAGATTAAAAGTCAGAATTCTGAGATTAAATCTCAGAATTCTGAGGTTTTTTTAAATATAGTAATGTATATTTGGAGGATTTTAGGAGCAATTAACAATATTGTAGTAACATCCACAGACCCTCATTCTGCAGACATACAAGTCTTTTGCTCTGTATATGGATCTGTAAATCTATTTTAGTTACAGCACACAGTATGGTGAAGCAGGCATTGCTGGGCTCTCTGGTTCCTCTACTGTATTCATAGTTCCTCAGTTTGCTGTCATCTGCTGTAACATAATGAGTCATGCTAAAAAACGAGTGTATTCTGTGTGTGAGTAGGGGGGGGGGAGACACAGCTTCCATAGATAACAGAAGACAATGCACCCCAACTTTTAGGAAACATTGCACTGTTACACAAACATGAGAGAATTGTGAATGGCTACAAAGCAGAAGGACAATGTGTTTTTATGGTCAGAACGGCTTGATCATAAAATTACATGTCTGGACTAATTCTTACAGAGAATGCACCACATACTGAAACTAAAAACACAATAGAGATTCATGTCTTGGTCAGTAGCTAAATGGTTAGGTGAACAGTCTCCCATGAAAATGACTTTTAGGGTTCGAATCCAGCTCAGAGCTTGATTTTTTTTTTTTTTTTTAATATATATTTTCAATATATTGATTTGCTAATATTGGTATTGGGACATCCCTATTTAATCTATAAGTAATGTATAAAATAATATGTATATATAAACTTAAAAAAAAATTGTGCTCTTTCCTGGATTCGAACTCACAAAACTTCACACACCAGAGACCATTTCTCTATGCCTTGAGCTATTTCTCAAACAATGCAAACCTGTCATGTTGGGGCAATAGTGTGATGTTTTCCAAAAGTTGGGGTGCATTGTGTTAAGTTATCTATGGAAGCTGTTTCATCACCCCCACCCCCAAATACACAATATACTCGTTTTCAACATCCCTCCAGTCTGAACAAAGACACACATTGTGCTCACAATTCCCTCATGTTGGGGTAAGAGTGCAATGTTTCCTAAAAGTTGGGTGTATTGTGTTCTTTTATCTATAGAAGATGTGTCTTCACCCCCCCACACACACACACACACACACACAATACGATCGTTTTCAGCATCTCTCTTTATGTTTTCAGCAAAGGAAGTATTAATACAGTAGAAGAACCAGAGAGCCCAGCACTGCCTGCTTCCCCATACTGTGTTCTGTAACTAAGATAGATTTACAGATCCATATATAGAGCACAAGACTTGTATGTCTGCAGAATGATGGTCTATGGGTGTTACTACATTATTGCTAATTGCTCCTAAAATCCTCCTAATATAGATAACTATGCTTAAAAAAAAACTCAGAATTCTGAGATTTAATCTCAGAATTCTGAGATTTAATCTCAGAATTCTGAGATTTAATCTCAGAATTCTGACTTTGAAACTCAGAATTCTGAGATTTAATCTCAGAATTCTGAGATTAAATCTCAGAATTCTGAGATTTAATCTCAGAATTCTGACTTTGAAACTCAGAATTCTGAGATTTAATCTCAGAATTCTGAGATTTAATCTCAGAATTCTGAGATTTAATCTCAGAATTCTGACTTTGAATCTCAGAATTCTGAGATTTAATCTCAGAATTCTGAGATTTAATCTCAGAATTCTAACTTTGAAACTCAGAATTCTGAGATTTAATCTCAGAATTCTGACTTTGAATCTCAGAATTCTGAGATTTAATCTCAGAATTCTGACTTTGAAACTCAGAATTCTGACTTTGAATCTCAGAATTTTGTATATTTTTTTTTTATGATGGCCCCAGGGCTCTTCCATACCGCCAAACATTATATATATTTTAGCAGAGACAAAAATGGCAATTGCTGCAATATTTTATGTCACACTTTATTTGCCTACTTCAATGAATAATAAAAACCATAAAAACAAAACAGTAAAGTTAGCCCATTTTTTTTCATTTTAATGTGAAAGACGATGTTATGCCGTACGAATCGTGAGAGAATCGTCATCTATCTTCTAAGCAAAAAAATTGCAGTTGTTTTAGCCAGAATCGTGCAGCTCTATACCGTGCAACATAAAAAGTTGCAAAGACCACCATAGAGTAATTTTCTAGCAAAAAACAAATGATGATTTTTTTTCTCAGTCTGCTGCAGTGTGTCAGCTTGTATTTATAATGGCTGCTCTGTATGTAGCTTCTGACAGGCTGTGCAAGCAGGCCCGTATCTCCGGAACCATAAATGGTAGCCGTCCCATATTTTGACCGGTTGTGGGGTAGGTCTTCAACTGACTATCCCCCAAATGTGGGGTTTCTGTGACCTCTGGTCATCGAGCTACAATCCCTGAAGTCGATCTAAAAAAAAAATAAAAAAAAAAAAAAAATACTTTTTTTTTTTTTTTTTGGGGCAAATGGGCCTATCTTGAGAAAGGGGCCTGGAGCTGCAGCTCCATCAGCCCCTCTGTTAATCCGGCCCTGCATAGGGGGCGATTTCAAAGATATCTGTGCAGGTTTACAGATGTAAATGGAAATCACACCCCCCAAATCGACAAAAGTAGTGCAGGAACTACTTTTGGTTATTGGTGATGAGGCATCGCACCGATTTGGATGTCAAATCGCATGCCAAATCACATCACTGTGAACCAGGGCTGAAGGTAGTTTTTTCGTAACTCCTGGGATTGAGCTTTAACCACTTCCCTACCCACCACATAGTCATATGACGTCCACAGATGGGATCTTTCATTCTGGGTGGACGTAATATGATGTCCTGGGCTTCCAGGCCGTCTAGGGGGCACGTGCGCGCCTGTGGCATTGCTCGGGACCCGGTGCGCATGCTCGGAGGCCACGATGTCCGCCGGGAAACGGCGATTGCCCGCAATCACGGCAGGACCGTGGATCTGTGTGTGTAAACACACAGATCCATGTCCTGTCAGCGGTGAGAAAACCGATGTACAGAGGAACACACATTGGTCTGCTCCCCTTGTGAGTCCCCTCCCCCTACAGTTAGAATCACACACCTGGTGACATATTTAACCCTTTGATAGCCCTCTAGTGTTAACCCCTTCCCTGCCAGTCACATTTACACAGTAACCAGTACAGTTTTATAGCACTGATCGCTGTATAAATGTGAATGGTCCCAAAAATGTGTCAAAAGTGTCCGATGTGCCCGTCACAGTGTCACGGTCACAATAAAAATTGCAGAGCGCCGTCATTACTAATAAAAAAATAAAAATGCAATAAATCTATCCCCTATTTTGTAAACGCTATAACTTTTGCGCAAACCAATCAATATACGTTTATTGTTAATACGTATCAGCCTAAACTATGGACCTTTTTTGTTTTTTATATCTTTTTTGGGGATATTTATTACAGCAAAAAGTAAAAAATATTGCATTTTTTTCAAAATTGTCACGCTATTTTTGTTTATAGAGCAAAAAATAAAAACCACAGAGGTGATCAAATACCACCAAAATAAAGCCCTATTTGTGGAAAAAAAGGTAGTCAATTTTGTTTGGGATCCATGTTGCACGACCGCGCAATTGTCAGTTAAAGCGACGCAGTGCCGAATCGCAAAAAAGTGCTCTGGTAAGGAAGGGGGTAAATTCTTCCGGGGCTGAAGTGGTTAAATATTCTTGCGATTACAATATTTTAGTGGCTCCTTTCGCCTTCACACCTAAAATGTTTATTAAAACTGAGCAGTCTTTCCGTATTCTCTGTGATTGTGAAGGAATATCTTTCCCTTTTTACCCTCAACTTTCTACGGTAAATTACGCTGTATTATATTTATGTTCTGAATTCTTTTAGCTGAAAAATCTGGCTTTGCGCGTGGATTCCAGGACCCCTAAGGAATGGGCGAGTAGGAAGGAAAAGTAAATTATTTGCCCACATTAAGCTATGTTTATAGGCTTAACTGAATATTTCCCTGAAATGACATCCCTAATTGGGTATGTTTTACAGCCAGGAAGAAAATCATCCTATTTTAGCTTAGTTATGGCATTCGCTTTTCACCGAAGCGAGAGGAGGGCGAGGATTATATAAATATAGACTTCAGCTGAGTTATCTATATAAAACATATGTAGGAATTTAATAGTCGTCTTTTTTTTTTTCAGAGCCCCAGGTATGGGGAAGCTTATGTGAACTGTGAGGAATCAGATATATTTAAGTTTATGTATTGAAGTTGAAATATATCAACAGCTTGCTTAAAGCCGAATTCCACGCAAGAGGATAAAGATATGGCTGAAATATATATATATATATATATATATATATATATATCGGCATGGTTTGCCTGCCAAAGGATTTGTAATACTGTACAAGAAAAACAATTCGTTTAGTTCCAAATTAGTTTATTTCCAAATTAGTGATGTCGACAAATTTTATTAATTCGGAAATATCAGAAATAACTAAAACCCGTTTAACAAAATTTCCCAAATAATCGTAAATTAGACTATTCAGAAATTTGTAAGTTCGAAAATTTCGAAATTCGAAAATAAGAAAACCCCAAAATAATAACGAACTAATAAGAACTTAACTATTTATGAATTTTCCCAAATAATCCTAAATTAGAAAATTCAGAAATTTGTAAGTTCGAAAATTTAGAAATTCGGAAATTAGAAAATATGAAAACCCAAAAATAATAACAAACTAATAAGAACTTAACTATTAATGATTTTTCCCAAATATATACGTAAATCTGAAAATTCATAAATTCGTAAGTTTTAAAATTTAGGAAGTCGGAAATTCGAAAATACGAAAACCCGAAAATAATAACTAACTAATAAGAACTTAACTATTACTAACTATTAACCACTTAAGGACCAAGCCTCTTTTTTCAGACTAAGGCCCCGTACTAAGGCCACGTACACATGACCGAGAAACTCGATGAGCAAAACACATTGGGCCAGATCCACAAAGACGGGACGCCCGCGTGGCGTATGCCATTTACACTACGCCGCTGTAAGCCACAGCGGCGTATCCTTATCCACGAATAAATGCCGCTGTAACTTACGGCAGCATAATGTAAATGGGGTGTAATTCAAATTAACTAGTGGGGGGCGTGCAAAACATCAATGAAAACGACGTGAACGTAACGTACGCAAATCCCTATTCGCGAACGGTTTAGCAAACTACGTGAACGACAAAAAATTTGACGCTGGCCCAACATCCATACTTAACATTACGTACACCTGGGTACAGCAAGGGTAACTTTACGCAGGACCGACGCTTACGCAAACGACGTAAAAACACTGCGCCGGGCGTACGTACGTTCATGGATCGCCATATCTACCTCATTTGCATATTTAACACAGACGCGCCCCTAGCATCCAGCGTTAATATGCATCTAAGATACGACGGTGTAAGAAACTTACGCAAGTCGTATATTAGCGTAAGTCCGGCGTATCTTGTTTTCTGGATAGGGAAATTCGAATTACGCCCGTATATCTATAGATACACCGGCGTAATTCCTTTGTGGATCTGGCCATTGTTTTTCTCGTCGAGTTTCTCGTTCGGCTGTCCAAAAACTTGTCGAGCCAAATTTTCCCATTGCCGTCGAGGAAATAGAGAACATGCTCTCTTTTTGGCTCAACGAGTTTCTCGACAGTTTTCTCTGCGAAAAGTGTACACACGACCGGTTTTCTCGGCAGAATACGTCTCCCATTAAGTTTCTTGATGGATTCTGCCGAGAAAACCGGTCGTGTGTACGGGGCCTCAGAGTTTCAGAATTTTTTTTCTAGAAAATTACTCCCAAAACATAATGAATAGTTTTTTTAACACCCTATAGAATAAAATGGCGGTCATTGCAACACTTTTTGTCACAACAGCAGTCTTACAAGCGCAGTTTTTTTGAAAAAAAAATCTTATTTTTTTATTTAAAAATAAAACAACAGTAAAGTTATGCAGTTAAGTTTGTTTTTTATATTGTAAAAGATAATGTTACACCGCGTAAATTGATACCCAACACGATTCAAAATTGCGCCCGCTTGTGGACGCACAATTCTGTGCACAAGTTTGTCAGTGCTTTAAAACATATATTTTCTTATTTATTTTACTTTATTCTATTTATTTTTACACTGTTTAAAAAAAACAAAAAAAATGGGTCACTTTTATTCCTATTACAAGGTATGTAAACATGCCTTGTAATAGAAAAAAGCATGACAGGTCCTCTTAAATATGAGATCTGGGCTCAAAAAGACTAAAATGCAATAGTAATAAAAAAATGTCACTTGAAAAAAATTACAAAAAAAAAAGGAGAGCGACGGGAGGGGTGAGCCCCTCTCACGCCGCCGATAATGGTGATCTTGCAGCGAATCCGCCACAGAGCCTACCATTATCGGAAACCGAACCGCCACCTGTAGAGATGGATACATGTCTTAACACACAATAACGAATACCGTCTCTAAACAAATGGAACATAACTAATTAATAATAGTAAATAACAATAATAATAATAAAAACGTTTTTAAAAACGTTCCATTCGTTTAGATGCAGCATTAGTTATTTCAGATCATTCGTAACTTCGTATAAATTTGTATTCGTTACGTTCACTAACAGCCAAACTTTACAGGAAAAATTCCAATACCTATAATATAATAGTTAGTTATTATTAGCAAGTTTGTTATTCTAACGCAAAAATTTAGATTTTCTTTCTTATTTTCCGATTTTAGAATTTACGACTTTATGAATTTACGAATTGCCATCATAACGAATGAAACTAAAAGGAACAAACTTTTCAGGCGCTGCACATGTCTACTGCACAGTCAGTCTTGTGGTACCCCTGACAGAAAGTCTAATCAGATCCACAACTCACATTGCAAAAGCAGGACAGCTTGGTTAGGGCCACAACCCAAACCTTCTGATTGAGCAAAGAGGGAGCAGTAGCACATGAGGGAGTCAACACTCGGCTCTCTCTCACTCTCAACATGTGCAATTGGTTTGTTCCAAATTTTTTTTTTACAAAGTCGTTAATTTGGAAGTATCTGAATTACCGAAAACCTGTTTAACAAATTTTTCTGAATATTCGTAAATTCGTAAGTTTGTAAATTTGTAAATTCGGAAATTCGAAAATACGAATACCTAATAAGAACTTAGCTATTACTAACTATTAAATTATAGATATTGGAATTTCCTTTCAAATTTGGTTGTTAGTGAACGTAACAAATAAGAATTTATCCAAAGTTACGAATTACCGTCTCTAAACAAATGGAAGGGAACAATTTAATAATAATAATAAAAAAAAAAAAATTATTTTTATTATTAATAATTAGTTATGTTCCATTCGTTTAGAGACGGTATTCTTTATTGCGGATAATTTGCAGGCAGCGTCCAATCACAGCACCTGTTGTTTCAGCCAATCAGGTGACAGCTAACAGACCCGAGCACCTGATTGCTTGAGAGGCGGTTCAGTGTTAGAAAAGCAATTCATTTGCTTTCCTAACACAACGGCATGGCGCCTGCTGTTTACCTTTTTTGACGCCTATTAGTGCCTTTGGCTCTAATCAGGTGCTTCCAAAAAATACCCTGCTGCTGTAATTCAGGTGCCCAGAGCCCGGGTACCTGAATAGGGGGTGTCAGTGGCAACCATAGATAGATTCATGCATCTGGCACAGGCTTCACACTGGCAGTGTGGTTCTGGTGGATGAAGATAGGGCCACCCCACACACATGACCTGTAGCAAAGTCCTCTCCAGTGACTGGGGGCTTAGATAGATGCTGTGTACTCTTGTGCTCTTGTGGTCACTGCTGGTGGCTCACACACCAGACTTAACGAGGGGAGAACCCAGCACGTGGTGGCAGTTCACGGTCCCATCAGGAAGGGTCTCTCTGAGCACAAGAGAGGGAGTAGCCAGAATTTATATCCCCTGGGTGTTGGAAAAGTGCAACCGCAAAGTTGCTTATAAACTGACTATAGATACATATGTATTATACCTATCTATACCAGTAGGTGGCACTGCAGTATTATAGTCTGTGTTCTCTGTGGTAATGTAATCACAGGATGTACCTTCTGTAGCTAAGCATGCACTTGTATCCTCCTTGTTCCTGTTCATGATAAAGACATGCATTGCTAATCCTCCATGAAAGTAAAGTATTCTCTGCATACAAGCTTCCAAGTGCATGATTTAATAACCTGCTAACACTGGGTGTGTCCAAGAGCTCAGGGGATGCTGGGAACCCAGAGGATTGTGAGAGTTTGAATTAAAGGGACATGCACTTGACTATGGATAAAGAGACACTCCGCCACAAAAGGATGAGCATCCGATTTACCTTACCTTGTTTTTAAATAGTAAATAAATAGTTTCTATACTTCACTAGCTTAAAAACTTCTTAGACAAGATGTTTTGCTATGTTAGGAAAAAAAAAAGAAAGAAAATAAGAGGTTAACAGGTTGCTTACTGGGATGACAAATTATTGTTGCTACAAGTGTATAATCATCCCGCAGTAGAATATTGCATTTGATTTATTCATCAGTTTAATGTCAGTGTAATTTGCAATTAAGAAAAGCAAATAATCTTGTGTTATCAAAGCCACGCCGTCACCTCATATACATCTTAATGAGGCATTCTATATATATTTATATAAGTGCATCATTTCAAATCTGATTAGCTGTTCTTTTATATGGTGTGAACTGCATGCTAATTATTCATAAACAATACATCGTTATATTTGATAATGTGCCTGCGGGGCAAATTAGAGTAGCAAGGCAATTAAAGGATTTGTGGCCTGAAATAATTTTTTTGCTTAACCTTTTGCCGACCGCGCTTTTGACAAAAGACATCTACAGCGCGGTCGAGTTACTCTGGGAGGACGTCCCAGAGTAGGATGCCCATTAGTGCCACCCCATCATTGCCGCCTTATCAGTGCCCGTCAGTGAAGGAGAAAACATACTTATTTACAAAAATGTTATAGCAGAAACAAAGAAAAACTATTTTTTTTTCAAAATTTTCAGTCTTTTTTTATTTGTTTAGCAAAAAAAAAAAAAACAATGTTGATCAAATACCAACAAAAGAAATACAGTGCCTTGCGAAAGTATTCGGCCCCCTTGAACTTTGCAAACTTTTGCCACATTTCAGGCTTCAAACATAAAGATATAAAACTGTTTTTTTTTGTGAAGAATCAACAACAAGTGGGACACAATCATGAAGTGGAACGAAATTTATTGGATATTTCAAACTTTAAAAAAAAATAAAAAACAGAAAAATTGGGCGTGCAAAATTATTCAGCCCCCTTAAGTTAATACTTTGTAGCGCCACCTTTTGCTGCGATTACAGCTGTAAGTCACTTGGGGTATGTCTCTATCAGTTTTGCACATCGAGAGACTGAAATTTTTGCCCATTCCTCCTTGCAAAACAGCTCAAGCTCAGTGAGGTTGGATGGAGAGCGTTTGTGAACAGCAGTTTTAAGTTCTTTCCACAGATTCTCGATTGGATTCAGGTCTGGGCTTTGACTTGGTCATTCTAACACCTGGATATGTTTATTTGTGAACCATTCCATTGTAGATTTTGCTTTATGTTTTGGATCATTGTCTTGTTGGAAGACAAATCTCTGTCCCGGTCTCAGGTCTTTTGCAGACTCCATCAGGTTTTCTTCCAGAATGGTCCTGTATTTGGCTCCATCCATCTTCCCATCAATTTTAACCATCTTCCCTGTCCCTGCTGAAGAAAAGCAGGCCCAAACCATGATGCTGCCACCACCATGTTTCACAGTGGGGATGGTGTGTTCAGGGTGATGAGCTGTGTTGCTTTTACGCCAAACATAACGTTTTGCATTGTTGACAAAAAGTTTGATTTTGGTTTCATCTGACCAGAGCACCTTCTTCCACATGTTTGGTGTGTCTCCCAGGTGGCTTGTGGCAAACTTTAAACGACACTTTTTATGGATATCTTTAAGAAATGGCTTTCTTCTTTCCACTCTTCCATAAAGGCCAGATTTGTGCAGTATAAGACTGATTGTTGTCCTATGGACAGAGTCTCCCACCTCAGCTGTAGATCTCTGCAGTTCATCCAGAGTGATCATGGGCCTCTTGGCTGCATTTCTGATCAGTCTCCTTGTATGAGCTGAAAGTTTAGAGGGACAGCCAGGTCTTTGTAGATTTGCAGTGGTCTGATACTCCTTTCATTTCAATATTATCGCTTGCACAGTGCTCCTTGGGATGTTTAAAGCTTGGGAAATCTTTTTGTATCCAAATCCAGCTTTAAACTTCTCCACAACAGTATCTCGGACCTGCCTGGTGTGTTCCTTGTTCTTCATGATGCTCTCTGCACTTTAAACGGACCTCTGAAACTATCACAGTGCAGGTGCATTTATACGGAGACTTGATTACACACAGGTGGATTCTATTTATCATCATTAGTCATTTAGGTCAATAATGGATCATTCAGAGATCCTCACTGAAGTGAGTTTGCTGCACTGAAAGTAAAGGGGCTGAATAATTTTGCACGCCCAATTTTTCAGTAACAAATACTTTAATAAGCTGAGGTCCACACTCCACACACAAGTCCATTATCTCTGGGGTTAAAGAGAATTAACAATTGCAGCAGTAGTGGTGCGTCCATAAGGGGTGCACAGGCGCGGCTGCCGCTGACACCCCCTATTCAGGCCCCCAGCCCCTTTTTGGGTGCCGGGCACTTCAATTACAATGGTGGGGTATTGTTTTGAATCACCTGATTAGAGCCATAGGCTCTAATAGGCGTAAAAAAAGGTGAACAGCGGGCGCCATGCTGGACGCTCGCAGTTCACTTAGCGTTGTGTCAAGAAAGAGAATGAAAATTTGCTTTCCTAACACTGAACCGCCTCTCCGCCAATCAGGTGCTCGGGTCTGTTACCTGTCACCTGATTGGCTGAAACTACAGGCACTGTGATTGAACGCCTATCAAGCGTCCAATCATAGGAGAGGACGGGAGGAGCGGGCGGGAGAAGACATCGAGGAAGACATGAAGGACACTGGACAGGGCGGACAGGCAGGGGGGGCACAGTGGCAGCATTTGATGGGCACAGTGGCAGCATTTGGGGTACAGTGGCAGCGTTTGATGGGCACAGTGGCAGCGTTTGATGGGCACAGTGGCAGCTTTGAATGGGCACAGTGGCAGCATTTGGTTCACAGTGGCAGCATTTGGAGCACAGTGGCAGCATTTGGAGCACAGTGGCAGCGTTTGATGGGCACAGTGGCAACATTTGGGGCACAGTGGCAGCGTTTGATGGCCACAGTGGCGTGGCTGTGTTTGATGGCACAGAGGCTGCGTTTGGTTCAGTGGCAACGTTTTATGGGCACAGTGGCAACATTTGGGGCACAGTGGCAGCGTTTGATGGCCACAGTGGCGTGGCTGTGTTTGATGGCACAGAGGCTGCGTTTGGTACAGTGACAGCCTTTAATGGGCACAGTGGCAGCATTTAATGGGCACTGTGGCAGAATTTGGCGCACAGTAGCAGCATTTGGGGCACAGTAACAGCATTTGATGGGCACAGTGGCGTGGCTGTGTTTGATGGCACAGAGGCTGCGTTTGGTACAGTGGCAGCATTTAATGGGCACAGTGGCAGCATTTAATGGGCACAGTGGCAGCATTTGGGGCACAGTGGCGGCATTTGATGAGCACAGTGGCAGCGTTTGATGGGCACAGCGGCAGCGTTTGATTGGCACAGTGGCAACATTTGGGGCACAGTGGCAGCGTTTGATGGCCACAGTGGCGTGGCTGTGTTTGATGGCACAGAGGCTGCGTTTGGTACAGTGTCTGCACATGATGGGCACAGTGGCAGCGTTTAATGGGCACAGTGGTAGCATTTGGGGCACAGTGGCAGCTTTTGATGGGCACAGTGACAGCATTTAATGGGCACAGTGGCAGCATTTAATGGGCACAGTAGCAGCATTTGCGGCACAGTGGCAGCATTTGATGGGCACAGTGGCAACATTTGGGGCACAGTGGCAGCGTTTGATGGCCACAGTGGCGTGGCTGTGTTTGATGGCACAGAGGCTGCGTTTGGTACAGTGTCTGGGTTTGATGGGCACATTGGCAGCATTTAATGGGCACAAGTGCAGCATTTGGGGGACAGTGGCAGCATTTGATGGGCACAGTGGCAGCGTTTGATGGGCACAGTGGCAACATTTGGGGCACAGTGGCAGTGTTTGATGGCCACGGTGGCGTGGCTGTGTTTGATGGCACAGAGGCTGCCTTTGGTACAGTGTCTGCGTTTGATGGGCACAGTGGCAGCGTTTAATGGGCACAGTGGCAGCATTTGGGGCACAGTGGCAGCGTTTGATGGCCACAGTGGCGTGGCTGTGTTTGATGGCACAGAGGCTGCGTTTGGTACAGTGTCTGGGTTTGATGGGCACATTGGCAGCATTTAATGGGCACAAGTGCAGCATTTGGGGGACAGTGGCAGCATTTGATGGGCACAGTGGCAGCGTTTGATGGGTACAGTGGCAACATTTGGGGCACAGTGGCAGTATTTGATGGCCACAGTGGCGTGGCTGTGTTTGATGGCACAGAGGCTGCCTTTGGTACAGTGTCTGCGTTTGATGGGCACAGTGGCAGTGTTTAATGGGCACAGTGGCAGCATTTGGGGTACAGTGGCAGCGTTTGATGGGCACAGTGGCGTGGCTGTGTTTGATGGCACAGAGGCTGCGTTTGGTACAGTGTCTGCGTTTGATGGGTACAGTGAGGCTGCAATTGATTTTTAGCACCAGACACCACTAAATTGTAGATTACCCGTCTTTAGGATGTAGATGCACTAGATGAAAAAAGTTTGCACTTCATTCATGACCTACCTACACTTGATGAGTTTTACTACTTTTTCTTTCTCACGATATATTAATGATAGGAGACCTGCTTGCCAGCTTTCCCTCACGCTAGAAATTGTCAGACTGACAACATTTGTGGACATGCCAATCATGACTTTACTTCCATGACATCAACCCCAAGAAATGAGACGAACGTGGGAAAGACTGTACCGGAAAATTAAAAATAGTTCAGATTAATCTCGGAGGACCTCCTAATTCCACCGATTAGCCCATGAATGTTAATAACTTGGATGCTCTTGTTTTTTTTTTTCACTCTTTTAACCGTCAAGTCATTCGTTCATCAACTTTCTATTATTATACTTTTCACCCCTTTGGATAAGTTTAAGCTAACATTGCACTTCTTTCTTGAACTTATTATAAAAGCAAACAAAGACAATTTTCTTATATCTTGGAAAAATAAAAGAAAGGTCATGGGAAAACTGCATGTGTGATAGCAAGCCATTTGGAAAGTTGGGTTTTTTAACTTTTGTTTATGGATTATTTTTTTTTGCTGTTCTTGATGTTGTCGAGTTTCAGATGATTTTGTCTGTTTCTTTTGCCTAAGGACATAAAAGGAAAAACAAAACAGAAGTTAAAGTTCTACAGAGCTTTGGAAGAGATAAGAGAAAATGCTTCTGTTTCCTCATAATAAAGTCAAGCGTTATTAAAAAAATCTGTTCTGCTAGGATAGAGCACAGAAAATTATCTGTGGAATATTATATGTTTTTTATCAGTTTTAAAGCTTATTTCTAAGATGTACAAATAATAGGCATGTGCAGAACAAAAAATATGTTTTGTTTTGTTTAATTTCGATTACATAAATTCATTTAGTTAAATACGTTTTCGGAATTTGTTTTGTTTATTCGAGTGTGGATAGAGATAGAGACACCACCACCAAATGATGACTGTTTAGTTGAAACGCGTCCGGTAGACCCATTCACACACATCGCTCTTGCACTTTGTGATATGCCTATTGTAACGGAATGGCCCGTGGGACCCAGAGGCTCTTGAAGGGTGTGGGGTACTCCTGTTTCAGCTTCACTCTTCACTCTTGTGACTCTTGTGTCTAGGGTCATCCTATGTCCACTAGGGGCATAGGATGACTGAAAAATGATATCTCGAATTACATGAGATGGGACAGTAATGATAATTCACAATATATTGCAGGATATCTTGAAATATTACAGGTTGTTGATTCTAAACCCAACCGGTCAATAGAGTGATTCATTCATGTGGGAACACAGACTGTTAAGGTGGTAATTAAGTCTGCTACTGTCATGTAAACTAACCTTAGTCTGGCTTCTAAAGACCTTTTCATTGTGTGATGCTAATCAACCCTGTATTGTGTGAATTTCTATTGATGATAAATGTGTATTGTATAGCAGGTGAGAAGATCCAGAGTCATGATGTCTGACTTGTCAGCTGTAGCTAATTAGCTCATGTGGATTGTGTCAGACCCGGTGCCAGAAAGTCTACCCAAGATGTGTATTGGAGGAAACATTGTATAATGTTGTGGGTGGAGTTGAGCCATTGTTCATATTTGGTTGCTGACTGTATATAAAGAGCCTGAGCTTACCATTAAACTTTCTATTTGTTTTGAACCAGAGAACAGAGCTGTGTGTGTCTTGTTTCTGGGGAATCCTATGGGTCGTGTTCGTCTTCTGGATTGTGGAGTGTCGATAAGCTGTCATTGGTTGGTGGAAAGGAATATCGTAAACGGCGTTAATCCCTGACCGCTACACCTATGATGTTCTTGCAAATGTGAGTGTAAATTTTTTATCTTTTTAATAAATACTACCTTGTACGGTATATTTTCCCATTACACATGTTATGTGGTTACCGTATCTCTGGCTCCAAGAAGACTACATGTATTTACACTTCCTGGTGTTTACTGGAATTTGCGGTGCCGGCTGATATGTGGATTCAGGACCAGCTGGATACATCTTACTGACTGATTATATAAGCCTTTGACTTGGGTGGTATAAACCTCAACAAGTCAACATCATCTGGTAAGCATCCTCCTTACATCGGTGGTGGTGTCTCTGTCCTTTCACAGAGAGGGTCACATCCATGTGGGACTCTTCATTTCAACCTTGCATTTTTTTCTACACTTTTGGACTGTTATTTGTGTGTGGTCACAATAGAGGACTGCTTTGTTCTGATTTTTTTTTCACGGATCACACTCAGTCACTTGGTGTCACTGAAATTAAGATTTCATATATATGTATGTTTGCAACATTTGATATGCGTTGTTGACTTTTTCACAAAAATAAGCACTACACTTTTTCACATTCACCAGTTTTTGCTTTTTTGCTTATTGCACAGCACAGTATATCCCATATATCATTTTTATTTTATTTTATTTTAATTTTTTGTACCACTTCAGCTTTTACCAATCACTGGAGATCAGCTCATGGTTTTGTGCTTTCTATGTCTCCATAGCGGTTTTGCACCATGTGTGGCATCTATGCTTTATCATGTTTCTCTTTTTTTTTTTTTTTTAATCCGTGCATCTTTTAATTCATGTTTAGCAATTACTCTCCTTTATAGAAAACACATAAACAATAGGAACCTTGGATTTGCCAAGAGACCCACACCTCATTTTTCCACATTCCCGCTATCCCACCCCTTCCCTCCCTTCCACCCCTCCCCCCCTTGGGTTCCCATGGTTCTTATTTTCCTCTTTTAGATTTTCCTTTCTTCCCTTTCCTTTACTTGATGTTTTTATTATATTTGCTGTCTTGTTGTTACTTTTACTTTTCTATTTACCTTGTTCTCAACCTTTCCGCATAACTCCATGTCTTTTTATAATCTTTCCAACTTTTCCATTTTTCCCTGAAATCACTGCTGTTTTCGAAAAACATCTCTTTTAATTCTTCCATTCTAAATGTTTCCTCTACCGCATCTACCCATTCCCAGATCTGTGGGCAAGCTATCTCCTGCCACTTTTTAGGTATTAACCTTTTAGCTGCGTTGAGTAGGTGGAGTATGAGTGATCTCTTATATCTTATTATTCCCTCTTGACTTCCATGAAAGAGCACCTCCCAGGGATCTTTTTTTATTGCCTTTCCGGTAATTTCTTTTATTTGTTCTAAGATTTGATCCCAATAATCCTGGATTTTTGGACAGGTCCACCACAGGTGCGCCATTGTTCCTTTTTCCGGACATCCTCGCCAACATTCAGCTTGGTGTCCTTCTTTAAACTTACTGATTTTGTCCGGTGTGGCATACCAGCCTGATATACATTTATAATTGGTCTCGGCGGTTCTCACATCCACTGCAGATGAATGAATCAGACGCAGTATCTTTTGATACGTGTACCTCTCCCTTTGTATCCCTAACTCTCTTTCCCATTTTTGGATGAATGGGGGTTCCTCCGGCGCATCAATCCTACACAATATTTTATACAGTTGTGATACCGTGCCTTTTGAATTACCTGTTTTACACAGTTTCTCCAGAGGTGTCAACTCCTCTCCTGTCCGTAGAGGCTGGGGTAGATGTTGCAGGAAGTGACATAGCTGGTTGTACCTCCATTCATCCAGTTTCCAATCATTTACTCTAAGTTTCAACTCTTCATAAGCCAAAATTCTACCCTTTTTAATTATATCACCCAGGTGCATCCTTTTATTCTTTATCCAATTCCCGCCTACCCTTTCTTCTCCTGGTGCAAAATATGCATTATTTTTCAAGTTCATTAGTGGAGAATTATATTCCCTATCTATTTTTTTGTGAATCCTATCCCATTCTCTTAAAGTGTCTCTCGTTAATTCATACGTTGTGCTATTTAGTGCTCTATATTGTGCAGGAATCCATATTATATTACTTAATTGTGCCTTTGCTTGTGCCTTTTCTATTTGTACCCATCTTTTTATTGGCCTGTCCCTGGCCCATTCTATCACCCGTGCCAATATTGCCGCCTGATGGTATTTCCTTATATCCGGCATTGCCAGGCCTCCTTGCTGTTTGTCCTGTCTTAGCGTCGCGAGGGATATTCTGTGTCTTTTATTTTTCCATACATAGTTTATTAACAATGAATTTAATATTTTCAAAAATTGTTGAGGGAGAGCTATTGGAATCATAAGGAATTTATATAGGATTTTTGGTACTAGGATCATCTTCAGGACATTTATGCGTCCACACCATGAGATCGGTCTATTTGTTATTTTTTTTAGGTCACTTTTTACTTCGTTTAACAAGGGAACGTAGTTTATCTTGTATATTTTTTTAATGGAGTTGGCTAATTTTATGCCTAAGTATTTTAACTCTTTTGTCCACGGGAAATTACATATGCTTTTTATAAGCTTCACTTCACACTTATTGATGTTTATATTCAATATTTCAGTTTTAGTTATATTGATTTTAAAATTCGAGATGGTTCCATATTGCTTGAGTATCCTGGTCAGGTTTGGTATTGTGATCATGGGATTGGTGATATAGAACAATATATCATCGGCAAAACCCGATAACTTATGTTCTTCGTCCTCCGTTTTAACCCCTTTTATATTTGGGTCATTACGAATCGTGGCTAATAGCGGCTCCAAGGACAGGACAAACAACATAGGGGATAACGGACAGCCCTGCCTTGTCCCATTTTTCATATCCACCGATTCTGACAACATACCATTGACTTTTATTTTTGCAGTAGGGTGGCGATAGAGCGTTCTTATCCAGCTGATCATCCTTTTGCCTATTCCCATTTCTTCTAAGGTTTGGAACATGAGTCCCCAGTCCACCCGGTCAAATGCCTTTTCGGCGTCTGCCGACAGAAATAGACCCGGGGACCCATCCTCTTTTATTTTTTGGATCAGGAGTAATGCCCTCATTCCGTTATCCTTACTTTCTCTGTCCGGGATAAACCCCACCTGGTCTGGGTGGACCAGGAGGGGCATGACCTCTTTCAGGCGCTCAGCCAGGATCTTTGCAAATAATTTTGTGTCTGCGTTTAATAGAGAGATAGGTCTATATCCTGAGCATTGTGTGCTGTCATTTCCTTCCTTTAGAATAATCGTTATTAAAGCGGCCGACGCTTCCTTACTTATTTCAAATTCCGATCCCAAACCATTGAAATATTTACAAAGTCTTGGGATCAGAATTTTGCTAAATTTCTTAAGATATAATGCGCTGAACCCATCCGGGCCTGGGCTTTTTCCTAATGCTGTATCTTTTAATGCTTTTCTGATTTCCTCCTCCGTTATCGGCCTATCCATGTTTAATCTTGTTATATTGTCGATCTTGGGAAGTTTTGCTTCCACTAGGAAATCTTTTGTTTTGGCTTCTTTATCATCTATTTGCCCGCCCTTCTGATCCATCGCATAGAGCCCCTCGTAGTAGGTTTTAAAGGTTTCAGCGATGTCTTTGTTTGAATGAGCCATCTCCCCGTTTTTTTTTTTTACCTTCTCGATATAATTTCTGGTTTTCTTTTTTTGTACCATTTTTGCTAAGAGTCTACTGGGTTTATTTCCCCACATATATCTCTCTCTCGTTATAGAATTTAGATTTTTTTTTGTCTTCTGTTCTAAAACCTCCCTAAGTTCCTCTCTTTTCAGGGTTAACCTATGAAATGTCTCTTTGCAGCTCCGTTTTTTATGCTCTTGTTCTAACTTCATTATTTCTCGGCTTAAGATCTTGAACTTCTCGTCTCCCTCTTTTTTTTTCCTGGCTCCTTCTGAGATTAATATTCCTCTGATGTAAGCTTTATGTGCCTCCCAGATTGTTGCCCCCGAGATCTCTTCAGCCTCGTTTATTGAGAAAAACTGTTTAAGCTCTTTTTCCACCCTTTCTGCCCCTCCATTCTCTCTTATCAAGTTCATTTAAATGCCAGATCGGGGGTTGGTTTTGCTGTGGGGCAGGTCTCAATTTCATAGTCACCGGTGCGTGATCTGACAGAGTCATAACTTCAATGTCTACCCTAGTAACCCGATCTAGAAGTCTATGATCTAACAGGATGTGGTCTATCCTGGAGTATGTCCCATGCGCAGGGGAAAAAAACGTGTAGTCCTGTGTATTTGGATGTAATACCCTCCATACATCAACTATTTGATTGTCATGCATTTTTTGTTTCATCCTTTGGAGCTGTACACTGCTCACCCCCTGCGCCTGGGACGTACTATCAACTCGAGGGTTCATACTGAAATTGAGATCGCCCATCACAATCATATGCCCTTCCGCAAAGTTTTTTAGCTTTCCCAGAATTCTCTGTACGTACTTAATCGGTCCTATATTAGGGGCATATATATTTGCCAAGGTATATTCTGTATTATCAATTTTGCCTTTTAAAAACAGGTATCTCCCTTCGGGATCAGTCATTCTTGCTTTTATTTCAAACCTCACTCCCCTCACGAACCCAATTGTCACTCCCCTTGCACGATTGGAGATTGAATCCCCATAATACCAGACCGGATATCCAGGAGAGTGTAACCTCACTTTTGAATATAGTGTTAGATGTGTCTCTTGTAAAAAGACCACATCTACTCTATAGTGCTTGATCTCCTCTATTATTTTTTTTTTTTCCCTGGGTTATTTAACCCTTTGACATTATAGGTCATATACTTTATGTCTGTCATCTCTTTTTCTTTCTTCTATTTAGCCTCTTTTCTCTCTTTTTTTCTTTTTTTTCCCCACGAACACTTGGGAACCCACCCTCCTTTCCCCCCCTTCCCCCCCCCTCCCCCCCCTCAATCCCCCTTTCCCTCCCCCTCCCCCTCCCTCTCTAGGCCTATGCCATGGCCTTTGAACCGTAGGTATCCTCGTTCCCTACTGGTTCTCTTGCTTTGAGGGAAAGCCTATCCCACGCCCTTCCCCCTTCTTTTGGCACCCCCATTTACGAGGGTTGGTCTAATACCCTTCCCTCATATTCTCCTCCCCACCACCCCCTACCCCAAACCTCCAGTTCCTATACATATAAGCCTAATTTTTTCTTTTTCTTTTCTTTCCCTATTCTATCCATCCTGGTAGTTCTGGTGGCACCAGGTTCAACTTGTGACAGAAAGCTGCAAGTTCCTCTGGAAATGTCAGTTTTGCTGATATGCCTTCTTTTTGGGCTATCAGGCATGCAGGGTACCCCCATTGATATTTTATATTTTGCGCCCGCATCTGTTCTAGTAGGGGTTTAAGATGTCTTCTCCTAGTCAGTGTGTCCCATGCTAAATCTGTAAATATCTGGATTTCAGATCCCTTATAAGTCATAGGCGTGTTTCTTCTTAATTTGGCCCAGATTTCTGCTTTATCTTCATAGTGTCTAAATCTTATTATTATGTCTCTGGGCCACTCGTTCTCTCTATTCTTCGCTCTTCCTAGACGGTGGACCCGTTCTATGTTGAGGGATTCCTCTGTTGTTTTATCCAGCATAGGTAGGAAGAGATCATTCATAATTTTTCTCAGATCCTCTCCTCTTTCTTCTTTGATTGAGCGAATTCTTAGGTTCTTTCTTCTATTTCTATTCTCTTGGTCTTCCAAACGATATTGCAGCATTCTCTGGTTTTGTTTCAGTCTATTGCACTGCTCTTTTAATTCGCTTAATTCGAGGGCTTGCTGTTCACACTTATTTTCTGTCTCCTCCACCCTTACTAGGAGGTGGCCCATATCTTGTCTTAGGGTACTGATTTCAGTTTTTATTCCAACCTTTATTGCTTCTTCTAGCCGCTTTAACATCTCGTCCATTTCCTTTCTTGTGGGAATTTGTTTATCTGCATTAGTTTCTTCTCGGTGGCTTGTATCCTGTTCACTCTCTCCTGAGGTATCTATACTAGTTGTGTTTGTAGCTCCTGTTCCTTTTTTCGTCTCTCCCTTCTTCTCTGTTTTTTTGGCTGCGCCAGGGCTTTTTACACTTCCTTCCTGGGTCATATACTGCCTGATAGTGCTAGTTGCTGTATTTTCTTTGGGGGTCTTCGGGGCTGATCCCCTGGTGATCTTACTCATCTTGTATTTTCTCCTGGTTCTTATCCGTTTCCCCAGTTTGCAGTTTTTTTTTTTTTACAGACTTCAGGAGTCACTATTTATGCAGTCCCTCACTGTTTCTGAGGGGATTTGGTTGGCCCGTGTATATAATTTATACGGTGTATCTTTTATATATTGTTATGTTCGTGGTCCTTTCCTTGTCACGGTGTCTGGTCACAGCCGCCTCCATCCATTTATCTGCTTGTCACCATGTCCAGCTATTATCATTCCACCTTTCATAACCAGTCTGGTAGTGTCCTCTCTACTCGCCCCTTTTCCCCTCGTACACCCTCACACCTGTCTATCTACTGAGGGATATATGGCGCAAACTATAGATAGATGTATAGCTTCCCCTTCCTATTTATAATGTCAGGGTGCACGTTTTCAGACAGAATCCCCAGTATCTTGTTCCTAGATAGGGCCCCACCACGTATCCAGCTCCTCCAGTAGCTTATTCCACCATCTCCATACACCCCTTCCCAGGATGCAGTTTCTACCGGCGATTGGTTGCCAATACCAGCCTCCCTTTGTCACAAGTGATTTTAAATATAGCCAGCACCATCAGACCCATATACAGACCCTCTTCAACATTGTGGAAAAAAAATAAAAATAAAGAGAAAAGTATATTGCTCTGTGCTATTTTCCATAAATCACCAGTTCATTTCTCATTGATTTTTTAACGGTTTCTTCATTGACCATTCCATTGATATCATCTTGTTTAAAGACATAGATATGAATATTTAGGGCATAAAAAGAGTTCTTACCCGTTTTAGATGTTTTAGATGTCTCCAACCTCCAGTGTTAATGCTTTCTGTTGCTATCTGGCTCCATTTTGGATGGGGGAGAGAAATGACATAGACAGGAGAGAAAAGAGAAGAGAGAAGCTTGTTTTACCTGATCCTTGCAGGATTTGCGGCTGTCAGCATAGATACCTCAGTCCAGGTCCACTGGGGGGGGGGGTCAGCCCCTTGTGGTGTTTCCAGCTTCCAGGTCTAGAGCCTGTTATGGTTCCAGCTTCATCTGCGTGCGGCAGGGGGGGGGGGGCGGGAGGAGGATGAAGTGGGGGAGCCCTCCGTTGTGCGACTGGGGATCGCGCCCTTGTGTAGGTGAGACACTCGGCAGCCGCTTACCTACTCAGTGGTCTCATCTCCCGCATCGCCGCCGTCGCTGCCTGTGTCTCCCTCGATCTTCCGGCGCTCGCATCCCCCGTCGACCGGCTGGGCTCTCGGCGTGGGCTGCTCCTCCCTCGGCGTACGTGCGTGCTTCACGTGCGCCGCGTCATCGCTGATATATATCATTTTTTTGCATTGTTTTGTTTATTCAAATTTGAATAGATTTGAATTTTCCAAATTGTGCTAAATTTGACAGACTTTGGAAAGTTTTAATCCATTTAACTTCGAATTCCATTCAAATTGCATTCAAATTCAAATCGAATTCCATTCTAAATCGAATTTATTTAATTTGAAATTCGAATTTTGGAAGATGGTTATTGTAACGGTCACCACCGTTTACGATATCCATCCATACGATATCCATTCCATCGCCCCAACCACGACAGCTAAGCCGACACTCTGACAATCCCTGTAGACACGATTCATTCCCCAGAATTAAGACGAGACAAGCTCCGTTCTCTCTGAGTCTAATGTATGAACGTTTTAATGGTACACTCTCAGGTTTTATATACAGTACAGCCATGTTACAGTTATCAAACAATGAAACTCTCCACCCCCTCATCACACAGTGGGGCTTCAATACAGATTTTAGATAATGACATTAAGGTGAGTTAAATATCCCCCAGACGTCCCGTCTCTGACAACAGCTATTCACCTGCAGAATACACATTCCTATGTCAGACGTTCGGGCCCTGAATTACAGGAGTACTACAGCTGACAAGACACATTCCACACATAACAGTATTAGCATACATAATGAGAGGTCTAGTAGCCAGGCTGACTCTCAGTTTCAATCCACAGTAGTAGTCTTAGTTAGCATCTCAACAGCCTCACACAATGGACAATGAAAGGTCTTAGGAGCTGACACAATTAACACCTCAAAATCATGTGTCCCCACATTAAATGAAACATTGACCTTTACAGCTTGTAATATGTCCAGATCTCCTGCAAAACATGAATTATCATTTATCAGCCACCCTATGCCCAAAAGGGGCACAGGGTGACCTTAGACCCAAGAGTCATCAGTGACGCTTGCACAGGAGTACCCCCCATCCCTCAAAAGTCTCTGGGCGTCACGGGTCATTCCGTTACAGTTATATTCTTTCTATTCCATTTTATTCTTTTGTTTTTTTCTATTCTATTTTCTACTCTATTCTTTGATTTTTAATTTTATTCAAATCTTAATTTATTCTATTAAGCATTTGTCCATTCACTTCTATTCTATACTTTTTTTTATTGTCTATTTAATTTTTTTTTATATTCTATTATTTTATTTTATATCCTATTCTTTTCTGTTTTATTTAAATTCAAATGTATTATATTTGAAATTCAGATTTCAAAAGATGGTTATATTCTTTCTATTGTAATCTATTTTATTATTTTTTTTCTATTCTATTATAGTCAATTTTATTATTTTCTATTTGAATTCAAATGTATTATATTCCAATTTTGTGAATTTGTTTATATTCGTCCTAGTCTATTCTATTCTATTCTTTTATTTTCTATTCTATACCTTTATATTTGAATTGTAATTTATTTTATTTGAAATTTAGAAAATTTCAGAAGAAGGTTTTTTTTTTTTTATTATTCTATTTTATTCTATTCTATTAAAAATTCAATTTTATTCTATTTGAAATTGGAATTCCAGAAGATGGTTATCGTCTTTCTATTTTATTCTATTCCTTTTATTCTATAATATTGTATTCCTTTATTTTCTATTATATTTTATTTTGTTCTTTAATTTTCTATTTTTTCTATTTTATTTTGTATTATGTTCTATTATTTCCTGTTCTATTCTTTTCTATTTTATTCCTTTATTTTCTATCATATTATTTTCTATTCTATTTCTTTATTTACTATTCTAATTTATTCACGTTGGAAATTCAAACTAGATTTAAAAACTATTCGAATTTGATTCAAAAACTATTTGAATTTCGTCCAAAATTTTGTTCCAGTATTTCGGATTTATTCAAATACATATCCATTGTTTGTCCGAATTTCAGTTGGGATCAAAATGAACTACACATGTCTAACAAATATCTTTATCCTAAGATTTCCATCTTTTCTGGAAAAAATACAATCCTTATGATCTTTTTTCTTTTAACGGCCAGGCCAACAAAGAGTCAACAACATTTTATCCTAAATTGATCTCTTCCCCACCCCATGTTAAATATACTCCTCATGTGATTACCTTAGATCACTCACCCCCCCCCCCCACCCACAAAAAATGGCATGCCTAATGTGGCATGTCAGGGGGTCACCAGTATTTAAAGCGGAAGTTGCATTTTTGGGTGGAATTCCGCTTTAAACTTGATTTTATTTCTGAGAATTTGGTTATTAGGAAGGGTTACAGCCACTTTAAGCTGTGTTAAAGTATCGTTGTCCTTTAAGAATATACACTTTATTTTAAATTAACCTTCTTTTCTCTGATTTGATTTGATTTTTGGGCATGGCTTTGCATGGAAAAACAATTCAGGGTTTGCACATCTCGAGGTCACTGTGAACTGCATTGTGCATTAGGCAGCTTCAATCAGCCCAGAATGACTTTGGTAGTCATATTCTTTTGTGTAATGTGTATAGATCCATGGCAACTAGTAATGTTTGCAGTAATTAAAAGATGCGGACAGGACACAGCAAAGTAAATAATCATGAAAAAGGGGAAGGAAATGTTATTACATTTGTTTAGAAAAGTCAAGAATTAGAAAATGTGAAAAAATGCCAAGTTTCTTCGCACATGTGTCAAACACAAGGTCCACGGGCCAAATTAGGCCCTCCAGGTAATTTCAGGTGGCCCTCGCAGTCAGGGATTTTTTTTAGCCGCAACGTGGGGGAACTCAGTTCTGCCACCTCTGGCTCTCACCCTCCGCTCCCCACAGAAACCTTCTGTGGTTACAAGGACAGCTTTCCACTTGCCGACTCACAGATCCCTGCCTGCCTTGCATGCACTCATGACGGGGACAGATGCAGATCGATGATCTACCTGCAAATGAGAGAGAGAGGCTGAGCCGTCTACACTGCCAGGGGGTACTAAAGCCCAGGTAGGTAGGTGAGCTGCGAGGAAGCTTTTGTTGGTGGGGGTGGGGGGACAGATGAGGGCTGTAAAGAGAGATGTGTGCAGAGCACCGTGGGCGCATGGGCACCACCCCTAAACAATGCTGCTGCCCTCCCTATCCATGTACCTGGCCCCTTTTGGGGGGGTTGAGGTACCTGAATAGAGCCAGAGGCTATAATAGGCTTCATAATAGGGTGGGCTCCGGACGCAGAGCATTAGGTCCGGGCCCACCCTGTTGTGTCGCAACAGGGAATAAACATTTGCAACACTGATCCTCCTCCTGGCCAATCGGGAAGCCGGTCTGATACCCGACATTCGATTGGCTGAAAGGACAGGTGATCTTATTGGACATCTAGAAGGAGGGAAGAAGACACACATCAGAAGAGAAGAGGACACAGAAGACTCTGCCAGATGCCCGCCACAGCCTGATCCCCTGCCCAATGTGCCCGTCGATCCCTGCCACTGTACCCGCCGCTGTGTGCCTGCTGATCTCCGATGCTGTGTACCCACCGATAGCCGATGTACCCACCAATCCCTGCCACCAATGGGGTAAGTGCCTATGGCCTCTCAGACAGTGGGGGGTTTGATGTACCACGGCGAATTGATGGTTGTTTGCCGCCCCAAACAGAAAAACACCAGCCGTCACTGCAGAGGAAGGGGACAGGGGAGGGTGGTGCAGAAGTCAGAGCCGAGGAGGACAGGTAAAAGTGAGATTTCAAATAGCCTTTAAATGAGAGCTGAATCCTGTACCCTAAACCATGCACTCTGTACACAGTGTACCCCTGAACTCTACACTATGTATGTAGCACACTCCTGAACTCTACACTATGTATGTAGCACACTCCTGAACTCTACACTATGTATGTAGCACACTCCTGAACTCTGCATACATCGTCTTACACATACAACTGACCCGATGTAGCACTCAAAACAATTGAGTTTGACACCCCTGCTTTAGAGGTTTTTTTTATGATTAATATAGTAAATGCTAAAAGGGACACCTTATTGGTTCAATTGGGATCCAATAAGATCTTTATTTATAATTGTTGGAAGGTACACTGTAGAAAATCCTGGGAAACATTATATACCCCATGATATCATTTGCCCTGAAGTTCCTAATTTGATTGGGGTCAGCGAATTTCTCTGGGACCACTTTAGTAGCTCATTCCAATCTGGGTGGATTGCGAATATCTGAATATCTGAAAACTCTCCATTGAATCACTGCTGAAGTGTATTTGCTAGGATTTGCTTTTCATGCATACTGTATGTACAAGGCGGCGGTTTAAACACATTTGAAAAAGATCAAGAGATGTTGAATAGATTCTATTCATTTTCAAATATTGGATAGAGTGTATGATTGAATTTTATACTCTAAAATAAATAAGTAGCCTAATGGTTCTGGACAGAAATGGGCTTTGATGGACAGGCAAAACTGATTAATGTAGACAGACATTCACAGTGGGCAGCAGATAGACAAACCTAGTTGAATTCCCTGGTAAAAATATGCATGACATGACATCTGCATGATGCAATTTTCCCAACTACCGTATGTGGAAACAAGACTTAGTTTTCAGCTAGCCGCTATTCCAAAGAGGGTTGTGTATTGACTGACGTGAAGACAGCTATTCAGCCTGGGAAATTCACGTTACAGTGTTTAGTTTTTTTTTTGTATGAATTCTTTATTTTAACATTTCCATCAATATATAAATATCTTTGCAGCATATAAGAACAGTTGTCTTACACAATAACAGTCCCACAAAAAGAAAGCTCATATGTTTAGATATTTCAAAGGCATAGTCAACCTTTTATAGTCAACCTTTTGTAAAAATAAATAAATAAATGAATAAATGCACCTATATAGAAAAAAGGGAAAAAATGCTTGATGAAAGATTTTTAGTTATAGAGATGGAGGAAGTAGTTCGCCCCTGCAGTAGCTGAAAGCTTATGAGAGGGAGAGAAGATGAAACCGGCATTCATTTGCTCCGGGAGAGTCATACAGGGGATCAGTTCCTGTAATTTCCCCTCCCGCCACACCAGTCACCCTCTCTTGTCCATGATCCAATTCCTCCTGTTGCCCGGGCCCCCTGCTAAAAACTGATGGGTCCTGGGCAGGGTATGGTGGATTGCTTCAGGATGGGGAGTGGGTAAACACACCAGGGAGAAAGCCTTGCATTACGGTGTGTAGTTACAGACAGAAGAACAGGAAGTGAGGATTTCTCAGAAGAAATAAGGACATTTAAAAGCATAATCGAAGGATGAGGTAAGTGACGGAGGACTGCACTAAGGTAAAGAAAGCTATTTAGGGGAACATTTTTTACCTTTACAACCCCTTTAAAGTAAATAAGAATCAAGGGGTACATAGTTACATAGTTACATAGTTACATAGTTAGTCAGGTTGAAAAAAGACACAAGTCCATCCAGTTCAACCATAAAAAAAATAAAAAATAAAACAAAGTAAAACACAGTACATCCTCCCATACACCCAACTCCATACCCACAGTTGATCCAGAGGAAGGCAAAAAACCCCAGCAGAGCGATGATCCAATTTGCTACCGGAGGTAAAAAAATTCCTTCCTGATCCCCCGAAAGGCAATCGGATTTACCCCGGATCAACTTTACCTACAAAACTTAGTACTCAGTTATATTATGTGCATTTAGGAAAGAATCCAGGCCTCTCTTAAAGCAATCTACTGAGCTGGCCAGAACCACCTCTGGAGGGAGTCTGTTCCACATTTTCACAGCTCTTACTGTGAAGAAACCTTTCCGTATTTGGAGGTGAAATCTCTTTTCCTCCAGACGTAAAGAGTGCCCCCTTGTCCTCAGTGTTGACCTTAAAGTGAATAACTCAACACCAAGTTCACTATATGGACCTCTTATGTATTTGTACATGTTGATCATATCCCCCCTTATTCTCCTCTTCTCAAGAGTGAATAAATTCAGTTCCTCTAATCTTTCCTCATAGCTGAGCTCCTCCATGCCTCTTATCAGTTTGGTTGCCCTTCTCTGCACTTTCTCCAGTTCTCCGATATCCTTTTTGAGAACTGGTGCCCAAAACTGGACTGCATATTCCAGATGAGGTCTTACTAATGATTTGTACAGGGGGGCAACATGAT
Source organism: Rana kukunoris (assembly GCA_029574335.1). Lineage (NCBI taxonomy): Eukaryota > Metazoa > Chordata > Amphibia > Anura > Ranidae > Rana > Rana kukunoris. The sequence continues at coordinate 542,934,184 of CM056052.1, read as the reverse complement.
ATCTCTATCTCTGGAGTCCATACCTCTCTTAATACAAGAAAGGACTTTGCTCGCTTTGGAAACCGCAGCTTGGCATTGCATGCCATTATTGAGCTTATGATCAACTAAAACACCCAGATCCTTCTCCACTACAGATCCCCCCAGTTGTACTCCCCCTAGCATGTATGATGCATGAATATTCTTAGCCCCCAAGTGCATAACTTTACATTTATCAACATTAAACCTCATCTGCCACTTAGTCGCCCAATTAGACAGAGCATTGAGGTCGGCTTGTAAATTGGCGACATCCTGCAAGGACGTTATTCCACTGCATAGCTTGGTGTCATCTGCAAAAACAGAAATGTTACTTTTGATCTCAGACCCAATATCATTTATAAATATATTGAAAAGTAAGGGACCCAACACTGAACCTTGGGGTACACCGCTGATAACCTTGGACCATTCAGAGTAAGAATCATTAACCACAACTCTCTGAATTCTGTCTTTCAGCCAGTTTTCTATCCATTTACAAACTGATATATCTAATCCTGTAGACCTTACCTTACACATGAGCCGTGTGTGGGGAACTGTATCGAACGCTTTTGCAAAATCCAAGTATACCACGTCCACAGCCACGCCTCTGTCCAAGTATACCACGTCCACTGCTACGCCTCTGTCCAGGGTTTTACTTACCTCTTCATAAAAAGAAATCAGGTTTGTCTGACAACTTCTGTCTTTCATGAATCCATGCTGTCTGCTGCTTAAATAGTTTGTTTCCAGCAAGAACTCATCCACGTGGTCTTTTATTAAACGTTCCAGTATCTTCCCAACTATAGAAGTTAAACTAACAGGTCTATAGTTACTAGGTAAAGACTTTGGGGCAGATTCACATAGAAATGGATTATCGTAGCGTATCAGAAATACACTACGCCGCCGTTTTTTACCTGGCTCTACGTGGAATTCAGGTAGATTTTGTCCAGTAAACGACGGCGGCGTAGTGTATTTCTCCCGTCGCAATCCATATAGACGAGTAGGGGGCGTGAATCATTTAAATTAGGCGCGTTCCCGCGGCGATCGATCTGCGCATGCTCCGTTCGCAAATTTCCCGCCAAGCATTGCGCGAAATCACGTCGTGACGTCATTCGTTGTTTAGGTAGCGTCGTTTACGGGCGATCCTAGTCCCGAACGAGTTACGTAAACAAAAAAAAAAATTTAATAATTTCGAAGCGGGAACGACGGCCATACTTAACATGGGCTACGTAACGTTAGAGCAGCAAAAAGCTGCTCTAACATTACGTACAAAAAAATAGACGAAAGTGATTGCGACGACCACTCGTATCTTCGGGAATCGCCGTAAAAAAACATTTGCATATCCCGACGCATCAAAACGACGCGAACTCCTCCCATCGGCCGCAAATAGATGGCAGCGTAGATCCGAAGGCTTACGAAGACGTAAGCCTCTCGGATCGAAGCCCGAAGCCACCGTATCATGGTTTGAGGATTCAAACTAGTGATACGGCGCGCAAAATTTGAAATTACTCCTGTCTAACACCAGTTAGACAGGCGTAATTGCTTTCTGAATCTGGGCCTTTGTTCCCTTTTTAAATATGGGCACCACATTGGCTTTATGCCAATCCAGTGGTACTATTCCTGTCATTAATGAGTCCCTAAATATTAGATACAGTGGCTTTGAAATTTCAGAGCTCAATTCTTTTAGGATCCGTGGGTGGATGCCATCTGGTCCAGGTGCTTTATCCACCTTTATTCTGTCTAAATATTTCTGGACCATATCACTTTTGAGCCATTGTGGATTTGGGGCTGTGTCACTCCCACCCCCATTATGGACATGAGCTCCCCCATTCTCCATTGTATACACAGAGCTGAAGAAAGCATTTAATAAATTTGCTTTCTCTATGTCCTCAGTCACCCACTCTAGATTATTTTGTAAAGGGCCTACATGCTCAGACTTGACCTTTTTACTATTAATATATTTAAAGAATTTTTTGGGGTTTGTCCTACTATCTTTTGCAATCTGTCGTTCATTTTGAATTTTTGCATCCTTGATTTCCTTTTTACATATTCTATTATATTCTTTGTAACATTTAAACGACACTAGTGTTCCTTCATTTTTATATTTTTTAAAAGCCATTTTCTTATTGTTTATAGCTTTTTTAACTTTGACCGTGAGCCACATAGGTTTTATCTTTAGCCTTTTAAACTTATTGCCCATGGGAATATACTTTGCAGTGAGGTTCCAACGAGTCTTTTTGAAGAATTCCCATTTCTGTTCTGTGTTCATCGGTGCCAATATTCCCTCCCAGTCCAAGCCCTGGAGAGCAGTCCTCATGCTTTGAAAATTTGCTCTCTTGAAATTAAGTGTTTTTATCTTTCCTGTATGTATTTCTTGCTTATAGTTTACATTAAACGAAATCATGTTATGATCACTGCTACCCAGGTGTTCCTTTATCTGAACATTAGTAATGAGCTCTGCATGGTTTGAGATTACCAGGTCCAACAGAGCATCATTCCTAGTTGGGGCCTCAATAAACTGGACCATAAAATTGTCCTGCAATAGGTTTTTAAATTTTTGTCCTTTAACTGTCCCAGAAATTCCATTATTCCAGTCAATTTCTGGGTAGTTAAAATCCCCCATTATTATCACCGTCCCTGCCCTTGCAGACCTTTCCATCTGTGCAAGAAGCCGAGTCTCCACCTCCTCATTAACATTGGGTGGTCTATAACAAACTCCAATGATTAGCTTTGAACTACGCCCATCTGTATGCAGTTCCACCCATAATGCTTCAACTTCATCACACTCTCCATCAACCAGGTCCTCTTTCACGCTTGCTTTGAGGTCACTTCTCACATAGAGACAGACCCCTCCACCTTTCCTTTTTACCCTGTCTTTCCGAAAGAGAGCATAGCCAGGAATATTAATAGCCCAGTCATGTGAGGATTGAAGCCAAGTTTCAGCAATACCGATTACATCATAGCTCTCCTCATGCACCAGAGCTTACTGTCAGAAACCATGAATCAGACCAAGACAGAAGTACAGTTAAATCACACTTGTTTAATAATAAAAGTAAATAGAACAAACGTAGTCAAAACATAGCCAAAGTTCGGTAACTGGAAGGGATAGTCAGAAACCAGAAAGTCAGGAAGCCAGGGATCAGCATAATGGAACAGCAAGCAGAATCTGGAGCCAGAAGGATTGTCAGCCAAGCAAGTCTTTAACAGGAACACAGGATATAGTCTCTCTGATGTTGACCAAGGCGAAGGCAAAGATCATCTGGGCTGGACGGCTTAAGTAAGCAGGACTGGCGGGCAGGATATCAACAGGTGAGTCACTGTGGAGAGATAGGAGCTGGTAATTAGCCAACAGCTCAGTGGCCAGCTCAGAGATGGAAGGGCTGAGCCTAGCCCTGACACCTACCAGATTGGTGGGTAAAGAAGGTACAGATGGGGCTTTGGAGATGGTCAGTAGGAGGATCTAAGGAAGTCTACGGTCAAAAGAGAGCAGGTGTTGGGAAAACTTACCACCCTCCCTTCTTTAGTTTTGTGGATGGTTTTGCATTCTTTTGGGGACAGTTACAGGTTTGATGGGGATATATTATAGCAGCTGAAGGGGTACAGGGTCCTTGATGGAGGTTAATTTGGGCAAAATGTACATAATGTACAAAACATTTTATTAAACGGATGCTATGACCACTAAATTCCAATTTGCATCATGTGTGGTTACTTAGGTAGAGATAAAAAGGTAGAGTGGTGGTTGAACAGTATTGGAGGCAAATCATGTTTAACACCCTAGTCATTTTATTTATTTCATTTTAATATCACCATGTATTTTATTTATTTCATTTTAATATCACCATTGGGGCTTTGTTATAGTATGTTATTGTTTTATTTCAGTCCACTGGATAGGCGTACCATTATTATTTAGAGGACAGTCATAACAGGGGACCCAAACATTGTGAAATATTGTTTTTTTCCTTAGAGAGCCATATTATTAAATGGCAGAAATGTCATGGGTTTAGAAACCTTGAATTCACAATGTATCCATACATTACTGTGGACACGGTGCATTCCAGCTATTCTCCAGTCACATCAAGGCTAGATACAATTATACAGCCCAGTAATTATATTTCCAAAGCCTGCGCACAAAACCATAAAGTCACACAAGCAATCAGAATATAGAACATAATAACCTTGATTTCCATGAAATGCAGGTTAAAAATAACCCTGTGTAACATACAGATGGGTGTATTAATTGGAAAAAACAATGTTAATTCAAGATCTGAACCTTCTTGATCCCTCGCTCATTGTGAAAATCTCAGGGTGGTCTTAAAATGTAAAGCCAAATATAAAAAGGATTGTGCTTGTTATCTCGAAAGTTACAAATCCCAAGACACTACTGTGTAAGGAAATTAACAGAAAATTGGTCAGGAAATAAAAAATGTTACCGATTTTGCTTCTCAGTAGGGTTCAATTTCTATGGAACAATTGCATTTCTTTCCTAGCAAAGCCTCCTTATACATTGAAGCATAGCTTTGCTATACACAGGATGGAGGTTATGCTGTGGCTGTATGGATAGAGGCTGTGTACTGAATTCTATTGGTTTAATCAATAAAAAAGCTTCATGGCAACTTTGTTTAGAGCTGATATCTCAGTTGTATGTGGCAGATGACAGGTTGATTGGCATGTTGTCTTCTTTTATGTCTTGGGGACACCAGCAGAGAGCTAGCTCCACCAGGATTTTTAGTGTTACCCAATTCTTGTGGCTGTCTTACTACCTTGGTGGATTATCAAAAAAATAGAAAATGATTGGGAAATCTAGCTAAAACTGCTCCGTCCGACCGGTGGTGTAGTTAGAGGCGCATCGTAGAACTGAAACCAGCGCTAGAGGAAGCCGATTTGGTTTTGCCTAGGTTGTCAAAAATCATTGCACCAGCCCTGTGTACATTGCAAGGATTATAACAACATTTGTTGCAGATTCCTACCTTATGTTATTCTGAAGCAATTTCTGTATGTTCCTCTGAGCCTCAGTGATGCGTAAGTCTAAAAGGAGTGGTTTCATATATATCTATCAGGTGTGCACCTGCAGCACACTAATAAGGAAATCAGCTGGGCCTGCATCCCTTTAGACGTGTTTCTAGTGTCTCACCAGAAATGACATTTTTGTTGCAGGGGATGCCTGAAATCTGACTTGTATCTTAGGCAGACTTCTGTCAAAATCAGTGAGCCAATCACACAAGCAGGAAATTATGTTTATGGGGAGTGGTCTGTAAACACTCTGGGCCAGATTCAGGAAAGAGATAAGACGGCTTATCTTCACATAAGGAACTCTGCGTCTGAGCCCTCCTATCTACGCGACTGATTCATAGAATCAGTTACGCATAGATTTCCATAAGATCCAACTGGCGTAAGTCTCTTACGCCGTCTAATCTTATTTTCATATTTAGGCTGGACGCTAGGTGGCGTTTCCGTCTAAAATATGCAAATGAGCCTATACGCCGATTCCCGAACGTACGCCTGGCTGGCGCAATTTTTTTACGTCGTTTGTGTTAGCGTAGGTCCGTCGTAATGTTAACCCTGCTGTATGAGGCGCAGCCAATGTTAAGTATGGACGGCTTGCCAGCGTTTTTATTCACGTCGTTTACGTAAAACGTTCGCGAATAGGGCTTTGTTTAAGTGACATTCACGTCGTTTTCATTGCGGATTGGCGTCGTGATTTGGAGCATGCGCATTAGGAAAAATTCACGGCCGGCGCATGCGCAGTACGTTCGGCGTGGGATCGCGGGTTATTTAAATAATACACCCCCCCTACCCGCCCAATTTGACTTAAGACGGGCCATTTACGCTACGCCGCCACAACTTTACAGGCAAGTGCTTTGTGAATACAGCACTTGCCCGTAAAAGTTGCGGCGGCGTAGTGTAAACGGCATATGCTACGCCAGCACAAAAATAGGCGATTATACCTGAATCTAGCCCATTGTGTACAGAACAACTCCATGTAGCCATATTGCAATGCATTCTCAGAAAATTACAGCAGCTTTATTATAATGTGACTTGCGTCGCAATTTTATATGCTATATTATTTTTCTTTATTTTCTTTTTTTTCCCCACAAAAGTGAAGTTGCCCTTTAAGTAATCAATTAAAAAAAAACATATAATACTAAGTAAAAAGTCCCAAATAAAAGGGTGCTCATGAAGATGTAAACAAAACTGGTGCTCAACTTCTCAGTCCCACCAGTGTTCCTATTCAGACAGACAATCATCACCTACTAGAGCTTGTGAGGTCAGTAGAGCTTGTATTTGGGTATATACCCCGAAGTCCCCAATGGCTTGTTCCTATGGGCCCTTCTCAGGTGGTGTACTGTCATGCATGCAAATAAAACAACCAGCGAGGATCCCTAAGGCCTCGTACACACGACCGAGAAACTCGTCGTAAAAGAAACATCCTTTTTCTCGACAAGTTTCTTGTCAGGGTTGTCGCAAATCTTGTCAAGCTTTCCTTGCATACACACTGTCAAGTTCCATTCCACTGGCGCCACCCTTGGGGCTGCTTTTGCTAATCTCATGTTACTGCGTGTTAGTAAAAGTTTGGTGAGAGACGATTTGCGCTTTTCAGTCTGTTACAGCGTGACGAATGTGCTATCTCAACTACGAACGCTACTTTTACCGAAGGTACGCTCCCGTCTCATACTTTATTCTGAGCATGCGCAAGTTTCTAAGCATACACACGAACGTGTTTCTCATTGTAAACCAGCCCGTCGAAAAACACGACGAGGAAATCGAGACTCCCGAAAAAGAAAAAAGAGAACTTGTTCTCTTTTTTTCTCGTCGAGAACCACAACAGTCTTCTCGACAAAAAACATACACACGACCGTTTTTCCTCGCAAAAAAGCTCTGCCACCAAGTTTCTTGATGGATTTTGTCAAGGAAAATGGTCATGTGTACGAGGCCATAGTGTAAAATGACACGTACACACAATCGGAAATTCGGACAAGGAAAGTTCGATGTAAGCTTTTGGTCAGAAATTCTGACCGTGTGTAGGCCCCATCAGACATTTTCTGTCGGAATTTTGCGAGCTGGTTCTCAATTTTTCCGGAAAAAAACGTTCTTGTCGGAAATTTCAATCGTCTGTATGCAATTCTGACAAAAAACATGCATGCTCGGAATCAATTTGACGCATGCTCAGAGTCATTGAACTTCATTTTTCTCGGCTCGTTGTAGTGTTGTACGTCACCGCGTTCTTGACGGTCAGACAACATTTGTGTGATCGTGTGTATGCAAGACAAGTTTGAGTCAAAATTCCGTTGGTTGAAATTTTCGATCCGGTGTACGTGGCAAAACTGTTTGATTTTATTAAAACACAGAAATATTGTAAAAAATTACATTTGTAGGTGCCTATAAGTACCGGAACTGGGTTTGTATGGCTTGCATAGGGAGGAAAAATGGCTGTGCATGTTTTGAAAACCACCGTGTGCTCCAACAAGAGGATATGATGTCACCTGTTCAGCAGGTAGACCACACCTCGACCGGTTTCATTGGATGTCCGGTGACATCATATCCTTCTGTTGGAACACATGCTTGGCAGATTGAGAATTCTGTATATTTTATGTCATCTATTACAGTGTTTCTCATCCAAGGTGATGTGGTACACTGGGGTGCTGTTTGAGTTCCCCCAGATTGCCGCAAGCAACGGGACCCAGCTTGCCCTGGATTAGCATCATGAGATGCCATGGTGCTGATGGGTCAGTGCCCTCACCATAACAATTTATAATGCTCAAGGTCAAAGATACAAGTTGTCATTCATTGCCTTAATGATGGTGGCCAGCTAGCACCCACCATGTCAATGCATGACTCTGATTCAAGGAATCTGCATGCAGAGCTGTCCCCAGTATTCAGGATAAGGCAGAAATGTGCTGGCATCTGATCTCCACCTTCCATCCTTTGCCACGTTGCTGGAGGGAAAAGTAGTGCTCTGATGTGAAGAGGGAACTGTGTGATTGAGGGCTCTGTGATGGGGGTGGGCACTATGATGGGAGAACTAGTGATTGAGGGGCTTTAGAATGGGGGACTCTGATGTAATGGGGCTCCTACTAGCTTAGGGGGTTGTATTTTTTTCCATTATCCGTGCCCCCTTTCTGATGATCATGTGCTGGTCGGGGCGGAGGGACTATTTCTTCAGTTTCAGGATGCCCATTCACAGGGATGGACTGAGACCAAAATTTGGCCCTGGACTTTATCCAGACCGGCCCACTTTATGTTTGCAAACAAGAACAAAAACAGTATATAAACTATACGCAACTGTGCAAAAAACATAAGTAGCATAACATAAAGGAGTCCTCACTCACCTCTTTTATTATTTCACTTATTCTCCTCTGTATTTTCCTCATTCTTCTCACATCACTGCATGAAGTGGAGAGCGAGCTGCGCAGCCATTACTTTGACAGGCTGTCACTGAAACCGGCCCACTGAGCCACCGGCCCACCGGGAAACTCCCTGTAGTCCCTATGGCCAGTCCATGCCTGCCCATTCAGCTCTGCATGTTCTTCTGCCTTGGCTCAAGTTCTGGGCAGCCGCCTGCCTATCTCCTTGTCTTCCCTGGCGGAGTGATCCACTCCCCACCCAGTAGTAGCCGGGGCCAGGAGAGTAAGACTTGACAGGCTGTGAGGCAGGCGGCGACGGGCAGAGAGTCGCTGATTGCCGCCATTACTAGTAAAAAATGTCCCCGAATTTCATTTTATTATAAAAATCTGGTCACCTTATAAGATAGATAATATTTATGTTTTTTATATTTTACACTGGGGGCCTCAACTGAAGAAAAAGGTTGAGAAACGCTGGTCCAGTATTTGCTAGAAAAATGCGCTAATTACATTTTTGTGGCATGAAATATACCAAGAGTGTGAAATGTTTCTGTTATCTACAAATGCTTTCACAGAAGCATGCAATATCTCAAGAATTCAGAGCATCATATTGAAGAATGCTGCCTGAGAGGACTTTGCAATGTTTACATAGAATCATCCTCACTGATAGTATTAGTCTGAATCAGGAAACGATCTAATGAGATGTCCTTTTCTGTTGTTCATTTCCCAACATGATTGATGAGAATTGCTTTCTTCTTCATTTCCCGTATTCTACAATAAAGAATATTGGAACCATAGGCAGGTAGCAGTTTGGCCCCCAGAATTTCTTACTGTTAAGGATATATTAGTCACACAAAAGCCACCCCATGTGCATTGGCATGGCCCCATTAGAGATAATGGGGTTAATTTACTAAAGCTGCAGCGTGCAAAATCTGATGCAACTCCAACCAATCAGCTTCCAGGTTTTTTGTCAAAGCTTGAAGTGGATGTAAACCCCAAAATGTTTTATTTATTTTTTGATGTCACAATGTAGAGTATAAGATTTCCTATCATCTGTGCCCAGTCTTGCCACACAGAGTTAATCCAGCGCTGAGTAATCCTCTTTTAATGTTCAGTGCAAATTAACAGAATTCCAGATAAAAACTTGCCAAATTATAAAGTACGTTTCTCTCTTCTTGCTTTCAGTGACAGGTTATTTACATATTTAGCTTGGACATGATTATCATATGTTAAGTTATGTTTATCATAACATGAGGTGATCCAAAGTTCATTGTATATTACCAGGATGTGTTACGTGGGGGAGGGGTGGATTTCTCACTTTTTATACCTCATGTTTTGATAAACATAACATAACATATGATAAACATGTCCAAGCTAGATATGTAAATAACCTGTCACTCAAAGCAAGAAGAGAGAAACTGACTTTTTATTTAGGCAGGTTTTTATCTGGAAGGCTGTTCATTTTCACTAAACATTAAAAGAGGATTTCTCAGATCTGGATTAACTCTGTGTGGCAAGACTGGGCACAGATGATAGGAAATCTTATACTCTACATTGTGACATAAAAAAAAAAAATTATTTGGGTTTACATCCACTTTAACCACGTCAATACCGGGCTTTTATACGCACCTCCATACCGGGCCTATTCTGGCACTTCTTTCCTACATGTACAAATCATAATTTTTTTGCTAGAAAATTACGCAGTACCCCCAAACATTATGGGCCAGATTCATGAAGAGTTAGGCTGGCGGATCCAGTGATCCGCCAGCCTAACTGTCACTTTAAGCCGGCGTTTTTGTTTTCTGTAACCAGAAAACAAGAAATGCCGGGTTGAAGTTCCGATGCGAGCAGCGTAAATGAGTTTCACCATCACATCGTTACTTCAACTTAAAAATGGCGCCGGGGGCGTTCCCGCCGATTTACGATCACAAAATATGTTAATGAGCGGAAATCGGCAATTCACGAGCGAATTCGGGCGCGACGCAGTGACGTTACGACGTTTCCGGAAGCGATACGCGGCGCATAGATAAAGCAGCCCCCTAGTGGAGTATCCTATGTTAGGTATAGGTGTCGTCATCGCGTCGGAAAAAAAATAAATAGCGTCGCTTGCGTAAAAAGTTCATGAATGGGAATGTGACGTCATTGACGTTCATTCACAGAATTTGGAGCATGCGCACGGGGATGCTTTGACACTCGACGCATGCGCAGTACGTTCGCCGCGGGATCGCGCTTAGTTTAAATACTACACGCCCCGTACCCGCCCAATTTGAATTCCGCCGGCTCATTTGCGATACGCTGCCGCAACTTTAGGAGCAAGTGCTTCATGAATGACAGCACTTGCTCCTAAAATTTCAGCAGAGTAACGTAAATGAGAAGCGTTACTCTGAAGCAAAGATGCTCCCATCTACCTGAATCTGGCCCTATATATGTTTGTTTAGCAGACACCCTAGGGAATAAAATGGCGGTCATTGCAACGTTTTATCTTGCACAGTATTTGCGCAATAATTTTTCAAACACCACAAAAAATTGATTCATGAATTAAAAATAACAAAACAGTAAAGTTATCCCAATTTTTTTGTATTATGTGAAAGATTATGTTACACTGAGTAAATAGATACCCAACATGTCACGCTTTAATTATGCGCACACTCATGGAATGGCGGCAAACTTCGGTACTTAAAAATCTCCATAGGCAACGCTTTAATTTTTTTTTACAGGTTACCATTTTTTAATTTACAGAGGAGATCTAGTGCTAGATTCGTTGCTGCCATTCTAGCGCACGCGGCGATACCTCACATATGTGGTTTAAATGGCATTTACATATGTCGGCGGGACTTACGTGTGCGTTCGCTTCTGCACGTAAGCTACCGGGGACAGGGGCGTTTTAATTTTTTCACTTTTATTTATTTTTTTACTTATTTTTTATTACTTTTTTTTACACTTTTTTTCATTTATTTTTTCACTTTTATTCCTATTACAAGGAATGTAAACATCCCTTGGAAATGTGTGTGACAGGTCCTCTTTAAGGAGAGATGCGGGGTCAATAAGACCTCACATCTCTCCTCCTGGCTGGAAACCATGAGATCGGTGAAAAAAAATTCACTGATCTCATGAATTGTTGCTTACAGCCACAATCGCGGCTTTGTTTACATACGTGGACCCAGGCGCGACGTCATCACATCGCGCCTTGGTCCTCCAACGGTCATAGAGATGACTGGTGACCATCTGGAACCGCCGCTATGATCGTTCTTATGTCGTGCAGAATCGCCGGCTTAACAAGAGGATATCTGGATGATGCCTCTGGCTGCAGGCATCATTTAGATATTCACCCGCAAAGCCCAGGCCGTCATTTGACGTCCACTTAGGATGGGAGATCCCATCTCTGGAAGTCAAATGACAATGGGCTGGTATTGAAGTAGTTAAAGTGATACTATAGGTTCATTATTTTAATAACAAGCATGTCATACTTACCTCCACTGTGTAGTTTGTTTCGCACAGAGTGGCCCCGAACATCCTCCTCTGGGGTCCCACGGCGGCTGTCTCGGCTCCTCCACGCATCAGATAATCCCCTCTGGGAAATCCCAAGGGGGTTTCCTTGCGGGCACGCTCCCATGTCCAGCATTTCACGTCCATAGCTGCCGAATGCAGGACTCGGCACTGCCCCCCGGCACCCATGTCTAGGAGCCAATCGCTGCGCTGATATCAATCTATCTAATGAAGAGCCTAGAACCCATGGAGAGAGCGACGGTGGGATCGCGCCCACAGAAATTCGGGGGCTCAGTTAAGTAAAATGGGGGAGGGGGGGCTGGGGGGCCGGACACTGCAAGATGTTTTGTTCACAGGATGCATCAAGGTGAAAAAACATGAAGGTATACAACCCCTTTAATTGAAGAAAATTAAGTTAAAAGCTGATTGGCTACCATGAACAGCTGCCGCAGATCTTTTACATAGTCAGTCAGGTTGAAAAAAGATACAAACCCATCTAGTTAAACCAAAAAGTAAATAAACAATACAATCCCATAGACACAATCCTTCACCCACAGAAAAATATATATAGTTGCACTAATATCAAAGAAAAACCTTTACGGCGAAGGTAACCATAAGGGTCCTTTCACACGGAGCGGACCGTTTTTCGGTCCGCTCCGTGTGTGTCGCCGGCTCAGCTAGGGGTCACGCTCAGCTGTCGGCGGACAGGGCGGTCCCCGCACACTGTGCAGGGACCGCCCTGTCTCTCCTCCGCTCTCCCCTATGGGGAATCGGATGAAAACGGACCGTTTGTCCGTCTTCATCCAATCCGTTCTGCCGGACGGAAGAAAAATAGTGTTTTCTTCCGTCCGAAAAACCGGATCCAGACGGACGCAGATCTTTGCGGACGTTAGCGGATGCATCATCCGCCAACGGACGCGACCCCATAGGCGTAAACGGACTTGTAAAAACAGACGAACGGAGGCGGACATGTGAAAGGGGCCTAAATGTGAAAAATGCATGAGTGAACATGAACCGGAAATTATATTAACCACTTAAGGACCGCCTACTGCACATTTACTTCGGCAGAATGGCACGGCTGGGCACATCAACGTATATATACGTTGATTTTAGTACCCAGCCGTGGGTCGCGGGCGTGCGCCCGCGACCCGGTCCGAAGCTCCGGGACCGGGACCGCGGGATTCGCGGACCCGATCGCCGCTGCAGTGCGGCGATCCGTCCCTGGAGCGGAAGAACGGGGAGAGCCGTGTGTACACACGGCTTCCCCGTGCTTCTCTGTGGCTGTAGCATCGATCGCGTCATCCCTGCAATAGGGGGACGCGATCGATGACGTCACACCTACAGCCACACCCCCCTACAGTAGTAAACAAACCACTTAGGCACACATCCCCTACAGCGCCACCTGTGGTTAACTCCCAAACTGCAACTGTCATTTCCACAGTAAACAATGCAAATTTAAATGCATTTTTTACTGTGAAAATGACAATTATATATCAGACAGGAGGCTCATATCTTATGCATTATCTTCCTTTAATAATGCCCACAGCAGAAATACAAACTTTCAGTGAATTTCAATAATAAAAACTTTTAAAACAACAAACTACAAGTCCCAGCAGCCTTCAGTGTATGACTGCCAATCACGTGGCAGATCAGACCGTATATAAGGTACTGCCCCTTTAATATCCTCCTCTTTCTTTCTGCTCACAGCATGAAATCAGATGAGTATTATAGTTATTCCTTTGAGAAGTTTTATTACTCCTATATATTGGTTAACTTTATTGTGCCGAGACTATATTTCTCCTGGGGTTTCTTCCCCTAGGATATTCCCTCAGAAGCATCTGTACTCTTTGAGTTCTAAACTTAATTTTTAAATTTAAAATGTTTATTTATTTTTATTTATCTTTATTTTAACCCTGTAATTTGTGTAATTTCTTTCTGATATCTGTGTCTCCGGGCGGCGCGCACCCCGTTCAGGTGCGCGCCGACTTCCCACAACGCTTCTCTCATTCCCTCAGTGTGGACAGCGCCATCTTGAGCTATGGCGCCATCCTACTTCTCTTTCCCCTCGCCGCGCGCGCTTCGCAGACCAGAGCGGCTCTAGGGGGCGTGTCGCCGCGTCTCCGCCAATCACGCTGAGGCCTGTAGTCTCGCGAGACTACGGCCGCAGACTCCGGAACCCGCTCCTCCGCTATACCAGGCTATAGAGAGCGGTGTACTGAGCGGAGCTCACGGATCAGGTCCGGGGTTTTTTCTCTAGCGGTAGGTTGCTGTGATAGCCCCAACACTAGGCAGCATCCCAACACAATCCCTGCACTTACTACATGAGTGGCACAATAGCGATTACTAGTGAAATTATACCCACAAGTGACTTTCACTTCTGACTGACTCTGCCTATTTGTCCTCAGCAGGCGACACCATTGTATCACAATCATGAGTGATGAGAGGAATTACGGGTCACCAAATCTTCTGGCAGGGGGGGAACCCCCCTTAACAACCCCATATTCCTTACAGCTGCCCAGATTCAAGAACTGATTAATCAGTCAGTGCAAGCCGCTATGGCTTCGGCCCCTACAACGTTTCAAGCTGCATCTGTCATGCCTGACCCCTCAGGCTGTGGTGAACCACTCACAAAAAAGGGCAAAGCGTCTAAAAAACGCAAACACATCACCACATCAACCGACTCCCCGGCAGGGGAAGTAAATAATGTGCCCCAGGCAGCACCCTACCCGGTCTGCCAACCTACTACCCTCCCAGACTCTCACCGACCCCTGAGCCTCGGGGAGCAGCAAATGCAGGGGCAAAGGTCCGCTAGACGGTCCAAACCGGATTCATATGTGGATGCGTCAGACTCATCCGCGGAATCCGAGGCGGCAGACGCCTATGAGTCTGATGAAGCAGAGGAATACGAGGGTAGTGGGCATATGGCGATCCCTGAAGACGCCACCCCTGCAACACAGGGAGACATAATTCTGGATGCCCGGGGAGAACCCTTCTTCGATCCAGAAGGAATCTCTCACCCCCGATCTGGAGAATGGGCTCCCCTCCCAGAAGTCGCACAGTATATTCAATACTGGGCTCGCAGGTCCGTAGACAAACATAATCGAAATAAATTAAAAGCAGAATGCCCTCGCCCTACTATCTCTAAGAAAGCGGTGGTTACTCCTGAGGTAGATCCGATACTTCTCAGGTACCTTACTAGACAGGGCAAATACTCAAAGAAGGGTATAGAACGGTCCTTTCGCTCCATCCAGGATCGAATCCTCGACCTGTTTGGCCCTGTCACAAAAATCTTAAATATTGTAGAACAGGCCTCGTCCACTAGTGACCCTGTGGACTTGGACCAACTCAGAGGCTGGGCCCAGAGAACAGTATGCCTCTTGGGGAGCGCAAACACCATCTGCTCCACGGAACGTAGACGTTCCATTTTAATGAAACTGGACCCTCAACTGTCCCACCTCGCAGATTCGGAACCCGGCCCAGCGGCCGAGGGCATGCTCTTCGGTGACACACTCATTAAAGACATTAATAAGATGGTCGGTCTGTATACAAGTCTTGACAGGGCCCAGACATCCCTGAAAAAGTCAGGGACTTCAAAAAAATTTTCCTAGGGCCGGCAGAAACAGGGGCCGTTCTGCCGGTCGCTATTCTGCAAACAGGCCATACTTCAGAGCTCCCGCTCAGTACAGCCAGGCTCCTCAATCCTATCCAGTCCCGATGGCACAGCCAGCACCCTTTTTTCCACCCCGCGGACGTCCTTGGAGGGGACGTGGAGGGAGAGGCTTCCCCCGCTCACGCCCTGCTACCGGTGAGTACAATACACCTGAGTTCTTTCCACACTCTCTTGGGGGGAAGACTGAGATATTTTATCCACGCCTGGTCTGCGATTACGGCAGACGCCTGGATACTCAACACAGTGATGGGATATCAGATAGAACTGTACTCCCTACCAGAGATGAATGTGATACCTTACCCCATCCCGTTATCAATCTAAGAACCCTCAACCAACATGTCGTTTACCGACATTTCAAAATGGAGGGGATACATTACCTACGGGATCTCCTACGCCCTGGGGACTGGTTAGTGAAGGTGGACTTGAAGGACGCCTATCTTACGGTTCCCATTCATCCCTCCTCCCAACACCTTCTACGTTTCCTTTGGAGAGACAAGACTTGGCAATTCACTTGCCTCCCCTTCGGACTCTCGTCCGCCCCATGGTGCTTCACCAAGTTGCTGAAGCCAGTAGTGGCGGCATTAAGGAGCAGAGGTGTTCGGTTGATTATCTACCTAGACGATCTGCTCATTATGGCCCGATCCAACCATCAGGCGAACATACATGCCTCCTGGACCGTCAGTTTACTCCAGGAGCTGGGATTCGTCATAAACCACGAGAAATCCATTCTGATTCCATCTCAGGAGATGGAATTTTTGGGATTCTTGGTGGACACGAATCGATCTGTCCTCCGCTTACCCAAGCCCAAATTGGCCACTATCCGCAAGGAGATTCGATCCATGCTAGACAAACGACGAGTATCTTTACGCAGTCTAGCACGACTAGTAGGCCTTTTATCGGCTTCCATACAAGCCATCTTTCCGGCGCCTCTCCATTATCGGGCCCTTCAGAGACTCAAAGCGCTCCATCTGCGCCGGGGTCTTCGCTACTCAGATGAAGTACCACTAGATGTAGAAGCCGTAGTGGAACTACGCTGGTGGTTGCGTCATGCCGTAGAGTGGAACGGCAAAACCATCTTCAGCTCCAATCCAGATTACATTATAGAATCGGATGCGAGCCGTCACGGCTGGGGTGCTCGGTGCGGCCTCTCCTCCACAGGAGGGACCTGGTCCACAGAGGAATCTCGGCTCCACATCAATGCTTTGGAACTCATGGCGGCTTTTTTCGCCATCAAGAGTCTTCTCCCGTACGTGTCCAATTGCTGTGTGTTATTACGCATGGACAATGTGACCGCAGTCCAATATGTCAATCGGCTGGGGGGCTCCAGATCCAGAACCCTGGCGGAACTAGCAAAAGAATTTTGGCACTTCTGCCTGGAACGCAACATCGTTCCCTTAGCAGAATACATCCCAGGCACCTCCAACTTGATAGCGGACTGGAACTCTCGGTACCTCACCGACTCCAGCGATTGGCGTCTGGACCGAGCGGTATTCCTCTCCCTGGTCCATCTGTGGGGTCCTTTATCTATGGACCTGTTTGCTTCCCGCCTCAATCGTCAGCTCCCACGCTTTTACAGCTGGAGGCCGGACCCCGAGGCCCAGGCGATGGACGCTCTTCGCCATATCTGGCCACAGGGCACGCATTACGCATTCCCACCCTTCTCGATGATCCTCAGGGTCCTCCTACACGTTTCAAACCTGGGGGCCTCGGTCGTGTTGATCACTCCGTGGTGGCCAACACAGCCGTGGTTTCCTCTTCTCCTGGGGATGACTGTGGACCTCCCCAGACTGCTTCCTCGTCTCCCCCATCTCTTATCCAACCCTACCGGGGATCCCCATCCCTTAGTCGTGGATCACAACCTCCATCTTCTTGCATGGCTGGTCTCGGGGTGCCGGACGCAGATAGCGACCTTTCACGAACAGCTAGGGACCTCCTCGCCCTGGCCTGGGCCCCCGGGACTAGATCTGCATACAGATCAGCCTGGCGAACCTGGGTACGTTGGTGTGATCAACGGCAAATTGATCCCATTCACGCACCTATATCAGCGATAGCCAACTACCTGGCGGTTTCGTTTGAATCCGGGAGATCCTATAGCTCCATTAATGTATATCGCTCTGCGATTTCGGCTTATCATTCTCCAATAGATGCTCTTCCAGTTGGTAGACACCCTCTGGTGTGCCGCTTGTTGAGAGGTGTCAGGTTTCAACGTCCACCACGCCCCAGGTATCAGAACACGTGGGACGTAGCTACGATATTAAACATGTTTTCTATGTGGGAGGACAATGACGCTCTCTCGCTAAAACTCCTATCTTTTAAACTTACAGTTCTTTTATGCCTGATCTCCATCAAGCGTGTTTCCGATGTCAAAGCTTTGGACATATCGAGACGTCAGTTTTCACCTCAAGGTGTTAAGTTCTCGATCGTACGTAGGACTAAAACAGGAATCCAATCTGTATTCTATCCGCTTTTTCCATCACACCCACGTTTATGTGTGGTTCGATGCCTACAGACTTATGAGTCACAGACAGCTTCGTTACGGTCGTCGCTCTCCTCCCAACTCCTCATTTCCTACGTTCGCCCGCACCACCCGGTTTCTTCGGCTACGTTGGCTCGGTGGGTAAGATCCACCATGGACATGGCAGGGATCGATGTTTCCCTGTTCGGTGCCCATTCTGCCAGGGGTGCCATGGCTACCAGGGTAGTCACCTCTGGAGGTTCACTTTCGGATCTTCTCATGGCGGCAGACTGGTCTTCCGAGACCACCTTCCGCCAATTTTACTTTAGACCGGAGGAACACATATCTATGTCAGTTCTGTGATTTGGTTATGGGGTACACTTGTCATTACTAATAGATGTATATATATCCATGTATGACTTTGAACTTGCATAAGATATGAGCCTCCTGTCTGATATATAAATTGAGATTTTCCTAGCTTGTGACGGAAAATATTAGTTATATGAAGACAGGAGGCGAGTATCTTCCCACCCAACCCAACCCTGTCACGGTTTTATCTTATTTATTCCAGGTTATTGATGACCGCAATCCACGTGCCAAGGGCTGAAATCTTTTCTGGAATGGTCTCCTTTGTTCCCCCGTTGGGACGTTACCCGTTGGGAGGTTTCCTACTCGACTTACCGCGCCCGATTCGTTGGCAGTCAGAAGAATAGTTGCATCGGAAGATCTGGTTACAAGTCCATACAAGTTCGCCTCAAGAAAGAGGAGGATATTAAAGGGGCAGTACCTTATATACGGTCTGATCTGCCACGTGATTGGCAGTCATACACTGAAGGCTGCTGGGACTTGTAGTTTGTTGTTTTAAAAGTTTTTATTATTGAAATTCACTGAAAGTTTGTATTTCTGCTGTGGGCATTATTAAAGGAAGATAATGCATAAGATACTCGCCTCCTGTCTTCATATAACTAATATTTTCCGTCACAAGCTAGGAAAATCTCAATTTGTCCCAAAAATGTGTCAAAATTGTCCGAAGTGTCCGCCATATTGTCGCAGTCACGAAAAAAATCGCTAATCGCTGCTATTAGTAGTAAAAAAAAAAAATTTTATAAAAATGCAATAAAACTATTCCTTATTTTGTAAACGCTATAAATTTTGCGAAAACCAACCGATAAACGCTTATTGTGATTTTTTTTACCAAAAATACGTAGAAGAATACGTATCGGCCTAAACTGAGGAAAAAAATGTTTTTTTATATATTTTTGGGGGATTTTTATTATAGCAAAAAGTAAAAAATATTGCATTTTTTTTAAAATTGTCGCTCTATTTTTGTTTATAGCGCAAAAAATAAAAACCGCAGAGGTGATCAAATAACACCAAAAGAAAGCTCTATTTGTGGGGAAAAAAGGACGCCAATTCTGTTTGGGAGCCACGTCGCACGACCGCGCAATTGTCAGTTAAAGCGACACAGTGCCGAATCGCAAAAAGGGGCAAGGTCCTTTACCTGCATTTTGGTCCGGGTCTTAAGTGGTTAAAGTACCTATTTGCATAAACAGTAATTTCAGTTGCGACATTGACAACTCATAAGTTAGGCCATGACATAAACCTATGTGCAAAAACCAAATGAAGATCATAAATTGATATAAACAAATCGTGAACTATAAGTTCACCGAAGTTCCGTGACTGGGACCGCGGGATTTACAGATCCGATCGCCGCTGGAGTCTGGCGATCGGTCCCCGGAGCCGAAGAATGGGGAGAGACGTGTGTAAACACGGCTTCCCCATTCTTCACTGTGGCAGCGTCATTGATTGCTTGATCCCTTTTATAGGGATGCACAATCGATGACGTCACACCTACAGCCACACCCCCTACAGTTGTAAACACATATGAGGTCACACATAACCCCTTCAGCGCCCCCTTGTGGTTAACTCCCAAACTGCAAATGTCATTTTCACAATAAACAGTGCATTTTAAATGCATTTTTTGCTGTGAAAATGACAATTGTCCCAAAAATGTGTCAAAATTGTCCGATGTGTCCGCCATAATGTCGCAGTCACGAAAAAAATCGCTGATCGCCGCCATTAGTAGTACAATAAAACGATCCCCTATTTTGTAAACGCTATAAATTTTGCGCAAACCAACCGATAAACGCTTATTGTGAATTTTTTTACCAAAAATATGTAAAAGAATACGTATCGGCCTAAACTGAGGAAAAAATATATTTTTTTATATATTTTTGGGGGATATTTATGATAGCAAAAAGGTGATCAAATACCACCAAAAGAAAGCTCTATTTGTGGGAAAAAAAGGACGCCAATTTTGTTTGGGAGCCACGTCGCACGACCGCAAAATTGTCTGTTAAAGCGACACAGTGCCGAATCGCAAAATCTGTCCGGGTCCTATAGCTGACTAAAGGTCCGGGTCTTAAGTGGTTAAACCTGTTGCGCCGGCCGGACGCAAACAGGAAAACCCGTCCATATGGGAAACCAAACAGATGAGGGTGATGACGTCAGCAAGCTGCTCGTTCCGCCCGGCGCATTTCGTTATGGGTCACATCACCCTGAGACGACGCGACCTATCACGAAACGCGACTGAAATTTTTAATTTACTGTTTATGCAAATAGGTACTTTAATATAATTTACGGTTTATGTTCACTCATGCATTTTTCACATTTATGGTTACCTTCTCCGTAAAGGTTTTTCTTTGATATTAGCGCAACTATATATATTTTTCTCACTTCGTTTCACTGTTATGTTTTCAGATTAGTTGCTGCTTACTTTCGCAGAGCTTCAAGCCATTACTGATTCGTAGTTATCCTAGCGCACTTTTTTTTTTTACCATTTTCCACTTCACCCACTGTTGATCCCCCGAGAGGCAATTGAATTTTCCCCGGATCAACTTTACCTACAAATCTTAATACCCAGTTATATTCTGTACATTTAGAAAATAATCCAGGCTTTTCTTAAAGCAATCTTCTGAGCTGGCCAGAACCACCTCTGGGGGGAGTCTATTCCACATTGAAGAAACCTTTCCGTATTTGGAGATGAAATCTCTTTTCCTCTAGGCCACGCGTACACACCATCGGACCAAAATCCCCTCGGACCAGAACGTGGTGACGTAGAACACAAAGACGTGATGAAAACACGAAGTTCAATGCTTCCAAGCATGCGTCGACTTGATTCTGAGCATGCGCAGGATTTTGGTCCGATGATTTCGTGTACTAACCATCGAACCTGTCAGACGGACAGGTTTCCAGCGGATGTTAAACTGAATAACTCAACACCAAGTTCACTATTCAGACCTCTTATATATTTGTACATGTTGATCATATCCCCCCTTATTCTCCTCTTCTCAAGAGAGAATAAATTCAGTTCCTCTAATCTTTCCTCATAGCTGAGCTCCTCCATGCCTCTTATCAGTTTGGTTGCCCTTCTCTGCACTTTCTCCAGTCCCCCGATATCCTTTTTGAGAACTGGAGCCCAAAACTGAACTGCATATTCCAGGTGAGGTCTTACTAATGATTTGTACAGGGGGGGAATTCTATCTCTCTCTCTCTGGAGTCCATACCTCTCTTATACAAGAAAAGACTTTGCTCACTTTGGAAATCACAGCTTGGCATTGCAGTTATACAATTCTAGCAAATCAACCATTTTCGACAAATGCATCTTCCCTTGTAAAGTGATAGGTAGGGGCATTGCTTTGAGCAAGAGTCTAGCTGGCCCCCCTGGACATATACTGACCCCCAGACACCTGTCTAGGTTGCCTAGTGGATAATCCGACTCTGGTTACACCTTACATTTTAAAAGTAGCTAAATTAGTAATTGGTGTGGATTTAAAATGAACTAGTTGCCTACAGGGGCAATTTTTTATTTTTTTGCACACATGATAGCATCTGCATGTTATGCTTGAAATTACTTTAAACCCCCAAAATGTATATATTTTCTAAAAGCAGAGAATTGGCTGGAGAAAATAATGGCAGTTGCATTTTTTTTTATGACGCACAATATTTGCACACTTATTTATCAAGCATATTTTTAGGATAAAAATACACTAGAATTAATTTTATTGCAAACATAATGGGGTTGATTTACTAAAACTGCAGAGTGCAAAATTTGGTGCAGCTCTGCATAGAAATAAATCAGCTGAAGTTAGAAGCTGATTGGCTACCATGCACAGTTGCACCAGATTTTGTACTCTCCAGTTTTAGTAAATTAACCCCAATACTATACTCAATTGTTTGGTAAAATATGAAAGATGATGTTACGCCGAGTAAAAACATACCCAGCATGTCACACTTTAAAACTGCACATGCCCGTGGAATGGTGACAAACTACGGTATCTAAAACTCTGATGCTTTAAAAGTCTTTACATGTTCACAGACGCCTGGGTGTAGAAATATTTTTGGCGCCCCCACGTGGGCATGGTCATTTTACCAACTCCTCCCCTTTACAAATGTGGCAATGACCCAACAACAGAGATGCTCCCCCCACAAAGTCTTCATTAACCTGGGATCCTTTCATGATCTCTTAACAATAAACAAAATACAGGAAGAGAAGCAGAGTACTTTATTTGGACCAGACATGATACAGTAGATGGTCAGAGACTGCAGACATAGTACATGATGATAATGATGATGATATAGAATTTATACTGCGCCGAATACGCCCCCTTAGCAGGGCCGATCCTAGGCAGGGTGCACAGGGTGTAGAGACTGCAGACATGGTACAGGAGATGATCAGAGACTGCAAACATAATACAGGAGATGGTCAGAGACTGCAGACACATTACAGGAGATGATCAGACACTGCAGACATAGTACAGGAGATGGTCAAAGACTGTAGACATGGTATAGGAGATGTTTAGAGACTGCAGACACGGTACAGGAGATGATCAGAGCCTGCAGACATAGTACAGGAGACTGTCAGAGACTACAGACACGGTACAGGAGATGATCAGTGACTGCAGACATAGTACAGGAGACGGTCAGAGACTGCAGACATAGCACAGGAGATGTCAGAGACTGTAGACATAGCACAGGAGATGGTCAGAGACTGCAAACATGATACAGGAGACGGTCAGAGACTGCAGACATGATATAGGAGACGACCAGAGATCACAGACATTGTACAGGAGATGATCAGAGACTGCAGACACAGTACAGGAGATGGTTCATTAGACCCCTTTTACACAGAGGCATTTTTCAGGTGCAATAGCATTAAAAATAGCACCTGCAAAAAGCCTCATCTGCAATCCCAGTGTGAGAGCCCGAGTGCTTTCACACTTTCAGTTCTGGACGGACACAAACAAGGAGAGAAGGAGGGAGGGAAGAACTCTGGCACTTCGGTGCCCCCACCTTTGTAGGCGCCTGGGTGCAAAGCACCCTGTGCACCCTGCCTAGGATCGGCCCTGCTAAGGGGGCGTATTCGGCGCAGTATAAATTCTATATCATCATCATTATCATCATCATCGCTAGGTGCGTTCATTGCTCGAATGTTAATTAATTTCAAAGGTCACAATAAAATACTATAACAAGGAGAATATTCCAGTGCATGCAGTATGTAAGTGGACAGCTCAAGAAATTACAGTGGAACATTGGATTATGAGTCAATGGAAACGAAAATAATTTATTCCGCATTGACTTCTATGGCATGCAATACCGCAGCACTGCAGACCACCAAGGCTCTGAAGAAAGGGGTATGCCCCCGAAACGCGTCAGCCCCAACATCAGACAGATACCATTTTGATTCAAGTAACCATCGTGTCCTGCTGGTGTTGTTGTACATGTGCTGTGCTGTCTTTCAAGGCTTGATTTTAAACTCAACTCTGTGAGTATAACCATTGATTTAAATTTTTTAATAAAGACCTGTTATACGGTATCACACCAGGTCGGTGCGCCCTCCATTCTTCTTTTTTCTTTTAGTTATATGAATTCCCACGATTCTGAGGAGAGCTGCAAGACTTTAGAAGATACCTTTTTAATAGGATTACACCACCCCATAGTACAAAATACCGGAGCGCAGGAGATTTGTTTTTGTTTGCTAATACCGCATGTGGCCAGAGGTGGTGGGGCACTGGAGAGCCTCGGAAAGGCTCGGGGACAGCTCGGCTGAACTCGGAAAACTTTGGAAATGCTCGGGAATGGAGTATTTTCACGTTTTTTTGAGTATTTCCGACCTGCTCTGGCACACCCGCACCTCTGGCCAAATGCGGTATTGCACAACGCTGTGGCAAGCCAAGAATCCTGTTTGTTTTGACAGACAACACTTGCACACCGAATCAGGATTTTTTTTTAAATGCTCATATTGCGAAACGCTCGTTAATTGCATTACTCGCAATCTGAGGTTTTACTATATATACCAATTCACCAGTCATAGTGTAGTGGATTATCTAAAATCTCTATTTTATTTTAGGCTTTTCATTTATTAGAATCACTGAAATGTTTTCTCTTTCCCATATCCCTTATACTGTTTATTTGTTTTGTTTCCTTTTTATTGCTTGATCTTTGGAGTTATTATGTATGTATGGGAATGATGAATACTGCTTATTTTCCTTGATAAGATTTATCATATATTGTTTTAAAGTTATGAACCCAATATAGGGCAAACGATTGAAGATGAGAGCAGATGTTATGTTCAAGCTCCATTATGTTTGAAATGTGTTCAACCATCCCCCCCTTCACTCTGAGGCTTGTGTGGACATACAGAAAGAACTTTGAGAGGAAAGCTACCCTTCCCCCTTTTCCTGTCTGCATTCCTGAAGGAATGTGTGTCTCGTGACCAAGAGAAAACTGACCGAAGGAGCTGACAATTGACTTTTTTATGCCTGTATGAACTGACCAATGAGAATTCCATGCCGAATACAGGGGGCGTGAAATAAGACACTGAATGGGTGGGGGAGATGGGTGTGAATTGTATGGGTTGACCAATGAATTTTATGTACTTGTGATGTCATTTTGCAAATAAAAGGAATGGGAGGGCCCAGGGACTTCCTGTTGGTTCAATGCTGGAAAGGTGAGATGTAAGATTCTGTGTCTGGGTTGCACATTTCATCTTATCATTTAATTTGGAATCGACTGGTAGAAATGGGATAGCCCTGAGATTGTATCAGGAAATCAATTAATTAATCAAAGAGTCCTCAACAATAGTCCATAGTTCATATCAAAAAGAAAGTCTATATGCAAGGTACTACACAGGGTATGAAGCACTGGCAGCTCTGTATAAACCTAAGAAAAAAGAAAAGGGGGGAAGCGCCACCTAAGTGCAGTGTTAAAACCATCAAATACATTTTAAAGGATGCAAAACACTCACAAGAAATCAATGAAAAACTTGTTTTTCATTGGATGAGCAAGGTCCACCACTCATCTCCCTCCTGCAGGATGGTCCTGCGCCAGTGGATGTGACATCACAAGGAACCTGTTCTTCGGTTCCTGGTGACGTCACATCCGCCAGTGCCTTCAATGCCGGATCGGTGTGGACTTCCTGATTCCACACAGGGCATCCAATCCTCTGCTTCTCAACATCTCTAACGGTCCAGACCCCTAGGCGGCCCCTGCCGGACGGAGACGAGTGGCGGACCTTACTCATCCCATGACAAGCAAGTTTTACATTGATTTTTTTGTGAGTGTTTTTAATCCTTTAGAATAAATTTGATGGTTTAAAGGTTTTTTTTAAAGGAATTTTTTTTTTATCTTAATAGCTTCCTTTACCCTAATGCAGTGCTTTTTCATGTCCTCATTGTTCATTTTTGCTCTCAAGTTGCTTTAATTCTTCTCTGATCTCCACACTTCCTGGTTGTCTGTTTCCTTATAACCACAGTACTGGGAGCTTCTCTCTGTGGTCACTAATCAATGAGGTGTGATTAATGTGTGTCTAAAACCCCTCAGCACCTCCAGTTTCGTTTTCCAAACCATCACTGCCCTGTATTGGCTCTATGGCTCTGTACAGCAGAGAGGCAGCAAACAACATGGAAAAACGAAACTAGAAACTACAGGTACATTATATGATTGATTTTGATCTATTTTTAATCAGTTTTAAAAGGAATCAGTTAACTATTATGTCTCTATACCCTGTAAACAGTCATTTCAGCATATTTTATTTTATTTTTTATAGGGCTGTTACTGATCAAAATTTTTGTGTTCGATTAATCGTTTTTTTTTTTAATCGATTAATCGACTAATTTTCGATTAATTATAACGCACATACCGATCCAATTACTTTTAGCTGATCTCCTTGCAGGCTGATTCCCAGTGCAGCTCCCAACCACTGGAAAAATGGATAGCAGGATACAAAACACACAAAGGCAGCGCTCGATGGGAATAGAATTAAAACTTTTATAGTCTTCAAGTAGGTAACAAAATAAATATTGCACTGGAGATAAAATCGATGTAGCTACATAAACTGTAAAAATGGTGTGAGTAATACCAAACGGTACCAAAAGCAGTCCTAAAAACATGTAGCCAAGTATGATACTGGTATAAAAATGTGTACGATGCCACTGCTGAATCCAGATGAGGAGAGGTTAACATCAGTCCGTCAGCATGTAGATGTCCCATGAAGGGAACTATCACAACTCCCAGTGGATGGCTGTAGAATCCCAGGTTGATAGAGGTTAGTGCAACAGCCCTTGCGTCTGGCAGATAGTAAGGTCCCGCAGGCATGCAGATATTAAGGTACAGCAAAGGAGCCCTTCAGATGGACACGGCAAGCCCCGTCGGTGTCTGTGACGTCACTGGATCTCCGACGGAACTTCCTGAAGGCCCAGAAGCCGGCGGAGAGGTGAGTATCAATCAAAAGAATTTTAATCGATCAAAAAAATTAAAGATTAATCGATCGATTAAAAGTCAATTTGCACAGCCCTAATTTTTTACAATTCCTTTAATACTGCACTTAGATGGTGCTTCCCACTCTTTTTTCTCAGAATAAATTATTATTCTGGCCAATTAAATGAATGAACACCCAGGCGCTTGACTCTCCTAAACGCACCAAAAAGCACCTAATTTACCCATTTACACACCCGTAAACACGATCAGACTTTTTGACAAGAATTGTCAGACGGACCTATTTTTGCAGACAATCCGACCGTGTGTAGGCTCCATCGGACAAACGTTTTCACTGTTAGAACAGACAAACTTTCCAGGAAAAAAATGTCCTTCGTCCGCTAATCCGATCGTGTGTACACAAGTCCAAAGTACAAACACGCATGCTCAGAACCAATGCTAAAGATCAGACAACAATAGCAGAAGTTACCCAAAGGGTGGCGGTAAAGAGCAGAAAAACCATGTAGTACGTCTATTATGTCACTTCATTCGTGGTTGTTGGCTGAAAAATTCCTGCCATACCAAGTTCGCGGCCAACGCCCATTCGGAGCAAAATCCTCGGAAAAGTCCGATGGAAGTCCGATCATGTGTATGAGGCTTTAGGTGCATTTTTGACGCTGCTTTTCTGCTGCCAGAAGAAAGGTGTCTAGGAAAACTGAGCAAACGCCCAGTGTGCATGAGGCCTTAAAGAGTGAATATATCAAATAAAGGTCACGCCGACATTATACTTTCATTAATCACTTTCAGTACTATAGAGAACGTAAAGAACAAACATTCCTTTTCCTGCTTTCCTGCCATTGTTTTAGAATCAGACGTCTGCTTCCTTAAACAACATTACTCTAAGAAGTTATGGACGTCTAAGTTTAGAATAACCGGGCAAAGTACGTTTGGCCTTATTCTACAAGGATTATATATATTTAGGAAGAGGACCAACCCAGTACCACATCCACAACTTGTAACCAAGCAAAAGTACATTGTCCTATTGTATATGTGGACTTTAAAGGAATTGTAAAGGAAAATGTTTTTTCACCTTAATGCAATCTATGCATTAAGGTGAAAAAACATCTGATGCTTCCGCCCAGCCCCGTGTTATACTTACCTGACCCCCTCGAAAGTCCTGCACGGTCCCTATATCCTCTTCGCCGCTCAGCCGGGCCGCTGATGGTCTAGAGCGGATGGATTGAGAGCAGCGCAGCCATTGCCTGGCGCTGCTGTCAGTCACATCCAGTGACGCGGCGCGCGGAGGGGCGGGGCCGAGTGATACAGTGAGCAGTTATGGCCGCTCGCTGTATCACGGGAGCGAGCCCGCAATTAGTGACCACCATGCGAGCTCTCGCATGACTGTGGTGACTAATTGCGGGGAGGACGGAGACAGCCGCCGAGGGACCCCAGAAGACGTGGTTCGGGGGCACTCTGTGCAAAATAAACTGCACAGTGGAGGTAAGTAGAACATGTTTGTTACTTAAAAAAAAAAAAAAATCCTTTAGTGACCCTTTAACCGCTTCAATACCAGGCTTTTATACCACCTCCATACTGGGCCTATTCTGACACTTCTCTCCTACATGTAATAATCATCATTCTTTTGCTAGAAAACTACACAGTACCCCCAAACATTATATATGTTTTTTTTAGCAGACACCCTAGGGAATAAAATGGCGGTCATTCCAAAGTTTTATCTTGCACGGTATTTACGCAATTATTTTTCAAACGCCTTTTTTTTGTAAAAAAATTGTTTTATGAATTAAAAAAAGAACAAAACAGTAAAGTTAGCCCAATTTTTTTGTATTATGTGAAAGATTATGTTACACCGAGTAAATAGATACCCAACATGTCACGCTTTAATTATGCGCACACTCATGGAATGGCGCCAAACTTCGGTACTTAAAAATCTCCATAGGCAACGCTTTATTTCTTTTTTACAGGTTACAGTTTAGATTTACAGAGGAGATCTAGTGCTAGATTAGTTGCTGGCACTCTAACGCACGCGGCGATACCTCACTTATGTGGTTTAAACGGCGTTTACATATGTCGGCGGGACTTGCGTGTGCGTTCGCTTCTGCACGCGAGCTATCGGGGACAGGGGCGTTTTAATTTTTTTTTATCTTTTATTTATTTTTTTGACTTATTTTTTATTTATTTTTACACTTTTTTTCATTTTTTTTTCCACTTTTATTCCTATTACAAGGAATGTAAACATCCCTTGTAATAGGAAATGTGTGTGACAGGTCCTCTTTATGGAGAGATGTGGGGTCAATAAGACCTCACATCTCTCCTCCAGGCTGGAAACCATGAGATCGGTGAAAAAAAATTCACCGATCTCATGAATGGGGGCTTACAGCCGCAATTGCGGCTTTGTTTACTTAAGGGGACCCGGGCGTGACGTCATCAGATCGCGCCCGGGTCCTCCGACGGTCATAGAGATGACTGGTGACCATCTGGTCACCAGTCATCTCTATGCTTTCTGCCGCCGCCGACGATTCGTTCTCCGGGCCCCCGAAGGCACAGGTAAGCCCGGAAAAGCACCGGATGGCGGCGGGAGGGGGGGGATGTCCCCTCCCGCGGCCTGTAAGAACGATCAAGCGGCGGAACCGCCACTATGATCGTTCTTACATTGTGCAGAATCGTCGGCTGAAGAAGAGGATATCTGGATGATGCCTCTGGCTGCAGGCATCATCCAGATATTCGCCTGCAATGCCCAGGCCGTCAATTGACGGCCACTAAGGATGGTAAATCCCATCCCAGGCCGTCAATTTTCTATGGCTGGGTATTGAAGTGGTTAAGGCACCGTTCACACCTATGCGAATTGGTTGCGGCTTATACATTGATTTTAATGAGGCTGGTTCGCATTTGTGCGATGCATTCGCACTGCTCATTGCCCAAAAAACGTGTTTTTCCCGTTGTGTGCTGGGAACTCTCGGCTCCCAGTACACAGCGGGAGCCAATCGGCGGGCGCAGCGCGACTCGCGCATGCGCCGTAGGGAACCAGGCAGTGAAGCCGGAGCGCTTCACTTCCTGGTTCCCTCACCGTGGATGGAGGGGGGAGCAGCAGAGAGACGAGCGAACGCTCGTCCTCTGCTGCGGACGCCGCTGGACTCCAGGACAGGTAAGTGTCCTAATATTAAAAGTCAGCAGCTGCAGTATTTGTAGCTGCTGGCTTTTAATACATCTTTTTAATGGGCCATCCGCTTTAAAGCGGAGGTTCACCCTAAATATAAGATCTCCCATGCGATCCAGCATACTGGCGTCAGCGCCAGTATGCTGGGTTGTTTTTTTTTTAATAGCACACTTACTGTATTATTGAAGAATTCCTTTTCTGTCCCCCGCGGTGGACGGCGCCAGTATAGCGCGTCACATCTTCCTAAAATACCCGATATGGACTCGGGTAATCTCGGCGAAAATGCGGCGCCTGCGCACAGACCTAGGAGCTGACTGCGCAGGCGCCGTATTTCTCCGAGTCCTATTTCGGAGGGCGTGACGCGCCATAGCCGTAGGACTCGGAGAAATACGGCGCCTGCGCAGTCAGCTCCTAGGTCTGTGCGCAGGCGCCGCATTTTCGCCGAGATTACCCGAGTCCATATCGGGTATTTTAGGAAGATGTGACGCGCTGTACTGGCGCCGTCCACCACGGGGGACAGAAAAGGAATTCTTCAATAATACAGTAAGTGTGCTATTAAAAAAAAAAAACCCAGCATACTGGCGCTGACGCCAGTATGCTGGATCGCATGGGAGATCTTATGTTTAGGGTGAAATACCGCTTTAAGGTGCCACTGTAGACAGCAATTTTTTAAACTATTCAAATATTTATTATTCACATAATTTTTAAAAGGATCCCAAAATACCTAAAATCCAGTATCAACAGGTGTTGACACGGGGAAGGGCGGGGTTTTACAAATTTTCAGGTCTAAGGCCGCATTCACACGGGGAGACATGTCCGATGTTCATCGGACATGTCTCCTGGGGATCTTTTGGTCTAATGGTGTGTACACACCATCAAACCAAAATCCCCGCGGACAGAGAACACGGTGACGTGGCGGTGACGTTGTCGCCGCGACGTGCGAAAACAAGGAAGTAAAATGCTTCCACGCATGCGTCGAATTCATTTGACGCATGCGGGGGATTTCGGTCCGCTGGTTAGGCGTACTAACCAGCGGACATGTCCGACGGACAGGTTTCCAGCGGACAAGTTTTAAAGCATGTTTAGAAACTTTTGTCCGCTGGAAACCTGTCCGCTAGGCCATACACACGATCGGATATGTCCGCTGAAACTGGTCTGCGGACCAGTTTCAGCGGACATGTTCGATCATGTGTACGCGGCCTAAGGCCTCGTACACACGATGAGATATGTCCGCTCAAACTTGTCCGACGGACAGTTTAGAGCGGACATGTCTCATCGGATTTCGGTCCGATGGCGTGTACACACCATCGGATCAAAATCCCCGCCGGCAGACAGCGTGGTGACGCGGCGGTGACGTTGACGCCGCCACGTCACCGCACCAGGAAGTAAACACTTCCGCGCGCATGCGTCGGATCCATTCACAGGATAAGACGCATGTGCGGGAGGATATGTCCGCTGGTTTCCCGTATTAACCAGCGGACATATCCGACGGACAGGTTTGTAGCGGACAAATTTCAAAGCATGCTTTGAAATTTGTCCGATGGACAAATCTGTCCGCTAGCCCGTACACACGATCGGATTTGTCTGCTGAAACGGTCCATCGGATTTTCACACATGCACCTGTTGGAAAAAAAAACAAAAACCTAAAATGACCATGTCATCAAAAGGGTTAAAAAAAAAGAAGTAGAGGCGTGATGCCTGGATAGTGGGAAAGTTTTGAGCAGCGCTTAGATGGCAGAACAGGACAATACCGGCACCCTTTCTGAGACAAATAAGTAGTCATTTATTTTTCCTATAAAGAACATTTTCTAATAATTTAGGAGTACCGTATTTTCCGGCGTATAAGACGACTTTTTAACCCATGAAATTCTTCTTAAAAGTCAAGGGTCGTCTTATACGCCGGTAACCTAACATGCAGACTGCGGCCGTCCATTTTTCAAAAGCTGCGCCTCGTTCTTCTGCTGTTCTGTGATAGGCGGAAGCCGCGGAACACTCAGCTTCCCAGCAGAGCCTCTGTTCAGTGTTCCGCCTATCACGGATGCCCTCGGTCTCGGACGAGAGGGCATCCGTGATAGCCAGAACAATGAACACAGTGTCTCCTGGGAAGCTGAGTGTTTCTGCCCATCACAGAACAGCATGAGGAGGAGGCGCGGCTTTTGAAAAATGGACGGCCGTGATCTGACAGATTCTGCATGTCAGGGATAAGGTAACGGATCGTCACGACATGCAATGGCACAGTGAGGTATGCAGTGACACAGTGAGGCATGAAATGGTGGCACAGTGAGGCATGTAATGGTGGCACAGTGAGGCATGTAATGGCACAGTGAGGCATGTAATGGTACAGCGAGGCATGTAATGGCACAGTGAGGCATGTAATGGAGGCACAGTGAGGCATGTAATGGCACAGTGAGGCATGTAATGGAGGCACAGTGAGGCATGTAATGGCACAGTGGGGCATGTGATGGTGGCACAGTGAGGCATGCAATGGCACAGTGAGGCATGTATTGGCACAGTGAGGCATGTAATGGCACAGTGAGGCATGTGATGGTGGCACAGTGAAGCATGTGATGGTGGCACAGTGAGGCATGCAATGGTGGCACAGTGAGGCATGTGATGGTGGCACAGTGAAGCATGTGATGGTGGCACAGTGAGGCATGCAATGGCACAGTGAGGCATGTAATGGCACAGTTAGGCATGTAATGGTGGCACAGTGAGGCATGTAATGGCACAGTGAGGCATGTAATGGCACAGTGAGGCCTCGTACACGCGATAGAATAGCCAGAGGACAACGGTCTGATGGACCGTTTTCTTTGGTCAAAACCGATTGTGTGTGGGCCCCATAGGTTATTTAACCTTAGGTTAAAAAAAAGCCAACTTGCTTTAAAATTAACCTATGGATTCCTAACCGATAGGTCAAAACCGATCGTTAGTACGCACGACCATCGGTTAAAAATCCACGCATGCTCAGAATCAAGTCGACGCACGCTTGGAAGCATTAAACTTCATTTTTTTCAGCACTTGTTGTGTTTTACGTCACCGCGTTCTGATACGATCGTTTTTTTAACTGATGGTGTGTAGGCACATCAGACTATCAGTCAGCTTCATCAGTTAACCTAAGACAACGGTCCTTCAGACTGTTCTCATCGGATGGACTGATCGTGTGTACAAGGCTTTAGGCATGTAATGGTGGCACAGTGAGGCATGTAATGGTGGCACAGTGAGGCATGTAATGGTGGCACAGTGAGGCATGTAATGGTGGCACAGTGAGGCATGTAATGGTGGCACAGTGAGGCATGTAATGGCACATTGAGCCATGTAATGGTGGCACAGTGAGGCATGTAATGGTGGCACAGTGAGGCATGTAATGGTGGCACAGTCTGGCATGTAATGGCACAGTGAGGCATGTATTGGTGGCACAGTCTGGTATGTAATGGTGACACAGTCTGGCATGTAATGGCACAGTGAGGTGAGGCCAGGCATGACTAGTAGGAATGGGGTCATCTTATAAGGTGAGTATATCCCAAAACCAACATTTTAGCTGGAAAATTAGGGGGTCGTCTTATACGCCCAGTCGTCTAATGGCTAGGCCAGTCGTCAAAAACGGTAGGTGGCCAAGGGAAACCAGCCTTTCAGATATGTATATATCTTTCAGATAAGACCACAATCAAAAAAACATTTCCATTCCATATGACGTTGACCTTGTCCACTGCTATGAATAGTTTTTTTTTATGTTGTTGTTGTTATTATTAATATTACTTTTGCATTTGCTTTTTTTGTTCCAACGGAGTCCAGCAGAGCCTTGGCAAGTCCTCCACCATCCATGCGGTTAGCGGTATTTTATAATTCTGCTAATTGGCAATGACTGGCATGTTCTGCTGCCTGACTTCATAAATTATGCAGCTTATGTCTATATCTATAGAGCACAGAATGCCGTATAACTAATTGTTTGACTGCATTCAGAAAGCTGGAGGATTCACACCACATTAAACACTGAATTCTAAAGCAGACTATTATCACAGCATGGCACAGAGCTCGCATCACATTGCATAACTGCCGTCATTTTATTCATATTTAATGGGAAAAAAAGTCTCCATTCGAAGCACCTTAGGTTAAATTTGTTTCCTGTTATGATATAAATTAAAAGCTTTGCTTTACATCTGTTCTTATATATATTGGGCTTCATGTGTAGGGGTTACTTTTGGTTGACTGATAGCACAGTTGTCTAATGAGATCATCTGCATGGTTATATATTACATGTGCAAACCTGACTTGCCCAAGGGACCTGCTATTAGTGATGAGCGGAATACGCCATATTCGATTTCGCTATATTTCACGAATATATAGAAGAATATTCGTGAAATATTCGTTAATATCGAATATTCGTGATATTTTATCAAAAAAAAAAAATTTGCGAAATTTCGCTGATGCGAATGCGAAATTGATTGCGAAAATCTCGTCAACACGCGAAAACGGAGATCATTTCCTGGATTACTAAACTAATATGCACTAAACACTAACTCTACTTACACAAACTTATATGACTAAACTAAAGCTATTTTTTATTTTTTTTTATACACAAAACACAGAAGGGCAGAGAAAGTATTCGCGAATATTTGTAATACGAATATTCGCATTGCGAATATTCAGCAACATAAAAGGATCGCCTCAGCTACTCGGCCCAGGGTCTCTAATCATACCAGCAATGCTTTTAGACGTCGATGGAGATCACTAGGATGTGATCTGTTTTAAAAATACATTTTAAAAAATACGAATATTCGCGATAGCGAATATTCACCGCAATATTCGAGTTATTCGCGAATACTCGAATATGCAATATTCGTAACGAATATTCGCAATGCGAATATTCGTGAGCAACACTACCTGCTATCCCCTGATCCTTCATGGCATGTGGTGTCTGGCATTTTAGCATTTGATTAGAAAGTTGAAATACAAGATGGCCAACCTTAGTGGGTTTTCAAGGCTGGAAGAGGGCTATACGTGAAGCCAATCAGCATTGTGTTCTCAGCAGGGCCGGTGCTACCAGCCTACCATTAGGCAAATAAGGCGCCGCCCTGCTGCCTAGGGCGCCCGACCACTGGTGTTCCTACTCTCTCGTCTCTGCAGCAAGCAACTAAGTCTCAGCAGGCAGCCGATGCTCCGTTCGCACATAGTGTCAGCGGCGGAGGACTGTGTCCCGAATGAATGTAAGCAAACATTCATTGATGGGCACTGGCAGGCATGTACTGGCCATAGGGACTACTGGGAGTTTTCCCGGTGGGCCGATGGCTCAGTGGGCCGGTTTCAGTGACAGCCTGTCAAAGTAATGGCTGCACGGCTCGCCCTCCACTTCATGCAGTGATGTGAGAAGGATGAGAGAAATCCAGAGGAGAATAAGTGAAATAATAAAAGAGGTGAGTGAGGACTCCTTATGTTATGCTACTTATGTTTTTTTGCACAATTGCGTATAGTTTATATACTGTTTTTGTGCTTGTTTGGAAAATTAAAGTGGGCCGGTCTGGATGAAGTCCAGGGCCAAATTTTGGTCTCAGTCCAGCCCTGGGCACTGGTAGGCTGCATTGATAGGCACTGGTATGGCTACATTTGATAGGCGCTGGTGAGGCTACATTTGATAGGCCCTGGTGAGGCTGTGTTTGATGGGCGCTGGTGAGGCCGCATTTGATGGGCGCTGGTGAGGCTGCGTTTAATGGGTGCTGGTGAGGCTACATTTGATGGGTGCTGGTGAGGCTGCATTTGATGGGCATTGGTGAGGCTACATTTGATGGGCGCTGGTGAGGATGCATTTGATGGGCGCTGGTGAGGCTGCATTTAATGGGCGCTGGAGAAGCTGCATTTGATGGGCGCTGGAGAAGCTGCATTTGATGGGCGCTGGAGAAGCTGCATTTGATGGGCGCTGATGAGGCTGCATTGATGGGCGCTGGTGGGCTGCATTGATGGGCACTGGTGAGGCTGCATTTGATAGGCGCTGGTGGGCTGCATTTGATGGATGCTTCATTAAAAAGGTGGGGTTTACATGGGCAGGGAAAAGGGGGTGGAGCTAATGGAGGCGGCAAAGTGAGGTTTCGCCTAGGGCAGGCATGCCCAACCTTGAGCGAGGGCCACTTAAGTGACTTGGTAACCGGTCCTGGGCCACAATGAGTGGAGTGGGCAAAAGACAGGTCTGTGTCCACTCTGCATATCGAGAGCAGACACAGACACAGCCCACTCTTCTCTATGGGCCCTTTGATCCAATCCACCCAGGCAGAAGGAGATAAATCATCTTCTGTATTTTTTTTAGTGGATCAGATTGGAGGTAGGCGGTGCACCTGCTGATCAATTTGAAAGCAGCCCAGTAAGCACTGCAGAACAGATATGCCCATATTTGGTATCACTCTGTCTGTGACAGGAGCCGGTGCTATACAGAAAGCATCGACTTATGGAGCTCTGCTCCGCAACCGCTTGCTTTCTCTACCGCCGGCTTCATTCACAACACTGATGCTCTAGGATGACGGATCGGTGATCCGCGATCTGGGCTTGCAAACCAGCCACCCCAGAGCAGAAGGTTCACGGGCCACATCAGAGGGCTATGTCGGCCACATGTGGCCCCCGTGCCACTGGTTGGGCACCCCTGGCCTAGGGTGTCAAAAATCCTTGCACCAGCCATGGTTCTCAGATAGCCAGAGAATAAAATTTCAAGCAGACCCATTGAATCATCTGATTAGTTGAGATAAGCTTGAGCTTCCTCTGAACCTACCTATGTCTGAACCTCCTCTTCTTGCTGTTTTCTTTAAACCAGTGAAGCTGTGGACTTGGTTATTCCCTGTCCTACAACATATGCAGACAGAAGGGCATGATGCTGGTGGCATCAGTGCCCATATATTGACACACGGCCATATTTAGTCAATGTCATTGACAAAATATGGGCATATGTTCATATAAGGGCTATGGCGTCACCAGCATCCCACCCCTCAGGAAATATACAGACCCTCAGCTCATCAGATTAGAAAATAGCAGGAAGTGGATTTTCCGACAAATCAAGTGGGATCTGGGAAATGTAGGGGTTTTATGTGTGGAGAGTCACTCAGTGGAGATGCACTTAAGGTTAGGGTTAGAGTAAGTGTTAGGTTTAGGGTTTAGGGTTGGGGTTAAGGTTTAAGTTTAGGGGTTTCCCTTGAAGAATAAGGCTAGGACTCAGGGATTGGAAAAGGGACCTCCCCCAAAGGTCAATGGTGGGTCCCCAGAGGTCAATGGTCAAGAGGCGTGGCTGACCCACCCCCGCCTAACCTGACTAAGTCAGGGAATGCACAAGTGTCAAAAGTGTCAGATCTGTCCACCGCAATGTCGCAATCCCGCTAAAAATCGTTGATCGCCGCCATTACTAGTAAAACAAATTATAATAAAAATTCCATAAATATATCACCTATTTTGTAGACGCTATAACTTTAATATCAATATCAATATACGCTTATTGCATTTTTTTTTGTGCCAAAAATAGGTAGAATACATATTAGCCTAAACTAAAGAAGACATTTTTATTTTATTTTTTTGGGATATTTATTATAGCAAAAAGTAAAAAATATATATATTTTTTTCAAAATTGAATTTATACATTTTTACATTTATGAATTTTTGAATTTATAAATTCCAAATTTACAAATTCCGAATCTTCTAATTTATAAATTCCAAATTTTCTAATTGACAAAAATTCAGAATTTACTAATTTACATATGTAAAGTACAAATTCTGAATTTACAAATTTACAATTTACAAAAGACGGATTGAATGAAAACGAAAACGAACAACTTTTTGGCAGTGCACATGTCTAATTTCTATGTCCTATCACTTCTTAGGCTTCATTTCCACTGGCGTTTTAAAAGTGAGCTGTAAAACAGCTAGGTATGCCTGGAAAAATTTGCGTTAAAAATTTACCGCGTTTTTGCATGCACGTTTTTGCGCGTTCTTTGCGCGTTTTTTAACGCTAGCGTTAGGCAGCGTTTTTTTGAAAAAAAAATCTCTAGGCTATATATATGAGATTTTTTATGAAATCCCTGCAGCTCAAAAGCGCCGCGGTGCGCGTTTATGCACGGTTTTGCGCGTTTATGCGCGGTTTTGCGCGTTTTTTAAGGTCGAGCGTTTTTACAGCTGTGTTTTAGGAGCTTCAGAACGCCCTGCTCCTGCGTTTTTTTTTACAGCTCAAAAACGCCTAAGCCATTTGCAGCTCAAAAACGCCTATGTGGGAATGATGCCATAGAATAACATGGACAGGCGTTTTTAAGCTGTAAAAAACGCTCAGAAACGTGGCTGTAAAAACGCCAGTGGAAATGAGGCCTTATTGGGAGTATTTTTTTATAACTATTCTATTATTTTATTTGCCTTTCTGGCTCACTGTTTTTTGCATACTTTGCATACTTTGTAATGCATTTGGGAAAAACAAGAAAAATTTAATAAATAAACACCTTTAAAAAAAAATAATTCAAAGGCACGCTTCCGTACATAAGCATGTGCACAATGCTAATGCTCACGCACACGTGTATGCGCACGTGCCCGTGAAGATGTGCACAGGGTCCTAGTACTGTGCATAGTTCTATGGACTCTTCTTTGTGTATGCACATTACTTTGGTATTTCCTTGGGTGTGACTTTTTAATTATTATTATTAATAATTTGTTCCGTTCCATTTGTTTAGATGCGGCATTCGTTATTTAGGATAATTCTTAACTTCAGAT
The DNA here is from genome assembly GCA_029574335.1 of Rana kukunoris. Taxonomy (NCBI): domain Eukaryota; kingdom Metazoa; phylum Chordata; class Amphibia; order Anura; family Ranidae; genus Rana; species Rana kukunoris. Next base: position 542,895,575 of record CM056052.1, on the reverse strand, counting down.
AAATTTGTATACATTACATTCACTAACAGCCAAATTTGAAAGGAAATTCCAATACCTATAATTTAATATTTAATTATTATTAGTTAGTTACAGGGGCGGACTGACCATTGAGGAACTCGGGCACTGCCTGAGGGCCCCATGCCACTAGGGGGCCCCATCAGGGTTGCCAGGCTCATTAAAACCAGGGACAGTATGTAAAAATCTGTGTTTTTTTTTTTTTTTACATCTGTCCCTGATATGTCCAAAACCTACATGCTTTTGATGTGAAAATCCCAAGATTTTAGCTGCCGCCTGGCTTGGTGGCCATCTGTAAGCCCAGGGGCCCCATAATCTTCTACTGCCCCGGGGCCCCATGAGTTGTCAGTCCGCCCCTGGTTAGTTAGTTCCTTATTATTTAGAATTTTCAGGTTTTTGGATTTTATTTCTTATTTTCAGATGTTCGGATTTTTGAATTTTTGAATTTATAGATTTTGAATTTACTAATTCTGAATCTTCTAATTTACAAATTCCGAATTTAAGAATTTACAATTTACAAAAAACGAATTGGATGAAAACAAACAACTTTTTTGGCAGTGCACATGTCTAATTTCTATGTCCTATCCCTTCTTATTGGGAGTATTTTTTTTATAACTACAGTAAAACCTTGGTTTGAGATCATTTTGCAAGACAAGAAAATGTTTTGAATACATTTTGACTTGATATACAAGCGATGTCTTGATATACAAGTAACGTCACGCCAACTGATTATAAAATAGAAGAGAGGCGCCTCTAAATGTAGCAATACAGCTACATTTAAATAAGGTACGCCATTTAGAAACTCACATGGTTGATGATTAAAACAGGCACATCTAAGTATGCAGGCATCCGGGGTAAAGATGTTCACATAGACTGTCCTCCTCACCGCCATTGATGTCGTCCCTTCCACACGGCGCTCCACGAACACTTCAAGCCTCACTTTCAGAACGCTCTACTGCAGGGTAGTTCTTCCAGTCATGATTGCAGCTTAACCCTAGATGTCTGTATACTGAGATGTGCCTCTTTTAATCATGAACCATGTGAGTTGCTAAATGTTCTTCATTAAATGTAACCATATTACTACACTAAGGCCTCGTACACACGAGGGGATATGTCCGCTGAAAACGGTCCGATGGACCGTTTCAGCAGACATCTCCGCTCGTGTGTATGGGCTAGCGGACAGATTTCTCCACCCGACAGATTTCAAAGCATGCTTTGAAATCCATCCGGTGGAATCTGTCCGCCCGACATGTCTGCTGGTTAGTACACTTACCAGCAGACATGTCGTCCCCCACCGCCGCCGCGCCGCCGCCGAATGGATTCGGCGCATGCGCGGAAGTGTTTAACTTCCTGGTGCGGTGACGTGGCGGTGACGTGGCGGCGTCAACGTCACCGCCGCGTCACCGCGCCGTCCGGCGGCGGGGAATTTGATCCGATGGTGTGTACACTCCATCGGATCAAACTCCTGATCGGACATATCCGATGGAAATGGTCCGCGGACCGTTTTCATCGGATATGTCCGATCGTGTGTACGAGGCCTTAGAGGAGCCTCTCTTCTCTTTTATACTCTGTAGCTCTGGATTTTGCTACTAATCCCCTTGTGGAAGTTTCCATTTGTGGACGGACATTTTATGGTTACATTGCTAGAATCTTTTTATATGGACTATAAGCTGAAGGATTTATGAACAAATGGTTGTGGAATGAATCATTTGAGTTTCCATTATTTCTTATGGGAAATTTGCATATTTTATGTTGAATTTGGATAAACAAGAAAAATTGAATAAATAAACACCTTTAAAAAACAAAACAAAAAAACAAGCACGCTTGCATAAATGAGAGTGTGCACAATGCTAATTGTGACAGGAGTCACTTTGGGTGGGGGGTTTGTGCAACTCTCCTTACCGTGGACAGCTCTGGAACTCTGGGCCAGATCCACAGACATCAGCGGATCTTTGTGCGAGCGTAGCGTATCTTGTTTATGCTACGCCGCCGCAACTTAGAGAGGCGCCCTAAGTTACGGCAGCGTAGTGTAAATTGGGCGGCATAAGTCTGCCTAATTCAAAGTAGGCTTGGAGTGGGCGTGTTGCATGGTAATCAACCATGACCCCACGTAAAAAAAGTTTTTAACCAACGGCGCAAGCGCTGTCTGTGGACGTATCCCAGTGCGCATGCTCAAAATTACGCCGCAAATACTCATTGGTTTCGACACGAACGTAACTTACGCAAAGCCCTATCCGCGAACGTTTTACGCAAACGACGTAACTGATGGAAAATTCGCCGCTGTCCCGACGTCCATACTTAACATTGCGTACGCCTCTATAGAGCAGGGGTAACTTTACGCCGGAAAAAGCCTTACGCAAACGACATAAAAAAAATGCGCCGGACGCAAGTACGTTCGTGAATCGGCGTATCTAGCTCATTTGCATATTCAACGCGGAAATTATACGGAAGCGCCCCTAGCGGCCAGCGTAAATATGCAACCAAGATACGACGTGGTAAAATTTAGGGGTTTCAGAATCGCCGTAAAGATGCGACGGTGGAGATTTGAAATTACGGCGGCGTATCTGGATATACGCCGCTGTAAAAGTTTTGTGGATCTGGCCCTCTGTGTCCAGCTTCCCCAGGCCCTCTTGTGTGTAAATCACCCTGTGTCTCTAATAGGGACACAGGGTGACCGAGAAATCCAGTCTGAATTGTGCTAATCAGACTCATGGTACCGCCACACTGGAATGTTTTGTGTGTGTGTGTATATATATATATATATATATATATATACTGTATACATATATATATATATATATATATATATATATATATATATACACATTGCTGCCCTCAAAAAATCCACTCGCCTGCTCGCAATTTGCGAGTGGATTTTGAGGGGGGCGAATGTAATGAAATCTAGTATGTTCCCCATCGCTCTAATTAGCCAGGTGGCGGCTCTCCCCTCTCATCTTCTACAATCGCTGGAACACAGGCTGAAACTGGGGGGTGAACACAGGCTGAAACTGGAGGAAACACAGGCTGAAACTGGGGGGGACACAGGCTAAAACTGGGGGGAACAAAGGTTGGACTGGGGGGGGGGACACAGGTTAAAACTGGGGAGAACACAGGCTGGACTGGGGACACATGCTGCTCTGAGGACCGGGACACAGGCTGCATTGGCGGACACGGGCAGGCTGCATTTTTGGGTATGGATAAAGTTGTTGTTAATATTTTTATATCTTAATTCTGCATAGAACATTTAAGTGTAATTTCATGAGATAATATATGAGGGTGTGTTTAGGGGTGGGATTAGGGGCAGGGCAGGGTAGGGGTTGGGCGGAGCAACTGGTGGCGAGTAACCCATGAGGCCTGGCTAGTAGCTCAGGACTTGAAATTGTGAGCCCTGTATATTGTATATTGTCTCATTTTGTTGTGTACACTTTGCTGTGATGTGATCGTTTTGGGGTGTGACTGTGTTTTATTGTTCTATTGTGGCTGTCTGCCTCAAACATTATGGGATGTGTAAGTGTGTTTGCTGTGAGGAAAGAGGAAAGGGGACCCCTCCAGCAGTCCCCCTGCTGATAAGACTGTTTACTGATGGGAAGTTTGAATACACCTGACCTGTGTGTCTATTATCATTGGACAGTTTAACCCGCCCTGAATCCAAGGGTGGGGGGAAGTGTCTCTCAGTTATTTATCTGTTGTAACATGTGCTGGAATAAAGTGAGTCTGCAGGTTTTCACCCAACACTGAAGTACGGCTAAAGAGTCTTGAATAGTGCTGGTTCTGGACCGAGGAAGCATTTACGGCATAGTCCTGTTGAGGACAAGGGTTTGTCACACTAATGCTCACGCACATTTGTATGCTCACATGCCCATAAAGATGTGCACAGGGTCCTAGTACTGTGCATAGTTCTATGGACCGTTCTTTGTGTATGCACAATCCTTTGGGCACAGGCATTTCCTCGAGCGTGACTTTTCCGACACAACCCTGACATACAGTACCTGATAAAGGATTTATTGGACTTGTAATTATGCCTCCCAAAGTTTTTTTTTTCTTCCTGTGCTATAAAGAGGCTGCCCATACACTACTTGCACCATAAAGAAATGTCTTTATATGCTATGTGACCTATTATGCTTGTCAGTATTGTTACATTTTATTTTTAATACTTTTTAATAAATAACATAAACTTCACAAGGCCAGTGCGCTCAATGTTTTCCGTCTATTTATACACACACACATACTTACAATTATATTTTCTGTTTTCTATGATCAGCTTGAATGAGACAAATTGCTATAAAAGTACAATATTCCCCTACACACAATACATCAACATTTTTCTCCTCTTGAAAAGATTTCAAACATTCCATTATTTTATTATTAATTTATTTTATGTATTATAGAGGAATACCTTCCCTCTGCTGAACTCTAGTTGGCTTGTGCTCTGGCAATTATCACGGGGTAAATCACTGTCCTATTCAATGGAATAATTCTGGCTTAATGAAAATAATTGCTCAACATTGCACACTTTAACCTGGACTGTCCTCTCGTGATCTTCTCAAAGGAACAATAAGTGCCGGTATTCTAATTCCTGGTAGGAAAATAGTTTTCTAAGAAAATGAAATCATTTTAATGCTTGATTATTCATAATTTCAATCACCCAGGAGAATCGGAAGTAAGAGTTTATGAATTTGTTGAATGATGGATAAAAGCATCATTAGACCTACTTGAGATGCTGAGAATGTTAACCTTGTACAACGGAGGAAAAGGATATTTCAGAGCATACACCTATTTTAATAAAGCTAGTTATTGTGATGACGAGGGTAATGGTTTAGAAAAAATGATGACCATAGCCAGGCATGGACTGGCCATACGGACTACAGGGAGTTTCCCGGTGGGCCGATGGCTCAGTGGGCCGGTTTCAGTGACAGCCTGTCAAAGTAATGGCTGCGCAGCTCGCCCTCCACTTCATGCAGTGATGTGAGAAGAATGAGGAAAATACAGAGGAGAATAAGTGAAATAAAAATAGGTGAATGAGGACTCCTTTTGTTATGCTACTTTTACTGTTTTTGTTCTTGTTTGCAAACATAAAGTGGGCCATTCTGGATAAAGTCCAGGGCCAAATTTTGGTCTCAGTCCATCCCTGACCATAGCCAATGACTGGTTGCTACTGACAATCCTGTCTTACGTACACTATGTTACCAAAAAGTACCCAACTCAAGACCAAAAAAAAAAAAACGAATGCAGAGCCACATCTTAAGAGATTGTAAGTTACAATATAATACTGTACATCAGTGGTTCTTTCTCAACCTCTAGTGCCGTGACCCCTTGATAACATTTCTTAAGTTGTGGGGACCCTTAACAGTAAAATTATTTTCGTAGCGTGGGTTGTCGGCACCCAAGGTAAGACAAATAATTTGCGCCCCTAACCGACGGACATTTTGCGATCCCTGAGTCCCTTCCACTTGTACGGTATTAAAACCCCTTATGGTACATTTTAGGACGTACCACTCTTTATCTTTGTTCTCCTTTCTTCCCCTTTTATTTCTCTCTATCCTAATTTCTTGTTTTTCCCCCCATCCCCCTCTAGACGTTTTTCTTGTTCTTTCTCTTATTATTTCTCTCCCTTTTTCTTGGTTCCTCCCTCTCTTTTCCTCTCCCCTCTGTGGGGGGAATGAGATGGGTGGCAGTGTTGGCGGGAGTTGGGATGGGTGGCAGTGTTGGCGGGAGTTGGGATGGGTGGCAGTGCTGGTGGGGAGTTGGGATGGGTGGCAGTGCTGGTGGGGAGTTGGAATGGGTGGCAGTGCTGGCAGGGAGTTGGGATGGGTGGCAGTGCTGGCGGGGAATTGGGATGGGTCACAGTGCTGGTGGGGGGGTGGGATGAGTGGCAGTGCTGGGGGAGTTCTCATCAGCCAACTTAGGTGCTCTTGATCAAGGTCATCTGCTGATCTGAGAACTGTAGTGGGGACTTTTGATGGCAACTCTTATCACAGGTAGTGTTACTCACTGTGTCTCCAAATTTGTGGTGTCTCATAGCAGTGACACCAATGGCGAAATCAGGAGATAGGGTCTCCTCCAGCCCCTCCCACTTCACATTCCTCACCAGTCAGCTGACCTCTAGTCTCTTCCCCCCCAGCAATGCCGTGAACTAAATGGGTGGCTGCAAAGAGGCTGACTGGGCAGTTGCAGGCTCCAGGAAAACAGCCCAGCTGGGAGGCCACAGGCTCCAGGGACAGCCCTGCTGGGTGGCCGCGAAAAGGCTGAGAGAGTGGTGCAGTGTTCAGGAACAGCCCAGGATTCGGTGACCCCTGGCGAATCGTCATTCGATACCCGAGGGGGTCCTGTCCCCCAGCTTGAGAACCTTGCTGAACATCATCATACACTATATTACCAAAAGTATTGGGACACCTGCCTTTACATGCACATGAACTTTAATGGCATCCCAGTCTTCGTCCGTAGAGTTCCATATTTGGTTTGCCCCAGGCTGGCGTAAGTGGAAGTGGGCTGGAAGTGGGCGTGATCAATGTTAATGAAGCGTGACCCCATGCAAATGATGGGCCGGGCGCCAGACAAATACTTAAACCGAACTGAGCATGCGTTGAGACATGGACGTATCCTCGTGCGCATGCTCACAACCACGTCGGAACAACTGCCTAAGATACACCGGATCACTGTGTACGCCATGAACGTAACCTACGCCCAGCCAGACCCACGTCGGCCCATATTCACAGACGTCCAACGTACAATACGTAGGCTTGTGTTCCCTGGTCCATACCTTTGCATGGGTTGTGCCTCATCTATGGGGAATAACTTTACGCCAAACGTAAAACTTACGCCAACCGCGTAAATCATGCGCCGGGCGCAAGTATGTTCGTGAATCGACGTATCTCCCTCATTTGCATATTTGAACAGAAAATCAATGGGAGCGCCACATGCGTCCAGCGTAAATATGCGCCCACTCTACGCCGGCGTAGGCAAGTTACGTCGGTGGGATGAAGTCAGTTTTTAGGCGTATCTTAGTTTGTGGGTCCGGCGCACAGATACGACGGCGCATATTTGTTCTTACGCGGACATATGTCGGCGTAAGTGCTTTGTGAATCCGGGCCATTAGCTTTTGTGCAAACAAATCAATACACACTTACTTACAAAAATATGTAGTACAGTATATATTGGCCTAAACTCATGAAAGAAATTGTATTTTGACATTTTTTTTATATTTATTATAGCAAAAAGTTAAAAATATTGTGTTTATAGCCCAAAAAATATAAACCGCACAGGTGATAAAATACCACCAAAGAAAGCTCTATTTGTGGGAAAAAAAGGACATCAATTTTGTTTGGGTACAACCTTGCACGACTGCGCAATGGTCAGTTAAAGTGACGCAGTGCCGTATCGCAAAAAAATTGCCTGGTCATTAAGGGGGCAAACTCTTCCGGTCCTTAAGTGGTTAATGTGTTTTATTAAACAAAAACACTGCACATGCAACTGTAGAAAAAATTCTACACAACATATAGAGTATCACAAAAATATGCATATAGTATGCACAAGCACAAGCTATATATCCTTCCTAGCAAATTAGTATGGACAATGTGGGTTATTTACTAAAGGCAGATCCACTTTGCATTTGAAAGTGCAGTCGCTGTAGATCTCACGGGGACATGTGAGAAAAAAAAAAAAAAAACAGCATTTTAGCTTGCACATGATTGGATGATAAAATCAGCAGAGCTTCCCCTAATTTCAGATCTTCCCCTCAGATCTACAGTGACTGCGACTTCTAAGTGCACTTGCAGTGCACTTTAGTGCAAAGTGGATTTGCCTTTAGTAAATCAACCCCAATGTATGCAATAGGTATAAACTAAACAGGTACTTAACTTGGTTCTTCCAGGTGATGAAGTCTTCTCCAAACTGCTCCTTTCTCCCTAGAATCCTTCAAAGCTTCTTTGTGTCCTCGGCATGTGGCTGTGTCCAAGTCCTTTGCTCCCTCCACCTACTTCCTGCCAACACAATTTCCTGTCCAGAACTTCATTAACCTGGCCAACAAGTTCATTAGCACAGTAATAGGGTAAGCTTAGCTTCTAAAAACAATACATTGCACTAAAATGCATCTTTCTTATATTTATACTAGAAGATATATATGGGATGATGCTCTCAAAGCAGCAGACCAAAGAGAATTATGTCTTCTGATACTGCTGGACCTTAGCGCTGCCTTTGACAATGTAGACAACAAAATGTTGCTGACTCGCCTCACAGAAGTCGCTAGAGTCGCAAACTCGGATCAACCCTGGTTCTCATCATTCCTGGAAAATCGATCACAGATAGTGAAACTAGGACCCATTCACTTCTGAACACATACCGTGACATGTGGAGTCCCTCAAGGGTCACTCTTGTCGCCCCTGCTATTCAATATTTACCTTCGCCCTCTCCTCAAAATTATCAGTAACCAGGATCTACTCTACCATTCCTATGCTGACGACACTCAACTCTACTTTTGTATAAACAACAAAAAGAACCACTACCTCGGTCTAGAAAAATGCCTCACTTTTATTGACAACTGGATGACGGAGAGTCACCTTAAACTCAATGGATCAAAAACAGAACTCCTTCTGCTTCACGCAAACCAAAAGAGACTTGCAAGGACGTCATGGATGCCCCCGCCCATTTTGGGACAAACCATTACCCCCTAGCACCAAAGTCAAAAGCCTCAGAGTCATTTTTGACTCCGACATGACAATGGATGCACAAATTGGGTCAGTAGTCAGTGGATTTCACCATCTTCTGCTTCTGCTACGAAGACTCGTCCCCTTCATCCTGAAAGAAGACACTGCAGTAGTGGTGGGAACAATAATCAATTCCAGGCTCGACTATGCAAACTCCCTTTACCTTCCAAAATACCAGATTGCCCGTCTACAAGTCGTTTAGAACACGGCGGCACGACTGGTAACAGGAAAAAATCCCTGGGAATCAATTACCCCCTCCCTGAGGTCACTCCACTGGCTGGCCATAAAGGATCGAGTCACATTCAAGGCCCTTTGCCTGGCACACAAATATGTACATGGAATTGCCCCCCAATATTTATGTGAGAAAATAAAATATCACAACCCCAATCGTGTTCTTCAAACAACTAACCAAATCTACTACAAACCCCCAAGGCCCGCTACAAGACGAAAGGAGAACGAAGATTTGCAGTCCAAGGACCGCGACTGTGGAACGCTTTACCAACTAATATCCGAACAGAAGAGAATCACCAGGCCTTCAGGAAAAAACTCAAGACCCACCAATTCTGAAAGCTAAATAGAATGAATGGATGCCAAACACCTTGAGGCGATTCAGTTCGCATTTGTAGCACTATACAAGTTATTCACTCATTCACTCACTCACTATAAGTCACTAAAATAGCCATAGCAACACAGGTGTCACTGAAGCCCCGTACACACGACCGAGAAACTCGTCGGGCGAAACTCATCGTTCCGCCCGTCGAGTTTCCCGTTCAGCTGTCGAAAAGCTGAACAACGAGGAAATAGAGAACATGCTCTCTTTTTGGCTCGACGAGTTTCCCAACGGGTTGCTCGGCAAACAGTGTACACACGACCGAGTTTCTCGGCAGAATCCAGCGAGAACCTCGATGGGAGACGTATTCTGCCGAGGAAATCGGTCGTGTGTACACTTTTCGCCGAGCAACCCGTCGGGAAACTCGTCGAGCCAAAAAGAGAGCATGTTCTCTATTTCCTCGTTGTTCTATGAGGAAATTTGGCTCGACGAGCTTTTCGACAGCTGAACGGGAAACTCGACGGGCGGAACGATGAGTTTCGCCCGACGAGTTTCTCGGCCGTGTGTACGCCGCCTCAGATAGGAATTGAAGGAAAATCTCCCTAGTGAGGACACGCACAGCAATACAAACTTTATATAGAACAAAGAAGTAATAAAAGCAATGACTTGACAGAAGTTCTGGCTCTTGCTCACTCTGTCGAAAACTCACAAAATGTTGTGGCTGGGGTCAGGCTTTAACTCGCTGTCCTGGCATCTACTAAAGTGACACAGAAGGCACAGAAAGCCAATGAAACATGACTTATGGATGAGCGTAGAAAGAACAATTCAGAAGGTAAATGGTATAATGGAATAATTTATCAACATCAAGAGCGGTGCATTGCATGAAGAAGACAGGACTGCTGGAGGATAGATTGAAGCATAGCATATGGGAGCGCAAAACAAATCCAGACTGTGCAATAAATATTTTAATTGGCAGTCCAGATGGGTCAGTCATTTTTTATTTACTGTCACATTCCTTGCTTTGCCGGCTTTTAGGAATGGGTAATTGGCTGAATGATCAGACAGGGAGTAACTGTAATTTGCAAGTTTCTGAACAGGTGCAAAGTTAGAAGAAACAATGCAAAACAGGATCAGGATGGCAAAAAACAAAACAAACAAAAAAAGCGAAGAAAAAACATCCAGACACTGCAGACTAATGAAAACTGTATAATCGTTAAAGTTTATGTGAACCCTCACCTAGTAAAATAGAAAAGAATCCATTCAGTTTAAAAGAGAGATGAAAAGCAAAATATTTGTGTATACATTTAAAAAACAATATGGGGTTAATTTAAAGATAAATAGACTGTGGGGGTTATTTGCTAAAACTGCATTGTGCAAAATCGTAGGCAACTCTGCATATAAACCAATCAACTTCCAGCTTTTAATGCCAAAGCTTGAAGTGATTAACCACTTGCCGCCCGCCATATACCAAAATGACCGCGGCAAAGTGGTTCAGTTATTCAGATCGGACGTCATATGACGTAATCAGGATAACTAGCTGGTGCGCGCCCGTGCAACACAGCAGTCACTATCTCTCGGATAGAGACTCTTTTACCACGTGATCAGCCGTGACCGATGACTAGGGATGAGCTTCAAGTTTGAGTCAAACTCATGTTCAACTCGAACATTGCCTGTTCGCCGAATAGCGAACAATTTGGGGTGTTCGCGGCAAATTCGAAAACACTCTGGAAAAGTCTATGGGAGAAATCTAAAGTGCTAATTTTAATGGCTTATATGCAATTATTTGTCATAAAAACTGTTTGGGGACCCGGGTCCTGTCCCAGGGGACATGTCTCAATGCAAAAAAAGTTTTTAAAAAACTGCCTTTTTTTCGGGAGCAGTGATTTTAATAATGCTTAAAGTGAGACAATAAAATTGAAATATTCCTTTAAATTTCGTACCTAGGGGGTGTATAGTATGCCTGTAAAGCAGCGCTTGTTTCCCATGCTTAGAACTGTCCCTGCACAAAGTGTCATATAAAATCACTGCTCCCGCTTTTGGGACTCCTTTGTCCCTATGTTAAAATGCTTTATTTGAATTCATGTGTATGGCAGTGTAATTCACTGCCCCTATTTAGTTTATGGCTTCTTATTTTTGTACCTACAGAGTAAGACTTTCCGCCTTATACAACACCTGTTTTGGAACCACTGTCTTTATTTTTTTTTTTTTTTTTTTTTTTTTGGTTCCAAGTATCTATAATTACCATGTTCCTAGTTGGTTCCACTGCTTTGATTTCCCTTGGTTTGTAGTACCTGTTCGCGAACTAGATGTACACAGCCGATATTGTTGATATGTCTGCATTTACATTGTTTGGACTATATTGTTGTACCTCCTCTGTTATCTTATGTAGAAATGTACATCATTTTACTCTGTACTCCTTGTTACTAATAAAATATTTGAACAGAAAATCACTGCTCCCGAAAAAACTGCAGTTTTTAAAACTTTTTTTTGCATTGATACATGTCCCCTGGGGCAGGATCCGGGCCCCCAAACACTTTTTAGGACAATAACCTGCATATTAACCATTAAAATTAGCACTTTAGATTTCAAACATTCGAGTCCCATAGACTTTAATGGGGTTCTAAAGTTCACACAAACTTTCGGTGGTCCGCTCATCCCTACTGATCACAGTGTAAACAGGAAAAGTCATGTGTTGGCTTTTCCTCACTCGTGTCTGTCAGACGCGAGTAGAGGAGAGACAATCAGCTGCTCCTCTGAAAGGAGGTTCTGTGCTGATTGATTATCAGCGCAGCCCCCCAAGGATGCCCACACTGGACCATCAGGGACACCACCAGGACCACCAGGGATGCCCACCACTAGTCACCACCAGATATGCCACCTATGGTCACCAGGGAAGCCAAACAGTGCCAACAATGAATGGCAATCAGTGGCAAACAATAATGCCTGCCAATCAGTGATGCCCATCATTACCATCCATCGGCAGGGATGAGCTTCAAGTTCGAATCAAACTCATGTTCGACTCGAACATTGCCTGTTTGCCCATTCGGCGAACAATTTGCGGTCTTCGCGGCAAATTCGAAAAGCCGAGGAACACCCTGTAAAAGTCTATGGGAGAAATCTAAAGTGCTAATGTTAAAGGCTAATATGCAAGTTATTGTCATAAAAAGTGTTTGGGGACCTGGGTCCTGCCCCAGGGGACATGTATCAATGCAAAAAGAAGTTTTAAAAACTGAAGTTTTTTCGGAAGCAGTGATTTTAATAATGCTTAAAGTGAAACAATAAAAGTGAAATATTCCTTTATATGTCGTACCTAGAGGGGGTGTATAGTATGCCTGTAAAGCAGCGCTTGTTTCCCATGCTTAGAACTGTCCCTGCACAAACTGTCATTTCTGAAGGAAAAAAAGTCATTAATAACCACTCGCGGCTATAATGAATTGTCGGCTCCCGGCACAACAGAGAAAAGTCATTGAAAGTCATTGAGAAAAAAAATGCGTGGGGGTCCCCCCAAATATCCACACCAGACCCTTTATCCAAGCACACAACCTGGCAGGCCGAAGGGAACAAAGGGGGGGACGAGAGAACGCCCCCCCTCCTGAACCGTACCAGGTCACATGCCCTCAAAATTGGGAGGATGCTTTGAGGATGTAGATGGGGACAAGGGCCTCATCCTCACAACCCTTGCCTGGTGGTTGTGGGGGTCTGCGAGCAGGGGGATTATTGGAATCTGGAAGACGAAGGGGAACCCCAGATCCCACACCCCCATGTGAGTTGGTAATGGGGTACATTGTACCCCTACCATTTCACAAAGAAAGTGTAAAAATTGTAAAAAAAAAAAAAAAAACAGGACAAATGTGACCATTAAAGGGGGGCTGAGTTCTTAGCACAGCTAGAGAACTCACAATGCTGTGTTCCTTTTCCTAGCGTGGTCAGTTTTTCATAGGAAAGCAGAGGGACTGGCAGGAACACCAGGGATTTCATACAAAGAAACACAGATCCATGTCCTGTCAGAGGTGAGGAGACCGATGTGTGTTCCCAGTACAGAGGAACACACATCGCTCTCCTCCCCTTGTGGGTCCCCTCCCCCTACGGTTAGAATCACACAGTAGGGAACATATTAACTCCTTCAGCGCCCCCTAGTGTTAACCCCTTCCCTGCCAGTCACATTTACACAGTAATCAGTGCAGTTTTATAGCACTAATCGCTGTAAAAATGTGAATGGTCCCAAAAACGTGTCAAAAGTGTCCGATGTGTCCGCCGCAATGTCACGGTCACAATAAAAATCGCAGATCGCCGCCATTACTAGTAAAGAAAAAAATCAATAAATCTGTCCCCTATTTTGTATAACTTTTGCGCAAACCAATCAATAAACACTAATTGCAATTTTTTTTTTTACCAAAAATATGTAGAAGAATATGTATCGGTCTAAACTGAGGAAAACATTTTGTTTTTTTTAAAGATATTTGGGGATATTTATTATAGCAAAAAGTAAAAAATATTAAATTTTTAGCAAAATTGTCGCTGTATTTTTGTTTATAGCGCCAAATACCACCAGAAGAAAGCTCTATCTGTGGGAAAAAAAGACGTCAATTTTGTTTGGGAGCCACGTCGCACGACCGCGCAATTGTCTGTTAAAGGGACGGAGTACCGGATCGCAAAAAGTGCTCTGGTAAGGAAGGGGGTAAATTCTTCCGGGCTGAAGTGGTTAAAAAAAATGTTGTAATAAAAAAAACAAAAAAACCCTAACGCTAATAAACACTAGAAAACGCTATTCCACATTTTCACAGCTCTTATTTTAAAGAGTAATTAAAGCAGACTTCCAGGCTTTTTATGTCTATTAAAAATCAGCAGCTACAAAAAGTGTAGCTGCTGACTTTTAATAAACAGACACTTACCTGCTCCATGGTCCGGCGATGCGGCTGTCGGAAGCGTCGCACCTCTTCGCCGGCGCCTCCATTCACACTGTGGGCACCCGGCTGCGACAGCTTTCGGCTTTACAGCCGGGCACACACTGCCCATGCGCGAGTTGTGCTGCACTCTAGGAGTAGACAGGCGATCTGGGACCTGTCACGTGTCCCAGGAGATCGCCTAGAGGGAGGAGGAATCGCCTAGGCGGCCTGTAGGTGGAAGTAAGAAGTGGTACAGGGAGTCCCACTCCTACCGAAGCCCCCACTCCCCCCCCCCAAAAAAAATGACATGCCAAATGTGGCACGTAAGGGGGTGAGGAGTGCTTAAAGCAGAAGTTCCACTTTTGGGTGGACTCCAATTTAAGATAAGTGCACGCCAGTTTTGACAGTGGAGGGCCTCTCATCTGGCTGCAGATCACTTGCCCAGCTACTTCTGTCTCATGAGGTTTGGCTCCTCTAAGCTTGTAAAGGGAAACTGAGACTGTTTTGTCATGGCCAGGAACACCTGGAGATAGGGGAAATGGAGTTAAGAGGGTCTGCGCCAACATCTGAGCATGGTGAGTAAGTAGGCACTCTGATACACTATTGAGCAATTTTAAATATATCACACAGAGGACGTGTGTCAAACGCAAGGCCCATGGGTCGAATCCAGCCCATTAGGCCATTTCATGTGGCCCTCGCACCTCTCCTGCAGCTGCAGCACCCCCTTGCCTCCACTTGCCTTAGCAGACTCCAGCAGCTGACTCCAGCCCTTCTCTGGTCCTCCTCCAGAACTTATACTTTCTGCTTCCCAGCTCCAATGTCTTCTCGGCAGCCAGGGCTGGACTGGGACAAAAATGTGGCCCTGGACTTCATCCAGACTGGCCCATTTTGACAGGTCTTTCCCATGGCGGCTGGACAACTCCCGCAACCCCCCCCCCCCCCCCTGGCCACCCAAGCCCCCTCTCCCCCTTCACTAGCCACTAGCCGTTCTACTTTATTAGAGTAGAACGGCTAGTATTGGTACTTTTATAGGCAGTACCAGTGGGGAAGCTAGACATTATTTCACCCGTGGAAAAGAATCAGTTCGGTGCCGCCCCTAATGAGACAAGATTAGGCAGAAGTGAGAAACTCCCAGGCCATAGCTGTTGAGTCAGTTGTCTGTCCCCTCCCCCTGCTCCTCTGTCGTCGTCCCTGCTCCTCTGGTCCTCTCCCTGCTTCTCTGTTCCCCTCAGGTGAGCACTGCGGCGAGGGAGAGACAGAGGAGCGGAGGGGTGGCGTCGGTTCCACTGTCACTGAAGCCGGCCCACTGAGCCATCGGCCCACCGGGAAACTCCCTGTAGTCCCAATGGCCAGTCCATCCCTGTCGGCAGCATTACAACATAAGGGGGGTGCAATGAGTTGTAAGGGAGGATGGGGGGCTCTTAAATTTTGATAGATGGGGCAGGTCCGGACTGGGACAAAAAATAGGCCCGGCATTTAAGACTGAGCAGACAATTTTTTTTTTCGGTAGCCATTCGCGGGGTGGCTGGTGTCGGTTTTCTCCACACTGTAATGTGCGGGGACACGGATATAATGGGTACAGCACTGTAAAGTGGCACTGTAATGATTAAAGTGCCCCTGCAATTATCCCACCTTTTCTCTGTAATCACAGTGCCCCCTTTTACTCTCTGCTCACTGTGCAGATCTCCAGCTCCTCCTGCCCCCTTACATCAGAGTCCGCACAGACCCCCCTTACATCAGAGTCCGCACAGACCCCCCTTACATCAGAGTCCACACAGACCAGCCCTTACATCAGAGTCCGCACAGACAAGCCCTTACATCAGAGTCCGCACAGACCCCCCCTTACATCAGATTCCTCACAGACCAGCCCTTACATCAGAGTCTGCACCGACCCCCCTTACATCAGAGTCTGCACTGACCCCCATTACATCAGAGTCTGCACAGACCTCTTTACATTAGAATCTGCACAGACCTCCTTACATCAGAGTCTGCACATACCTACTTATATCAGAGCCTACACAGACCTACTTACATCAGAGTCTGCACAGACCTCCTTACATCAGAGTCTGCACAGACCTCCTTACATCAGAGTCTGCACAGACCTCCTTACATCAGAGTCTGCACAGAACTCCTTACATCAGAGTCTGCACAGACCTCCTTACATCAGAGTCTGCACAGACCTCCTTTCATCAGAGTCTGCACAGACCTCTTTTCATCAGAGTCTGCACAGAACCCCCCTCACATCAGAGTCTGCACAGACCCCCCTTACACCAGAGTCTGCACAGACCCCCCGTTACATCAGAGTCTGCACGGACCCCCCTTACATCAGAGTCTGCACGGACCCCCCTTACATCAGAGTCTGCACGGACCCCCCTTACATCAGAGTCTGCACTGACCCCCATTACATCAGAGTCTGCACAGACCTCTTTACATCAGAGTCTGCACAGACCTACTTATATCAGAGCCTACACAGACCTACTTACATCAGAGTCTGCAAAGACCTCCTTACATCAGAGTCTGCACAGACCTCCTTACATCAGAGTCTGCACAGACCTCCTTACATCAGAGTCTGCACAGACCTCCTTTCATCAGAGTCTGCACAGACCTCCTTTCATCAGAGTCTGCACAGACCTCCTTTCATCAGAGTCTGCACAGACCTCCTTTCATCAGAGTCTGCACAGACCCCCCCCCTCACATCAGAGTCTGCACAGACCCCCCCTTACACCAGAGTCTGCACAGACCCCCCCTTACACCAGAGTCTGCACAGACCCCCCCTTACACCAGAGTCTGCACAGACCCCCCTTACACCAGAGTCTGCACAGACCCCCCCTTACACCAGAGTCTGCACAGACCCCCCTTACATCAGAGTCTGCACAGACCCCCCTTACATCAGAGTCTGCACAGACCCCCTCTTACATCAGAGTCCGCACAGACCCCCCTTGGAGAGTCTGCAGAGAGGGTCATCTTTCTCACCCCAGGATATAGGCTCAGACTTCTATCACATATCCCTGTGTGTGTGGTCAGGGCAGATACAGAGTAGAGGGGTGAAAGGAGGAGGAGCATTCCATCCGAGCAGGGAGCAGAGAGCGTAACTGTTCGCTCTGAGGCTGAGCTGTGTGTAAGAAAGACACACAGCTCCGCCCATGCAGCCTATAAGGGACCAAGAAGCCAGACACAGGTATGGCAGCTAAGCGGTAGGTGAGTGGAGGCCGCAGCCTGTGTTAACCCTGTCCAGGCCACGCTTGCTGCTTACCTCCCGCTGTGCGGCCAGGACATCAACAGGCCACAGAGCGGGCGGCCACGGCCCACACGGTCCCGGCCCACCGGGCATATGCACGGTCTGCCCTATGGCCAGTCCGGGCCTGGTGGGGGGCTCTTAACATTTGATGTTTGGGGAAGTGGGCTGCTCTGGACATCTAGGCCCAGATTCATAAAGCAATTACGCCTGTCTAACTGGTGTTAGACAGGAGTAATTTAAAATTTCGCGCGCCGTATCACTAGTTTGAATCCTCAAACCATGATACGGCGGCTTCGGGCTTCGATCCGAGAGGCTTACGTCTTCGTAAGCCTTCGGATCTACGCTGCGATATTTTTGCGGCCGCTGGGAGGAGTTCGCGTCGTTTTCATGCGTCGGGATATGCAAATGTGTTTTTACGGCGATCCACGAAGAAACGAGCGGTCTTCGCAATCGCTTACGTCTGTTTTTTTTTACGTACTGTTAGACCAGCTTTTTGCTGGTCTAACGGTGCGTAGCCCATGTTAAGTATGGCCGTCGTTCCCGCGTCAAATTTAATTTTTTTTTTTTTTTTTTTGCGTAACTCGTTCGGGAATAGAAATGTCCGTAAAGGACGCTACTCAAACAACGAATGACGTAACGCGCAATGCACGGCGGGAAATTTGCGAACGGAGCATGCGCAGTTCGATCGCCGCGGGAACGCGCCTATTTTAAATCCTTCACGCCCCCTACTCGTCTAGATGGATTGCGACGGGAGAAATACACTACGCCACCGTCGTTTACTGGACAAAATCTACCTGGATTCCACGTAGAGCCAGGTAAAAAACGGCGGCGTAGTGTATTTCTGATACGCTACTAGAATCCAATTCTCTCTGAATCTGGGCCCTAGTCTTACAGATACAACTTGCTCTTTGAGGGCAACCATAATTCTGATGCGCCCCAAGAGGAAATTGAGTTTAAATCTCCTGATATAGGGATACAATCTTAACACTTCCAGGGTCAACTCAAACTACCAAGCTTACTGTCTGCTCAATGGCACAAAAATGAGATGTGCAATCGATGTTGTGTATGGGCTGGAGATAGGCTGTAATTGGAGAGTTTTGCTGGAGCATTTTTTTTAGCCATTCAAGAAAAAATATACAGTTCAGACAGTTTCTATGTGAAATGACTGTGAAGCACACAATACTGTTGGTAATAATTATGATAGGGATAATGACGGGGTTCAGAAGTGGGCACCAGAAAATCGTAAAGTCGATTCTTTTCAGTCCTCCATCTAGATATAAACTGAACATTTTAAGCTGAGACATGGAAATTGTTTCTTGACAGTTCATCAGAAGAGGTCATAAATAGGAATGACAGAGCAGTGATAGGTTCTCACATTTTACCGCCAGATACATTATTATCTCTTAAATGTCTGAAGACCTCAACATAACAAAGTCCATTCCAGGACCCGCTAATCCCATCCCAATGAAAACAGCGCACTTCCCATTGCCAGCTACACATGTCAGGCACTATAAACATCATCTCATTTTTCCATTGTGTATGTTTCATATTTATAAGGACCTGGCAGCATCTGCAGACTGTAATAAATACAATTTGCCTTGTGGCTCTCCCGTTCTTTCATATTTGTTCTGTTCTCCTGGAAAAACAAACGTTGAAATGATTGACTTCATGGAAATAGGTAAAACAAGTGTAAAATTATTCCTGGGTAGGAGTGTAGCGGGGTCATCCTATCAGAGACTGTTGATAGGTCTGAATTCCAACTTTAGCTACGCCTGTAAATATGTTACGATACCTTTAAGAAGTTATGCATTGTGGGACTGCAAGACCTGGGAGATATGGACTCCATTGACTCTTCATAGAAACAGACTATGTTTCCCACAATGCCCTGCATTATTGAAACATGTGACATCTCCGCACAGGTTTATGGGGAGGTTACTTAAGGAGGGGGAGGAGCTGTTCTCTCTCTCTCTGGACCTGCATCTTCTCCTCTGCGGAGCTCTGGAGAGCAGCACAGCCATGCTGTTAGGCCTGAAGCCTGGGTTCGGAGTCATCAGAAGGCTAACCTCCCAGAGAGAAGCAAGACCACCGTACCTAACTTGTGTTCCAGGAGACCGATGAAGACACATAGCTGACAACTGAAACATTCTAGGGCTTGAAACCGGAGACCTTGTACTACGGGATGGTGACTGACCAGTGTCCTTTGGAGAAGAACTCAGGCAGATCTAGTGCCACCCCACAAGCCGGAGACACATGTTGGCCTCTGACTAGGCTTCAAGGCCTTCTAAGTTGATAGTTGTTACACAGGAGTGACTGACGCTGACGAGCGCTCAGTTCACCACCATTGCTATTCACAATACCCTGTTTTGACTAACTTTATCTCATCGTTTATCCCTTTTGGATTACAATTTTAAAGTGCACCAACGGCCGCAACTTGGACTTTGGTCTCGAGACGTTCTTTAGCTGTTCGCTGCCCGCTAGGGGGAGCTCGCGAGCATAGACTGCCCATACTAGTTTAACTGAATCGTACCATTCCTTATCTTAGATCTTTTCTGGTTATGCTTTTCTGATTCCTGCAAGGGCCCTTGCGGAGTCATTGTTTGTCATTGTATGATTGTTATTAACTTATAATACAAACCCGTATTTGCTTTCTACCTAAGTAAAGTCATTCTTTTGGTTTGAATATATTAATTGTGTGAAGTGTATTCTTGAGGAACCGCCCACAAGAAAAGGTAATATTGTTGTTGCATTGCCATTTTATGCTATATGTATATATGTATATATATATACCTGTTATTGTGGCCCCAGCCAAGCAGAGGTCATAATACATTTGCTAGACATCTGATGTGTCAAGGGAGGGTTCGAGCCAGTTAAATAGGGGTGAGCCAAAAGTAAAGAGAGTAGATCCCAAATCTAATCAGCGGCTCCTGAGGGGGTAGCGCTACAGGAGATTATGTGAATGTTCATTTTCAGGGAGCTCTCTATCCAATGGCCCCTAATGTTTTAAGTTGTTGTTGGGAACAAGTTGTAGAGCACAATGGAATAGAACAGTCATGTAATCTGCCATCTTGTGTCTCTGGGTCAAGAAGAGCAATAGTTATCAGTAAAGCCTCATACACACAATCTGACTTTCTGCGGAAAAAGCGTAGGACATTTGTCCGAAGGGCGTTGGCCAGGAACTTGTCTTGCATACAAACGGCAAAGAATTATCGTTCAACAAACACAAAACAACTCAGTTTTTCAGCTCTTCAGCCTTTGGGCAACTTCTTCTATTGTTGTGTTATGGTGAGCATTGCTTTTGAGCATGCGTGTTTGTACTTTGGAGTTTTGTCCAAAGGACTTGTGTACACACGATCACATATTTCGACAACACACATTTGTTGGCGGACATTTTCAAAGCACGCTATCCCACATTTGTTGGCGGAAAATCTGACAACAATTGTCCGATGGAGCGTACAAACAGTCGTTTTATCTGACAACAGCATGTCAGATTATACGATCGTGTATACGGGGCTTAACTCATCAGAACCAAAATGGCTTTGCAGCCTTGAGCAGACAGCTGTGAGACCCCCCCCCCTTGCGAGTGTACAGACATTTTTCCTCAGTTTAGGCCGATATGTATTCTTATACATATTTTTTGGTTATAATAATAAGCGCATATTGGTTGGTTTGCGCAAAAGTTATAGCGTCTACAAAATAGGGGATAGATTTATGGCGTTTTCATTATTATTATTTTTTTGTACTAGTAATGGCGATTTTTATCAGTACTGCGACATTATGACGAACACATCAGACACTTTTGACACATTTTTGGGACCGTTGTCATTTATACAGCCATTAGTGCTATAAAAATACACTGATTACTGTGTGTCACGGAAGGTCCCCGCATCTAGACCGAATGCTTCCGTCAGATACTGCTTCCCATAGTCTCAACATAGATACCGGATATTTTAGCTGCCTTGAAACACACAACGAGAGGAGAATTGTATGTGTGCTAAGTATGGAATGTTTAATAGGACCAAAACCACAATCTTATATACAGTAAAGAGGAGGCAACCAGAACAATAATCAACATGAACTAATTATCTAATCAGTAGCTAGACATTTCGGCACCGCAAAGCTTGACAAGTTCTTCTGAACATAATTGACATGCTAATTCAATACACCTAACAGGAGACTGCTAACTTGTAGTACAATACACAAAAGAGAGTCAATTAGCTGGAGAAGAGGACATTAGCATTTATCAGTATGAAAGAGTCACTCTACAATTAACCCTTTGAGCTCAGAATTAACAAACTTAAAATAGCCCTACAGATATCTCAGAATATAATGTGGATAATCCATACATAATAATCCTATCTCAGGTAGTTCAAGATATCATTCTCCCATTCATCCTTAGAGCTATTTTTTTTCAAATGTTTTTTAAAAAATTTACAAAAAGTGAACCTCTTCTTTTCAGAACCCTCCCCTGCCTCCGGTGTCATATTTGGCACCTTTCAGGTGGGAGGGGGTGCACATACCTGTATTATACAGGTATTTGCACTCACTTCCGGGCATAGACTCCCACGGGAGTCATGCCCCTTCCCGCCCCCGGCTGTCTTCTGGGAAACACACTGGTCCCAGGAGACCAGTAAGGACACGCAGCGCGACTCGTGGATGAGCAGTAGGGAACTGGGAAGCCATCCTTGTAAAATAGACGTATGAGTGCTGCCAGCATTGCTGCAGAGGTTGAAGGGGTGGGGGTCAGCCTGTCAGTGCGCCGCACACTGCATCAAATTGGTCTGCATGGCTGTCGTCCCAGAAGGAAGCCTCTTCTAAAGGTGATGCACAAGAAAGCCAGCAGTTTGCTGAAGACAAGCAGACTAAGGACATGGATTACTGGAACCATCTCCTGTGGTCTGAGGAGACCAAGATAAACTTATTTGGTTCAGCTGGTGTCAGGCGTGTGTGGCGGCAACCAGGTGAGGAGTACAAAGACAAGTGTGTCTTGTTTACAGCAGTCAAGCATGGAGTGTCATGGTCTGGGGCTGCAGCACTCATGCATCACTCAGTTCATTGAGGGAACTATGAATGCCAACATGTACTGTGACATACTGGAGCAGAGCAGGATCCCCTCCCTTCAAAGACTGGGCCGAAGGGCAGTATTCCAACATAACGACCCCAAACACACCTCCAAGACGACCACTGCCTTTCACAGTGTAGAAAAAATTGGGCATTTTTTTTCAAAAGCAATGACTACCGTAGTACCATTTTATTCCCTAGGGCAGGGATAAGCAATTAGCGGACCTCCAGCTGTTGCAAAACTACAAGTCCCATTATTTCTCTGCCTCTGGGTGTCATGCTTCTGGCTGTCAGAGTCCCATAGGACTTGTAGTTCTGCAGCAGCTGGAGGTCCGCTAATTGCATATTCCTGCCCTAGGGGCTCCGCTAATATATAATTTATATATATAATGTTTGGGGTTCTGAGTAATTTTCTAGCCAAAAATATGATTTTTACATGTAGTAGAGTAATGCTGATCTGATCTCACTATCTTCTCCGCTTGCTGCGCAGACTCATCCCATTCATCCTGGAAGAGGACACAGCAGTAGTAGTTGGAACACTCATTAATTCCTGACGCAACTACGCAAGCTCCCTCTACCTCAGACTATCCAAATACCAGATTTCACGTCTACAAGTCATCCAGAACACGGCAGCAAGACTGATAAAAGGAAAAAAACTGGGAATCAATCACCCTTGAGGACCCTCCATTGGCTATCCGTAAAGGATCGGGTTACATTCAAGACCCTCTGCCTCACCCACAAATGCACGCAAGAAAACGCGCCTCAATATTTATGCGAGAAAATAAAACTCTACACCCCTTATTGGGCCCTACGGTCAACTAACCAAATTCTCCTCCACATCCCCAAGTCCCGCTACAAATCTAAAGGAGAATGAAGATTCGCAGTAAAAGGACCATGGCTATGGAACGCTCTACCCATAAACATCCACATGTAAGAAAACCATCGGGCCTTCAGGTAAAAAATTAAGACCCACCTCTTCTGAAGGATCTGGACGAAATTGGACACAAGCGCCTTGAGGCGATTTAGTTTGCATTTATAGCGCTTTACAAGTTACTCACTCACTCAATGCTGTAATTTTCCCGGTATGGAAGCCTTTAAGACACCTTCAGACCTATAATAATGTGCAAAAACGCAAAAAAAAAAACCACTCTGGCAGCTCAAGGGTTAAAGCATAGATGAGATCGTAGTGATTACATTTAACTATACTTTAACGTACAACAGATCCAAGCCATGGAGTTTCCCATTAGTTGCCGAAACAACTTGACAAACGCTGGCAGGTCGTCTTCAATTCCACTGGATATAATATAAAATACATTCCTGCAGTGAAATAACACCCTAAGTGACTGCGGATATTCCCGTCCCAGCATCCAGTTATCTGTAGCCTTCATTCTATAAATTGTGTTTTATGCGAGCTGTAATGATAAATCGGTGAGCCGGTCATCTCCGTCACCATGCTGGGCTACAAATGGATGAAATAAACACAATGTGGTTTGATTTGAGTGATTTGCTCCATGACACGTCTATTCCCACGTCTACCGTTCATCTTCTGGGAAGCTTATGAATTTGTTTGACTCTGTATATGTAGGACGATGTCTTACGCTTTTGCTTACTATATGTTATTATGCATGGTCATGTCTTTATCTAATTTTCTGATCTTGTTCTGAACTTTGAGGCTTCACGTCTTATTTTTTCCTAGAGGTTTATGCTGCGATTTACCCAGATCCGTACAATTCAGTGTCAGCTTATATTACATAAAATAGTGGAAATCACTCATGTTAAGGCTTAAAGCTGAATTCTAGATATGGATTTTTTTTTAATAGTTGCATTTGTCTAGCTTGGACCATTTTAAGTACTTACCGTATTTTTCGCACTAAAAGACACAGCTGACCATAAGATGTTTTAGAGGAGGAAAAACAAGAAAAAAAAATTCTGAACCAAATGGTATACTAAAATATTTTCCAGTGCCCATAAAATGAGTGGCCATTGCCATAGAAAATGCAGAGTTACCATTGTCCATAGAAATACAGAGTGACCATTGCCCAAAAGAAAAAGCAGAGTGACCATTGCCCATAGAAATGCAGAGTGACCAGGGCCGGACTTACCATTGGGCTTGACTGGGCTAAAGCCCATGGGCCCCGCCCAATAGGGGGCCCCGGACAGCAACCCTTGCTTTTTTATTTATTTTTATAAAAAAATATGTTTTTATATATATATATATATATATATATATATTATTATCATTATTATTATTATTATTATTATTATTATTATTATTATTAAAGGGCCCAGAGGTCTCCAGGGCCCCTGGATGGCAACCCCTCCTTTTTTATAAAACAATTTACATTTTTTTTTATATATATATATATATATTTTTTTTTTTTATTAAAGGGCTCAGAGGTCCCCAGGGCCCCATGTGGCAACCCCCCCTTTTTTTTATATATAAATGTTTATTTTTTTATTTTTGTTTATATTTTTTTATTTTTTATTAAAAGGCCCAGAGGTCCCAGACCCCCCGGATGGCAACCTCCCTTTTTTATGTACTTTTTATAAAAAAAAAATTTTTTTTAGGGGTCTGGAGGTCCCCAGGGGCCCTGGGCCCCCAGGGCCCCGGACAGCAACCCCCACTTTTTTTTTTTTTTAATAAAAAAAATATGTTTTTATATATATATAAAAAAATAAAAATGGGCTAACTTTACTGCCTATTTTTTTTTTTTAATTCATTAAATTCATTTTTTTCCAAAAAAATGCATTTAAAAAAACTGCTGCGCTAATACAGTGCAACATAAAATATTGCAACAACCGCCATTTTATTCTCTAGGGTCTTTACTAAAAAATTATATAATCTTTGGGGGTTCTAAGTAATTTTCTAGCAAAAAAAAAATAATGATTTTAACTTGAAAATAGCTGTCAGAAAAAGGTTTGGTGTTTAAGTGGTTAAAAATTCCTAATTTACATACAGAAGAAGTTAATTCCTTTGAAGAGATACAATGTTTAGACTTAACTTTCCACTGATAAAGAATGTTTCCAAAACTTGGCAGGCTGCCCAGACTGACTTTTGGCTGAGAGCAGACAGGAAATTCTTTGCATACCAAAGTGCAGAGAGAAAATTATTTTCATGTGAAAGATCGTGAAACCCTGTATCAAGAATCGCAACGGGAAAAAGATTGCGATAACGATTCTTGACGATTAATCGTGCAGCTCTAATATATATATATATATATATTTATTATTATTATTAAAGGCCCCAGAGGTCTTTATTTATTTATTTTTTTATTAAAGGGCCCAGAGGTCTCCAGGGCCCCTGGATGGCAACCCCCCTTCTTTTTTATAAAAATATTTACATTTTCTTTATATTTTTTATAAATGTTTATTTATTTATTTTTTATTTATTTTTTTATTAAAGGGCCCAGAGGTTTCTTTTTTCTTTTTTTATTAAAGGGCCCAGAGGTCTCCAGGGCCCCTGGATGGCAACCCCCCTTCTTTTTTATAAAAAAATTTACATTTTCTTTATATTTTTTATAAATGTTTATTTTTTTTTATTAAAGGGCCCAGAATTTTTATTCCGTGCACAGATGAGAGTTACCCCCCCCCCCGCTCAACAACTTTAATGCCCCCCTGGTCAACAACTTCAATTCGCCCCCCCCCCCGCTCAACAACTTTAATGCGCACCCCGCTCCAGGGGACCCCTTCAACACTCAAGCCCAGGGGCCCCCACCACCCTAAGTCCTGCCCTGAGAGTGACCACTGGCTATAGAAATGCAAAGTGACCATTGCCCAAAGGAAATGCAGAGTTACCATTTCCCATAGAAATGCAGAGTGACCATTGCCCATAGAAATACTTAATGACCATTTCCCATAGAAATACAGAGTGACCATTGCCCATAGAAATGCAGAGTGACCATTTCCCATAGAAATGCAGAGTGACCATTTCCCATAGAAATGCAGAGTGACCATTGCCCATAGAAATACTTAATGACCATTTCCCATAGAAATACAGAGTGACCATTGCCCATAGAAATGCAGAGTGACCATTTCCCATAGAAATGCAGAGTGACCATTTCCCATAGAAATGCAGAGTGACCATTTCCCATAGAAATGCAGAGTGACCATTGCCTATAGAAATACAGAGTGACTATTTCCTATAGAAATGCAGCGTAGCCATTGCTACAAACGCAGCCTTACCTCATGTTATCACTTTTGCTGTCCTCTGCCTCAGGAACCAGCCGGAAGATCGCCTGGTGTCCACTGGGGGTTTGGAAGTCTGTAATCCGGGGGGCGTGGCCTGGACGGCATGGTGTGAGGAGTGTTTTGAGAGAACTCCGTTCGCCGAGAATCCGACGTTGACTATCCTGGGGCTTCTACTGCCTATCTTACCTTGAACTACGGGATCTACTGCTTCCGTTATCTGCTGGGACCATGTCGCCACCTAAGAAACCCTCCGAAGCGGTCGCAAAACTGGCTAAATACCGGCTTCACGACAAAGAGGGTGCGGAGGAAGATGGCGCCGGCACCTCTGCTCCCGCTGATTCGGCGGCTGACAACACAGCACAAGTCCTGGAAGCCATTTCGGACTGTAAGAGTTCCCTGACATGCAAAACAGAGGAAGTAAAGATGGATGTCTCGCTCATCAGACAAGACATGCAGAAACTCAGGGACCGGTTCACGGAAGCGGAGACCCGCGTCGGCCACGTGGAAGACGATATACCGCCATTGCAGATTGCGGTCGAACAACTCCAGCATCAGCTCACCATGGTCCTGGCACAACAAGACTACATGGAGAACCGCCTCAGGAGGTGCAATCTCCGCTTCGTTGGCTTACCTGAGGGTGAGGAGGGCACGGATCTGCCGAGATTTCTGGAAAACCTGCTGGTGTCCACGTTTGGTCGGGCTGAATTCTCCTCCTCTTTCGCGGTGGAGAGGGCCCACAGGCTGGCTGCTAAACCTCCCCCCGGGTGGGCCACCGCAAACTTTCATAGCTAAATTGCTTAATTTCCGTGATCGGGATGCCGTGCTCCGCCTCACCAGAGTGCAGGGTAACATACCCTTCAGGAACATCGAGATCAAAGTGTTCCCTGACTTTTCTGCAGATGCTGAAGCTAAACGCCGCCTGAGGGTCCGTCACTACTCTTACGCTATGCTCTTCCCGGCTAGGCTTCGTGTCGTCGGAGAGGACCGGGCACATACCCCCGAGGCTGTCCTTACCTGGCTGGAGAACGCTGGACCGCCTCCCCGACAACCCGCGTAGACCCTGGTGCAGATGGGGTTTGGATTGTGACTATCGGATGCGGTGGGATGGAATCCCCTTTTCTGATTTCTCGGGGGCCTTGGATTTCTCTCCTTCAGGTACTGAGCCCTTTATCCTTTGACTGAGGCCATCTATCCACTTTGTGTCCCCCTCACCCTTCTCCTCCTGGCTTCCTTCTCGCCCCCCCTCCCAACGTCGCCCCCATTTGGTCCTTGGCCCGCTGCGGTCCCTGCGGCTTCCTTCCCTGTTCCCATCCTATTATCCCTGTTGAATGTTGCTATGCTGCGACCCCACTCGCTTGGCTTCATATGGCGAGCTGCCCCCTCATGCCGGCACCCGGGACGTGGACTCACACTCTTGCATCCTCACATTCCTTGTGCAGCCAATATCCTGGAGCTCTAAAACCGGGGGCCTCACTCCTCGCACTGTTGCTGGTTTGCCAGCAACTAATCGTCCCCTTAGCTACGGCTGTCCCTGAGGACCCCGCTGTTTTTCTAATTTGGAACATTTGCCTCCTGGCTCAAGTATGGTTTCCCTGCTCTGGCCGGGCATGGCGGGCTACAGTATGCGGTTGTGTGGTGGGCGACTTGCCCACCAGACCCCAGTGCTTCATGTTGGTGTTTTCACCCGTTTTGTGACTTTTTTCTTTTTTCTTGCTTTCATTTTTATTTTCATGTTCTTTTGTAATGTATCTAGTGTTATGCAGAATGACGTTTGCAATTATGTGCAGGGGGTGGCGGGTGCTGTGTGGGATATTGTGCTATATACTGATGATGTGCCTTTGCTGGGTTTTTGTAATTTATTGTGGCCTCCTGGTCTGAGCGTCTTGGGCTCTGTGTGCGGTGCCCGCGGCGTCTCCCCCCCCTTTTTCGGGGTGGCCGCAGGCGCCTGCGCGCGGGCCTGGCACGTCCGGGACGCTCCTGACAGTTGCCTGTCATGCCTGGCGTAAAGTTTTTGACATGGAATGTGCGGGGCCTCAGGGTCCGCCCGAAACGCAATGCTGTTCTCTCTTATTTGAAAGCCCAGCGTGCGGAGGTTATGGTCCTGGTAGAGACTCATTTGACCGGCCAACTCCTGATGTCTCTCAAGAAGCCGTGGGTGGGCTGGGTGATACACTCCAGAGGAGTGGCCGTGCTGGTCGCCAAATCCACACAATTTGTGTTGCTTACACTTCAATCTGACCGTCAGGAAGTCTGTAATCCACTCTCATGCCTCTCTTCCGGTGGAGGTGGCAGGAGGCGATGCGAACGGCGGCGGGGGGCGTTACCAGGGGGCGGTGCCTGTCATCCATTTACACCATAAGACGCAGGGACATTTTTCCCCTGGTTTCTGGGGGGGGGGGGGTGTCTTATAGTCCAGGGTTAAGGTGACCAGATTTTTTTAAATGAAATCCGGGACATATTTTTTTTTATTGGAAAATAGTAAACATTGTTTGTAAGCATATTTCCCTCAAATGATATATGCAGTGGAATTCAATGCAATACAATTTTAGCGTAGAAAAACAAATAATGAAGAAATTGTTTTTGATAGGACCCCAGATCTATGTCCTACAGTACCCCTAGTATACACCACTTTGGGGTGCAGATATTAGGGTGACCAAAATGTGTAGTAATAAATTGTGTAAGGTGTGACCAAAATGGATGGATTTTATCACAGCTCCATAGAATATGGAAAAAATCTCCTTGAGTTGTGACATTTATGACATTCAGGATTATATCTCCTATCTGAAAAAGCCTGAGTGGTGTATAATAGATTCTATAAAAAATGCGCAATTGAATTAACCAATTGCTTACTGGGCACAGGTGAAATTTCCGGCACTGCGTTGCTTTAACTGACAATTGCGTGGTCGTGCGACGTGGCTCCCAAACAAAATTGACGTCCTTTTTTCCCCACAAGTAGAGCTTTCTTTTGGTGGTATTTGATCGCCTGTGCGGTTTTTATTTTTATTATTATAAAAGAGCGACAATTTTGAAAAAAAAATACAATATTTTTTACTTGTTGCTATAATAAATATCCCAATTTAAAAAAAAAAAAAACATTTTTTTTTCAGTTTAGGGTGATACGTATTCTTCTACATATTTTTTGGTAAAAAAAAAAAAATCGCAATAAGCGACTGGTTTGCGCAAAAGTTATAGCGCTTACAAAATAGGGGACAGAATTATTATTTTTTATTATTTATTTTTTACTAGAAATGGCGGCGATCTGCGATTTTTATTGGTACTGCGACGTTATGGTGGACACATCGGACACTTTTGACACATTTTTGGCTTCATTCAAATTTATACTGCGATCAGTGCTATAAATATGCACTAATTACTGTATAAATGTGACTGGCATTGAAGGGGTTAACACTAGGGGGTGAGGAAGGGGTTAAATGTATCCTAGGTGTGTTCTAACTGTGGGGGGAGGGGGGGGGGTGACTGGGGGGGTGATCGATCTGTGTCCCTTTGTACAAGGGACACAGATCAGTCTCCTCCTCTCCAGAGACAGGACGCTGTCTCTGTGTAAAAATGGCAATGAAAGATGATCTGTGAGATCATCTCTCATTCGCCGCACAGATCGCATCGCAAACGGCCACTCTGATTGGCCGTTCGCTGCGATCTGTGATTGTCTGTGTCCAAGGGACACGGCCAACACAGGGCTTCCCCGCAGCGCGCTCTAGAGCACGCGCTGGGAACGCCCAAAGGGGCGACCGTCTTTTGACGGCAGGTTGGATATTCAGACCCGCGCTGTAGCCGTCATTCGGCTATACCGCGGGTCTGAAGTGGTTAACCTATCTCTTAATAAAAAAAGTAGTGGTAAAATAATTATGAAGGAGCTCACCACAATCATCATTGGACAGATCAGGAATATCCTCCATCCCGTGGGCTCGTAAAGTATTTAGTCGGGTTACTTTGTATTAAGGTACCATAATAGGAGGTAATAAGCTTATGCCCCGTACACACGTACGGGTTTCCAGACAGACTTTTTACAGCCGGGAAACCCGAGGGGAAAGCCGAGAATCGGTTCGGGAGCTTTTTCCCCCTACACACGGCTGGTTTTCCTGGCAGGAAAACTGACATGAGAGCTTTGGCTGGTAATCCCGGCCATGTGTATCCTCCACCCCAGTGTTTCCCATAGAAAAACTGGAAAAAGACCACCGGGAATCGCGTCAGGAAAAAAGAGAACATGGCTATCGGCGGAGATGTAAGCAGCGTAGCTCCAGAGCAAAAGAAAATTATAATCTTTTTACATTTTGGTTTTAAAAAAAATTGTTTATGCCCAAGAATCAGAAGTGATGCCAGAGGTCACTCTGGTCCTCCAAGGGCATAGAGACGAGTGGGGAACATCTTGCCCTCGCTCGACTTTGTGCCCAGCAAATGGCCGCATTTGATCGCTTCTCTGCGTTACTGACGGCTCTGGTAAGCCCGAAAACAATCGGGAAGCAGGGGGCACGCAGGGGGCACGCCCGCAGGACCACTTTTCTATGTCGCAGAAGCATCCCATAGTAAAATACGATACAGGGGTTAGGGCAGCTAGCTGTTGCCATAACACCAGTACTTAACGTCAATGTAATGATGTATTTTTACTATGGGCCGGTCGGCAAGTGCCACTCCCTGTCCTGGCTGGTTGGAAGAAACAACACCACTGAGGGGGGTAGAAAGTAGACATTTTTGGATATGTTGGTTTCTGGAGAAGCTTAACCAACAGTATCTCTTTATTACTGAAAAGCCTTGAAGTGCAATCGACGGGAGAGGTGAGTATTTAATCTCTTGTTTACAGGTAAACCCTTATTGGAAGGTTTCATTCTAGCGACAGAATTGCTCTATAGTTGCAAACTTTGTAGTTCTTTACCTAGATTTCCTCCTTGGCCACCAGGGCCGCCATCAGGGGGGTACAGGCATTACACCTGTAAGGTGCCCGATGGTCCCCAGGGGCCTGGCCCCCTCGTTTTATTAAAAAAAAAATTGTCTGCCCCCCCCCACCTTTAGCATAACGCGGCAGGGCGAGCCCCCCGTTTTTTTTATTATTATTATTTTTTTTTTTCATCTGACTTTAGCAGGAGAGAGAAGAAAATACTTTACTTGACTTTGTTTTGTTCGTCAGCACCAACCCTCCATCCCGCTTATCATCTCATCTTGCGGCAGGAGAGAGAAAAGAAGAGATGACACTTTCGTTACCACAACTCCCCCCCCCACACTTATCATCTCGTGGCACAAAAGAGGAGGCCCCCCCCCCACGTTCTCTGCTTCAGAGGGGCCCTGCCTAAAGCTGTGTAAGAGGCCCCAACATTTGTGATGGCTGCCCTGTTGGTCACCAATGGATGTTGGAAGCTCTGAAGAGATTAATTTGCAGTACAAGATCGGTAAATTAGCCAGAATACGTTTTCTGTCCCAAACGAACCCTGAAATTAGTAGTACATTTCTTATTTTAACAGGGAAATGGCCATACCACAAGAGTTGAAATTCGTGCAAATGATGATATCACGTCTCTTTGTAGGTCAGGAGAAACAAAGCAGTAAGCCGGAAGATCTGGAAAAGGTTGCGTTTAATAATCTTGTATTTTATTTCAATCCTGACAGTCGTATTTGAAGAGCTGTTATGTAAAAACTTGCGTCTGTCTAAAAGTCTGGTCTTGTCTTCAGAAACTCTTCAACGTCATTGGATTTCTTTCAAGAAGCTTGTTGTTGAAAAAAATATCGATGCAATCATCAGCTTGAGGATACAAAATAGCTGATTATTCTGTAGCTTAGTGTTTATCAAATCTATAAGAAGCTCTAATGTCTCTAATGTGAAATAGCTAGGCGCTGTTCTGTTATTAGTAACACTTTCAGCACTTTAAAAGCCACCTACACCTTAACCGCTTGCTGACCGGGCCACGCACTTATACGTCGGCAGAATGGCACGGCTGTGCAAAGCAACGTATATACATTGCTTTGAATTTCGCGTTGTGCGGGAGTCCCTGCCGCAAGCTTCGCCACCGTGCCCACAGGACTACTCGATGTTCGCCCGTATCCAGCGATTGTGTCACAGAGCTGCAGAACGGGGAGAGGCCTGTGTAAACAAGGAATCTCCCTGTTCTGCCATGTGACAGGATGACATTGCACTTTGTCTCTCTGGCATATTGGTCAAAAGTTAACAAAATCGGCACCCAGCAGCAATGTTAAGGGATACGCTGTGACAGAGCCAGCCAGGGCCATGATAGAGTGCCTGCTGCCTGTGAGTTATCATATTGCTGATGATCTTAACCAGTTACAAATCGCCTGTACGCAGATTTTCTGCTACAAGGCGGCCGCGCTGCAAAGGATCACGTATATACTTAATCCTGCATTTCTGGGTCCACTGGTACCCGCTGATTGTTATGGACACAGGTAGAACTGTGGTTTGCCTATGTAAACAAGGCACATCATCGTTCTGTCAGTATGGAAGACATTGATCCTGTGTAAAAATATGTGTGAGGATCCAAAAACTGGACAAACACCCCTCCCTAAAGGCTTTTTTTGTTGTATCACTTTTGGGAGAAGCATTTAAATAGCTCAGGTTTGGGGCTACATTTTTGTTGTGAACAAGCACAAAATATCCGTGTGAAACCGGTCTACCAATGTTCCTGTCTAGGTCCTTTGGCAGCTTGAAAATAAAGTAACTACTCTATATACTTGAGTAAAAGCCAAGTTTTTCAGCACATTTTTTTGTACTGAAAAAGCCCCTCTCGGCTTATACTCGAGTCTCCCTGTCTCACTGTGCCCATCTGCAGCCTAATGAACCTGATCACCCGGTGCTGTGTCATGCAGTCTAGTCGGTGGCTGTCCAGAGTGTAACAAAGGTCCCGCCTTCTTCTCGTCCTCATCCGTGATAGGCTGAACACTAACTCACTGCTGGGAAACTGAGTCAGTGTTTCGTCATGGACAAGGAGAAGGCGGGACTTTGTTACACTGGACAGCCGTCGACTAAACTGCATGTCGCAGCGCTGGGAGATCATAAGGCTGCAGATGGGCACAGCCCCGGGAGATCAGGTACATCAGGCAAGGAGATGGGCACAGAGAGGCTGAGGCATGCAGATGGGCACAGTGAGGCTGAGGCATGCAGATGGGCACAGTGAAGCTGAGGCATGCAGATGGACACAGTGAGGCTGCAGATGGGCACAGTGAGGCTGCAGATGGGCACAGTGAGGCTGCAAATGGGCACAGTGAGGCTGCAGATGGGCATTGTTGACCCTCTTTTCCACTTACAGTAGCTGCTGGGTTTCTCACCCTAGGCTTATACTTGAGTTTTCCCATTATTTTGTGGTAAAGTTAGGTGCCTCGGCTTATATTCAGGTCAACTTATACTCGGTATTGTTAGCGAAATCAGGCTGTATGCAGAGCACACAGACAGATATCGTGTCTCTAATAGTAACGCATTTCGTCTCAGTGAAATAATCCATCTTAAAGCCTAAAGTTTCACTCACCATTCATCTGATCTGCCATTCATTCAAGTCAAGAGACCTCAACACCTCTGTTCTCATCATAGCTCCCAGCAATCACTGTCTGCCGACGCCCACACAGCGTTCTTTTATTATAACAAAGGTTTTCACAAACAGCAGCTGATTGGTCACATGCTATGACCTCCTCCATCGGAAGTGATGTCACAACATGTGACCTCCATGGGAAGTCAGGACACAGAATTGGGGGCTCCACACAGCAAATGCCCATATATGGATTTGACAACATATGATAACCCTTCCGACAGGGATATTTAGAAGATACATACAATACATGAATACAATATAATACATACCTCCCAACCGCCCCGGATTACGCTGGACTGACCCGCGATTTACGGTAAATCCCACGGTCCCGCGTTCAGGGCTGGAGTTCTGCGATTCCGCGCCCCCACGCGATTACCACGAGCTGCAGTAAATCCTGCGGTCCCACCGCGATTTCGTGCCCCCCGCTCAAAAACTCCGATCGGTGCCCCCCCGCTCAACAACTCTGATCCGCGGCACCCCCTGATCAATAACTCTAATCCGCGGAACCCCCCCGCTCAACAACTCCGACCCGCGTAACACCCCCCCGCTCTCAACAACTTCGAGCCGATCGTCACCCGTCAAAGTTGGGAGGTATGTATAATACAACAAAAACATGATACAATAATAATACAATAACCAATGAACACAGTTTCTAATGAGGGGAGCTTATCTGCAGGTGTATGCTCACGTGACAACATCAGTGTTGATGACAAGTGCATATATCCGCTAAACAGATAATGCGTTTGCAGAGCGGACGCATCCCCACAGGAGAATTTCTTTGCATCACACACAGGCCCTTTCAACGGCCGACATCTCCACTCCGCAAACACCCCTCTCCACATCAGGAAGTTTATCTCAACCGGTCTCAGTCCGCCCCAGTCAGCTCTTTGGAGGGGGCAGCGGGAGAACCAACAATGGGTGACACTACGACAATACATATTAAATACATCTTCATAAAATTTCCACAACAGTATTCTACGGAAGTTCTTCCTTCCATGGTGTGCGACCAATCTTCTTTTTCTTCAAACACCCCTCCCTACACCCATAGGTGAACTCCAGTAAACAGGTTAATCACCTTGCATATAGAATATAATGGCATACAATCAGGGCCTGCCTTTGGGGTGTGCGAGCTGTGCGGCCGCACAGGGCGCAATGGGCAACAGGGGCGCCGTGCGGCCATCACAGCTTGCAGAATGTGAGTCGCAGTCAGATACTCACATGAACCCACCAAAAAAAATGTATACTATTAGGTGACTATATAAAGAAAACCGCCCCAATATAGGTGTGGTTAAAGTGAAAAAACCATCAAACTAATAAAGCCACACAAGTAATAAATTAGGTAAACTGAAAAAATAGACTCCACCTGATGGACAGGGAGAAAAAAATAAATAAATACAAAGTCTATGATGTGTTAAAAAATAGTCAGTGTGATGAAAAAAATCAGATGAAAATGTAACGTCTCTGTCTTCTTAACCTGTATGTACCCAGAAGAGGAAGGAAGTCTCAAGCTGATGTAGATATGTCAATCTCCTGGATATCAATCACGAATGAACTTGCACAGATCTAAAACCGCAGGATCTCAGCGCCATAAAAACAAAGACAAAAACAAAAAAGACTTGCATAGTGTAAAACCTTATGGAAAACTAAAAGGGCTACACCCGTGTGGGACAGTCTTGCGACCAGGGGAGGGAATAGTGCGGACCCACCACCTCTGCACACACTGACCCTTACCAGATCTGGACCCCACAGGGTAGTAACAGACACTCAGAGAAGGGATCGTGATTCAGCAACCATAGGACATCAACCGATGACAGAGTTGGTGATACCATGTAATATAAAACCGCACATAGTGTAAAATCAAAATGGTATTTAATATAAAAAATTAAAGGTTGCACTTACAAAGATAAAAATCAGTAGGGCATGTAAAAAGCAAAGTGCCGGCCGGCTGGATGGTACGCGTGCGTCCTTCCGTCTGGATGTGGTGACGTGGGAACGTCTCCTCCCAACGTTTCGTCTTCGTAAGACTTGGTCACGGGATAAGGACGACGCCCCACGTCACCACAATAGTACCCGTAGTGGGCGGAGTCAGTCAAAGAGCGGCCCCATCGTCGCCATTTTGGATATGGGCTATAGTAAGGGAAAGGGGTGTAAAACCCTCTCATCTCCTATATATCAATGGAGCCAAACGAGGGATCGAATGAGAACAGACTAAAAAGGTCATAATATAGGTAAACTGGGATACTAAGTGCACCATGGAGGATGAATCGCACCAGGTGCATAACAATACCCACAGTGTTTGAGATAGCAAATAGACTGGTAGTCATAAAGGCTGTCTCTCCAACTTAAACCTAGCCTTTATTGTTATAGTCTATGCGGAACTCTAATCAAGATGGATAGTATTAATTTAGTAGTGAGGAGGCTGTGCCGCCTGAGAGAGCTGACTCACAACCACTAAGGTAAACCATCACATAATACATATAAATAAAATTAGAATAAACTTAAATGAAATGGTTGAACATGCGTATCGTTGTGCACTCATTATTAAATAAATGCACAACCGATTTCCTCATTAGAATATGGAGAGGAGCGCACATTTGACCAACCATAAAAATTAACCCCACCTAATGGACTTTAGTGAACAACATTTGTATGTACTGACAAAAGGTTGCAGATGGCCATATCAACATAATTACAAAGGTTGTAAGCAGTAACATACAGCTGACATTAGTCTAAAGTTATACATCAATAAAACCGGGAAGAAACGAAAATAAAGGAAGAAAAAAAGGGGAAATCGGGAAAGTAAAGGATATGAATCCCTCCCTTCCACTTTCTCTACCCTTCCCAACCATTTCAGCACGTGCTATACATTGATTATAAATAGCACTAGATAGGTAATTTGACATAGAAATGAATAGGTAATGTGGAACATTATAACTAAGTTAAATTAAATATTATCTGGACTGTATCAGGAATTGTCAATGAAACAATTGACATCTACCTCAATGTTGAGGCCATGGGGTTCAAAACATCGCAGGGTATGTATCCAGGCCATTTCAGAACGGGAAATACTTCTGACTAAGTCACTCCCCCTCCAGTGGGCCTGATACTTCTCAATCCCTAGAAAAACAGTGCCTCTTGGGTCTTTATTATGGACTTTCAAATAATGGTTAGAAACGGAATGGTCTGGAAAGCCATTACAGATGTTTGTCAAGTGCTCATTTAAACGCACTTGTAAGGGGCGCTTAGTCCTGCCCACATATTGTAGGCCACAGGGACATTGCAACAGATAAATGGAGCCCACACTTGAGCAAGTGATAAAAGACTCGATCGGGTAAACCTTCGGTGAATATCTGGACTTAAAACTTGTGGTTCTTTTAGGGGTATGGTTATTCACCGTACAAACACGGCATCTTCCGCATTTAAAAAAACCTGTCAACCCTGATGAAAACATGGAAGGCAATCTTGGTGGATCCAAAATGTTAGGTGCTAACTTATTTCTTAAAGAGCCAGCTCCCCTAAATACTACCTGAGGTTTATCAGGGAGAATGTTATTCAAAATCTTGTCACTTTTGAGGACATGCCAATGCTTCCTGAGGATATGTTTAACGTTAGCGTGTTGGCAGGAGTAATCAGTCACAAAAGGACTTCTAAATTTGTTGTCTACAATAGGTTTCGGCCTATCCTTTAGGATATCTTCCCTGTTGAGATTAGCCACTGTTCCCAGGGAATCTGACAGGAAAGAGCGGTTATAGCCTTTTTCTATAAACTGCCTATTGAGTCTTTCAGCCTGTTTTAGAAAGGTTACTTGATCAGTACAGTTTCTTTTTAGACGAAGGAACTGACCCTTGGGGACGGCCTTGAGCCAGCTAGAATGATGACAACTGTCATGCGGAATGAACGAGTTCCTGTCTGTTGTTTTGAAATAAGTAGACGTGGATAACTGATTACCCTCTATGCTGATGACCAAGTCTAAAAAGTTGATGGTATCAAGACTTGCTTCATATTTTAGAATAATCCCTCTATCGTTATTATTGAGATATTCCATAAAACGAATGAGGTCATCCTCCCTGCCATCCCATAGGAGGAGGATATCATCGATATATCTGGCCCACAACAGAAGTTGGGGCCTAGAAGGGACATCGACGACATCCTCCTCCCACTTGGCCATAAATAAATTGGCCAAGCTGGGGGCATATTTGGCCCCCATTGCGACTCCTCTATCCTGCCTGTAGAAGTGTCCACTGTGCCAGAAAAAATTATGAGAAGCCGCATATTCTAGTAACTCCATAATGTAGGAAATCTGTACTTCCATAAGGTTGGAATCTCTCTTTAGAAAATGGGAGACTGCTTCTAAACCCAGTTTATGGGGAATGATGGTATACAAAGAAGTGACATCGGCGGTCACCAAACAAACATTGGGGGGCAGTGTCAATCCTGCCAACAGGTTAATAACATGCTTAGTATCCCGAACATACGAGGGCATGTTTCTAACTAGAGGCTGGAGAAAAAAATCAATATATTTGCCCACCCGGGACGTGACCGAGTCTATCCCACTCACTATGGGACGTCCAAACAGGATTTTTGTGTACCTTAGGAAGGTAATAGATAATGGGTACACGGGGGGCCTTAGGAATTAAAAAGGCTTTCTCCTTCGCATTAAGAATATTTAAACGTGACCCCTTATTTATAACCTCTATGAGGGCTTTTTTGTATTTCTCTCCAGGGTTGAGGAGGAGAGGAGTGTAGGTGTCCCTGTCACTTAAGATTTTGGCCATCTCATCCAAATAATCTGATTTATTTAGGACCACTATACCGCCCCCCTTATCCGCGGGGCGGATAACAAGGTCCTTATTTGTCACATAAAGATTTTATACCTGTTTCTATATCATGTTTGATACGGACTCGTTTGACCCGTAAATCATCCAGATCTTTAAGAGTAAGGTCCCTAAACACCTTCAATGATGCCGGCAGATGACCTGGCGGATTGTAGGTGGAAGAATTGGCCAGACTAGAGTGAACATAGTCAGCGGTTAAAGCATTAGGGGGACCAAAGGGGTTTGAGGACAAATACCTTTGAATATTCAACTTGCGGACAAATTTGTGTATGTCCATATATGTTTTAAATTTATTAATATTTTTGGGAGGGGCATATTTCAACCCCTTATCCAAAACTATCAGCTCAGATTCTGTCAAAGAATGAGAGCTGAGGTTGAATATCCCAGTATTGGTTAGGTTTTTGGTCTTTTGGGGCTTAAGATGCCTCCCCCTCTAGCCCCTCTTTTAGTTCTGCTAGTCTTTTTACCCCTTGTGTTGCCCGGGGAAAACCCCAATTAGGCTGGACAAAATTCATCGAATGGTTACCAATGTCTCCATACCCCTATTCATAGGGGGCTGAAGTGGTAGAATGGTCTCCATTTGGGAAAAAATTATCGTTGCTGGAATTATCCAAATTCCCCAATGGTAAAAAACTATTATGAGTCAAGACATTATAGTCTGGTTCAAAATTTCCTGCATAGTGCACAACCTCATTATTCCTAAAGACATGGGGTGGAATGGTGTTGGGTGCCTGGTTATATGGAATACCCCTATTGGGGCCCTGTGAGGTGGATGGGCCATTACCATAGCCAAATGAAAAACCAGGAGGGGGGGGACCCGTATAGTTACCACGGCCCCGGGAGGGAAGATGTGCTATACCACCTCCAGCTCCCTGTCCCCAAGGTTGGGGCCGATGGTTTATGGGGGGGCCAAATTGGCTACGTTGGCTTCCATAACCTCCTCCTCCTTGATGGGGGGGTTGTGTTCCAGAATTATTATAATTGGAACCCTTTTTAGATTTAGGGTATTTTTTAGGTGTACCCCCTAAATTTGTACGATTTTGATTGCCCCTGTTTCCTGGCGCCAAAGGCAAACAAGAGGCAGCATTGGTCACTCCTGTATTAGCTGGTGTCACATCCATCTCGGTTGTGTTGGAGCTATTAGTTTCAGCCAAAAGTTTTTTTTGCCATTCAAAAACTAGTTTAGAATGGTAATCACTGAAATCCCTATTAAACTTCTTTTTCTTCTTGATTTTTTGCTCTCTATCTTCCTTCTCCAGTGTTCTTAAAAGGTTCTTGGATCTATCAGCATAGTCCTCACTGGTCATGAAGGGAGAGAGTTTTTCCTTGATAGTTTTAATCTCATCATCTAATTTTTTAAGTTTAATAGTTTTGCGGTCGGTCAGAAATCTTAATAAATTTAAACCAGTATCGTTGAAGTACTTATACCAACCCTCCAGATCTATATCCCCTTTTTGGGGGGAGACTTCCCATCTCAGGCTCCTAGGGACCATTTGATGTTTAAGATAAGTATCAAGAAACACTATTGGGCTGATTTACCAAGCCTGTGCGCCAAGACTCATGGTGCACAAGCAGGAGTAAACCTGTTTTTGACATTTACAAAAGAAACACGCTGCCAGTGCAGCGTGTTTCCTCATTTACTAAAGTGCCTAATGCGCCCAGAAGAGGGCGCACAGCACGCCAGTACAGAGCTGGCGTGCGGCATTTAGTAATGTAAACATCGGGGATTCGGGCGGGAGTTAATGAGGGGAGGGAGGGGGGTGATGCAGGGGA
This sequence comes from Rana kukunoris, assembly GCA_029574335.1. NCBI lineage: Eukaryota > Metazoa > Chordata > Amphibia > Anura > Ranidae > Rana > Rana kukunoris. The sequence continues at coordinate 542,854,787 of CM056052.1, read as the reverse complement.
AGTGTAGTGACATGTGTTTCAACTTGTGTGGCGGGCCGATTTGAAAGGGAAAGTGACTTTTGGGACCCGATCCCCGTGCCCTTGCAAAGTACGCTAGAACCTCGGAAGGTTCACTTGCATACTGGGCATGCGCAGAGGGAAAAATCGGAGCTCACCGCGCGCCTCTTCAGTACGCCGGGAAATCCTTGGTAAATACCAGGCGGCGTAGCAGTGTTTGCACTGCCTGGAGCGGCGCACGGCAAGCTCCGAGCTGTTCTCGGGCTGCGCTGACACTGAAGGGGAACTCCGCGCCAAATTTCAAATGTGAAACCGGCGCGGCTTCCCCCCCAGGGGTACAATAGGCTCTCCGGCTTGGTCCGGAACGTGAGGGGTTAACCCACGCCAAAATCGGCGTGGGGTTCCCCCCCAGATCCGTACCAAGCCCTCATCCCAGGCATGCAGTCTGGCCGGACAGGAATGGGGGTGGGGACGAGCGAGCGGCCCCCCCCTCCTGAGCCGTACCAGACCACATGCCCTCGACATGGGGGAGTGTGTGCTTTGGGGGAGGGGGGCGCTGCCCCCCCACCCCAAAGCACTCTTGTCCCCATGTCGATCGGGACAAGAGCCTCTTCCCGACAACCCTAGCCATTGGTTGTCGGGGTATGCGGGCGGGAGCCAATCAGAATCTGGGAGCCCCGTTTAATAAGGTGGCCCCCAGATTTCGGGCCCCCACCCTATGTGAATGAGTATGGGGTACATCGTACCCCTACCCATTCACCTGGTGAACGTTTTCACTTTTGAGGGTCTTCCGCCGCCCCCTTCAAATTCTTCTGCCTGGACGGGGGTCGTACATCCCATCCAGGACTTGGACGTGGCGGGCTTCTCGTCGCTCTCTTCTGCCGCTGCCCCCTTCACCACGAAGCTCCGTGCTTGTTTGATGAGGGCAGCGGGCTTCCGTCGTCTTCTCCGGGGCGAGGGTCGTACATCCCACCCCGGATTTCGTCGCCGGGTTCTGCCTGGCTCCTACTAGGGGCCAGGGCTTCTTTCGCCGTCTTCCGCCGGAGGGCGCCACTCTCCGGGCTTCTCGACGTTGTCTTCCGCCGCGGGGGCCAGGCCTTCTTCTTTGCCGCCCCCCTCGATTTTTTCGGCCTGGACGGGGGTCGCACATCCCATCCAGGACTTGGACGTGGCGGGCTTCTCGTCGCCGTCTTCTGCCGCTGCCCCCTTCACCACGAAGCTCCGTGCTTGTTTGATGAGGGCAGCGGGCTTCCGTCGTCTTCTCCGGGGCGAGGGTCGTACATCCCACCCCGGATTTCGTCGCCGTCTTCTGCCGCTGCCCCCTTCACCACGAAGCTCCGTGCTTGTTTGATGAGGGCAGCGGGCTTCCGTCGCAGTCTTCCGCCGCGGGGTGACACTCGCGGGCTTCTTCTTCCATTCGATGTTGACACGGCGAGGTCCGGCGCTGAAATGCCTTCTGAGCGGCGGGCAAGGACTTATATTGGCATTGGGCGTGGGCGTGGTTATGCCAACATGTGACCTTAACCCATGTGACAGTGATGTCACGTCACATCACTGTCACATGGGTTGAGGTCACATGTTGGCATAACCACGCCCACGCCCAATGCCAATATAAGTCCTTGCCCGCCGCTCAGAAGGCATTTCAGCGCCGGACCTCGCCGTGTCAACATCGAATGGAAGAAGAAGCCCGCGAGTGTCACCCCGCGGCGGAAGACTGCGACGGAAGCCCGCTGCCCTCATCAAACAAGCACGGAGCTTCGTGGTGAAGGGGGCAGCGGCAGAAGACGGCGACGAAATCCGGGGTGGGATGTACGACCCTCGCCCCGGAGAAGACGACGGAAGCCCGCTGCCCTCATCAAACAAGCACGGAGCTTCGTGGTGAAGGGGGCAGCGGCAGAAGAGAGCGACGAGAAGCCCGCCACGTCCAAGTCCTGGATGGGATGTGCGACCCCCGTCCAGGCCGAAAAAATCGAAGGGGGCGGCAAAGAAGAAGGCCTGGCCCCCGCGGCGGAAGACAACGTCGAGAAGCCCGGAGAGTGGCGCCCTCCGGCGGAAGACGGCGAAAGAAGCCCTGGGAGGAGCCCGAGGTGGGGCGACACCCCCGTTGTTCTCCGCTGTGTTCGGCCGGCCCCCCCCGGATGTAAAAGAGCTTCATTTTGGGGTGGGGGCACAGTCGAGCATGGCGGAGAGCATGGGTGGGTGTTTCCCCCCCCCGGCAGAAGACGGCTAGAAGACCGAGGAGTGGCGACGCCCCCGTTGTTCTCCGCCATTTCCGCCGGCCCCCCCCGGATGTAAAAGAGCTTTGTTTGGGGTAGGGGGCCTGGCCGAACATGGCGGAGAGCATCGGTGGGTGTCTCTCTCCCCGGCGGAAGGCGGCGGCGAAGACCGGGGGGGGGGTAGGTGTACCCCCCGGCGGAAGGCGAAGACCGAGGAGGGGTTTCGCCCCCCGTTGTTCTCCGCCATTTCCGCCGGCCCCCCCCGGATGTAAAAGAGCTTTGTTTGGGGTAGGGGGCCTGGCCGAACATGGCCGAGAGCATCGGTGGGTGTCCCCCCCCGGCGGAAGGCGGCGGCGAAGACCGGTGCGGGGCTGGAGCCCCCCCGGCAGAAAACGTCTGGAAGACCGAGGGGCTCCGCCCCCGTTGTTCTCTGCTTCTTTCGGCCGGCCCCCCCCGGATGTGAAAGAGCTAATTTTGGGGTGGGGGCCTGGCTGGACATGGCGGAGATCATCGGTGGGTGTCCCCCCCCGGCAGAAGACGGCGAAGCCCGGGGCCCAATGGGCTGGTGGTGGGGGGTCCCGGCAGAAGACCCCCGGAGCTGACTAATAAATTATTTTTTTCTGTGTGTTTTTTTTTGTGTTTACACTTTTCCACCCGGTGAATGGGTAGGGGTACGATGTACCCCATACTCATTCACATAGGGTGGGGGGCCAGAATCTGGGGGCCCCCTTAATATAGGGGGCTCTCAGATTCTGATAAGCCCCCCGCCCGCATACCCCGACAACCAACGGCCAGGGTTGTCGGGAAGAGGCTCTTGTCCCTTTCGACATGGGGACAAGAGTGCTTTGGGGTGGGGGGGCAGTGCCCCCCTCCCCCACAGCACACACTCCCCCATGTCGAGGGCATGTGGTCTGGTACGGCTCAGGAGGGGGGGGGGCGCTCGCTCGTCCCCACCCCCATTCCTGTCCGGCCAGACTGCGTGCCTGGGAGAAGGGTTTGGTCTGGATCTGAGGGGGAACCCCACGCCGTTTTTTGGCGTGGGTTTAACCCCTTATGTTCCAGATCAAATCTAAGAGCCTGTTGTGCACCAGAAGGGGGACCCCCACGCCGTTTTTTTTTGGTAATTTGGGGTGGAGTTCCCCTTTATCCCGGTCCTGTCAGGGGGGGGGGGAATGCCTGCTCGTCTGTCCCTACAATGTATGAACAGCGATCTGTCATTTCCCCTACACAGTCCCACCCCCTTTACAGTTAGAACACACCCAGGTAACATATTCAACCCCTTCCGCGCCCCTAGTGTTAACCCCTTCCCTGCCAGTGTCATTTTTATAGTAAGCAATGCATTGATATACCATTGCTCGCTACAAAAATGCCAAATCTCACAAAAATGTGTCCGCCACAATGTCGCATTAGACAGAAAAAACAATGATAGCCACCATTACTAGTAAAACAAAAAATTATTCCAAAAAAAACCCATAAGACCAACCCCTACTTAGAACTTTTGCCCAAACCAATCAAACGCTTATTGTGATTTTTTGCAACCAAAAAGATGTCCAAGAATACTTATCGGCCTAAACTGAGGGCAAACATTTTTTGAATATATTTTGGGGGAGATTTATTATAGCAAACCGTAAAAAAGATGTTTTTTTAGTTACCAAATTGTCGCTATAGTTTTGGGTCAAGCAAAAATAAGAAAAAACGCAGAGGTGATCAAATACCACCAACAAAAAAAAAAATTGAATTTTTAGGGGGGGGGGGGGGGGAGGATGAGGACGCCCAATTTTTTTGGGGGCCACGTCGCACAACCACGCAATTGTCAGTCAAAATGACGCAGTGTTGAAATGCAAAAAATGGCCCCGTCAGTGACCAGTAATATGCTCTGGGGCTCAAGTGGTTACAAATTAAGAATACACTAAAGTTAGCCCAATTTATGGCCATAATGTGAAAGATGATGTTACACCGAGTAAATAGATACCCAACATGTTACACTTTAATATTGCACACACTCATGGAATGGCGCCAAACTTCAGTACTTGAAAATACCCATAGGCAACGCTTTTTTATGTGTTTCAGGTTACCAGTTTAGATTTACAGAGGAGGTCTAGTGCTAAAAGTATTGCTCTCGCTCTAACGTACGCTATGATACCTCACATGTGGGGTTTGAACGGGGGTTCAATATGTGGGCGGGGCTTACACATTTAAGGCCCGCCCCCATATATGGAAACATTCTTCAAACCACACATGTGAGGTATCATAGCGTGCGTAACAGCAAGAGGAATATTTATAGCACTAGACCTCATCTGTAAATCTAAACTGGTAACCGGAAACAATAAAAATGCTGCTTGTTCGCTTCTGACTGCGAGCTACTAGGGACAGGGGCGTTTAAATTATTACTATTTAGGTTTGTTACGTAAAAATTCTATAAGACCTCCCGTTCAGCTTGTAAAGCATCACTTCAGGGGGACCAAAAAAAAATTTAACACCTCTAATGCTTTCATCCGCCATTGCAGATTTGATTCTGGTACTGCATTTCGAGTGAACTGGGCATGCTCGAACAGTTAGAAAAAGAAGTTGGAAGTTTCATCCTGAAAATGACTTGCATCTTTCTGAGCATGCTCAGAAAGCTCTTTTTTTGGCTTAGTAATTTAAGGACATCCTTAACAGGTGTAAGCAGTTCCAAGTGCACACAAACTAGAGGCTGACATTTCTTCATGTGTTTCCAATTGGTTCATTAGCACACATGTTATAAAAAGCGTGGATACTGCACGTGTCAGCTGCCCCTCAGAGGGGGCAGATTTGCTGGCTGGAAGGAATGGCGGAGTGAAACAGAGATGTTTTGGAGCAAGTTTTGTATTTTTTGATGTTTTCTCTGCTACATAATTTTGCTAAATGTTTCTCAAGATGTTAATGACTAATGTTTTAATCCTGTGGGTCTATCCTGTTATTTCAAAAGCATGATTTATTTTCCAATGACTGTGAAATAAACGTTGGTCTTTTTTGTTTTTAGGTGTTTTTATATATTTTTGGTGTGTTTATTTGTAATTTTTTGTTTTGCTTTCCTTGTTTTGTGGACCAATAAAATTTACTTTCAAATTTTGAAGTTTGTTTTGTGATTATTTTTTTCCTGCTATGGATTTCAACCGCTGCAGCTGAAATAGTTTGGGCCTAAACCATCAAGTGTGATTTGTCTCTAAGATCTTTCCTGGTGTGTATGCATGAAATGTTTAGTCACCAGAAAAGGAAGGACAAAGCGGTAAGTAATGTTTCCTAGAACTGATGTCCAGACTGACTTTTTAAAGCACATGTGCAAGATGTAGGAAAAGCTGCAAACAGGGCCTGTTGGAGGTGGGGGGGGGGGGGGTGGTGTGTTTTTTTTTGGACAGGCTTGAAGTGCTGATTTACAGCGCTGTGCTTGAAACTAGCACAAGACAATCCTATTCTAATTGTGGGTTGTTTGAGGGAAGCCAATTGAGTGTTAGAACCCCTGCTAGTGTTTTTAGGTTGGGCTTTGTGTCCCTTTTCCTAAAATTGGCTTCACTTCCTGTCACACAGCTGAACAGGAAGTGAGGTTAAAACCCTACCAATGGTCTTTTCTTTGGGACACAGGTCAATCTAACTAGTGTCACCATTAAGCAAATTGCACTGCAGTGTACACCCCAAATGATTAGTTACTTTGGGGTTTAGTAAAGGCAAAGCCGCTCTGCAGTAGAAGCGTAGGCAATGAAAATCAGAAGGGAAGCACTGATGGTTTTTACTTCCAATCCCGCCAAGTTTTGAGTTTTCTTCCTTGCTTGTCCACTTGTAGTGCAAAGTGGATTTGCCTTTAGTAAATGGACCCCAAAGTCCAAGATTCCTACTAATTTGGGGTGTACACAGCAAAATGCCATTTCCAAAATGGGAAACTATTTATATTGATCTGTGTGTCCCCAACAAAACATTACTCAGGTGTTTCCCTCACTTCCTGTTTGGCTGTGTGGCAGGAAGTGAATGAATTAAGTAGAAAGTGACAACATTTGTGAGGTGTCTTTACCCTATCAGGGGTGCAGGCATCCCCAAAACAAACATGAAAATAGTTGATTTAACATTGGGTGGTGTTTGTGGGGGTCCCTAACACACATTCATACATATTAGCAACGCTGGATCGTGGCCTATTGGCATGGTTATATTTTCTTAAGCCTCTCAATAAAATGATCTGAAATTTGGGGTTAAACTGGAACAATAATCATCACTTTTATTTTTTGGATTTCTTTCATTTTGGATAGAGTTGGTGGGGGGGGGGGGGGGTTAGAAGCTCTGTCAGTTTATTTTGTATTATCCCTGTCCGTTTGGGGAGATTGGCCTTCACTTCCTGCCCCATAGCCAAACAGGAAGTGATCGAAAAAGTAGGCAAATTAAGGGCCCCCCCAAGTCCCCCCCCACAGAACTTGTGTGTGTCCCCTGAAAATTCCTGGGTGGGTCATAAAAAAACAGGGTGTGGCCTTGACAGGAAGGGTGGGTCATTTTTCTATTAGGGGGGTGCCAAAATTTGGTCAGGCCTAGGGCAGCACAAAACCTAAATCTCCTACTGCACATTAGGGCTTATTTAGACAGGATCCAATTTACAGCATGTTTTTAGATTGTGGGAGGAAACCCGCACAGGGAGAACATGCAAACTCCAGGCAGATAGTGTCACGGGCGGGATTCGAACCAGCAACCCTTTTGCTGCTAGGTGAACATGCTACACACTACGCTACTGTGCTGAACGAACATGATTGCAGCTGAAAGCATGAGATGTTTTTTTTTTTACCAATTCCATGATTTCCAGCCTGGAGGACAGATGTGGGGTCTAATTGACCCCGCCTTTCTCTATAAAGAGGACCTGTCACACACTAGTCCTATTACAAGGGATGTTTACATTCCTTGTAATAGGAAGAAAAGTGAAAAATAATACAAACAAAGGGACAAACAAGTGCAAAAAATAAAATATTAAGTAAAAAAATAAAATAACAAAGGAATTTAAATGCTCCTGTCCCTAGTAGCTCGCACTCAGAAGCGAACACGCATGCAAGTCCCACCCACATATGTAAACATCCTTCAAACCCCACATGTGAGGTATCATAGCGTGCGTTAGAGCGAGAGCAATAATGTTAGCACTAGACCTCCTCTGTAACTCAAAAGTGGTAACCTGAGAAAAAAAGTCAAGCGTTGCCTATGGAGATTTTTAATAACGAAGTTTAGCGCCATTCCATGAGTGTGCGCAATATGAAAGCGTGACAAGTTAGGTATCTATTTACTCGGTGTAACATCATCTTTTACCTTATCCCTAAAAATTGGCCTAGCTTTACTGCTTTCTTATTTTGTCATTCATGAAACAGGTTTTTTTTTGGAAAGCCAAAAAAAAAAAAAAACGTTAGAAAATTTTTGGCACAAATACTGTTGGAAATGTGTCCGAAAAAATGGCCGCCACTTTATTCCCTAGGGTGTTTGTTAATAAAATATATATAATGTTTGGGGGTCCTGAGTAAGTTTCAAGGAAGAAAATATAATTGTTACATGAAGGAGAGAAGTGCCAGAATAGGCGCGGTATGGAAGTGGTTAAAGTGCACCAATAAAAGTGAAAAATTCCTTGAAATTTCGTACCATGGGGGGGGGGGAGGCAATTAGGGGCGCCATCAGGAATTATGGGGCCCCTTACACAGCTTCAGGCATGGGCCCCCTGGAGCAGAGAATAGGGGGGGGGGGTGCCGCCTGATATTAAGAAGGGGGGGGGGCTGCCGCAATTTGATAAGCGGGGGGTTCCTTTACTAAAAAATACATATAGAAAAATATATATTAAAAAGGGTGGTAGCCATCCGGGGGCCCTGGGGACCACTGGGCCCTTTAATAAAAAGAAACTTCTGGGCTCTTTAATGAAAAATAAATTACAATATCTACATATATAAAATAATAAAAAAGGGGGTTGCCTTGGGAGCTCTGGGCCCTTTAATAAAAAAAACTACCAAAAATCTAAAAAAAAAATAACATTGGGTGGGAGCTGCGGTGGCTCAACGTGAATGGCACTGCGCTGACAAGCCGTTCACCTCTGCAGCCAAGGGTTCGGATCCCGGTCTCGGCTACATATGAATTGAGTTTGGTGGTGTCAGCCCAGCTCCCGGTGGGTGTGCTATGCAAGGTACGCCTGTGCTTAGTATAACCACCCCCCCCCCCCACAAAAAAAACACCACACTTGCACACACTTTGGCCATGAGGTCTCCTAAAATAAAGGGAGGTGAAGGACCTACAGGGCTGGCTGGGTGGGCTACACTCCTTCATAGGGGGAGTCCCTCTGTCCCATTGGGCTCCCAAGTGTAGCAGGTGGGGTGAGGCCCCCCTCACACCCACCATTGCCACCGGGGGCATGGAGAAGGATGGCGATTGCAAGTCCAGCTCCTCTCTCTCGACTTCACGCACAAAATACACTTTAAAAAAGAAATTAAAGTAAAAAGTAACAAACCTGGGGAAAATGTTTATAACATTTTTAGAAGCAAAAAGGGGCCCTCTGGGAGCTTTCAAAATTATATTATATATATATATGTTTAAAAAATAACCAAAAAATATATCATATGTTTTTTTTTTGATTTTTTTGTAAAGGTGGGGGGTTGTCATCTGGAGCCCTGGGGATCTCCGGGCCACTGGGGACCAGGCCACTGGGGACCTCCAGACCCCTAAACCAAAACATTGGCCCTTTAATAACAAAAAATTTGGGGGGTTGCCACCCGGGGCCCTGGGGACCTCCAGACTGCTAAAAAATATTAAATTCCAAAAATTGGCCCTTTAATAAAAAATCCTACAAAAACCAACTAACAAATATATATACAAAAAAAAAAAGAGGGGGGTTACCATCTGGGGCGCTGGGGGGCCTCCAGGCATCTGGGCACCTCCGGACCCCCGGGCCCCTTACAGGTGTACAGGGCCGCCATCATGAATTTTGGGGCCCCTTACACAGCTTCAGGCATGGGCCCCCTGGAGCAGAGAACCGGGGGGGGGGGTGCTGCCGCATGAAATTGAGAAGCGGGGGGGGGGGGGGGTGGTGCCACAAATTGAGGAGCGGAGGGGCCCTTTACAAAAATTTTGACAGAAATAAGAAATAAAGAAAAATATATATAAAAAAGGGGGGTAGCCATCCGGGGCCCTGGGGACCTCTGTGCTCTTTATCAAATAAAAATACAAAAGAGAGAAAATACATATATATATATTTTTTAAATATAACATTTATCGAAAAAAAGTAAAAAAACAAGGGGGTAGCCTTCCAGGGCCCTGGGGACCTCTGGGCCCTTTCCTTAAAAAAAAAAAAAAAAATATATTAAAAAAATATATATATTTTTTTAAATATATATATTTTATTTTAAAAAAAGGGCTTGCCATCTGGGGCCCTTAGTGGCCTCCGGGCCCCTGGGGACCTTCGGAGCCCTTAAACAAAAAAAAAAAAAAAAAATTGTTTTTTTTGTTTTAGGGTGGTTCCCATCCGGGCCCCTGGGGGCCCCTGGGGACCCCCGGGCGGTGTAATGCCTGTACCCCCTAATGGCGGCCCTGCAGGTGTACTGCCTGTACCCCCCTGATGGCGGCCCTGGGTGTAATGTCAGCATGTGAAAAATGACATTCTGAAGGAAAAAAGCCATTTAAAACTGACTCGCGGCTATAATGAATTGTCAGCTCTTGGAATTTGCAGGAGAATTCATTCATTAAAAACACCAAAAAAAAAGCGTGGGGGTCCCCCCAAATTCAATAACCAGACCCTTTAGGTCTGGTATGGATATTAAGGGGAACCCCGCCATCAATTTTTAAAAAAAATGACGTGGGGTTCCCCCCAAATATCCATAACCAGACCCTTCAGGTCTGGTGTGGAATTTAAGGGGAACTCCACTCCAAATAAAAAAAAAAATGGCGTGGAGTCCCCCCTAAAATCCACACCAGACCCCTTATCCGAGCACGTTGACCTGGCCGGCCGCAGAAAAGAGGGGGGGACAGAGCGCGGCCCCCCCCCTCTCCTGAACCGCACCAGGCCACATGCCCTCAACATTGGGAGGGTGTTTTGGGGTGCCCCCCAAAACACCTTGTCCCCATGTTGATGAGGACAAGGGTCTCTTCCCCACAACCCTTGCCCGGTGGTTGTGGGGGTCTGCGGGCAGGAGGCTTATCGAAATCTGGAAGACCCCTTTAACAAAGGGGCCCCCCAGATCCCGGCCCCCCCCCTGTGTGAAATGGTAATGGGGTACCTTGTACCTCTACCATTTCACGAGTAAAAAAAATGTAAAGGGTTAAAAAAGACAAGAGCCGGTTTTTGACAAGTCCTTTATTATCTTCTTTCTTCTTTCCTTCGGGTTTCTTCTTCCTCCTCCTTCTTCTTCCTCTGCTTCTGTCTTGGGTCTTCTATTCCCGCATCTTGCCCGGCGTGTTCTTCCATCTTCTTCCGCTGTTCTTCTCGTCCGCATCTTCTTCTCCTTCTTGTTCTTCTTCGCCGGAGCGGCCGCTTCCAATTGAAATCCCCGCTGTCTGCCGGACCACGCCCCCCCCCCCTCTGACGCCACGGGCAAGCTCTTAGGAGTGTGCTGCCAGTGCGTCAGAGGGGGGCGTGGTCACATGTCAGAGGGCGGGCAATTCAATTTGAAGCTTGTGCGCGGCTTTTTCTTTGCCAGAGTCGCCGCTTCCAATTGAATTGCCCGCTTTCTGGAACATGTGACCACGCCCCCCTCTGACGCACTGGCACCACACGGGGACTTTCCTAAGAGCTTGCCCGTGGCGTCAGAGGGGGGGCGTGGTCCGGCAGACAGCGGGGATTTCGAATTGGAAGCGGCGCCTCCGGCGAAGAAGAACAAGGAGAAGATGCGGACGAGAAGGACAGCGGAAGAAGATGGAAGAACACGCCGGGCAAGATGCGGGAATAGAAGACCCAAGACAGAAGCAGAGGAAGAAGAAGGAGGAGGAAGAAGAAACCCGAAGGAAAGAAGAAAGAAGATAATAAAGGACTTGTCAAAAACCGGCTCTTGTCTTTTTTTACACTGACACTTTTTTTTTCTCGTGAAATGGTAGAGGTACAAGGTACCCCATTACCATTTCACACAGGGGGGGGGCCGGGATCTGGGGGGCCCCTTTGTTAAAGGGGTCTTCCAGATTTCGATAAGCCTCCCGCCCGCAGACCCCCACAACCACCGGGCAAGGGTTGTGGGGAAGAGACCCTTGTCCTCATCAACATGGGGACAAGGTGTTTTGGGGGGCACCCCAAAACACCCTCCCAATGTTGAGGGCATGTGGCCTGGTGCGGTTCAGGAGAGGGGGGGGGCCGCGCTCTGTCCCCCCCTCTTTTCTGCGGCCGGCCAGGTCAACGTGCTCGGATAAGGGGTCTGGTGTGGATTTTAGGGGGGACTCCACGCCATTTTTTTTTTAATTTGGAGTGGAGTTCCCCTTAAATTCCACACCAGACCTGAAGGGTCTGGTTATGGATATTTGGGGGGAACCCCACGTCATTTTTTTTAAAAAATTGACGGCGGGGTTCCCCTTAATATCCATATCAGACCTAAAGGGTCTGGTTATTGAATTTGGGGGGACCCCCACGCTTTTTGTTTTCGTTTTTTTATGAATGAATTCTCCTGCAATTGCCGGGAGCTGACAATTCATTATTGCCGCGAGTCAGTTTTAAATGGCTTTTTTTTTTTTTTTTTTTTTTTTCAGAATGTCATTTTGTGCAAAGACATATTTCTAACCACAGGAAAAGTGCGCTTTATTCACCTGCTGACATCCCCCCCCCCCCCCCATGGTACGAATTTAAAAAAAATTATTCAAATGACGTGGGGGTCCCCCCAAATTCAATAACCAGACCCTTCAGGTCTGATATGGATATTAAGTGGAACCCCGCCATCAATTTTTAAAAAAAATGACGTGGGGTTCCCCCCAAATATCCATAACCAGACCCTTCGGGTCTGGTGTGGAATTTAAGGGGAACTCCACCCCAAATTAAAAAAAAAATGGCGTGGAGTCCCCCCTAAAATCCACACCAGACCCCTTATCCGAGCACGTTGACCTGGCCGGCCGCAGAAAAGAGGGGGGGACAGAGCGCGGCCCCCCCCCTCTCCTGAACCGCACCAGGCCACATGCCCTCAACATTGGGAGGGTGTTTTGGGGTGCCCCCCAAAACACCTTGTCCCCATGTTGATGAGGACAAGGGTCTCTTCCCCACAACCCTTGCCCGGTGGTTGTGGGGGTCTGCGGGCGGGAGGCTTATCGAAATCTGGAAGACCCCTGTAACAAAGGGGCCCCCCAGATCCCGGCCCCCCCCCTGTGTGAAATGGTAATGGGGTACCTTGTACCTCTACCATTTCACGAGTAAAAAAAAGTGTCAGTGTAAAAAAAGACAAGAGCCGGTTTTTGACAAGTCCTTTATTATCTTCTTTCTTCTTTCCTTCGGGTTTCTTCTTCCTCCATCTTCTTCCTCTGCTTCTGTCTTGGGTCTTCTATTCCCGCATCTTGCCCGGCGTGTTCTTCCATCTTCTTCCGCTGTCCTTCTCGTCCGCATCTTCTTCTTCTTCTTCTTCGCCGGAGCGGCCGCTTCCAATTGAAATCCCCGCTGTCTGCCGGACCACGCCCCCCCTCTGACGCCACGGGCGAGCTCTTAGGAAAGTCCCCGTGTGGTGCCTGTGCGTCAGAGGGGGGCGTGGTCACATGTTCCAGAAAGCGGGCAATTCAATTGGAAGCGGCGACTCTGGCAAAGAAAAAGCCGCGCACGAGCTTCAAATTGAATTGGCCGCCCTCTGACATGTGACCACGCCCCCCTCGGACGCACTTGCAGCACACTCCTAAGAGCTTGCCCGTGGCGTCAGAGGGGGGGGCGTGGTCCGGCAGACAGCGGGGATTTCAATTGGAAGCGGCGCCTCCGGCGAAGAAGAAGAAGGAGAAGAAGATGCGGACGAGAAGGACAGCGGGAGGAACAGAAGATGGAAGAACACGCCGGGCAAGATGCGGGAATAGAAGACCCAAGACAGAAGCAGAGGAAGAAGAAGGAGGAGGAAGAAGAAACCCGAAGAAAAGAAGAAAGAAGATAATAAAGGACTTGTCAAAAACCGGCTCTTGTCTTTTTTAACCCTTTACATTTTTTTTCTCGTGAAATGGTAGAGGTACAAGGTACCCCATTACCATTTCACACAGGGGGGGGGCCGGGATCTGGGGGGCCCCTTTGTTAAAGGGGTCTTCCAGATTTCGATAAGCCTCCTGCCCGCAGACCCCCACAACCACCGGGCAAGGGTTGTGGGGAAGAGACCCTTGTCCTCATCAACATGGGGACAAGGTGTTTTGGGGGGCACCCCAAAACACCCTCCCAATGTTGAGGGCATGTGGCCTGGTGCGGTTCAGGAGAGGGGGGGGGCCGCGCTCTGTCCCCCCCTCTTTTCTGCGGCCGGCCAGGTCAACGTGCTCGGATAAGGGGTCTGGTGTGGATTTTAGGGGGGACTCCACGCCATTTTTTTTTTAATTTGGAGTGGAGTTCCCCTTAAATTCCACACCAGACCCGAAGGGTCTGGTTATGGATATTTGGGGGGAACCCCACGTCATTTTTTTTAAAAAATTGACGGCGGGGTTCCCCTTAATATCCATACCAGACCTAAAGGGTCTGGTTATTGAATTTGGGGGGACCCCCACGCTTTTTTTTCCCTTTTTTTAATGAATGAATTCTCCTGCAATTGCCGGGAGCCGACAATTCATTATAGCCGCGAGTCAGTTTTAAATGGCTTTTTTCCTTTGAAAAATGACATTTTGTGCAGAGACAGTTCTAACCACGGGAAACATGCGCTTTTTCACATGCTGACATTAGAGCCCCCCATAGTACGAAATTTAAAGAAAAATTACACTTTTATTATTGCACTTTTAGCATTATTAAAATCACTGCTCCCGAAAAAACGGCCGTTTTAAAAAATAAAAAAAGCATTGGTACATGTCCCCTGGGGCAGGACTGAGGTCCCCAAACACTTTTTAGGACAAAACTTGCAGATTAGCCTTTAAAATTCACTATTAAGATTTCCCCCCATAGACTTATACAGGGAGTTCGGCGGCGGCTTTAGTTATCAATCACATCGCGCTGCTGCTGCCGCCGGTTCATGCGCCTAATTAGGGATTCATCCAGCGCACTAATTAAGGCATGTACCGGCGCAGCGCAGATTCATTAGTAAATCAGCCCCTATGTCCCATTGTGTGTGTATCTCTGAGATGGTGAGATTTTTTAGTCTCATAAAGAGGCCCCCTATATCATTTTCCCCCTCTTTGAATGTTTCAAAGACCCCTTCTGAGTTAACGACTCGTGTGGCTCTGAACTCAAAGACATCCATAATTAATAACTATGTGGGGTGAATCAGTGAAGAAGGTGCTTATGAATAGAGCACAAATGGTAGCTGCAATATTATTGTATACGAACAAATAGAATATAAAAGAAAAAAATATTGCGCATACCCAGTAAACCATAACAAGTGACAGCTGCGACTCAAAAATGTTATACAACATAAAACAATAATATAGAAAGAGTAGGAATCGCGCTAATCGTGAATATATATCCAATGAAGGGCACAGTGCGTGCTGTGGTTATTAAAACAAATTGAGTGAATAGCCTGTGAACGCATTCAATCAATCAATTATAATGAATACCACACAAATGTGGATACAGATATGAACCCACCAAAAAAAATGTATACTATTAGGTGACTATATAAAGAAAACCGCCCCAATATAGGTGTGGTTAAAGTGAAAAAACCATCAAACTAATAAAGCCACACAAGTAATAAATTAGGTAAACTGAAAAAATAGACTCCACCTGATGGACAGGGAGAAAAAAATAAATAAATACAAAGTCTATGATGTGTTAAAAAATAGTCAGTGTGATGAAAAAAATCAGATGAAAATGTAACGTCTCTGTCTTCTTAACCTGTATGTACCCAGAAGAGGAAGGAAGTCTCAAGCTGATGTAGATATGTCAATCTCCTGGATATCAATCACGAATGAACTTGCACAGATCTAAAACCGCAGGATCTCAGCGCCATAAAAACAAAGACAAAAACAAAAAAGACTCGCATAGTGTAAAACCTTATGGAAAACTAAAAGGGCTACACCCGTGTGGGACAGTCTTGCGACCAGGGGAGGGAATAGTGCGGACCCACCACCTCTGCACACACTGACCCTTACCAGATCTGGACCCCACAGGGTAGTAACAGACACTCAGAGAAGGGATCGTGATTCAGCAACCATAGGACATCAACCGATGACAGAGTTGGTGATACCATGTAATATAAAACCGCACATAGTGTAAAATCAAAATGGTATTTAATATAAAAAATTAAAGGTTGCACTTACAAAGATAAAAATCAGTAGGGCATGTAAAAAGCAAAGTGCCGGCCGGCTGGATGGTACGCGTGCGTCCTTCCGTCTGGATGTGGTGACGTGGGAACGTCTCCTCCCAACGTTTCGTCTTCGTAAGACTTTGTCACGGGATAAGGACGACGCCCCACGTCACCACAATAGTACCCGTAGTGGGCGGAGTCAGTCAAAGAGCGGCCCCATCGTCGCCATTTTGGATATGGGCTATAGTAAGGGAAAGGGGTGTAAAACCCTCTCATCTCCTATATATCAATGGAGCCAAACGAGGGATCGAATGAGAACAGACTAAAAAGGTCATAATATAGGTAAACTGGGATACTAAGTGCACCATGGAGGATGAATCGCACCAGGTGCATAACAATACCCACAGTGTTTGAGATAGCAAATAGACTGGTAGTCATAAAGGCTGTCTCTCCAACTTAAACCTAGCCTTTATTGTTATAGTCTATGCGGAACTCTAATCAAGATGGATAGTATTAATTTAGTAGTGAGGAGGCTGTGCCGCCTGAGAGAGCTGACTCACAACCACTAAGGTAAACCATCACATAATACATATAAATAAAATTAGAATAAACTTAAATGAAATGGTTGAACATGCGTATCGTTGTGCACTCATTATTAAATAAATGCACAACCGATTTCCTCATTAGAATATGGAGAGGAGCGCACATTTGACCAACCATAAAAATTAACCCCACCTAATGGACTTTAGTGAACAACATTTGTATGTACTGACAAAAGGTTGCAGATGGCCATATCAACATAATTACAAAGGTTGTAAGCAGTAACATACAGCTGACATTAGTCTAAAGTTATACATCAATAAAACCGGGAAGAAACGAAAATAAAGGAAGAAAAAAAGGGGAAATCGGGAAAGTAAAGGATATGAATCCCTCCCTTCCACTTTCTCTACCCTTCCCAACCATTTCAGCACGTGCTATACATTGATTATAAATAGCACTAGATAGGTAATTTGACATAGAAATGAATAGGTAATGTGGAACATTATAACTAAGTTAAATTAAATATTATCTGGACTGTATCAGGAATTGTCAATGAAACAATTGACATCTACCTCAATGTTGAGGCCATGGGGTTCAAAACATCGCAGGGTATGTATCCAGGCCATTTCAGAACGGGAAATACTTCTGACTAAGTCACTCCCCCTCCAGTGGGCCTGATACTTCTCAATCCCTAGAAAAACAGTGCCTCTTGGGTCTTTATTATGGACTTTCAAATAATGGTTAGAAACGGAATGGTCTGGAAAGCCATTACAGATGTTTGTCAAGTGCTCATTTAAATGCACTTGTAAGGGGCGCTTAGTCCTGCCCACATATTGTAGGCCACAGGGACATTGCAACAGATAAATGGAGCCCACACTTGAGCAAGTGATAAAAGACTCGATCGGGTAAACCTTCGGTGAATATCTGGACCTAAAACTTGTGGTTCTTTTAGGGGTATGGTTATTCACCGTACAAACACGGCATCTTCCGCATTTAAAAAAACCTGTCAACCCTGATGAAAACATGGAAGGCAATCTTGGTGGATCCAAAATGTTAGGTGCTAACTTATTTCTTAAAGAGCCAGCTCCCCTAAACACTACCTGAGGTTTATCAGGGAGAATGTTATTCAAAATCTTGTCACTTTTGAGGACATGCCAATGCTTCCTGAGGATATGTTTAACGTTAGCGTGTTGGCAGGAGTAATCAGTCACAAAAGGACTTCTAAATTTGTTGTCTACAATAGGTTTCGGCCTATCCTTTAGGATATCTTCCCTGTTGAGATTAGCCACTGTTCCCAGGGAATCTGACAGGAAAGAGCGGTTATAGCCTTTTTCTATAAACTGCCTATTGAGTCTTTCAGCCTGTTTTAGAAAGGTTACTTGATCAGTACAGTTTCTTTTTAGACGAAGGAACTGACCCTTGGGGACGGCCTTGAGCCAGCTAGAATGATGACAACTGTCATGCGGAATGAACGAGTTCCTGTCTGTTGTTTTGAAATAAGTAGACGTGGATAACTGATTACCCTCTATGCTGATGACCAAGTCTAAAAAGTTGATGGTATCAAGACTTGCTTCATATTTTAGAATAATCCCTCTATCGTTATTATTGAGATATTCCATAAAACGAATGAGGTCATCCTCCCTGCCATCCCATAGGAGGAGGATATCATCGATATATCTGGCCCACCACAGAAGTTGGGGCCTAGAAGGGACATCGACGACATCCTCCTCCCACTTGGCCATAAATAAATTGGCCAAGCTGGGGGCATATTTGGCCCCCATTGCGACTCCTCTATCCTGCCTGTAGAAGTGTCCACTGTGCCAGAAAAAATTATGAGAAGCCGCATATTCTAGTAACTCCATAATGTAGGAAATCTGTACTTCCATAAGGTTGGAATCTCTCTTTAGAAAATGGGAGACTGCTTCTAAACCCAGTTTATGGGGAATGATGGTATACAAAGAAGTGACATCGGCGGTCACCAAACAAACATTGGGGGGCAGTGTCAATCCTGCCAACAGGTTAATAACATGCTTAGTATCCCGAACATACGAGGGCATGTTTCTAACTAGAGGCTGGAGAAAAAAATCAATATATTTGCCCACCCGGAACGTGACCGAGTCTATCCCACTCACTATGGGACGTCCCGGGGGGCAAACAGGATTTTTGTGTACCTTAGGAAGGTAATAGATAATGGGTACACGGGGGGCCTTAGGAATTAAAAAGGCTTTCTCCTTCGCATTAAGAATATTTAAACGTGACCCCTTATTTATAACCTCTATGAGGGCTTTTTTGTATTTCTCTCCAGGGTTGAGGAGGAGAGGAGTGTAGGTGTCCCTGTCACTTAAGATTTTGGCCATCTCATCCAAATAATCTAATTTATTTAGGACCACTATACCGCCCCCCTTATCCGCGGGGCGGATAACAAGGTCCTTATTGTCACATAAAGATTTTATACCTGTTTCTATATCATGTTTGATACGGACTCGTTTGACCCGTAAATCATCCAGATCTTTAAGAGTAAGGTCCCTAAACACCTTCAATGATGCCGGCAGATGACCTGGCGGATTGTAGGTGGAAGAATTGGCCAGACTAGAGTGAACATAGTCAGCGGTTAAAGCATTAGGGGGACCAAAGGGGTTTGAGGACAAATACCTTTGAATATTCAACTTGCGGACAAATTTGTGTATGTCCATATATGTTTTAAATTTATTAATATTTTTGGGAGGGGCATATTTCAACCCCTTATCCAAAACTATCAGCTCAGATTCTGTCAAAGAATGAGAGCTGAGGTTGAATATCCCAGTATTGGTTAGGTTTTTGGTCTTTTGGGGCTTAAGACGCCTCCCCCCTCTAGCCCCTCTTTTAGTTCTGCTAGTCTTTTTACCCCTTGTGTTGCCCGGGGAAAACCCCAATTAGGCTGGACAAAATTCATCGAATGGTTACCAATGTCTCCATACCCCAATTCATAGGGAGCTGAAGTGGTAGAATGGTCTCCATTTGGGAAAAAATTATCGTTGCTGGAATTATCCAAATTCCCCAATGGTAAAAAACTATTATGAGTCAAGACATTATAGTCTGGTTCAAAATTTCCTGCATAGTGCACAACCTCATTATTCCTAAAGACATGGGGTGGAATGGTGTTGGGTGCCTGGTTATATGGAATACCCCTATTGGGGCCCTGTGAGGTGGATGGGCCATTACCATAGCCAAATGAAAAACCAGGAGGGGGGGGACCCGTATAGTTACCACGGCCCCGGGAGGGAAGATGTGCTATACCACCTCCAGCTCCCTGTCCCCAAGGTTGGGGCCGATGGTTTATGGGGGGGCCAAATTGGCTACGTTGGCTTCCATAACCTCCTCCTCCTTGATGGGGGGGTTGTGTTCCAGAATTATTATAATTGGAACCCTTTTTAGATTTAGGGTATTTTTTAGGTGTACCCCCTAAATTTGTACGATTTTGATTGCCCCTGTTTCCTGGCGCCAAAGGCAAACAAGAGGCAGCATTGGTCACTCCTGTATTAGCTGGTGTCACATCCATCTCGGTTGTGTTGGAGCTATTAGTTTCAGCCAAAAGTTTTTTTTGCCATTCAAAAACTAGTTTAGAATGGTAATCACTGAAATCCCTATTAAACTTCTTTTTCTTCTTGATTTTTTGCTCTCTATCTTCCTTCTCCAGTGTTCTTAAAAGGTTCTTGGATCTATCAGTGGTCTGATCACTGGTCATGAAGGGAGAGAGTTTTTCCTTGATAGTTTTAATCTCATCATCTAATTTTTTAAGTTTAATAGTTTTGCGGTCGGTCAGAAATCTTAATAAATTTAAACCAGTATCGTTGAAGTACTTATACCAACCCTCCAGATCTATATCCCCTTTTTGGGGGGAGACTTCCCATCTCAGGCTCCTAGGGACCATTTGATGTTTAAGATAAGTGTCAAGAAACACTATGTCCCATTGTGTGTGTATCTCTGAGATGGTGAGATTTTTTAGTCTCATAAAGAGGCCCCCTATATCATTTTCCCCCTCTTTGAATGTTTCAAAGACCCCTTCTGAGTTAACGACTCGTGTGGCTCTGAACTCAAAGACATCCATAATTAATAACTATGTGGGGTGAATCAGTGAAGAAGGTGCTTATGAATAGAGCACAAATGGTAGCTGCAATATTATTGTATACGAACAAATAGAATATAAAAGAAAAAAATATTGCGCATACCCAGTAAACCATAACAAGTGACAGCTGCGACTCAAAAATGTTATACAACATAAAACAATAATATAGAAAGAGTAGGAATCGCGCTAATCGTGAATATATATCCAATGAAGGGCACAGTGCGTGCTGTGGTTATTAAAACAAATTGAGTGAATAGCCTGTGAACGCATTCAATCAATCAATTATAATGAATACCACACAAATGTGGATACAGATATGAACCCACCAAAAAAAATGTATACTATTAGGTGACTATATAAAGAAAACCGCCCCAATATAGGTGTGGTTAAAGTGAAAAAACCATCAAACTAATAAAGCCACACAAGTAATAAATTAGGTAAACTGAAAAAATAGACTCCACCTGATGGACAGGGAGAAAAAAATAAATAAATACAAAGTCTATGATGTGTTAAAAAATAGTCAGTGTGATGAAAAAAATCAGATGAAAATGTAACGTCTCTGTCTTCTTAACCTGTATGTAACCAGAAGAGGAAGGAAGTCTCAAGCTGATGTAGATATGTCAATCTCCTGGATATCAATCACGAATGAACTTGCACAGATCTAAAACCGCAGGATCTCAGCGCCATAAAAACAAAGACAAAAACAAAAAAGACTCGCATAGTGTAAAACCTTATGGAAAACTAAAAGGGCTACACCCGTGTGGGACAGTCTTGCGACCAGGGGAGGGAATAGTGCGGACCCACCACCTCTGCACACACTGACCCTTACCAGATCTGGACCCCACAGGGTAGTAACAGACACTCAGAGAAGGGATCGTGATTCAGCAACCATAGGACATCAACCGATGACAGAGTTGGTGATACCATGTAATATAAAACCGCACATAGTGTAAAATCAAAATGGTATTTAATATAAAAAATTAAAGGTTGCACTTACAAAGATAAAAATCAGTAGGGCATGTAAAAAGCAAAGTGCCGGCCGGCTGGATGGTACGCGTGCGTCCTTCCGTCTGGATGTGGTGACGTGGGAACGTCTCCTCCCAACGTTTCGTCTTCGTAAGACTTTGTCACGGGATAAGGACGACGCCCCACGTCACCACAATAGTACCCGTAGTGGGCGGAGTCAGTCAAAGAGCGGCCCCATCGTCGCCATTTTGGATATGGGCTATAGTAAGGGAAAGGGGTGTAAAACCCTCTCATCTCCTATATATCAATGGAGCCAAACGAGGGATCGAATGAGAACAGACTAAAAAGGTCATAATATAGGTAAACTGGGATACTAAGTGCACCATGGAGGATGAATCACACCAGGTGCATAACAATACCCACAGTGTTTGAGATAGCAAATAGACTGGTAGTCATAAAGGCTGTCTCTCCAACTTAAACCTAGCCTTTATTGTTATAGTCTATGCGGAACTCTAATCAAGATGGATAGTATTAATTTAGTAGTGAGGAGGCTGTGCCGCCTGAGAGAGCTGACTCACAACCACTAAGGTAAACCATCACATAATACATATAAATAAAATTAGAATAAACTTAAATGAAATGGTTGAACATGCGTATCGTTGTGCACTCATTATTAAATAAATGCACAACCGATTTCCTCATTAGAATATGGAGAGGAGCGCACATTTGACCAACCATAAAAATTAACCCCACCTAATGGACTTTAGTGAACAACATTTGTATGTACTGACAAAAGGTTGCAGATGGCCATATCAACATAATTACAAAGGTTGTAAGCAGTAACATACAGCTGACATTAGTCTAAAGTTATACATCAATAAAACCGGGAAGAAACGAAAATAAAGGAAGAAAAAAAGGGGAAATCGGGAAAGTAAAGGATATGAATCCCTCCCTTCCACTTTCTCTACCCTTCCCAACCATTTCAGCACGTGCTATACATTGATTATAAATAGCACTAGATAGGTAATTTGACATAGAAATGAATAGGTAATGTGGAACATTATAACTAAGTTAAATTAAATATTATCTGGACTGTATCAGGAATTGTCAATGAAACAATTGACATCTACCTCAATGTTGAGGCCATGGGGTTCAAAACATCGCAGGGTATGTATCCAGGCCATTTCAGAACGGGAAATACTTCTGACTAAGTCACTCCCCCTCCAGTGGGCCTGATACTTCTCAATCCCTAGAAAAACAGTGCCTCTTGGGTCTTTATTATGGACTTTCAAATAATGGTTAGAAACGGAATGGTCTGGAAAGCCATTACAGATGTTTGTCAAGTGCTCATTTAAACGCACTTGTAAGGGGCGCTTAGTCCTGCCCACATATTGTAGGCCACAGGGACATTGCAACAGATAAATGGAGCCCACACTTGAGCAAGTGATAAAAGACTCGATCGGGTAAACCTTCGGTGAATATCTGGACCTAAAACTTGTGGTTCTTTTAGGGGTATGGTTATTCACCGTACAAACACGGCATCTTCCGCATTTAAAAAAAACTGTCAACCCTGATGAAAACATGGAAGGCAATCTTGGTGGATCCAAAATGTTAGGTGCTAACTTATTTCTTAAAGAGCCAGCTCCCCTAAACACTACCTGAGGTTTATCAGGGAGAATGTTATTCAAAATCTTGTCACTTTTGAGGACATGCCAATGCTTCCTGAGGATATGTTTAACGTTAGCGTGTTGGCAGGAGTAATCAGTCACAAAAGGACTTCTAAATTTGTTGTCTACAATAGGTTTCGGCCTATCCTTTAGGATATCTTCCCTGTTGAGATTAGCCACTGTTCCCAGGGAATCTGACAGGAAAGAGCGGTTATAGCCTTTTTCTATAAACTGCCTATTGAGTCTTTCAGCCTGTTTTAGAAAGGTTACTTGATCAGTACAGTTTCTTTTTAGACGAAGGAACTGACCCTTGGGGACGGCCTTGAGCCAGCTAGAATGATGACAACTGTCATGCGGAATGAACGAGTTCCTGTCTGTTGTTTTGAAATAAGTAGACGTGGATAACTGATTACCCTCTATGCTGATGACCAAGTCTAAAAAGTTGATGGTATCAAGACTTGCTTCATATTTTAGAATAATCCCTCTATCGTTATTATTGAGATATTCCATAAAACGAATGAGGTCATCCTCCCTGCCATCCCATAGGAGGAGGATATCATCGATATATCTGGCCCACAACAGAAGTTGGGGCCTAGAAGGGACATCGACGACATCCTCCTCCCACTTGGCCATAAATAAATTGGCCAAGCTGGGGGCATATTTGGCCCCCATTGCGACTCCTCTATCCTGCCTGTAGAAGTGTCCACTGTGCCAGAAAAAATTATGAGAAGCCGCATATTCTAGTAACTCCATAATGTAGGAAATCTGTACTTCCATAAGGTTGGAATCTCTCTTTAGAAAATGGGAGACTGCTTCTAAACCCAGTTTATGGGGAATGATGGTATACAAAGAAGTGACATCGGCGGTCACCAAACAAACATTGGGGGGCAGTGTCAATCCTGCCAACAGGTTAATAACATGCTTAGTATCCCGAACATACGAGGGCATGTTTCTAACTAGAGGCTGGAGAAAAAAATCAATATATTTGCCCACCCGGGACGTGACCGAGTCTATCCCACTCACTATGGGACGTCCCGGGGGGCAAACAGGATTTTTGTGTACCTTAGGAAGGTAATAGATAATGGGTACACGGGGGGCCTTAGGAATTAAAAAGGCTTTCTCCTTCGCATTAAGAATATTTAAACGTGACCCCTTATTTATAACCTCTATGAGGGCTTTTTTGTATTTCTCTCCAGGGTTGAGGAGGAGAGGAGTGTAGGTGTCCCTGTCACTTAAGATTTTGGCCATCTCATCCAAATAATCTGATTTATTTAGGACCACTATACCGCCCCCCTTATCCGCGGGGCGGATAACAAGGTCCTTATTGTCACATAAAGATTTTATACCTGTTTCTATATCATGTTTGATACGGACTCGTTTGACCCGTAAATCATCCAGATCTTTAAGAGTAAGGTCCCTAAACACCTTCAATGATGCCGGCAGATGACCTGGCGGATTGTAGGTGGAAGAATTGGCCAGACTAGAGTGAACATAGTCAGCGGTTAAAGCATTAGGGGGACCAAAGGGGTTTGAGGACAAATACCTTTGAATATTCAACTTGCGGACAAATTTGTGTATGTCCATATATGTTTTAAATTTATTAATATTTTTGGGAGGGGCATATTTCAACCCCTTATCCAAAACTATCAGCTCAGATTCTGTCAAAGAATGAGAGCTGAGGTTGAATATCCCAGTATTGGTTAGGTTTTTGGTCTTTTGGGGCTTAAGACGCCTCCCCCCTCTAGCCCCTCTTTTAGTTCTGCTAGTCTTTTTACCCCTTGTGTTGCCCGGGGAAAACCCCAATTAGGCTGGACAAAATTCATCGAATGGTTACCAATGTCTCCATACCCCAATTCATAGGGAGCTGAAGTGGTAGAATGGTCTCCATTTGGGAAAAAATTATCGTTGCTGGAATTATCCAAATTCCCCAATGGTAAAAAACTATTATGAGTCAAGACATTATAGTCTGGTTCAAAATTTCCTGCATAGTGCACAACCTCATTATTCCTAAAGACATGGGGTGGAATGGTGTTGGGTGCCTGGTTATATGGAATACCCCTATTGGGGCCCTGTGAGGTGGATGGGCCATTACCATAGCCAAATGAAAAACCAGGAGGGGGGGGACCCGTATAGTTACCACGGCCCCGGGAGGGAAGATGTGCTATACCACCTCCAGCTCCCTGTCCCCAAGGTTGGGGCCGATGGTTTATGGGGGGGCCAAATTGGCTACGTTGGCTTCCATAACCTCCTCCTCCTTGATGGGGGGGTTGTGTTCCAGAATTATTATAATTGGAACCCTTTTTAGATTTAGGGTATTTTTTAGGTGTACCCCCTAAATTTGTACGATTTTGATTGCCCCTGTTTCCTGGCGCCAAAGGCAAACAAGAGGCAGCATTGGTCACTCCTGTATTAGCTGGTGTCACATCCATCTCGGTTGTGTTGGAGCTATTAGTTTCAGCCAAAAGTTTTTTTTGCCATTCAAAAACTAGTTTAGAATGGTAATCACTGAAATCCCTATTAAACTTCTTTTTCTTCTTGATTTTTTGCTCTCTATCTTCCTTCTCCAGTGTTCTTAAAAGGTTCTTGGATCTATCAGTGGTCTGATCACTGGTCATGAAGGGAGAGAGTTTTTCCTTGATAGTTTTAATCTCATCATCTAATTTTTTAAGTTTAATAGTTTTGCAGTCGGTCAGAAATCTTAATAAATTTAAACCAGTATCGTTGAAGTACTTATACCAACCCTCCAGATCTATATCCCCTTTTTGGGGGGAGACTTCCCATCTCAGGCTCCTAGGGACCATTTGATGTTTAAGATAAGTGTCAAGAAACACTATGTCCCATTGTGTGTGTATCTCTGAGATGGTGAGATTTTTTAGTCTCATAAAGAGGCCCCCTATATCATTTTCCCCCTCTTTGAATGTTTCAAAGACCCCTTCTGAGTTAACGACTCGTGTGGCTCTGAACTCAAAGACATCCATAATTAATAACTATGTGGGGTGAATCAGTGAAGAAGGTGCTTATGAATAGAGCACAAATGGTAGCTGCAATATTATTGTATACGAACAAATAGAATATAAAAGAAAAAAATATTGCGCATACCCAGTAAACCATAACAAGTGACAGCTGCGACTCAAAAATGTTATACAACATAAAACAATAATATAGAAAGAGTAGGAATCGCGCTAATCGTGAATATATATCCAATGAAGGGCACAGTGCGTGCTGTGGTTATTAAAACAAATTGAGTGAATAGCCTGTGAACGCATTCAATCAATCAATTATAATGAATACCACACAAATGTGGATACAGATATGAACCCACCAAAAAAAATGAATACTATTAGGTGACTATATAAAGAAAACCGCCCCAATATAGGTGTGGTTAAAGTGAAAAAACCATCAAACTAATAAAGCCACACAAGTAATAAATTAGGTAAACTGAAAAAATAGACTCCACCTGATGGACAGGGAGAAAAAAATAAATAAATACAAAGTCTATGATGTGTTAAAAAATAGTCAGTGTGATGAAAAAAATCAGATGAAAATGTAACGTCTCTGTCTTCTTAACCTGTATGTAACCAGAAGAGGAAGGAAGTCTCAAGCTGATGTAGATATGTCAATCTCCTGGATATCAATCACGAATGAACTTGCACAGATCTAAAACCGCAGGATCTCAGCGCCATAAAAACAAAGACAAAAACAAAAAAGACTTGCATAGTGTAAAACCTTATGGAAAACTAAAAGGGCTACACCCGTGTGGGACAGTCTTGCGACCAGGGGAGGGAATAGTGCGGACCCACCACCTCTGCACACACTGACCCTTACCAGATCTGGACCCCACAGGGTAGTAACAGACACTCAGAGAAGGGATCGTGATTCAGCAACCATAGGACATCAACCGATGACAGAGTTGGTGATACCATGTAATATAAAACCGCACATAGTGTAAAATCAAAATGGTATTTAATATAAAAAATTAAAGGTTGCACTTACAAAGATAAAAATCAGTAGGGCATGTAAAAAGCAAAGTGCCGGCCGGCTGGATGGTACGCGTGCGTCCTTCCGTCTGGATGTGGTGACGTGGGAACGTCTCCTCCCAACGTTTCGTCTTCGTAAGACTTTGTCACGGGATAAGGACGACGCCCCACGTCACCACAATAGTACCCGTAGTGGGCGGAGTCAGTCAAAGAGCGGCCCCATCGTCGCCATTTTGGATATGGGCTATAGTAAGGGAAAGGGGTGTAAAACCCTCTCATCTCCTATATATCAATGGAGCCAAACGAGGGATCGAATGAGAACAGACTAAAAAGGTCATAATATAGGTAAACTGGGATACTAAGTGCACCATGGAGGATGAATCGCACCAGGTGCATAACAATACCCACAGTGTTTGAGATAGCAAATAGACTGGTAGTCATAAAGGCTGTCTCTCCAACTTAATCCTAGCCTTTATTGTTATAGTCTATGCGGAACTCTAATCAAGATGGATAGTATTAATTTAGTAGTGAGGAGGCTGTGCCGCCTGAGAGAGCTGACTCACAACCACTAAGGTAAACCATCACATAATACATATAAATAAAATTAGAATAAACTTAAATGAAATGGTTGAACATGCGTATCGTTGTGCACTCATTATTAAATAAATGCACAACCGATTTCCTCATTAGAATATGGAGAGGAGCGCACATTTGACCAACCATAAAAATTAACCCCACCTAATGGACTTTAGTGAACAACATTTGTATGTACTGACAAAAGGTTGCAGATGGCCATATCAACATAATTACAAAGGTTGTAAGCAGTAACATACAGCTGACATTAGTCTAAAGTTATACATCAATAAAACCGGGAAGAAACGAAAATAAAGGAAGAAAAAAAGGGGAAATCGGGAAAGTAAAGGATATGAATCCCTCCCTTCCACTTTCTCTACCCTTCCCAACCATTTCAGCACGTGCTATACATTGATTATAAATAGCACTAGATAGGTAATTTGACATAGAAATGAATAGGTAATGTGGAACATTATAACTAAGTTAAATTAAATATTATCTGGACTGTATCAGGAATTGTCAATGAAACAATTGACATCTACCTCAATGTTGAGGCCATGGGGTTCAAAACATCGCAGGGTATGTATCCAGGCCATTTCAGAACGGGAAATACTTCTGACTAAGTCACTCCCCCTCCAGTGGGCCTGATACTTCTCAATCCCTAGAAAAACAGTGCCTCTTGGGTCTTTATTATGGACTTTCAAATAATGGTTAGAAACGGAATGGTCTGGAAAGCCATTACAGATGTTTGTCAAGTGCTCATTTAAACGCACTTGTAAGGGGCGCTTAGTCCTGCCCACATATTGTAGGCCACAGGGACATTGCAACAGATAAATGGAGCCCACACTTGAGCAAGTGATAAAAGACTCGATCGGGTAAACCTTCGGTGAATATCTGGACCTAAAACTTGTGGTTCTTTTAGGGGTATGGTTATTCACCGTACAAACACGGCATCTTCCGCATTTAAAAAAAACTGTCAACCCTGATGAAAACATGGAAGACAATCTTGGTGGATCCAAAATGTTAGGTGCTAACTTATTTCTTAAAGAGCCAGCTCCCCTAAACACTACCTGAGGTTTATCAGGGAGAATGTTATTCAAAATCTTGTCACTTTTGAGGACATGCCAATGCTTCCTGAGGATATGTTTAACGTTAGCGTGTTGGCAGGAGTAATCAGTCACAAAAGGACTTCTAAATTTGTTGTCTACAATAGGTTTCGGCCTATCCTTTAGGATATCTTCCCTGTTGAGATTAGCCACTGTTCCCAGGGAATCTGACAGGAAAGAGCGGTTATAGCCTTTTTCTATAAACTGCCTATTGAGTCTTTCAGCCTGTTTTAGAAAGGTTACTTGATCAGTACAGTTTCTTTTTAGACGAAGGAACTGACCCTTGGGGACGGCCTTGAGCCAGCTAGAATGATGACAACTGTCATGCGGAATGAACGAGTTCCTGTCTGTTGTTTTGAAATAAGTAGACGTGGATAACTGATTACCCTCTATGCTGATGACCAAGTCTAAAAAGTTGATGGTATCAAGACTTGCTTCATATTTTAGAATAATCCCTCTATCGTTATTATTGAGATATTCCATAAAACGAATGAGGTCATCCTCCCTGCCATCCCATAGGAGGAGGATATCATCGATATATCTGGCCCACAACAGAAGTTGGGGCCTAGAAGGGACATCGACGACATCCTCCTCCCACTTGGCCATAAATAAATTGGCCAAGCTGGGGGCATATTTGGCCCCCATTGCGACTCCTCTATCCTGCCTGTAGAAGTGTCCACTGTGCCAGAAAAAATTATGAGAAGCCGCATATTCTAGTAACTCCATAATGTAGGAAATCTGTACTTCCATAAGGTTGGAATCTCTCTTTAGAAAATGGGAGACTGCTTCTAAACCCAGTTTATGGGGAATGATGGTATACAAAGAAGTGACATCGGCGGTCACCAACCAAACATTGGGGGGCAGTGTCAATCCTGCCAACAGGTTAATAACATGCTTAGTATCCCGAACATACGAGGGCATGTTTCTAACTAGAGGCTGGAGAAAAAAATCAATATATTTGCCCACCCGGGACGTGACCGAGTCTATCCCACTCACTATGGGACGTCCCGGGGGGCAAACAGGATTTTTGTGTACCTTAGGAAGGTAATAGATAATGGGTACACGGGGGGCCTTAGGAATTAAAAAGGCTTTCTCCTTCGCATTAAGAATATTTAAACGTGACCCCTTATTTATAACCTCTATGAGGGCTTTTTTGTATTTCTCTCCAGGGTTGAGGAGGAGAGGAGTGTAGGTGTCCCTGTCACTTAAGATTTTGGCCATCTCATCCAAATAATCTGATTTATTTAGGACCACTATACCGCCCCCCTTATCCGCGGGGCGGATAACAAGGTCCTTATTGTCACATAAAGATTTTATACCTGTTTCTATATCATGTTTGATACGGACTCGTTTGACCCGTAAATCATCCAGATCTTTAAGAGTAAGGTCCCTAAACACCTTCAATGATGCCGGCAGATGACCTGGCGGATTGTAGGTGGAAGAATTGGCCAGACTAGAGTGAACATAGTCAGCGGTTAAAGCATTAGGGGGACCAAAGGGGTTTGAGGACAAATACCTTTGAATATTTAACTTGCGGACAAATTTGTGTATGTCCATATATGTTTTAAATTTATTAATATTTTTGGGAGGGGCATATTTCAACCCCTTATCCAAAACTATCAGCTCAGATTCTGTCAAAGAATGAGAGCTGAGGTTGAATATCCCAGTATTGGTTAGGTTTTTGGTCTTTTGGGGCTTAAGACGCCTCCCCCCTCTAGCCCCTCTTTTAGTTCTGCTAGTCTTTTTACCCCTTGTGTTGCCCGGGGAAAACCCCAATTAGGCTGGACAAAATTCATCGAATGGTTACCAATGTCTCCATACCCCAATTCATAGGGGGCTGAAGTGGTAGAATGGTCTCCATTTGGGAAAAAAATTATCGTTGCTGGAATTATCCAAATTCCCCAATGGTAAAAAACTATTATGAGTCAAGACATTATAGTCTGGTTCAAAATTTCCTGCATAGTGCACAACCTCATTATTCCTAAAGACATGGGGTGGAATGGTGTTGGGTGCCTGGTTATATGGAATACCCCTATTGGGGCCCTGTGAGGTGGATGGGCCATTACCATAGCCAAATGAAAAACCAGGAGGGGGGGGACCCGTATAGTTACCACGGCCCCGGGAGGGAAGATGTGCTATACCACCTCCAGCTCCCTGTCCCCAAGGTTGGGGCCGATGGTTTATGGGGGGGCCAAATTGGCTACGTTGGCTTCCATAACCTCCTCCTCCTTGATGGGGGGGTTGTGTTCCAGAATTATTATAATTGGAACCCTTTTTAGATTTAGGGTATTTTTTAGGTGTACCCCCTAAATTTGTACGATTTTGATTGCCCCTGTTTCCTGGCGCCAAAGGCAAACAAGAGGCAGCATTGGTCACTCCTGTATTAGCTGGTGTCACATCCATCTCGGTTGTGTTGGAGCTATTAGTTTCAGCCAAAAGTTTTTTTTTGCCATTCAAAAACTAGTTTAGAATGGTAATCACTGAAATCCCTATTAAACTTCTTTTTCTTCTTGATTTTTTGCTCTCTATCTTCCTTCTCCAGTGTTCTTAAAAGGTTCTTGGATCTATCAGCATAGTGCTCACTGGTCATGAAGGGAGAGAGTTTTTCCTTGATAGTTTTAATCTCATCATCTAATTTTTTAAGTTTAATAGTTTTGCGGTCGGTCAGAAATCTTAATAAATTTAAACCAGTATCGTTGAAGTACTTATACCAACCCTCCAGATCTATATCCCCTTTTTGGGGGGAGACTTCCCATCTCAGGCTCCTAGGGACCATTTGATGTTTAAGATAAGTGTCAAGAAACACTATGTCCCATTGTGTGTGTATCTCTGAGATGGTGAGATTTGACCGACCGCAAAACTATTAAACTTAAAAAATTAGATGATGAGATTAAAACTATCAAGGAAAAACTCTCTCCCTTCATGACCAGTGAGGACTATGCTGATAGATCCAAGAACCTTTTAAGAACACTGGAGAAGGAAGATAGAGAGCAAAAAATCAAGAAGAAAAAGAAGTTTAATAGGGATTTCAGTGATTACCATTCTAAACTAGTTTTTGAATGGCAAAAAAAACTTTTGGCTGAAACTAATAGCTCCAACACAACCGAGATGGATGTGACACCAGCTAATACAGGAGTGACCAATGCTGCCTCTTGTTTGCCTTTGGCGCCAGGAAACAGGGGCAATCAAAATCGTACAAATTTAGGGGGTACACCTAAAAAATACCCTAAATCTAAAAAGGGTTCCAATTATAATAATTCTGGAACACAACCCCCCCATCAAGGAGGAGGAGGTTATGGAAGCCAACGTAGCCAATTTGGCCCCCCCATAAACCATCGGCCCCAACCTTGGGGACAGGGAGCTGGAGGTGGTATAGCACATTTTCCCTCCCGGGGCCGTGGTAACTATACGGGTCCCCCCCCTCCTGGTTTTTCATTTGGCTATGGTAATGGCCCATCCACCTCACAGGGCCCCAATAGGGGTATTCCATATAACCAGGCACCCAACACCATTCCACCCCATGTCTTTAGGAATAATGAGGTTGTGCACTATGCAGGAAATTTTGAACCAGACTATAATGTCTTGACTCATAATAGTTTTTTACCATTGGGGAATTTGGATAATTCCAGCAACGATAATTTTTTTCCCAAATGGAGACCATTCTACCACTTCAGCCCCCTATGAATTGGGGTATGGAGACATTGGTAACCATTCGATGAATTTTGTCCAGCCTAATTGGGGTTTTCCCCGGGCAACACAAGGGGTAAAAAGAATAGCAGAACTAAAAGAGGGGCTAGAGGGGGGAGGCGTCTTAAGCCCCAAAAGACCAAAAACCTAACCAATACTGGGATATTCAACCTCAGCTCTCATTCTTTGACAGAATCTGAGCTGATAGTTTTGGATAAGGGGTTGAAATATGCCCCTCCCAAAAATATTAATAAATTTAAAACATATATGGACATACACAAATTTGTCCGCAAGTTGAATATTCAAAGGTATTTGTCCTCAAACCCCTTTGGTCCCCCTAATGCTTTAACCGCTGACTATGTTCACTCTAGTCTGGCCAATTCTTCCACCTACAATCCGCCAGGTCATCTGCCGGCATCATTGAAGGTGTTTAGGGACCTTACTCTTAAAGATCTGGATGATTTACGGGTCAAACGAGTCCGTATCAAACATGATATAGAAACAGGTATAAAATCTTTATGTGACAATAAGGACCTTGTTATCCGCCCCGCGGATAAGGGGGGCGGTATAGTGGTCCTAAATAAATCAGATTATTTGGATGAGATGGCCAAAATCTTAAGTGACAGGGACACCTACACTCCTCTCCTCCTCAACCCTGGAGAGAAATACAAAAAAGCCCTCATAGAGGTTATAAATAAGGGGTCACGTTTAAATATTCTTAATGCGAAGGAGAAAGCCTTTTTAATTCCTAAGGCCCCCCGTGTACCCATTATCTATTACCTTCCTAAGGTACACAAAAATCCTGTTTGCCCCCCGGGACGTCCCATAGTGAGTGGGATAGACTCGGTCACGTCCCGGGTGGGCAAATATATTGATTTTTTTTCTCCAGCCTCTAGTTAGAAACATGCCCTCGTATGTTCGGGATACTAAGCATGTTATTAACCTGTTGGCAGGATTGACACTGCCCCCCAATGTTTGTTTGGTGACCGCCGATGTCACTTCTTTGTATACCATCATTCCCCATAAACTGGGTTTAGAAGCAGTCTCCCATTTTCTAAAGAGAGATTCCAACCTTATGGAAGTACAGATTTCCTACATTATGGAGTTACTAGAATATGCGGCTTCTCATAATTTTTTCTGGCACAGTGGACACTTCTACAGGCAGGATAGAGGAGTCGCAATGGGGGCCAAATATGCCCCCAGCTTGGCCAATTTATTTATGGCCAAGTGGGAGGAGGATGTCGTCGATGTCCCTTCTAGGCCCCAACTTCTGTTGTGGGCCAGATATATCGATGATATCCTCCTCCTATGGGATGGCAGGGAGGATGACCTCATTCGTTTTATGGAATATCTCAATAATAACGATAGAGGGATTATTCTAAAATATGAAGCAAGTCTTGATACCATCAACTTTTTAGACTTGGTCATCAGCATAGAGGGTAATCAGTTATCCACGTCTACTTATTTCAAAACAACAGACAGGAACTCGTTCATTCCGCATGACAGTTGTCATCATTCTAGCTGGCTCAAGGCCGTCCCCAAGGGTCAGTTCCTTCGTCTAAAAAGAAACTGTACTGATCAAGTAACCTTTCTAAAACAGGCTGAAAGACTCAATAGGCAGTTTATAGAAAAAGGCTATAACCGCTCTTTCCTGTCAGATTCCCTGGGAACAGTGGCTAATCTCAACAGGGAAGATATCCTAAAGGATAGGCCGAAACCTATTGTAGACAACAAATTTAGAAGTCCTTTTGTGACTGATTACTCCTGCCAACACGCTAACGTTAAACATATCCTCAGGAAGCATTGGCATGTCCTCAAAAGTGACAAGATTTTGAATAACATTCTCCCTGATAAACCTCAGGTAGTGTTTAGGGGAGCTGGCTCTTTAAGAAATAAGTTAGCACCTAACATTTTGGATCCACCAAGATTGCCTTCCATGTTTTCATCAGGGTTGACAGGTTTTTTTAAATGCGGAAGATGCCGTGTTTGTACGGTGAATAACCATACCCCTAAAAGAACCACAAGTTTTAGGTCCAGATATTCACCGAAGGTTTACCCGATCGAGTCTTTTATCACTTGCTCAAGTGTGGGCTCCATTTATCTGTTGCAATGTCCCTGTGGCCTACAATATGTGGGCAGGACTAAGCGCCCCTTACAAGTGCGTTTAAATGAACACTTGACAAACATCTGTAATGGCTTTCCAGACCATTCCGTTTCTAACCATTATTTGAAAGTCCATAATAAAGACCCAAGAGGCACTGTTTTTCTAGGGATTGAGAAGTATCAGGCCCACTGGAGGGGGAGTGACTTAGTCAGAAGTATTTCCCGTTCTGAAATGGCCTGGATACATACCCTGCGATGTTTTGAACCCCATGGCCTCAACATTGAGGTAGATGTCAATTGTTTCATTGACAATTCCTGATACAGTCCAGATAATATTTAATTTAACTTAGTTATAATGTTCCACATTACCTATTCATTTCTATGTCAAATTACCTATCTAGTGCTATTTATAATCAATGTATAGCACGTGCTGAAATGGTTGGGAAGGGTAGAGAAAGTGGAAGGGAGGGATTCATATCCTTTACTTTCCCGATTTCCCCTTTTTTTCTTCCTTTATTTTCGTTTCTTCCCGGTTTTATTGATGTATAACTTTAGACTAATGTCAGCTGTATGTTACTGCTTACAACCTTTGTAATTATGTTGATATGGCCATCTGCAACCTTTTGTCAGTACATACAAATGTTGTTCACTAAAGTCCATTAGGTGGGGTTAATTTTTATGGTTGGTCAAATGTGCGCTCCTCTCCATATTCTAATGAGGAAATCGGTTGTGCATTTATTTAATAATGAGTGCACAACGATACGCATGTTCAACCATTTCATTTAAGTTTATTCTAATTTTATTTATATGTATTATGTGATGGTTTACCTTAGTGGTTGTGAGTCAGCTCTCTCAGGCGGCACAGCCTCCTCACTACTAAATTAATACTATCCATCTTGATTAGAGTTCCGCATAGACTATAACAATAAAGGCTAGGTTTAAGTTGGAGAGACAGCCTTTATGACTACCAGTCTATTTGCTATCTCAAACACTGTGGGTATTGTTATGCACCTGGTGCGATTCATCCTCCATGGTGCACTTAGTATCCCAGTTTACCTATATTATGACCTTTTTAGTCTGTTCTCATTCGATCCCTTGTTTGGCTCCATTGATATATAGGAGATGAGAGGGTTTTACACCCCTTTCCCTTACTATAGCCCATATCCAAAATGGCGACGATGGGGCCGCTCTTTGACTGACTCCGCCCACTACGGGTACTATTGTGGTGACGTGGGGCGTCGTCCTTATCCCGTGACCAAGTCTTACGAAGACGAAACGTTGGGAGGAGACGTTCCCACGTCACCACATCCAGACGGAAGGACGCACGCGTACCATCCAGCCGGCCGGCACTTTGCTTTTTACATGCCCTACTGATTTTTATCTTTGTAAGTGCAACCTTTAATTTTTTATATTAAATACCATTTTGATTTTACACTATGTGCGGTTTTATATTACATGGTATCACCAACTCTGTCATCGGTTGATGTCCTATGGTTGCTGAATCACAATCCCTTCTCTGAGTGTCTGTTACTACCCTGTGGGGTCCAGATCTGGTAAGGGTCAGTGTGTGCAGAGGTGGTGGGTCCGCACTATTCCCTCCCCTGGTCGCAAGACTGTCCCACACGGGTGTAGCCCTTTTAGTTTTCCATAAGGTTTTACACTATGCAAGTCTTTTTTGTTTTTGTCTTTGTTTTTATGGCGCTGAGATCCTGCGGTTTTAGATCTGTGCAAGTTCATTCGTGATTGATATCCAGGAGATTGACATATCTACATCAGCTTGAGACTTCCTTCCTCTTCTGGGTACATACAGGTTAAGAAGACAGAGACGTTACATTTTCATCTGATTTTTTTCATCACACTGACTATTTTTTAACACATCATAGACTTTGTATTTATTTATTTTTTTCTCCCTGTCCATCAGGTGGAGTCTATTTTTTCAGTTTACCTAATTTATTACTTGTGTGGCTTTATTAGTTTGATGGTTTTTTCACTTTAACCACACCTATATTGGGGCGGTTTTCTTTATATAGTCACCTAATAGTATACATTTTTTTTGGTGGGTTCATATCTGTATCCACATTTGTGTGGTATTCATTATAATTGATTGATTGAATGCGTTCACAGGCTATTCACTCAATTTGTTTTAATAACCACAGCACGCACTGTGCCCTTCATTGGATATATATTCACGATTAGCGCGATTCCTACTCTTTCTATATTATTGTTTTATGTTGTATAACATTTTTGAGTCGCAGCTGTCACTTGTTATGGTTTACTGGGTATGCGCAATATTTTTTTCTTTTAGATACTCACATGATCATCACAGGAGTTTGACTCCTATGGCTGCATTCACACCTAGGCGACACGATACGCCGCGTACGCGGCTTATCTTGCCGCCTGTAGATTAAACTTTAACATTGCGGTCTATGAGCGAACACCAATGTCGCCTGAAACTTTTTTTCAGGCGACAGGCGTGGAGATGTGAACAGTCTCCATAGACCGCAATGTTATTTCACATCTTGAGCGACAAGCGCGACGGGCGTCCGGCGTTTTGTCGCTCAGATGTGAATGGAGCCTATGAGTCACAGCAGCAGGCTCTGCCAGGTCCCCCTGCGCGCTGCCAGGTTCCTCTGCCCTGGGACTGGGTGAAGAGCAATGCATCACCTGCGGCACCTGAAAAAAAATGGCTGCTGCGGGCCCCCGACCGGAACACTGCACATGCGGCACCGCTGCTCGGGAAAGCCTGAAAATGCGCAGTGGCATCTAAGCGCCGGACGGTGCCATTTTTAAATGCCAAGCCACACCGTCCACCGATATCTTTTTTTCCTCTTTGTGTATGTTTAGGTGACCAGGGGGTGAGGGGTGAAGATGGGGGGGGGGGGGGGTGATTAGCTCGCACAGGGCGCCTAAACACCTAAGGCTGGCCCTGCATACAATCCATTAAAAGCCATGAGTTACCCATTTAACGAAACCCGCAACTTGTCGCCTCCAAATCTTTTTTAGACATTTAGAAAAAAAAGGATTTTGGATTGAGGACATCTATACACAACACCATGGGCCCGTTTTCCTGCTTCTGGAACAGCACTGAAATAATTGCTTCTGACAGCGAATGAAACTTTTAACAATTCTAGTCAATCTCAGTGTCAGCTGGGAGAGGTTATCTGCAGTTAATTCTATTGCAGTACAGGAATGGAGGCTGTTAAAAGGTTGTTTATTACCTCTGTCCTCCTTTCTGTTCTGACTTCTCATGTGTCTGCATCACGCTGGTTTTGTTGAAATAAATCCCGGCTTTTGTAATGGGTAGTCAAGAGTTGTCACATAAGAAAGGTATATTTGAAAAAGCAAATAAAATGCAAATAAAAACATCTTAATTCTTCTTAGAAAAACACGATGCATTATGGTGTATAAGAATGCAATAAAATAGAATAAAATGATTCCCTGTCTGGTATCTTTTAACCACTTAGCAATCATCCTATAGCAGTTTTACGGCTACAGGGCAGCAGCTGTGTGCAGGATCCTGTATATATATGTAATCCTGCACCTCCAGGTAGGGGGCTGCCGGTGGCTCGCTCCTGTTGATCGGGGACTGATCGGCAGGTCCCGAAGACTCGATGTCCACCTAGAGCACAGGTGTCAAACACAAGGCCCGCGGGCCGAATCCGGCCCTCCAGGCCATTTCATGTGGCCCTCGCACCTCTTCTGCAGCTGCAGGAGATCTCCAGCCCTCCTCTGGTCCTCCTCCAGACCCTTAGTTTCTGCTTTCAAGCAATGCATCCAGCTTCTTCCCAGCAGCAGCATAAGGAAAGTGTGATGTAAGGGAGAGCGGGGGACTCAACTTCTGATGGTGGGGTGGCTCTTGACATCTAATAAAAGGGGAGGGGATGTGCTGGACATCTAATCTTACAGATACAACAAGGCCCTTTTGAGAACAATCATAATGCTGATGCGGCCAACTATGAAATTGAGTTTGACACCCCTGACCTAGTGTTTAGGTGAACCTATCCACCTAATGTCTACTGCCACTCTGTATCATGTTAGTTAACCAAAATCACACTTAATTTTTTTATTTATATATATACACAATGGGCCAGATTCAGGTAGAGTTAGGCTGGCGGATCAATGGATCCGCCAGCCTAACTGTCACTTTAAGCCGGCGTTTTTGTTTTCTGTAACCAGAAAACAAGAAACGCCGGGTTGGAGTTCCGATGCGAGCAGCGTAAATGAATTTCGCCATCGCATCGTTACTTCAACTTAAAAATGGCGCCGGGGGCGTTCCCGCCGATTTACGCTCAAAAAATATGTTAATGAGCGGGAATCGGCAATTCACGATCTTTTTCGGGCGCGACGCAGTGACTTTACGACGTTTCCGGAAGCGATCCGCGGCGTATAGATAAAGCAGCCCCCTAGTGGAGTATCCTATGTTAAGTATAGGCGTCGTCATCGCGTCGGAAGAAAAACAAATCGCGTCGCTTGCGTAAAACATTCATGAATGGGGATGTGACGTCATTGACGTTCACTGACAGAATTTGGAGCATGCGCACTGGGATGCATTGACACTCGACGCATGCGCAGTACGTTCGCCGCGGGATCGCGCTTAGTTTGAATACTACACGCCCCGTACCCGCCCAATTTGAATTCCGCCGGCTCATTTGCGATGCGCTGCCGCAACTTTAGGAGCAAGTGCTTCATGAATAACAGCACTTGCTCCTAAAATTTCGGCAGAGTAACGTAAATGAGAAGCGTTACTCCAGAGCAAAGATGCTCTGATCTACCTGAATCTGGCCCAATATCTCACAAAAATGAGTACACCCCTCACATTTTTGTAAATGTTTTATTCAGGGCTTTTTTTCTCAAACAATAGGAGCTGGAACTCAGCCACGACCCCCCAAAACCCCTCCACCCACACACACCCTCCAATTCCCATCAAATAGTGGGTGTGGTCACTCAAATTTCAGGAACAGTAGAAGGGTCTTAAAGGGGCATTAACTACCATTAATGCATTATATACAGAGTGCAGAGTTCGGGGGGGGGGGGGGGGGGGGGGGGGGTTACACACAGAGTGCAGAGCTGTCACTTGTAAACACAGAAACCGGACTTCTGTGTTTACAAGTGATTGTGGTGAGCAGCCCCCCCCCCTCAAGGGTCTGAGCCAGAGTTCCCCTTGAAAAAAAGCCCTGGTTTTATTCTATCTTTTCATGTGACAACACTGAAGAAATGACACTTTGCTACAATGTTGTGTAGTGAGTGTACAGCTTGTATTACAGTGCACATTTGTTGTCCCCTCAAAATAACTCAACACACAGCCATTAATGTCTAAACTGCTGGCAACAAAAGTGAGTACATCCCCATGTGAAAATGTCCAAATTGGGCCCAAAGTGTCAATATTTTGTGTGGCCACCAATATTTTCCAGCACTGTCTTAAAGGGGTTGTAAAGGTTTGTTTTTTATTTTCTAAATAGGTTCCTTTAAGCTAGTGCATTGTTGGTTCAATAACCTTTTCCTTCAATTTCCCTTTTAAATGTTTTTCCACCGCTCGGATGATGGGGACAAGCTTACTGAGGAGAAACAGAAAGTGAAAAATTCAGACAAAGAAAAAAATTTTTTAGAAGGGAAATGGAAGGAAAAGGTAAGTGAACCAACAATGCACTAGCTTAACCACTTGTCATCTGCCCACCGTCAAATGATGGCGGGCAGACGACTCCATTGTTCTGACATCACGTCAGAACAATGGAGTCCCGGGCACTCGCAAGGGATCCCCGCTCCTCTGCGGGGATCCCGTGCGAGTGCCCGGCGGCAACGATCGCCGCCGGGCACACGCGATTGCTCAGTAACTGAGCTGGGACGTGCAGCTCTGTATGTAAACACAGAGCTGCACGTCCCTGTCAGGGAGAGAGGAGAGCGGTTGTGTCCCTTGTACATAGGGACACAATCGGTCACCTCCCCCAGTCACCCCCCCTCTCCCTACAGTTAGAACACTCATAGGACACACATTTAACCCCTTCCCCGCCCCCTAGTGGTTAACCCCTTCACTGCCAGTCACATTTATACAGTAATCAATGCATATTTATAGCATTTTTCACTGTATAAATGTAAATGGTCCCAAAAATGTCAGAAAAGTGTCCGAAATGTCCGCCATAACGTCGCAGTCCCAATAAAAAAATCGCAGATCGCCGCCATTAATAGTAAAAAAAAAAATGCCATAAACTATCCCCTATTTTGTATACGCTATAAATTTTGCGCAAACCAATCGATAAACGCTTATTCCATTTTTTTTTAACCAAAAATATGTAGAAGAATACGTATCGGCCTAAACTGAGGGAAAAAATATTTTTTTTATATATTTTTTGGGTTATTTATTATAGCAAAAAGGAAAAAATATTGCATTTTTTTAAAAATTGACGCTCTATTTTTGTTTATAGCGCAAAAAATAAAAACCGCAGAGGTGATCAAATACCACCAAAAGAAAGCTCTATTTGTGGGAAAAAAAGGACGCCGATTTTGTTTGGGAGCCACGTCGCACGACCGCGCAATTGTCAGTTAAAGCGACGCAGTGCCGGAAGCTTATATTTTGTCTGGGCAGAAAGGGGGTGTAGGTGCACAGTAGGCAAGTGGTTAAAGGAACCTATTTAGAAAATAAAAAATAAATCTTTACAACCCCTTTAACCCTCTTGGGCATGGAGTTCACCAGAGCTTCACAGGTTGCCACTGCAGTCCTCTTCCCCTCCTCCATGATGACATCACAGAGCTGGTGGATATTGGAGACCTTGCGCTCCTCCATCTTCCGTTTGAGGATGTCCCACAGATGCTCAATAGGGTTTAGGTCTGGAGACATGCTTGGCCAGTCCATCACCTTTACCCTCAGATTCTTTAGCAAAGCAGTGGTCATCTTGGAGGTGTGTTTGGGGTCGTTATCATGTTGGAATACTGCCCTGCGGCCCAGTCTCTGAAGGGAGGGGATCATGCTCTGCTTCAGTAGGTCACAGTACATGTTGGCATTCATGGTTTCCTCAATGATCTGTAGCTCCCCAGTGCTGGCAGCACTCATGCAGCCCCAGACCATGACACTCCCACCACCATGCTTGACTTTAGGCAAGACGCACTTGTCTTTGTACTCCTCACCTGGTTGCCGCCACACACGCCTGACACCATCCGACACCAAACACGTTTATCTTGGTCTCATCAGACCACAGGAGATGGTTCCAATAATCCATGCCCTTAGTCTGCTTGTCTTCAGCAAACTGTGGGCTTTTTTGTGCATCATCTTAAGGCCTTGTACACACGAGTAAATAGATTTGTTCAAAACGGTCTGTCCGACCGATTTGAACAAATCTGTCTGCTGGCATTTTGGTTTGCTCGCATGTACACACGAGCAAACCAAAATCCGCGCCAGCAGACAGCGCGCTGACGTGTCGGTGACGTTGACGCCGCCACGTCACCGCACCAGGAAGTAAAACACTTCCGCGAATGCGTCGAAACCATTTGGCGCGTGTGCGAGAAGACATGTCTGCTGGTTAGCGTACTAACCAGCAGACATGTCGGGCGGACGGGTTCCCAGCCGACAGATTTCAAAGCATGCTTTGAAATCTGTCGGGTGGCCAAATCCGTCGGCTCGCCCGTACACACGGGCGAATCTGTCTGCTGGGACGGTCGGGCCGACCGTTTCCAGCAGACAGATTTGATCGTGTGTACGAGGCCATAGAAGAGGCTTCCTTCTGGGATGACAGCCATGCAGACCCATTTGATGCAGTGTGCAGCATATGGTCTGAGCACTGACAGGCTGACCCCCCACCCCTTCAACCTCTGGAGCAATGCTGGCAGCACTCATACATCTATTTTCCAAAGACAATCTCTGGATATGACGCTGAGCATGTGACCTCAACTTCTTTGGTTGACCATGATGAGGCCTGTTCTGAGTAGAACCTGTCCTGTTAAACTGCTGTATGGTCTTGGCCACCGTGCTGCAGCTCAGTTTCAGGGTCTTGGCAATCTTCTTATAGCCTAGGCCAGGGATCTCCAAACTACGGCCCTCCAGCTGCTGTGAAACTACACTTCCCATGAGGCATTGTAAAACACTGACATTCGTAGACACGACTAGGCATGATGGGAATTGTAGTTCCTGAACACCTGGAGGGTCATAGTTTGGAGACTCCTGGCCTAGGCCATTTTTATGTAGAGCAACA
The DNA here is from genome assembly GCA_029574335.1 of Rana kukunoris. NCBI lineage: Eukaryota > Metazoa > Chordata > Amphibia > Anura > Ranidae > Rana > Rana kukunoris. The sequence continues at coordinate 542,812,342 of CM056052.1, read as the reverse complement.
ATTCTTTTTTTCAGATTCTCAGAGAGTTCTTTGCCATCAGGTGCCATGTTGAACTTCCAGTGACCAGTATGAGAGAGTGAGATCAATAACATCAAATTTAACACACCTGCTCCCCATTCACACTTTGTAACACTAACGAGTCTCATGACACAGAGGGAAAATGGCTAATTGGGCCAAATTTGGACATTTTCACTTAGGAGTGTACTCACTTTTGTTGCCATCGGTTTAGACAATAATGGCTGCAAGTCCTCAACCAACTCCCCCTTTTGTGTTGGAACTCATTTAAGCAATACTATATACCTTACATGCTCACTCAATATGGTGATTGGCCTCATTTAAAGTTCCACTGACCAAACTTTCTTTATTTCTGTTCCAATTTGAGATGGAGGCCATTTACCTATGGTGCCTCGGACCACAAAAACGTTTCTCGCTGATATTTACAAAAATGTGAGGGGTGTACTCACTTTTGTGAGATAATGTATATCCATCTGTATATATTTCTAGAATAGTTAAACCCATGTCAAAACACAACAGAGATACTTTTATTCCCAGTTTAATTCACCATTATCAGGTAATTTAACAGAATGGAGTGCCAAAAGATTTCAGACACCATTAATGTTCAACAGCCATTAGTACTGTACAGTGTGTCATTCCCTGGAGCTGACAAAATAATTACTCAGCTAATGGCTACACTGAATGCAATTTAGCATCCTGGCAATGACACAAACTGTAATTTGCAATAAAAAGCAGAAATTGACTAAGGATCACACACAATGAACTCTCTGCTTTTTCCTTTTCAGTTTACATTGGATTTTTCTGTGATGAATGTAAAAAAAAAGTTAGAATTATGTAATGTGCCACATCATCTACAACATGAGACTAGCCAGAAACCATTTTATTTCCAGGCGTTCTATCACCTTAGATAGTCTGCCAATGGCTGCTCAGGCAAGTTCCTGCATCTTAAAGTGTTTTTTTTATTATCAGGGGATGAATGGGCTGGGGGTCAGGGGGACAAAATGAAATACATTAGACATTAAATGTGTTGGACTGGTAGCCCAATGAAATATGTTGGGCTGGTGGCCCAATGAAATATGTAGGGCTGGTGTCCCAATGAAATATAATAGACTGGTGGCCCAATGAAATATGTTGGTCTGGTGGCCCAATTAAATATGTTGGGCTGGTGGCCCAATGAAATATGTAAGGCTAGTGTCCCAATGAAATACGTTAGACTGGTGATCCAATGAAATATGTTGGACTGGTAGCCCAATGAAATATGTTGGTCTGGTGGCCCAATTAAATATGTAAGGCTGGTGTCCCAATGAAATATGTTGGGCTGGTGTCCCAATGAAATACGTTAGACTGGTGATCCAATGAAATATGTTGGTCTGGTGGCCCAATTAAATATGTTGGGCTGGTGGCCCAATGAAATATTTAGGGCTAGTGTCCCAATGTAATATGATAGATTGGTGGCCCAATTAAATATGTAGGGCTGGTGTCCCAATGAAATATGTTGGGCTGGTAGCCCAATTAAATATGTTGGACTTGTAGCCCAATGAAATATGTTGGACTTGTAGCCCAATCAAATATGTTGGTCTGGTGGCTCAATTAAATATTGTGGGCTAGTGGTTCAATTAAATATGTTGGGCTGGTGGCCCAATTAAATATATTGGGCTGGTGTCTGATGAAATACATTAGACTGGTGGCCCAATAAAAATATGTTGGACTGGTAGCCCAATAAAATATGTTGGTCTGGTGGCCCAATGAACTATGTTGCGCTTGGGGCCCAATCAAATATGTAGGGCTGGTGTCCCAATGAAATATGTTGGACTAGTAGCCCAATGAAATATGTTGTTCCGGTGGCTCAATTAAATATGTTGGCCTGGTGGCCCAATGAAATATGTTTGTTGGGCTGGTGTCTCATGAAACACGTTAGACTGGTGGCCTAATGAAACATGTTGGACTGGTAGCCCAATAAAATATGTTGGTCTGGTGGCCCAATGAAATATGTTGTTCTGGTGGCCCAATTAAATATGTTTAGCTGGTGGTGGCCCAATGAAATATGTAGGGTTGGTGTCCCAATGAAATATGTTGGACTAGTAGCCCAATAAAATATGTTGTTCTGGTGGCTCAATTAAATATGTTGGGCTAGTGGCCCAATGAAATATGTTGGGCTGGTGTCCCATGAAATACGTTGGACTGGTGGCCCAATGAAATATGTTGGACTGGTAGCTCAATAAAATATGTTGGACTGGTAGCCCAATGAAATATGTTGGGCTGGTGGCCCAATGAAATATGTAGGGCTGGTGTCCCAATGAAATATAATAGACTGGTGGCCCAATGAAATATGTTGGTCTGGTGGCCCAATTAAATATGTTGGGCTGGTGGCCCAATGAAATATGTAAGGCTAGTGTCCCAATGAAATACGTTAGACTGGTGATCCAATGAAATATGTTGGACTGGTAGCCCAATGAAATATGTTGGTCTGGTGGCCCAATTAAATATGTAAGGCTGGTGTCCCAATGAAATATGTTGGGCTGGTGTCCCAATGAAATACGTTAGACTGGTGATCCAATGAAATATGTTGGTCTGGTGGCCCAATTAAATATGTTGGGCTGGTGGCCCAATGAAATATTTAGGGCTAGTGTCCCAATGTAATATGATAGATTGGTGGCCCAATTAAATATGTAGGGCTGGTGTCCCAATGAAATATGTTGGGCTGGTAGCCCAATTAAATATGTTGGACTTGTAGCCCAATGAAATATGTTGGACTTGTAGCCCAATCAAATATGTTGGTCTGGTGGCTCAATTAAATATTGTGGGCTAGTGGTTCAATTAAATATGTTGGGCTGGTGGCCCAATTAAATATATTGGGCTGGTGTCTGATGAAATACATTAGACTGGTGGCCCAATAAAAATATGTTGGACTGGTAGCCCAATAAAATATGTTGGTCTGGTGGCCCAATGAACTATGTTGCGCTTGGGGCCCAATCAAATATGTAGGGCTGGTGTCCCAATGAAATATGTTGGACTAGTAGCCCAATGAAATATGTTGTTCCGGTGGCTCAATTAAATATGTTGGCCTGGTGGCCCAATGAAATATGTTTGTTGGGCTGGTGTCTCATGAAACACGTTAGACTGGTGGCCTAATGAAACATGTTGGACTGGTAGCCCAATAAAATATGTTGGTCTGGTGGCCAATGAAATATGTTGTTCTGGTGGCCCAATTAAATATGTTTAGCTGGTGGTGGCCCAATGAAATATGTAGGGTTGGTGTCCCAATGAAATATGTTGGACTAGTAGCCCAATAAAATATGTTGTTCTGGTGGCTCAATTAAATATGTTGGGCTAGTGGCCCAATGAAATATGTTGGGCTGGTGTCCCATGAAATACGTTGGACTGGTGGCCCAATGAAATATGTTGGACTGGTAGCTCAATAAAATATGTTGGTCTGGTGGCCCAATGAAATATGTTGGGCTGAGAGCCCAATGAAATATGTAGGGCTGGTGTCGCAATGAAATATGTTGGACTAGTATCCCAATGAAATATGTTGTTCTGGTGGCCCAATGAAATATGTTGGGCTGTTGTCCCAATGAAATATGTTGGGCTGGTGGCCCAATGAAATATGTAGGGCTGGTGTCCCAATGAAATATGACAGACTGGTGGCCCAATGAAATATGTTGGACTGGTAGCCCAATGAAATATGTTGGTCTGGTGGCCCAATTAAATATGTTGGTCTGGTGGCCCAATTAAATATGTTGGGCTGGTGGCCCAATGAAATATGTAAGGCTAGTGTCCCAATGAAATACGTTAGACTGGTGATCCAATGAAATATGTTGGACTGGTAGCCCAATGAAATATGTTGGTCTGGTGGCCCAATTAAATATGTAAGGCTGGTGTCCCAATTAAATATGTTGGGCTGGTGTCCCAATGAAATACGTTAGACTGGTGATCCAATGAAATATGTTGGTCTGGTGGCCCAATTAAATATGTTGGGCTGGTGGCCCAATGAAATATTTAGGGCTAGTGTCCCAATGTAATATGATAGATTGGTGGCCCAATTAAATATGTAGGGCTGGTGTCCCAATGAAATATGTTGGGCTGGTAGCCCAATTAAATATGTTGGACTTGTAGCCCAATGAAATATGTTGGACTTGTAGCCCAATCAAATATGTTGGTCTGGTGGCTCAATTAAATATTGTGGGCTAGTGGTTCAATTAAATATGTTGGGCTGGTGGCCCAATTAAATATATTGGGCTGGTGTCTGATGAAATACATTAGACTGGTGGCCCAATAAAAATATGTTGGACTGGTAGCCCAATAAAATATGTTGGTCTGGTGGCCCAATGAACTATGTTGCGCTTGGGGCCCAATCAAATATGTAGGGCTGGTGTCCCAATGAAATATGTTGGACTAGTAGCCCAATGAAATATGTTGTTCCGGTGGCTCAATTAAATATGTTGGCCTGGTGGCCCAATGAAATATGTTTGTTGGACTGGTGTCTCATGAAACACGTTAGACTGGTGGCCTAATGAAACATGTTGGACTGGTAGCCCAATGAAATATGTTGTTCTAGTGGCCCAATTAAATATGTTTAGCTGGTGGTGGCCCAATGAAATATGTAGGGTTGGTGTCCCAATGAAATATGTTGGACTAGTAGCCCAATAAAATATGTTGTTCTGGTGGCTCAATTAAATATGTTGGGCTAGTGGCCCAATGAAATATGTTGGGCTGGTGTCCCATGAAATACGTTGGACTGGTGGCCCAATGAAATATGTTGGACTGGTAGCTCAATAAAATATGTTGGTCTGGTGGCCCAATGAAATATGTTGGGCTGAGAGCCCAATGAAATATGTAGGGCTGGTGTCGCAATGAAATATGTTGGACTAGTATCCCAATGAAATATGTTGTTCTGGTGGCCCAATTAAATATGTTGGGCTGTTGTCCCAATGAAATATGTAGGGCTGGTGTCTCAATGAAATATGATAGACTGGTGGCCGAATGAAATATGCTTGGCTGGTGGCTAGAATGAAATATGTTAGACTGGTGGTACAATGAAATGTGTCGGACTGTAGCCCAATGAAATATGTTGGTCTGGTGACCCAAATAATATGTTAGGCTGGAAGCCTAATTAAATATGTAAGGCTGATGTCCAAATGAAATATGTAATTCTGGTGTCCCTATGAAATACGTTACACTGGTGGCCCAATGAAATATGCAGGGCTGGTGGCCCAATGAAATATGTTGGGCTGGTAGCCCAATAAAATATGTTGTTCTGGTGGCCCAATTAAATATGTTGGTCTGGTGGCCCAATGAAATGTGTAGGGCTGGTGTCCCAATAAAATACAATAGACTGGTGGTCCAATTAAATATGTTGGTCTGGTGGCCCAATGAAATATGTTGGACTGGTAGCCCAATAAAATATGTTGGGCTGGTGGCCCAATGAAATATGTAGGGCTGGTGTCGCAATGAAATATGATAGACTGGTGGCCGAATGAAATATGCTTGGCTGGTGGCCCAATGAAATATGTTAGACTGGTGGTACAATGAAATGTGTCGGACTGTAGCCCAATGAAATATGTTGGTCTGGTGACCCAAATAATAAGTTAGGCTGGAAGCCCAATGAAATATGTGGGGCTGGTGGCCCAATGAAGTATGTTGGGCTGGTATCCCAATGAAATATGTTGGACTAGTAGCCCAATGAAATATGTTGTTCTGGTGGCCCAATTAAATATGTTGGGCTGGTGGCCCAATGAAATATGTTGGGCTGGTATCCCAATGAAATATGTTGGACTAGTAGCCCAATGAAATATGTTGTTCTGGTGGCCCAATTAAATATGTTGGGCTGGTGGCCCAATGAAATGTGTAGGGCTGGTGTCCCAATGAAATACAATAGGCTGATGACCCAATGAAATATGTTGGGCTGGTGGCCCAATGAAATACGTTAGACTGGTGGTACAATGAAATACGTTAGACTGGTGGTACAATGAAATACGTTAGACTGGTGGTACAATGAAATATGTTGGACTGTAACCCAATGAAATATGTTGGTCTTGTGACCCAATGAAATATGTTGGGCTTGTGACCCAATGAAATATGTAAGGCTGGTGTCCCAATGAAATACGTTAGACTGGTGGCCCAATGAAATATGTTGGGATGGTAGCACAAGGAAATATGTTGGACTGGTAGCCCAATGAATTATGTTGGTCTGGTGGCTCAATTAAATATGCTGGTCTGGTAGCCAAATGAAATATGTTAGTCTGGTGGCTTAATTAAATATGTAGGGCTGGTGTCCCAATGAAATATGTTAGACTGTTGGCTTAATGAAATATGTTGTGCTGGTGGCCCAATGAAATATGTAGGGCTGGTGTCCCAATGAAATACGTTAGACTGGTAGCCCAATGAAATATGTTGGTCTGGTAGCCCAATGAAATATGTTGGTCTGGTAGCCAATGAAATATGTTGGACTGGTAGCCCAATTAAACATTTTGGTCTGGTAGCCCAATGAAATATGTTGTACTGGTAGCCAATGAAATATGTTGGACTGGTAGCCCAATTAAACATTTTGGTCTGGTGGCCCAATTAAATATGTTGGGCTGGTGTCCCAATGAACTTTATTAGGCTGGTGTCCCAATAAAAAATGTTGGGCTGGTGGGATACTTAACCAAAGGAAAGGAAAAAACTATTGCTGTAACAGCTTAAAAAGTGTTAAAAGGTGTTCAGTTCAGTTTGTAAGCCAAGTCCATCTAAATCTGCTGATGTATCCAAGACATTTTGGATTCTCATACAAATTTGTTAGTATTCGTACATTCGGATCAATTCGAACATCCGAAAAGCTGAAAGAACAAAAATACGAAAATTACGGAATTACGAATAAGCAGAATAACGAACAAGCGAAAATACGAACGTACGAATGGACAGTCTTCATTTGTGTGTTTTGTAAATCGGTTTCTTTGTCTGTTGGTAAATTTATGTACTCGAATCGTTCTTTCGAATGGGCACTGGGCAGTGTAGTTAGTGAGTGATTATCTTACTTAATATCTTAGCCAATCAGCTTATCGCTTTTGTGCTGAGTCACATTGTACAGTGTAAAGCCTCGTACACACGATTGGACTTCAAACAAACTTTTCTGCAGATTTTTTTTTCCAAAGGGAGTTGGCCGGACTTTTGAAACCGAAAAAGTTTGTCCGATGGAGCGTACACACGGTCAGATTTTTTGGAAAACGCTCATTTTGAAGTTTGTTGGCAAAAAGTCTGACCGTGTGTACGGGGCTTAAGAGAAAGTCTATCTTAAAGGGGTGTTCCAGCCGTTTTTTATGTTTATTAAAAGTCAGCAGCTACAAAAATTGTAGCTGCTGGATTTTAATAAACATACACTTACCTTCTCCATGGTTCCAGCGACGCGCCGGCCGGGGCTCCGCTCCTCTCCCCCCTCCCGGGCCGGCGTCTTTATTTCAAGTGTGGGCACCCGGCCGTGACAGCTTTCGGCTTCACGGCCGGGCACTCACTGCGCATGCGCGAGCGGCACTGCGCATGCGTGAATCGCCTACAGGGAGGGGCTGCAGTAAGGCGATTAAGTTAATCACCTTACTAGCCCCTTGGTGGAAGGAGGAAGTGGGACAAGAAGTCCCACTCCTCCTGAAGCCCCCACTCCCCCCCAAAAAAATGACATGCCAAATGTGGCATGTAAGGGGGTGAGGAGTGGGTTAAGCGGAAGTTCCATTTTTGGGTGGAACTCCGCTTTAATATGGATTATCTGCGTGTTGAAAATGAAACTAAAATACAAGATTGCGAATGACCACGCCGCAATATATTTACGAAAGTACAAAATTACGAATCCATTAAATGAAAATTATTATCTAACAAAATTACGAATTTCGAATCAACGAAAATAAATTAGACAGAATTACGAATCATTCAGTATCAACGAAAAAAAAAACTGTTACGAAATTACAAACAGGTCCGAATAGGAAAACTTGTGCCTTACGAAATAACGAATCTTTACGAATCTACGGAACGAGACGAAACTAAGCAAAAAAATAAAAAAAAATTGTTGTGCACATGTGTAATGACCCTCTCCCCAAACTATCATCTAGTTAGGGTTTACATCAGTTTTGAGCTAATTATAGATCACAACGTATTTTTAAGACTTAAACAATGACATTTTCTTTCGACCATTTTTTTTTTATGTGATTTGTAATGTTAAAAAAAAAAATGAATGACATTTTTTATTTATGTTTTATTTTTATACTTCAAAGCTTCAGCTGCTATTGAATATAACAAATGCCTATATCGGTTGGAATAAAAGGCCTTAAAAATAATGATTTGTAAGTTTCTGTGCGTGGATCCTGTCTAGGAAAACTGCAGGCTGTCAAACCCAACAGCGCAGACTGTCTGCGATCAGATAATTCTGTGTCCTTTATGTGTGCGGAATTTATTTGATATCCATATTTTTCAGACGGTATGAATCTCCTGCAGGCTGACTGTGCTGCTCGCTGTCTGCGTCCTAGCCTGTTTGTAAACTTGTGTGAATATATGGAATGCATAATAAAAATCACCGGGAGTACATAGATAACGACTTGTTTATTGTAGCAAAGAAAATGATAGATGACCTAAATTTAAGCCTTTTTTTTTTAGGACTGTTTAGACAAATAAAGCACAAAAACCTCCTGCACATCCACAATCATTATGATATATAAAGGCTAATGTTAAAGTGATTGTAAACGATCACCTTGTAAAACAGCCCATTACGTTTAAAATTAAAAGAAAAGGCAAAACATTTGTGTATAGATATATATAAAAAAATATATATATTCCGTATTTTTCGCACAATCGAACATGTCCGCTGAAACTGGTCAGTGGACATGTTCGATGGTGTGTATGGCCTATCGGACCGTTTTCCAGGGGACCAAAGTTTTAAAACATGCTTTAAAACCTGTCCAATGGAAACCTGTCCATCAGACAGATTCGATGGTTAGTACACAAAATCATCGGACCAAAAACCCGCGCATGCTCAGAATCAAGTCGACGCATGCTTGGAAGCATTGAACTTCGTTTTTTCATCACGTCGTTGTGTTCTACGTCACCGCGTTTTGGTCTGATCGGATTTTGGTCCGATGGTGTGTACGCACATCAGACCAACAGACCACTTCAGCGTGGCCCGATGAAAACGGTCCGTCGGATAAGTTTCATCGGACCTATCTGATCGTGTGTACGCGGTCTAAGACGCACATGACCGCACCTGACCATAAGACGCACCTAGGTTTTAGAGGAGGAAAACAAGAAAAAAAATATTTTGAACCAAATAGTGTACTAAAATATTTACCATGAAATGCAGCCTCACCATTGACATTATTGCAGCCTGACCTGCGCCATTGCATGGGGTAACAGTGAAAAGAATTTTAGTAACCATCAACTAATCAGAAAAAGCATGACATTTTTTTATTAATCCAACCCCCAGACTGGTAGGATGTCACAAATCCCGCCAAAACAGCTCAAATAATCCAAATTCATTAGCACAACTTCACAGAATTAAGAGAAAACATATCTATCAAATGAAGGGAATGGTAAAATGACATCACCTTTATAGTACCTTTCTATTATCAAAATGGCGTGGTCCCCAATCATCATGGGGAAGGAAGGACCAGCTGTCAGGGAGCATCTGTTCTAGATCGGCGCCAGTTCAGGGATTGGAAGCTGTGGGTGGAGATCATAGACCACGCTTCCACAATGCAGCGGCGGTATCCAAGGCAACCAGAAATGCTGTAGTGTCAGAGGGACGATGTGGCATGAACGATGTGTGTCGGTAGACGTCGTTGCAAGGATGCTAGGCTTACAACAGCCACAGTGTGTTGTGCCGGCAGTAGCCGAGTCACGAGGGATGCTGCTGGGCTGGGCAGTGGCTGGGGGATTGCCAGAGGTGGCGGGGGGCGTTGCCAGAGCCGGCGGGGGGCGGTGCCTCATTTACATTCGGACCATAAGACGCAGGGACATTTTTTTCTCATATTTTTTGGGGAAAAAGTGTGTCTTATGGTCAGAAAAAAACGGTATATATATATGTACAGGGGCGGACTGACAACTCATGGGGCCCCCGGGCAATAGAAGATTATGGGGCCCCCGGGCTTACAGATGGCCACCACGCCAGGAGGCAGTACAGAGGCGGGGCAGCTAAAATCTCTGGATTTTTACATCAAAAGCATGTCAGTTTCGGACATATCAGGGACAGATGTAAAAAAACACAGATTTTTACATACTGTCCCTGGTTTTATTGAGCCTGGCAACCCTGATGGGGCCTCCTAGTGGCATAGGGCCTTTGGGCAGTGCCCCAGTGACTCAATGGTCAGTCCGCCCCTGTGTATATATATATATATATATATATATATATATATATATATATATATATAAATACTTTTTTTCCCCCTTTTTTTTATGTGATCACATTCCCTCTATTTTCAGCTGCATAAGAGCTGGGGGAGGAGAAGCAGCAGCACACTGAGCTCCCTGGCGAAAGGCTGTGCAGCGGGGCTGTGTCAGGACAAGTCTGATCATTGGAGGAGAGCAGGCTGAGTTCCCAACATTGCTAGGCCGCGTACACACGATCGGTTCAAATCGATGAGAATGGTCCGAAGGACCGTTTTTATCGGTTCACCGCTGAAGTGGTCTGATGTGCGTACACACCATCAGTTCAAAATCCGATCGGGTCAGAACGCGGTGATGTAGAACACAATGACATGCTGAAAAAACGAAGTTCAATGCTTCCAAGCATGCGTCGACTTGATTCTGAGCATGTGCTGGTTTTTGGACCGATGCTTTTGCGTTCTAACCATCGGTTTGGACCGATGGTCAGACGTCCATCAGTTTAAAACTTTGGTCCGACGGACAATGGACCGATGGGTCGTACAGACGGTCGGTTTGGACCTATGAAACTGGACTTAAGTCCATTTTCATTGGTTTGGACCGATCGTGTGTACGTGGGCCTAGAGAACTGATCACGATGTGCTTTCCTGCTTAGTGAGGTCAGTTTTTAAAAGGAAAGCAGAGGGACTGGCAGGAACACCAAGTAAAACCCAACAGGGTTTACTTCCTCTTTAAACTTATGCAGTGGGTTGCAGTACTTTTCATTTTGAATGGCACAGCAATGTACCTTGCCAGTGCACCAACCCCCTGCATGTCCATCAAAAACCTTTACAATCAATGGACTGCCTTACTGCATAGTATATTCTGTAATGCACAGCAATGCAGCAGAAATATCTGAATGGGCTGTGAAGGAACGTTTACTATTGAAATATTACTTTTTCTAAGGACCAGTTCCAGCTAAACACATTCGAATTGTACTTTTTGTGTGAATGCCCCTTTCCCTAATTCAGTGGAACTTCACTAATTTTTTCATCTTTCCATCTAATAAATCTTCTGCCCTTGTTGTTATTACAACTTTGGATAGTAAAAAAAAATGAAATGAGGATTTCTCAGAAGAAATAAGGACATTTAAAAGCAAAATGGAAGGATGAGGTAAGTGAAGAAGGACTGCACTAAGGTAAAGGAAGCCATTTAGGAAAAACATTTGTTAGCTTTACAACCCCTTAAAGGAGAGAAAATATCTGAGCAAAAACAGTAAAACCAGGGAAACTGGAAAATCAAACCTTCAAACTAATAATGACCAGCCAAGTGTTTCAAAAAGATAGTGGAAGCAAGACCTATAAAAAAACACCATCTAATAATTTAAAATTCTATTTTTAATTTTAAATTCAAAATTTTTTTTGTTTTAAATTTTTACATTTTAATAGAATTTCATTTAATAGAATGAATAAAATTACATATAGTTAAATCGAATATTGACCAATCTAATATCTATAGTGTAGAGTTTGAAAGAACTAGGACAGAAAGGAGGAGATGGTGCAAGAACCAACTGAGTACAGTAATGTCTGTAATAATACATAAAGTGGTTGTAAAGGCTTACAGACCACTTAGGCTGCGTACACACGATCAGACTGGTCTTAAGGCCAGTTTCATCGGAACAAATTGATCGTGTGTACGGCCCATCGGACCGTTGTCCGTCGGACCAAAGTTTTAAAACTTGCTTTAAAATCTGTCCGATGGACACCTGACCATCGGACCAAAACGATGGTTAGTACACAAAAGCATCGGGCCAAAAACCTGCGCATGCTCAGAATCAAGTCGACGCATGCTTGGAAGCATTGAACTTCGTTTTTTTCAACACGTTGTTGTGTTCTACGTCACCGCGTTCTGACCCGATCGGATTTTGGACTGATGGTGTGTACGCACATCATACCATCAGGCCACTTCAGCAGTGGCCCGATGAAAACGGTCCGTCGGACCATTCTCATCGGACCGGTCTGATCGTGTGTACAGGGCCTTAGGCTGCATTCACACCTAAGCGTAGGCGCTTTGTGGCGTTTTTTACCGCGACAAATTGCGGCGTTTTTTTACCGCGATTTGCCGCGACAAAACGCTGCGTTTTTTACCGCGGTTTTGTACAGGTCATTGGCACCAATGGAAAACGCCCAAGCCGCCCGATTCGCGTGTCAAAAAAGGGTCCGGGACTTGTTTTAAATTCAGGTGTTCGGCATTCTTTAGGCGTTTGGCGTTTTGCGTTGGAGATGTGAACCATCTCCATAGAGAATAATGTTATTTTTCCCCTCTAGCGTCTTTGAGCGTCGCGCTTCAGGCGACAAAACGCTCAGATGTGAATGCAGCCTTAGACCTACAGGTAAGCTTGGTTAAGGCTTAGCTGTAGGTGCAAGACATATCTCTATAACCTACACGGTTAAGGAGATATTTTCCCAAAAACGGGCACCATTGTCTATGGCGCATGCGCGCGGCAGAGATCGGCGCAGGCGCACTGAGCGTGTCGTTAGTGAAGGCGATCATGACGTCACTGCCGGCTCCCACGAGAATGCCTTGGAGTGACGTCATTTCTTCTCCGGCCAGTCACAGCGCCAGAGCAGCGATACCCGGAAGTCACTCCGGGAGAGATGATGGCATCAGAGGAGGCGAACGAGGACCGCTGTGGGAGCTTCGATCTCAGGTAAGTAATACATTATGAGCTAGTATGCTATGGATTATGCCTTTGTCCTGCAAGCTCTGCAGGCTGCAGGCTCTAGAGGAGGGTTTACTTCCTCTTTAATAGTTCCAAAATAAGGTAAAAAGAGAGGCGGGGGGGGGGGGGGGGGGTAGATATAATCAGTCCAAACCACATTGGTGGCAGCAACCTTGGGAGTGGAAGCACAACTCTGGGGAAAAAAAAATAGAAAAGGAACAAAGGGCCAGATCCACGAAGCCCGGCGTAAGTGTCTGCCGGGCGTAGCATATATCATTTACGCTATGCCGCCGTAAGTTAGAATGGCAAGTGCCGTATTCACAAATCACTTGCGTCCTAAGTTACGGTGGCATAGCGTAAATGGGCCGGCATAAGCCCGCGCAATTCAAATGGGGAAGAGGTGGGCGTGTTTTATTTAAATTATTCGTGACCCGACGTAAACAACGGAAAATTCAACGCTGTCCTGACGTCCATACTTAACATTGCGTACGCCTCTATAGAGCAGGGGTAACTTTACGCCGGACATACGCTTACGCAAACAACGTTAAAAAAAATGCGCCGTGCGTACGTTCGTGGATCGGCGTATCTATCTCATTTGCGTATTTTACGCTGAACATCTACGGAAGCGCCCCTAGCGTCCAGCGTAAATATGCAACTAAGATACGACGGCGTAATAGACTTACGCCAGTCGTATTTTAGCGTAATTCCGGCGTATCTTGTTTTGTGGATACAAAACAAAGATACGCCGGCGCAAATTTGAAATTATGGAGATACGCCGCCGTAATGCTTTGTGGATCCGGCCCAAAGTGCGCAAGACTGGGCGTAGTATTTAGGAATTCATTTAATTCAACAGAAACAAGTCAAATGGCTACTCACAATGCAAAGGTAATATTAAGGCACATAGATATTATGCGGTCCAAGGTCACATTGCGGTGATGTCAAGAGCTGGATCCCACAAATAGGTTGGCTGGCTGGGCTGCACGCCGTACGATCTCGGCAGCGTCCGGAAGCGTTCCAGAGTGTTTCCAAGCCTTTTTTAGGGCAGTGTTTTTCAACTCCAGTCCTCAAGGCACACCAACAGGTCAAGTTTTTAGGATTTCCCTCAGATGAAATGGCTGTGGTGATTACTAAGGCAGTGAAACTGATCAAATCACCTGTGCAAAATAATGGAAAGCCTGAAAACATGACCTGTTGGCGTGCCTTGAGGACTGGAGTTGAAAAACACTGTTTTAGGGTTTCCAAGTGCAATAGAGCGGTCTCTGAGTATTTCCGTGTTTCTCCGGCACCCCCTCACCTCTGGCCACATGCGGTATTGCATTCAATAGAAGTCAATGTGCAACAAGCTTGTGAAGTCCGTAAACCGGAGAAGACCAAACAAAGAAGGACACCTTCTGAGTGATTTTGGGGTGGAGGAAGTTGACTGGCCTGTCCTGATCTCAACACCTTCGGGATGAATAAGAACTGCAAGCCAGGTTTTCTTGTCAAACATCAGTACTTGACTTCACAAATGTGCTTCTGAAAGAATGGTCAAACATTCCCACACTCCTAAACCTTGTGGACGGCCTTCCCAGAAGAGTTGAAGCTGTTATAGCTGTAAAGGGCGGGGCCAACTCAATATTGAACCCTACGGACTAAAGGCGGGTGTCCCAATACTTTTGGCGATATAGTGCATCTGCCCTCAAAAGTCCGATGTACTTGGTTTAACAGTAAGTTTTATATAAAGCATTATCTGATTAAAGAGATTTTCATCTGATAGTATTTACAAATCATTATACGTATAACACGGGAACCATCTTTTAGAGCAGGAAAAGTGATGTTTTCGTTTTCAGCCTCCACAGTGAGAGTTTAAATGAAGCAGACCGGAGCAGACTGCAGACTCCCTCTGATAATAACTCCTTAATGATCTCCCTCTGGTACCAGACTGTGTGATATTAAACGCTTTGCTAACCACTGATGCTTTTTTAGCACAAAGACGATACTAAAACCTGTTGGAGATTTAGAACTGTTGATGTTTGTACCTTATAATCTTGTACATGTTGAATCACCAGACAAATAGAAACTGTTCTTCATATATTTATAATATTTATACAGAATGCATACAGTTCTATTAGCCCCCCCCCCCCAATATCTGAGCCCGATCTTGATCCAGTGATGTGCATGAGAGCCGAGACTCTCCTGGGTCTCTCCCTCCTCATTGGCTGAGATGCAGCAGCAAGAGGCTGCTCCTCCCTATTGGCTCCAGCTACTGTCAATCACAGCCAGTGAGGAGGCAGCAGGGGGGGTGGGGCTGAGCCACACTTTGTGCCTTATAGCTACTTTGGGGCATTCAGCGGTGGGAAGGGGAGGGGCATCAGAGCCCTGGCGGGGGGACCAAAAAGAGGAGAATTGAGGCTGCTCTGTGCAAAGGTTTTGCACAAAGCAGGTAAGTATGACATGTTTGATGTTTACAGAATTTTTTATTTTTTTACCTTTGCAAACACTAAAATTCTCAAGATATATACAGTGATACCTCAGATTGCGAGTAACGCGGTTAACAAACGTTTCGCAATACGAGGTATTATTTAAAAAAATCCTGACTCGGTTTGCGAGTGTTGTCTCGAAAAACGAGCAGGATTCAAGACTCTGTAGTGTGCAGTACCGTATTTGGCCAGAGGTGCGGGGGCGCCAGTGACACTCTGAGCCATTCGGAGTCGTCGGAGCCACTCAGAAATAATTGGAAGCACTCGGAAACTCGGAAACTGATCAGATGCACTCGGAAAGGCGCAGAAACACTTGGGAACTGAGTATTTCTGAGCCATTCTAAGTGCATCTGATCAGTCTCCGAGTATTTCCGAGTCTCTCCAGCACCCCTCCACCTCTGGCCACATGCGGTATTTCATGCAATAGAAGCCAATGTGGAGCGAATTATCTTTGTTTCCATTGACTTCTATGGGGAAACTCACTTTGATATGCGACTGCTTTGGATTACAAGCATTCTCCTGGAACAGATTATGCTCATAATCCAAGGTTCCACTGTAATAACATAAATTAAGAGCATTTCTATAGGCATATATTATTATATTTATTATTACTCAGTATTTATATAAGGCCAACAGTTTGTGCTGCACTAAATGTAATTTGTAACCTACAGTGCCTTGCAAAAGTATTCAACCCCTTGGCATTTTTTTTTTGCCTCACAACCTGGAATTAACACAGATTGTTTGAGAAATTCATCATTTAATGTACAGAACACGCCCACAACTTTTTCTTATTGTGAAGTAAACAACAAATAGGTCAAACTAACAGAAAAAGTCAATGTGCATAACTATCACCCCCTTAAAGTCAGTACGTTGTAGAGCCACCTTTTGCGGCTATCACAGCTCCAAGTCGCTTTGGATAAGTCTCTATGAGCTTGCCACATCTTACCACTGGGATTTTTGCCCATTCCTCCTCCTTGCAAAACTGCTCCTTCAAGTTGGATGGTTTGCGGTTGTAAACAGCAATCTTTAGGTCTGACCACAGATTTTCTATTGGATTGAGGTCTGGGCTTTGACTAGGCCATTCCAACACATTTACATGTTTCCCCTTAAACCACTCAAGTGTTGCTTTAGCAGTGTGTTTGGGGTCATTGTCCTGCTGGAAGGTAAACCTCTGTCCCAGCCTCAAATCACACGCAGAGTGGTACAGGTTTCACTCAAGAGTATCCCTGTATTTAGCACCATACATCTCGCCCTCAACTATGACCAGTTTCCCAGTCCCAACTGCTGAAAAACATCCCCATAGCATGATGCTGCCACCACCATGTTTCACAGTGGTGATGGTGTTCTTTGGGTGATGTGTTGGGTTTGCACCAGACATAGCGTTTTCTTTGATGGCCAAAAAGTTACATTTTAGTCTCATCAGACCAGAGCACCTTCCTCCATACATTTTGGGAGTCTCCCACATGCCTTTTCGCAAACTCGAAACGTGACATTTTGTTTTTTTGCTGAAAGTAATGTCTTTCTTCTGGCCACTCTGCCATAAAGCCCAACTCTATGAAGTGTACGGCTTATTGTCGTCCTTTGTACAGATACTCCAGTCTCTGCTGTGGAACTCTGCAGCTCCTCCAGGGTTACCTTAGGTCTCTGTGCTCCTCTCTGATTAATGCCCTCCTTGCCCGGTACGTGAGTTTTGGTGTGCGGCCGTCTCTTGTCAGGTTTGCTGTTGTGCCGTATTCTTTCCATTTGGTTATGATAGATTTGATGGGGCTCCTAGGGATCATCAAATATTTGGATATTTTTTTTATAACCTAACCCTGACTTGTATTTCTCAACAACATTGTCCCTTACTTGTTTGGAGAGTTCCTTGGTCTTCATGGCAGTGTTTGGTTAGTGGTGCCTCTTGCTTAGGTGTTGCAGCCCCTGGGGCCTTTCAAAAAGGTGTGTCTATGTGTAACGGAATGACCCGTGACAGACTGAGATTCTCCTATGTCTAGGGTCACCTTATGTCCACTAGGGCCATAGGGTGACAAAGAAATTATATCATATATTACATGAAATGGGACATTAATAATAATTCATATTGCAGGACTGGAATATTACAAGAGGTGTTTCTACTAGACATCTGTTACACAGGAGAGGGACATTACAAGCTTATTCAATGCTTAGCTCCAGCTATTGAAATGTTAAAAGACCCAGCTTGTGAAAGACATTTCATTCTGTTGAAAGGTGTTAATTGCATCTACTCCTAGACAATACATTGTCTATGGTACTAAGGTGTCAGAGACAGTACGTCTGTCTAGATATGTGGTTTGAGGTCAAGGCATTGTGAAAATTCCTTTTAGAATGTGATTGAGGTTTATTATATGGGTGTGAAGATTATCTGTGATTGTGTATTATTCAAAAGGGAAAATCATTGTGTGATAGTATTTGGTTTTGATGTCATTATCTCAAGGAATGTATCTGTCAGTATCGGTGCCGAAATGTCTGCTAGATAATTAGCCCCAGTGTGAATAGGGGGGTGGAGATGGCATTGTCCTGTGATTGGCTGTAACATCTTGTACTGTATAAAAAGCTGGAAAGAAACCATTAAAGTGTGCATATCTTTGGAAGCAAGTACAGAGCTGAGTCTCGTCTTGATTATGGGAATTGATATGGATCGTGTATGCAAAATGGTCGCAGTGTGTGTCGGATAAGCTTGTCGTGGTTGGATGGAAGGTTGTAAACGGTGGTGACCGTTACACTATGTAATGACAGATCATGTGACACTTAGGCCCCATACACACGAGCAGACAGATTTGTTCAAATCGGTCGGACAGACCGATTTGAACAAATCTGTCTGCTGGGGATGTATTGGTTTGATCGTGTACACACGATCAAACCAAAATCCCCGCCGGCAGACGGCGTGCTGATGTGGCGGTGACGTTGACGCCGCCACGTCACCGCACCAGGAAGTAAAACACTTCCGCGCATGCGTCAAAACCATTCGATGCGTGTGCAAGAAGACATGTCTGCTGGTTAGCGTACTAACCAGCAGACATGTCGGGTGGACGGGTTCCCAGCCGACAGATTTGAAAGCATGCTTTCAAATCTGTCGGCTGGCCAAATCCGTCGGCTCGCCCGTACACACGATTGAATCTGTCTGCTGGGACGGTCGGGCCGACCGTTTCCAGCAAATAGATTTGATCATGTGTACGCAGCCTTAGATTGCACACAGGTGGACATCATGTCACTACTTATGTGACTTCTGAAGGTAATTGGTTGCACCAGAGCTTTTTATGGGCTTCATAACAAAGGGGGTGAATACATATGCACATCCCAATTATCAGTTTTTTATTTCCGAAAAATTGTTTTATTTATATATTTTTCAAATTTTACTTCCCCAACTTAGACTATTGTGTTCGTATCTATCACATATAATTCAGAGTAAAAAACATTGAACTAAAGGCTGTAATGTAACAAAATAGGTAAAAAGTAGGGCTGTTACTGATCAAAATTTTTGTGTTCGATTAATCGTTTTTTTTATTTTTATCGATTAATCGACTAATTTCGATTAATTATAACGCACATACAGATCCAACTACTTTTAGCTGATCTCCTTGCAGGCTGATTCCCAGTGCAGCTCCAACCACTGGAAAAATGGATAGCAGAATACAAAAAACACACAAAGGCAGCGCTCGATGGGAATAGCATTAAAACTTTTATAGTCTTCAAGTAGGTAACCAAAAATTGCACTGGAGAAAAAATCGATGTAGCTACATAGGGCCAGATTCAGGAACAGTTACGCTGGCGGATCGAGTGATCCGCCAGCCTAACTGTGACTTTGAGCCGGCGTTTCTGTTTTCTGTAACCAGAAAACAAGAAACGCCGGGTTGAAGTTCCGATGCGAGCAGCGTAACTGAGTTTCGCCATCGCATCGTTACTTCAACGTAAAAATGGCGCCGGGGGCGTTCCCGCCGATTTACGCTCAAAAAATATGTTAATGAGCGGAAATCGGCAATTCACGATCGAAATCCGGCGCGACGCAATGACGATACGACGTTTCCGGACGGGATACGCGGCGCATAGATATACCTACATGGGGTTGGAGTATCCTATGTTAGGTATAGGCGTCGTCATCGCGTCGGGAAAAAAAAAAAAAACGTCGCTTGCGTAAAACGGTCATGAATGGGAATGTGACGTCATTGACGTTCATTCACAGATTTTGGAGCATGCGCACGGGGATGTTTTGACACTCGACGCATGCGCAGTACGTTGGCGGCGGGATCGCGCGTAGTTAGCATACTACACGCCCCGTACCCGCTAAATTTGAATTCTGCCGGCTCATTTGTGATGCGCTGCCGCAACTTTAGGAGCAAGTGCTTCGTGAATGACAGCACTTGCTCCTAAAATTTCGGCAGCGCAACGCAAATGAGAAGCGTTACTCCAGAGCAAAGATGCTCTGGACTACCAGAATCTGGCCCATAAACTGTAAAAATGGTGCGAGTAATACCAAGCGGTACCAAAAGCAGTCATAAAAACATGTAGCTAAGTATGATACTGGTATAAAAATGTATACAACGATACATCTGCTGAATCCAGATGAGGAGAGGTTAATATCAGTCAGTCGGCATGAAGGGAACTATCACAACTCCCAGTGGATGGCTGTAGAATCCCAGGTTGATAGAGAGAAGTGATAGAGGGAAGTGTAACAGCCCTTGTGTGTGGCAGATAGTAAGGTCCCACTAGCATACAGATATGAAGGCACAGCAAAGGAGCCCTTCAGATGGACACGGCAAGCCCCGCCGGTGTCCGTGACGTTACCGGATCTCAGACGGAACTCCCTGAAGGCCCAGAAGCCGGCGGAGAGGTGAGTACCAATCAAAATAATTTTAATCGATCAAAAAGATTTTGATCGATCAAAAAAATAAACTTTTAATTAATCAATTAATCTTTAATTTGCACAGCCCTAGTAAAAAGCCAGTAAATACCGTATTTATCGGCGTATACCGCGCACTTTTTTCCCCTTAAAATAAGGGTAAAATCGTGGGTGCGCGATATACACCGATTCCCACACTTAGTTTGAATGCCTCCACCGACATATACGAGCGCAGTACACTCGGGTACATTCGGCCAGGCTCGGCTTTACTCGCGGTCACGCTCCTAGCTTCTATGCGTGAGAAGCCGAGCGTGGGCAAGCATGCCTGAGTGTACTGCGCTCGGTATATGTCAGTGGCGGCGTTCAAACTAAGCGCGGGAAGCGGGGATTCGACTCGGAGACAGCACGGGAGAAGCGAGGAGGACACCACAGAGGCCGCAGACGGATGCCGGACCAGACAAGGCCGCCGATGGACGCCGGGCAAGATACCAACGAGGGGCGCGCTATACGGTATGTAGATATAAATGAATTTTGCAATCCTCAGCTTTCCCAGGATTAACCTTGAAGGCCAGTATTGTCATCTTCATTTAGATGCTGCAGGCAGAAGCCAGACTGTAAGGTACATTTATTTTTCAATTAATATTTATATGGACCAAATGTTTCAATGTGTCTATATACCAACATACCCTACTAATTAATAATACCAAAGCCAAATATATACAGTCAGGTCCATAATTATTGGGACATCAACACAATTCTAATCTCTTTGGCTCTATACACCACCACAATGGATTTGAAATGAAAGGGACAAGATGTGCTTTAACTGCAGACTTTTAGCTTTAATTTGAGGGAATTTACATCCAAATCAGGTGAACGGTGTAGGTATTACAACAGTTTGTATATGTGCCTCCCACTTTTTAGAGACCAAACGTAATGGGACAGATTAACAATCATAAATCAAACTTTCACCTTTTAATACTTGGTTACAAATCCTTTGCAGTCAATTACAGCCTCAAGTCTGGAACGCGATGACATCACCGGATGCTGGGTTCATCCCTGGGGATGCTCTGCCGGGCCTCTACTGCAACTGTCTTCAGTTCTTGCTTGTTCTTGGGGCATTTTCCCTTCAGTTTTGTCTTCAGCAAGTGAAATGCATGCTTAATCGGGTTCAGGTCAGGTGAATGACTTGGCCATTGCATAACATTCCACTTCTTTCCCCTAAAAACCTCTTTGGAGTCTTTTGCAGTACGCTTCGGGTCAATGTCCATCTGCACTGTGAAGCACCATCCAATGAGTTCTGAAGCATTTGGCTGAATATGAGCAGATAACAATATTGCCCAAAACACTTCAGAATTCATCCTGCTGCTTTTGTCAGCAGTCACATCATCAATAAATACAAGAAAACCAGTTCCATTGGCAGCCATACATGCCCACGCCGTGACACTACCACCACCATGCTTTACTGATGAGGTGGTATGCTTTGGTTCATGAGCAGTTCCTTTCCTTCTCCATACTCTTCTCTTCCCATCACTCTGGTACAAGGTGATCTTGGTCTCATCTGTCCATAGGATGTTGTTTCAGAACTCTGAAGGCTTTTTTATATGTTGTTTGGCAAACTCTAACCTGACCTTTTGAGGGTCACCAATGGTTTACATCTTGTGGTGAACCCTCTGTATTCACTCTGGTGAAGTCTTCTCTTGATTGTTGACTTTGACACACATACACCTACCTCCTGGAGAGTGTTCTTCATCTGGCCAACTGTTGTGAAGGGTGTTTTCTTCACCAGGGAAAGAATTCTTTGGTCATCCACCACAGTTGTTTTCCATGGTCTTCCGGGTCTTTTGGTGTTGCTGAGGTCACCGGTGCGTTCATTCTTTTTAAGGATGTTCCAAACAGTTGATTTGGCCACACCTAATGTTTTTGCTATCTCTCTGATGTGTTTTTTTTTTTCAGCCTAATGATGGCTTGCTTCACTGATAGTGACAGCTCTTTAGATCTCATATTGAGATCTAAAGATTAAACATGCAAATAGCACACTTGAAATGAACCCTGGGCCTTTAATCTGCTCCTTGTAAAATGGGATAATAAGGAAATAACACACACCTAGCCATGGAACAGCTGAGCAGCCAATTGTCCCATTACTTTTGGTTCCTTAAAAAGTGGGAGGCACATATACAAACTGTTGTAATTCCTACACTGTTCACCTGATTTGGATGTAAATACCCTCAAATTAAAGCTGAAGGTCTGCAGTTAAAGAACATCTTATTTGTTTTATTTAAAATCCATTGTGGTGGTGTATAGAGCCTAAAAGATTAGAATTGTGTCGATGTCCCAATATTTATGGACCTGACTGTATATATATTTTAAGAAAGACAAGTTTTTTTATATGGTACCAGTCAACACATACGCCAATTATCATACAATTGTAACTTTTTGCCCAAAAAAATAATTTTAAAACAAAGAACAAAATACATATTCATTAAAAACTAGCAAATCTAATCCCACCTCCTAGCTCATACTCCAACGTGTGCTCAGGTTAACATTGTCACAATAGGAACCCTATTTTTATACTTTACATTGAAGACTTCACATGATGGAGGTAAAGTCTGCAAAAACTATATGTGTTTTATTGAGCATTTTGTTAACTTTTTCGAGGTGGTAGTTGCTACTGTAAAACAGTATATCATTTTTTGGGCAAAATGCAAGGACACCCCTCAAAAGAAAGAGATGACAAAATGTTGGGTATTCATAATCTCATAGTTGTTATCCCTACACAAGTGGAATGACATACCGTATTTATCGGGGTATAGTGCACTCCCGCGTATAGCGCGCACCCCTAAAGTGGCCCCCATTCCTGTGGAAAAAAAGTTTTTTGTACTTACAGTTTTGGTGTCTTGCGCGGCGTCCATCGGTGGCTTCGGGTGTCCTCTTCATCGGGTCCGGCGTCTTTCTGCGGCGTCCTCCCCGCTCGATCCCCGCTTTCCCGCTCTGAGTTTGAATACTGCACCTGCATATACCAAGTGCAGTACACTTGTGTATAGTTGGGCAGGCTCGGCTACTCTCTCGCTCACGTCCTGTACGTCCAGGACGTAAGCGCGAGAGGAGCCTGCCCGACTATACACGAGTGTACTGCGCTCGGTATATGCTGGCGCAGTATTCAAACTCGGCGCGGGAAAGCAGGTATCGGCGTATATCGCACTCCCACGATTTTTCCCTGATTTTCAGGGCAAAAAAGTATGCGGTATACGCCGATAAATACGGTATGTCAGGCAAGAGTCCTTTCCTTTAAAGCCCATGTTTAGTAAAAAAAATAATAATCAGCACAAGGGACATTATTTACAAAATGTCTCTTTGCTGCTGGATGCAGATTTCGTTGAAATCTTACATCCTCCGACCCCCCTACTCTCACCACCATAATCAGCCTGGAGGCATTCAAACCTGGATGAGAGAGACTAACATTACTGCTCCGCTGGCTCCAGTGACAGATACAAAGCACTACTATTCTTTTTTAAATGTGATTGCAGTTCTTTTATGCTGTTTGTCTTTTATGAATAAAGTGATTTACTGCGCTAGATCTATGCCCTTCCTCTCTTCCCTTTACATTTGACATCCACTGACAGCCCAGTAAAAAAAGAAACAGTTAAGTTGAGTTCAGAGTAGCTAGCATAGAGGCTTTCTACAAGAGGCAAGAACAGCTTTAGATATAATTTATTGAAAAGACAAGAAAAATGGCCCAAGAAAAAAATTCACAGATAAAGATATTTAAAAAATAGACAATAGCAACAGAAAAATAAAGTGGGGACACAAATGTAGCACTGTCCCTGTAGGGCTTGCTGAATGTTGACTTCATAGGTCTCTCCCTGGTTACCTGCAGCTGGTTGCCAAAGGGTCCCCACTTAGGTGCAGAGGGTTTCCCACTATGCTGTTGAGGGTCCTCTCTTGGTTGCGGAGGATTTCCGACTATGTTGCTAAGGGTTCCCGCTTGGTTGCTGAGGATTTCCCACTATGTTGCTAAGGCCCTGTACACACGATCGGACCGGTCCGATGAAACTTGTCCGACGGACCGTTTTCATCGGACCACACTGAAGTGGTCCGATGGTCTAATGTGCGTACACACCATTGGACCAAAAATCCGATCAGACCAGAACGCGGTGACGTAGAACACAACGACGTGATGAAAAAACAAAGTTCAATGCTTCCAAGCATGCGTCGACTTGATTCTGAGCATGCGCGGGTTTTTGGTCTGATGCTTTTGTGTACTAACCATCGAACCTGTGCGACGAACAGGTGTCCATCAGACAGATTTTAAAGCAAGTTTTAAAACTTTGGTCTGATGGACAACGGTCCAATAGGCCGTACACACCATCGAACTGGTCCGATAAAACTGGTCTGCAGACCAGTTTCATCGGACCGGTCCGATCGTGTATAAGCGGCCTAAGGGTTCCCGCTTGGTTGCTAAGGATTACCCCCTGTGTTGCTAGAGGTTCTGCTTGGTTGCTGAGAACTCCTGTTTGTTTTTTGAAGAGCTCCCACTTTTCCCACCCTTACTCCCGCTTGGTCATTACTCAAAGACCAGTATTTGGGTTTTTGTATTTTATTTGGAACTTGGATAGGAGAAGGGATAACTCCAACTCCAACTTGAACTATTTACATGTAACACTGCCCCCGAAGGAGCTGCTGGTTTAGATTTGGGCCTGCCATTACCTTACTGTTCCGTGTTCTCTCTCTGGGCCAAACTACTGCCCAGGCAACTATCATTTTAACATATAACACCCACTCATTCTCAGTGAAAATGAACAGCCTTCCAGATAAAAACCTGTCTAAATAAAAAGTCAGTTTTCTGGTCAGTTTCTCCTTTACTATGTTTGCAGTCTCTGATCATCTTCTGTTCTGTGTTTGCAGTCTCTGACCATCTCCTGTATCACGTCTGTAGTATGTCTGGGAGCTCTTTCTAACAGACTCTCTAACAGAATCCCTCTCTGTGTCCATCAGAGAGGCCCCCCTCCAGGTCCCAATAAAGTACTCTGCTTCTCTTCCTTTATTTTGTTTATTGTTAAGAAATCATGTAAGGATCCCAGGGTAATATAGACTTCATGGGGGAGCGTCTCTGTGGTTGAGTCATTGCCATAGAAACATGTGTAAAGGGGAGGAGTTAGTATAATGACCACACCCATGTGGGGGCGCCAGAATTTTTTTTTGCACCCAGGCGCCTGTGACCCTAGGGTCGGCTCTGCAGTGACTGTGACTTTGACCATCATCATCCACCGGCCCTTTCAGGGGTACCACTACACTCTAAATGTGATTTATTGATAATTCAGCTACCCTGATACCTCTAGAACCCGTGAAATACCCAAACTTGAAACCCAGTCTACACACAAACATAAAAATGGCTTTTTAAATGATTGTGTTAATATAATGCTTTCAATGCTTTGGAAACACACAGCAAATTTAATGTTGCCTACAAAGTGGAAATGGTTTGGTAAAAAGTAGAACATTTGTGCACATAACTTCTCCTGACAGCAAACACAAAAGGAAAGACATTAAATTGTATGTTGCAAGTATTGAATTTCTGCGCATAATAGCTGACAATAACCAGTAAACACAAACTCAGCCATTAAACAGCATTCAAGGGCATAGTTGAAGCACTCAACTAATAACTGTATTTTAAAGTCTTTATAAAAAAACAGCTTTTATGTAATCCTCTCTATGGAACATGTTACAGTTTTTACATTTTTTATTTTTTTTGCTTGTTAACACAAAAAAGTTTAAATAAGGATATATTTGGAATGTGTGGGTCCAGAGCAAACCTGAATTTGCCCTCGCAGGGGCTTTCATGCAAGCCCTTGTTCCAACACGTACTCATCTTTTTATTGCCTACCCATTCCATTGGTGACTTTAACCACTTAAGACCCGGACCAAAATGCAGGTAAAGGACCAGGCCCCTTTTTGCGATTCGGCACTGCGTCGCTTTAACTGACAATTGCGCGGTCGTGCGACGTGGCTCCCAAACAAAATTGGCGTTCCTTTTTTCCCCAACAAATAGAGCTTTCTTTTGGTGGTATTTGATCACCTCTGCGGTTTTTATTTTTTGCGCTATAAACAAAAATAGAGCGACAATTTTAAAAAAAATGCAATATTTTTTGCTATAATAAATATCCCCCAAAAATATATAAAAACATTTTTTTTTTCCTCAGTTTAGGCCGATACGTATTCTTCTACCTATTTTTGGTAAAAAAAATCACAATAAGCGTTTATCGGTTGGTTTTCACAAAATGTATAGCTTTTACAAAATAAGGGATAGTTTTATTGCATTTTTATAAAAATTTTTTTTTTTACTACTAATAGCGGCGATCAGCGATTTTTTTCGTGACTGCGACAATATGGCGGACACTTCGGACAATTTTGACACATTTTTGGGACAATTGTCATTTTCACAGCAAAAAATGCATTTAAATTTGCATTGTTTACTGTGGAAATGACAGTTGCAGTTTGGGAGTAAACCACAGGTGGCGCTGTAGGGGATGTGTGCCTATGTGTTGTGTTTACAACTGTAGGGGGGTGTGGCTGTAGGTGTGACATCATCGATCGTGTCCCCCTATTACAGGGATGACGCGATCGATGCTACGGCCACAGAGAAGCACGGGGAAGCCGTGTGTACACACGGCTCTCCCCGTTCTTCCGCTCCAGGGACGGATCGCCGCACTGCAGCGGCGGTCGGGTCCGAGAATCCCGCGGTCCCGGTCCTGGAGCTTCGGACCGGGTCGCGGGCGCGCGCCCGCGGACGCGCGCCCGCGACCCACGGCTGGGTACTAAAATCAACGTATATATACGTTGATGTGCCCAGCCGTGCCATTCTGCCGACGTAAATGTGCAGTAGGCGGTCCTTAAGTGGTTAAAATATAGGAAAGCATGGGACTCGCTTCCCTACTTCCCACATGATGGTGATTTTACTTGTCAATTTGCTCCTCAGGCATCACCAGAGTCCTTAGCTTTGTGTTAGCTCCAACTAGGATCAACATGGAGCTGAAAGTGGGGGTTCCGGTCACGTTTTTGGCCATTTAAATATTATGGGCCAGATTCAGGTAGGACAGCGGTTCTTTATTTCGGAGTAACGCAAGTCATTTACGTTACTCCGCTGAAACTTTAGGAGCAAGTACTGTTATTCACATAGCACTTGCTCCTAAAGTTGCGGCGGCGTAGCGAAAATGAGCCGGCGGAATTCAAATTGGGCGGGTAGGGGGCGTGTATTATTTAAACTAGGCGCGATCCCGCGGCGAATGTACTGCACATGCGTCGACTGTCAGTGCGCATGCTCCAAATTCTGTCAGTAAGCCCTGGTTCACACTGGGCTGCGGGAGTGAAGCAGTGCGAGTTCAGCTGAACTCGCACGATTTCACTCCCGCCCGGCAGTCCCGATTTCAGCCGCGATTTCAGAGACATCTGTGCAGGTTTCTGCACAGATGTCAATGTAAATCGCAGGCTGAAATCGCAAAAAGTAGTACAGAGACTACTTTTTGAAATTGGTGCAATGCCGCAGATGCAGCGTCGCACCGATTAGGACACTGCCATTGCCGGCAATTTGCGGCAAAATCCGCCGTTTTGACATGCGATTTGACATGCCAAATCGCATGTCAAAACGCACCAGTGTGAACCAGGGCTGAACGTCAATGACGTCAATCCCCATTCATACGAGCGGCGTAATTGTATTTCGCCGTCGTATCGGAACTGCAATTTAAAAAATGGCGCTCGGAGCGTTCCCGCTTACAGAAAACAGAAACGCCAGCTCAAAGTGAGAGTTATGCTGGCGTATCACTGATACTCCAGCCTAACTCTACCTGAATCTGGCCCTATCTACCTAAAGATCCCATTCTAATGCATAAAACATACCACATCGATTTGTAAGTTAATAAAAAACTTGCCTCCTTTACTGTGCTGTACGCTGTGGCCGTTTCCATTCTCTGTGTGGGCAATTGAAGCCCAGCAATTTTTTTTTACTATTCTTGGCGAGATGTGCATGCTGGGTAAGCCTTAAATCCCCCCCGTGCGCATAAGGCCGCGTACACATGATGAGACATGTCCGCTCAAACATGTGCGACGGACCGTTTGCAGCGGACATGTCTCATCGGATTTTTGTCCGATGGCGTGTACACGAAAATCCCCTCGGGCTGAGGATGCGGTGACGTGGCGGTGACGTTGACGCGGTGACGTGGCAGTGACGTTGACGCCAGGAAGTAAAATACTTCCACGCATGCGTCGAATCCATTCGACGCATGCGCGGACATTTCTGTCCGCTGGTTAGTGTACTAACCAGCGGACATATCCGACGAACAGGTTTGTAGCAGACAAATTTCAAAGCATGCTTTGAAATTTGTCCGATGGACAAACCTGTCCGCTAGCCCGTACACACGATCGGAGATGTCTGCAGATAAATTCGATCGTGTGTACGCGGTCTTAGAGCGCTGCTCGTATCAGCGATTGTTTGTGCCGTTGTCATAACAACGGGCGGAGGCAGAGGGACGTCCCGCCCCGTTGTTATGACAGCGTAAATAACATAATCCCCACACTAATAAGAAAAAAATCACGCCGATCTAATGAAAAGTAAGGGCTTTATGCCCTTTTTGAAAATGGCGCTGTGAACAGCCCCATTTGCGTCATTTCCTCTACTGAAATTCCGCAATTTTTCTGGGGAATAGGAGCGCACAGACTCCTGAGAGATTATGACACAACATTCCCAGGAGTCTGTGCGGTGTAGGCTACAGAGGAAAAGGACCGCGGTGCAGGAAGAAGGCAGACTAGGAAGTCTGCCTAGCAACAACCATTTTAAGGTATGTAAAATTATTTTATTTTTTTACTCGGCTAATGATTTTTTTTTTAAAGTGCTGATGCAGAGTTTTATTTGAGGTTGGAGCTCCGCTTGAAGTAGGACATCATCTCCAACTTCTGGCCTTCTAATTTCTCAACACCCCCCCCCCTTTTTTATACGCATTCCAATAGTTAGATCCATAAAACAATCTTGTTTTATTTACATTGGCAAGGTTCTCGTGGATGCTTTAGCTTTTTGGATGTGTAGTGTTGTAGCACTTTTGTAAATTTTGTACATTTTGCGATATGCTAGTGTGCTTCAGCAAGCTTAGCTGTTTGCTGGGTAGTTTCTGTAGCTACAGAGTATATGATCTCTAGACTGTGTTGTGCCTACGCCAACAGAATATGCTAGAGGTAATATTTTATGTTAAGAATGTGTGATATCTGGCCAATCAGCAGGCTTAGGGGGTCTTCCCTCCAGGGTTTCATACTGAGAGGATGCTGCTGTTATACCAGTCATGTCCCTATGCCTTATACACACAATCCGTTTTCCCGTCAGGAAAACTGCGTGCAAAAAAAATGAGAACTTGTTCTCTTTTTTCCCACCGCGATTCTCTGCGTTTTTTTGCTTGACAGTTTTCCTATGGGAAACACTGTAGTGGAGCATACATACGCCCGACCAAAGCTGTCATGGCAGTTTTCCTGTCGGGAAAACCGGCCATGTGTACAGGGTGGAAAAGCAACCAAGCAGGTTCTCTGTTTTCCCCTCAGTTTCCCCCGTGGACTTTTGACCACCGGGAAAACCAATCATGTGTAGGAGGCATTAGACCAGCCTTTCTCAATCTTTTCAATACAGAGGAGTCCTTAAAGCAGAGCTCCACCCAAAAATGGAACTTCTGCTTTTTGAAGGCAGGTATTTGCACCCCCTTTTACGGGAATACACTCCTGCGGCAGTCACGCCCCTACCCGCACCCCACGCTGTCTTCTGGGAAACATACTGTTCCCAAGAGAGAGCGGGGACCAGTGATGGTGCGGCATGCTACTTGTGCATGTGCAGTAGGGAATCGGGCAGTGAAGCTGCACCGCTTCACTTCCCGATTCCCTCACCGAGGATGGTGGTGGGTGCATCCGAGGGACGAACGATTACTTGGCCTCGGATGCCGACATCGTGGGCACGCTGGACAGGCAAGTGTCCATATTTTAAAAGTCAGCAGCTTCAGTATTTGTAGCTACTGGCTTTAAAAAAAAAAATTGGCAGAACCCTTCACTTTATTATAACTTTCTGGGTTTCAGGGAACCCCTGCTAAAAATGACTATGGCCCGGATTCACGTAGCACTTATGCCGATGTATCTCGAGATACGCCGTCGTTCCCAAAGCTAGATACGTTGAAAAATATGGCTTCAGCCGCCCAACGTAACTTGCCTACGCCGGCGTATCGTGGGCGCATAGTTACGCTGGACGCATCTGGTGTTCCCATTTTAAATATGCAAATGAGTAAGGCCGCGTACACACGAGGGGATATGTCCGCTGAAAACGGTCCGATGGACCGTTTCAGCAGACATCTCCGCTCGTGTGTATGGGCTAGCGGACAGATTTCTCCACCCGACAGATTTCAAAGCAAGCTTTGAAATCTATCCGGTGGGAATCTGTCCGCCCGACATGTCTGCTGGTTAGTACACTTACCAGCAGACATGTCGGCCCCCACCGCCGCCGCGCCGCTGCCGAATGGATTCGGCGCATGCGCGGAAGTGTTTTACTTCCTGGTGCGGTGACGTGGCGGTGACGCGGCGGCGTCAACGTCACCGCCGCGTCACCGCCACGTCACCGCGCCGTCCGGCGGCGGGGAATTTGATCCGATGGTGTGTACACGCCATCGGATCAAACTCCCGATCGGACATATCCAATGGAAATGGTCCGCGGACCGTTTTCATCGGATATGTCCGATCGTGTGTATGGGGCCTTAGATACGTCGATTCACGAACGTACTTGCACCCGGCGCATGTTTTAAGCGATTTGCGTAAGGGTTACGTCCGGTGTAAAGTTATTCCTCATATAAGAGGCGCAGCCCATGCAAAGGTATGAACCAGGGAACGAACGCCGTAGATTTTTACGTTGTTGCGTAGTACGTGAATAGGGCTGTGCGTAGGTTACGTTCACGTCGTAGGCAGTGTTTTGATGTATCTTAGGCAGTTATTTCGACGTGACAGTGAGCATGCGCACTGGGATGCGTCCAAGATACGACGCATGCGCCGTTCGTTTTTTGAAGCTCAGCCCATCATTTGCATGGGGTCACGCTTCATTTAAATGTTACACGCCCACTTCCAGCCCACTTCCACCTACTTTGACTTACGTTGGCTTACGCTGACGACTATACGCTATGCCGGCGCAACGTTGGGAGCATTTGCTTTGTGAATTCCATGCTTGCCTCTCAACGGTGCGCCGGCGTAGCGTAAAGAAGATACGCTACGCCGGAATAAAGATGCGCCCAGGTATGTGAATCCGGGCCTATATCTACAACTCATGATACATTAGTGTGATGGTCAGTGGGAAGAATGCTCCCTATATTTGTGGTCATTGGGAAGAATGACCCCCTAATAGACAGCTAAAAAGATCAATGGTGAACTTAATTATGATGCAGAAACTGCTCATTGCTCAAGGAACCCCTGACAACCCGTAGAGGAACCCTGGTTGAGAAACCCTGTCTGTAATAGATTGTCTAAATAACTGACTCCATTTTCAGTACAAATTAACTTTTGAATATATGTGTTTTGACCAGTGTTGTAAGTAACAGAGTTACAATAAACACAGTTACCTAACGCAGCCCCTTTTGAGGGTAACGAGTAATCTACCTGATTACTCTTCCCCTCACGGTAACGCAGTTCCCATTACTTGGGCGGTATTACCGCAATTACATCTACCGCCACTAGATGGCAGCAGAGTAATTGCTTCTGCCGGCACTGTGAACATAAATATGGGTGGAACTCCGCTTTAGAATCATGTGACCGCTGTGATGGTATGTCACAGCGGTCTGAAAACTCCCAATCGCAAGGAGCCCTGGATACAATGAGCCCCACCCGCCTCACACTGACCTATCACCGGGGAACAACTCAAATCGATTACACACACTGTGTGCGCAACCTGATTAATGATCCGGGGAACACATGGCTGGAACAAAATGTTTCACAGAACAAACGTTACCTATACAACACCGTGTACACAGCGACATCTAGTGGTCAACATGGTAAGTGCAGGACACCTATACAGACCAATGATCAGCAGGTTCTTTTTGGTCAGTGATTTCATCTGTTCATCAGACAACAAAGAAAAATCTGACATACCCATTCCAGATCCCTTGCATCTAATAAAGCTTATATAAGATAAATTAAATAATAAACTATAGAAAATTCTAATAAAGCCTAATATAAGATTTTAAATTACAGACTCTGTAAACGTCAAGGGAATGTATATTATAAACATACATTTTAATCCAGCTTATAATTTGGATGTAATATGTAGCAGATGGATAAGGGTTTTAAGTCCTATTAGCTGCACATGCATGGTGGGACAGATGCACCTAGGCTGGGATATACACAAGATCACCATTTGTTTCCGGTTTTCTTCTCTCAAGGATCTGGCATTCTTTTGTCTTGGAGTATTAACTCACTGCTCCCTGGCAAGCGCCCGTCATCTGCTTCTCAACAAAGCATTGTAGAATATAAAAAAAAAATTCAGTTACTTTGCTGAGTAACTAATTACTTTTTCAATGTAGTAACTGAGTCACTAACGCAATTACTTTTTCGGAGAAGTAATTTGTAACTGTAACTAATTACTTTTTTAAAGTAAGATGAGCAAAACTGGTTTTGACTTAAGTAGCTTTACTGACGGTTTGCATATAAACACACCCTGCAAGTCATTTGGGTTAAGCTGATTCATGGAGCAGCCTGTTGTGTAAGCAAAATTATTTGTTAACCAAGCCAGCAAGTTTAAATCATGATAAGAAAGTACAGAGTTTGTATAACTTTTAGAAATGTATGCATTAAGACATAGCCCCTCCTATCTTTATTTTGCATAAAAGTCACTGTGGTACTGAATAAAGGTCTGAGATCTTATGAACACACTCAAATCTGTTTCTGTGTCTCAGTTGATTTCAGGGGTCACTTAAAGTTATCCTGCATTACCTGAAGTACACCTGGGTGGCGGAATTACCTGCTTCACTGTCCAGGACATAAGAATGTGGGATGTTGCCGCGATCTCCCCTCCTGGAAGGCCCCTCATGAAGATATTGGCTGCAATGGATTCCTTACTGGACCCAGAGGAATCAGAGTGCAGAGGTCCTCCACATGAAGATGGCAAGAGACTTCTGAGTAGGAAAAGAACAGTTCCATTAATGTCCTGTCTTGAACCTCTAAATCTGAGTTACCACTGGAACCTCTGAAGTTGAGGAGTAAATCTAAAGTTTTAGGCCCAGATTCACAGAGCAATTACGCCTGTCTAACTGGTGTTAGACAGGAGTAATTTCAAATTTTGCGCGCCGTATCACTAGTTTGAATCCTCAAACCATGATACGGCGGCTTCGGGCTTCGATCCGAGAGGCTTACGTCTTCGTAAGCCTTCGGATCTTCGCTGCGATATTTTTGCGGCCGCTGGGAGGAGTTTGCGTCGTTTTGATGCGTCGGGATATGCAAATGTGTTTTTACGGCGATCCACGAAGATACGAGCGGTCTTCGCAATCGCTTACGTCTGTTTTTTTTTAATGTACAGTTAGACCAGCTTTTTGCTGGTCTAACGGTGCGTAGCCCATGTTAAAGCGGAGTTTCACCCTAAATATAAGCCCTCTCATGTGATCCAGCATACTGGCGTCAGCGCCAGTATGCTGTTTTTTTTTTTTTAATCCATGTACTTACTGTATTATGCTGAATTTTATTTTTTTTACCCCGCGGTGGACGGCGCCAGTATAGCGCGTCACATCTTACGAAAGTACCCGAAAAGGACTCGGGTAATCTCGGCGAAAATGCGGCGCCTGCGCACAGACCTAGGAGCTGACTGCGCAGGCACCGTATTTCTCCGAGTCCTATTTCGGCGTTTTTCGGAGGGCGTGACGCGCCATAGCCGTAGGACTTGGAGAAATACGGCGCCTGCGCAGTCAGCTCCTAGGTCTGTGCGCAGGCGCCGCATTTTCGCCGAGATTACCCGAGTCCTTTTCGCCGTCCACCGCGGGGTAAAAAAAATAAAATTCAGCATAATACAGTAAGTACATGGATTAAAAAAAAAAAACAGCATACTGGCACTGACGCCAGTATGCTGGATCACATGAGAGGGCTTATATTTAGGGTGAAACTCTTTAAGTATGGCCGTCGTTCCCGCGTCGAATGTAATTTTTTTTTTTGCGTAACTTGTTCGGGAATAGAAATGTCCGTAAACTACGCTACTCAAACAACGAATGACGTAACGACGTGATTTCGTGCAATGCACGGCGGGAAATTTGCGAACGGAGCATGCGCAGTTCGATCGCCGCGGGAACGCGCCTATTTTAAATCCTTCACGCCCCCTACTCGTGTAGATAGATTGCGACGGGAGAAATACACTACGCCGCCGTCGTTTACTGGACAAAATCTACCTGGATTCCACGTAGAGCCAGGTAAAAAACGGCGGCGTAGTGTATTTCTGATACGCTACGAGAATCCAATTCTCTCTGAATCTGGGCCTTAGTGTCCAGCCAATATAGCTCACTAGAGAGATCCAGATCAAAAAGACCAGAGACTGTGTTTGAGAAGCAACCAACAGGTATCCTGAGCTCCCTTCACCCTCCTTAACATTTCTTCATGCACATGTGCAATTAACCTTCAAAACCCAAAGCACAACGACTGGCGCCCATCATTCTGACCATCCTGTGGACAAGAAAGTCACAGTAAAAAGATCATGCCTGGAACTTTTATCACCTAGTCTGGGATATTTGTAATGTAGCTATTGCACATCTAAAATAGTCAAAGAGTCAAATACCTTTAAAATGTGTCTGCTTGCTTTACAGATGCGTCTGTGTGCTACAGATGCATCCTCAAGAATGGAGCACAAGCCTACAGCTCCTCTCCATCCTGAGACATTTGACATTCCTTTTACGCACACTTTACATTACCTTACAGTTTTTAGCACTGAAGAAGGGGGAGGGCCCTTAAACATCTTGGCTATTCTTGTATATAAGTTTAACTAAACTTTAACTTAGAAATGTAATGACCAAATGCCTTGAGAGCTTTTTTTATGGTGCTCCACCTACTTTAGCGGCATTATTTTAATAACTTGAATATCAGCAAACGGCCAACAAAGATGAATATTTCAAGATGGTTCAAGGTGCTTCCACAAGACTCACTAAGCAGACACCTCTGTAGCTCCAGGCCCTGTCTGCATGCAGGCAGATTGAGCTGTGTATAGTTATAGAAAGACAGAGCCAGGCCCAGGCTGGGGAAAGGGTTAAACATTACAATCTTAGCTCCTGCCCTTTTGGTCCTAGCCAGCCCACCTGTGTTATAGAAAGGGGGGTACTAAGGTCCAGAGTCTCTGGGGTTCGGTGGGTTCCAGCATCACCTGTAAGCGCAATCATTTCTGTTATTTAAGGAACCAGGGTTTTTCAGAAGACATCCAGCCATGAACTATACTATGCCGTTATGGACTTTCCCCTCATCGAGGTATGCTGGACCACTACACTACTATAGTTAGGATTAAGGGAAAGACATTGTTCACATTGAACTGTTATGCCACACTTGTTCAGTAAAGTTATGTTAAGCATTATGAGACTGGTCTGCTATTCAAGTTATTCAAAGGGGTACATATTGGTTCTGGCATATAAAAAAAAAAAACAGGGTCTGTAAAGTGTTTGGAGTAACACTGTTACAAAAAGGGGTTCACTTGGTAAGACAAGAAGAGAAGTGTAGTTGGTGTGAGTAGCCAACCACAACTTTAAAGGCACAAAGTAACCAGTCTTTACGGTGTGGTACCTGGTAAGGTGACAGGTCCTCCAATAGCATGGGGGTCATTGTCTGGCTCCCTGCCTAGCGGTTGGTGTCCGTTGAAAGGTGAAACATTGTTTTCATATCAGACATTTATGGATTTTTACTGCCTGGTTAATAAAGCCATTGGATCTTTTGGAAGTCTTGGAATGTCTGTAAAACAAGATTATACAACAGGATGTGTATAACTGAAGAGTGCATATCAGATCCTTCACCTGGGAGAGGATTCACACATACTCCCTGGTGGTGGGGTATGTGAATAAGTGAGCCTGAGCTCAGACCTCCTGGTGATATGAAGAAGATTACAGTGCCTAATTGCCTCGCTTTCAACCAGAAAATCAAAGGGACCAGATGTGGACTGGAATGCTGACCTGGGTCAAGGCAGGTGTTCACAGAGTAATGCATTGTCGAAGACAGTAACATATTTCCTGGAGGATGTTTAGGGCAATAACAAACTTCCTGGTGATTGGGAAAAACAGCCCAATATACCTTCTCACTATGTGAAAAAAGTGGTAATACTGCGCTGTCTGTGTGAATGGCCTAAATAAAAATGCTAGCAACTTAGAATGTGAGATACCCACAAAAATAATACAACTAAAAGAAAGAAGCTGCGCAAATATGAACACTACAATGTAGAACTCCAATAGCAGTCCTGTGTAGAATAAGTAAAAGTCCCGTATTGCAGGTGATATATAAAGATAAGTGACAAATGAAAAAGTCCATTAATCAAGTACGGAACACATTATGCATCTGATGGAAACTGATAGCAGAAAAAAATTATTCCTTCCTCCAGATAGATGGTAACATCAAATGCAAAAACCTCAGAAACAGTGCATGGATAGATAAACACCTCCACCTTTCAATCACACTGCCCCTTACCAGAGGGGAAGATCCCAACTAGAGATCTTCTGACAGCAGATGGCTTAATCCCCAGCCAGGGGTTAACGTGGCAGGATATCCAAGAGCCGAGACTTCTCCAACAGTGGACCGATGATCCGTGTTGTAATGAAACCAGTATGGAGAAGAAAAACTACATAGTGTGAACCCATATAACTTGTTTAATAAAAAAATAAAATCACACTTACAAGAAAGTAGATAAAATTCGCATGTGAATATATAGCCGGCCGGCTAGCACACCCGTTCACTCCGGGACACAGTTTGCGGTTTAAAAGACGTCAGCACGCCTCCACCCTACGCCGTTTCGTCTCAAAAGGACTTTGTCCTGGGGCACTAGACAGAGGACTACATGCGCAGGAAGGGGGGTTTTGTGTGGGTTGTGTCTGAGAGAGCTTTAAAATGTGGGGGGGGGGAGTTATACAGGGAGATCAGTGTTCATAGCTGTCCCTCCTGCCGCACCGATCATTCCCGGGATATTGGGAGGCGCTTGTGGGTATCCGGGAGCCGCAGCCAGAAAGCGGAAAACTCCTGCACCTCTTGAAAGACTTGGGATGTCTGCTTGTTAGATTCTTCATTGATAAGCTACCCCCACATGCATAGGTGCAGATGACCCCACCCATATACAGATTATGGAAAAAAATTAGATTGCAGGTCCATACTTGCCAACAGTCCCGAGTTTCCCAGGGAAATCCAGATTTTGGGGCCCTCGTCCCGATTGGAGCCCGTTCCGATTAAATTCCTGGGATTTTGCCTTTGTCCCGGGAAAATTGGGAATAGGTCACATCCCCACTGCTATGTGATTCTTTGATCCACCTTGTTTAGAATGTCTATTGCTGTTGGACAGAGAAGATCACATAAGGATAGAGCCAACCAGGTCTTCCCTGAGACTGCAGACAGTAATAACAAATGAGGACCCGGTGTCTATCTTCTACCTTATATATCTTGATATAGTAAAGAAACCATATTACAATGTCAAATCTCTGCCACATTTATATTGCTGGCATAAGACAGAATTTCCCTTTGTGCAAGCCTGTGCTTCCTGTTGATACGAAAACGTGTAATAGTTCAGAATTGCAAAATGTGGTTAAGCTTAAAATGTTTTTTTTTTTTTTTTTTTGTAATACCCAAATTGCATGGGTGCTTGGGAACATTTATATTTATTATACGCTTCAGCAGAGTGCAGAGAAACACATTTATCATGTCTATGCTGTGAATTTAAACCACCTGCTCCTCAGCCTATGGCTCCGTTATTATTTGATTTAAAAAGCTTGATGCGTCTCTGTATCAGGACAGCACTAATAGCTCAATGCAGCTGTTAAAGGGAAATGACAACCACACCATGAAAATAGAGCCAAGACTAGTGTTGCTCACGAATATTCGTATTGTGACTATTCGGCTCGAATATGGCATATTCGAGTATTCGCGATATATTCCGAATTTCGCGGTGAATATTCGCTATTTCGAATATTCGTATTTTTTCAATTTTTTTTTAGAACAGATCACATCCTAGAGATCCCCATCGACGTCTAAAAGCATTGCTGGTATGATTAGAGACCTTGGGCCGAGTAGCTGCAGCGCTCATTTTATATTGCCGAAAAATCGCAATAGCGATATCGCGCGATTATTTTTAGCTAAAATAACACATATATTCGATTTCAGAGTGTTACTGTCGAAATTCCGCAATCAATTTCTCATTCGCATTTTTGCGAAATTACGATAAAATATCAAGAATATTCTGAGCCAATCAGAGTGCTCCTTCCGCATTTGCCGAATATTCGCAATTATTTTGTATTGTAATATATCACGAATATTCTGAGCCAATCAGAGTGCTCCATTCCGCATTTCTCGAAATTTCGCAATTATTTTGTATTATAAAATATCACGAATATTCTGAGCCAATCAGAGTGCTCCATTCCGCATTTCTCGAAATTTCGCAATTATTTTGTATTATAAAATATCACGAATATTATGAGCCAATCAGAGTGCTCCATTCCGCATTTCTCGAAATTTCGCAATTATTTTGTATTATAAAATATCACGAATATTCTGAGCCAATCAGAGTGCTCCTTCCGCATTTGCCGAATATTCACAATTATTTTGTATTTTAATATATCACGAATATTCTGAGCCAATCAGAGTGCTCCATTCCGCATTTCTCGAAATTTCGCAATTATTTTGTATTATAAAATATCACGAATATTCTGAGCCAATCAGAGTGCTCCTTCCGCATTTCTCGAAATTTCATTCGCATTCGCAATAGCGAAATTTCGCAATCTTTTCATTTACAAAAAATATCGCGAATATTCGCATTTAACGAATATATCTCGAATATTCGACTATATATTCGAGATATATCGCGAAATCGAATATGGCATATTCTGCTCAACACTAGCCAAGACCACCTCAAAGCTGATATTTTACTTTTCAGTAGACATGTGCAGAACGAAAAAATGTGTTTAGTTTAGTTTCAAATCATTATTTACAAAAATTAGTTTTGTTAAATTTGTTTCATTAGTTTTCAGAATTTGTTTAGTTTATTCCTTTTCTAGTCAATTTGAAAAGTTTTTGAATTCGAAAAGTTTTCCAATTTAAAAAGTTTTCGAATTCGAATCGTTTTCCAATTACCAAAAAAGAATAAGAGAGAATATATAATTTTTTTAAATTCCATTTCTTTCTTTTCTATTCTATTTTATGCTCTTTGGAAATTTATAAGCTATTCGAATTTAAAAGGTTTTCGCATTCGAATTTGAAAACTATCATGTCGCGTACACACGATCATTTTTCGGGTTTAAAAAACGACGTTTGTCAGGCTATAGATAAAAACAACCTTTTTTTTCAACCTTATTAATTTAAACGGCTTTGCCTACACACGATTGTGAAAAAAATGTGCTCTAGCAAAGCGCGGTGACATACAACACGTACGACGGCACTATAAAGGGGAAGTTCCATTCGCATGGCGCCACCCTTTGGGCTGCTTTGGCTTATTTCGTGTTAGTAAAAGATGATTCACGCTTTTCTGTCTGTTACAGTGTGATGAATGTGCGATCTCCATTACGAACGGTAGTTTTACCAGAACGAGCGCTTCCGTCTCATAACTTGTTCTGAGCATGCGCAAATTTTTCACGTCGTTAAAGCACACACACGACCATTTTTTACAACCCTAAAAAAACGTCGAACGTTTGAATTTTTTTTTTTGCCCATTGTTCAGAACCCGAAAAATGCTCTGAAGCATGCTCTGACATTAATTTTATTTTTTATTTTTTACAACCCGAAAAATTATCTTGTGTAGAATTCGAAAAGTATTTGAAAAGGATTCAAATTCGAATTTCGTCCAAATTTGGTTTCATTATTTCGGATTTGTTTAAATTTGGTACTATTCTAATTTGATGAAACAAAATTTGGACGAAATTCGAATTTGAATCGTTTTCAAATACTTTTTGAATTTTAATGCCGCGTACACACTATCAATTTCCTAATTCGGATACATCCAAATTTCAAAAACACGAAAATTTGTCTGAGTTTTAAGTCTGAATTGAAGAATGAATTGAACCGCATATGTCTACTTTTCAGTAGACACTAGGATAAGGCCCCTTTTACACCAGCGGACCGATTGGGTCAGCCTGTCAGTTTTTCAGGCAGACCCGATCAGACCCGATCAGACCACCTATTGTCTTCTATGGGGCGGAAGATGTCAGTGCATATGTTTCCGCTGACAACTGCCGGGCACCCGATCTGACAAAATCCGCTGAAAACAGATATATGGCGATACGTTCGCATCCGTCCAGCAGATCGGATGATAATCAGATAGAAATGGACAGTCTGTTTATATCCGATTTCCTTATCTGTGCTCTGATCATTTTAATGACGATGATATAATAACAATATTAGCTAAAAAAATAAACATGATGCTCAAAGAAACAGAGGTTTTGTTTATTTATAAAGAAAGTAGAACACTAAGGCCGCGTACACATGATCAGACATGTCCGATGAAACATGTCTGACGGACCGTTTTCATCGGACCAGAATCAAGTGGTCTGTTGGTCTGATGTGCGTACACACCATCGGACCAAAATCCCCTCGGACCAGAACGCGGTGACGTAGAACACAACGACGTGATGAAAAAACAAAGTTCAATGCTTCCAAGCATGCGTCGACTTGATTCTGAGCATGTGCGGGATTTTGGTCCCATGATTTCGTGTACTAACCATCGAACCTGTCCGACAGACAGGTTTCCAGCGGACAGGTTTCAAAGCATGTTTTGAAACTTTTGTCCGCTGGAAAATGGTCCGAAAGGCCGTACACACGATCGAACATGTCCGCTGAAACTGGTCTGCGGACCAGTTTCAGCGGACATGTTCGATCGTGTATATGCGGCCTAGCATAAAATCTAGTGATCAAAAGAGCAGGGATGACGGTAAGCAATAACTTCATCAAGGTTCTGTATGTTGGCTGGGCCCCAAGACAAAGAGGAGGCCTTCATCATTGGCCCAAAGCACTAACAGACACAACCCACACAAAACCCCCCTTCTCACCCATGTAGTCCTCTGTCCAATGGTGATTGGGGCTGTTTTCCCCAATCACCATGAATTATATTATTACCCCAAACATCCTCCAGGAAATATGTTACGGTCTTCCACAAGGGGGCAGCATTACTCTGTGAACACCTGCCTTGACCCAGGTCAGCATTCCAGTCCACGTCGGGTCCCTTTTAATTTTTGGTTGACAGCGAGGCAATTAGGCGCTGTACTCTTCATATCACCAGGAGGTCTGAGCTCAGACTCTCTTCAGCTTTAGTAAATCAACCCTAGATGGTCTGCTCGTGTGGCAATGGGAAGGGATGAGCGCTGGCTGTTGGGGTAGCGAGGGATAAGGTAAGTGTCATGGATATGAAGTATGGCTGGCAGCTTACCTTTCTATCCATGTGTTCATTAGAGGCCAGACTCTCTTATCTTGCTGCCTTTATCATCTCTCCTCCCTGTATGGCTCCACCCCAGGCCATCCCAGGAACTCTATATTAACCAGTTCACTGCAGGTCTGCTTTGCTGATCAACGTTGTTTGTTAGCTTTGTGTTCCTGCACTTGCCGTGTGCTACGTTATTTCTGTGTACCGACTTTGGCTGGTCTCCGACTACTCCTAATTTGCCTGTGACCCTTGGCCTGTCCCTTGGTTATCCTTGTCTGCCTGTTGCCCTAAACTCGGCTTATCCCTCACTATTTCTTGTGTCTTGAGTGGCTGCTTCCCCTCTCTCCCTACGGAGCGTGAACAAGGGGACCCCGGGGGCCGTGACCTGGATGCAGGGAAGACCATTCTCACCACTAGAGGCTCTGGTGAATACCAGCTGGATCTTAGATTCCACACCCTGGGTAATCTTGGGCTCAAGCTTCCTGTAGGGTCCCTGTTTGTGCCCCAGTGAACCTCTCCTCCATATAATTTCTGTGTCCATCCGCAGCAGTCTGTTATAGGGTTCACTACCTTGTGGTGCTTGCCTGACTCCAACAGGGTGCACTTGTCAACTGGCCACAGGTGACCTGACAGTAAGTAAACAGTTTTTAAACCCTACAGTTGGGCAGGAGCCAAACTTCAAGGGTAGATTTAGAATTTCCCTGGTTGTTCAACTTTAATCCAGAGCCTATTCATTCCACACTAATTGGTAGCATTTAGCTTGGTAATTACTGCTGTAAACTTCCCAATAATTGTGCAACTTCAGTGGTTCAGTTCTGTGAATGCTGATGAGAAAGATGTTCCAAGACTTCAGCATGCAGACTAAATACCGTCCTCATCAAAACATCCAAAAATATCTCACATAATGTGCAACGAATATAAACGACATATACCGTGTATAGCAATATACAGTGGGGAAAATAATTATTTGATCCCCAGCAGATTTTGTAAGTTTGCCCACGTACAAAGAAATGAAGGGTCTATCATTTTTATCATCGCTGTATTTTATATGATAGAGATAGAATATCAACCAAAAATCCAGAAAAAAAACACCCAATACAAATGTTATAAATTGGATTGCAGTTATTTTCCTCACATAAGATTTGGAACATAAAATATTAATTGCCCTTTTCTTTTAAATTTGTGCTTGAATTTTGTGACATAGATTAAAGAGCAGAGGCGGCTGGTGCTCTTTTGGGGGGGGGGGGGGGGGCACATGGCTGCTCGCCAACCCCTCTCACCTGCTCGTTAGCCTCACTCGCGAACTTACCCCACCCAGGTCCCAGGCAGCTTCCCTGGCCAATCTGGTCTCAGGACTTTCTTCCAGTCCTGATTGGCAAGGAAGAGAAGCAAGAAGACAATAGAGTATGTTGATTCACTATTGCCGTAAGTGGATGGGCTCTGGGCTCAGGGAGCAGTGCTCTGCGTCCCGAGGCCACCCTTTTTAAAGCCAATTAGAACCTCTGGCCTCTGGCTCTAAACATGTGCTTTGCAAAAAAAAAAACGTAGAACTCTATGCTTCTCAAAACCTGCATGGAGATTAGGGGACGGGCGCAAAGAGATTAGGGGACAGGCCACCACTGTTAAAGTGTACGGGGGGGGGGGTTGCATACTTTGTCATCCTAGCTTTGGGTCCTTGGATGGCACTGAACCACCAGATGTTTTCTACACACTGCAACATAGGAGATCACTCGCTCAACATGGGCACCATTAGGCTGTCCTTATTGTTGGCAGTCTCAGCGTCTCAGCGACCTGCTGAGACAGCCTCTCCACCACCCCTCCACGGCTCAGCGCTCCAATGAGCGTGGAGAAGCAGAGAAAAAAGACGATGAGTGGCAACAGCTTTCCTCTCAGGGATCTGTGAAAACTGAGCCATCAGTGGTGTTCACTAGGGATGAGCCAAACACCCCCGCGTTCGGTTCGCACCAGAACGTTCGAACAGACCGCCCGTTCCATCGAACATTTAGAACCCCATTGAAATCTATGGGACTCGAACGTTCAAATTCAAAAACTATCATTTTAAATACCAATTTTCAAGTTATTGTTGGAAAACGTCTTTGAGAACCCGGGTCTTGCCCCAGGGAACATGTATCAATGGAAAAAACGTTTTAAAAACTGTCTTTTTCAGGAGCAGGACTCCTGAAAAAATTACTGTTTAAATTTTTTTTTTCCATTGATACATGTTCCCTGGGGCAAGACCCGGGTTCTCAAAGACGTTTTCACAGGCAAACTATAGACACTCAGCAGGTACAAGATTTAAAGGAATTTTTTTTATTTTTTATTTAAACATTAAGTATTGTTTAATGTAATTGTATTTCGCCGTCGTATCGGAACTGCAATTTAAAAATGGCCGCTAGGGGCGTTCCTGCTGATTTACGCAGAGAATATGTAAATCAGCGAGCCCGACGCAGTGACTTTACAACGTTTCCATAAGAGATACGCGGCGTAAAGAAAAACATGCCCCCTAGGTGGAGTATCCTATGTTAAGTATGGCCGTCGTCATCGCGTCGAATTAAAAAAAATTTGAGTCGTTTGCGTAAAACGTCCGTGAATGGGGATTGACGTCATTGACGTTCACTGACAGAATTTGGAGCATGCGCACTGACAGTCGACGCATGCGCAGTACATTCGCCGCGGGATCGCGCCTAGTTATAATAATACACGCCCCCTACCCACCCAATTTGAATTCCGCCGGCTCATTTTCGCTACGCCGCCGCAACTTTAGGAGCAAGTGCTTTGTGAATAACAGTACTTGCTCCTAAAGTT
This sequence comes from Rana kukunoris, assembly GCA_029574335.1. NCBI lineage: Eukaryota > Metazoa > Chordata > Amphibia > Anura > Ranidae > Rana > Rana kukunoris. The sequence continues at coordinate 542,767,565 of CM056052.1, read as the reverse complement.
TCGGCGGAGTAACGTAAATGAGAAACGTTACTCCAAAATAAAGATTCGCCCATCTACCTGAATCTGGCCCTTTCATGGTAAATGATTTTCCTTCATATGGTTTGGTGTTTATTTTGGATCTCGTGTTATTCTTCATCACGTTCTCCACCCATGGACATCCCAGTGGTGTCGATCTGGCAACAACTCAACCTATTTCTAATCGTTGTGTCATTGCTATCGTCCAGCTGTCAGAGATTTTCCTGTACAAAAATACTCTTTATTGTTTTGTTAATTTTCATAGATGAGGAATGTGGGTGAACTGTCAGCTGGATGTTAACCGATCCACAAAACGGTAATATTTATTTTACCACTTCAATACCGGGAACTTTACCCCCTTCCTGCCCAGGACAATGTTCAGCTTTCAGTGCTGTCACACTTTGAATGACAATTATGCATTCATGCTACACTGTACCCAAACTAAATGTTTATCATTTTCTTCTCACAAATAGAGCTTTCTTTTGGTGGTATTTGATCACCTCTGTTTTTTTTTATTGTTTGCTAAACAAACTAAAAAAGACCAAAATATTTGAAAAAAAAGGTTTTCATATTTTCGGTTGTAAAATGTTGTTTTCTCCTTCACTGACGGACACAGATGAGGAGGCACTGATGGGCACTGATGAGGCGGCACTGATGGGCACTGATAAGTTGGCACTGCTAAGGTGGCACTGATGGGTACTAATGAGGATGCACTGATATGTAGAATTGATGGGCACTGATAGGCAGGACTGATATGCAGCACTGATGGGCACCAATAGGCGGCACTGATATGCAGCACTGACGGGCACTGATAGGCAGCACTGATAGGTGGCACTGGTGGGCACTGACAGACGGCACTGATGGGCACTGACAAGCGGCTGTGATGGGCACTGACAGGCGGCTGTGATGGGCACTGACAAGAGGCACTGGCAGTTGGCACTGATGAGCAGCACTGATGATGAGGTACTGAGGAGGTTTTGGCAGGTGTTACTGTAGGGAAATGATTGGCAATGTGATGGGCACTGACTGGCACTGTGGTGGGCACTAATTGCCACTTTATTGGGCACTGATAAGCGATCCTAAGGGGGCACTGTCTGGGTACCTTTTTTGGCACATCTGATGGGGCTGTGCTGATAATGTGCTGATTATCAGCACAGACCCCCCTTCTGACAAGGAGAGCTGCCAATCGGCTCCGATCGGCTCTTCCTGTCAGCGCAAACCGAGGAATGTCGTTTTTATCACGTGGTAGGAAGCCTCTGACAGAGGCTTCTTATCACGATCAAAGATGTGGCATGTCACTCTGATGTGATGGGGGGGGGGGGGCCTCCAATGTATAGAAGCTTCTCTGATGTGATGGGGGTCTATGATGTATAGTTACATAGTTAGTCAGGTTGAAAAAAGACACAAGTCCATCCAGTTCAACCATAAAAAAATAAACAAACAAAATAAAACACAGTACAATCCCATACACCTAACTCCATACCCACAGTTGATCCAGAGGAAGGAAAAAAAACAGCAGAGCATGATCCAATTTGCTACAGGAGGGGAAACGATTCCTTTTAGGGAGGACTCTGATGTGATGGGGGTCTCTGATGTATAGCGAGGACTCTGATGTGATGGTGGTCTCTGATGTATAGAGGGTACTCTGATGTGATGGGGCCTCTGATGTATAGAGGGTGCTCTGATGTGATGGGGGTCTCTGATGTATAGAGGGTACTCTGATGTGATTGGGGTCTATGATGTATAGAGGGTACTCTGATGTGATGGGGGCCTCTGATGTATATAGGGTGCTATGATGTGATGGGGGTCTCTGATGTATAGAGGGTACTCTGATGTGATGGGGGTCTCTGATGTATAGGGAGGACTCTGATGTGATGGGGGTCTCTAATGTATAGAGGGTACTCTGATGTGATGGGGGCCTCTGATGTATAGAGGGTGCTATGATGTGATGGGGGTCTCTGATGTATAGAGGGTACTCTGATGTGATGGGGGCCTCTGATGTACAGGGAGGACTCTGATGTGATGGGGGTCTCTAATGTATAGAGGGTACTCTGATGTGATGGGGGCCTCTGATGTATAGAGGGTGCTCTGATGTGATGGGGGTCTATGATGTATAGAGGGTACTCTGATGTGATGGGGGTCTCTGATGTATAGAGGGTGCTCTGATGTGATGGGGGTCGTTGATGTATAGAGGGTGTTCTGATGTGATGGGGGTCTCTGATGTATAGGGAGGACTCTGATGAGATGGGGGCCTCCAATGTATAGAGGGTACTCTGATGTGATGGGTGCCTCCAATGTATAGAGGGTGCTCTGATGTGATGGGTGCCTCCAATGTATAGAGGGTACTCTGGTGTGATGGGTGCCTCCAATGTATAGAGGGTACTCTGATGTGATGGGGGGCCTCCAATGTATAGAGTATACTCTGATGTGATGGGGGTCTCTGATGTATAGGGAGGACTCTGATGTGATGGGGAAACCTCTAATAAAATGGAAGGGTTTCTGATATTACATCATAAGGTGGTTCTGTGCATTGTCCCTGGTTTGGTTTCCCATTGATAAGTAACATTTACATTCTAGACTGCGGTGCCTCCAGAAAAGGGTTAAGAAATGCTGGTATAAAACACATTAGGGAATGAAGACGTTGCAGCAGTGCACAGCCCACCCATGATAACGCAGACGGTAGCTTTTTACATTAAACACTGATCATTGTCACTAAGTTCCCTGGCAGACTGACATTCCTTCCCTGGCATTGTTTGTAAAGTAAAAGTGATTGTATGGGGGGGGGGGGGTGCGTTTCTCCAAACTAAAGCCCAGACAGGAGCCTCTAATCCATTAGTGCCGTACTCTGTAAATATTTCACATTAGTGTGTCAGTAAGATAAGTCTACAGAGATTAAAGAGAGATTTCCCTGGCTGTTTTTTTAATAGAAATGGAAACAGGACAAGACAGAGGCAGTAAGGACATTATTTTGCGATTTTGAGTTTCCAAGTTATAATACACAAACCTGATTCACTTAAAGTGACACTAAACCCGGGGCCTTCAGAACGGCCTTCATTCTTGGTGGCATAGACACAACAAGGTGTTGGAAACTTTCCTCAGAGATTTTGGTCCATAGTGACTTGATGGCATCACACAGTGGCTGCAGATTTGTATGTATGTGGAGTGTGGAGGCCATTGGAGTGAAGTGACCTCATTGTCCAGTGGTGAGATGATTGGAGGGCAGTGACCTCATTGTCCAGTGGTGAGATGATTGGAGTCCAGTGACCTCATTGTCCAGTGGTGAGATGATTGAAGTCCAGTGACCTCATTGTCCAGTGGTCATTGTCCAGCGGTGAGATGATTGGAGTGCAGTGACCTCATTGTCCAGTGGTGAGATGATTGGAGTCCAGTGACCTCATTGTCCAGTGGTGAGATGATTGGAGTACAGTGACCACATTGTCCAGTGGTGAGATGATTGGAGTCCAGTGACCTCATTGTCCAGTGGTGAGATGATTGGAGTCCAGTGACCTCATTGTCCAGTGGTGAGATGATTGGAGGGCAGTGACCTCATTGTCCAGGGGTGAGATGATTGGAGTCCAGTGACCTCATTGTCCAGTGGTGAGATGATTGGAGTCCAGTGACCTCATTGTCCAGTGGTGAGATGATTGAAGTCCAGTGACCTCATTGTCCAGTGGTGAGATGATTTGAGTCCAGTGACCTCATTGTCCAGTGGTGAGATGATTGGAGTCCAGTGACCTCGTTGTCCAGTGTTGAGATGATTGGAATACAGTGACCTCGTTGTCCAGTGGTCAGATGATTGGAAACTTAGTGACATGGTGCATTATTCGGCCAAAAGCTCTCATCGCAGTTTTTCCAAGGCAAAAGGATATTGCTTAGTGTCACTTTAAAGGGAATCTCATCCTGCATTGCTGTGGTCTAAAGATACCCAATAAACTTCAAAAGTATTGCTATGGGATTCTGCTATGTTAGTTTAATGCTACCCTCTCAGGAGCCGCTGATTAGATTTGGGATCTACTCTCTTTACTTTTGTCTCACCCCTATTTAACTGGCTCAAACCCTCCCTTGACACTTTAGAGGTCTAATAAATGTATTGTGACCTCTGCTTGGCTGGGGCCACAATAGCAGGCATACATGTGTGTGTATATATATATAGCATATAGTGGCAAAGCAACAACAATATTACCTGCTCCTGTGGGCGGTTCCTCAAGCGAAAAAGAATATACTTCACACAGTTAATATATTCAAACCAAAAAGAATGACTTTACATTAGGTAGAAAGCAAATATGGGTTTGAATTATAAGTCAATAACAATTATACAGTAGCACACAATGACTCCGCAAGGGCCCTTGCAGGAACCAGCAAATGATAACAAGAAAAGACCTAAGATAAGGAATGGTACCATTTAGTTAAACTAGTTTAGGAAGTCTATGCTTGCGAGCTCCCCTTAGCGGGCAGTCCTGCGGAACAGCTAAAGAAACGTCTCGAGACCAAAGTCCACGTTGCGGCCGGAGAAGACCCCGGAGAGTGGGAGAAGACCCCGGAGAGTGGGAGAAGACCCCCCCCCGCCGCCGAAGATGTCGAAGGAAGCCCGCCGGAAGAGAACCAGACGGCGGCGAAGAACAGAGGCACCCACCCCCCTGCAGAAGCCCGCTGGAGGGGGGCGCTTTTATAAAAGCAATCATACACACCCCCCCCGGCGGCCAACTAATAAAATATTTCAATACCCTGTGTGGTTTATTTGTGTTTGCACTTTTTATTGCAGGTGAATGGGTAGGGGTACGATGTACCCCATACTCATTCACTTAGGGTGGGGGGCCGGTATCTGGGGGCCCCCTTATTAAAGGGGGCTTCCAGATTCCGATAAGCCTCCCGCCCGCATACCCCGACAACCAACGGCCAGGGTTGTCGGGAAGGGGCCCTGTCCTCATTAACATGGGGACAGGGTGCTCTGGGGTGGGGGGCCGCAGTGCGCCCCCTGCTCCAGAGCACCTGACCCTCCCATGTTGAGGGCATGCTGCCCGGTACGGCTCAGGAGGGGGGGGTGCTTGCTCAACCCAGCTCCCTTCCTGACCGGGCGGCCGGCGTGCTTTGGATACGGGTCTGGTATGGATTGTAAGGGGACCCCCATGCCGTTTTTTCGGCGTAGGGGGGTCTCCTTATAACCCATACAAGACCTAAGGGCCCGTTATGCTCCTGAGGGGGGAACCCATGCCGGATTTTTATTTAAAATCCGGCGGGGACTTCCTTCTCAGGATTCATAACAAACTCCGCCCACATGTAGAATTGGCGGGAATCCACGTCGGATCCCTGTCGCTTCTATGACGGCTTTGTCTCCATCGCGGCAAGCCAGCTCGGCGCAGGCTCCCGCGATGGGGCTCGCAAGTGCTCAATCTCGCCGAGAAAGGGAGCGAGATTGACACAATATCGCGGTCAACCACTGTAAGTCACTCCTGTGTAGCAACTATCTACTTAGAAGGCCTTGAAACCTAGTCAGAGGCCAACACGTGTCTCCGGCTTGTGGGGTGGCACTAGATTGTTTTTCTAAAGGGGAGAGCTAAAAGTTGAGCATGTGCTCTGTCACCCGAACAGGCTGATCTGCCTGAGTTCTTCTCCAAAGTGTGTTGGTCAGTCACCGTCCCGTAGCACAAGGTCTCCGGTATCAGGCCCTCCACTGTTTCAGTTGTCAGCTGAGTGGCTTCACCGGTCTCCTGGAACACGAGCTAGGTACAGTGGTCTTGCTTCCCTCCGGCAGGTTGGCCTCCTGGTAACTCCAGGCCCAGGCTTCAGGCCTAACAGCACGGTTGTGCTGCTCTCCACAGCTCCGCAGAGGAGAAGATGCGGGTCCTGAGAGACCGAGATCAGCCCCTCCCTCTCCTTAAATTACCTCCCCCATAAGTCTGTGCGGAGGTGTCACATGTTCCAATAATGCAGGGCATTGTGGGAAGATTGGTCTGTTTCCATATTTCTTCTATAAAAGCTCAAATTGGGGATCACGACACACACTCGTGCAGGAGTTTCTGAGGTTTGGTACTTAATCTTTTGATCTAAGAGTTCCTCCTCCTGTCGAATGATCCGAATCAGATCAGGATACTTGAACACCCCGCTCCCTTGTTGGGTTTGTAACTGAAAACAATGGGATCCATGGACTGGGCTCCCCTTATCACTTCCTGGAAGCAAGCTTTATCCACTTCCCTTCGATCTATTCCCTTCTTTAACAGAATCCGGTGCAAGATCTTATCCAGACGTCCGAGAAATTCAGATAGCTTTTCTCCTTTCTTTTGGAAACAGTGTTCCAATCGGCAGCGGAGCTCACTGGTGTTTTCAGTCCTCCCAAACACATTCTGTAATACGTCTAAATAATCCTGGGCAGTGCAATTATCTTTACTTCAAAAGCTCACATCAGACTTTTGATGTCGGAAAATCCGATCGTGTATACAGGGCATGAGGGTAGTTGAGAAGACCCCCAAGCAGCCTAATAGGTATACACTCTGATGCTGCAGGACCAGACAAGACTTCTGTGAAGAAAATAGACTTTATTTTGTATTTTCTCATAGATTCGGTTTTGTGTTAAGAACACCTGGGTGAAATTTGGATATGTTGGTCCCCCAGATCGGGGCTATAAGGGCATATGTAATTGTAGGGATACCTTGTGTGGAAAGGGGTGTTCAAACTTTTGGGAAAATTGTGTGCTCTCTGCCTGGAGATAATTGGTTTACTCCTTAACTGATCTCAATATCTCCCAGGCAGAAAGAGGGCGGGTGTTCTATAAAAGCTTGCTGTGGTTAAATGTCATCTGCTACTGTCATGTAATTGAACCTTAGTCTGGCTCTCAAGAACATTTCATTGTGTGATGCTAATTGACATTGTATTGTGTGAATTTCTATTGATGATAAATGTGTATTGTATAGCAGGTGAGAAGAGCTTATCTCGGAGTCACCTTGTCTGGGTAAATGATTAGTAATTAGCTCATGTGAATTACCTCGGAGACAGTATGTCTGTTTACTAAAAGATGTGTATTGAGGGGGGCTTGTTAGTAAATCATTGTATGCTGTTGTGGGTGGAGTGTGTCATTGTCCATTTGATTACTGCAAGTATTCTTTTTGGTGTATATAAGAGCCTGCCTTCTCAATAAAGATGTTCTATGCCTGGTACACCCTTCTTGAATTCTTGGCTCATGTTTGGAGGAATATTCTAACCATTGGGAAGAACCATCCTGGAAACTGCATTCATCTCCTCTATCCCTTGAGCTCCTATGGTAGCGATAATCACTTAAGCTCGGCGATTGAGGGATGGAAAGAAGGTCACAGTACCATAACCACAGCAGGTCTTAACAACTTCCATCAGCCTAAATTATGAATTGCTATTCTGCTTGAATTTCTTGATTATGTTCTATTTATATCTATCTCTTGAAATACTATTCATCAACTAGACCTTGACTTTTTCTGGCTTATTGTTGAGACCCCTTCTATTACAGGGTCTTTGCATTCATACTCAGTTGCTTAGTTTTGCCCTGCATTTCGCTTTGTCTGTGTTCAGTATTTATCATGCTACTTATTTATAATACCTTGTTGACCCTTTGCCTTCTGTTATGCCCTACTTTTCTTGCATATGGCCTTGTTGTCACGTGTATTCTCTTCAATTGTCTTCCATCCTTTGTTGTTTCACATTGCTCACATGTACTTTATCAATAAGCCCACATTTTCATCATCTGTTGTTTTGCAACCTACTCTTTCTGAATGAATGAATGAAAACTTACATAGCGCAGCCCATGCGAACTTAACCACTTGACCACTGGGCACTTAAACACCCTTCCTAACCAGACCAATTTTCAGCTTTCGGTGCTCTCACAATTTGAATGACAATAACTCGGTCATACAACATTCTACCCATTTGAAATTTGTGTCCTTTTTTTCCCACAAATAGAGCTTTCTTTTGGTGGTATTTGATCACTTCTGGGTTTTTTATTTTTTGCGCTATAAAAGAAAAACGACTGAAAATTCTGTAAAAAAAAAAAAAAAAAATCTTGTTTCTGTCATATTAGCAGGTTATTTCTCACACACAGCATATGCATACCACAAATTACACCCCAAAACACATTCTGCTATTTCTCCTGAGTATGGCGATACCCCATGTGTGAGACTTTTACACAGCTTGGCCACATACAGAGGCCCAACATGCAGGGAACGCCACCAGGCGTTCTGGAACACCCAGACCAATTCTGACATTCCTCTCCTACATGGAAAAATCATCATTTATTTGCTAGAAAATTACATAGAACACCAAAACATTATATATGCTTTTTTAGCAAAGACCCTAGAGAATACAATGGCGGCCGTTACAACTTTTTATCTCGCACGGTATTTTCGTAGAAATTTTTGTGCTAAAAAAAAAAAAACAGTAAAGTTAGCCCAATTTTTTTTCATAATGTGAAAGATGACGTTACGCCGAGTAAATAGATACCCAACATGTCACACTTCAAAATTGCGCACACTCATGGAATGGCACCAAACTTCGCTACCTAAAAATCCCCATAGGTGATAGTATTTGGGTATTGCAGAGTATTTGGGTATTGCAGAGTATCGCACAGGGTATTGCGGTATTGGGGTACTGAGGTATTGGGGTATTGGGGTACTGGAGTATTGGGGTACTGGAGTATTGGGGCACTGGAGTACTGCAGAGTATTGGGGTACTGGAGTACTGCAGAGTATTGGGGTACTGGAGTACTGCAGAGTATTGGGGTACTGGAGTACTGCAGAGTATTGGAGTACTGCAGAGTATTGGGGTACTGGAGTACTGCAGAGTATTGGGGTACTGCAGAGTATTGGGGTACTGGAGTACTGCAGAGTATTGGGGTACTGGAGTACTGCAGAATATTGGGGTACTGCAGAGTATTGGGGTACTGGAGTACTGCAGAGTATTGGGGTACTGGGGTACTGCAAAGTATTGTGGTACTGCAGAGTATTGGGGTACTGGGGTACTGCAGAGTATTGGGGTACTGGGGTATTGCAGAGTATTGGGGTACTGGGGTATTGCAGAGTATTGGAGTACTGGGGTATTGCAGCGTACTGGGGTATTGTGGGGTAATGCAGGGTACTGGGGTATTGTGGGGTACTGGGGTATTGTGGGGTACTGGGGTAATGCAGGGTACTGGGGTATTGTGGGGTACTGGGGTAATGCAGGGAACTGGGGTATTGTGGGGTACTGGGGTATTGTGGGGTACTGGGGTAATGCAGGGTACTGGGGTAATGCAGGGCACTGGGGGATTGCAGGGTACTGGGGGATTGCAGAGCTGGGATGTTTTGAGGGATGGCTGGATCTGTGACTGCATTTGTCACAGATCCAGCCACAGCTCAGCTGCTGACACCCCGCCCCCCCCCCCCCCCCTCTCCTCGCACATTGTACAGAGAGGAGAGGGAGGAGAGGGAGGAGAGGGAGGAGAGGGAGGAACCGGCGTCATCAAATGACGCCGGTTTGTTTACAAGTGATCGCGCCGTCATTTGACGGCGCGATCACGTGGTAAATGGCCGCTATCAGCGGCAATTTACCGTGATCCGTGATGCGCCGGGTCTTCTAGACCCGGCGATCACGGACACTTTTGCGAGCGCGTCCCAGGGGACGCGCAATCGCTAAAGTGAAGGACGACGTCCCAGGGACGTCGTGTCAAAACTACTGGACCGCGCTGTAGCAGTATTTTCGCTGTAGCGCGGTCGGCAAGTGGTTAATCGCCTCTGGGCCCTTGTTGTTCCTGTCTCCTTTGGTATCAAAAGAGATGAGTCTTGATCTTTCTCCTGAACGCTAAGTGGTTTCTTTAGTTACAACCTGGTCCCTATAAGGTTTTCACATGAATTATTGCATTCAGGAGCACAATTACAAGGTCTTGAGCCCTGTCGTGGCCATGATGGTGGTCTCTGGCCTTCCACTCATAGCTACAATGCTTGTGGTGCTTGACCTCCCACTCAAAGCTGAAGTCTCTGCAGAAATGTTGTGTTTGCATTGATAGATGTAGTAAGGGAAAGGGCAAAACCTCTATGGATCCCTCACTGTACTTTTGTGCCCATAATAAAAACCTTACTGGCCATAATAAAAGTCTTAATGATGTGTAGCGCCCTGCTCCTGTTGATCAGGCGCTGCTTTAAATTTAGAAAAGTTTGGAAAAACACTGCGCTAAACCGGAAATGGTGGAAATGCTGCTAGTACCAAAAATATAGATACATATATTGGAAGATTATGGTAAAGGGTGAGGTACAGCGCAAAACCGATGCATGTGAAAATTATGATAATGATACCAAAAATAATGAAATAAATGAATAAATAAATAGTGTGAAAAACTGTAAACCAATCAATAGGGCCATGACTGGCTGTGAAAAATATAAATGTGAATATAACAAAACTAAATATAAAAGTGATGTTGACAAATATAAACAAGTAGACAATGCAATATTAACTGCTGCGTGCCATGAGTGGCTATAATTAATGTAGATGCGTCAAAAAGCAAGATGTATGGTGGCCATCTGGTATTGACCACCCGTGAAAACAATGGGTGAAAACAAAATTGGTATAAACATTAATAACTTATATAAAAACAATGGTGAAAGTCCAAAGAGAAGTCCCAAATATATGAAAACATTCGTGAAAAGTGAACTCCAAAAAGTCTTCGGCCCCATACACACGAGCAGACAGATTTGTTCAAATCGGTCGGACAGACCGATTTGAACAAATCTGTCTGCTGGGGACGTATTGGTTTGATCGTGTACACACGATCAAACCAAAATCCCCGCCGACAGACGGCGCGCTGACGTGGCGGTGACGTTGACGCCGCCACGTCACCGCACCAGGAAGTAAAACACTTCCGCGCATGCGTCGAAATCATTCGGCACGTGTGCGAGAAGACATGTCTGCTGGTTAGCGTACATGTCGGGCGGACGGGTTCCCAGCCGACAGATTTGAAAGCATGCTTTCAAATCTGTCGGCTGGCCAAATCCGTCGGCTCGCCCGTACACACGATCGAATCTGTCTGCTGGGACGGTCGGGCAGACCGTTTCCAGCAGACAGAATTGATCGTGTGTACGCGGCCTTCCAATAAAGGGTATTCTAAAAATGGCACCACCTTCCACCAAGGGTACACCCGAGTGTTAGAAATGTAGTCTCCTTACCAGACGTGCTGACCGCAAACGGCGATCAGACTGAGCACTGGTTATTTTTATTTTTTTTAAAGTTTTTTTTATTAAGGTATTTCACAACATACAAGAGAAAGAAACAAATCAACAACAAACGACATACAGTACTCAAGTGCGTACAACATACATCAATACATCTGATTTAATAAACATCTGTAGCAATGTGCATTGACCAGGATGCGGCAGGGTGGGGGTGTACCAACTCTCCTCACTGTATCAGCCACAAGGAGCCTCTAGGGCAGCTCTATAGGACCGCTCACCAGGACCATGGCAGTGGTTGCTAGCTCAAGCCATATGTATTTAGCCAGCAGTACTAGACTCCGCCAGCCATGCACGCCAAACCTTGTCATATTTCAGTGGACAGCCACGGTTGATGTATGTGTCCCTGTACAGGGGAAGGCTGGCGTTCACCAGACGCCTCCACTGCATCAGAGAAGGGGGTGTAGGTTTTTTCCAATGCATGGCAATATTATTGCGTGCATAGAAAAGCAACAGACTGACCAACGTGCGCCCCGTGGAGGTTGGGACGATGTTCTCAATTATTCCCAGGAGGCACACCTCCATCGCTACCGGCAACTGGGTCGCTGCGACTGCATTGATCACTTCTAGCACCATTACCCAGTACCGCTGAACCTCGGGGCACTGCCAGAAAATGTGGGAGAAGTCACCCGGTGATGCCCTGCATCTCCAACACTCCGGAGAATGCGCCGGGTTCATCTTGTGGAGTCTGTATGGAGTGAAGTAAGCTCTGTGAACTATCTTGTATTGCACCATCCTGTCTCGAATAGAGACAAGTGAGCAGAAAGGGAGATCCCAGACCTCGTCCCAGTCGTCCGTATCTAGCGCGGGTATATCCCCCTGCCATCTGGACCGCAGCCCATCCAGAGGGGGGAGAGACACAAAGATCAGGTACGAGTACAAGTGCGATGTGGGTTTTACGTCACAATTAAACTTTAGTGTTCTCTCCAACTCCGACTGGGCCACAATGCAGAACGACAAGGGGAACTGAGCCGCAAAGGCATGTGACAGCTGGTGGTATCTAAAAGCGTAGTGCTGGGGTAAGTTGAACATGGAGGAGAGGTCCGAGAATGGTATCAGAGCGTTTTGGGAGACTATGTGCGAAACAAGCTTAATGCCATACTTCGACCAAGCAATGGGGTCTGAGAGCTTATAAAAGTGTGATAAGGTAGGGTTGATCCAGATAGGGGCATTCGGGGATATTTCGGTGGGTTTACATTTTTCAATGGCCAGACCAGTCCGCCACGCCCGCAAGGGATACGGGGCGCGAGGGCCCCGATAGAGCAGGAGCCGGATGGCCTCCAGTGAACCGACCACCGAGGCCTCCAGTGCAGTGGAGGTGTTCATCCCATCTGGCCGCAGCCACCAGGCCGCAGTCACCAACTGCGTGGCAAGGTAGTATTTGTAGCAGTCAGGAAAAGCCATACCACCCTGCGTCCGCGGTCTCATCAAGGTTGTCAGCTTGTATCTGGGTGGGGAGGGACCCCAAATAATGGAGGAAAAAATTTGATTCAGCTTTTTGAAAAAGGACTTGGGCACCCACTGCGGGGAGTGGCGGAAAAGGTAAATAAGTTTAGGGACAATCTTCATCTTAATTAAGTTCACCCTTCCCCAAACAGACAGGGGGAGGTTGCTCCATGCTTTAAGCCTGGATTGGGCCTCTAGCAGCACCGGGGACAAATTTTGCGAAATGTATTCGGTCGCCGAGGCAGAGACGGTTACCCCCAGATACTTAAAGGTGGTGACCCAGCTAAGGGGACTGTCGGGAGGGGTGGTGGACCTAGCCGCCTGATCTATAGGGAAGAGAAGGGACTTGGACCAATTCACCCTCAGTCCAGTGACCGAGGCAAACGTGTCCAAGACGGTCAGTGCACCCCGCAGCGAGGGGCCCGCATCATTAAGGAAGAGAAGCATGTCGTCCGCATACAGGGCCACCCTCTCCTCCAGCAGACCCACTCGGAGACCCTTGATATGTGGTGATGTGCGGAGAGCCTCCGCCACCGGTTCAATGGCAAGGGCAAACAAAGCCGGAGAGAGAGGGCAACTGTCAGGGTATCAGTGGCTCCAGCGGCCGATCCGCGCCACGGCGCATGCCCGTGCCCGTGCGCGGCGCGCGCATGCGCGCCTCTGCGTTCCAGCATGGTTCTGCGTCACGGCGCGTACGTGGGCGCGCACCTGCGCGCACACGCGCGCGTACGTCTGCGCGCGCATCCACGCGCACGTCCACCAATCAAGTTCCAGCCCGGCCTATTTAAACCAGCCCCAGACGCATGGCGGGTTGCTGGTTTGTTGTCAGCTATCCTGCTTAAGTGCCTTGTTACCTGAAAGCTTGTGACCTATTGACCCGGATCGGACCTGACTTCTCTACGCCTTCTCCTGCACTTGACCCTCGGCTCGTCTCATCGTTTCTGCTGCTGTCTGTACCCCCTTGACCTCCGGCTTGCACCTCGGATCTCCTGCCTTCTCCAATCCCTGAACCATTGGCCTGCATCTCGGACCTGCTTACCGTCTTGACCTGAACTGATTCCCTGCCTGACTAACTTTATTGCTCCTAGAATTGCTATCCACACCCGCTGTGATCCTGTCCTGTGATCGGAAGCCAAGCCTTCGGAGATCTCCTATCAGCACAACACCTTCCGCTGGTAGCCGGTGCCCCTTTGTGCCCTTCCCCGCTGTCTCCACCTCCAGGGGGTGAAGTGCACAGAGCCGCAAAGGCAGCCGCCCTCGGCATCTCGGCCTCGGTGAGTACTTATCCTAATAGTTCCTGACAGTACAAACCAGCCAGATGTCAGAGGCCGACAGGGCGCGCTCGCCTTTTGAGACCTTATGTCAGCAGGTCTCGGCTCTTACGGACGCCGTGCAGAAGTTGCAGGATGGGTACCTCCAAATTGACGGCCGTCTTCAGCAGCTTACCGGACAACCTGGCCCCTCGGTTCCAACCACAGCGCCTCCTACAGAGACTATAGCCCCACAGGCTTCGGCTAACCCAGCTGTGGTAGTGACTCACCCTGAGCCCAGAGTCCCGACTCCCGAGCGATTCACAGGCGATCGCAGGAAGTATCGTGCATTCAAAAACGCCTGTTCTCTATACCTCGCGCTGCAGCCCAGAACATTCTTTTCAGAAGCAGTAAAAGTTGGCTTCGTTATCTCCCTCCTCTCTGAAGAACCCCAGGCATGGGCACATGGTCTCATGGAACAGAGAAGTCCGGTGCTGGACACACTTGACACTTTCTTTGAGCAAATGGCCAGACTTTACGATGATCCACAACGTACAGCGACAGCTGAGACCATCCTTCACAGCCTCAGCCAGGGTAGAAGACCAGTGGAGGACTACACAGCCGAGTTTCGGAAATGGTCAGCCGACACCGGCTGGAATGAAGCAGCTCTTAAGTATCAGTTCCGGCAGGGACTTTCAGAAGCGCTCAAAGACGAGCTAGCCAGAACTGAACCTTCTGCTACCCTGGAGGACTTAATTCAGGCCGCAACCCAATTGGACAGACGGCTACGAGAACGGCGCTCCGAGCGCCTCCACACGCTTCGTCCAACCTGGCTTCCTCCGAGACCAGCTCCTACGTACTCATTACCTCCAGTGTCCTCCAACCCGGTTCCCGACCCAGAACCCATGCAGCTTGGGCTGGTCCGCTCTCCTCTCACTCCAGAAGAAAGACAACGCAGGCGTCAAGCCAACCTATGCCTGTACTGCGGTGCCTCCGGCCACTTTCTTCGCACCTGTCCGGTGAGACCCAGTAAGTGCGCACCCAGACCCACCTCAGATTGCCGTGTCGTCAGCGCTCCACAGTCTTACCTTACTCTTTTTCTCTCTCTACAGCTACCGGAAGGGGTGACTCGCTTACCAGCAATCATTGACTCTGGTGCCTGCAGTAGCTTCGTGGACTCTGCCCTAGCCCTGAAACTACATTTTCCCCTTCACCCGAAGAATCCTCATCTACAAGTACGCCTGGCGGACGGCTCTCTCCCTCGTTCAGGACTAGTCACACAGCAGACTGACCCTGTCGTGGCCATTACAGATTCTGGACACCAGGAGCTCCTACAGTTGGACTTAATTTCATCTCCGATGTTCCCTATTATTTTGGGCCTTCCCTGGCTGTACACACACCAACCACATATTGACTGGGGAAGCAAAGAAGTCAGCTTTATTTCTTCCCATTGCTCTGTACATTGCCTTGCACCGGCTACCACCATCTGTTCCACCGTTACCACCACAGCAGAGAATCTTCAAAATGTCCCTCCAGCATACCGGGAATTCACAGACGTCTTTGACAAACAACAGGCCAACCGCCTGCCACCTCACAGGCCCTATGATTGTCCTATAGACCTGCTCCCCGGTGCAGAAATCCCGTTTGGCCGTATTTTTCCCCTATCAGAGACTGAACTGAAGGCCCTCAAGGCCTACATCGACGAGAACCTTGAAAAACAATTTATTCGCCCTTCCTCCTCCCCTGCGGGAGCGGGGATCTTCTTCGTGGGAAAAAAAGACGGCTCCCTCAGACC
Organism: Rana kukunoris; assembly: GCA_029574335.1. Classification (NCBI taxonomy): domain Eukaryota; kingdom Metazoa; phylum Chordata; class Amphibia; order Anura; family Ranidae; genus Rana; species Rana kukunoris. The sequence goes on along the minus strand of CM056052.1, from coordinate 542,751,843 downwards.
CTGCATAGACTACAGGGAATTAAACAAAATTACGGTCAAAAATAGATACCCACTACCTCTCATTCCCGAGCTCTTCCAACGTTTCCGGTCTGCTAAGATCTTCTCCAAATTAGATCTCCGGGGAGCTTACAACCTTGTCCGAATTAGAGCAGGGGATGAGTGGAAGACAGCATTTAGATCCAGGTTTGGACACTTTGAGTATCTCGTAATGCCGTTTGGTCTGTGCAACGCCCCAGCCACTTTCCAACATTTTGTCAACGACATCTTTCGGAAGTACTTGGATGACTTTTTGGTGGTCTATTTGGACGATATCCTTATTTTTTCCACTTCTATTGAGCTTCATCAGGAACATGTCAAGATAGTTCTCACTACCCTCAGGCTCCATAAGTTGTATCTGAAAGCCGAGAAGTGTGAAGTTGAAAAGAGTACAGTACAATTCCTCGGGTTCATCATTTCCACGTCTGGAGTCGCCATGGACCCACAAAAAGTCCAAGCCATTCAAGACTGGCCAGCTCCCCGAGACAGGAAGGGAGTACAACGTTTTATTGGTTTCGCTAACTTTTATAGACGCTTTATCATTGGGTTTTCCGCCATCGTTGTACCCATTACCAGGCTCACTCGTCAAGGCAACCGTTTCGTGTGGTCTCAGGAGGCCCAAGAAGCCTTCCTTAAGCTTAAGTCAATGTTCACCTCAGCACCCATTCTACGCCACCCCGACCCGGCACTACCCTTCATACTTGAGGTGGACGCCTCCGAGACAGCTGTGGGAGCAATCCTATCCCAAAGATATGGACTAAAGGCCCTGTTGCATCCAGTGGCTTTTGCCTCTCGAAAATTAAATCCGCCAGAAAGGAATTACGATGTCGGTGACAGAGAGTTGTTAGCGATTAAATTCGCCCTAGAAGAGTGGAGATATTTGTTGGAAGGGGCACTCCACCCTATTATGATCTTCACGGATCACAAAAACCTAGAATATCTGCGATCTGCGAAACGGCTAAGACCCAGACAAGCCCGTTGGGCTCTTTTCTTCACCCGATTCAATTTTCTTATATCCTATAGGCCCGGCTCCAAGAATGGGAAGGCAGATGCCCTTTCCAGAATGTATTTGGAGTCCCCCGAAGCATCTGAACCTGGCACCATCCTATCTTCCCAGAACTTCCTATTACTCCCGCAACTGGATCTCCTAACCTCTATTAAGACCGCATCCAGGCACTGTCCCAACCAAAGCTCTCTCTCTCTTAAAAGACGGGACGAGCTGCTTTGGTCTCGAGACAAGATTTTCGTTCCTGTGGAAACCCGGCACCTAGTTCTGAGTACCTTCCACGATCACAAACTGGCGGGCCATTTTGGAGTCCGAAAGACCACGGAATTGATCTCCCGCACCTTCTGGTGGCCAAACTGGAAGCAGGATTGTAAAGCCTATGTGTCTGCATGTGTTCGTTGTCAACGCAACAAAGGACCTAGTACAAGGGGTTGGGGGTTGCTCAAGCCTCTGCCCATTCCCGAACGACCTTGGTCAGAAGTCTCCATGGACTTTATTGTAGATCTTCCCCCTTCTGGGGGTTTTACCTCAATTTTTGTAGTCATCGACCGCCTTTCCAAGATGGCGCACTTCCTACCCATGGTGGGCACCCCCACCGCTACAGAGACAGCTAAAGTTTTCCTCAAGGAGATAGTCCGGCTTCACGGGACCCCCAAAAGTATCGTCTCTGACAGAGGCGCACAATTTACTTCCAAATTCTGGAAAGAGCTTTGCAAATCTCTCAATATCAAAATTTGTCTTTCATCAGCCTATCACCCACGGAGTAATGGTCAAACCGAAAGGACGAACCAGACCTTGGAGCAATACCTCCGCTGCTTCTGTTCAACCTCCCAGGACGACTGGTCTTCACTACTTCCGTCCGCGGAATTTGCATACAACAATTCCATTCATTCCACAACCAACCAAACCCCCTTCTGGTCAAACTTCGGGTTTCACCCCTCATTCCTGCCTAGCTCTATCCCGGAGACGTCGGTTCCAGCCGTTCAGGAGCAAGTAACTTCTATTCAAATTTTTTTTTGACAAAAAGAAAAAGGAAAGCCCGATCTTTGAGATTGGGGAAAAAGTATGGCTGTCAGCTGCAAATCTCAAGTTAAACATACCTTCCCGGAAGTTAGGGCCAAGGTTCATCGGACCTTTCCAAGTCAAACGAAAGATCAATGATGTAGCTTTCGAATTAGCTCTGCCTAATTCCTACAAAATTCATCCTGTCTTTCATGTCTCCTTACTGAAGCCTGTCGTTCCTGAGTCCTTCCCAGAAAGGGAGGAATCCCCGCCATCACCAGTGGAGGTCGAAGGGGAAGTAGAATTCGAAGTTGAGGCCATTCTGGGCTGTAGAAAGAGAGGAAGACAGCTGCAATACCTGGTCAAGTGGAAGGGGTACCCCCCGGAAGATAATTCATGGGAACCATCAAAGAACTTACACGCTCCTCGGCTAATTCGAGCCTTCCATCAAGACCACCCTGAACTGATGTCCAGCTTGGGCGTCCGGAGTCCGCCCCTTGGGGGGGGGCACTGTCAGGGTATCAGTGGCTCCAGCGGCCGATCCGCGCCACGGCGCATGCCCGTGCCCGTGCGCGGCGCGCGCATGCGCGCCTCTGCGTTCCAGCATGGTTCTGCGTCACGGCGCGTACGTGGGCGCGCACCTGCGTGCACACGCGCGCGTACGTCTGCGCGCGCATCCACGCGCACGTCCACCAATCAAGTTCCAGCCCGGCCTATTTAAACCAGCCCCAGACGCATGGCGGGTTGCTGGTTTGTTGTCAGCTATCCTGCTTAAGTGCCTTGTTACCTGAAAGCTTGTGACCTATTGACCCGGATCGGACCTGACTTCTCTACGCCTTCTCCTGCACTTGACCCTCGGCTCGTCTCATCGTTTCTGCTGCTGTCTGTACCCCCTTGACCTCCGGCTTGCACCTCGGATCTCCTGCCTTCTCCAATCCCTGAACCATTGGCCTGCATCTCGGACCTGCTTACCGTCTTGACCTGAACTGATTCCCTGCCTGACTAACTTTATTGCTCCTAGAATTGCTATCCACACCCGCTGTGATCCTGTCCTGTGATCGGAAGCCAAGCCTTCGGAGATCTCCTATCAGCACAACACCTTCCGCTGGTAGCCGGTGCCCCTTTGTGCCCTTCCCCGCTGTCTCCACCTCCAGGGGGTGAAGTGCACAGAGCCGCAAAGGCAGCCGCCCTCGGCATCTCGGCCTCGGTGAGTACTTATCCTAATAGTTCCTGACAGCAACCCTGCCGCGTTCCCCTGGAAAGTCTGAAGGGGGCAGACAGCCCCCCCCCAGATGTATTGAGGAAGTGGGGGCCCTGTATATCACCTGGAGCCACTTGATAAATAACAGTGGGAAGCCCATCCTGCGCAGAGTCTCCCACAGAAAGGGCCACTCCACTGTGTCGAAGGCCTTTTCGACATCCAATGAGGCCACTGCTCGCGTTCCCACATTAAGATGGCGAGTATGGATATTGGTAAAAAGTCTCCTAAGATTGACATCTGTGGACCTCCGGGGCATGAAGCCCGTTTGGTCTGGGTCTATCACTGAGGGCAACATGGGGTATAACCGAAGGGCGAGGAGTTTAGTATTTTAAAGTCTGAGTTAAGGAGTGCTATGGGACGGTATGAGGCACAGGAAGAGGGGTCCTTGGGGGGCTTGTATATAAGTGTTAGGTAGGCATGGTACATGGAGGCAGGTAGGCTGCCATCCGTCAGACACGCAGTGTAGAGCCGTGCCAACAAGGGGGCTAGGAGTCCGGAGTGGGCTCTATAGAAGTCTAGTGGGAGTCCGTCCGGGCCAGGCGCCTTGCCCGACGGGAAGGATTGGATGGCCCCCTGTACCTCCAAGGCCGTGAATGGTTGCACCAAGGCTTCTCTCTCTTGGTCGGAGAGCCAGCCAAGTGCCAATGGATCCAGCAGATCATTCAGCGTCTCCGGCCGGAAGTCCGCGGGGAGGCTAGAGGAATACAGAGACTTGTAGAATTCACTAAAGGTCTGAAGGATGTCCGGGGGGGAGGACACGGTCCCGCCCCCCAGAGTCCGCAGAGTCGAAATCGTTGTAAGGGGCTGGTCATGCTGGGCCATCATGGCCAACAGGCGGCCATTGCGGTCGCCCTGTTAAAAGGCTCTCTGCTTGCCCTTGTATATGTCTAGGCGAGTAACCCCAGCTAAGTGCAGATGCAAATCCCTCTGAGCTGCCATCATCTGATCAAACTGATCCGAGGTGGGGTCTTTATTATAAGCATCAGTATGTTCTATGACCGAACGTTCCAATTCCAGTGTCTTGGCTGAAAGTTGCTTTTTGACATTGGCAATGGAAGAAATGTACTGCCCTCTGGTGTATGCTTTAAAGGTATCCCAGACATTATCCAGGGGAGTGGAACCCTCATTATTTTCCCAAAATTCAGCTAGCAAGGGGGGCAAGACCTCTGCAACATCAGGATGAGTAACCCATTGCGCGCCCAGCCTCCAAAGCGCAGCACTGCGCGTTGCCGGCGAGCGGAGCACCACCTTTAAAGGGCTGTGGTCGGACAAACCGCTAGGGAGAAAGTCCGCCTCCAACACATCCGCTAACAGTGCGGGGTTGGAGAAGGCCAAATCTATCCTGGAAGCGGCTTTGTACGAGGCCGAAAAACAAGAATAGGCCCGCACACCAGGGTGCTTCCACCTCCAAACTTCCTCCAGACCCACTGCCTGAGCCCAGGTCAGCAGGTCCGTACATCTATGCCTGGGCGGCGCAGGCCTATCCAGGTCAGGTGACAAGATGGCATTAAAATCACCCATTACCAACACTTTTCCTGGGCAGAAGGGTGCAACCTTCTCAAGCACGTCGTATAACAGAGCAGGTGAAAAAGGGGGGGGGGGATGTACAGGTTGACAACGATATACTTCTGTGCCCAAAGCGTGAAAATTAATATCACATATTTACCCAGGGGGTCCGTGCGGACCTCTTCTATCACACATGGAAAGTTTTTGTGGATTAGGATTGAAACACCCCTAGCATATGTAGAATATGTGGCATGTATAGCACGCTGTATCCACGGCTTCTTAAGAGTCAGGACCTTGCTGCCCATGAGGTGAGTCTCCTGGAGGAGAACAAGCTGGGGCGAGTGGGACTTCAGATATTGAAAGAGAAGGGCACGTTTGAACTTAGAGTTAAGGCCTCTGACATTCCAGGAAAGAATGGCAAAGGAGTCAAATGAGCGGTCAGCCATCAGGCAAGGGAGGTAAGGGAATGGAAGGATATTTATGTAAATCCACCCGGGAACACCCCAGGAGCAGCAAGAAACCGAGCACATTGCATTGCATATTGATAGCACCTGAGCATATAACAGCTAGAGAACAGAAAAAAACAGTGAACAAAAAAAACATAGCAAACATACAAAGAAACAAACTTCCCAGGCACCGGGTGCCTATCCTACTATGTCCCATCCCTCCAACAACGGTCAGGGGGGTGGGAATAGTTCTTATCCCAAACAGAAAACAGAACACAGTGTAAATGAGCCCCGGAACTAGGGGCCCTACACGGCAGGCGCCAGGTCACCTGCTACTACAGCCGGACGACAGCGGTTATCAAATGACCACTTGGTCAGGGTCCGGAGTCCAAGTAGAAAAAAGGGGGGGATACAACAAAAAAGGGGGGGAGGGCGGGGGGGGGGGGGCAGGTGTAGCAGTCCTGGTGTGCTGCTACGTCAGTAGACCAAAGTCGTGTGTATCTCGTATTAGGCATTGAGCATCAAAACTCCTCTTGGTACAATTGGGCCGGATTCCCCAATAAAACAAATCAGAGAGTCAAATCAAAGGAGGGTTGAGTAGTTCCGGGTCTCCAAGCTCAGGACGACCCTGTGAGGACATGACAGCCACCTCGCATCAGTTAGTGGTAGGGCCCGGGGGGGGTAAAGGCACATAGCGGCCATATTGAAAAAGGGCCAGCTTGGGATGACAAGAATACAGTACCATCTACCGGAAAAATGAAGGGGGGGGGAGAGATAAAAATAAAAACAAAAGGTAAAAAATAAAAATTCTTGACAAAACAGGAACATCTCACCATAGCAGCGGGGTCCCTTCTAGATCACCAGGGGACGGGAGGTAGTAGAGGCAAGGGGGTAAACGGAAAGCGGCCCCTCAGCGACCATCCAACCCTGACATCGCTGCCTCAGGGTCCATGAAGAAGCGCGTGCGGTCTCCATCGATCACCCTGAGCTTGCTGGGGTAGAGTAGGCTAAACTTGAGGCCTTGGTCCCTCAGGCGTCTCCGTACCTCTGTGAAGGATCTGCGGCGATGTTGAACCTCTGGGGAGTAGTCTGGGAACAGCATGATCCTGGCACCATTGTAGAGGAGGTCCCGTTTTTCCCTGGCAACAGCCAGAATCCGATCCCTGTCCCTGTAGTTTAGCAGGCGCAACAGGAAGGGTCGAGGTGGAGCCCCCGGGATTGGTGGTTTGAGGGGGACTCTGTGGGCCCTTTCCAACCCGAATCGCAGGCAGATCCAGGAGGGAGATCAGGAAGGCCTCTGTAAATTCTGCAGGCCTGAGGCCCTCTGCCTTTTCAGGGAGGCCCAGGACCCTTATGTTGTTTCTCCTGAGCCTATTTTCGGTGTCTATAGACTTCTCTTGCAGGGCTTTAACCTGCAGCTGTAAGGCATGGAGGTCCCTGGAATCAGCCCTGGTGGAATCTTCCAGCTGAGAGATGCGGCCCTCCGCCTCAGTAAACCGGGCCCTAAATTTGTCCATGTCATGCCGCATCAAGCTGACATCGGCAACAAGGTGATCTATCTTGACCATCACCGAGTCCCGACCCTCCTTGATGGCCGCCAGGAGCTCCGCATGCGAGGAGGCAAGGGATGCAGGTGGATTAGGGGAAGCCGTGGAGCCGGCTGACATATTCCCTGCTGGGAGTCTCATGGGCAAGATGGCCGCGGAGGACCCGTCCCTGGACACCGAGGACGAACGGAGCTTACCCGGAGACAGCGGAGGTGGCCTCGGGCTGCCGGATGTCTTCTTCCGCCCCAGGGTGTCTGAAGGTTGGTCGCTGAAAGGAGGAATCCGCGCTGAAATCAGGTAAGGATAAGAGAAGGAGCGGAGCTCTGCCTGCACACGTCTGCTCTCGTTCACATCCCGGCCACGCCCCCGAGCACTGGATATTTTAGAGTCACCCAAACGACTATGTGCTAACGCTGACACGGATCAGATGCAATCAGTCAGAACGAATGGATGTCTCAAATACAAAAGAGAGAAAGGGACCCATAGTGCAACTTTGCAGAACAGTTTTAATGTAAAGGAAATATATTGCACTTACAGGAATTCGATGAAAAAGAAGCCCAAATGAAGTGCAACATGCTGCTTTAAATTTAGTGGGGTCTGAGCTGTTATTTGGCTCAGACAAGAATGGTTAAGGGCAATTTAGCCTCTGTTCCAGCCGTGTCTGTGCTGGGAGTATCCACCATTGTTCGCCTGGGGGTGTCATTACCACCCCAGGCCAAGGGTGGCAGCAGCAAGGTCAGGGTGCAATGGGTGTCCCCCTCAGCAGCAAATCAGTGGGAGTGGTTGCCTCGCTGTGCATGCTGGGGAGGAATATTTAAAGGACAGACGCCATTAGGGCGAGGTCATCGGTTTGTCATCCTTTGTGCCTCGTGGCCTGTCTGAGCTGCGTGTCCTGAATCCTGGTTTCGGTACCACATTGGTCCGGGGCTGTGACTTTGTTGGTAGGCCCATTAGTCTGTAAACTATTTTTTTTTATTTTTTAAAAATAACAAACATGTTATACTTACCTCCTCTGTGCAATTAGTTTTGCACAGAGTGGCCCCGATCCTCGTTTTCTGGGGTCCCTCGGCGGCTGTCTCTGGTCCTCCCCGCAAGAACTACACACATTCATGCGAGAGAGTTTGCATTGTGTGTAGTCCTTGCGGGCGCGCTCCTGAGATACAGTGATCGGCTATGGCCGCTCGTTGTATCACTCGGCCCCGCTCCTCGGCACGCCACATCACTGGATGTGATTGACAGCAGCGCCAGCCAATGGCTTATACGCCGGTAACCTAACATGCAGACCGCGGCCAGCAATTTTTCAAAGGCTGCGCCTCCTCCCTCTGTTCCGTGATAGGCAGAACACTCAGCTTCCCAGGAGACACTGTGTTCATTGTTCCGCCTATCACAGATGCCCTCTCGTCCTCGGTCTCGGACGAGAGGAAATCCGTGATAGGCGGAACAATGAACACAGTGTCTCCTGGGAAGCTGAGTGTTCTGCCTATCACGGAACAGCACGAGGAGGACATGCAATGGCACAGTGAGGTATGCAGTGACACAGTGAGGTATGTAATGGAGGCATAGTGAGGCATGTAATGGAGGCATAGTGAGGCATGTAATGGAGGCACAGTGAGGCATGTAATAGAGGCACAGTGAGGCATGTAATTGAGGCACAGTAAGGCATGTAATGGAGGCACAGTGAGGCATGTAATGGAGGCACAGTGAGGCATGTAATGGAGGCAAAGTGAGGCATGTAATGGAGGCACAGTGAGGCATGTAATGGAGGCACGGTGAGGCATGTAATGGAGGCATAGTGAGGCATGTAATGGAGGCAAAGTGAGGTATGTAATGGAGGCACAGTGAGGCATGTAATGGAGGCACAGTGAGGCATGTAATGGAGGCACAGTGAGGCATGTAATGGTGGCACAGTCAGGCATGTAATGGAGGCACAGTGAGGCATGTAATGGAGGCACAGTGAGGCATGTAATGGAGGCACAGTGAGGCATGTAATGGAGGCACAGTGAGGCATGTAATGGAGGCACAGTGAGGCATGTAATGGTGGCACGGTAAGGCATGTAATGGAGGCACAGTGAGGTATGTAATGGGGGCACAGTGAGGCATGTAATGGAGGCACAGTGAGGCATGTAATGAAGGCACAGTGAGGCATGTAATGTAGGGAAATTGAGGTATATAATGGAGGCACAGTGAGGCATGTAATGGAGGCACAGTCAGGCATGTAATGGAGGCACAGTGAGGTTTGTAATGGGGGCACAGTGAGGCATGTAATGGAGGCACAGTGAGGCATGTAATGAAGGCACAGTGAGGCATGTAATGGAGGCACAGTGAGGTATATAATGGAGGCACAGTGAGGCATGTAATGGAGGCACAGTGAGGTATGTCATGGAGGCACAGTGAGGCATGTAATGGAGGCACAGTGAGGCATGTAATGGTGGCACAGTCTGGCATGTAATGGTGGCACAGTCTGGCATGTAATGGTGACACAGTGAGGCATGTAATGGAGGCACAGTGAGGTATGTCATGGAGGCACAGTGAGGCATGTAATGGAGCCACAGTGAGGCATGTAATGGTGGCGCAGTCTGGCATGTAATGGTGGCACAGTCTGGCATGTAATGGTGGCACAGTCTGGCATGTGGTGGCACAGTCTGGTATGTAATGGTGGCACAGTGAGGCATGTAATGGTGGCACAGTGAGGCATGTAATGGTGGCACAGTCTAGCATGTAATGGTGGCACAGTCTGGCATGTGGTGCTACAGTCTGGCATGTAATGGTGGCACAGTGAGGCATGTAATGGTGGCACAGTGAGGCATGTAATGGTGGCACAGTCTAGCATGTAATGGTGGCACAGTCTGGCATGTGGTGGCACAGTCTGGCATGTAATGGTGGCACAGTGAGGCATGTAATGGTGACACAGTGAGGCATGTAATGGAGGCACAGTGAGGTATGTCATGGAGGCACAGTGAGGCATGTAATGGAGCCACAGTGAGGCATGTAATGGTGGCGCAGTCTGGCATGTAATGGTGGCACAGTCTGGCATGTAATGGTGGCACAGTGAGGCATGTCATGGTGGCACAGTCTGGCATGTGGTGGCACAATCTGGTATGTAATGGTGGCACAGTCTGGCATGTGGTGGCACAGTCTGGTATGTAATGGTGGCACAGTGAGGCATGTAATGGTGGCACAGTGAGGCATGTAATGGTGGCACAGTCTAGCATGTAATGGTGGCACAGTCTGGCATGTGGTGCTACAGTCTGGCATGTAATGGTGGCACAGTGAGGCATGTAATGGTGGCACAGTGAGGCATGTAATGGTGGCACAGTCTAGCATGTAATGGTGGCACAGTCTGGCATGTGGTGGCACAGTCTGGCATGTAATGGTGGCACAGTGAGGCATGTAATGGTGGCACAGTCTGGCATGTGGTGGCACAGTCTGGCATGTAATGATGGCACAGTCTGGCATGTGATGGCACAGTGAGGTGAGGCCAGGCATGACTAGTAGGAAGGGGGTCGTCTTATACGGTGAGTATATCCCAAAACCAACATTTTAGCTGGAGAATTAGGGGGTCGTCTTATACGCCGGCAAATACGGTAATAATTGACAACTGTTGTCAGTATAAGCTAGGAAATCTTTTCTTCTCATGTAAGGAGGCAACGCTGGAAGAATTCATGGCAGTTTAGTCTTCTACCGTAACGCCATCACCTAGGTTCCTCAAGAAGCTTTGAAATGTTTCTCTTATATTATATACTGTAACTGTACTTGTTTTACTTTTTCCACCTTTGTCTGGCTGGCTGTATATATCATTGGTTTAGGAGACAGGATGTTTGAACTGCGCAAAGAGATAATATATCTTCATTTCTTCAATCCCTAAGACCAGACCGGATATTTTAAAGATGAAAATATAAAGCTATGTCACCCTTATAGGACCGTCCTATTACTTGTTAAAGTGTCTGTAAAGGCACAAGGTGTTTTACCCTTATTTATTCTATGCATGAAGGTAAAAAAAAAAAAATGCCCCCTCCCCCCCTTATACTTACCTGAGCCCCATCTCGATCCAGTGACCACAAGAGCCTTGGCTCTCCAGGGACTCGCACACCTGATTGGGTTTTCGCAGCGAAGCCATTGGTTCCCACTGCTGTCAATCATGCCCATGAGACAATTAGGAGACAGAGAGGGGGGGCCAAGCCGCAGTTCCATGTGTGAATGAACACACAGAGCCGTGGGTCAGGAGCGCTCCTGCTTGGGTGCCCCACAGCAAGCTGCATCGTTGGTGTCATTGGGCCCAATTGTTGGTGTCATTTGGAGGAATCGTGCCCTATCTTTGGTAAATTATGCCCCAAGGGCCGGATTAAAGCAAGCAAAGGGCTGCATGTTGCCCCCAGGCTGCAGTTTGGAGACCGCTGTAGGCTCTAATAGGCTTCCAAAAGGGTAAACAGCGGGAGCACTGCTGTGTTTTCGCTGATTACTCAGTGGTGGTGTTAGGCTTCCCTAACACTGGCCCGCCTCTGACCCGCCACTCAGCCAATCAGGTTGCTCTCACCTGATTGGCTGAAACAACAAGCGCCGCTTTTGGATGCCTGACGGAGGCAGAGACCGGGGGAAGTGCATGAGACATGGAGGACACTGCTCGTTGCTATTACCCGCTGCCCCACAAGACAGGGTAAGTGCCAGGCAGACGGCGAGCGGCACACTCACACTGGCAACATTTGGCACAGTGGTAGCATTTGATGAGCACACTGGCATCGTTTGATGGGCAGTTTGGACACTGTTGCAGCATTTGATGGCACAGTGGCTGCAATTGATGGGCACAGTCACAGCATTTGATGGGCACAGTCGCAACATTTGATGGGCAGTTTGGGCACAGTTGCAACATTTGATGGCACAGTGGCTGCAATTGATGGGCACAGTCGCAGAATTTGATGGCACAGTGGTAGCATTTGATGGGCACAGTGGCTGCATTTGATGGTCACAGTGGATGCAATTGATAATCACTAGTGTTGCTCACGAATATTCGCATTGCGAATATTCGTTACGAATATTGCATATTCGAGTATTCGCGAATAAATCGAATATCGCGGTGAATATTTTTTTCAAATTTATTTTTATTTTTTTCAAATTTATTTTTAAAACAGATCACATCCTAGTGATCTCCATCGACGTCTAAAAGCATTGCTGGTATGATTAGAGACCCTGGGCCGAGTAGCTGAGGCGATCCTTTTATGTTGCCGAATAGTCGCAATGCGAATATTCGTATTACAAATATTCGCAAATACTTTCTCTGCCCTTCTGTGTTTTGTGTATAACAAAAAAAAAAAATTTAGCTTTAGTTTAGTCATATAAGTTTGTGTAAGTAGAGTTAGTGTTTAGTGCATATTAGTTTAGTAATCCAGGAAATGATCTCCGTTTTCGCGTGTTGACGAGAATTTCGCAATCAATTTTGCATTCGCATTAGCGAAATTTCGCAAAAAAATTTTTTTTTTATAAAATATCACGAATATTCGATATTAACGAATATTTCGCGAATATTCTTCTATACATTCGTGAAATATCGCGAAATCGAATATGGCGTATTCCGCTCATCACTAATAATCACAGTGGCTGCACTTGATGGGCACAATGGCTGCAATTAATGGGCACAGTGGCTGCATTTGATGGACACTGTGCCATTTTCTATTTTTTGTTAGTTTGTTTGCGCCCCCCCAATTTTTTTTAGCACGGCCGCCACTGGTTATTTGCATGGAGTTCACCTTCAATATAACTGCATCCTGTCCGCATAGTGCTTCATAGCTCCTCTTGAAAGTGTCCACAGTTGGATCCTGCACTTCCTGCACTTACCCTTTAAGCCCTGGTTCACACTGGTGCAATTTGACATGCGATTTGACATGTCAAATCGGCGGCATTTGCTGGCGATCGTAGGCAATGGCCTCGTTCTAATCGGTGCGACGCTGCATCTGTGGCGCTGCACCGTTTTCAAAAAGTATTTTCTGTACTACTTTTTGCGATTTCGGGCTGCGATTTACATTGACATCTGTGCAGAAACCTGCAACAGATGTCTCTGAAATCGCAGACGAAAGCGGGAGTGAAATCGTGCGGCTTCATTCCCGCCGTGTGAACCTGGGCTAAACCTGCTAAAAGCAAAATTCAAACATTTTCCCCCATGAGCTAAAAATCACTTGTGTACGAAGTATAAGGCCGCGTACACACGACCAAAAAAATCCGATCAACTCGGTCTGACAGACCGTTTTGATCGGATTTGTCTGCTGTGTACACACGATCAAACCAAAATCCCCGCCGGCAGACAGCGCGGTGACGTGGCGGTGACGTTGACGCCGCCACGTCACCGTCACCAGGAAGTAAAACACTTCCGCGCATGCGTCGAATCCATACGACGCATGCGCGGGCAGATATGTCTGCTGGTTAGCGTACTAACCAGCAGACATGTAGGACGGACGGGTTCCCAGCAGACAGATTTTAAAGCATGCTTTAAAATCTGTCTGCTGGAAAAACCCGTCTGTCCGCGCGTACACACGTCGGACCGTTTCCAGCAGATAGATTTGATCGTGTGTACGCGGCCTAAGGGAAAGATACATTATTAATACTTTATATGAATATGATTTTTTTCTGTTTTTTTGCCTTTAGATTTACTCAAAAAGATTGGAGCATACAGTGAGCTTTGAGTGTTAAAATAAGTAAAAACCCGGAAACCATTGGGAAGGCGGTTTGATTTCTGGCGGCAAAGAGATAATATTTAGGATTGTGTCATAACAATACTTTTTTTATAGGCAGTTTATAGTTTCATTCTACTAGGACTAAAAAAGAACTCTCAAAAACCTGCAACATAGTAAAATATGACATAAAGCCAAATAAAGAAGGAATGTGTTTACACATTTAGTGTGACGGCGTAATTTCCTGGCAAATCTCAGCTAACAATAGTCGTTACGAGTGCACCTGTCACCCAGACATCCGCCGCTGTGTTCATTTCTGTGCTTTTTTGGGCCATACATCAATTTTGTAGATCTAAAACAATTTATTGAACTTTGTGCATTGATGTAATTCCAAAAGTTGCTTTTAATCTTTTAAAATCTGAAGCTTTTTTTAGCGACTTAAGACCCGGACCATTATGCAGGTTAACGACCTTGCCCCTTTTTGCAACGTGGCTCCCAAACAAAATTTACGTCCTTTTTTCCCCACAAATAGAGCTTTCTTTTGGTGGTATTTGATCACCTCTGCGTTTTTTATTTGTTGCGCTATAAACAAGAATAGAGTGACAATTTTTGACTTTTTGCTATAATAAATATCCCCCAAAAAAATATATATATATAAAAAAATGTCCGTTTAGGCCAGGGATATGCAATTAGCGGACCTCCAGATGTTGCCTCTGATTCTGGGTGTCATGTTGTGGCTGTCAGAGTCTTGCTATGCCTCATGGGAATCGTAGTTCTGCAACATCTGGAGGTCCGCTAATTGCATATCCCCGGTTTAGGCCGATACGTATACGATACGTTTATTGATTGGTTTGCGCAAAAGTTATAGTGTTTACAAAATAGGGGATAGTTTTATGTCATTTTTTATTAATATTTTTTTTTTTTACTAGTAATGGCGGCTATCAGCATTTTCTTTCGTGACTGCGACATTATGGCGGACACATCGGATACTTTTGACACATTTTTGAGACCATTGTCATTTTCACAGCCAAACGTGCTATAAAAATGCACTGATTACTGTGAAAATGACAATGGCAGTGAAGGGGTTAACCACTAGGGGGCGCTAAGGGGTTAAGTGTGCCCTAAGGGAGTGTTTCTTACTGTAGGGGGGCGTAGCTGGACGTGTGTCGTCACTGATCGTCGTTTCCTGTCACAGGGATCTAGGGATGAGCTTCGAGTTCAAGTCGAACTTATATTCGACTCAAACATTGCCTGTTCGGCAAACAACGAACAATTAGGGGTGTTCGCGGCAAATTCGAAAAGCCGCGGAACACCCTGTTAAAGTCTATGGGAGAAATCTAAAGTGCTAATTTTAAAGGCTAATATGCAAGTTATTGTCCTAAAAAGTGTTTGGGGACCTGGGTCCTGCCCCAGAGGAGTGTTTGGGGACCCGGGTCCTGCCCCAGAGGAGTGTTTGGGGACCTGGGTCCTGCCCCAGAGGAGTGTTTGGGGACCTGGGTCCTGCCCCAGAGGAGTGTTTGGGGACCTGGGTCCTGCCCCAGAGGAGTGTTTGGGGACCCAGGTCCTGCCCCAGAGGAGTGTTTGGAGACCTGGGTCCTGCCCCAGGGGATATGTATCAATACAAAAAAAAGTTTTAAAAACTGACGTTTTTTCGGGAGCAGTGAATTTAATAATGCTAAAAGTGAAACAATAAAAGTGTAATATTACTTTAAATTTCGTACCCGGGGAGGGGGGGGGGGGGGGTCAGCATGTGAAAAAGCGCTTGTTTCCCGTACATAGAACTGTCCCTGCACAAAGTGTCATTCCTGAAAGAAAAAAAGGAATTTAAACCGGCTTTGCGGCTATAATGAATTGTCGGCTCTGGCAATTCAGAGAGGATTCATTCATAAAAAAGAAAAAGTGGGGGTCCCCCCAAATTCCATTAACAGGCCCTTCAGGTCTGATATGGATATTAAGTGGAACTCCACCCCAAATTAAAAAAAATGGTGTGGAGTTCCCCCAAAAATCCACACCAGATCCTTATCCGAGCACGTTAACGTGGACGGTCGCAGAAAAGAGGGGGGGACAGAGTGCAGTCCCCCCTCTCCTGAACCGCACCAGGCCACATGCCCTCAACATGGGGAGGATGTCCCCATGTTGATGGGGACAAGGGCCTCATCCCCACAACCCTAGCCGGTGGTTGTGGGGGTCTGCGTGCGGGGGGCTTATCAGAATCTGGAAGACCCCTTTAACAAAGGGGACCCCCAGATTCTGGCCCCCCTCCCACATGTGTTTCTTACATGGTATAATAAAGTATTTCAGTGATTTTGTTTGGATAATGCTGTGTACCGGTGAGTAATGAGCTTACATAATAAGAAAAATAATTTGAAGTGCCTTTTTATAAAGCACATTAGCTTGATGAGAATATGTTGTAATGTGGCCTTTAATCTGCCTACAACTCCTGCAATCAGGGAACGTGATACACATATCTAATTTATTGCATAAATAGAGCCTTCTGTTTAACCCCTCAGAGGTTTGCCAAAGACGCGAGCATCTAATATTGGCGTATATATGGCATGTATTGGAGTTTTTCATTTTCTATGATGTTATTTAGCGGAGGCTGAGCAGTTTTGAGGGTTTGATGTATTAGTAGATTTAAGATATTTTATATATCACTCTTCAGAGGACTTTACAATGTTTGACTTTATCTTCACATTACTGTATATACTCGAATATAAGCCGAGGCACCTAAAAAACTGGGAAAACGTATTGACTCGAGTATAAGCTGAGGGTGTCCATCTGCATGCCTCACTTTGCATCACTGTGCCCATGTCCATGCCTCACTGTGTCCATGCCTCACTGTATCCATGCCTCACTGTGTCCATGCCTCACTGTGTCCATGCCTCACTGTGCCCATGCCTCACTGTGTCCATGCCTCACTGTGCCAATGCCTCACTGTGCCCATGCCTCACTGTGCCTCAAGTACGATACCTTGATCGGCATTATCTCCTGGTGCTATGCCCATCTTCAGTCTTATTATCTTCCGGCACTGTGCCCATCTTCAGTCTTAGTATCTCCCAGCGCTGTGCCCATCTTTAATCTTATTACGTCCCAGCGCTGTGATACATTCAGTGTAAGCCGTGTAGTGTAACCAAGCGCCGCCTCCTCCGTGACGGAACACTGACTCGGTTTCCCAGCAGTCAGCATATCACAGATGACGAGGAGATATATTAATCTTATAACTTCAACTTTTTACCTGTTTCTTATGCCACCAGTGGCGGCTGGTGCTCAAATGTATTTTTTTTTTTGGGGAGGACACACACACACAAACAAACAAACAAACAAAAATCACATCGATTGCAGCCTCAGGCCCCGTACACACGACCGAGCTTCTCGGCAGAATCCAGCGAGAAGCTCGCTGGGAGACATATTCTGGTGAGAAGTTCGATCGTGTGTACACTTCCGACGAGCGTCCCGTCGGGAAGCTCGTCGAGCCAAAAAAGAGAGCACGCTCTCTTTTTCCTCGTTGTTCAATGAGGACTTTGGCTCGACGAGCTTTTCCGATCGCTCATCGGGAACCTCGTCGGACGGAACGATGAGTTTAGCCCGACGAGGTTCTCGGACGTGTGTACGCGGCCTCACTGTGCCATCAAACACAGCTACTGCGCCATCAATTGTCGCCACTGTGCCATCAATTGTCGCCACTGTGCCATCAATTATCGCCACTGTGCCCATCAATAGCTGCCAGTTTGCCCCATAAAATGACGCCAGTTTTCCCCTTAAAATGCCGCCAGATTGCCCCTTAAAATTCTGCCAGATTGCCCTTTAAAAAATGCCGCCAGATTGCCCCCCCCCCCCCCGCCCAGCACTTACCTTTCTCAGGTCAGCCATCCTCCTCCACGGTCTCTCAGGCCCCGGGTCTCAGGGAGCTGCATTGCAGCGAGAACCTCGGCCGTGTGTACGCTCTCTGCTCGCCCCGCCCGTCGGGAAACCCGTCGAGCGAATAGAGAACAGGTTCTCTATTTGCTCGACGGCCCGTCGGGATGAATGGCTGGTTGCCATTCCCGATGGGTGGGTCACAGATTCTGCCGGCCGGCAGAGAACCTCGACGGGTGGAACGATGTGTTCTGCCCGTCGAGGTTCTCTGTCGTGTGTACGGAGCTTTAGTGTCTTCTCCCGGCCTTGATGTCGCTTCAGCCAATCAGGTGACCAGTTACCAGACCCGGTGAACCTGATTGGCTGAGATGCGTGTCAGTGTTAACCAGGTAACGCACACCCTGTGCACCCTTTGGTTAACCATTTGGAAGCCGATTACAGCCCACAGGCTGTAATCGGTAAGCCAATTGCTCTGATAGACACTTCCAAAACACACCCACCGCTGTTATTAAGATGGCCGGCGCTCAACAGGGGGCCGGCCATCTGAATAGTGGGCGGCAGCGGCGACAATAGGACGCCCTGCCACTGTATGCTATAATTTGATAAAATACACGGTCGCTCTCTGCTATGCTAATAAGCACTGAAAGCCTCAGGGGGAGTCAGAATACTGCACCGGTATAACAGTGCACTGTATAGCAGAGTTTTTACCAATTAAAATGGGTATTCTGAGCCTGGTGGACAGAACAATTGGCTCAGTGCTGTTGATGAAATGGTTAACACAAGTGAAAGGATCTATTTTTTTTTTTACTATATCAGAGTGTAGAAAACAAAATTACGTAACGTACATATTTATTTATTTATCCCATAGCAACATTTGCCAACAACATTTATTTTCCCCATGGTGATGGTCCCCATGCTGCATTCCATTTAGTGGGATAAATGAGCAATAAAATAAGGCTATTTTGGAATAATTGGTTTGTTCTCTAATATTACCAGACTCTGCCTTACAATTTTATGTTCACTTCTCGTATAAAAGGAAGCTTTTTCCAGCCGGTTTTTCCTTCAAGGGCCAGTTCACGCCAGAATGCGGTGCGGGAAAGGCACGTTCTGGTGTGTGTTTCCCACACCACGTTCAAAGCGCACTAATACAATACATTTTTAATGGCATCCCATACACACCATGTTTTCGGTAACCAGATCACAGTGGTTTGTTGTGGTAGATTTTTCAAAAGTACCTGCACTTCTTTTTGTGCAATCCAGTGTGATTTTTATTCCATTGAATGGGCTGAAAGTTACACTGCAAGGGAACGCGTAAGGAACGCGTTACCCATTCATGTGCCATTCTGATGTAAACAGGACTTTAAATTGCACGAACCCTTATATAATTCAGTAACTTAAAGCGTAGTTCCACCCTAATTTTTTTTTATAAATTATCAGTGTAACGGAAGGGGCCGTGGGACCCAGAAGCTCTTACAAAGTATGAGCCAGAACATAATGGACATTCAGAATATCTTGAACTATTACTGGTTGTTGATTCTGAACTCAACAGTTTAATTGAAAGATGTTAATTGAAAGATGTCATCACCTCCAGCTACCTGGCTGTAGTGTACGATAAAGCTTGCTGTGATTGCATTCTATTGTCTATTGTTCTAATTGACACTGTGAAAGTCTATTGATGATAAATGTGTATTGTGAGTTGTGTGTATTGTGAGTTAACAGACAGCCTAAGGTCAGGTGTCTGAGACATCAGCTGTAGTTAATTAGCTCATGTAAAGTAGATCAGAAGCCTGAGTCAAGATGTCGACCTAAAAGATGTGTATTGGAGGCGCGTTAGGAACCATTGTGTGATGTTGTGGGTGGAGTGTGTTATTGTCTATTTGATTAGATTGTTGTGTATATAAGAGCCTGCTTTCTTAATAAAGATTTTCTATTCGTTTTGAACCAGAGAACAGAGCTGTGTGTCTTGTTTCTGGGGGAATCCGTATGGGTCGTGTTCGCGGGATTGTGAAGTGTCGATAAGCTGTCTTGGGTTCGGAATCGAATATCTTAAACGGCACAAACCCCTGCCCCATTTGGGGTTCCGTTACAATCAGAATCCTGGAAACCTATAAAAAAATGGAAATGTTTTTTTTCTACTTACCAGAATCGCACTGCTGCTATGTAGTCCTCCTAATCTGTCACTTCCTGGTCCACAGCGCTTCTAGGTCACTTCCTCCCTCGCCTGAGGTCCTGGGACTTCCCAGGAGTCTGTGAGCAGTACAGTGATCAAAAATCCCGTTATTTCCTGACAGGAAATTACGCGATTTAGGGCGAATCACGGCACCGAGGTGTGTTGATCTATGTTGTCATAACAACGGGGCGGCCCATTGTTATGGCAACTTTTCAAACAATAGGCACCATGGATCGAGAGGTGCATGCTGGTTATCCATAGCAAACAAGGAAGACATATCGATTGGGCTTCACACACCCACAGTAAAGATGAAAACGTCCAGAACAAGAGGGAGAACATATTCAGTAAGTGATTTTAGACTGTTATTACAATCTATAAATACATAAGGAACTGTGCATAAACGTTATTCACACCTCCCAACTGCATTTCAACAGGTTCCCACATTCCGGGAAGAGAGGTTATTTTCACGCATTACAGGAAAGAAGAGTTCCCCCCAGTACTGATCAGTGAACCTTGAAGAAGGGGAAATACCCTGAAAGCTAGTCCTTAAAAATTGTATGTTAGTGCAAATAAAAAGTATCACGGACAGTACTCAATTTTCTCTGTCACAATTGCATCGATATGGCTACAATCACGTCTTGTACATTAAAGATATGTATAAGGATTATCTAAATGTATAACTGCATTTTTTGCGGGCTAGAATTCACCTTTACATTTATAATAAAATACATTTGAACTGGGGCAAATAGTTTTTTCGACATGCCTGTGGTCCAGCTACCAAAGTTCTAGTTGAGAGGTTTTGCTGTCACCGCACAGGTAAGGGACACTTGAGTCCAATAAGGTCCCACTCTAAACTGTAAGCAGAACCGAAGTTTGTAGCCAAGTGCGTCAAAGACCATGACAGTGAACTGTGACTGATCGGTGTTTCAAAAAGTGAGGCCATGAGAAGAAGTAGGGCAGAATGTGGAGCGAATTCCTCCTCCAAGGTCTGTCATGCATTTTAAAGCCTTTAGGCGCCTTGAGATGAAGTGGGCTATTATAGAGGGAAATGAGTGGGCTACGGAGAGTGAAATGTCTGTAATTACGAATTTGAGTCATCTTTCAAACGTGATTGCATTTGCTATGTGACATTTAGCTCGAGGCGGTATCCCTTACGTATATATATTGGAAATGTCCAGTTTTCCAATCCTCAGTTTCAAATGTAACTAATAGGCAGCTATGGAAGTAAAATAACCAACATTTGTGAAGGTTAGTTTACCTAAAGACCATATTTCAGGTTTTGATAGATGCTTAACAAATATCCTGAAGGAATCATATGTTTCTCAGTGACAAGTAAAATACTTGTTTTTCTGTTTCCCGCTATGCAACGCCTCACATGACAATTTTGATGGATTTATTTTGAGTCATACGACTGTAGTGGTGGGAACACCAATTTTGTAGCAAGAGATGGCTTCAAGGTGAACAGCGAAAGAGCTGGAAACTATGGCGGTAACAGTGGGGGACATGGCCTAGCAGATGCAAGTGGTTTACTGGGGTTAGCTGAGGCTATTAGCCATAACCCCGGCATCTTTTCTTTTTAGCCATTGGACCGTTTTCTCATGAATGCAGTCCCAGTGGCTCATAAGCCACTGGATTGCTTGCTGAAGCAGCAGGAGGGGACCCCCCTTACTATTTTTACTGGCACGCCCAAGAGATGATCTGGCCTGGTCACAGAGGCAATGAGGGTCTAGTCATCTCTGATTGTCTCTATGGCCTTGGAAGACCGGAGCAATGTCACAATGTCACTTACAGTCTTTTGGTATTCAGTATGGTACTCCATAAATAAACATATTACACTTACCGTATATACTTGAGCATAAGCTGACTTTTTCAGATTATATTTTTTTAATGCTGAAAAAGTCAACCTCGGCATATACTCGAGTGAGGGTCTCCCGCTTTTTCAGTCTACTGTTCGGCGGCCGTTAACTGTAACAAAGCCCCGCCTGCTCCTTTTCCATGATAGATAGAACACTGAACACTGATAACAAACTGAATCAGTGTTCTGTCACGGACAAGGAGGAGGCAGGGCTTAGTTACATCCACAGTGAGGCTGCAAATGGGCACAGTGAGGCTGCAGATGGGCATTGTTGACCCTCTTTTCCACTTACAGTAGCTGCTGTATTTCCCACCCTAGGCTTATACTCGAGTCTACACGTTTTCCCATTTTTTGGTGGAAAAATTAGGTGCCTTGTCTTATATTCAGAACAGTCTATCCTCTTCTTTAACCACTTAAGGACCCCCGCACGCACATATACGGCCACAGAATGGCACGTACAGGCACAAGGGCGTAAATTTACGTCCCCGCCTAAGTGCGGTTCGGGGGTCCCATCGGGACCCCCTCCGCGGCGTGCGGGGGTCCCCCTGGCTCCGGGAGCGATCCGGGATCTGCGGGCGGATGTCGGCGAATACCCGCCCCCCCGCGATCGCTCCCAGCCAATGGGAGCGCGCTCCCAACCTGTCACTTCCTCCTCCTGTGTTTACACAGGAAGGAGGAAATTATGTATTCTCTCATCGCAGCGCTGTTTCCCAGCGCTGCTGATGAGAGAAGACACCACAAGTAAGTGTGCACCAACACAACACTGACACACACTCACATAGGCATATTAACCCCTTGTGATCGCCCCCCCACCCCCCTGTCACAGTGTCACTGAATGCAGTGATCTAATCACTGCATTTAGTGTCAGTGTGACAGGCAGTGTAAAAAACAGTTAGTGTTAGGTTCAGGATAGCCCCCCCACCCCCCCTAATAAAGTTTTAACCCCCTGATCACCGCCCTAGTTAACCCTTTCACTCCCTATTGCCAGCGTCACTAAGCGATCATTTTTCTGATCGCTGTATTAGTGTCGCTGTTCCCGCTAGGTAGCTATTTTTTTTTATTGAGATTTTTTTTTTTACTAAAGACATGTGACTAAATAAATTTTGGCCTAAATGTTTGACTAAAATTTAGTTTATTTGATTATTTTTTAACAAAAAGTAAAAAATAGTGTTTTTTTTTCAAAAATGTCGCTCTATTTTTGTATATAGCGCAAAAAATAAAAATCGCAGAGGTGATCAAATACCACCAAAAGAAAGCTCTATTTGTGGGAAGAAAAGGATGCAAATTTTGTTTGGGAGCCACGTCGCACGACCGCGCAATTGTCTGTTAAAGCGACGCAGTGCCGAATCGCAAAAACACCTTGGGTCATTTACCAGCGTATTGGTCCGGGTCTTAAGTGGTTAAAGTTGTTGTAAAGGCACAAGGTTTTTTTATGTTCATGTATTCTATGTATGAACATGAAACATGTATGAGGGCTTCACAGATCTGTTTTATTTATACTGAGATTAAATTACATACAGGTGGACTCTATTTACTAATTAGGTCTTCTGAAGGCAATTGGTTTGATTTCAGTTAGGAGTATCAGAGTAAAGGAGGCTGAATACACGCCACACTTTTCACATATTTATTTGTAAAATATTTTGAATACTATATATCAATTTTCTTCCATTTCACAATTATGCGCCACTTTGTGTTGGCCTATCACATAAAACCCCAATAAAATACATTTACGTTTTTGGTTGTAACATGACAAAATGTGGAACATTTCAAGGGGTATGAATTTTCTTTTCAAGGCACTGTATGTATACTGATTTCTTCTTTACAGGGTTCGATCGGTTAGTGTTAGATGGTGGATGTCTGTAGATGCAGGGATTTTAGTGTAAGGGTGAACGTCTAGCGGAGGTTCACCCGAAAAAAAATTCTAACATTACATTGAGCTCACTCTCGACATAGACAGTATGCCGATTTTTTTTTTCTTTTGCTGTACATACCTCGTATGCCTATTTTCTTCCCCGGCTTCTGGGTAGTGCCTTCCGCGGGAGTGGGTGTTCCTATGCAGCAGTAAAGCCGCGTACACACGGAGGGACATGTCCGCTGAAACATGTCCGACGGACCGTTTCCAGCAGACATGTCTCCTCCGGATTTTAAACCGACTGTGTGTACACACCATCGGATGAAAATCCCCTCGGCCAGGGAACGCGGTGACGTGACGTTGACGCCGCCACGTCACCAAACCCGGAAATAAAATGCTTCCGCGCATGCGTCGAATCCATTCAACGCATGCGCAGACAGATCCGACGGACAGGTTTGTAGCGGACAAATTTCAAAGCATGAACAAGTGGAAAAAAAGGGGCGCTAACTGCTAATATATTGAGCATAAATTATGCAACATTAAAGTGAGCAATATATGTGAAAATCGTGCCACAGCAATAAATAAGCAAATAAATAACAAAACAGTGAATACAATATTGGTGCAAGTAACAATAGACAATTGATGTCTACCCAGAGTCCATCAAAAATTAAGATGTGCAATAATGTGCTGAAAAACAATGTTGATCTTAAGAAGTGCTCTGTGTTAAATCTTCCAAATAAAATATTCCACCTTCACCAAAGTGCCACCTCAAGTGGGGATAGATGGCTCCTTACCCGATGGTGTTGACCTATTAATTAAAATAAGGTAAAATGAGCTCGAAAGTCAGCTGCTATCCGTGGGGGACTCGATTTCAAACCCAGTTGATAACAGATTTCATAGAAGGATAGAAACAGCTTCCATAGTATAAAACCTTTTATTGTAGTAAAAATGCTATAGATACAGTGCCAAGTGGCCTCTTACTTGGAGTGGTGCCCGTATTCCCGGCACTGAGGCTGTAGATGTGTAGGGATATGGAGAGAGATGGTGAGGTAAACTGGTGAAGCCGGCGTGCGTTCCACCGCCGTCAGCTTGAGAACCAGGAAACCGGAAGTAGCTAGTAGTGCGTGCCCAGGTACCGCCTCGACGTACGTTTCGTTGTTGTCGTCATCAGGAAGCGTACCTGGTGCACGCTATGGGCTACTATTAAAGGTCTGTCAATCAACCAATGGGAGGGATAATTCAAATTTGACGACAGCCTCTGTCCCGGTCACTGCAGCAACCATATATACAGCAATCTCAGACGTTGATCCGATCTGCAGTTACAACGTGTGTGGAAATGCGATATAATAAATACCAAAATAGATTATGATTCCATTTTAGACCAAAATACCTCATATCTTTCCGGTCTATTTACCAGACTTAATAGCATTATAAAAAATATATGTATATTTTTAAAAATATATTATAAAAAATATTATAAAAAATATATAACTTTTAAAAACCAACCTAGTAGATAATAATTAATAATATTAATAAAATTGTAATAGCATTGGCATATAATCAAATTAATAAAGTAATAAAATAATTAAGTGTTGACTATATTAATAGTCGATTGTACACCTGAATTATGGGCAACAATCTTGAACATTGGTCAGCTCAACATTCACCTTAGTTGTCGGTTAAAAAACAGTTGAGGTCCAGTTCTATGTTGAGGCCCTGAGGCCTCATTGTTCTGAGGCGATGGATCCACTGGGTTTCATTTTGTGATATTGCCTTAGTCAGATCTGTTCCACGCCAGTGGTTGGTAATTCTGTCTATACCATAAAATGTCAATAAACCAGGGTCTCTGTTGTGGTAGAGATCAAAGTGTTTTGACACACTATGGTCAGGGAACCCCTTAATGATGTTGGCCACATGTTCATTGATTCTGATTTTTAGTTCTCGAGTAGTGCGGCCTACATATTGGAGTTTGCAGAGACATGCCAATACATACGTAACGTACCTAGAATGGCACGTGATCAATGGTTTAATGGTATATTCTTGTTGGGTGACACTTGATTTGAATTTGGTAACCTTTTTGCCTTGCCTATTTGTTTTGTTGCATGACCTGCATCGGGTACAGTAATGAAAACTTGACCCATCAAGAAAGGTGAGAGGTTTTGCCGGGGGGTCTGGTACATTTGCTGCAACCATGTTTCTCAAACCCGGTGCTCTCCTGTATATAAAGGTAGGGTGTGAGGGTAGGATTTTAGCCAAGTCGGTATCTTTTAGTAAGATTGGCCAATATTCTTTAAATATTTTTTCTATATTTTTGTATTGTCTGTGATACCCAGACAAAAATGGCACATCTTCTTTCCTTGGTATTTTAATCCTATTTTCCAATTTTCCAGCATGCTTTGAAATTTGTCCGATGGACAAACCTGTCTGCTCGCCCGTACACACGATCGGATTTGTCTGCTGAAACGGTCCGTCGGACTAACCCCCCATCGCGTAAGGAGCGTCACGAGTTGCCGAAAGGAGCCGAACGTCGAGTCGGCGCTATACGGCGCCTGCGCACCGTTAGAAAATTGTTTTTAGGGTGAACCTCCGCTTTAATGCTGCGTACACACGATCATTTTTCGGGTTGCAAAAAACTACATTTTTCAGGCTCTAGAAAATACAACGTTTTTTTCAACTTCATCATTAAAGCGGCCTTGCCATAACACGATCGTTAAAAAAAAAATGCTCTAGCAAAGCGCGGCGACGTACAACACGTACAACGGCACTATAAAGGGGAAGTTCCATTTGGATGGCACCACTCTTGAGGCTCATTTTGCTTATTCTGTGTTAGTAAAAGACGATTTGCGCTTTTCTGTCTGTTACAGTGTGATGAATGTGCTTACTCCATTACGAACGCTAGTTTTACTAAAACGAGCACTCCCGTCTCATAACTTGCTTCTGAGCATGCGCGGGTTTTTCACGTCACACACACGATCATTTTTTACAACCCCAAAAAACGACAATGTTTAAAACGTTGTGAAAAAAAATAGAGCATTTTTCGAAAAAAAATTGCCAGTTTTTTAGAACCCGAAAAATACTGATGCCGCGTACACACGTTCATTTTTCGGCATGAAAAAAAGGACGTTTTTAAAAACGTCATTTAAAATGATCGTGTGTGGGCTTCACATAGTTTTTCATCTTCTGAAAAGCGACAAAAAAAAATTCAAGCATGCTTCATTTTTTAACGTCGTTTTTAAAAATGACGTTTTTCGGGTTGTAAAAAATGATCGTGTGTGGGCTTAAACAAAGTTTTAAACCCGCGCATGCTCAGAAACAAGTTATGAGACGGGAGCGCTCGTTCTGGTAAAACTACCGTTCATAATGGAGTAAGCAAATTCATCACGCTGTAACAGACAGAAAAAAGCAAATCGTCTTTTACTAACACAAAATCAACTAAAGCAGCTCAAAGGGTGGGGCCATCCGCATTGGAACTTCCCCTTTATAGTGCCGTCGTACGTGTTGTACATCATCGCGCTTTGTTCATCATTTTTTTAAAACGTTGTTTTTAATGATGACGTTGGAAAAACATTGGGCCAGATTCAGAGAGCCATAACTCCTGTCTAACTGGTGTTAGACTGGAGTACTTTCAAATTACGCACGTTTTTTAGCTAGTCTGAAAACTCAAACCATGAAAAGACGGCTGCGGGCTTCAATTCGACTGGATTACGTGTTCGTACGCCTTCGGATCTACGCTGCAATAAAATTGCGGCCACTGGGTGGACTTCCCATCGTTTTCCGCGTCGGGGTATGCTAATGAGCTTTTGCCGGCGATCCCCGAAATTACGATGTTCAATCGCAATCTCTTACGGCATCTTTAGTCATCTTTTTTTTGCGTAACACTATACCAGCTTTTTGCTGGTCTAATATTAGACAGCCCATGTTAAGTATGGCCTTCGTTCCCGCGTCGAATTTCAACGTTTGTTTTTATATTTTACGTAAGTCGTCCGGGAATAGGAATGTACGTAAACGACGCTACTCAAACAACAAATGACGTATCGACGTTAGTTCGCGCAATGCACGGCGGGAAATTTCTGAACGGAGCATGCGCAGTTCGATCGCCGCGGGGACGCGCCTAATTAAAATGTTTCACGCCCGCTAATCGCGTATTTCGATTACGCGGCGAGAAATAGACTACGCCGCCGTATCGTACGGGCAAAAATCTACCAGAATTCGATGTAGAGCCTGGTGAAATACGGCAGCGTAGTTTATTTTGAATATGCTGCGCAAATTTACGTGTACCTGAATCTGGCCCATTGTTTTTTGGACATGCTGAAAAACAAAGTTTTTTTTAATGCCGAAAAATGATCGTGTGTAATCGGCATGAAGCCCACACACGATCATTTTAAATGGCATTTAAAAAAAAAAATCGTAGTTTTTTACAACCCGAAAAATTATCGTTTGTACGTGGCATAAGACGTTGGATGAGTCTGGTGAGGCAGCTGTGGAATGATGGGCCAGGTAATATTTTATCTTTATAATTTATATATCTAAACATTCCAATCCAGATGAATAAAAACAATTCGATGTTGAATTTTGCTTACCCCGGCCTGTTTGCTGTTATGAAACCGACCCTAAATGAACCTTTATTATCTTCTGTCCTGCCTACCAAAACACATAATTCATTTTGAAATGATCTGGGTAATGGTACAGCTGGCCAAACCATACACTGCAGCATTCTTAAATCTTGTTTTTAAGGTGGGCAGCCCCGGTACTTTTTATTTTTACTTTTCTCTTTCTTAACCACATCAAGACTGGAAAATGTGCAAAATTTAAAAATATATATATAAAAACTGCACTATAAACCATCTATCCTTGAAAAATAAATAAACAGTAAGCAGCAATTCTTTTGTGTAACACAATGGTGCCCCAGGACGATATAATTTGCGATGAAACGCATAGGGCGGAGCGACGTGCTGACGTCACCATCTCTCTCGTGTCCCGTCAGGCGGGTTTGTTTGGTTGTGTGCCCGCCGACACATCAAACTTAAGGTGCTTTTACTTACTTACTGCTGTGAGTGTTAAAATTTTACTACACAATTAACCCACCAAGGATTTTATGCTATGTGGAGCCTTTGGTCTCTTTTTGGTTCCCAACTCCTATCCAACTCACTGAGTGACATCGTAAGTGTGGAGAAGCCCTAAGGCCGCGTACACACGATCAAATTTATCTGCTGAAACCGGTCCGACGGACCGTTTCAGCAGACAAATCCTATCGTGTGTACGGGCGAACAGACAGGTTTTTCCAGCAGACAAATTTTAAAGCATGCTTTAAAATCTGTCTGCTGAAACCCGTCCGTCCGACATGTCCGCTGGTTAGTACACTAACCAGCGGACATATCTGTCCGCACATGCGTCGAATGGATTTGACACATGCGTGGAAGTATTTTACTTCCTGGTTCGGTGACATGGCGGCGTCAATGTCACCACCACGTCACCGCGCTGTCTGCCGGTGGGGATTTTGGTTTGATCGTGTGTACACGATCAAACCAATATATCCCAGGAGACAAATCCGATCAAAACGGTATGTCAGACCAATTTGATCGGCTTTGTTTAGTCGTCTGTACATGGCCTAGGATGTGGAGAAAGGCCACAGCTGGGTTTTAAGCCATAGGTGGTACCCATACCCCCTATAACAGGGGTGTCCAAACTTTTTTCAAAGAGGGCCAGATTTGATGAACTGAACATGTGTGAGGGCCGACCATTTTGCCTGACATTCTTTGAACCATTCAAATTAAATGGAAATGAGCTAATACACTACCCAACAAGAATTATTTTGCCTTTGTGGCTGTGTGGGTTGAAGAGTCTAAGGCCGCGTACACGCGATCAGTCCATCCGATGAGAACGTAGGCCACACCTACGCATTTCGTCATATGTTGACATTGTCTGGGATTGGCTGCTGCTTCTCAGTCATCACGTATGCCCTTTTATACTGAAGGATGGATGGTTTTCGCCATATTTTGGAGAGAAAGATACGGTCGCGTAGGTGTGCGAAACGCGTAGGTGTGGCCTACATTCTGACATTATCACGTTTTTTGAACTGACCCAGGAAAGAGAATCAAAGAGGACGCCGAGATATTTTTTGGTTTTGCGCTGTACCTCACTCCCTTTTTCCTAGGACTTTGGACATGCCTGCCCTATAATAAGAGGTCTATAGGAGCTGGTAAGCAGTTTCTACAGCTGGTGGTGGATTCACTGTGGTTTTTGGTGGTGGATGATGGACACTGACATTAAAGAAATTGATTCATTATCACATTGCTTGTGAACATTTTTGCACAGATGAGTATAATCCATATGGATTCACCTATGGACATCACAATTATTATTTAGCATGACTCTTATTTATTTTCTTTCTAAATACTTTACAAAAGTCTTGTGTGAAAAAATGCTGCGACTTAAGAATGCTTTCAGAAATAGAAGTGTTAATAGTTTATTTTATCAATGAACACAAGGGAATGTAAATGAACAGAGAAATCCGAATCAAATCAATATTTGCCTACAAATCAGCATCTATTCTTTTAGGTACACTTGCACACAGTTCTTCGAGGACCTTGGCTTCACTGTTGCCTGCAGACACTTTGCAGTCAAACCGAAGATACACTGCCTCAAAAAAGTATTGAAGTACTCACAGTCCTTGAAAATCTTCCACATTTTGTCATGTTACAACCAAAACATAAATGCATTTTGTTTGGGATTTTATGTGATAGACCAACACAAAGTGGCACATAATTGTGAAGAATAAATATCTGAAAAGTGTAGGGTACATTTGTTTTCAGCTCCCTTTACTCTGATACCCCTAACTAAAATCTAGTGGTACCAACTGCCTGAAGTCACCTAATTAGTAAATAGAGTCCATCTGTGTGCCGTTTAATCTCAGTATAAATACAGCTGTTCTGTGAAGCTCTCAGAGGTTTGTTAGAGAACCTTAGTAAACAAACAGCATCATGAAGACCAAGGAACACACCAGACAGGTCAGGGATAAAGTTGTGGAGAAGTATAAAGCAGGGTT
Source organism: Rana kukunoris (assembly GCA_029574335.1). Taxonomy (NCBI): domain Eukaryota; kingdom Metazoa; phylum Chordata; class Amphibia; order Anura; family Ranidae; genus Rana; species Rana kukunoris. The sequence continues at coordinate 542,721,603 of CM056052.1, read as the reverse complement.
TGTGATGGAATTATTACAAAATTATATTTGATAAGTTGAAGCTAATTTTTATTAGAAGCCACTAACGTGTTTCTCCATTATATTTCTTTAAGATTTGATATTCTTTTATATAATCCTTTTTGTATACCTTTTTATATATATACACATTTATGCATGTATGAGATTATGAACCAAAATAGTGCTTTATCTTCCTTGATGATTACATAAGATGTGATAATGAAAAATATGAGTGGACATTGAAAGTTTGTGCTTTTAAGAGCCTGCAAGAGATCCTCTCTCCTATGCCCCCCACTGTGAAGAACTTCTAAAAGGAGCTTGTGTGCTCAGCTCTACACCTCCCCCTCACATCCTGTGTTAATGGATTGCAGCAACTGAAGAACTGTTTCAAAGCAAGGACATTTTTTCTAAGCATGAAACTTCCATCTCTACTGGACTGTCCTATATTATATGTCAGAACCCCTGGAAGCTAAATAAGGTTTTTGCATGGGAAACCCCATAGAAGCTATGTTGGACTGCTTGGAACAAAGGAGTAAAAAGCACATGTTGCTGGGTGGGCGTGGATGAGGGCACACGTGGGGTGTGCCAATGGTTGGATGGGAGGGAACTGGGTGTGTTTTTATCATGTGAGGGTGTGTATCTGTATCATGTTAACCAATGAAAAACACTCTGTGTTGTTTAATAAAACTGAGGCTGCCTATGCAGCAGCCATTCCATTTCCTTTCTCTCTACTGAAGACATCTCCTGCCTTTTTTCTTGATTGCAGTAAGATAATGCCAGCCTCCCTGAGACTGTAAGAAGAGTAATTGATTAATTAATCAGGGTCTCTAATAATTCCATTTCAGGTTAGGTTATAAAAAAATATCCCAGGCTTTGAAGATCTCACGGAGCTCTGTTCCGTTATCCATATACAGGGATGGACTGGCCATTGGGACTACAGGGAGTTTCCCGGTGGGCCGATGGCTCAGTGGGCCGGCTTCAGTAACAGCGGACCGCCGCCCCTCTCCGCTCCTCTGTCTCTCCCTCCCCGCAGAGCTCACCTCCTCCCCCTGCCCGCAGTGCTCACTTGGGGGGAACAGAGAATCAGGGGGAGGACCAGAGGAGCAGATACGACGACAGAGGAGCATGGGGGAGTGGACAGAAAGCTGACTCAACAGCATGGCATGGAATTTTCTCAAACTTGTCCCATAAGGGGGGGCACCAAACTGATTCTTTGCCTTGGGTGAAATAATGTCTAGCTTCCCCACTGGTACTGCCTATAAGAGTACCAGTACCAACCGTTCTACTCTAATAAAGTAGAACGGCTACTAGTGGCTAGTAAAGTGGGAGAGGGGGCTTGGGTGGTCGGGGGGGGGGTGCGGGAGTTGTCTGGCCGCCATAGGGGAGACATGTCAAAGTGGGCCAGTCTGGATGAAGTCCAGGGCCAAATTTTTGTCCCAGTCCAGCCCTGTCCATATATGGAAAGAGTATGGCACAACTGCAAACCTACCAAGACATGGCCGTCCACCTAAACCGGTCAAGGAGAGCATTCATCAGAGAAGCAGCCAAGAGGCCCATGGTAACTCTGGAGGAGCTGCAGAGATCCACAGCTCAGGTGGGAGAATCTGTCTACAGGACAACTATTAGTCGTGCTCTCCACAAATCTGCCCTTTATGGAAGAAGAAAACCATTGTTGAAAGAAAGCCATAGGAAGTCCCAGGTGCAGTTTGCAAGCTGATCAGAGTTGATGGGAAGATGGATGGAGCCAAATACAGGGCAATCTTAGAAGAAAACCTGTTAGGAGTCTGCAAAAGACTTGAGACTGCGGCGGAGGTTCACCTTCCAGCAGGACAACGACCCTAAACATACAGCCAGAGCTACAATGGAATGGTTTAGATCAAAGCATATTCATGCGTTAGAATAGCCCAGTCACAGTCCAGACCTAAATCACATTGAGAATCTGTTGAAAGACTTGAAAATTGCTGATCACAGATGTTCTCCATCCAATCTGACAGAGCTTGAGATATTTTTCAAGGAAGAATGGGAAAAAAATATTCCTCTCTAGATGTGCAAACCTGGTAGAGACATCCCCAAAAAGACTTGCAACTGTAATTGCAGTGAAAGGCTGCCCTACTAAGTATTGACTCAGGGGGGCGCCATACAAATGTACCTCCCACACTTTTCACATATTTATTTGTAAAAAAATGTTGAAAACCATTTATCATTTTTCTTTCACTTCACAATTATGTGCCACTCTGTGTTGGTCTATCACATAAAATCCCAATAAAATACATTTACATTCTTGGTTGTAACATGACAAAATGTGGAAAATGTCAAGGGGTATGAATACTTTTCAAGGTACTTTAAATATGCTTTGATCTAAACCATTTCATTGTAGCTCTGGCTGTATGTTTGGGGTCGTTGTCCCGCTGGAAGGCGAACCTCCGCCCCAGTCTCAAGTCTTTTATAGACTCTAACTTGTTTTCTGTCCTGTATTTGGCTCCATCCATCTTCCCATATCTGATCAGCTTCCCTGTCCCTGTTGACCAGATACGCCGCCGTAATTTCAAATCTGCGCTGGCGTATCTTTGTTTTGTCCCACAAAACAAGATACGCCGGAATTACGCTAAGATACGACTGGCGTAAGTGTATTACGCTGTCGTATCTTAGTTGCATATTTACGCTGGCCGCTAGGGGCGCTTCCGTAGATTTTCTGTGTAAAATATGCAAATGAGATAGATACGCCGATCCACGAATGTACGTACCCCTGGCGCATTCTTTTTACGTTGTTTGTGTAAGCGTATGTCTGGCGTTACCCCTGCTCTATAGGCAATGTTAAGTATGGACATCGGGACAGCGTTGAATTTTCCGTCGTTTACGTAAAACGTTTGCGAATAGGGCTTTGCTTAAGTTACGTTCAAGTCGAAAGCATTGACTATTTGCGACGTGATTTCACGCATGCGCAGTGGGATACCTTCATGGACTGCGCATGTGCAGTTAAAAAAAAACATAATTTACGTGGGGTCACAAATAATTTACATAAAACACACCCACCTCTTCCACATTTGAATTAGGCGCTCTTACGCTGGTTCATTTTCGCTACGCCACCGTAACTTAGGAAGCAAGTGCTTTGTGGATACAGCACTTGCCTTTCTAACTTACGACGGCGTAGCGTAAATAATACACGCTACACCGGCACAAAGTTACGCCGGCCTTTGTGGATCCGGCCCGTAGACTCTATTTACAAATTAGGTGACTATTGAACTAGATTTTAGTTAGGGGGTATCAGAGTAAAGGGGGCTAAATACTAATGGTTTTCACATATTTAGTTGTAAAAAAAAAACATTTATCATTTACTTTCCACTTCACAATTATGCGCCACTTTGTGTTGGTCCATCACATAAAATCCCAATAAAATACATTTACGTTTTTGGCTGTAACATGACATGTAAAATTTCAAGGGGTGTAAATACTTTTTAACTGCTTTAAAATGACGGCGGTAGGTCGGCTCTCCTGGGCGAGAGCCCGTAGCTCTACGTCGGCTACATTTGCAGCCACTAGGGGGTGGCGTCCCCGCTCGCCCCCGAATCCCGCGCGCGTGCCTGGCGGGTACAATCGCCTCCGGGAAACACATGATCGCTCGGTACAGAGCAGGGACCGGGAGCGGGGGAAACGCTGATCTTCTGTTCATACAATGTATGAACAGAAGATCAGTGATTTCCCCTAGTGAGGCCACCCCCCCATACAGTTAGAACACACCCAGGAACACACCTAACCCCTTCCCTGCCCCCTAGTGTTAACCCCTTCACTGCCAATGGCATTTTTATAGTAATCCAATTCATTTTTATAGCATTGATCGCTATAAAAATGCCAATGGTCCTAAAAATGTGTCAAAAGTGTCCGAAGTGTCCGCCATAATGTCGCAGTACTGAAAAAAAAAACGCTGATCGCCGCCATTACTAGTAAAAAAAAAAATATTAATAAAAATGCCATAAAACTACCCCCTATTTTGTAAACGCTATAACTTTTGTGCAAACCAATCAATAAACGCTAATTGCGATTTTTTTTTTTTTTTTTTACGAAATATATGTAGAAGAATACGTATCGGCCTAAACTGAGGAAAAAAAAAAATTATATATTTTTTGGGGATATTTATTATAGCAAAATGTAAAAAATATTGAATTTTTTTCAAAATTGTCGCTCTATTTTTGTTTATAGCGCAAAAAATAAAAACCGCAGAAATGATCAAATACCACCAAAAGAAAGCTCTATTTGTGGGGAAAAAAGGACGCCAATTTTGTTTGGGAGCCACGTCGCACGACTGCGCAATTGTCAGTTAAAGCGACGCAGTGCCGAATCACAAAAAGTGCTCTAGTCATTGGGCAGCAATATGGTCCAGGGGATAAAGTGGTTAAAGACACTGTATATGACCTATAAAAATATAAATACAGCTAATATATGTGAGCATGGATCACAACATGACAGAGGTTTGGAAACTCTGTTGCAAAAGAAGTAAATAAAAGCGAGTTAAGCCTCAATGAATCACGTTGGGCACAATGTTGGCGCCGAGTTACTGCACCACACCCAGCTTAATGAAAACAATGAGTTGTCTTTTAATGTAATGGAAATGTGAAGCAAGCGTTAAGAAGGATACGTCTTCATTCAAAGCCATCGATGGAACGTTATCTAGTAATTACTATTTTGCCTCGTAATTCCTCTGTAGAAATACAGAACAGATTTGTACATTGTCTGTTCTTCAGTGTTGAATAGTCATTGTGAACAAATATCTTTCTTTTAAACAATTTCCTTTGTAAGCTATTGTAACCGTACCCTAATATTAGATTCTCTTCTGCCTACAGTTTCCGCAGTTCTGCTTTCCTGTTTTCTCCCTGCATAGAGCCATGGTGATGTGTAAAAAGTGGCGTCATCCATGCCAACTAGTTGGATTTCTGTTTCCATTAGTAGTAGAGGTTAACCACTTCAATACAGGGCACTTTCACCCAGTGGCGTATCTAGGGTATGGCAGCCATGGCAAGTGCCATGGGCGCCATGGGGAGGGGGACGGCAAAAACCTACCTCTGCACGAAAAACCCCCACCCATCCTCCTGCGGCCGCCTCCCACACTAGCTCCCGTCATCACGGCCGGCCTGCTAAAGAGCAGAGGCGGCACAGCAATTGCTAATATTGCTACTTGGCCTGGGGAGGGGAGTGACAGGTGCCCCTATGACGACCGGTGGCTGCGTTTGATTGGCACAGTGGCTGCTTTTGATGGTCACAGTGGCTGCAATTGATTTTGTTTTCAGTTTGTTTGCGCCCTCCCCAAATTTTAAGCACCATCCACCAGTGGTCCCCAGTGTCCCTCTCTGTCCTCGTCGTACTACGTCCCTCCCTGTCCCTGGTTATCTGAAAGTGCTGGCCATAGACGCCATTTTCACTAGATACGCCTCTGCTTTCACCCCCTTCCTGCCCAAGGCATTTTCACAACAATTTTTTTTCCCCACAAATAGAGATTTCTTTTGGTGGTATTTGATCACCTCTGCGGTTTTTATTTTTTGCGCTATAAAAAAAAAATAGAGCAACAATTTAAAAAAAAAAATGCACTATTTACTTTTACTTTTTGCTATAATAAATATCCCCAACAATATATAAAAAAACTTTTTTTTTCCTCAGTTTAGGCCGATACGTATTCTTCTACATATTTTTGGTAAAAAAATCACAATAAGCGTTTATTGATTGGTTTGCGCCAAATGTACATCGTTTACAAAATAGGGGATAGTTTTATTGCATTTTTATTAATATTACATTTTTTTTACTACTAATGGTGGCGATCAGCAAATTTTTTCGTGACTGCAACATTATGGCGGATACATCGGACACTTTTGACTTTTGATAAAAATACTATAAATACTAAAGATACTACTGCTTGTGGAAGAGAATTACATATATGTAAATGTAACATATGTAACATGTGTATGGCAATTAACATTTTTATAAATAAGCACTCCCAATGCACATGCTTACATTCATGTCTGCATGTATGTAGGGGTGGGGGGATGGCTCACAATCATTAGGGGGGGGGGGTAGGTGCTTGGATGTAACTTTGTTTTTATATAGGGGACCAAAAGTCCCCAATGTCTCAACCAGGGTTCCCCAATAAGGGCCCTCCGGGGTGCTGCGGTAAAAGGACAAAAATCTGCCTGCACAGTCCGATCTGAGTGGTCCTATGTTAACTCCTGTCCAATTGCAATTTTCTAAACACACACGTTCCTGAAGATGGCTGTTCAGTATTGGTGGGTGCTGTAGTGACCACAGGCAGGGAACACTGATGACGTCATCGGTTGGTAGGATGCGGGCGGGCGGCCTGCACAGTCAACAGGAGTAGCAGAGAAGAGGAAGAGCTGGGAGGAGGTGCGGGCTGTGCTCTCTCCCTCCTGTCTGTACTCAAGAGTTAATACATCATGCAAAGAAATGTCAACAGCACACCAAGGATTCCTCAAACGGTTCCAAAGCTTTATTTCATGGTCATATGGTACATACAAAAGCAAAGTTTCTGAGCCAGGCAGGGCCCCTTTGTCAGTCAAGTGACCAGGCAACTCACTTGCCTGAAGAAGGGGCTCTGCTTGACTCTGAAACGTTGCTTTTGTATGCACCATGTGATCATGAAATAAAGATTTGGACCTGTTGGGGGAATTCTTGTTGTGCTGGTGACATTTCTTTGCATTGTGTGTTAACTTCTGAGGACAGACAGGAGGGAGGGAGCACAGCCCGCACCTCCTCCCAGCTCTTCCTTCTTCTCTGCCACTGTCACTACTCCTGTTGACTGTGCAGGGGACCTGCCCCGCATCCTACCAACCAATGATGTCATCAGCTGCTAATGACATGTTATGTGCCTCTACAGCTTTCTGGGTTGCCAACAGCAGTAATGACAGCAGCAGAGAGGAGGGTAGATCTGGGAGGAGGTACAGGCTGTGCTTTCTCCCTCCTGAATGTACACAGGAGTGAAAGCACAGGATCATTCTCTGATCAGACTGTACAGGGCTTGATTACCTCCCCCTATCTTTTTCCTACACTGTTCCTATCCCAGCAGCAAAATTTGTGGGTAGGGGATAATCGAACCCTGCACAGTCCCAATCTGAGAACGTTCTGTGTTATCTCCTGTATACACACAGAGCACAGCAGCCCATCCCTCTACTTGTCTCTCTCCTCTTCACCTCCACTGTCACTACTCATGTAGCCTGTTCCCCGTAAGTTTTGGGGTGAGGGAACTTTGTGATCGCAGATGAGTAACAACCAATTGTACTTGGGATGAGAGGTGCTGTGCTAGGAGGTGAGTTTGGGGGGATGAGATACGCCCTGGGGATGGACGGACGGATGGACAGACTGTGCTAGCAGCTTCACACCAGGTACAGTGTGGTATTGTGTGTTAAATCACACATCTTCCCGCACCACATAAAAATGTGCTAGTGAATATGCCTGCATTTATTCCCACCAAAACGCATGGTAACGCTGTACCATACATTTTATTGCGCCCAAATTTAAAAATCAAACCTGCAACTTTTTTGCGCCTTTACACACCTAGATCGAAAAACGTAATATGCGGGAACATGCAAAAGAGTGTGCGCGCTCGGATGCACCTCCTGGTGTGAACAAGCCCTCAGACTGGTGTGCCCCAGGATTGTGCACAATACTAAAGGGTGCCTTGATTGAAAAAGGTTGGAGAAACTATTTTGGTTGTGATAGGTGCTCTTTAATGAGACATTAGGGGTCATTTCGACCCCTGATGTCTTAGCTGCCATTGTCAGGGCTAGGCTCAGCCCTTCCTTCTCTGAGCTGGCTGCTCAGCTGTCGGCTAATTGCCAGCTCCTTTCTCTCCACAGTGACTCACCTGTTGATGATATCCTGCTTGTCAGTCCTACCTACTTAAGCCGTCCAGCCGAGATGATCTCTGCCTTCGCCTTGGTCAACATCACAGAGACTGTTCCTGTTAAAAACTTGCTTGGCTGACATTCCTTCTGGCTCCAGATCATGCTTGCATTTTTCTTCTACGCTGTTCTCTGGCTCCCTGATGTTTTGGCTTGTCTGACTATCCGTTCCAGTTCCAGAACTCTGTCTATGTTTTGACTACATTTACTCTGTTTACCTTTTTTTATTATTATTAAACCAGTGTGATTTAACTGTACTTCTGTCTCAGTCTGATTTATGGTTTCTGACAGCCATCCATTGAAAGTGTGAAAATTGGCAACAATTTGCTTTTCTCCAAATAAAGTGGCCAGGAAAAGTGGTAGCCGAACCCAGAAGTGATGTAATACACGCTGCTTCCAGGTTCTTACTGGGTAGAGGAGATCAGTGAATGGATGTCTGCTGGTATACCTCCCCTCTGACCGGAGGCACTAGTTATGGGGTTCCCAGGCCCACGGTTGACAGCGCAGAGCCTGGGAAACATGATGGGTGCACGCAGGGACTAATGTATCAGGGGTGTGAGGAATTGATTGGATGGCTTTACAGCAGAACAATCACTTCCATCTGACAGTCAACAATCAGCCTACTAAATGTACACCCTGTATCAGCTGAGAGTGTGTGTATACCCCCCCACAGCTAGGTACGCATGACATACACTGGTGGCAGTGAAATGGTTAAACACTACAAATTCATTTTCTGTCCCCTGGAGCAGCAATCATCTAATGGCCAATCACCACACTTCAAGAATTCTCAATTATATGTGTCAAGGTAAGAAAATGATAATACGGAAACTCATAATGAGAATGGAATTGATAGCACATTGTGTTTCTTAACAAATAATTGATAAATGCCCAGAGAACATAATTAGGTCTGAACATCCAAGTGGTTTCCAGCACTACAACACAGCCAGATAGCAAAAAGGAAACCGGGCCAAACAAAACCGTCATAAACCTCCGTGAGAGACATTCAGATATCCACTCTGCTGGGCATTATGGAAAACACTAGACATGTGCATTCGTTTTCGTTAGAATGCATTCTCGTCCGAAAATCATGTTTTTTCGTTATCGTTTTAACAAACGATAACGAAAGCGCAAGAAACGAAAAACGAAAGATCTGACATAAAAAATGCTTTATTTTTGTTTTCATTGTGGTAAAACTTCGATATAGAGAGATTCGACATCATAGAGAAAAGATTCGACATCATAGAGAAAAGATTCGACATCATAGAGAAAAGATTCGACATCATAGAGAAAAGATTCGACATCATAGAGAAAAGATTCAACATCATAGAGAAAAGATTTGACATAGAGAAAAGATTCGACATCATAGAGAAAAGATTCGACACTATAGAGAAACTATAGACACTATAGAAATAATAGATTCGACATTACAGAGAATAGATTTCGATTTATGAGAAAATAGATTCAACATTATAGAGAATAGATTCGCCATTATTACTAGTCATACAACATTAGAATTCTTGTAGGCGGAATATTCGACCGGAAATGTGCGATTCAACGTAAATATTCTTTTGACCATTCGACAGGAACCAAGTATTATTGGATTTTCGGACGAAAGCTGTTCCCCAACGAAAAAACGAAATAAATCAAAACGATTTTCGGAAGTAACTAAATAAATGTATTTTCCAAACGAAAACGAAAAAACGAAACTAAATATTCCAGTCTGCACATGTCTAGAAAACACGGCTTGCACAATATAAAGTCTATCTATACCGTATAGGCAAAACGTGTGTTTTTGCTTTGAATAGAAGAAGGAAGGAGTGTAACTTCAATCATTAGAGACATTTCCACTTACTCTACTGGGGACATCCTTTTCTCCAGAGAGAAAGTGAGGGGACTCTCTAATATTAACACAAGCAGAAAATATATATATACACACACTATATTCACAAAAGTATTGGGACGCCTACATTAACACACACATAAAATGTAATGGCATCCCAGTCTTAGTCCGTAGGGTTCAATATTGAGTTGGCCCCGCCCTTTGCAGCTATAACAGCTTCAACTCTTCTGGGAAGGCCGTCCACAAGGTTTAGGAGTGTCTATGGGACCATTCTTCCAGAAGAGCATTTATGAGGTCAGACAATGATGTTGGACCAGAAAGCCTGGCTCGTAGTCTCCTCTGTGCAGGCCAGGCAAGTTCCTCCACCCCAAACTCTATGGGCCAGATTCTCTAAGATTCTGCGGCGGCGTCGCGTAAGCTATTTACACTACGCCGCCACAACTTACTGGAGCAAGTGCCGTATTCTCCAAGCACTTTCTCTGTAATTTGCGGCGGCGTAGTGTAAATGGCCCGGCGTATGGCCACGTAATTCAAACGGGGCAGCTTGTATTTAAATTAAGCGCGCCCCCGTGCCGATCGAACTGCGCATGCGCCGGCCTTACAAATAGCCCAGTGTGCATGCTCCAGCTCATGACGGAAAACGTCAATGAAGCCGACGTGAGCGCCATTGATGTAAAGCCCTATTCGCAAACGACTTAGTAAAACGATGTAAACGACGGAAAAAGACGACGCTGTCCCGACGCCATACTTAACATGGCATACGACGGACCTTCGTAAACTTACCCCTCATATAGCAGGGGTAGGTTTACGCTTACAGAAACTACGGAAACGACGACTAGGTGGTGCAAAAACGTTCGGGAATCGGCATAGTCAAATGAGAAAACAACGTAAACACCACCTAGCGGGCCAGAGAAGAATTACATCTAAGATCCGACGGTGTAAGTGTCTTACACCTGTCGGTTCTACGCCGTATCTATGCGTAAGTGATTCTAGGAATCATACGCATAGATACCCGGGCTAAAAAACAGAGATGACGGTGTATCTTGAGATACACCGTCGGATCTCTTTTGAGAATCTGGCTCCATGTCTTTATGGACCTTGCTTTGTGCAGTCATGTTGGAACAGGAAGGAGCCGTTCCCAAACTGTTCCCACAAAGTTGGAAGCATAAAATTGTCCAAAATGTCTTGGTATGCTGACACCTTAAGAGTTCCCTTCACTGGAGCTAAGGGGACAAGCCCAACCCCTGAAAACAACTCCACACCATAATGCCACCCTTCACCAAATGGTTTGGACCAGTGCACAAAGCAAGGTCCATAAAGACATGGATGAGTGAGTTTGGGGTGGAGGAACTTGACTGGACTGCACAGAATCCTGACCTCAATCTGATAGAACACCTTTGGGATGAATTAGAGCGGTGACTGCGAGCCAGGCCTTCTCTCCAAAATCAGTGCCTGACCTCACAAATGCTCTTCTGGAAGAATGGTCAAACATTCCCATAGACACTCCTAAACCTTGTGGACGGCCTTCCCAGAAGAGTTGAAGCTGTTATAGCTGGAAAGAGTGGGCCAACTCAATATTGAACCCTACGGCCTAGGACTGGGATGCCATTAAAGTTCATGTGCATGTAAAGGCAAGCATTCTAATACTTTTGACAATATAGTGTATGTACGAGTTTACCAACGCACGTCAAAGTTGCAAAATTGGGCTTAGGCATTATTATTTGTTTTATGCCCCGTACACACGATCGGAATTTCCAACAAGAAAAGTCTGATGTGAGCTTTTGGACGGAAATTTCTCCTGTGTGTAGGCTCCATCGGACTTTTGCTGTCGGAATTTCCGCCCAGAAAAATTTGAGAGCTGGTTCTCAATTTTTCAGGCGGAAAAAAATCCAATTCGTCTGTAGCAATTCCGACGTGCAAAATTCCGACGCATGCTCTTTATTTTCTCGGCTCGTCGCAGTGTTGTACGTCACCGCGTTCTTGACGGTCGAAAGTTCAGAGAACTTTTGTGTGACCGTGTGTATGCAAACCAAGCTTGAGCGGAATTCCATCGGAAAAACCATCCAAGGTTTTCCCGTCAGAAAATCCGATCGTGTGTACGCGACATTACCCTTCGGCACGAGGGGGATAATTCTTACAGCCCATTTGTTTTAGTGGCGGGCATCACGTTTCCATTTTTTGCTCCACAGCCATAAACCATATGCTGAATTACATTTTGTTTCTCCCTTTTTCGTGCGACTTATACAGAATGTCTTCTTACTGTTTAATAATCAACAGATGGCTTCGCTAAAGTGCCCAAATGTTTCTTTAATTTGCTACATCTCCAAACAAACTCTTCCCCTAATCCTCATACAGCTTCAGGCCCAACAACCAGAGAGGCTCTTCAGAAACCAGCTATAAACATTTCATAAACTAACAACACTTCTTGACTGAAACGACCTTCAGCTATTTTACTACCAGCAAGAATTCAAATGACCTTGTGAAAATGTCTTTAGGGTTCCTTTAATGCCGTTAAATTCAAAAAGCAACATCTGCACTGCCAATATTATGAGTATTTCTCTCATTTTATGTCTACCCTTACTGTAATTTTAATATAATTTTAACCAATTGCTTACTGGGCACATAAACCCCCTTCGTGCCCAGGCGAAATTTCAGCTTCCGGCACTGCGTCGCTTTAACTGACATTTGCGCGTTCGTGCGATGTGGCTCCCAAACAAAATTGGCGTCCTTTTTTCCCCACAAATAGAGCTTTATTTTGGTGGTATTTGATCACCTCTGCGTTTTTTATTTGTTGCGCTATATACAAAAAAAGAGCGACAATTTAAAAAAATGCAATTTTTTTTTACTTGTCGCTATAATAAATATCCAAAAAAAATATTTTTTTCTCAGTTAAGGCCGATACGTATTCTTCTACGTATTTTTGTAAAAAAAAAAAATCGCAATAAGCGACTGGTTTGCGCAAAAGTTATAGGGCCTCCAAAATAGGCGGACACATCGGACACTTTTGACCCATTTTTGGGACCATTCACATTTATACAGCGACCAGTGCTATAAATATGCACTAATTACTGTATAAATGTGACTGGCATTGAAGGGGTTAACACTAGGGGGTGAGGAAGGGGTTAAATGTATTCCCTGGGTGTGTTCTAACTGTGTGGGGGAGGGGACTGACTGGGGGAGGTGACCGATGCTGTGTCCCTATGTACAAGGGACACAGCATCTGTCTCCTCTAACTGACAGGACGTGGAGCTCTGTGTTTACACACACAGAGCTCCACGTCCCTGCTGTCACCGCCAATCGCGTGTACCCGGCGCACATCGCGGCACATGCATCGGCTCCTCAGTGGCGCGCGCGGGGAATTACAATAACATGCCGCCCAAAGACGTCAACCCGGCACTTGAGAGCCGCGCTGTGGACGTCTTTTGTCCATAGCGCGGATCTCAAGTGGTTAAAAGTATTTTTATTATTATTATTATTATTAATATTATTATTTTTGCACTAGCTAAAAATCTATTTTCCTCCATAATTATTGTAAACCATTTATATGTAATACTTTTTTATTTTAATAAAGTTTATTTAAAAAAATTGATTTTTAATACTTTTATTTGCAAGATGTTATAACAGAAATATAGAAAAAACTTTTTTTCACAAAATTTCAATCTTCAAATTTGCAAAAAAAAAAAAAACAGCAGTGATTAAATACCACCCAAATAAATCTCTATTTGTGTGAAAAAAAATATATATTTTGGGTACAGTGTAGCATGACCGTGCAATTGTCATTTAAAATGTGAGAGCGCTGAAAGCTGAAAATTGGCCTGGGCAGGAAGGGGATAAAAGTGTCCGATACTGAAGTGGTTAAATACCAATAATGTTTAATAAACAGCTGTGCAAATTTTGTGTGAGATGAAAAAAAAATTGCAACTGTTACCATTTTATTCTCCAGCGCCTCTGCTGTCAGAAAATATGTTTGGGGGTTTTAAGTAATTTTCTAGCAAAAAAAAGTTCAGCTTTAATCGCTTGCAGACCAGCCGCCGCAGTTATACTGCGGCAGGCTGGCTCCGCTGGACGAACCGTCGCAGCTGTACGTCGGTCACTTTAAGTGAGCCAGCAGGCGCGCGCCCGCTGCATCAGCGGAGTGCCAATGCTTGTGACCGCCAGTCGCGATGACATCCGGCCGCGAGCGATCTCCGGGCACGAAGGGCAGAACAGGGACTGGTGTGTGTAAACATCCCTGTTCTGTGAGCTGAGAAGAGACAGATCGTGAGTTACTAATAGATAGGAACCACAATCTGTAATTTCCTCTAGGTCAGTCCCCTCCCCCTTCAGTTACAACACACACTAAGGAACACAATTAACTCCTTGATCGCCCCCCCCTTCCCCGCCAGTGACATTTTTACAGTAATCAATGCATATTTATAGCACTAATCACTGTATAAATGCCAATGATCCCAAAAATGTGTCAAAAGTGTCCGATGTGTTCGCCATAATGTCGCAGTCCCGAAAAAAAAAACGCAAATCGCCGCCATTACTAGTAAAAAAATAATAAAAATGCTATAAAACTATCCCCTATTTTGTAGACGCTATAACTTTTGCGCAAACCAATCAATATACGCTTATTGCAATTTTTATTACCAAAAATATGTAGAAGAATACGTATCGGCCTAAACTGAGAAAAAATGCACTTTAACCACTTGTCATCTGCCCACCGTCAAATGACGGCGGGCAGACGACTCCATTGTTCTGACATCACGTCATATGACGTGATGTCCCTTTAAAGCCGCGGGCGGGCGTGCGCGCGTCGCCGGCGGCGCGCGCACCCGCCGCTCCGCGGGGATCCCGTGCGAGTGCCCGGCGGCAACGATCGCCGCCGGGCACACGCGATTGCTCAGAAACTGAGCTGGGATGTGCAGCTCTGTGTGTAAACACAGAGCTGCACGTCCCTGTCAGGGAGAGAGGAGAGCGGTTGTGTCCCTTGTACATAGGGACACAATCGGTCACCTCCCCCAGTCACCCCTCCCTCCCCCTACAGTTAGAACACTGGCTAGGACATACATTTAACCCCTTCCCCGCCCCCTAATGGTTAACCCCTTCACTGCCAGTCACATTTATACAGTAATCAATGCATATTTATAGCATTTTTCACTGTATAAATGTAAATGGTCCCAAAAATGTCAGAAAAGTGTCCGAAATGTCCGCCATAACGTCGCAGTCCCAATAAAAAAATCGCAGATCGCCGCCATTAATAGTAAAAAAAAAAAAAATCCATAAACTATCCCCTATTTTGTAAACGCTATAAATTTTGCGCAAACCAATCGATAAACGCTTATTGCATTTTTTTTTTTTACCAAAAATATGTAGAAGAATACGTATCGGCCTAAACTGAGGGAAAAAATATTTTTTTATATATTTTTTGGGGTTATTTATTATAGTAAAAAGAAAAAAAATTGCGCTTATTTGAAATTACATACAAGAAGCAGCGATCAAAAGATGTTATACTACATCAAACAATATGCAAAAAAGAAAAAAGATCGCGCTAAAACTTAAATAAAAGTCCATAAGACAATATATTCAAATGAAAATTGGTTGGATAAAGTCCGTGAGACAGTGTGTTCAGATCAATGTTGATCACAAAAATAACAATCCACCAAAAGAAAGTTCATAAATAATCTCCACCAGGTGCTAGACGGTTACACACTAAACCAGTGCCAGAAAGATGAGAACCTCCACCATAATGATAAATGCACTCTTACCAGATAAAAATGATCCCTGTTTAAAGGAGATCAAATAAAGCGTGGTAAGAGACTGAGATCGAGGATAGCCGGGATGATCCGTGTCCTTGTTGAGGGGAATAGCACTCCCAAAACATCGATCCGAGGGTATATAAAAAATAAAGGGCTCACATAGTGTAAAATCCTTTTTAATCCATAAAAAGCAAAAGAAATGCACTTACAAATTTTGTAGAAATGTAGAGCGTTTAAAAGTTAGCCGGCCGGCTTGGAACATACAGCCCGTGTCCGGGTAGAGAAAAGCGCGGTGACGTCAGAACGCCGCCTCCCTACGTTTCGTCACGACAGGACTTGGTCACGGGATAACAGGCGGCGTCCTGAATCACCGCGTAAATACACAAAACATCAGATGCAGCCTCGATGTGGTGAAAAACATTTGACATTATAGCAAAAAGGAAAAAATATTGCATTTTTTTAAAAATTGACGCTCTATTTGTTTATAGCGCAAAAAATAAAAACCGCAGAGGTGATCAAATACCACCAAAATAAAGCTCTATTTGTGGGAAAAAAAGGACGCCAATTTTGTTTGGGAGCCACGTCGCACGACCGCGCAATTGTCAGTTAAAGCGACGCAGTGCCGGAAGCTTATATTTTGTCTGGGCAGGAAGGGGGTGTAGGTGCACAGTAGGTAAGTGGTTAAAAAAAAAAATTGGGACATTTACTATAGCAAAAAGTACAAATACTGTATTGGGCCAGATTCTTAACCTCCCTGGCGGTGTTCCCGAGCGAGACTCGGGGTGTTTTTTTCCTGCCAAGATCGGTATCCCCGAGTCACGCTCGGGGTAGACATGCAGAGCCTGCAGCGCGCGCTGTCTTACCTTCTTCCTGGATCCAGCGATGCATCCGCGCTGTGTGAGCGAGCGGGTGCTCGCTCGATTCACACAGCGTCCCCGTGTGCCGCCGAGCTCCATTCCCTGCGACGTTATGACGCACGGGAGCGGAGAACGGCGCCAAATTCAAAAAAGAAAACAAACACTTTACATACATGTACAGTATACTGTAATCTTATAGATTACAGTACTGTATGTAAAAAATACACACCCCCCCATGTCCCTAGTGGTCTGTCCAGTGCCCTGCATGTTCTTTTATATAATAAAAAGTGTTCTTTTTCCTGCAAACTGTAGATTTCCCATAGCAACCAAAAGTGTCCCTTTATGTCAAAAATGGTTTTAGATCAGCTAGAAAACAGCGATAATAAATTATAATCACTTGCAGAATTTAGCGATAGGGATTTGTGGGGAAATTCGTCATAGAAAAATAATAATAATGACAGCAAAAATTCTGCAACTGGGCAAATTTCAGTGATTTTGATTTGATTACATTATTTAATAATTTTTACTATAATTATATTATTATTTGTTATAATTTTTTATAATTATTTATTATATTATAATTTTTAATTAAAATAAATAAAAAAAAAAAATCATACCCGGATGCCTATTAGACTCTTGATTGGATAGATTTAAGTGAGTTATTCCTAAGAATTACAAGCCTACAGTATAAAACGCCAAAGTCCCTTGCAAATAATGGTACCGCTTTCAGCACCTAAAATCTTAAAGAATCATACCGCCAGGGAGGTTAAAGGAGATATGACGTCGTATCTCTGTTTGCACGGCTTTGTATCTATGCGACTGATTCTTAGAATCAGTTACGCATAGATTTTGCTTAGATCCGACTGGCGTAAGTCACTTACACCGTCGGATCTAAGTTGCAATGTTACGCTGGTCGCTAGGTGGCATTCCCGTCGATTTCTGCGTCGAATATGCAAATAACCTGATACGCCGATTCCCGAACATATTTGCGCGCCGTCGTCGTAGTTTGCGTAGTTTGCGTAAGCAAAGGGGGTAACCTTGCGTAGGTCTGGCGTACACCATGTTAAGTATGGACGTCGGGACAGCGTCGTGTTTTTCCGTTGTTTACGTAACTCATCGCGAATAGGGCTGTGCGTTAATTACGTTGCCGTCAAAATCAATGTATTTGCGGCGTACTATTGAGCATGCGCAGTGGGCTACGTTTACGGCCGGCGCATGCGCAGTTCGTTCGTCACGGGGGCGTGCTTAATTTAAATACAGCACGCCCACCTCCTTCCTACTTTGAATTACGCGGCCTTACGCCAGCCCATTTACGCTACGCCGCCGCAAATTACGGAGCAAGTGCTTTGAGAATACAGCACTTGACCGTAAAAAGTGCGGAGGCATAGCGTAAATGGGATACGCTGCGCTACGCTACGCAGAAAATACGCAAAACTACGAGAATCTGGCCCATTGTGTTTTTTTTTTTTTTTAAATCGTCGCTCTTTTTTTGTTTATAGCGCAAAAAATAAAAACCGCAGAGGTGATCAAATACCACCAAAAGAAAGCTCTACTTGTGGGAAAAAGGGATGTTCATTTTATTTGGGTACAGCGTCGCACGACTGCGCAATTGTCAGTTAAATCGACGCAGTACAGAATCGCAAAAAATGGCCCAGTCATTAAGCAGCCAAATCATTCCGGAGCTGAAGTGGTTAAATTTGACCTACAATATACTACTACAAAAAAAAAAAAAAACATTCATTGCAATTTGAATTCTACTAAAGCACCAAATAAAAAATGACATATGCGTATAGTATCAGTGTTCACCGTAGGAACATTGTGCTGTAAACATGTTGACATTTCTGAGAAGCTCACGCTGTGATTAAAAAACAGAAAAGCGCTCCTTTTTGTGTCGCTTCAATCACAGTAATTGTTTTTCCTTTACAAAACACATTTTAGCGGCTGAGTACATTTTTTTGCAGGGACGATGTCATCTCGCAGCCTGCAGGAAGGGCCAGTTCCTTCTATTCTTATACTTCATCTATTGTACTAACGCAGCAGCTGTTCTCAAATATTGCTACTCACAACTATTTTCAGTGCTTTATCTGATACACATTACTGTCCCTTCTCTTAAAGGCTTAATAAAGGAATTTTTTTTTGTCATTTAAAATAACAAACATGTTATACTTACCTCCACTGTGCAGTTGCACAGAGTGGCCCCAATCCTCCTCTTCTGGGGTCCCTCGGCGGCTGTCTCTGGTCCTCCCTGAACTCATCACATTCATGAGAGAGCTTGCATGGTGGTGAGTCCTTGCGGGCACACTCTGGCCATAGCCGCTCACTGTATCACTCGGCACCTCGCTGCGCCGCGTCACTGGGTGTGATTGACAGCAGCGCCAGCCAATGGCTGTACTGCTCTCAATACATCAGCTCTAGCCAATCAGCAGCCAGGCTGAGCAGCGAAGAGGATCTCGGAACCGAGCGCGGGACTTTTCGAGGGATCAGGTAAGTTAAATGGGGGCTCAGGGGGGACCGGCATCATCAGATGTTTTTTCACCTTAATGCATAGATTGCATTGAGGTGACATATTTTTTTCCTTTACAACTCCTTTAACTTTGCATGATTTTTTTGTTACTTTAAGCTAAAGTTTAGTCTACTTATATTTTACCAGAGATCCACCCCCCCCCCCCTCCATCAACATGCTAGTAACATCTTTAAATCCTATTTTATTTTATTTTTAATCTTTCCATTTTCATTAAATACCTTATTTATAATAAGTATTGGTGTCAGTGGATACAATAATAACCCCCAGCGCTGGTGTCAGTAGATGCAATAATAATCTCAGCGTTGGTGTCAGTAGATGCAATAATAACCCCCAGCACTGGTGTCAGTAGATGCAATAATAATCTCAGCGTTGGTGTCAGTAGATGCAATAATAACCTCCAGCATTGGTGTCAGTAGATGCAATAATAATCCCAGCGCTAGTTTCAGTAGATAGAATAATAACCCCCAGCACTGGTGACAGTGGATGCAATATTAACCTCCAGCATTGGTGTCAGTGGATGTATAATAACCTCCAGCATTGGTGTCAGTGGATACAATAATAACCTCCAGCATTGGTGTCAGTGGATACAATAATAACCTCCAGCATTGGTGTCAGTGGATACAATAATAACCCCAGCGCTGGTGTCAGTGATGCAATAATAACCCCCAGCACTGGTGTCAGTGATGCAATAATAACCCCCAGCACTGGTGTCAGTGGATACAATAATAACCTCCAGCATTGGTGTCAGTGGATACAATAATAACCCCAGCACTGGTGTCAGTGATGCAATAATAACCCCCAGCACTGGTGTCAGTGATGCAATAATAACCCCCAGCACTGGTGTCAGTAGATGCAATAATAACCCCAGCATTGGTGACAGTGGATGCCATTATAACCACCAGTCAGTAGGTGCAATAATAACCTCAAGTTTGGTGTCAGTGGATACAATAATAACCCCAGCACTGGTGTCAGTAGATGTAATAATAACCCCCAGCGCTGATGTCAGTAGATGCAATACTAACCTCAAGTTTGGTGTCAGTGGACGCAATAAGAATCCAAGCATTGATCTATTTGGACACAATAATAACCCCCATCAGTTGTATGAGTGGACGTAATAAAAACACCCAACACTGGTGTCATGGTGTAATATGGCTTATAGATTCTAATAATCCCACAGTCTCCCACAACCACCCGCTTCATAAAGGAGCGCCACTGCCACATTATACGCAGCTCAGATGCTCAGAAGCGCGTTGCACCTTTGTGACGTCATTGCCCTACGCCACACTGCCCCTGGCTTTCCAAGCCTCGTTCTGGACCAACTACCGCAAGGCCATTTCCCATCTACAGCAGTTCCCAGCGAGGACTCCAGGACTAGCAGGGTTGAGAACCTAAGGCTTGGACAGTTAACTGCCCCCACCCTCTTGGGATATCTGATGTGCCTGCCATATCTCCTCTAAACCAGGGACTAGTGGAACAACCGTTACCTGGTCATCCATCTTACTCATGGATGCTTTCCAGCCTACAGATGTACTCTACTTTCTCTCATATGAGTTACTATTGTTTTTACTATTAAAGTGTTCAATCGCTACACTCAGGCCGCGAACACACGTACGAGAACCTCGTCGGGCTAAACCCATCGTTCCGCCCGACGAGGCTCCCGATTAGCGGTCGGAAAAGCTTGTCGAGCCAAAGTCCTCATTGAACAACAAGGAAAAAGAGAGCGTGCTCTCTTTTTTGGCGTGACGAGCTTCCCGACGGGACGCTCGTCAGAAGTGTACACACGACCGAGAACCTCGGCAGAATATGTCTCCCAGCGAGCTTCTCGCTGGATTCTGCCGAGAAGCTCGGTCGTGTGTACGGGGCTTCAGAGGTGCCCCTCTCCTTGTAGTTTTTTCTCAGTCTTACTGGAATTCTGGCTTCTCGTCTCTTCTGGTTCCAACCCTGAGCATACTGATCCACTATCCACCCCATACTTTTGGACTATTATGGACTTTATAGGGTTACTTTAGAGGTACTAGTGTTTTGTGCCCTTTGCTTGTCTATATCTCACAACCACCTGACCAGGGTCATGAAGGAGAAGCCCTTGTCCTTATCAACATGGAAACAAAGTGCTTTGCCAGGAGGGTATACTGCAAACTCATGCCTGAACTGAACCCAAAGCTCAACCCTATTTATAGCCACAAATATTGATGATACCTCTTTTCTCCTGCATACAACATAAGGTGACATTGGCATGCACTGGGTAGATAGAATGGGTTAGGGCAGTGGTGATCACCCCTGTCCTTAGGGCCCACTAACAGGCCAGGTTTGCAAGATAACTGAAATACATCACAAGGTGATATCATTTGCTGCTCAGTGATTGCAGTATTCTAGTCTGCATCTCCCCAAGGTAATAACGCATATACTCGAGTATAAGCCGAGTTTTTCAGCACATTTTTTGGTGCTGAAAATGCCCCCCTCGGCTTATACTCGAGTCACCGTTTTGCCTGATCTCCCGGACTTTGGGGACCCGGTACCGGCGTAGGTTCCCTGGACCCCAAACTTGGCATGTAGCCCCATTCTTCCTCTACAAGTGTGCAAAGTTTGTGGTCTGTGGGTCCTACGGCCAGAGAGCACCAATCTTTGAAAGCCGAGCACCCCTTCCATAGACTCCCATGTTAAACGGTCATTTCTCAGGTGACTTTGGGGACCTGTTACCGACTGGTAGTAGGTCCCCTGGAACTTGGCACACATGTAGCCCAATTCTCCTCTACAAGTGTGCAAAGTTTGTTGTCTGGGGGACCTACGGCTGGGGGAGCATCGATTTTTCAAACCCAGGCACCCCTTCTATAGACTCCCATGTTAAATGTCAGTCTAGCCATGGGCACAGTGAGGCATGGACACAGTGAAACATGGACACAGTGAGGCATACACATGGACACAGTGAGGCATAGACACAGTGAGGCATGGACACGGGCACAGTGAGGCATGGACACAGTGAGGCATGCACATGGACACAGTGAAGCAAAGTGAGGCACAGTGAGGCATGCAGATGAACACCCTAGCCTTATACTCGAGTCAATACATTTTCCATAGGCGTGCGCAGCCTATTGCATTAGGGTGTGCACCCCTAAGCTCAAACACACATGCATGTATAAATAAAGAGGGAAATGAACAGCGTCGGTAGAGAAGTGGACGATGTCAATAGGATGGAGGTTGATGTCAGTAGTTTATTTTTTTAGATTTTTTTTTATTACATTTTAACTATTGCATTATTTTTTATAATATGTTTATATAATCATTTTGACTATTATTATTTTTTAAATAGGTGCCCCATTGGGGGCTTTGGTAAAATATTAGGGGTCTAACCAGACCCCGAATGTCCCAATTTAGAGACAAAGAAAGGGACTGAGGACAGAGATCAACCAGTCTCTTTCTCGCAACCAAGCAGCAGAGGGAATCTGCCCAGCACATGGTGATTAGGGTGTGCCCAGGCACACCTGGCACACCCTGTGCGCACGCCTGTGACGTTTTCCCATTTTTTTGTGGTAAAATTAGGTGCCTCGGCTTATATTCGGGTTGGCTTATACTCAAGTATATACAGTAAATAAAATCTGGCCTGTTGGTGGGCCCTGATGACAGGGTTGATGACCACTGGGTTAGGGCATTAACAGTTGTTAAGACTTTCTAAATAATGGTAGCCAATCTCAAGAAGGAACTGACAGGAGGAAGCTAAAGACTCCAAGGTGATAGCCAATTACAAGAAAGAACTGACAGAAGGAAGCTAGAAAGATGCATTTATTTGGACAGCAGGTGGACCAGTGGGTGGATAATAACATAAGAACTACATCCTAATATTGGATGCCTACATTTACATTGTGTTCTTTTTAGTGCCCTTGGGTGAGGAATACCCATCCAACCAAAGGTCAATTTGTATAAATATTGTTTTCTTAGGCCTCGTACACACGAATCTCGTCGTAAAAGAAACATCGTTTTCCTCAACAAGGTTCTTGTCAGGCTTGTCGAGAATCTTGTCAAGCTTTCTTTGCATACACACTGTCAAGACAAAATCTTGTCGTTCTCAAACACAGTGACGTACAACACGTACAACAGCACTATGAAGGGGAAGTTTGATTCCACTGGCACAACCCTTGGGGCTGATTTTGCTAATCTCATGTTAACGCGTGTTAAGTAAAAGTTTATTGAGAGACGTCCAAAGACATGCTGGTAGGTAAATTGGATCGTCCAAAAAATTGACCAAGTATATATGTATATATGTGTGTATGACTGTGTGTCCATAGCGTGTCAAGATCCTACGGGGTAAAAATGACCGCACCAGCCAAGCAGACACTGGCTGGAAAAAGCGCCCAGAGGTGATTAAGTTCGCATGCGTTGCGCTATACAAGTCTTTCATTCATTCATTCTTTCATTCATTTGTGCTTTTCAGTCTGTTACAGCGTGACGAATGTGCGATCTCCATTACGAACGCTACTTTTACCGAAGGTGCGCTCCCGTCTCAGGCCGTGTACACACGGCAGAGAACCTCGACACATCGTTCCGCCCGTCGAGGTTCTCTGCTGGCCGTCGAAATCGGCGACCCGCCCGTCGGGAATGGCAACCAGCCATTCATCCAGGCGGGCCGTCGAGCAAATAGAGAGCGTGCTCTCTATTTCTGCTCGACGGGCTTCCCGACGGGATGCTCGCCGAGAGCGTACACACGGCCGAGGTCCTCACTGGAATGCAGCTTCCAGCGAGGTTCTCGCTGGTTTCCAGCGAGAACCTCGGTCGTGTGTACGCCGCCTCATACTTGACTCTGACCATGTGCACATTTCTAAGCATACACATGAACGTGTTTCTCATCGTAAACCAGCCCGACCAGAAACAGGACGAGGAAATTGAGACTCCCGACGAGAAAAAAGAGAACATGTTTTCTCGACGAAAAACATACACACGACCGTTTTCCTCGGCAAAAATGCTCTGCCACCAATTTTCTTGATGGATTTTGTCGAGGAAAACGGTTGTGTGTAAGAGGCCAACATGTTCTCTTTTTTTCTCGTCGAGATCCACAACAGTTTTGTCGACGAAAAACATACACACGACCGTTTTCCTCGGCAAAAAAGCTCTGCCACCAATTTTCTTGATGGATTTTGTCGAGGAAAACAGTCGTGTGTATGTTTTTCGTCAAGAAAACTGTCATGGATCTCGACGAGAAAAAAAGAGAACATGTTGGCCTCGTACACACGACCGTTTTCCTCGACAAAATCCATCAAGAGAATTGGCGGCAGAGCTTTTTTTGCCAGGGAAACGGCCGTGTGTACGAGGCCTGAGGAATACTCATCTAACCAAAGGTCAATTTGTATTAATATTGTTTTCTTACATAGCTATCAAACTTCATGTCATCATCCATCGCAACTAATGGATGGGGTTTAAATTCTCACGACCCAGCTGCACCTTTTGTCTATTACGATAGGGTAAAGGAAAGAAAATATTTGACTATTTTTTTTGTTCTTTAATTCTCATACAATCTACTAAATACAATGCAAGTTGAATATGCATGGTATTACTTGTAAAAAGCTCCCATGTTTTTTTTTTTTACTTCCTAAAATAACAAGATAAATAGAAGCGTTTTCTATTTTTATAACTCGCAAATGCCAAGTTCTCAGAAAATGCCAATGTGTAGCTGTAAGTGTACAGAAATCTGAAAGCGATGGTCAAATCAAAGCAGCATCTTGACTTTTTTCCTTCATTTTAAAATTTTATTTAAAATTTTTTTTTGCAAATCTTACATCTCAGGCAAAAGCAACACAGGAACTGTCCAGACTTTTAAATACAAAATAACTAAACAAAGTAAGGACAGCATTTGAAGATAAGAAGCTCTTAACAAAGAAAACAATTGCAAGCAGCACCATTCAGGAAATTCTGTTCTTTGCCGAAGAATAGGATCTACGACAACACAGGATGCATGCGGACTGTCTCCTATAATAAAGGATATACATTACCAATGTCATAACCCTCCTACACCCACTTCTTAAGTTGCCTTCGGATTGGTATGAGGTTCTTCAGTCCCTTCTTAAGCAGAAGAGTCTCTACCAGAAAGAGAACTAGTGGGGAGCAGAGGAGAATGTTGATCTTTATTGCAGGACTTCTATTTTTGACCGCTAATTTACCGGTTTCCAATGGAGCGTATGATGAAAAGCAAGGGGCAGCTTTTTGTTCAAGCAACACATGCTACACCGTCCACTTAAGCAAGACCAAGTTTTCTGAAGCAAATGCCAACTGCATTAAGACAGACGGCAACTTGGTGACAATTAAGAGTGAAAAAGAAGCTGAAGTTGTCCAGAACTTGCTTTTGGAACTCGCCAAGAAAACTCCACCTAAGCATCCTTCAAAACTCTGGATTGGACTTAAATTAAACCAATGTGTTATAAAACATGATTTGCTCAAGGGATTCTCATGGACCACAGGTGACGAGAATATGGAAAAAAGCCAATTTTCCAACTGGATGAGTGAACCAAAGTCAACGTGCACCAGAGAAATGTGTGTGAGTATGTTACACGCAAACCCTATTCATAACTTCAAGTGGGTTGATAGCCCATGTTCGTCCCTGTCTGATGGCTATATCTGCAAGTATGACATCCAGGGAGCGTGCCAGCCTTTAGAACTAGGTGGCCCTGGAATTGTTGAGTATGATACCCCATTTAGTTTCAAAAGTTCCTCTTTGAATCTAGTGCCCTATGCCTCCTTTGCTTATGTGTCTTGTGGTCACCAAAAGGATGGTAAACGCTACAGTTTAATGTGCAAGAATGTGGAAGTGAGCGGCACCACCGTGTACCAGTGGGCTGACCCTCGTTCAGATAAATATCCTGGAGCTTTGTGTGTTTCTGAGGAACTTGGCTGTGACTATAATAATGGAGGATGTAAACATAAATGTACTAAGAACGCAGAGAAAGGATCTATCTCATGTGAATGCAATGATGGTTATGTTCTCGCACCTGACTTGGTGTCTTGTGTTTTACCTAACCACTGCCAGTCCCACCAATGTGAACACCATTGTGTAAACCACCTGCATGTCCATGAATGTACATGCTCACCTGGCTTTGTGCTTGCTGAAAATAAAAGAAACTGCTTAGATATCGATGAATGCTTAGAAGGGCCTTGCAACCACACTTGCGCCAATACCATTGGCAGCTTCCAGTGTCATTGTCCCGCAGGTTTTAATTCCCACGGCACACAGTGCTTGGACGTCGATGAGTGTTTAAAGTCAACTTGCTCTCACGGTTGCCTCAACACCTATGGATCTTACCTGTGTTCCTGTAACAGTGGCTTTACCCTTGACAGCAATAAGAAATCATGTTTGGATATTGATGAGTGTAATAATTCCCCATGTGCCCACTCCTGTGAAAACACTCCTGGGAGTTACACTTGTACCTGCCCAAAAGGATTCAAGTTGTCATCGGATCGGATCTCCTGTCTTCCAGAACTTCAAAACACAAACATAACTCCCACCGGCCATGGAGAGAAAGATCCCGGACCAAAGAACAGGGAAACGACCAGCAATGGCCAAAGAGACATGACCAACCAACCCACCCCGAGCTCAGTGTTTAAGGCCTCATTTACAGAGAAAGAAGATAAAAGAAAGGAGATATCATCCAGTACAACATCCAGTGAAACTGTTAGCTTTTCTGCCAATAGTTCTGTAGATCAGGTAGTAAGTGATCCTCAGGATGGGTATAGCGTAGTGTTACTAGTCAGTATCTTGTGTGCCTGTGGTGTTGTTCTGGTACTCCTCGTTGTAGCTGGAGGGTTCTTGTGCTACCGGAGAAGGAATGCAAAGAATAAAGAGACTGAGAAGCAATCCAGTGCTACAGATAAGTATTGCTGGGTTCCAGAATCTGAGAATAAAGCAAACAATGACTACAGGTGACCTGGCATTCCATACACAGGCATGCAACCCTTTCTTTAACTCTAGGCACTGGTATTGTGTTTTTTTTTTTTTTTTTTTTTTTAACAGCTTCAATGTTACTATTACAAATCTATATCATGTCTTAATGAAAGGGAACACCTGGGCCCCGCCCAGGGGCCACAGCCACATGGGGGCCCCTGCACTTTCCCCAAAGCAGCGGGTCCTTGAGCCCACAATGCCCCAAAATTGTCTCCATTGTAGGGGCCCCAAAGCATTACTTTGCCCAGGGCCCCGTGATGCTATTATGACAGCCCTGATCATACGCATAGGTGTGCGCAGCCTATTGCATTAGGGTGTGCACTCCAAAGCCCAAACACACACTACCGATCACTCACGATGTTCATTTAGAAAGGGAAGGGGCCAGTAAATTATATATTTACTGGCCCCTTCCCCACCCCTAAAACATCCCAGTCGATAGGAGAGGAGGGGAGTAGGCAGAGCTGTGGGGGGGGGGGGGGGTGGGACCCAGGGCAGTAGGGGGAATCTGTGCTGCTCAGGGTGATTAGGGTGTGCCTGGGCACGCCTGGCACACCCTGTGCTTATGCATATGATCATACGTGCATGGACAAAAGTAGCTCAAACTGTAGGGTTGATTTACTAAAACTTGAGATGGGACCCAGGGCAGTGGGGGGGAATCTGTGCTGCTCAGTGTGATTATGATGTGCTTGGGCACACCTGGCACACCCTGTGCTCACGCCTATGATCATATGTGCACGGACAAAAGTAGCTCAAACTGTAGGGTTGATTTACTAAAACTGGAGAGTTCAAAATCTGATGCAGCTCTGCAGAGAAACCAATCAGCTTCCATTTTTTTTTGTCAAAGCTTAGTTAAAGAAGCTGAAGCTAAAAGCTGGTTGGCTCCTATGTACAGCTGCACCAGATTTTGCAGTTTTAGTAATACAACCCCTGTGTTCTTTATTTTTTTTTAAACCTGCTTTGAAGAATGTTTAAAAACTTTAACTATTTTAGCAGCCTTTCCCAGCTTTTTTTTACCCCACTAGAAACTGTTAAATAATTTTCAGGTTTCAGGGAACCCCTAGTAAGGTTATCAGGAGTCCTTGGGAAAATGCCTCATTGTTGGTGGTAAACGGGAAGAATGCCCTCTTACAGGGATGGCCAGAATGACATCCTTGTAGTCATGCTGCTGGCTCTGCCAAGTATCGTTGGACCTGGAGCCAACGCTGTATCCTAGCCTAGACCAACAAGGCCCAGGCTTGGGGCAGCACTTTTAAGGGGGCAGAATGTAAGAATGCAGGGGGGCAGAATTTAAGAATGTTCCTTATATTGGTGATCAGTGGGAAGAATGTCCCTTACATTGGTGATCAGTGAGAAGAATGATCCTTACATTGGTGATCAGTGAGAAGAATGTTCCTTACATTGGTTATCAGTGGGAAGAATGTCCCTTACATTGGTGATCAGTGGGAAGAATGTCCCTTACATTGGTTATCGGTGGGAAGAATGTCCCTTACATTGGTGATCAGTGGGAAGAATGTCCCTTACATTGGTGATCAGTGAGAAGGATGTTCCTTACATTGGTTATCAGTGGGAAGAATGTCCCTTACATTGGTGATCAGTGGGAAGAATGTCCCTTACATTGGTGATCAGTGAGAAGAATGTCCCTTACATTGGTGATCAGTGAGAAGAATGCTCCTTACATTGGTGATCAGTGGGAAGAATGTTCCTTACATTGGTGATCAGTGGGAAGAATGTTCCTTACATTGGTGATCAGTGGGAAGAATGCCCCTTACATTGGTGATCAGTGGGAAGAATGCTCTTTACATTGGTGATCAGTGGGAAGAATGTCCCTTACATTGGTGATCAGTGAGAAGAATGCTCCTTACATTGGTGATCAGTGGGAAGAATGTTCCTTACATTGGTGATCAGTGGGAAGAATGTTCCTTACATTGGTGATCAGTGGGAAGAATGCCCCTTACATTGGTGATCAGTGGGAAGAATGCTCTTTACATTGGTGATCAGTGGGAAGAATGTTCCTTACATTGATGATCAGTGAGAAGAATGTTCCTTACATTGGTGATCAGTGGGAAGAATGTTCCTTACATTGGTGATCAGTGGGAAGAATGTTCCTTACATTGGTGATCAGTGGGAAGAATGTTCCTTACATTGGTGATCAGTGGGAAGAATGTTCTTTACATTGGTGATCAGTGGGAAGAATGCTCCTTACATTGGTGATCAGTGGGAAGAATGTTCCTTACATTGGTGATCAGTGGGAAGAATGTCCCTTACATTGGTGATCAGTGGGAAGAATGTTCCTTACATTGGTGGTCAGTGGGAAGAATGTTCCTTACATTGGTGATCAGTGGGAAGAATGTCCCTTACATTGGTGATCAGTGAGAAGAATGTCCCTTACATTGGTGATCAGTGGGAAGAATGTTCCTTACATTGGTGATCAGTGGGAAGAATGTTCCTTACATTGGTGATCGGTGGGAAGAATGTTCCTTACATTGGTGGTCAGTGAGAAGAATGCTCCTTACATTGGTGGTCGGTGGGAAGAATGCTCTTTTCACTGTTGGTCAGTGGTAAGATTCCCCCCCCCCCTTATAGATAGCTAAAAAGATCATTTACATTGGTTGTTAATTATCCGAGAGGTAGAAATTGCTCATTGCTCATGGAACCTCTAGCAACCTCTGGAGGAACCCTGGTTGAGAAAGACTAACTTATAGTGACCACCACCTTTTAGCTGATTTGGCGCACTCATGAATATTTGGTGGAGGTCACCGGATACAGCAATATTGTAACATTATTGGTTTATCAAGTTTAGCTTTGTTTGGACTTTTTAATTGTTTATTTGTTGTTGTTTTTTTAACTACAATTGTATATCATCTCTTCAACGTTATCTGCTTTTGTAGCTTTTTTTTTTTCGAGAGATAGCATGGAATTTCTATTTATACTTATTGAATGTTAATGAGACTGCATTATATAAGTAAGACTTATATCTCCACTTTAGGTTCATTATGGCTCTTCATATGCAGCTTTGTGGCCATTTCTGGGTTGTTTGTGATTAAAATGTGTCACTGCTATTTTGTGGTTTGAAAATTTAGCTTAGAGAGACACTTGGGGGTTATTTACGAAAGGCAAATCCACTTTGCACCACAAGTGCAAACTACAAGTGCAAAGTGCACTGGAAATTGCACTGAAAGTGCACCTGGAAGTGCAGTCGCTCTAAATCTAAAGGGTAAATCAAAAATGAGGGGAAGCTCTGCTGATTTTATCATCCAATCATGTGCAAGCTAAAATGCTGTTTTTTTTTTCCTTGCATGTCCCCCTCAGATCTACAGCGACTGCAATTCCTAGTCCACTTTCAGTGCAATTTCAAGTGCACTTGTAGTTTGCACTTGTAGTGCAAAGTGCATTTGCCTTTAGTAAATAACCCCCAGTGTCACCTTGTCCAATAAGCATAAAATGACAGTGTTTGTGTAAAGGGCCCCCTCTGGTGCATTGATACTTTCTTTGCCAACCATAACCGACCATGATGATTTTGGGTATGAGGATGGAGCATGTGACCACCTCCCATTGACAGTTCTCAGGTCTAGAAGCCAATCACTAGGCCCCATTTTTGCCACATGATGGAGGGAATGTCATTGCCGCTTCCCCTAGTGGCCAACACAAGCCAACACTGGGGATTCTGGTGCCAGTTGGGCCTGGAGAAGAGCTGTGGGGGAGCACTGGCAAGGTGAGAATCAGCGGGTCGAGGGGCTCCTTTATACAGACACTGTAGACAAAGTAAAAGTACCCCTAGGGGCTTTGAGTTGGAGCAACAAATGTAAAGGATTACAATAGAAAATGTAGAAAATTATATTATTTATTCAAAAGGAAATAAGTTACAAGATGAAAATCAGAACATGGACTCCATAATATTATGTAAAAAGATATAAGTACAATCGATATAAATTCATTTTAACAATTTAGTAATTAACTTATGCGCAAGACTCTGATGCGTTTCGACCCTTTTGTTGGTGTGGGTCTTCTTCAGGGGGAAAGAAGTTTGCAGGCATAGGTTCTATAAAAAAAATGTGTACACAATGATGAAGTTTGTTAAAAAAAAACACAAACAAAACTACATAACTGTATGATTCTGGTGTGTGTATATAGTCATTGTTAAAGCGGAGTTCCACCCAAAAATGGAACTTCCGCTTAACCCACTCCTCACCCCCTTACATGCCACATTTGGCATGTCATTTTTTTTGGGGGGGGGGTGGGGGCTTCAGGAGGAGTGGGACTTCCTGTCCCACTTCCTGCTTCCGCCGAGGGGCTGGTTAGGCGATTAAGCTTAATCGCCTACAGCAGCCCCTCCGTGTAGGCGATCGCATGGGACACTGACAGCTCCCATGCGATCGCCTGTCCAATCAGCGGCGGGCCGCGCCGCTCGCGCATGAGCAGTGCCGAGGTGAGTGTCGAGAACCGTAACCGATAGCCAACCAAGGATCCCGCCGTCAGGAGCAGGAAAATCCCCAAGGAGCCCCCCGGAAAGGGGAAGGCCAAGGTGGAAACGTGGGCCAGGCTGTGGAGTAATTAGACCACCCCCAGGTCTACGAGAGGTTGCAAACACTGTAACTTATCCTGAAACAAGCAAGGTACCAGTGTCCCTCTCATATTGCACTAGACACTATTACCAGCCCTAAACAGAAAACTATCAGGGGTTATTTACAAGAGGCAAATCCACTTTGCAAAGTGAACTTGAAATTGCACTGAAAGTGCACTTGGAAGTGCAGTCGCTGTAGATCTGAGGAGGACATGCAAGGAAAATAAAAAACAGCATTTAAGCTTGCACATCATTGGATGATAAAATCAGCAGAGCTTCCCCTCATTTCACATCTACCCCTCAGATTTACAGCGACTGCATTTTCAAGTGCACTTTCAGTGCGATTTCAAGTGGACTTTTCACCTTTCGTAAATAACCCCCACGTGATGTAAGCTGTAGCACAGTCATTGTGGACACCGGCCCTATAAAGCAAAATAATTGTGAGGATGATGAAAGTAAATTGGCTTTAAAGGCAGGCAGATGGAGTTGCCTTCACATCATTTATTTATTATTTGTTCTACACATATGGACGATATTATAAAAATCAGCACTTTAGAACGTCTGCCTCTCCACTGGTCCTTAGAAGTAAAAGATCCGCTGGTGGGGATCTCATGATAAATACCTAATAATGGTAATAAATAGTAAGGCACGGTATATGTAGACATATCTCACTGCCTGCATTTATTATCTGATCATTTCTTCAACTTTGCTTCAGTTATATGTTAAAGCAGATAACAACAAAAACATGGGGAATGCCCAGGGAATAACCAAGCCTACTTACCGACCAGCTAGCAGAACAACCAATTAACCTGTCTAACAGTATGCGTTAAAAACAGGGGTTTTGTCCGCACGCATTTGCAAACGCATGCGTGAGCCACAGAGCCGCGCCAAGGCACCACGTAATCTGTGGTTAAAGCAGCCTTCTTAAACCCGTTTACACCAGAGGAACCCGTAACATCATTTTTAGGGGGCCTTTACCTAAACCACAGGTGTCTAACACATGGCCTGCGGGCCGAATCTGGCACTCCAGGCCATTTCATGTGGCCCTCACACCTCTCTTGCAACTGCAGGAGAGCTCCAGCCCTCCTCTGGTCCTCCTCCAGACCCCTACTTTCTGCTTTCAAGCAATGCATCCAGCTTCTTCCCAGCAGCAGCATAAGAAAGGGGGTTCGCTGTGATGTAAGGGAGAGCGGGGGACTCAACTTCTGATGGAGGGTGGCTCTTGACATCTAATGTAAGGGGGAGGGGATGCGCTGGACATCTAATCTTACAGATACAAGCGGCCCTTTTGAGGGCCATAATAATGCTGATGCGGCCCACGAGGAAATTGAGTTTGACACCCCTGTCCGAAACCAATTCATTGGGGGAACCTTTACCTAAACCTAAGCCTTCCGTGCAGGCTTAGAATTGTTTCCTAGCATGTGTCGGAATTTTGCGCGTCGGAATTGTTACAGACAATCGGATTTTCTGATAGGATTTTTTTCCGTCTGAAAATTTCTCAATTTTTTGTTGCCAGAAATTCCGACAGCAAAAGTCAGAGGGAGCGTACACACGGTCGGAATTTCCGACCAAAAGCTCACATCGAACTTTTCTTGTCTGAATTTCCGACCGTGTGTAACAATTCCGACGCGCAAAATTCCTGAATTCCTGAATAGAGTTTCCTCAATACTTGGAACATTGTATTTTGTGCAGAGTATTTGTCAGACTGTTGCTTTGTGCTCTGTGGAGAGATCCCAGTCCATCCAAACAGTACAGGGACTTCTGGGCTCTGCAGCATTTTCATGGTCTGCTGTGTGTCTAGCATTTAAGGGGTTGTAAATAGTGTTGCTCACGAATATTCGCATTGCGAATATTCGCTACGAATATTGCATATTCGAGTATTCGCGAATAACACGAATATCGCGGTGAATATTCGCTATTTCGAATATTCTAATTTTTTCAATTTTTTTTTTAGAACAGATCACATCCTAGAGATCCCCATCGACGTCTAAAAGCATTGCTGGTATGATTAGAGACCTTGGGCCGAGTAGCTGCAGCGCTCATTTTATATTGCCGAAAAATCGCAATGCGATTATTCGGCAATAGCGATATCGCGCGATTATTTTATATTGTAATATATCACGAATATTCTGAGCCAATCAGAGTGCTCCATTCCGCATTTCTCGAATATTCGCAATTATTTTATATTGTAATATATCACGAATATTCTGAGCCAATCAGAGTGCTCCATTCCGCATTTCTCGAATATTCGCAATTATTTTATATTGTAATATATCACGAATATTCTGAGCCAATCAGAGTACTCCTTCCGCATTTCTCGAATATTCGCAATTATTGTGTATTGTAATATATCACGAATATTCTGAGCCAATCAGAGTGCTCCTTCCGCATTTGCCGAATATTCGCAATTATTGTGTATTGTAATATATCACGAATATTCTGAGCCAATCAGAGTGCTCCTTCCGCATTTCTCGAATATTCGCAATTATTTTATATTGTAATATATCACGAATATTCTGAGCCAATCAGAGTGCTCCATTCCGCATTTCTCGAAATTTCGCATTCGCAATTCGCATTCGCAATAGCGAAAATTCGCAATAATTTCATTTCCAAAAAATATCACGAATATTCGTATTTAGCGAATATATCTCGAATATTCGACTATATATTCGAGATATATCGCGAAATCGAATATGGCATATTCTGCTCAACACTAGTTGTAA